>JASGLE010000024.1:2197500-3516250 GCA_030179965.1 Cyperus esculentus | reverse complement strand
GGTGTTGAAGGGTTTAATTGATTATGACTAAGTTATTAATTTGTCTCTGAATTTGATCTTATATAATTGCATAAATTAGAGGGTTGGTTAATTTTATGTTTGTAAGATCGACAGTACGGGATTACTGAGGACGGTTATATCCAAAGGTGTATGGTGCTTAAGGAAATTGACGAATATTAAATTTGAAATTCAAGTCAGTTCAAGATTGATCGTGCTACAAGTATTTTGAATTAAATCCGGTCAAGTATGTATGATTAATTCATCATTTTCATTTAACAATTAAGTAATTATATGCATGTCAGTTTAATATATACATCTATTACATGGTAATGATACTTATAACAAATATACTAACAATAATTATACCGCATCTATTTGAAGTATCAAACTTTTAAGTTAATATATGTTTTCTTATCTATTCATTAAAATCTAAATATAATAACATACATAAAAATAATTAAATTAATATATCCATAAATAAATAAATTTATAAAAATCAAAACTTCAGTATGTTATATTCTCAACCCCTAAATTATTAAATTTGATATACAAAATTATGGGATGTCATATGAATTGGAGATCCTGGTTCGGATCAATTAATTATATATATTATGTAATGTTAATTGTTGTTTTAAGTTGTATTGGGCTTAATTGATGTTTCCAAAAATCAAATGGGCCAGCCACAATAATCAAATGGGCCAGCCACAATTATATATATTATATACGTTTATTGAAGATGTGAATACTAATTATGAGTTTAACAAAAATGGTCATATAATTAGTATTTTCTATTTTTTTCTTTCACATATAATTATAACTTAATGTAGTATTTGTAATCAGTTTCTAAAATATAATAGGCATGTCATTTTATAGCCTACTAATTCTATCTTAGTATCTAAATTAAATATAACAATTAAGTGATTACACATATCTAATTAAACCTATATATGAAAAATAATTTAACTAATGGATTCAAATCATTAAATATGAAATTCAAAATTTTGGGATGTTACAGTCATATATATCTCTTCTTCAAGTGTCCCTTGAAGGAAGGCATATTTAACATCCATTTGATAAAGATTCCAATTTTTATTTATTGCTATTGAAAAAAGAATTCTTACGGTGTTCATTTTTGCTACCGGTGCAAAGTATAATCAATACCTTCAGTTTGAGTGTATCCTTTGGCCACTAATCTAGCTTTGTATCTTTCTATGGAACCATCACTATTATATTTAATTTTGTATACCCATTTACATCCAACCGATTTTTTATTTTTTGGTAAGATACAAAGCTCCCAAGTTTGATTTTTTTCTAAGGCATGAAGTTTTTCTTTCATTGCCTTGCACCATTTTGGATCATTCTTAGCCATCTCATAAGTAGGGGGTTCCTCAATTTTTGACAAAGCGGTTATAAAAGCATAATGGTCATTTGAAACATTGTTATACGAAATGTAATCTTGTATTGGATAATTTACCATATACGTGACATAATCCTTAAGTCTTGTTGATGGTTGTGGTTGGCGATTGATCTCCTTGGTATGATTTCTTCGTGTCCTTGAGTTTCTTCCATATCTCCATTTTCGGCTTCTTGAGTTTGCTCATCCTCACTCTCTTCGAGGTTGTCTTGAGTGGCATTGTTCCCTACAACTACTTGTCTTTCTAGATTAGTAACTCTTATCATGTTTATATATAAACAAAATTTTGTAACTCTTATCTTACTTTTTTAATTTTTAACTCAAATTTTGTAATAATGTGGACATGAGGCAGCAGTGCTGGTGGAGCGCTCAAGTAAGAATATAGTTCATAATGCATAAAACTGAATTTTATAGGGGACAAATGAAATTTTGATTTTGCTTCGCTAGCTCATTGAAAACATTCGTTACACGGGAAGTCAGGGACTAACTTTACTAAAAAAAAATATTTTACTGAATTCTAAATTATAGTATGCATTAGTTAGTTTTATTAAAGAAAAATTAAATCACATCATGTAGTAGTTTTGGTAGTTCTTTTTTTTTGCTGGGGCGAAACCTGGATTATTTATTAAAATTTAAAACTAAAATCTTGTTATTCTAAACAAAGATAATTAATTATACTTCATTTGATAATTTCAAATTACAATTTTTATATTTATATATTTATGAATTCAAGTTTCATTGAATAATATAGAAATTGAAGAAGAATTAATTACTGAAATCTTTATTATATAATAACTAGTCTTTAAAAATATTTTTCTTTTCATTGTGCATGGTACGTTCAGATCCTTATTGGGGATGAATTGCTTGTGTACCCCAACAAAATAATTAGAGGTGGCAGAACCCGATCCGACCTGAGAAACCCGCCCGACCTGACCCGACTCGAACCCGACCCGAAAATTTTCAAATAGTCAAACTGACCCGACCCGACCCGATCGGATCCGAACCCGACCCGACCCGAGATCAAATAGCATGCAATCCAACTCAAATTAACATACGATCGAAAAAAAGTAGATATTAAAATTGACCCGACCCAACCCGACCTGACTCGAGATACTCTAGAAGGTCAAACTGACCTGACCCGCCCGACCCAAACCCGAACCCGACCCGCCCGCCCGCCCGATTTGCCACCTCTAAAAATAATCCTAATTCTACATAGGCTCACAAGGGATTTGTGTGTGTTTCATTGTCCAAGTGGTTTGCTTTTGTTTGCACGGACATTGAGCATATATTAAGCATGATTTAAATCATATTATTAAAAAGCACACGCCTTGTTTTGTATTGAAATTATTATGTATGTCAATGGTGATAATCAATGTAAGTAAACAATCAACGACTGAGTTGGGGAAGATAAAACTTTTATATCAAAAAATTCAATCTCCTGAGTAAGGATATGGACGGGTTTAGGGTTTAGCAAGTCAATTGTCTAAACTACTATTTATATCCTTGGCCCTGCACATAAACTGAAATTAAAGAAAGAAAAAAAAACCTCGTACAATAATATAAAGTTATAAACAAAAATGACAATAGAGTCTCACCCTGTTAATTCTTCATCACAAGTACCCACCAAATGTTGTGCATCATTCCTGCCAAACCCAAACCCTCCGCACCATAGGCGGACCTATGTGGAGGCCACCCGGGACAGTCGCCCCCTTAATATTTGAAATTTTGTAAAAACACCTTGAAATTAGTGAAATATTATCCAATATTTAGAGTTTGCCCCTCCTTAAATTAATTAAATACACGTAAAGTAATAAAATTTGTTGATTAATATATCTTATAAACCAAATTAAATTTGATTGGCCCCTTCTCATTTTTGGCTCAAGGTCCGCCACTGTAGTCCACACAACAACGAGATCCGAGACACATGCCTTTCAATAGGTTTTTTTGCAGTTATTATGCATGGCCCTAAGCTGTCTAATTGTTCGGTACTTCCGGGGCATGAAGATATCTACTGAAGACACCACCAATTCTAATCAGCATGCGTGACTGTGAGCACAAAAAAAAAGAACGTTTGAATATTTATGTATCATTATATATATTTTTGTTCTCAAATGAAATGATGGAATGAATCAATGTATTTTTAATTAGTTGTTAATTGGATTTTTTGAAGGGTTTATCGATCTCTAGAGTTCTGTTACCAAGTTAGAAAAGGATCCATATCCTAATTAGTTATCTTCTATATAATATTAACATAGATAAGGTTTGGACATCCTTTTTACTGTGGATTCCACAGTACGAATGAATAGTGCAATTTTTTTTTTGGGATTTTTTTTTTTTTGGGATTTCTGTTTTTGGGGGTTTTTTTATTTATTTTTTTTATTGCCCAAGTGAAAGTATATGGTACGGAGTATTTCTTAGACTGCACCTTGGCCTGTTTGAAGACTGTCCATAAGGAGTGTCGTGGTTTTGAATAGTGTTTTCTTTTTTTTTTTTGGGATTTCTGTTTTTGGGGTTTTTTTATTTTATTTTTTTTATTGCCCAAGTGAAATTATATGGTGCGCAGTATTTCTTAGACTGCACCTTGACCCATTTGAAGACTGTCCACAAGGAATGTCATGGTTTTAAACAGTGTTTCTTTTTTTTTTCCTTTTTTTTTGGGGATATTTTTTTTTTTTGGGATTTCTGTTTTTTTTTTTGGATTTTTTTTTTATTGCCCAAGTCAAAGTATATAGTGCGGAGTGTTTCCTAGACTGCATCTTGGCCTGTTTGAAGACTGTCCATAGGGAGTGTCGTGGTTTTCCAGATTTTTCTATGGGGTAATAATTATGAGAAGTATAACTAAGTTAGACTAAAAACAGAGGAGTTGAATTCCTTATTAATTACTGTCTTGCATTTCTGCCTTTTTTTTTGTTTGTGTAATATCATCTAATATTGTTATAGTTTATATGGAGTCATGTGAATTTCGTTGTGGTTTGTTTTTTGAGATTTTCTTTTTTTGGGATTTTTTTTTTGGGGTTCTTTATTTTTTTTTTTGGGATTTTTTCTTTTTTTTATTGCCCAAGTGAAAGTATTTGGTGCAGAGTATTTCTTAGACTGCATCTTGACCCGTTTGAATAATGTCCATAAGGAGTGTCGTAGTTTTGAATAGTACTTTTTTTTTTTGGAATTTTTTTTTGCGATTTTTTTTTTTTTTTGGGATTTCTATTTTTTCTTTATTGCCCAAGTGAAGTATATAGTGCGGAGTATTTCCTAGACTGCATCTTGGCCCGTTTAAAGACTGTCCATAAGGAGTGTCGTGGTTTTCCAGATTTTTCTGTGGGGGTAATAATTATGAAAAATATAACTGAGTTAGACTAAAAATAGATGAGTTAGATTCTTATTAATTACTATCTCGCATTTCTGCCCTTTTTTTGTGTAACATCATCTAATATGGTTATAGTTTATATAAAGGCATGTGAATTTCATTGTGGAACATAGATAAGGTTTCAACAACCTTTATACTGTGGATTCCACAGTGCGAATGAACAGTGCCCTTTTTTTTCTGGGGGGGGATTTTTTTGTTTGTTTGTTTTTTTTTTTTGGGATTTCTGTTTTTTGGGATTTTCTTTTTTTGGGGTTTTTTTATTTGTTTATTTTTATTATTGCCCAAGTGAAGTATATGGTGCGGAATATTTTTTAGACTACACCTTGGCCCGATTAAAGTCTGTCCATAAGGAGTGTCGTTGTTTTGAACAGTGCTTCTTTTTTTTTTTTTAATTTTTTTTATTTTTTATTTTTTTTTTTGGATTTTTTTTGGTTGCACATGTGAAAGTATATAGTGCGGAGTATTTCCTAGACTGCATCTTGGCCCGTTTGAAGGCTGTCCATAAGGAGTGTCATGGTTTTCCAGATTTTTCTGTGGGGGTAATAATTATGAGAAATATAACTGAGTTAGACTAAAAATAGAGGAGTTAAATTCCTTATTAATTACTATCTCGTATTTCTGCCTTTTTTTTGGGTTTGTGTAACATCATCTAATATATTTATAGTTTATATGGAGGCATGTGGATTTCGTTGTGGATTAGAAGAAATATGATCCGTTCATTTTTTTTTTCAATTGGATAGTTTCGATATACCCTCTAGGTACAACTTAAACAGTGCCTTTTTTTCCCTTTTTTTTGCGAATTTTTTTTTATTTCTGTTTTTTGGGATTTTTTTTTTTGGGGTTTTTTTTTTCATTGGATTGCCGAAGCAAAAGTATATGGCACAGAGTATTTCTTATACTGCATCTTGGTCCGTTTGAGATTGTCCATAAAGAGTGTCGTGGTTTTGAACAGTATTTTTTTTTTGGATTTTTTTTTGGGATCCTTTTTTTATTGCCCAAGTGAAAGTTTATAGTGCGGAGTATTTCTTAGATTGCATCTTGGCCCGTTTGAAGATTGTCCATAGGGAGTGTCGTGGGATAATTTTTTGGGCTGGTCAATATTTAATTTGTTGACAGTATTATATGTGATTAACAATTATGTTTGCATCTGTTTTCGATCAAATTAAAGTAAATAATTGGATTAATCGCGCGGAGCGCGATCACATGCCTAGTATATATATAGTTAGACTAATATAAGAATGTTTGAGGAAATTCTCCTATTTTATATATATATATAGTCTGACTACGATGATATGTATATCACGGTTTTTCTTTTTGTGTGATATGTGATGTGTGACTATGTGAGACATCTGCGTCCATTGAAAAATCATTCATACGTCTATAGACTTGTACGGGATGTAACGGATACGTTCCGAAATGTAACAGATACGTTCCGAAATGTAACAAATACATCCCGGAATGTAAACTATGAATGTTATGGACAATTTTTGTACAGACGCGAGGTATTATTCTTCGACTATATATCCATTCTTTATTCAGATATTGGATGCATAGATTGGCAATAACAGAGTAAATTTACAAAAGTTCATTACTCTTAGAACTTGAATTACAAAAAGGAAGTTTAGTTTGTTTTGCAAACTTACAAACTTCACACTTGTTACAAAAGTCTTGCGAAATATTAAACATTAATTTTAAAATTTTGTCGGTAGGATGCCCTACTCGCCTATGCCAAAGATTGCTTAAATTCTCATCTCGTTTTGTACTCAAAATACACTTGTTGCTATCCAAAAAAATATAAGCCATTTTCCAAAAAAGCCTTCACCAATCTTCTCCTTGGTGACTACATCCTGAAAAATGACACTATTTTGTTTAAAAGTAATTTCACAATTCAATTCTTTTGTAAGTTTACTAATAGAAAGTAAATTTACCGAACAATTTTCAACAAAAAACACATCTTGAAGAAAGTTTTTATTTAAGATACTAATTATGTCCCATCCTTTTATTTTAACCTTCTCATTATTGGCCACCGTAAAAAATTGATCACCTTCAAGTGTCCTAAATTGTCTCAACAGATTTTGATTACTGGTCATATGGTCGGTAGCACTAGAATCAAGAACCCATCTAAAAACGTTTTTAGGGGCAAGTTTGGTAGTGAGACCAATATTTGGACATTGATTTTCACAATATAATTTGGGTTTTACCATTTTTATTTGTTCACAGATTATTTCGGACCGGACCATATCAAAATCGTTAGACTGGTTGAGAGGTCCAACAATTACTGATTTGGTTTCTTTGGGCTTGAGTAAATAAGTTTGAGGTTTAATTAAACCTTCGCGGCCCTTTTGGCCCATGAGCGAGAATTCACATCATCTGCAGTACCGCAAACTATGCGTTTGCCCGAAAAGTTGATTTTAAAACAGCGCTCTATTTGTAAATCTTGACCGTCCTCAAAAATTCTGACCGCGGTCCAAGTCACCTGGTCTTTGATTGGTTGAGCGGTTACTGCACAAGGTGCGTTACTGTAGAGGATATTCTTCCCATGAGCGAAGCCAGCATGGCCTCCAGGCAATCAAGCCTTTCCTCTTCACTTCGACTCGATCAGGTTTCGTCTCCGCCACTCGAGTCTGCTTTAAGAAACTCTTCTTCTCACTGCCGATTGACTCTGAGGTTCTCCCATTCTTTTTCGCCGCTTCCACTCGATTGCTCGGCTTTGGGCAGAGATGGGGATGGAGAATCCAGCATCTGTCTCGGCTATGCCCGTCCCTGTTACAGTGCAAGCAGTGTTCTTTCTCCCCCTTTCTCGATGCTGCCTTCCCGGTGTTGAGGTAGCGGGCTGAGAAGGCTTGGGCTTCTGGCTTTGGGGTTGAGTAAGAAGTTCCCATAGCCACTCGTCTCGTTGCCTCATCCCGTATGCGGGCAGTCACTTCGTCAAAGGTGAGTTTGTTGGTGGTGAGAAGAATCTGAGCCCGGATTGGTTCGTAACTTGAGTCAAGAGCGGCAAGGAAGGTATAGACCTTATCAGTTTCTTCTCTTTTCCGGAGTACGGCGAGGTCAATGGTAGGTGGTCTATAGAGTTTCAATTCTTTGTATTTGGCTTCTCAGTTCTTGTTGAATATTTGCAATCTCTTGCTTGAGATGAAAGAGTTGAGAATGACTCTTTTTGTTACTGAATTGTTTCTCAATGTCTTTCCACAATTCTTCCGCTGATTCACAATGGCAAAATTCTTGCAATAGCTCTTGTTCTAATGAGTTTGTGATTAACGTCAGGGCCGGCTTGACAGTCGATGATGTCCCACTCCTCTTGTGCATTGGTTCCTTCTCTAGGTCTCACCTTATTTCCGGTGATGTACCCGAGAAGGCCTTTGCCCTTGAGGGTGGTTCTCGCCGCCTTTGCCCATGGTATGTAGTTTTTCCCATTTAGTGGAACATTTGTGAGTTTTTCAGAAGCATTGAAATTCGGATGGAGTTTTTGTATGATTTGGGGTTGCTGTTAAATAACTAGTTGCGGATTTCTAGTGGATGAGTTTTCTGTCATGGTTGAGAATTTTTGGTTGTGGAAGTATTATCAGATCTGCTCTGATACAATGTTAGTTTTTGAGAAAGTGATGATCTGAAATAATTTTTTATTAACTGTCTGATTTGTACAAATTGGAAGGGGCTTATATAGCCTCTATTCCAACGGTCACTAACGTTACAATTTCTAACGGTCAAAAAAAGTAAATAGAAGTCCATTTTCTATGTTTGGGACTCTTTATTTTTCCTAAAATAGCCAATGACGAAAATACCCTCCGAGGCTAAATAATTCTAATACTATTCTAATCTTCAACAGTTTCTTTCTCTCTCCCTTTGCTGCTCTTAGAAAGCATTGGCTTGATACTAGCAAATTAAAAAAGCATGGTTCATTCAAAGAATGTCACCAGAGAGTACGTCCGAAGCATGTACTTATTTGTTCTTTACTATATATATATTGAGCTTGCTTAAATTCGATATGAATGAACAACATTGATGCCATTAATTTCATTTGCTACTACTATGAGGAATGCCATCAAATTATTGACCTTCGGACTCCATTTAATTTGTACCATATGGGCATAATCTTAGTTGCAAAACAAAATGTATTTCTATGCCCAAAAGGTCTCTTTTCTTGAAAGAATATTGTATGTATCATATATTCAATAAATTGGGCCTCATCTTCTTTGCGCTGCTTATTTTCTCTATATCTAGGTATGCATACTTGCGCCAAGGCCAATCAATAACTTGTACTAAGAGAAAAGAGTGACGGCTGACGGGTTGAAACTTGAAAGCATAGCAAGTCTTCTTTGCCTATCCTTTGTATAATTATATCCTCATTTAGAAGGAAGGTTAAAAATGTAAATTCAGTAATCTATAATGTATTTATTATGTATTAATTATAGAAAGGGGATATAAGAAAGAAAATTGAGTTTTGATGGGGATATTGGCTATCATGATGTCATTATGTACTAATTATAGAAAAGGGGATATAAAACAGAAGAAAGAGATTGATAATTTATTTTCCAAGTCAAACTTAACAATTAAGTCAATTTGCGCGGATATTGGTGCACACCACTGCCAGATTCTTGCTGTGCAGTTTGCAAGAGTGAAGGGAAGGAATACGGTCCATATAAAATTCCATTTGCAATTTGATGGCTTGCTGCTTCAGTTAAATGCGCTCCATCCCATGAAATATATTTCGATGGATCGGGGCAAACTTGTGACCCGCTAGACCCACATCCTATTGTCAGTGACATGTTGTATGGTTGACTCGCAACACCGCAGCATGTATATAAAGGAGCTGAAAAACCTGCATTGTTATTTAAGCACATATATACACCTTAAGTTTTAACATATGTTAAATCATATAAACTTTTATGAAGAATATATCGAATAGAATTGAAATAATATTAATTAAGTTGTGAACGTGTGATTGAGCCCAATCATATAATTTACTTCCGAATTTTGAGCCACTTACCTCAAAAAATAAAAAAATTATAACAATAACAACAACAACAACAACGACAATAATAATAATAAAAATACAATGCTGTTGGTAAATAATTGTAGTAAATATACATATCTTACCAAGCGTTTGTGCATTTAAATACAGTTGTGATTGGGCTCCATAATAATCTGCGTATACAATATTGGTTAGGGGATGAAGCAGCCTCAGCTTGGCCAACTCCTCCATGAGCATAGTATTATGATAGGCTGAGAGATCGTTTACACTCTTGATGCAACCAAAGTTGTCATAGTCTGCAGGGTTGTTGCTCTTGCAAACAATCAATAAGTATGGTGCACACCCAAACATGTAGTTCCCTGGGACTATTAGGGTGGTAGCTCCAAGACTGATTAAATCCTGTAAATAAAAGAAAATATATATTTTTAATGCACTAGGATTTGTTAGAATTGATTAACTTGATTGCATTTTATTTTAAAGAATATCTTTTTGTTGGAAATTAATCAAGCTGTCATCATTTACCTTGAACTAGAGCTGTAACTCGGGCTTCGCCCGAAAAAAGTATCAAATAAATAATCAAGAATTTTATAAAGTTTCATAATAAACAAAAATTTTGAACACAATTTTTAAATCTTTTGATATAAATAATAATATAATAATAATTTATAAATAAGAACACATACATGTTGGATCATTTGAAGGATTAAATTTTGTTTTAGATATATCATATTCATGTTATTTAATGTTAAGACAAAAACATATAAGCCGTTGGATCAAAGTACGTAGATGAAGAGTTTCAAACAAAATTAATAGTAAATAACATTTGATGATATGACATAGTTGAGGTGCTTGGCAACCTAATTTAATGTAGTAAAATAAAGATTTTAAGACTCTGTCATGCTCAAAATTAATGACATTTCCATTGAAAGATTCCGCCACATTATTTATTTGAGCATGACAGAATTTGCCATGCACATAATTGTTTTTCACAAGCTTTCCAATCTATAATAGAATATGTGATAAAGTCTGTTATTTTTTCATTATTTTAATTTCACTCAAGTGATATTTAAAAAATAAAGTACATATTGAGGATAATTTTCGGTCGGTTAATTTGTCATCTCAATTACGGGAATAAGTGAGAAAAACAAAAATGAACATTTAAGAACAGATGTATATTACATTGAGAGCAGAAATGATGGCGTCTATCACATATGGAACCCAAGATCTAATTTCATCCATGGGCTTTTTATTGGCTAGACCAACGATATAATCCGCACCTCCAATTTCTCCCACGACGAACAAAGAACTAGCCATAACAGCGCTGACACCTGAGGTTAATTAATTAATTTGTTAATGCTGAATTAAGCAGAATTGATAATTAATGGATACATCATGCACAGATATATATCAATTAAATTTAAGTGGATAATCTGCTCCCTAGCTACTTCTGAAAATTAAACATTTTATTAATTAAGCTCTTATATATATACCAAGTACTTGAAGAAAACATGAACATAATAATGTACGTACCCAGCTGTAATGACTGCAAAATTAATAATTAATTATGTAGGCATATATGTGCGATTGATGTATAACAGCATCACTTAATTATATATCTGAACATGGATTGCACTGAATTTTGACTTTTAGACGTACAAATATTCAATAAAAATATCATGCTTATAGTTATAATTCATATATAATGAACTCCATTATATAGAGCAAAACTACTGTGTTCTTAAACTCACGGGGGCCTTCTGTGAGCTTAACACAAAAAACGTATCAAACCATTTTCAAATTTTAATTTTTATGGCTCAATAAATTCTTTATGTCAAAATCATGTGGCATGCAAAAATTTTCCTTTTATTGGAGATTTTTAAGTATTTATTTCGGATTTTTTTAAAATTACATATGAAACATTGATTATTTTATTAATATTATATAGTTGCTATTAAAAATCTGAAATAAATACTTAAAAATCTCTAAAAAATGAAGAAATTTTGCATGCTATAAGATTTTGATATAAATAATTTATTGAGCCATATAAATCAAAATTTTGATGTGATTTGATATATTTTTGGTGTTAAGCTCACGGAAGCCTTCTGTGAGCTTAAGAATACGGTAGTTTTACTCCCATTATATATATGTACCATAAGTATTTATATGGCTTACTAGATCCTTGAGAGATAGTTGGTAGAAGGTTCTTCAATGACTGAACCTGAGTGCTCAGGGAATTATCAGTATTCCATGGATTCAAGTTTGTAAGTTTCTTATAGGCAGAATTGTTGAGCGCCTGCGATGCCGCCACAGCGAAGTTTGCCCCGTCCTTAAAATACTCCGGCGTACTTCCGCCTTTGGACGGTGGTTGGAAAGGAAAGCCATATGCTTGAGCTGCATATATATATTTATGAATTGAACAAAATAATGAAGTTTTTGGTGAATGTCATATATGGAACTAAGTTCTTGGGGTTTGATCAAATTCATGGTAGGTAAAGAAGTTATCATAAAATGAAATCTCTACTTGCAATATATATACCAATGAAGTCGACAATAGTTCTGCCGTCACTAAACCGGCCGCTTGGCTTATGAAAGTATGTTTCTCCATAAGGAAGTTTGTTGGCGCCACAGCCGCTGTTCACAAGGCAGTTATTTCCGGCATCCGTGTTCGAATCGCCGAAGCTAAATATACGACTGAAGCAACAAAGCGGTGCGACTGTGTCACAGCTGATTAGGGGAACAATGGACACCAAAAGCAGAGTAACTACTAGTACTGGAAACTTGGAAGAATCCATTGGAAATTATATATCTAGATTTTTGCCTTGTTTGATTCAGTTGCAAGGTAGCTAATGGAATTGCTTAATGGGGAAATAAGAGAATTTGAAATGGAGAGAAAATTCAGATGAATTGATGTCTATGTAAGCTCAGGAATGTATCATGTTTGATTGTTTTTGAATGTGCAAAACCTCACACTATATATTTGTGGTAGTAAGCATGAAGCATGTATCCTCCTTTTATAGAAGAAAATTTTCCCCACAAGCATGTAATGTAATATCTTTTCATTTTTATATTGTACTAGAGCTAGAACTCGGGCTTCCCCCGAAATATGATATCAAATAAATAATAAAGCTTATAAATTCAAACTATTTATTTTAAGAAAATGAACAACATATTGAATTTTTGATGTGATTAATAATTATAATAATAATGTAAAAATTTATAAATAATAGTACATAAATGTATGACCATTTTAAGGGTTAAATTTCGTCTTAGACATATTACATTCATCTTATTAAATGGGGAGAGAGAATACATAAGTAGATGAAGAGATTTAAATAAAATCAATAGTTAATAATGTTGATGATGTGGCATAGTTGAGGTGCTTGGAGTACTACCCCTCTTTCTAGAGTATAGATTGGATCAATTGGCAACAACAATCATGCTCTTATAGTATAATAATACTACAATTGATATATGCAATCCTGTATCAATGTATGTATCTTTTTGAACATGCATGTTGTTATCTACTAATTAGTTTGTAGGAGGACGTCATAGATTTAAAATTTTCCATTATTGAATTAAGCATGGCCTACAAAAATCTGTTGATTCTACTTCCGGATTTCCATGATTGAACAAATCGGCGTTTAATTAATTTCTTTATAACTCCAACATATCTCTACCATTATTTAAAAATGCATTTATGCATTGTTTTTTTTTTTTTTTTGAAAGAAAGGCTATGTTAGCCCGTTAATTCATTACTGAAACCATTAATTACATCTGTTCATCACCAGAAAAAGACTGAAATCACCCTAATTAACAAAGACCATCTATACTGTTATCCATTATCTGGGGATTGATACTAAAATAGAAGACCATAACTCACTATCTAAACAGTTAGATCACTAAGCTTTTGATCAACGGATAGAAAACTCTCTACCAAGAAACTGAACTAGTATCATAGTTTTCCTTAGACTTTGAAACAACATTTAAAATATCAACATATCATTCAAAAGCTGATGCAGCATATATAAAGTTGCATCATTATTTTAACCAACATCAAAAACCACCTTATAGACAACTTCTCAACACAGATAAAAAACAACTCCCTCTCTCTCTCCATATTTTGTATAAAATTCTCAGAGCTTGTAGATATCTTGAAGAGGGATTTCATCAAGTGAAGTTGGCTGCCACCTTTTAAGGATCCAACTTCACCTCCAAAGGCAAATTACCTGACCAATAATGCAGAAGGGGATTGTATCATCAATATAACAATGTTTCTTACTGTTCTAATAGGTGAATTTTGAAAAATAACTTCGTTTTTAATCTTCCAAATATATTCCAACAGAAGGCACTGAAGAGTGTGAGGAATGCTTCTCTTTCTATAACTGGTTGACACAAAGCAAATTGTATGATATCATCTAAACAAATTAAACCAATAGGAAATTAAACATTGTTTGACAATCACCCATCCAGAACTAAACTTGTTTTGCCAGGTTACAAGTAAAAACAAATGATCAATATTTTCCTCATTTGTACAAAAACTACAAGAATTAGGTCCAGGCCATCCCCTTTTTATCATTTGAGCTTTCGTTAAGATTCTTTTCTTATGCACTTGCCACAACAAAATTTTTATTTTCAGAGGAATATGAATGCTCCACCATATATGATATTGTTTATCTACTACCCCTAAACACTAGCCATTGATCATGAGTACTGAAATACCCTTTATTTAACCATCTCCATAGTATTGTATCATTTGGCAGCCTCAAGTGGGTGTGAGCAATTATGGTGGTGCAAATTTCGTTAAATTCAATTAGTAACATTCCTGATAGTGGCCTATAAAAAGTTAGAGACTGCCCTCCAGACAATACTGCCTCTGATCATACAATTATATTTTTACTTGAACAGATTTGGAACAAGTAATGGTCATTTATGCATTGTTAACTGCAAATTATTCTCCAATTTTGGTATTCATTTTCAATGCTATAGTTTTTTATGAGAATATATACCATGATATAAATTATAATTAATAAATCATAAAATTAAGAAGAATCCTCCACAGTTGAGGTAGAACTAGAACCGTAGTACATAACCATGAAATTAATATAATGACTTTGAAGTCCCAATTAATTGGGTGCATGCACAAAACCAAAATCTGTGACCTGCCGTGCGTTATTACCTGTAAACGTGTAGATTCCTTTGGTATTTGGCAGTATCAATCTGGGTCATTAGTGGGCCAATTATGTACAAAATACCAATATATTAGTGGGCTCCTGCGTAGTTGCGTACTACTGCGAGTCTGTGTACAAGTCTGAATTTTTAATGACCACTTCCAACGAAAAAAAAAATGTAATTTTTTTTTATCACGAGGAAGGATCAAATAATTCTGTTTTTTGTTAGGATCGATGACTATAAAACTAAATCTTAAATAATTATATTTTAAACTCTCAAATTAATGCACGGCATTGGATGGGAGAGAGGTCGGTCTGAGCACGTCGTGATTGTAGATGGGGATCTAGTGGAGAGATGACCAAGTCACCAGGAGATTAAGAAAATATTATTTAAGATATGGAGCAGAGCGATACCCAGTGAGATCTCATTACCGGAGTAAACCAGTGTCTTCAAACGGAGTAGAACGGTGTCGTCATACCGTAAGTCAGAGGAGAGCGTCGGCAGCAATCGAGGGGAAGAGTCCGTCATCTGATCGAGAGGGAAGAACTTCCCGGTCGGAGGTGCGGAGAGAGCTTTGGGTTGGTGGCCATGTCAGCCGAGCCGGATTTGGGAACAAAATTGGTGGGCACTACTTTCTCAGTTGGGATCTAGGTAAGAATCGCCTTATAGACGAGTAACTGGAGGGGAGGCAATCAAACAGACGGTAGAATTTTCGATAATGACAACATTACCCTATTTTCAATTTTCGGTAAACCGGCTAATGATTATTGGTCACCGGCTGGTTCCCTTGTGACTGGCTTCTCAATCGTCCGATCAAAAGAACTGACGGTAACAAATTTCAAGTCCTCATTGAAGAATAGCTTGGTTGTCCTTGTAAAAGACAAGAAGAGGTCTTAGAAAGTTAGTCAAGAGCGGGATCCCGAACGGTGGAATCGTCAGAGTGGCATCCCGAACGTTGGGATCGTCTGAGCGGCATCCTGAACGTTGGGATCGTCTGAGCGAGATACCGGACGGTGGGATCGTCAGAGCAAGATACCGGACGGTGAGATCGTCGGAACAAGATGGCTCCGTGGACACATAATCGATGAGTGTATTCATAAGTAGAGAGTAGAGAAAAAAATGGAAGAAAAAGTGTCTAAGATTAGAAGTGAATCTAAAACAATTAACATCTCGTACGAATAGAGAGCGGGACACGATGGGGGACAAAAAAGATTTTCACTTTTTCTAAATTGATTAATTTAGTAACACAATCTAAAAATAGACTTGGGCCATTTTGAAATTAAATCGATATATTATGTACGTCTCATGTATTTATGTCATTTGTCAATCTATTTTCGTATATAGAATCTTAAATTATGGTTTTCATTGGCATAAACATATGATGATATTAACAAAACTTAGTTCTATGTTTAGCAAGCTAAAAATAAAAATCTGAAATTTGTCTCGTAGCATCATTTGATCATAAAAGCTTGATTGTAATCAACACGCCCCCTATTTGCCCATGAGCCACGATCAAAACCGACCAACTTACCTGTATGCGACGCATTTCAAACCGAGAAGGAGATGGAGAGAGGACCACCAATTAATTAACGGAATTTTCGGTGTGTACTCCTCTCTTTATATTATATTATGTTTTTGTGTATTGATTGCATTGTTGTTTGAAGTGATCAAAAATCTATTGAACTGTAATGTTTTTTTGGGGCGTGCTAATTGTCCTCCCAAAAAAATCTCACTTAAATGTCTCCCATACGCTTACCCCCGAGTGCATACAGTATAATTGTATAAAATTTGGGCGGAGGATAACCACTAGGTCAAAAATCTTAAAGCGCATCCTAACCTTTTAGAGGCAAAATCTACAGTGCTTAATTGATTTGAAACACGTGTTTAAATCTTCTATTTGCGAGGTGTTCATACCATATACTCCTGGGTGTTCATACTATATACTTATCGGTGTTCATATCATATGTCAAGTGGTATACATACCAAGTTGCAGTGGCTAAAAAAAAAAAGTCTAATGTTAGCATCACGGGGGGATCACCGGAGGTGAAAGTTTGTCACCTTCAATGATGCGGCTGCCGACGAAATATGAGATCAGCATCACGAGTGATTGTCGGATGCAAATGTTAGTCACCTTAAACCACCCTTAGAGTGGAGTGTGCACGATAGAGGAGCTAGGCACCGGTGATAAGGTGGCGGTACACCTTGACAGAGGAGGCCGTGCACCTAGGTGGAGGTGGCGACGCACTTGGGTGGAGGTGGCAGTGCACCTGCACAGAGGTGGCGGTGTACATGGACGAAGATAGAGCTTGTTTTAGATGGAATTGGATGGGAGATGTTTAGGGGGGACAGAGATTATTTCTGTTTTCTTTTGAGTTGTGATTGTCCGTATTGCAAACTTTCTAATTGAGAAATTCTACCATGATTTAAATTTGATTACTATATTGAATCTAAGATTTATAACATAGAATCAACTTCGCGAGAGACGGATGTGAGAGATTTGTTTTAGAAATACGACTATGGTACGACTATATACGATAAATTAAGATAATAGAGTAAATAATTATTAGTTAGTTTATATGGTATATATAATATGAAATAATGAATTTTCCGCTTCGTTGTCTCTATTGTTATCAATTATGGTTCTATAGATCATCATCCGACAACGTTAGCATTGATCAAATGATTAATTGATCGATTTATTAATTAATTGCTATTGATATTGAGTATTGTAACCAGTCATTGACTTGAGTATGTTCGAATTGGGACGGTGAAACCAATCACTAGAATTAGGAATATGGTATGGCCAATAACTAGACTTAAATTAACATTAAATTACATGAAATTTCAAATTGATCTCCAATTGCTCTATATTTGCTTGCTATTCTGTTTGTATTGGAAAATACTAGGTTTTTCATACGTACCTTTGTACACTTTTTCGCAGGTGAGGAAGAATTGCTGAGTTGTCACGTAGATTAAATAGTTTTTGTGTAGATTTTCAAGATTTATTTGTAATTTGTTTTATAGGATTCTGCTGTACTTTGTATAGAAGTGATGTAGGTTAATAAGAGTTTGTTTTGTGTAGAATTGGAAGTGGAGTCATTAAAAATTCAGATTTGTACAGTTGTACGCAACTCTTACTGGGCCACTTCGCAATAGCCCAGAACTATTCATTGGTATTTTGTACATAGCTGGCCCACTATTTTCGTTCAATGACCCAGATTGATACTGCCAAATACCAGAAAGAATCAATCTACACGTTTAAAGGTGATAATACACGGCAGGTCACAGATTTTGGTTTTGTGCATGTACTAGGGACAATTAATTGAGATTTGAAAGTCATTATATTTCATGGTTATTTGCGGATCTTTCTACGTATCTAGTACTACCTCAACTGTGGAGGATTCTTCTTAATTTGTGCTTTATTAATTATAGTTTATATCATGGTATATTTTTTCATATAAAACTATAGCTTGAAAAAGAATATCAAACTAGAAGAGGGCCTCGCTTTGCTTCAGCAATAATTATTGAGTTATATAATTTGATAATGTTGAGCTATTTGAGTTTCTACTAATATTAAATATATAAAAAAAACTATTTTTATGGTCATTGATATTATATCAATGACAATAAATTCTATGAAATTTGATATACTAATAATCTATAGATTAAAAAAGTTATTAATTATTGAGGTAGTCTTTTTCATATAATTGGACATTGTCTGTCAAAATTGTAAATAATTGTTCTTGAAGAGATCGCATCTTTGATAGTGCAGAAGATAATAATTATACATTTCACTATGCTAGTAATTTGTTAATAAGACTTAAAAAATGCACTAATATAGGAATTTCTAGACGTTAATTTTTTAATCTCATTAATTCATATAAGTTAAAATAAAAAGTGAAAAAAAATTATTATGTACATGAAGAGAATGTCATATTAATTAATATGATGATTTCGTTTTGAAAAATTAGTTCAAAATTTGAGGAGGGATCCAATAACCATAAATATTGGTGCCCATAGTAACAAATATATTTTTTCTACATAATCTGATAAATGTAAACCGTTATTGTACTCTAAATCATCTCAATAATATATACATAAAAATAAAAATTTAATATTGTTTCGATAGTCATCAAAAGAGGAGAAAAAGATCATAAAATTTGAACCGTTAATTTTTTTTAATATTTGATGCACATGTAAATAAAATTAAAATGATATAATTTTTTGTATACACATAAAATATGATATATACAAATATCTTATCAATTAGTTTTGTTATTTAAGAACTTGAAATGTAGTTATTTAAAATTTAATTTCATGATCACCGGTCGGTAACAAAAAATATGGTTATTTGATTCCTTCCCTTAAAATTTTGAGTTATTTCAAGTTCAAAAGTTCGAAGGAAAATGAAAACACAAAATTTAAAGCATTGAAGCCCTCCTCTTGTCGACATTAATGATATTGAACAGTTAAAGTGCACGGAATTTGAATTAGGTCAATATTCATATAAATTGTTATATTTTTTGAGAAAAATATGTCGGAATTCATTGAAAATTTAAATTTCAAAATAATAAATTAAACATCGTTAATAGATCGATATTCCTCACAATAAGCTCCTCAACCCTCAAAAATAAAATCAATAT
This sequence comes from Cyperus esculentus, assembly GCA_030179965.1. Lineage (NCBI taxonomy): Eukaryota > Viridiplantae > Streptophyta > Magnoliopsida > Poales > Cyperaceae > Cyperus > Cyperus esculentus. The sequence goes on along the minus strand of JASGLE010000024.1, from coordinate 3,496,685 downwards.
ATCTAGAGTATGTGACTTCAAATGATACTATAAACCTTCAAAAAATAAATTAATTGATGTCTCATATTTACGGTATTAAACCAAAAGCCTCTACGTGTCAAAGAAAAGCAAGATGCATACAACAAAAAAGTATAATCAAACTAAAAAACTGAAAAAAGTATCCCACTTACGAAAGAAGTACGAAAAAGAATTTAAACCAAATATTTTTTTGAAAATTTACTATATACTCAAAATTTGTTAAATTTTTAAGAATATTAAGTTTCTAATAAAATTATGAGGATCTTTATAGTTTATATGAGTTTTTTATTTCTTTCAAATGGAGGAGTAGTAGCAGTAAATATTACAACATATCCCCTTTCACTCTCTCCAATCTCAATGGTTGATGTATACCAAAAGGGAAGATTCATTAAAAATAAAAGAATAGAAGCCATGTAATTGGTGTAACTATCTTGCTCCCCTTTACAAACTTTCTTCCATAATCTCAAGTGTGTCAAAAAAAAATAAAAAAAATAAAAGTTACTGTAGATAATATATATACCATATAAAAAAGAAAAGATAATACTGTAGAATCACGTCCGAGTTTAAATATACTATAATATGATTTGGTAAACAAAGTGCAGTTAACAATGCATTTTTAATTGGTAGAGATATGTTGGAGTTATAATTAAATATACATTGATGCAGGATATCGCAGGCGATTAATACTGGAGTCTGGATGTATAAACCAAAGCTATAATAGTAGAAATTGAAAAGAAGATATCAACTACAGTACTATAAGAGCATGCATGATGGTTGTTGGCAGTTGTCTCAATATATATACCATATAAAAAAGAAAAGATATTGCATGTGGGGAAAATATTCTTCTATAAAAGGAGGATACATGCTTCATGCTTACTACACAAATATACAGTGTGAGGTTATGCAATCCAGAAACAATCAAACATGATACATTCCTGAATCCTGAGCTTAAACAGACATTAATCCATCTAAATTCTCTCCATTTCAAATTCTCTAATTTCCCCATTGAGCATTTCCATTTGCTATCTTGCAATAGAATCAAACAAGGCAGAAATCTAGATATATAATTTCCTATATATGGATTCTTCCAAGCTTCCAGTACTTGTAGTTATCCTCTTTTTGGCATCCATCGTCCCCCCGATCAGCTGCGACAGCAACACCGTCGCACCACTTTGTTGCTTCAACCGTATCTTTAGCTTCGGCGATTCGAACACGGATGCCGGAAATACTTGCCTTGTCAACAGCGCTTGCGGCGCCAACAGACTTCCTTATGGAGAAACGTACTTCCATAAGCCAAACGGACGGAATAGTGACGGCAGAATTATTGTCGACTTCATTGGTATATTCCAAGTCAAGATTTCATTTTATCTATATACATGGAGTGAGGCTATTGCGCTTTGCAAAGCGTAGTGACTGGTGCGCTTCGACCTCATAACTCCTCAACCGCAGCTCGAATAACCAATCCAAATTGCTCACCATATATAATCTTGATATTGAAACCTAGTCGCATACCAAAATTTCATAATATTCACCAAAAACTTCATAATTTTGTTCAATGCATATGTATATGCAGCTCAGGCATATGGCATTCCTTTCCAACCGCCGTCGAAGGGCGGAAGTACGGCGGAGTATTTCAAGGACGGAGCGAACTTCGCTGTAGGGGCAGCGCAGGCGCTCAATAATTCGGCCTTTAAGAAACTTACAAACTTGAATCCTTACACTACTGATTCCCTGGGCACTCAGCTTCAGTCATTGAAGAATCTTCTACCTACCATCTCTCAAGGATCAAGTAAGCCATATAAATACTTATGGTACATAGAGTAATACCTAGCGTCTATAGAATATTTGTCCATAGTGTCCGTAGTTTACAAAATCAGATGTATCTGTTACAAAATCGGATGTATTTGTTACATTCTGAGTGTATCTATGGACATATAGACACATTTTCGATGGACGCAAGATGTTTCTCACGGTACATATATATGGAGTGTATATAATGAATTATATATAACCATGATATATACTTCTATTGAATATTTGTACTAAAAGTGAAAATTCAGTGCAATTCTAGTTATGCTGTATAAGCAACGCTGTTACATGTTAGTTGCCTATACATAATTTATAATTGCTAATTTTGCAGTCATTACAGCTGGGTACATTATTATGTTCATGTTTTCTTCAAGTAGTTGGTATAAGTATAAGAGATCAATTAATAAAGTTTTTAATTTTTATCGACCTCATAACTCCTCCACTTTTCCTGGATGTTTTTATTGAATTATTAATTCTTCTTAATTCAGAGTTAAATGAATTTATTAACCTCAGGTGTGAGCGCTGTCATGGCTAGTTCGTTGTTCGTTGTGGGAGAAATTGGAGGTGTGGATTATATCGGTGGTATGTTCAATAAAAAGCCCATGGATGAAATCAGATCTTGGGTTCCATTTGTGGTGGATGCTATCATTTCTGCTGTAAATGTAATATATATATACAATGTTTATGCATTAATTTTACAAAATTCAAAACAAATACTTAAAAATCTCCAAAAATGAGAAATTTTTGTATTCCTCAAGATTTTGATATAAAGAATATAATGAGCCATATAAACCCAAATTTGAAAGTGATTTGATATGATTTTGAGCTTAACCTCACGGTATATTGGCTCTATATATATATATATATGTTCTTAAATGTTCATTTTTATTTTTCTCATTTATTTCCATAATTAAGATGACAAAGCCACCGAAAAATATCCTGAATATATTGTTTATTTTTTTTAAAAAAAAAATATCACGTGAGTGAAATTAAAATAATGAAAAAAAATAACAAACCTTCACATTTTCTATTGATTGGAAAGCTTGAGAAAAACAATTATGTGGCAGAATATCTGTCATGCTAATAAAAAAAAATATATGGCGAATTAATCCGTCAATTGAAGTGTCACTAATTTTAAGCATGAAATTAGGGTATGCAAATTAACTATATATTTCCCTTTATTCCCCTTTTTAAAATTCAAGGAAAATGATGATAACTTGATTAATTAATTTACACAAACAGATATTCTTTTTTTAAAAAATATGCAATCAAGTTAATTAATTATTCTAACAAATCCTACTCAATACTCCACTAACAATATACATATTTTCTTTTATTACAGGATTTAATCAGTCTTGGAGCCACCACCCTAATAGTCCCAGGGAACTACATGTTTGGGTGTGCACCATGGTTATTGGTTACTTACCAGAGCAACAACACTGCAGACTATGACAACTTTGGCTGCATCAAGAGTGTCAATGAGCTCTCAGCTTACCATAATACTAAGCTCATGGAGGAGTTGGCCAAGCTGCGGCTGCTTCACCCCCTGACAAATATTGTGTATGCAGATTATTATGGAGCCCAGTCACAACTGTATTTGAATGCACAAACTCTTGGTAAGATATATGCAATAATACATTTATTTAATTACTAATAACGGCATTGTATTTATTTATTTATCTTTGTTATTATTATTATTGTTGTTGTTGTTGTTGTTGTTGTTGTTGTTGTTGTTGTTGTTGTTGTTATGATGATGATGATTATTATTATTATTATTATTATTATTATTATTATTATTATTATTATTATTACTATTACTATTATTATTATATGCTTAAATAAACAATGCAGGTTTTGCAGCTCCTTTATATACATGCTGCGGTGCAGCGGGTCAACCGTACAACACGTTGCTAAGCATAGGATGCGGGTCTAGCGGGTCACAAGTTTGCCCCGACCCATCGAAGTATGTTTCATGGGATGGAGATCATTTAACAGAGGCAGCAAGCCATGCAATTGCAAATGGAATTTTATATGGACCCTATTCCTTCCCCCCACTCTTGCAAACTGCACATAAAGAATTTGGCAATGGTGTGCACCAATTTCCGCGCAAATTGACTTAATTGTTAAGTTTGGCTTGGAATATAAATTGTCACCTCTCTTTCTTCTTTTTTTTTTTTATTATTGTTATTGTTATTGTTATGTATTATTACAAAGTGATGAATAAATCATGAATAAAAATTCTGAGTTCTCAAGAAGCAACATTAATTGATCATATAAAGTGATGAAATGACAATATTATAATTTCTAGTATTTTCAGAAATTTATCAATTCTATGTGTTATTTAAACTGTTGGTCCCTTTGTCATTAGAAAGTACAGATTGTAATTCTTAAGGACACAAGGTTGATAACAAATTTGGTAGCCCATATTGCCAATTTAAATGACATCTTCATATAGAGACGAGTAAACGCACCACCAAAAATATATCAATCCACCTCGAAATTAAGATAACAAAACCATTTGTACTCAAACTTAAGATCACGAAACTATTCCGTAAATGCACCACCAAAAATATATCAATGCACCTCGAAATTTTGATTTTATATGGCTCAATGAATTCTTATTAAAATCATATGAAATACAAAAATTTCTATTTTTTTTAAGTGCTTGTTTAAGATTTTTCAGAAGTAACTATACAATAGAAATAAAATAATCAATGTTTTACAAAAATCTTATGGGTTGATAAGATGATTTTTTTTTTTTCGAAAGATTGGCGATAAGATGATTTTTTAAGAGGTATCATTATCATATTTTTGAAGCTTTTAAGGAATTTTTAAAAATTTTTAAGGATGCCATTTACATAATGTCATTATCATGATCTGCTAGAAATATAGGTTTCTAATATTAGGCTGAAGAACTAAGGGATGCAGGGCCCTTAAAATCGCAAATTGCTTACTGTGGTGGTTATTTTCTTATAGTTTTGTCTGGATGAGTTTCGATTGCATGACACCCCCAAAATATCTCATCTCTTGGTTTAGCTGGACTTGATGACTTCCAATTGAAAGTTAAATGATTAAATAGACTATTTGATTTAAAAGTACGGTCTATTGGATTTAAAACTAAACCCCTAATTTTAAAGAGGAGGGATCTATTGACAATGATTATTTTAATAATCTTGACAATAGTATCTTTAAAAAAAATTGTAAAAAATACAAAAGATCTTAAAAATAGAAACAAGTTTACAGAAGTATGACTTAACTTATAAATTGATTATGTTTCAAATTATATTCAATTTAAACGACATTTGATAGCTCTTCAAAGACCTGTTAAATTATAACCGTTAAAAAGTAAATAAAATTTTGATAAGGCATTAAACGATATTCAAATTGATTGAAACTTGAGATATCATCAATCTATAAATTAAGTAATGCACTCATAAAACTTATTTCATTTTTAAGATTTTTTTTATGAATTTTAATAATTTTTTAAAAAATTCCATTGTCAAGATTATCAATATAGCCAAAATCCGTCCTCAATTTTAAATGCATTAACAAATCATAAAATATTAAACGTAAGTACTCATTTGTGAAGGTAGCCCATAGTCAGAACTCAGAAAATATTTTTGGATTATTGATGATTGTTTCTCTTTCGACCAAAATTGATCAGTACTTGATTACTGATTATCCGATTATTAATTTCTTTAATTGTTCTCTCTTTTGGAATTTCTTTCCCTTTCTAAATTGCAAGCAAATCCAACCGGACAAAATTAATGATTATTGCTAAGTTATTTTTGAGTAGAATTATTGAGCAAACGTAGCATTTCGGAGTGAAATGCTTAACAATTGAAATTCTATTTTGTTATACCCAAAATTTTGATTGATGGTTCCCATTAAGCTTGTCATATGAAAATCCTTAGGAATACAAAAATTTTCCATTATTGGAGTTTTTTAAGTATTTATTTCAGATTTTTTAAAAGAGTGAGGCTATGGTACGTACTATTAATAGTACAAAATGGACCGTACTATAGCTCCATATTATGATTTTTAAAGTTCAATTGATTGAACCAAACCACTCAATATAATCTCCATTTTTTAAAGAACCAGGTGGTACTATTGAGTGTCCCCACATTCATCAATCCTGTTGACAAGGGGCTTTAATTCAAGCTCGGTCAATCGAACTGGCCGATCGATTACGGAGAAGTTATTAAGTGGGCAGCAAGTAAAAGAAGAAGATTAAACAGTGATCAAAATGATGAAGTGAAGATGACAAGGTTAAGGTGCTTAACCAATCACGCACCAGAATTGGTTGGGCTCAATTTTAAAAGAACTCTGAATGTGTTCTTTTTTTTTTTTTTTTTTTTTGAAATCCATGAATGTGTTCTTTTATTTATGTTATTATTGTTTGCCATGCGTTTATGCTCATTTTATTGTAAAGAATCCTGTTCAGATGGTTTTATGTCATGATCTGTTGTTTCAAACGATGTATCGACAACTATATAATTCGTTGGCCTTTTCTAAACTTTGCATTCTTCAACTGTTCATAACATCTTTTATCTTATTTCTTGGATTATTTGCTTTGGGCTGAAATTGTTATTTCTAATAAAAAATTTTTTAAGATAATATGTAATGGACCTTATATTGAGAAAATTGATATGGACCTTAAATTTTAATGGGCTGAGACATTAACGTCAATGGGCATTAATGTAAATCAACTGTTCTGATCTATCTAAGAAAATGATCAGTGGCTCGATCAGGTTTCTTATTTGGGGAAGATAATCTTTTCATGTCATTCTTTCCAATATGCTTTTATATGTAGTAAGGATGTTATGCAGATTGCATAGCTCACGAGTCATGATCAGATAGGTAATACATTATACATCCGAAGATAATCATTCGTTCTCGGGCTATTGTACTTTTGTCCCAGCCAAGTTTCATTGGGTTCTAAATTTCAAGTAGTAGACGATAACTTGAACTTTTATTTACAAAACCCAAATGGCAAATTCTCCCCTGGAAGTGATTCTGATCTGGCCCAAATATACTACATACTCTGATGAATTCTAATTTTTCAATTCTGGCTTCTGTGCATTGATTGTCAATTTAATTCTGAATTAATTTTGTTGAGGTAGTTTTCCACATAATGCTGCATATATATTTTATGATTATATAAATTAAATACAAAATCATGATAATTAATCACGTCATTCCAATCCGAAGGACATTTATCCAAGCATTTTCCAAGTTATTTTCTTAAAATTTCTTTATAGAGGATATACATATTTGGTCCTATGGTACCGGGTTGTGGTACCATAAGACTGGTGGCTTTGGCACTTCTCTCAAAAAAAATAAAAATATAAAATAGTAAGCTTTTGAGTGCAATCTTCCGTCCATCCGTGGAAATTCCACCATAGACACAAAGTGTCACATGATGGGTCCTACCTGTCACACTTTTGTGTCTATGGTGGAATTTTCATGGAAGGACGCAACATGTTTCTGTAAGCTTTTTAATGTGTTGATCTCAATACAAAGCAAATTAATCTGATATGAAAGAAGATGTAGGAAAAAAGTATGAATATTTAGTTTTTGCAACAACATATGAAAGAAAAGGAAAAAAAATATATAGTTTTAATGGGTAATTAAAAAGAAACAAAAAAAAAAAAGAAATAACAATGCACCAATGAATGAAGAAGGATGGGTCAACTAAGGATCCTCAATGCACCAATGAATGAAGAAGCCTATTTTTTTTTCGAGAAATACCTTGCGTCCATCAAAATGGACTCCATCACACTCACAACGTGTGCACGTGGTGGAGCCCACTGTGCATACTTTGTGAGTGTGATGGAGTCTATTGGATGGACACTAGCTCACCCTCATTTTTTTTTTTTTTACGCAAGCTGAATAAATAATAAAAAAAGAGAGAAATTCTTATAACACACCGACTCCTGCACCCCATTCCTGCACACAGTTCACTTGCCGAATTCAAATCAGATTCACACACACAATATTCGTCGCTACAACCAAATCACGAACTCATTAATTAGTACACCGGATTCACGCGCCCTACCAAGTACCAAATATGTGAATTTACAATTTTAATCCAGTGGTCATGTATAATATGGGCCCACCTTTCCCTTACATTTTTTTTTTCTTGTCTCCTTCCTCTTCTCTATTTGGGGTCCCATCATCTTCTCCTTGTCATATAAATCCTCTCACCCACACTTTTCTCTCCAACACACCATAAAATGGCTCTATTCCTCTGTATGTATAAGACAAAGTCCTCTTGCTATGTTGTTCACTAGGCATGTCATCGCGCTCCGCGCGATTAATTCAATTATTTACTTTAATTTGATTGAAAATAGATGCAAACATAATTGTTAATCACATACAATACTGTCAATAAATTAAATATTGACCGGCCTAAAAAACTATCCCACCACACTCCCTATGGACAGCCTTCAAACAGGCCAAGATGCAATCTAGGAAATACTCCGCACTATATACTTTCACTTGGGCAATAAAAAAAAATTCCAAAAAAAAAAAAAACACTATTCAAAACCATGACACTCCTTATGAACAGTCTTCAAACGGATCAAGATGCAGTATAAGAAATACTCCGCGCCATATACTTTTGCTTCGGCAATCCAAAAAGAAAAAATCCCAAAAAAACAGAAACCAAAAAAAAAAATCGCAAAAAAAAAAATTCGCCAAAAAAAGGGCAAAAAAGGCACTGCTTAAGTTGTATCTAGAGGGTATATCGAAACTATCCAATTGAAAAAATTAATGGACCATATTTCTTCTAATCCACAATGAAATCCACATGCCTCCATATAAACTATAAATATATTAGATGATGTTACACAAACCCAAAAAAAAAAAGGCAGAAATGCGAGATAGTAATTAATAAGGAATTTAACTCCTCTATTTTTAGTCTAACTCAGTTATATTTCTCATAATTATTACTCCCACAGAAAAATCTGGAAAACCACGACACTCCTTATGGACAGCCTTCAAACGGGCCAAGATGTAGTCCAGAAAATACTCCGCATTATATACTTTCACTTGGGCAACCAAAAAAAAAATATCCCAAAAAAAAAAAAAAGAAGCACTGTTCAAAACCACGACACTCTTTATGGACAGTCTTTAAACGGGCTAAGGTGCAGTCTAAGAAACACTCCGCACCATATACTTTCACTTGGGCAATAAAAAAAATCCCAAAAAAAATAAAAGAACCCCAAAAGAAAATCCCAAAAAAAAAAAACAAACAAACAAACAAAAAAATCCCCCCCCCCCCAAAAAAAGCCACTGTTTCATTCGCACTGTGGAATCCACAGTAGAAAGGTTGTTGGAACCTTATCTATGTTCTACAATGAAATTCACATGCCTTCATATAAACTATAACCATATTAGATGATGTTACACAAAAAAAGGACAGAAATGCGAGATAGTAATTAATAAGGAATCTAACTCCTCTATTTTTAGTCTAAAAAAAGGGCAGAAATCCGAAATAGTAATTAATAAGGAATCTAACTCCTCTATTTTTAGTCTAACTCAGTTATATTTTTCATAATTATTATCCCCACAGAAAAATCTGGAAAACCACGACACTTCTTATGGACAGTCTTTAAACGGGCCAAGATGCAGTCTAGGAAATACTCCGCACTATATACTTTCACTTGGGCAATAAAAAAAAAATAGAAATCCCAAAAAAAAATCCCCAAAAAAAAAAAAAACACTGTTCAAAACCACGACACTCCTTATGAACAGTATTCAAACGGGCCAAGATGCAGTCTAAGAAATACTCCGCATCATATATTTTCACCTGGGCAATAAAAAAAAATCCCAAAAAAAAATAAAGAACCCCCAAAAAAAAATCCCAAAAAACAGACCACAACGAAATTTACATGCCTCCATATAAACTATAACAATATTAGATGATATTACAGAAACAAAAAAAAGGTAGAAATGCGAGATAGTAATTAATAAGGAATTTAACTCCTCTATTTTTAGTCTAACTCAGTTATATTTCTCATAATCATTACTCCCACAGAAAAATCTGGAAAACCACGACACTCCTTATGGACAGCCTTCAAACGGGCCAAGATGCAGTCTAGGAAACACTCCGCACTATATACTTTGACTTTGGCAATAAAAAAAAATCCCCAAAAAAAAAACAGAAATCCCAAAAAAAAAAAATCCAAAAAAAAAAATAGGGAAAAAAAACACTGTTCAAAACCACGACACTCCCTATGGACAGCCTTCAAACGGGTCAAGGTGCAGTCTAAGAAGTACTCTGCACCATATACCTTCACCTGGACAATAAAAAAAAAACCCAAAAAAGAAAAAAGAAAAACCAAAAAAAAAAAAAAGTACTGTTCATTCATACCGTTGACTCCACAGTAAAAAGTATGTTAGAACCTTATCTATATCTTATTAGTGCCAATCTCTTTGCTTGTAGGAAACCGACAACTTGCTTCAGAAATTTCAATTCAATGATCTTATTTCTTTTCCATCACCTTCTTCACCTTCATTGGGAAAAACACTAATATAAAAAACTATTTACAAAATAATAAATATTCAGCTAAAATACATTTCGTATTTTTTATGTAAACACCTTTTTGTCCAGTTTTAAATATTTTTTTATTTTGTGTAACTACATTTTACGTAGAGTTAAACACGTCGAAAAAAAAATTAGATGTTTTGAATCATATATGACTTTATATTGGCTTTAGGTAGTTTTTATACTGATATAAATATATATTTAATTGTAAGTATTAAATCCTTTTAAATATGATATGTTCTACAACCAGCTTTTATATTGATAAAAATGCATTTAACAATTCATGTAAACAGTTTTGGCTATTATATTTAGTGCAAACTTTTATTCTTTTTATTTAGCGTAAACTCTTTGAATATATTTATAACTATCGTTAAATTAAATAACCTTATTTAAATGACTTTTGTTTCTTGTGTAAGCATTGTCACTTATTGTATAATTACTTTATAATGTTAGTGTAAACACTTTTAATTATATCATTATTTGCATTTAAATTATCACTTTATATTTCTTGGTAAGTAATTATTGCTTCTTGTATAATCATATTTTATTAGTGTATACTCAATTAAATTATATTTATAAATATATTTAAATTAAAATAACCTTATTTATAACTCTGTATCTTGTGTAAACAATTATCACTTATTGTATAATCACTTTTTTTTATCAGTGTAAATACTTTGAATTGAATGACTTTTATTTCTTGTGTAAATAATTATGGCTTCTTGTATAATCATTTTTTTATTAGTGCAAATCTTTTGAATCACATTAAAATGCTGCATTAAAATTTGTTGAATGAGTTCACAAACATTTTAGGATATCTCAACAATATTGACATAGCAATTTTAATAGTGCCAATGCACATTTGTACTGTGACGTTGGGTAAAAATTTCCAGCAGGCATATATCAAAGCGCATGACATTTCAGCGCGTTCCGCGTTGGGCCGAAAATTTTGGCGCAGAATCATTATCCGGAATCTGAAGGTGTGCAACTTTGGGGTGCAATAAGTGGTGTGTAGTTACTTTTTCTCTAAAAAGAAAAAAAGACTACATATGAGTTGTCGGAAATATCTAGTATCCACTGAATAACTGGACATTCATATTATACGAACTTCATAACAGTTACGCTCAAGTTGGTAACACTTGTACCTAATTTATATCATTTAAACTCTACAGACCATCCACTAATAATGGGCACTAGATATTACCCTATTAATTTCCAATGTGGAGTCAATAAAAATTCAGACTTGTACAAATTAATGTACGCAACTCTCACTGGGCCACTTCGCAAGAGCCCAAAACAACTCATTGGTATATTGTACATAACTGGCCTACTTATTTCGTCTAATGACCCAGATCGATACTGCCAAATAATACCAGAATAAGGAATCTACACGTTTAAAGGTGATAATGCATGGCAGGTCACAGATCTTGTTTGGTTTTGTGCATGCACTAGGGACAATTATTTGAGACTTCAAAGTCATCATTATATTTCATGGTTCTTTGCGGATCTTCTATGGTTCTATATAGTTCTACCTCAACTGTGGAGGATTCTTCTTAATTTGTGCTTTATTAATTATAGTTTATATTATACTAAGCATGAAAATGAATATCAAAATTGGAGAATAATTGCAGTTAACAATGCATAAAGGCATTTGTAAATGGTAGAGATATATAGAAGTTATAAAGAGATTGAATGCTGATTTGTTCAATCATAGAAATCCGGAAGTAGAATCAACAGATTTCTGTAGGACATGCTTAATTCAATTATGGAAAATCTAAAATCTATGACGTCCCTGCTACAAATTAATTACTAGATAACAAAATGTTCAGAAAAAATATATACATTGATGCAGGATTGCAGTACTTATATATCCTCCAACTTACTGCATTGTGCAGTTCACAATATTGTCAACCATTGGATATTTGGACCGTCTCAAGATTCGCATTGGCACAAATTTGAGACAATCCAACGGCTGGCGTCGCGAACTGCACAATGCAGTACGTTAGAGGATATGAATTGTGATTGCAGACGATCGCTACTGGATATATATATATATGTACGGACCATTGATATAATATAGAAGAAAAGAAAGCAGATCGAGATATCAATATTGTAGTATTGTTCTATATATAAAGCGCACGATGGTTGTTGTCAATTGTCTCAATATACAGTATAAAAAAGAAAAGACATTACATGTGGGGAAAATATTCTTCTATAAAAGGAGGATACATGCTTCATGCTTACTACACAAATATATACTGTGAGGATATGCAATCCAGAAACAATCAAACATGATACATTCCTGAGCTTACAGACATTAATCCATCTGAATTTTCTCCCTGCTTCAAATTCTCTTATTTCCCAATTGAGCAATTCCTTTGCTATCTTGCAACAGAATCAAACAAGGCAGAAATCTAGATATAAAGTTTCCTATATATGGATTCTTCCAAGCTTTCAGTACCTGTAGTTATCCTCTTTTTGGCATCCATTGTCCCACTGATCAGTTGCAACACCGTCGCACCGCTTTGTTGCTTCAGTCGTATCTTTAGCTTCGGCGATTCGAATACGGATTCCGGAAATAACTGCCTTGTGAACAGCGCTTGCGGCGCCAACAAACTTCCTTATGGAGAAACATACTTCCACAAGCCAAGCGGCCGGAATAGTGACGGCAGAATCATCGTCGACTTCATCGGTATATATATTTCGTTAGTTCCATATATATAATGTTCACCAAAAACTTCATTATTTTGTTCAATGCATATATATATGTATACATATGTACAGCTCAAGCATATGGCATTCCTTTCCAACCGCCGTCGAAGGGCGGAAGTACGGCGGAGTATTTCAAGAATGGGGCGAACTTCGCTGTGGCAGCATCGCAGGCGCTCAACAATTCGGCCTTTAAGAAACTTACAAACATGAAGCCATGGAATACTGATTCCCTGAGCACTCAGCTTCAGTCGTTGAAGAACCTTCTGCCTACCATCTCTCAAGGATCAAGTAAGCCATATAAATGCTTCTGGTACATATATATGGAGTGTATTGTGAATTGACATAATATTAAGAGCTTAATTAATAAAATGTTTAATTGTCAGAAGAATGGAACAAATTATCCTAATATATATGTGTAGCATGTATTTATAAGGGGACGACCTACCGTCCATACTATGGACGTCTATAGAATGTAACAAAATCACTGACAAATGGGACCAAGTGGGCTCATTTGTAACAACAACAGTCACAGAATTGACTATGGATGTATGGATGGGCAAACTCAATGGACACAAGATGTTTCTCTATGTATAATAGTACTATTAATGAATTATATAATTCTGCTTAATTCAGCGTTAACAAGTTAATTAACCTCAGGTGTGAGCGCTGTCATGGCCAGTTCGTTGTTCGTTGTGGGAGAAATTGGAGGTGTGGATTATATCATTGGTCTAGCCAATAAAAAGCCCATGGATGAGATCAGATCTTGGGTTCCATCTGTGGTAGATGCTATCATTTCTGCTCTCAATGTAATATATATATATATATATATATATATGTTAATTTCTTAAAATGTTCATTTTTATTTTTCTCATTTATTTCCATAATTAAGATTAAGATGACCGAAAAATATCTTCAATATATGGTTTATTTTTTTTTTAAAAAAAGATGATCACTTGAGTGAAATTCAAATAATGGAAAAAATAACAAACTTGTACATTTTCTATTATAAATTAATAGGAAAGCTTGAGAAAAACAATTATGTGGCAGAATATCTGTCATGCTAATAAATAAAAATATGGCGAATTAATCTGTCAATTGAAGGAAAATGATGATAGCTTGATTAATTAATTTCCACAATTAAACAAATATTCATTTCTAAAATACCCAATAAAGTTAACTAATTCTAAAAAAATGCTACTCCATTAACAATACACATTTTCTTTTATTACAGGATTTAATCAGTCTTGGAGCTACCACCCTAATAGTCCCAGGGAACTACATGTTTGGGTGTTCACCATGGTTCTTGCTTATTTACCAGAGCAACAACACTGCAGACTATGACAACTTTGGCTGCATCAAGAGTGTCAATGAGCTCTCAGCTTACCATAACACTAAGCTCATGGAGGAGTTGGCCAAGCTCAGGCTGCTTCACCCCCTCACAAATATTGTGTATGCAGATTATTATGGAGCCCAGTCACAACTGTATCTAAATGCACGAACTCTTGGTAAGATATATGTTCTACATTTATTTAATTACTAATTAATGGCATTGTATTTATTTATTTATTTATTTATATCTTTATTATTATTATTATTTTTATTATTTTAATAATAATAATAATAATAATAATAATAATAATAATAATAATAATAATAATAATAATAATAATAATAATAATAATATTGTTGTTGTTGTTGTTGTTGTTGTTGTAGGTCAAAATCTCTGGAACTAATTTAAATTTATTATTGGGCTCAATCACAACTTAATTAATATATTTCTATTCTATATATATTCTTCTTGAAACCCTCTATGATTTAATTTCTTACTCATATCTATATATATATACCATATGCTAAAACTCAAAGCTGTATACGTGCTTAAATAAACAATGCAGGTTTTGCAGCTCCCTTGTATGCATGCTGCGGTGTTGCGGGTCAACCGTACAACATGTCACTGAAAATAGGATGCGGGTCTAGCGGGTCACAAGTTTGTCCCGACCCATCGAAGTATGTTTCATGGGATGGAGATCATTTAACAGAGGCAGCAAGTCATCAAATTGCAAATGGAATTTTGTATGGACCGTATTCCTTCCCTCCATTCTTGCAAACTGCACAAACTGCAAAACAAGAACTTGGTAGTGGTGTGCGCCAATATCCGAACAAATTGACTTAATATTAAGTTTGACTTGGAAGATAAATTGTCACCTCTCTTTCTTTTGGTTTTTTTTTTTTATTGTTATTGTTATTATGTACTATTACACATTGATGAAAGGAATATATGGATAAATTATAAATAAATAAATTCGGAGTTTTCAAGGAGAATATAAATTTCATATAAATTAAGTGATGAAATGGCAATATTATAATTCTCAGTATTTTCTAGTACTTAATTTAATAAAAACCAACCAAAAACAACAGCTCATTGAATGGTATGTATCATATGTGACTGAGCATGCATGTTTGGTACTGAAAATGGTGATTCAATTCCGTCCTAATATTACCACCTCCTCCTCACTAAAACTAACATATAGATCACATTAATGGCCACCATATATATACTGCTTTAATTGAATAAATGCTAGCTACCACCCACTAGATCTGTCCTCTCCTCTCTCTCAATTTCTCCTCTGTACATATACAAACTTATTTCTTTCCCGCTGCATTAATTAATTCTGCTCTCAGTTCCTCCACAAGAGAAGAGTAATACCTAATGTCCATAAAAACACTATCCATGACGATGTCCCTAGGTTACATCCCAATATGTATCTGTTACATTATCTATACGTCTATAAATGTATGGACAGCTTCTCAAGATGTTTCTCTTGAGAGAACATTAATTATAAGATGGATTGAAATCCATTCAACTCCTCTCACTAATATGCCTCACAAGTCACAATATATATTGTTAAGACGGTCTAGCTACTAGGAACGGCCCAATTCATTCATATGATCATCAGTAGCTAGCCCAGATCTCATGTCACAACCTGAAGTGTCATGCGTTGGGCTTTAAGCTTTTTAAGTTTTAATAGATGAGAACTTGGATGATTTCAGCAAAACCCAATTTTCTCCCCTCGAAGGGATCCTGATCTGGCCCGATATATAATATACTGTATACTCTATTAAGGGCTAATAGCTATTACCATATATAATATTAAAAATGAAGTAGCTAGCAGTGTTTTATTGGTTGGCCCATATTATATCTATGGACATGGACATGCATAGAATTTTTTCAAGTACCAACAATAAACCATAACAGCTCTATTCAATTGGACATAGCTAGGCACATAGACAGACAATAAGACAGCAACCATGGCTAAATTAAATCACTTGAAGACTCCTCAGCTTCTTCCACTGGTGAGAACAGCTCTCTCCTCTCTAATCATCATCTCTGACTCACTTTCTTTACCTGTCCAAGATTTAAGAAGAGTTATAATTCTAATTACAATTGAATTGAAATTTGGAAGTGATTTATTTTCAAATATAGCTTTGTTCCTGTAATTCCAAAAAAACCAAAATGTATTACAAATTAAAGGCTGGGCATATATAGCTTCTGTTTTCAAAGTTTAAACATAAGAAACTGCTCCACACTGCCTGAATAGACTGTAAATCCAACTTAATCCCCTTCCCTTGCATTGCTATTTAGATCACTAGAAGATTCCCAAAAGTTTAGCATCAGAGGACAGTGAATGAGTAAATGGTCAACATCTTCTATATTAATTTAAACAGAACTCACACTGTATAGTGTATACTACCAACTCTCAGAAATTTGAAACTTAAGGCACACATGCATGTACCAAAAAAAGTTTAACCTAATATAATCAACTGTCCCAAAATTTCAATTGAAATGTAGACAGGTGTAGCCGCCTTACCTGACTTGTATTTTTTTTTTTTTTTTTGAGGGAAATTGCGTACTCTGTTCTTTCAAATTAGTTTGCCTAAATTAAGAATATTATAATAAAGTATTACCGTGAGTTTATGCTCACCGATCTTTTGATTTTCGATGGGTTTAACTCAAAAAAACATATTTAAAATTTTCAAAATTAAATTTTTGTCTTTCAGTAAAATTTACATTTCAAAATCTTATAGTATACACAAACATACATGATCATTATTTTATTATTATTTTTATAGTCATCTTAGAAAATTGAAATACACAAAATTTGGAAATGATAAAGTATATTTACAGAATTAGCCCCATCAATACATTTGGTGAGATTTAAGCTCACTCACTATAGTAATGTCTGTTATCTATACTATATTAAAAAGCATGTAACTATTATACTCTCTATTTTTTTTTTCTTCTTCAAATTTTTTTAATACCCAAATTGCCCTGCATCAAACGATTAAGATTGAATTTAACTAATCCAATGATTTGGATTGCGTCCATTTCTATATATTCTTCTCCATTTTGTTTTCAATGTGAGCGTTCTCTCAATTTAGAAGAATTTTGCTTGTCTTCTTTTTTCCTCTCCAAATTCCAAGCCAAAAATATACCCAACCCGTGTTCAATTTGAACAAAACAACACTAACATCCTCTAAATTTCTCATGGGCCGAGCAGCCGATCGAGAGCCATTTCATTGCTCAGCACACATTGTAGCTTGTTTTTTTTTTTTTTTTATTTATACAATTTGATTGAAAATGTTATAAGTGTATTTGTTATGGAATTGAATTTAGTGCAAAACCTATTGGACGGTCTCTGTCCAAATAATTTGGAGAGTCGTGCGATTCAATTTATATATATTTATCAATGATGACAACATATGGTATCATCACTCTAAATATAACTGGCGTTTGGTTCTATCACTGTAAATATTCATTTGAAGGTTTTGCCAAAACAGTTAATGAATGACTATACTTTTTGTGACTGATCAAATTATTATTCTTTTCTTTTCTTTTTTTTTTTAATAAAAAGATGAGGGTCAAGCCATACGATAAAATTATATATTGTCCATGCTTTGCTAATTTAACTACAAAATTGATCATACTTGTTTTTTTTTTTATAAAAAAGAAACGAGTATCAATTTTGTAATTAAATTACTCGTTATGATTATTATTTTTTTTAAAAAAAAAAGTTAGTTTTCGTTTCGATGAAAGAAGACGCTATTGATTTGTATGAGTACCGGTCAAATGAAAGTGACGCTACTTAATTGCTACACGTGCGATTAGTATCGGTTCTTATCCTATAATTTTGGCATGGATTACCAACCCAGCATAATATAGTAATCTAAATTCAAATTAAGTTTGTATCATGAGTAGTTTCAAACTGATAGTAAATTTTTAGTTTTTACCAAGAGAAGAGGAACGAATTCCGTGAATTGGATCTCTTGAGAGATTAAGCAATCACAATCATGCTACATTGTGCAGTTCGTGACGTCAGCCGTTGGATCATCTCGTGATTGTTCGGTGATTCGTGCCAGCACGGATCTCGAGATGATCCAATGGCTGAAGTTGCGAACTGCACAATGCAATAATTGTTACCAACCCCCACATTTCCTTGGATTGAATCGCCGGCCTGTCCAAAGTTGGCATGCAGGTGTTTCCAGCCAACATGTGAGATATATATATATAGGCCAATAGACTATAGCCACATACATACATTATTTTCACTATTCATAAGGTCATTGAATTTGTCTTTCTAATACTAATTGCAAAATTAATGATCGTAGAAATGTTGATATTTCCAACTTCTTGCAAATATATATATTTGACTGTCAATAATTTTCTAACAATATATATATTATCTATGAAAATTTGTATACAAGACGCTTAAATTCTTTACATGTAATTTCAATTGATAATTTGATATATAGAAAAAAAAAATAGTATCCGTTTCCTAATTATATGGCTTTGATTCTAGCATGCATTTTTTTTTCCAATTAATTTCGTATTTCAGGTTTCGTCATTGTCAAATAATTGTCGTCTAAAAATTTCAAAAAAAGGGAGGAAAATAAATAAATATTTCTGAGTTTGTGAACTCTGTATACGTTGGTAGCAACGGATCCAAATCGTCGGCCATTCGGCACAATGGCCGTTGGATCTTCTCGGGATTAGTGTTTGCCCGAATCCCGAAGAGATCGAACGGTCCATGTGCCGAATGACATGTGCCATATGTCAGACGATGTGAATTCGGTAGCCACTAGCCAGTAGCCACTACCAACTTTTCAGTAGCCACTAGCCAGTATATTAAGGTAAATGTTCTAAAGACTCTTTTATAATCAATTTGGACTATTTCATAATTAATAGTAACTCTGGGGTCTAGATTGTAAAATGGTAAACAAATTAATCATGGGACACGATGGCCTCTTTCTTTGCTGCCACGTACCTTGACTTATCCGGTTGCCTCTAGAAACCGAGTACACCTCTTAATATATATTGATGATAATCAAAGGAAAATGAAAAACGGAAAATCAAAAAAAAGACGGAAAGAATGAAAGGAAAACCAAAGGAAAATTTAGAGAAAAGAAAGGAAAAAGAGAAATAAATGAAAATTCATATTAATCAAGATCGTTGGATATGATAGGATGTCGGTTCGAGATCACAGTCAGGTTTCTGAATTTGGGATTCGTATTCGTATCAGGTAATCGGATTCTCTATAACTTGTATTTGATTTCAGTTGTTTGTTCGAGTTCCTTGTGACTTGTGATATGGATCAGTGATCTGAATTGTCTTGATTTCTTAGGTGTTGTTATCTGTGTGTGTTTAATATTGTTTTGGGATGGTTTTGGATGCATGTGTAGTACTGGTTTCGGGTTGGGACATGAGTATGTCATGTTGGTTTATGTTATCAGTTTGGGTCGGCATGGTTATGTACGTAGTTGTGGTTATCAACCTGGTTATAATTGAGAGTTATGTCTAGTTTGAGTATGCATTGTTTGGATATGTCTGGTCTGAGTGTGCCTGGTCTGGATATGTGTGGGTTGGATATTCCTGGTTTGGATATGCCTGGTCTGAGGTTGGTCTGATTATGTACCTGATTCGAGATACCGGTAGGAGGCTAGCTACCTCACTATAGCGCTATAGTTTACGTACAGGTAAGTACGTGGTATTTGGATATCAGGAATGGTCAGGTGCAGGATATGTGCTGATGCACATGATGTTATTTTGTTGTCTGGTATGCCTTGGTTTGGGTCTTATACATGATTGCATGGTAGTGTCGATCTGGTATGAATGCATGTTAGGTTTGGATTTGGGTATTGTTGTGGGTCAGTCAGTCTGGTTTGTCAGGTTGGGAAGCATCTGTATTTCATAAAGAATATTTGCATGGCATTTTCTGTCTTTATTATTTATATTAGATAACATGATTTCAGTATAACAGTTTAACATGATTAAATGATAAAAGTGACTTAGGAATGTTTGGCATGGTCTCGGTCGGTTAGGATAGGGCATGTAAGTTGTGGTCTTATTAAATAGAGTTTAATTGATAGAATTGCACTTAATTACATATATTTTGGTAAACCTGTTATAAAGAAGCTGCGTCGTAAAATAACCGGTTACTGAGCTTTATAAGCTGACTCCGTTTTCTCTGTTGTTGTGTGTTTTCTTTTGGCGACGTAAGTTGCCGGCTGGACCGGATGCTGTGGATATCAGAAAAGTAACGGCCCAGATAATGCGCAAATTTGGAGTGTTACACTCTGTATCAGTTTTCTGGTTCTTGACCTTGAGAAACATCTTGCCTCCATTGAAAAACCGTTCATACATCCATAGATGTGTACGGAATATAACAGATACATTCCGAAATGTAACAGATACATCTCGAAATGTAATGTAACCTTTGACCTTTTAAGTGTGTGTACTCATCTCGATTAAAAATTAGTAATTTAGTATATACAGTGAATTCTGGTTGATTTTTCCATCTCATGAGTTGGTAGATATTTTCCTTTACATTTCCCTATTTAACTTCTTCATCCTATATACCTATAATTTCCATCATCATCACTACACAAAACTCAGATTGAATTCTTCTGTCTCAGTTCTTCAATCAACACAATCAATCACTAGTTTCAAATTTTCAATTCCAAATGGAGGTACAGGCAATCAGTAAAAAGGATGCCTTGAACTGGGGCAAGGCAGCCGAGGCGATGGCCGGGAGTCACCTGGACGACGTCAAGCGCATGGTGGAGGAGTTCAGAACTCCGTCGGTGAAGTTGGATGGAGATAGTCTGAAGATATCGCACGTGGCTGCTGTGGCCATGAAAGAGGCTGATGAGACAGTCAGAGTGGAGCT
Organism: Cyperus esculentus; assembly: GCA_030179965.1. Classification (NCBI taxonomy): domain Eukaryota; kingdom Viridiplantae; phylum Streptophyta; class Magnoliopsida; order Poales; family Cyperaceae; genus Cyperus; species Cyperus esculentus. The sequence continues at coordinate 3,475,370 of JASGLE010000024.1, read as the reverse complement.
GCTTGAGTCGACGAGAGAACGGGTTGAAGCCGGTTTTGAGTGGATCATGGACAGCTTGAACAAAGGCAGCGACAGCTACGGCGTCACGACCGGGTTTGGTGCCAACTCTCACCGCCGCACGAAACAAGGTGGCGCTCTTCAGAGGGAGCTTATTAGGTAATTAGTTAGTGCTGTTAAGGAGCTAATTTTTAATTAATCAATGAAATTTTGTTTATTAGGTTCAAAGAGTTATTGACATTTGAAAAGTTTAATAAATATGAAATATAAAATTATTTGAAACAGTTTTCAAGAGTGATACAATAATTAAGTAATTTTCAAACAATTTGGTTAGAAAACTTTATACATTATTTTAATTATTCATCATTTTTATTAAATATGTTAGCTCGTGAACCAATAAAAAATAGTTAGAATATTCCACATAACAGGTTCAGCACCCGCGATAGCGCTGATATCCGATATCCGCTATCAAATATACCCCACCGCGACTAGACCACTATCCGTTATTTAAACCTTTGTAACTTGTTGTACCTATATATTATATATGAAAGTAGTTATTAATGACCCAATTAAAAAGCATAAAAATTGTTAGCATCCTGATAATTAGTTGATAAATTAACATTAAGCATCATTTTTCTGTAACAGATAAAATTATCTGGACGAGAATTTGCTTCTTGTTAATGTTACCAATTAAGAATTTTCCTGTTATCAGATTCTTGAATGCCGGGATTTTCGGCGCGAGCAAAGGAACAGGCTGCACGCTGCCGGCATCAGCCACCCGAGCGGCAATGCTCGTACGCACCAACACGCTACTGCAAGGCTACTCCGGCGCCCGGTTCGAGATCCTCGAGGCCATCACTAGTCTCCTCAACGCCAACATCACCCCCTGCGTGCCTCTTCGCGGCACCATCTCCGCCTCCGGGGACCTCGTTCCGTTATCCTACATCGCGGGCCTCATCGCCGGGCGCCCCAACTCGAGGGCTGTCGGGCCTGATGGGCAAATCATGGATGCCGCGGAGGCATTCGAGCGTGCCGGTATAACTACTGGTTTCTTCGACCTTCAGCCCAAGGAAGGGTTCGCACTTGTAAATAGTACCGCTGTCGGTTCCGGATTGGCTGCCGTTGTCCTCTACGAAGCAAACATCCTTGTTGTGCTTGCCGAAGTGCTATCGGCGGTGTTTTGCGAGGTTATGCAGGGAAAGCCGGAGTACACCGACCACTTGACTCACAAGCTGAAGCACCACCCGGGACAGATCGAAGCTGCAGCCATCATGGAGCACGTTCTCGACGGCGGCTCTTACATGAAAATGGCTCAAAAAATTCACGAGCAGGATCCGTTACAGAAACCGAAACAGGACCGTTATGCCCTCCGTACCTCGCCCCAATGGCTCGGTCCCCAGATCGAGGTGATCCGTGCCGCCACAAAGTCGATCGAGAGGGAGATCAATTCAGTCAACGACAATCCCTTGATCGATATCTCGAGAAACAAGGCTCTTCATGGTGGCAATTTCCAGGGAACACCGATTGGTGTCTCGATGGACAACACGAGGCTGGCGATTGCCGCAATCGGTAAGCTCATGTTTGCTCAATTCTCCGAGCTTGTCAACGATTTCTACAACAACGGATTGCCGTCCAATCTGTCCGGTGGTCGTGACCCGAGCTTGGACTACGGGTTTAAAGGCGCCGAGGTTGCCATGGCCTCCTACTGCTCCGAGCTCCAGTTCCTCGGCAACCCCGTGACGAACCATGTGCAAAGTGCCGAGCAACACAACCAGGATGTAAACTCCCTCGGTCTCATCTCTTCCCGTAAAACTGCGGAGGCGGTGGAGATACTGAAGCTCATGTCATCCACATTTATTGTCGCTTTGTGCCAGGCCATTGATCTCCGGCACTTGGAGGAGAATCTAAAGTCTACTGTCAAAAACACCGCCGCGCAAGTTGTCAAGACGGTGATGTCTTTCGATGTCGACGGAAGGGCCCACCCGTACCGGTCTTGTGAAATGGACCTCATCAAGGTCATCGACCACGAGTACGTGTTCAAGTACGCCGATGACCCGTGCAGTAAAACCAACCCCCTGATGCAAAAACTGAGACAAGTTCTCTTAGATCATGCTCTCAGCAATGCCGACAAGGACCTCGACGCATCAACCTCCATCGTCCAAACGATTACTTCTTTCGAGACAGAACTGAAAAATCAGCTACCAAAGAACGTCGAGGCAACCAGACTGGCATTCGACAAGGGTACTTTGGCGATCCCGAACAGGATCAAGGAGTGCCGATCATATCCGCTGTACAGATTTGTGCGGGAGGAACTGGGCAGTGCGTATCTTACCGGCGAGAACACCGTGTCGCCGGGAGAGGAATGCGACAAGGTTTTCGATGCGATTTGTGATGGCTCGATGGTTGATCCTCTTCTGGAGTGCTTGAAGGAGTGGAATGGTGAGCCTCTTCCAATATGCTAAGAACTTGCCTCTTTTTTTCTTAATTATTATGCAATATATATAATGTTTATAGGTCACATATATATAGCTGACCTGGTGCAGTGTTTATGGATGATAAATTAAACAGTATGAAATATGAATGTGTGATTCTATTTTCAGTTTAATTTCAAATAAAGAAAAAACAGTTTTTTAATTGTGGAACATCAGTTGGTTTTTGGGAGCGGAGTAGGTCCGATGGGCATCGGACCGAATTCTGTCCGATGAGCTGTTTAAACCGTTCGATACGAATCTAATCGTGTCTCATATTGGAACGCTTCAGCAGCCAACCGGATTCAAATTCGCACAGTGAAACCCGCTAACCCGTTCACATCTCCCAAGTCCCAAATCATTCTTATCTTTTTTGTTGAAACATTGACCACCGGCACCGCTCTCCGATCTCTCTCTGTACTTTTCCCGTCCTCTCTCTCTCAGTCGATTGACGACGCGAATCACTGGAAGATTACCGAGGTGTTTCCCAACTAGCATCACTGCCAATGTTTCTCAAGATAAAAATTATCTGCCCTCAAATTGAATTCCAAAATATTGTGATTGCTCAACAACAACAAGGCATGCCGATGGGGATTAAGAATTGTTAGCGAGACATGCTCAGAAATTCATTTTTCTTTTTCGTTTGTAGAAAGCAGGCCTATTTTATTTTTGAAAAGAACAAACTTTCCTTTTAGTTTTAACGCCCCTGTGATTCAAAGATTGTATTTTGTGATGCATAACAATATTATGCATCAGTTTATTCCGATAGAATTTGTTCTGCTGGGTTTGTATAAGTCGTTAGATGAAATCCTTTGCCCAAAGTAATTATTTTCGGTAGGATATTTGGGGACCGAACAGGCCCATGGTTCAGGTAATGGCTCAAAGCCTTAATCTCCATGGTGCCCTTTGATGAGTTTTGCTCTAAGATCAACTTCTTTGTTGAGAGAGATGGTCATAATAGTAAGATAATGGGGAGGGGAGGGAGAACGAATAGAGGGAAGAAGAGAGAGCAAGAGGAGGGAGGGAGTGTACTCAGTTTTCACAGAGGAGAGATCGAATTTGGGGAAGAAAGAAAGGGACGGGTAACTGAGAAACGGGTAAAAAGATAACGGGTCTCGTATTGTGAATTGGAGTTTAATTAGTTGAAGCGCTGTCGTAGTGGAAATTTGGATCAGATTTGTATCGAACGGTTTAAACCGCTCATCGGACAGAGTTCGGTCCGATGGGCATCGGACCTACCCTGCTCCCGTTGGTTTTTTGGGTTTTTTTTGTTGCTACCTTTGACTGACGAGAAGTCCGGATTAGATATATATCCACTTTAAAAACGTAAAAAATAAACTCTTTAATGTTCATCCTTCTCCGAATAAAAAACTTATAATTTCAGCTGTGAATGGTACTTTTTTTCCTGATCCATTGAATATAAATTGGTGTATTTTTTATCAAAAAAAAAAAGAATATAATTGGCGTAGTATGTTTTACTTAATTTAATTTTTTTTTATATACATACGGTGTTAATACTAATTAATAAATTGCATAATTAAATTATGAACAGGTCCAGAAAAGATGATAATTGGTCTCGCCTATCTACAGAGAGGCAGTAGGTTTAATTCCTGAGATAACATTAAAAAAAAAAAAGGAGTAGAATAAATTACATGAATGGCCTTCAATATCATACTTTTACCAAACTGGTCAATAAGTTGGATCATTAAAAATTTAAAATATTGATTTGCAACAATTTAATTCTGTAAAATTTTGAATGTACCAATATTAATTATATGTTGGAATTATTGGACCTCAATTTTTTTTCCAACAAAAAAGGAGTTATGGATAACGCTATGGTCTAAAAGTCATAGTGCATTAATTTCCTTGATTGGAATCGTAAATAAGTTAGCCTATTAGCTAGTGTACGACTTTACGGAATTAATTTTTTGTCCATGCCTAAAATAAAAAAGAATTCGAAGGATATGCCCGGTCTAATAAGAATCACAGGACTATGTCTACTTTTCAAACGCCACGTTTAGAAGGTCCACCTAGACGCCAGCTTTCGGTTTTTTAACTTGCCGGACTTAAAAAATTTTGCCAAAATTTTCCTCTGCACTCCGGCGTCTAGACATCGGCGTTCAGAAGGTCCACCTAGCCGCCGACATTTAGACATTGGCGTTCAGAGGGAAATTTTGGCAAAAATTTTTAAGTCCGGGAAGTTTAATAAACCGAACGCTGGCATCTGGTTGGACCTTCTGAACGTGGTGTTTGAAAAGTAGGCATAGTCGTGTGATTCTTATTAAACCGGGCATATCCTTCTAATTCTTTTTTATTTTAGGCACTGACAAAAAAATAATTCCGACTTTACGTGAATGATATTATTGGAAAATGACAAAATTTTGCTTTATTGACGCTTCAATGTGGACTCTGACAGAAAATGCCAACGAGTCCGGGCTTCAATTTTTGTGGGCGATAGTATACATTGATGACACGTCTCTTTAATTAATCAGAAAAGACAAATTGACACTTTTACTTACTTCATTCATTCACTGAATGAACGCAGCCACGCTGAATAAAATAAAATAAATATACTCTTTTCCAAATTGAAAATAGATTAAAAACTCTTTTTCCAATTTGGATTATTGGATTGAGACAGATATATTATCTCCATGATATATAATTATATATTGATCCTCTGAAGTTTCAAATGGAGCTGATAACGTTTCAGCATCCCCACAGAAACACTTGTGACCAAATTATCCTGAAATTTCATATTACACCCTCCATGTTTTTACATAATTTATTAGTTATGTGTGTATATTCTGAGAAGAAGTAGAATTTTACATGCCGGCCCAGTGCAGTACTAGGCAATAAGGAGGATGCGCAGCAAGCTGGGATTGGAGATACTGTGATTCATAGAACGGTTGATGATGTCCAATCGACTTCCGTTTTGCAGTAATTGTGATTGATCATCTTAATTACTTAGAATGTTAAACGGTTCCAACTGGTGATTAGACCAGTATATTACTCACACCATTACAGGGAAAGAAAAATTAAGGGAATACATGAAGACTCTCTTGAGTTCTGACAGAAGTTGGGTTTGAAGAAAGAGTAGTTGCCAGCATTTTCTGCACAATATATGTAGAATTAATGATTAACAACAATGATCGTTCAATCACCTTGATATATATATATTTGTAAAAGTTCACAATGCATACTAAATCAGTTATTGCTCCTATACGTAAAATGAGATACGTACTAAATACCATGTACTGGCACATACTGGTATTATAGGTTTCAAACATAGAACCACAACAAAAGAAATATTAAAATTTGGTACCACAGCCCGTTATCTAAGAATAAGACCAGAATGAACAAAAGCGTAGCTTAATCTACAATAATCTTCATCATCTCCTAATGACTGATCTTCACAACTTTACCCTGCTGCTTTTTGAAGCTCTTGTGGATACGATCGAGTTTAGTTGAAAAGTCATACATCATATGATTGATGGTGCAATTCTGTAGATGGAAATAATATAATTAACAAATTTATTATTGATTAATAAATAAATTAAAAATATTTCCTAGATTATTCTAAAATTTATTTTATTTTATTTTATTTTTTTTACTTTGCAGTATGTCCGAACTTGACCCGACTTTAATTAATTAAAAACTATAATTTTACTACCACAACCATCACTGTGGTAGCTCTGATTACTTGTTATTGGAATCTATATTTGTATTAGAAAAAATATTTATAATTTTAAATATTCAGTGAGGTCAGGTAGAATAAATAAACCATTCATAAGAACCGCTTGGGGTGGCAACGGAACGGAACGGAATGGAAATGGCGTGTTCCGTTTCCGTTCCGTTATAACAGATGGAACCAAAATCCATTCCATTGAGCATTCCGTTATAACGGACGGAACCAAAATCCATTCCGTTGAATGTTCTATTATAACGGAACGGAACGGAACAACGGAAATACGTAGAAAATACGTGGAAAATACGTGTTTAGGGCGGAATGGAACGGAAATGGCGTGTTCCGTTTCCATTCCGTTATAACGGGCGGAATCAAATTTTCTTCCGTTTCCATTATAACGGGCGGAATCAAATTTTCTTCCGTTTCTGTTCCGTTATAACGGACCGAACCAAAATCTGTTCTATTTAACGGAACGGAACGGAATGGAACAACGGAAAATTCCGTTCCATTGCCACCCCTAAGAACCGCATAAAAATAGTTAAAGAATTCAATTAATATAATACTTGGTAGAGGTATATGTTAGAAAATATTAAGCCTAATTAAATAAAATTAAATAAATAAATAAAGTTAGAAATATCAAACAGGGGTTTGAAGAACTTGTTGGTAGCACAATCTTTGAGCCGACATCCAATTCTTGCTGAATATCATTAACATTGTCTAGCATCGAAGTGCACCCGTAATAACACGAGTACTAACTTTAGAGAAGTATTTGCCCCACATGTGCAGTGGACTCATGGCAATCTCCTCCCAAGATACTTCGACTCCTGCCTCCATTGATGCGGTGCACCCCGCATAAGGAGCGAACCCGAATTTGATTGCAACAATGGCTCAAAGAAATAATTCTTTATTTATCTCTTATATTCTCAAATATATAAAATACAGTGAAATATATTTTATTTCTTTTTCACTTCTTTTTTACTTATCACTGCTCTATATTTGGTCTCTTATATATATAGAAGCTTGGTCCGGGTGAATAATCAATTCACCGTAATTATACCAATTAATGTGTATCATTCATTACAAACGTTATTATTTGACCAAGTAAAAGGTACAACTAATGTATACCGAGTGAATTCCTTCAAGTATGCAACGGCTATATCCAACAGCTATAAAACTTAATTAATATGAAAATACATTTAAGTTTCTGAATTGATGATGGGTGACCAGCCCATAATATCATCAATTCGCATTTGACATAAAATATATAGTTATGAATATTTTAATTAGTTAGAAACTTAAAAGTCATATATTAATAAAATCTTAAAATATATGTAAATTAATGATTTCTAATTAATTTTCCTAACAGTATATACATCATCTACTAACCTATTTGAAGAGTTTGTAGTAGAGGTAGTCAACTTTCTCGTAAAAAAATGTCGACCAAGTCCGGTGAAGTAGGAGGATGCACCACAACCCCCACCAGCCCACAAGAAATCCAGCACATGCACTGAGATACAGCCACAGAGTGTGCAAGTTACTGCTTTTGACACCCGAAATTATATTTTTCGCATTGCGATCGATACAACTCTGATTCAGTGGACTGTCACAGAGGAAAACATTGCCAATATATATAGAGGAGCCGTTTAGTGAATTCGGTTGTTTTCCTAATGGAATTGGCCCTGTAAAGTTGTTGTATGATAGATTCAAATGGCCCAAGAATGTCAATTCTGACATGCTCTGGGGAACTTCACCAGATAAGCTGTTGAAAGAAAGGTCAAGAGATTCTAGTGCTTTTATATTGCCAATATTGTCAGGAAGTTTTCCATTCAAATTGTTTCTGGATAGATTCAAGTTTACCAGAGCCTCTAAGGTTACAATGCTATCTGGAATAAACCCACTTAAATTATTACCAGAAAGGTCAATGGAATTCACAAATTATAGTGTTTTGGAATATTCAAGAACTTCCCCCTTCATGAATACTGCCAATGCAGCTGTGTAGTTATACCACAACATGTCATTATTATAACCAATGCTAGAATCAATCTGCATGTAGTATTGTGGGTTTGACACTAGTGCCATTGCACTGAAGTTTCCAAGAGAATCAGCTATTGATCCTTCAAGATTATTGTTTGCGATATCTAACACTTGTAGGTGTGAAAGTAGAGTGATCTCGGAAGGAATACTTCCATTCAAATTATTTTCTCGTAGCTGTAGATAAGCAAGATTGTTTAGACTCACTCCTATCCACGGGGGAAATTTTCCAGTCAATTTATTATTTTCAAGACCAAGAAACACCAAAGGAGTGCAATATTGCAAATCTATAGGTAGCTCCCCGGTGAGGGAATTGCCGTATAGGCTGAGTGAGCTTAGGGAAGACATGTTACCAATAGAGTTTGGGATGTTCCCTGATAGGTTATTATATGACATATCCAGAGTTAACAAATCCAACTTTGATAGGCAATTAGGAACTATTCCTGATAAATTATTCATGGAAAGGTCAAGTGTAACCAAGGAAGACATCTCACAAATTGAAACGGGAATTTCTCCAATAAACAAATTATTCTTTATTGAGAACGAATACAATTGTGACTGATTTGAGAACCCCCATAATGTTCCTGAAAATCTATTATAAGAAATATCTAATATACCAAGATCATGTGGCATGAAATTTATGTGACCTTCGAGATTGTTTGATGCCAATATTAGAACTTGCAAATTTGGTGATTGTAGGTTGTGTGGTAACGTTCCATGTAGACTATTGTGTGACAGATCAATGAATTGATACGACGGTCTCCAAAACCAAGGTGGCAAAGCATCATTGATGCTTGTGTTTTGCAAATTTAGAGATATTATTTGCGTTTGAGATCTGAGCCACAATGGAAACATTGGGCCTACAACACAAGATTGTAATGCAAGCTCTGTTAACTGGAACTTGGGAAGCCAGTGGCGGTCTATTACAATATTAAGCATATTGAATGATAAGTCTAGCACTTGCAATTGTGTTAGATGTTCCAAAAGATTTTGTGACACAATACCTTCCAAGTGGTTATAGGAAAGATCCATGTAATTGAGCTTGGTTAATCTTGCTATCTGATTAGGTAGAGAACCTACGATAGAATTTTGTCGTAGATCTAAATGTTCTAGATGTGGCATTTTTGCTAGCTAATCGGGTTGTAAACTCCCATGGAAATCATTGTTTCCCAATGACAAAAATTCAATGGTATTCCATGAACAAGAAATTTTCTTTACAAAATCTATAACATCACCTGATATGTTAACCAAGCTCAAGTCTAGGTATCTCAACTTACATATTTTTTCTTCTAAGTTACGCAAAAATCCATTGCTGAGACCAAGGAATCCCATAAGTAATCCACTTGATTCAAAATCAGAAATTGGGTATGAAAGGTCAAGGTATGAAATTGAGGTAAGATTTCCCAACCAACTTGGTACTGGTGATTGAAACGAGTTAAATGAGAGATCAAGAGTTGTCAAACCGGTGAAGTTCAGTACAGCAACATGTGTTGGAATATAATCAAGATTACAACCTAACAATATTAGTACCTTCAAGTACTTCAATTTGTTAATCACATCAAACCAATACTTGGATGATGAGAGGTCGATATAGCTCAGGTCCAAATGTTCTAAGGAGCTCAATTTGCTGATCCACTGGAAATTCTGATCCACCGTATTTATGGGCCACCTTCCCAAAGAGAGAAATGAGAGGGTTGAGATGTTACCCAGTTCTGGAGGAACATATTCATGACCAAAATTTGTATAAGACATATCAAGAACACGGAGCCTTTTCAAGTTCCCAATTTCAGCTGGGATTTTTCCAATAAATTCCGTTGATGAGAGATTTAGGTACACAAGATTTTTGAATTGCCCAATGAAATTTGGTATTTTGGTTTCATTGAAGTTGTTACAACTGAGATCTAGATGCGTAAGATTTCTTAAAGAGAGCAAAGATGGATCGATCTTGCCGTTCAAAGATAAATCGGGTTCCCAGTATGGGTCAATGTAAGGATAATGAAGATCGAGTTTAACGACATGACCTGAGTGACTGTGGCAAGTGACTCCCTCCCAGCTGCAACAATTCTGACCCTTCCATGTTGATAGCAGATTGCGCGGGTCCTTGAGCTTGTTTTTGAATGCCAACAGTGCGGTTCTTTCAGTACTGATGCATGCGGAGGAGCCACTGTTTCGGATGAGAAAGAAGGAGAGCAAGAAGTATAGTATAAGATGATTCATAGTAAAAGAAATACAAGTGATCTCTGCTTTCTGATTAGTTTGCTGAAGTATGTTTTGTAGATTTGTGATATAAAAACCGGCAGTCATATATAGAACTCGTATAGGTTGGAACATGCATGTATCCTACTAATAATCTTATTTGATTAATTAAGAATAGACAGATGCTATAAATCATTAATGGACTGTGCAATAAAGTCAGAGATGGAGGCCACGATAACTTACATTTCTACTGGCATTTACTACAGTCTACAGCTGCATTAATTAATGACTTGAAAATATACAGGACAGTGTGCTTCAAATACAATTCCTCTATAATTAGTAGCCATTTGTTTGATAGTCCTTTGAAATATGAGTCTGAACCTGCTGTTACTCTAAGAGAATATCAGGACCCTGTTATTCCAACCTCAACCGTTAGATCAAAACGGACGGACCGGATCAGTCCAGTTTAGATAATAGGGGACCTTTTTTAAATAAATCTCATCCATTGATTTTAGTCTGACGGCCCAGTAGAGAATAACTGGTGTTGTTATCCTAGATAGGATTATAGGGGATATGAATTCTTGGAAATATTGTACAGGGTTTGATCATAGTCTGGTGCAGCTTTTTTTTTTTTAATTGAACCAAGTGGCTCTAATCGATGAAGCCTAAAATTTTTCCATTAAACCAATGAAGTTTTTCTCATGACTTCTTAATTAGTTGTTATGATCAAAAAATTTCACAAATATCTTTCTCAGTACAGAGGACATATTTATTGTGCTTCAAAATTCATGGTACAAAATTAACTCTGTAAATGTTAAAGATTTCAAGTGGAAAATATAAATGATTTTCTTACTGAGTGAAACTTTTAATATTTGATTTTATTCTGAGAAATTTTTGTATTAAAATTTCTCTCTTATGTTTTTTGTATTGTATGTTGTAAGAAGTTAGATATAAATAATGTAAATTTTATAAAAACAGAAGAAACAAGTAGTTAACTCTAGTCCAGAAATTATAGTTTACTTCTTGATTGTACTTGATAATATCGCATGGCCAGTGGCGGATTTAAATGGAGAGAAGGGAGGATATTGTCCCCCATATTTTTCCCCAAATGAACATTTTTATATAGTAATTTTAATGATACATAAGTATATTCTTAAAAAAATGTATATGTGAACCCCATAAAATATAAGAATTATTATACTATTGACCCCCAATCCCCATAATTATAATTTTTAAGCTTTATATAACTACTATACCAGTATTGATATTTAATATGGCAACTTGAACCTCATTTGAAAATTTTCTGGCTCCGCCACTGTGCACGGTACTAAAATTTTGAATGATTTTGGAAAATGACCAAATTAAATTGTTATTGGACTTCGTCCATTGGGCTCATAATTTCTTGCATTTTCATTTTGATTATTTTACGTGGACTTTGACTGAGAAGTCTTCGACTCTTACAGTTCACTCAATTTTTCTCAGTCCCTGCCACTGACAGATTGAAAAGAAAAGAATTTAGTTAATTGGTAAAATGAACAAAAGAAAATAGAACATTACTTTCTGAATGATTGACAAATTAAGTTCGTAATATCAAATTGGCTTGCTATATGTAATATGTTCTCTGATATGTCCCATCTAACCCAATGGCAATGATTCATAACAATACAACAGCACTCTACTTTGCAACTCTAAGATGGATATATGATGGCAATGAATCAAGATTCGAATGTTCAGATGTGTTATCTTTCGTGTATGTTAAAAATTTTCTCCTACTAACAGAAAGGGATTTGTATCTGCTGCCGTAGTTATCTAAGGTAGGAATAGGATCAGTCCTGCCATTGAGAATGACAGCTGGGACCCAACATTAGAAAAATATCCCTATTTCTAAACCTCAGCCGTGTAGCTGCTCCATCCCAAGGTCCATTTTGAATATATAGTGGCAGGATCCTGCCGTAGTTATAGTGGTAGCAGATACGGACCCAACAGATAGAATCGATAGATAGATGCTTCTTCGGCCCGGCCCAAGCTACACACTCTCCGCTCTCGTTATGCAGAAGTAGGACTGGATATGCGTATAATTATGGGCCTCACAGAAGTTGAGGCAGTCTACTATGACGGCCCAATTCACCTGTCAACATTTCCCGCCTCTTCAATTATACACCCTACGGCCCTACCCGACTCAATCATCAAACCCACTCTCTCTGTGAATTGGGTCCCACATAAACATAACCCCCACCCCCGCCGGTCCGAATTCGTATCCCCTGCTGTACTGCATTATGCAGTTCACAGTTTCAACCGTTCGATTGTCTCGAGATTTGTGCAAACCCGGATGTCGAGACGATCCAACGGCTGACGCTGTGAACTGCACAATGCTGTAAGTCAGGGGATGAACATTCCGCCGGTTCCCACTCCTCATTGTTCCGACTTCCGAGTCATCCTCCGCACTACTGCACTGCACAGTCCTTGAGCCGTTGAATTATCTCAACATTCGTGCAAACCCGGATCCGGAGACAATCCAACGGCTCATCAATCCCTTACACTCCTAGTTCCCCTCTTCTCCTTCGTTCTCACTTCCCACTGTCTTTTTTTTTTTCTGAGAGAAGCCCGTAGGTAGTGAACTAGGCACTTCCCACTGTCACTCCACTCAACTGACAGACAACTCGACTCCCGCCATTTCTCCCAAAACCCTAACCCCTAATTAACCATGCACTCCTCCTCCCTCCGCTGCCTCTTCCGTCTCCGTCTCCACGCGCCGTCCCTCCGGCGCCACCTCCTCGGCTGCACTTCCGCTTCCGCTTCCCCCTGCCACGCGCGAACGTTGCAAGTCCAAGCGCTGAGGTACCGGTCCTCTCCGCCTAGGGTTTCGTTTACCTCCTCCTCCTCTTCTTCTACTGGTGTTAGCCCTCATCTTGCGTCCTTTGATTCGTCAACCGGGGATGATGATGATGAGGAGGAGGAGGAGGAGGGGAGGAAGCAGCGGGGGCGTAGCGTCGTGTCTTCCTACTACGACCCCATGCAGGACAGAGTTGTTACCGTCAGTCGACGTGTAGAGGATTCGGTTTGGTCGGTTGGTCAGGTAGGCACATCCAATCAAGAATTTGATGAGGAGGAACAGAAAGGGAAGAAATCTGGTCAGACAATTTGGGAGAGATCAAGGAAACTGAGAGCGAAAGAGGAGAAAACTGCGAGTTCAAAGATTTCGTCGGGGGTTATTAAGAGAAAGGGGAAGAACAGCAGCAAGGACAAGGTGGGGTACCAGTGTGAAAGCTGCGGGAGCGAGTTGTCACAGTGGTGGGGTGTTTGTCCCAAGTGTGGCGGCGGGCCAGTCAATCAGTGCGTTCGTGAGGTGCTGGAGGTGAACCCCAAGAGAGGCGCTGAGGTTTCGGAGGCGGTGGTAAGGACGTGGCTCCGCCAGAAACCGGGCTCCATGGTGCCGAAGACGTTGGCCGATATTAATACGGGGAGAGACCAGGCTGAGTGGCGGATACCACTGTGAGCCGTTTGTTTGTTTGTGTTGTTGTGCAGTAGTTGTGTTTGGCCAATTATTTTGCTGTAGCAGGCGAAATGCCTACTATGATTTTTCATTAAATAAAATTAAAAATAGTTGATACAGATAAGTATAGAGAAAAGAAAAAGATAAAAAGAAATAGGTTAATTGTATTTGGCCAATTATTGGGTTAAGTTTCTTATAAGATTATGCGTAAATTGCAGCTCGGGTTTGTTGGGAATGGAGATTTCAAGAGTTCTTGGAGGCGGCATTGTACCTGGTATGTGGCATTATGTATATATGGTTTGGGATTTGTAAGACATAATAATCTGTATGATTGTTGTAAACTTGTAATGTATTTGCACCACTTCCATGAAAATAATCAATTTTTCATATTTACTTGGACAAAGTAAATGTGATGATTCACTTTAATTGGTTTTGATTTTGTTCGTAGGATCATTGGTTTTGGTAGGTGGGGATCCCGGTGTTGGAAAAAGTACACTTCTATTGCAGGTTTGGATCATAATCTGCCAAATGTAAATTATTTGGTTTTTGAATCAAAATATTGGTACGATTAATTGATGCTTATTTTTTGTTACCTGAAGATTTCTGCTAATGTAGCTGAAGGATCAGATTCTGGTGAGCCAGTAGTCTACGTTTCTGGTGAAGAGGTTTGTATTCAAAATGTCTATTAGCATATGTTCTGTTAAAGTTGTTTGTTATCATCAACTGTTTGTTTGTCATTAATATACCGAGTCCATTGTGATGAATATGTCAATCATCAAAAAAGAAAAAAGAAAATGCAAAGAAAGTAGAAGTCAAATAAATATTACGTAATTTGTCTGATTTCTTTTGTAAATTGTAATCAGAATATTTGTACATAAGAATTCAATCATTTTCCTGATTTGGGGTAAGAACTACAATATTCAAAGCGGGTGCTGCTGTAGAATCATTCTTTTATCAAGAAAATGTCTGGAATTTCTTGTTTTTGCACGATTCATTTCCAAGTGGTATGGGGGAGGGCACAAAATATAAAAGGGGAGCATAAACTAACTGGCCCCACTGCCCTCTGAATTCCAAATGTCATAAGGTTGGATTGTTCAATCAAGGTAAAATGGTCATCATAATGGTACGAATGACCCTTTTGGAGTAAACAACTCATGTTGTTCTTTTGCAAATGCTTGTAGAGTTTCTTGGAATACTTGGGTTTGATTTCTGTACTCATTAGATGTTTTACTGTATCAAGTGCTGTCATACTGCTTCTAAGAACCTCAATGTTTTGTTATTTTTTCTTTTAATTTAAACAGTGTGGATTTGTATACTTCTTTCAATTGCAAATCTAAAACTCTTGTTCTGAATTGACAGAGCATTGAACAAATTGCGAACAGAGCTGATCGGATGCATATAACAACTGAAAATTTATTTTTATACTCAAGCACGGACATTGAGGTACTTATTTGTCCCTATTTCTCTTTTTTTCTAAAAGAAGCCTTAAATAAATAAAAACCAAGAACCAGGCTTGATGGTTAGTAAATTAAGTTAACGCTTAATACCATAGTACTTTCCTGACACTTGTGCTGCAACACCAATGCTGTTGCTATCATACTTTGACTACAATTGAGGTAAACATCTTATGATCTTGTCCAAATATTTCCAAAAGAAAGATGCTATACTCATTGTTGATAATTTCTTTTTCAGGATATATTTGAAAAGATCCAACCACTAAAACCAAAAGCTCTTATCATTGATTCGATACAAACTGTTTATTTGAGAGAGGTTACAGGTAGTGCTGGCAATGTCTCACAGGTGATTAATTTTCATAAACAGCTTTTATGTCTTTTTTCCGTTCCTATTATGTTGTTGTTATTTGGTTGAAGACGAATCTAACTTGAAACAAGTATGAAAATGACCCAATAACTCAAGAAGAACAACTACAAATGAAAATGCTGAAGAGACAATAACTATATATGTAGAATTGCTTCATTTTCCATAATATTTCTTTTTTCCTTTTCTTCTTTATTTCATCTTTCTTTTTTCTGTAGGTGAGGGAGTGTACTGCAGCTCTACTTAGATTTGCAAAAGACACTAATATCCCTGTCTTTTTGGTAAGTTCAGTGTTAATGCCTTTTATAATTTATGGTTTTCCGTTCCGAAAGTTCAACTAGTTATTGTTACCATAACCTGACGGAACAGTGACAATGTTTCAATGTGTATTTCAGATTGGTCACGTCACAAAGTCTGGTGATATTGCGGGACCCCGCCTTTTGGAGCATATAGTTGATGTTGTTCTTTACATGGAGGTCTTTGTTCTTTCCTCTATCCGTCTCTTTGTCCCTTTGCATACAATACACAACAAAAACTGTTTTAGCTGCAGCTAGAATTAGTAAAGCATATTAAACAGGCATGCATGCATGCATAAAAACAATTCACTGCGCCTTTGTTGGATATTCCTTTAATAGTTTTGGAGCATATAATTTGTGTAGGGAGAGAGGTATTCATCCTTTAGATTATTACGATCTGTGAAGAATCGATTCGGTTCCACTGATGAGGTAAATTTAACTGTTTAGTAAGTTTAGTTGTATCCTTTTGCCGATCTGGTCCTTACAGATGTTTCTACAGTCATGAATTTTCTGCAGCATTTCTAATGTAGTTCTATTTGATCCCTGCTTGCTTGTCTTATTTCAGCTGGGAGTGTTTGAGATGGCAGGAATGGGGCTCCAGGTTGTAGCAAACCCAAGTGAGATGTTCTTAACAAATCACAACACAGAATCAGACATACTACCTGGCCTTGCTATAGGTGTCATGACTGACGGGACTCGTGCCTTTGTTATTGAAGTGCAGGTAGCTCATCGTCATAATTTTCTCTAGTTGATCAATAATTCTCCCTAGTTAAATTTTAAATGCAAATCCATTCTCCCTGTTAATGCAAGAACGTCAGGTTTCATTAAGATTTACTTCTCTCCCTGGTCCAATCTTGGCATTTGGTATTTTTCCAGTTGTTGAAATATTTTTTCCTTCACATCTTATTTTCTGAAGGCATTATGTGTACCTAGTAAATCATCTGCAAGGCATGTTAACGGGATACCAGATACAAGGGCGGAGCTCATTATATCGGTAGGTATCACATTACTTTCAGTGATTTCCTCACTCCGCGCTTGGATTTTTTTTTTTTTTTTCTTATTGGAGAGACCCCCTTGGATCTCTCCACATAATGGTGTAGAGGTGTATAACAAAATTAAGAAACTAACAGGATCACACATATGTTCATTTTTTATGGAAGTGCAATTGCCTATATAGTATAAAGCTGACAAGTGATGATAGCATACTTTTATATTTTCTGTTGTGAAGGTACTCAAAAAACAGGCGGGTCTAAAGCTTCAGGACCATGTAAGATAAACCACACTTAGTGTAGTTTTTTTCTTTTTTTTTTTTATTTAATGACTTGCATTTCATTCAAAATTTTATGATTATCCACCGGTACACCTGTTTAGCATTTCAGTGTACTTCTTTTCTTGTGTAGACGATATTTCTGAATGTGGTTAGTGGGTTGAAGCTGTCAGAGCCAGCAGGTGACTTGGCAGTGGCTGCTGCCATTTGTAGCAGGTTATTCATCCAAAATTCTGTTTAGTTTCTTCTTGATTTTTTTTTTTGTTTGTGTGATCACCTTATTTCAATTCTGAAAATCAAATATTATTTTTGGTGATGACTCCAAAGATTTCCTTAAATTAAGTAACTTCATCAAAATTTTCAGCTTCTTGGAATGTCCCATTCCTAATGACATTGCATTTATTGGAGAGATAGACCTCGGTGGTACTCTTCGTATGGTAAGTATCTACCATCCCTTCATAAGCATCCCATACTGTGCACACATGCAAACACTTGTTACATGCTAATAGTATGCAATGCATTGCAATAATGAGGTACCTTCTAAGCAGTTAGAATTTGCTTCATCTGGATTGTATATCATTGTTATATCCTTAAAAGGAGAATTCAATACGTGAAAACTTGCAGTTACACCCAATTTAGAGTGGAATTTTCAGGCTACTCTGATGTTAACTGGTTTGAAAAATGTTTGCCGTTTATTTAATTTCATTGTCATTTCCTTTTCTCCTGAAGGTGCCAAGAATGGATAAGCGGGTAATGGCAGTGGCTCAACTAGGTTATAAGAGATGTGTTGTTCCCAAAGCAGCTGTGGAATTGATGTCTGCTCTTGATATAGAGATGACAATTGTGGGATGTAAAAATTTGAAAGACATGATTTACACCGTCTTCAATCAGTATCCGGAGAGTGAGGGCTTGTAAACTGACAATTACCCGGTGATCTCTCCCTGTAAAGTAGCTTTAGTTTAGTTCCAACTTCTATGCTGGCCATTTGCAATGTACATGGCTCCTTTTTTTTTAATTTCATGGTGGTAATCAGCACCATTCCTTCTACGATTAATGTGTATATTCCCACAGATTTTCGTGTTATTTCATGTAAATGGGCATTTTATACAACTGTTGAATTTAATTTAAATTTGTCGTTTCAGCTGGAATTTCACGCACAATGTCTTACATGCAGCTCTTGCAAAACTCTTTACGTCTTTCGCTCCCTTTTTGCTCGACTTGATAGTCGCCTGGTATGCTATCTAATTTAGATAGCTATCAGAATTATGGAAAATGCTATGGGGATACTGCAAAAGATGTAAAAGATACCGTCGAGATATCACTATATAAAATTAATTTAGCGTTAATCTGTAACATGTTGTGATAAAAATGAAACATCTATAAAGTTAATCTGAAACTTAATGAGATTAAAATAAAACACAAATGATATAATTTTCTCTTTTATTGTTTTTTCACTCCATCTTGCTTAGATACATTCTCTCAACAACTTAAGGTAATATTTATATGATTTAGTAGTGATTCAAGTAGATTTAATTTATGATTTGTGTTATTCAACTTAATACTACAATGTTTCAAGTTAATACGTTAATTGTTTCAAGATAATTTGTTAATGTTTCAATTTAGATATATTTTACATTATAACTGATATCTGTTTTGGTATCTTTTTGCTATCTATATATCTGGACCGCAGAATTATATCAAAATCAGATAGTCGCGTAGGCAGTCGCGCATCCCTGGTATCGTACCTAATAGTGCCATGTAGGATATTGATACTCAAATTGAACCCGCGATGCAGATGCTCAAGGTGGCTTATCAGTGTGCTTGATAAATTGCTGCTGTTTCAATTAACAAAATACTTCAGCTCCAGGGAAACGACATTCTTTCGGGTGTTTGGGGAATTCGATCGGGTATTAATGTTACTTTTTTCCCATAATAAAATATAAAAAAGATGCATTTACAGTAATTCTTGGTTAGGCAATTTATACTTTTGTCAAACATCATGTTTTCTTACACATTTATTTTATTCTTTCATACATCAGCAGCAATTACCGAGTCGATTCATCAAACTCTCAAACTCAAACTCATAAAAATGTAACAAAAGAAGTTAAAATGAAGAAAAACATGCAGACGATTTGGCCGGGGAGGCTAGACAAAAATCACACAATAAGGAAGCTATTGATGTGGCTTCATGAATGTAGGATGATACAGTGAAAGTGTCAGAGTTCGAGCGAAGCCAGACCCGGTTCGTTTCAAGATGCTGTTAACTACAACAAAGCTGCTTTAAGAAAATACGATCAACACAACTACACTGTTAAAGGAGCAATCATTCAAGAATCAAGATCCAACCGACATTTTCACAATAATGTACAAAAGGAAACGAGCAGTGAACTTATTTGATTATTTCAGCCAAATTGGATACACTTTTTTTACAAACAAAAAAAGGCACGCCGATACAAGTCTTAATGCTGCCCAATAGGTAGATCGTAGATGGCTCTTGAAAAGAAAAAACCAAAAAAAACAGAGAGAGATGCACTCTTAAGTAATTTATTTATTACCATTATCAGTTGCACTAACTGGGGCTTGTACGTCTACTTTCTGTTCCTTTTCTTCTTCTTCTACATGACTCGTGTTGAGAAAACTCGGCTGATTGGTTGAAGAGAGAAGTCGGGCCCACATCCTGTCTGTGATAGACACCTTGTTCTGGCCTTCAGTGATTTTCTACACCACAAAAAATAGCAACAAATTAGATTTGCATAAACATTTAAGGTGTTATTATTTGGAAGCTATTGTGGGTATCTTCAGCCAGAACCACCGTAATATCAAATAGACATTACGAAGATTTGGGCATTTAGTACGAATAGTGAAACATCTGGTACTCACATAGAAGGGGATGTAAGCATGCCTTCCGTTAACCAAACCCACAGTGCACCCGGTGAACCCAGCCATCGCACCATGGACGGCACACTGAGCCAGAAGGGTGCAATACACATTATCTGATGCATTGCTAGGAATTGCACGAATCATATAGGTCGGGTCTGTAAGATATTAAGAGAATAATTTTGTCAGTTTTGGTATTGGTACTATTTTATACAACGTAATTGTAAATACTGGCTTTCAATCATATAAGTACCTATGTACTTCAGGTTGAGGGTCTTTTTCTTTTTTGCAAAATGTTCCTGCAAGAAAAAAAAAATTCATTAGCTTACTAAAAAATTTTCAACGGTTTGTATGTTTTAAGCAGAAATGCAAAATATTCATCTTAATTTCCATGAGCCATGTTACCTTGATCTTTTGGGAAAGCCATAGACCAACATCAAGCAGGAGCTTGTTACCAGAAGCATCTATGGTATCCTTTGAGCTAACATCTTTTGCAATTAAGTCCTGACCAGCACCTTCAGCCACGACTATAACCATGTGACCATATTCCTTGATCCTCTTCTCAATAAATTCTAGCAGACCACCTGGGCCGTCCAAGAAGAAGGGTGATTCAGGAATTAAGCACAAGTCCTAGAAACAGAAGCAGAAGAAGAAAAGAAAATAATATCATTTCTTTTTGTTTTTATTTATTTGTATAAACTTCAACAGATTTGCAGATTTGAGCAATTACATACCACATCTCTACTTGCGAGGGTTGCATATTGTGCGATGAAACCTGCATCAGTTAAACTAAAACAGTAAAGATCGTACTTTATGTAACTTTATATCCAGTCTTAAAAATACAAAAATATTACAATTTTTCAATTCAAAACCACAAGTCATATTATTTTTTAATGAAGCTCGACGTCATATAATTCGATGCTGTGATGTCCCTGCAGAGAGCATTAGTGATTAGTATATATTTGAAGTTTCTTAATTTTATTTCCTATACTTACCACTGTAGCGGCCCATCAATTTGACAAGGCCAATACCATTTTCTGCACTCTCAGACTCCACATGGGCTGCATTAATAGCCCTCTGGGCCTCCTCCACGGCCGTGTCAAATCCAAAAGACTTGTCTATCACCTAAAGAAATCAAGACAACCGTTTTAGAAAGGAGAAGAATAACAACAAGACGTGTGTTTGAAGTTTGAACCAACAAGGCCATTCTTGACTTTTGAATGCTATGCTGTGCAGTATTCATAAAGCATTGCATGACTTCTAAGGGTTGGTAGTTGAAAACTTTAATTGGATTTTGCTTGTTGTGGGGTTTGGTTCTTGTTTGAAGTCATTATGTAATGGGCTGTACTTTCCATTATGGTCAAAGGTACAACGTTGGCAAAAGGATAACCTACCTAATACATAATCAAATGTTGAAATAAGGAATATTAACTTACAAGTATATCATTGTCAATAGTCTTTGGAACGCCACAAACAACACATTTGTATCCCCTTCTTTTTATTTCCTGGGAATAGTAAATAAAACTTAACGTATTAATCCACGGAACTCAAATAAACTGAGGAGCAAAATGCAAACATTCGTTCTATCCTCTCGTAGTTACCTGGTATATAGCAGCAGCTCCTTTCTGAGTACCATCTCCTCCAATTATGAAGACCTAGAAATATTTGATGGAAACTATTTAGGAAAGGTAAGAGAAGAGGCAATCGACTAGAATCTAAAAGACCTCGGTTCTTACCATATTAATTCCACGGTCCTGGATGCTGTCGACGATCTTGATGGTATCATGACCCCCTCTTGAGGTACCAAGAACAGTGCCACCTCTTTTGTGTATGTCATTAACTACTTTTCGTGTCAAAGTGACTGTGTTCTTCGAATAGAAGCCCATGTATCCTCCCTTCAAATTTCAAATTCATAATAAAGGAATGCAAATTTACCACCTTACTACATTTTCTTTATATCAAATGCACCATAAAATTTCTGACACAAGCCTGCTTGCACCTAGTCAGTGCGCATAAGTGCACTACTTACTTGTTAGTAAAACAACCATGCTTGGTACTAAATATTTTCACCCACAAAATTTTACTCTTTAGTTTTCAAGATGTCACTTTATGCTGACCTTAACATTAACATTTACTTGCAACAAATTCAGAAAAAAAAAAAAAATTGATAAAGATGACGAGAACATTCCGATTGAACTGTAAAAGCAAAAATGTTGCAATATACTAAAAGAACCCAATGTTGACAAGAGTCGCAAAAGTGAAAAACATCAAGAATGATGGGCCACTTAGAAACACGCAGTGTCCAATAATAAAAACCTGTCTGCCCCATTAATCAGTTTCTCAGTAGATAACCTCATTACCTAAAACAGTCAATCTACTAGCCAGTGTGAGTAGAGATGTGCCGTTCACAACTACAGTCTAGTCTATACAGGGTTTAATTCACAAATAGGAATGTACCTGAATACCAATCAGTTCCTTGACGCCATACATATCGCACAAGCCGCACACAATCTCTCTTATGACTGTATTGAGTCCAGGGCAGAGGCCACCACATGTCACTATGCATGCCCGCACCTCATCTGACTCGAAATATACCTGCAAGTCAAAAAAATATTTGTGTTATCTTAAATTTTGCTATGTTAGAATCACATTCGGAACCCAAAATTTCCACAAAAAAAAGGTGCTTGTATTCGAATTTGCCATGATGAAAAGATGGCAATTCAATTACTTGAATAATTGTGATCATTGTTTCAAAAGTGGATTATCTGTTACTAAATGACCAACAAAAATTAAGGAAATTATACCTTCTGGCGAGGTCCAGCACGCCTGAAGTGGGTCCCTCTTGGGCTACTTTTGTGTTGTATAACCTGAATATACAAACATTTAGAATATAATTTACATACCAAAATTTATGACAACTAACAAGCTAGTGGCAAATAGAGTAAAAATCTGAAAATGTTCATTGTAAATTGCTAATATTTTGTTTTGAGTGTCCTTGTAATCTTTAGATAATACACAAATATAATATAATCAATCAAATTTGTTTAGAACAATTGTGTATGCATGCAATGAACAATTTAGTTAAACATTCAGAAACAGGAAGTTGACCTTCTGGACAACAGTATCATCTGTGTTGACAAAATATTGCCTGAAATGAGCAAAAAAAGAACCCAATAATCAGATTTTACATTACACATAACATGCAAATGAACTAAAAAAAAAAACAAAGAAAATGTTACAAAAACAAGGCCACTCACTTGACAACTGAGTATGCGGTGTTATCCTGAAGCGGGTTCGGGTAAGTCTGCAAACAAATTAAAATTAAATTACAACAATTAATCAATGAGATTGTCTATGCAGTAACTTCACAAAAATAAAAAAATAAAAAAAAACAATCCAGAAATTACAAACAAAGCAATTTTTCCGTGCAATTTCAGAAGTGATATTACAAAAAATAAACCAGAAATCAATGGGGATGAGCAAATAATTGGAGGGTACCAACATCAATGATAGAGGGATGGATGATCAAATCAAAAGAGCAATTTGTGTTATGATCCCAAAAAAAGAATCATTCTTTTTCTCTAAAACCCCTTTCAGAATCTCTAACAAACCCAAAACAAATTAACAACTTTTTTAAAAAAAATAAATCAGTAGCTTAAACCACACACCCTTCTAAAAATATCTTTGCAAAACATTTCAATAGAAAAACCCCCAAAATCATAATACTTTTTGTTGGTACCACACGAATCAAACAAAAACCCATCACAAGATGCAGACAATCAATCAAATTGCTCACCTGGAGATCGTCGAGGTAGTCGGTGAGGTGAGGCACATCTTCTAAAACATACCCACCATCCCCCTGGACGAACTTCTTCTCATACTTGGTGGCATCCTCCATGGCTGCCAGTCTGCTGCTGCTCCGGGCGGATCGGGGCAGATCGGCGGCGCTCGCGTTCCTCACGGGCGCCTTGAGGCCGGCCAATTGGGTGTAGGAGTTGGTGGTGGGGATCGTGGAGCTATTAGAGGAAGAGGCCATTGATGGAGGAGGAGAGAAAGACAGAGAGAAAGAGACAATGTTGGGTTTTGGTATTAAGATGAGAAGAGGCCATGGAAAAGGTGGAATTATATATATCCAATGAGACAAAGAAGGAAATAGTAAAAACCCACAAAATAAAAATAATGATAATTATAATGATGATGAAATATGAGAAATTAAATGTAGAATCGAAATCTTTCTTCTTCTTCTTCTTCTTCTCTTGTTGGGGTGGTGGTTTGGGTTTTGATTATAGAAATTAGAAAGTGATATTGGGTTTGAGTTCTTTAACCCTCTCTCTTCTTTATTGGGATTATTGGATTCGTTGACGACTGGAGATAGCGACGGATTGAATTGAGGAGAGATTAGAATTGGAAGGAGAAAGGAAACGAAGGAGAAAGGAATCGAGGGAGTAAAGTGGACTAAGACTAAGAGAGAGAGGAGAGCTTATCCTCTGCCGCGCAGTATTTTACTTCGCAGCAAATCAACGATAAGGATTGTAGGAGGCTATTGCGAGATTGAGTTGCACGAATCTCAAAGCAGATCTAATGGTTGAAATGATGCGCGCGGTAGCTTACTGCGCAGTAGAGAAGAATTGGAAGGAGAGGGGAAACGAGGTGCGAAGGGGAGTGAGTCCGTATCTGCTGTTATTCTTTAAGAATAACAGGGATCCTGGTACTCTGATCCGGACCGTTAAATCTAGACGGACGGACCCGATCGGTCTAGTTTAGATTTAGCGGACTCTTTTGGAATTATTCTCATCCGTTGATTCTGATCCGACGGCCCCTATTATGATAACAGGGTCCTGTCTGTTAATGAGGATAACAGCGGATGGGAATTCGAGCAGAGTGGACTAAGAGACGAGGTATTAGTTTAGCGGGGGTTAATTAGTCCGTATCCGCTGTTACTTTTTAAGAATAACAGGGTCCGTTAGATCTAAATGGACGGACCCGATCGACCTAATTTAGATTCAGGGAACTCTTTTGGAATTACTCTCGTCCGTTGATTCTGATCCGACGGCCGATATTATTATAACAGGGCGCCGTTCTTTTGATGAGGATAACAGCGGATATAAATTCGAGCAGAGTGGACTAAGAGACGAGGTATTAGTTTAGCGGGGTTTAATTAGTCCGTATCCGCTGTTACTTTTTTAAGAATAACAGGGTCCGTTAGATCTAGACGGACGGACCCGATCGGCCTAACTTAGATTCCGGGGACTCTTTTGGAATTACTCTCGTCCGTTGATTCTGATCCGACGGCCCGTATTATGATAACAGGGTTCTGTTATCCTGATAAGGATAACAGCGGATGTGAATTCGAGCCGAGGGGACTAAATGAGGAGGTTTTTGTTTTGTTTTGGCGGGGGGCAATGAGACCGGGAATGTCTACGATTTATTACTTGCTGATGCTGAGGATGGATCAAACGGTCGAGATTGGTTGTCGCACCGATCTCTAAATACTTTGGTATTTACAGCACCGATCTCAAAGTATTTCAATTTTTCTCAACCGTCGGATAAAAAGCAGGGCTTACTTTTCTTTTTGAAAAAGAAAGGTTTTTGATTTTTTTATTATCGGGTGATGAATTGATGATGTGAGAAATGTGAGAATGAAATGAGGAGAGTGTTATTGATGTTAGCGCTGAAATCAGCTCGCAGGATTTGAGATCCCAATTTGACGGTTGTGATTATTTTAGAAAACTTCTCTAAAAACTACATCCGTCGGATCCGGTCTCAAAACCCTGAGATCCGATTGGGATCGCAGCAGATACGGACTCATTGATGTTATTGCCTCCAGTCCAGCTCATTTCTCCACCATTATTGTCTCCGGACAAGAGTACTCTGCAGTAAAAGTAAGATGTACGGGTGCTTTTATTCATAAACATTGTACGGCCGGAACAAAAAGATTTGAAGTATTGTAAACAAAAAAAAACAAAAAAAAAACATTGATACACGAACGGTAGAGAGAACAAATGGAAGAACATAAGAACACGAGAGATTTTTATGAATTCACACAGAATTCGTTTTCTTGATAACTTAATACAAAACAACTCCTTTAGCCCAAAGGGCATGACACTACTTAAATAGGAAAACAAAAACAGAACCCTAAGAGACAACATAAAGCAACAATTACAAAAATAATCCTAAAAAATGCAAAGAACAACTCAAAAACGCACAACAGAATCGTCTGGGGCAGACTGCTAAAATTTCGGACTGAAAGAAATAATTTCAGGCCGAATTATGGCACTGTTTCAAAACACAAAAATTCGGTCCGAAATTATTCATGCCATAATGACCATGCTGTATTAATTCGTCATTTTGAGTGGAATGCCTTCCGATTCTGAGAAAATCTAAAACATAAAAGTTGTAGCTCATTTATTTATCTTTCTACAAAATTTTGAATCACCTCATTTGGACTTGTATTGAGGAAGTTATGGTCAAAATACCACAGCATATCAATCTGACCAATTCTGGGGCAGACCGCCCTCTATCTGCATCATTCTCCCCCTCTAAGAAAAAAGCTCGTCCTCGAGTTTTGTCTTTGTAGACTTCTTGTAAGTTGTACAACATGAGAACCAACACCAAAACAATATGAAAAGGTCCAATGTTGCCCATGAAATAAATAACAATGATGCAGACAGACAACGGTCCGCCCGAACTGGTCAGATTGATATGCTGTGGTATTTTGTTCATAACTTCCTCAATACAAATCCAAATGAGGTGATTCAAAATTCTGTAGAAAGATAGCAAAAAGAGCTACAACTTTCATGTTTTAGGTTTTCTTATATTCGGAAGGCATCCCACTCGAAATGGCGAATTAATACAGCATAGACATTATGGCAGGAATAATTTCGGACCGAATTTTTGTATTTTGAAACAGTGCCATAATTCAGCCCGAAATTATTTATTTCGGTCCGAAATTATAGCAGTCTGGCCCAGACAGTTTTGTTGTGTGTTTTTGAGTTGTTCTTTGAGTTTTTTACGGTTATTTTTGTACTTGTCTTTATGTTGTTTCTTAGGGTTCTGTTTTTGTTTTCCTATTTAAGTATTGTCATGCCCTTTGGGCAGAACAAGTTGTTGTTTGTTTATCAAATTATCAAGAAAATGAATTCTGTGTGAATTCTCAAAAATCTCTCGTGTTCTTGTGTTCATCCATTGTTTTTTCTCTACCGTTCGTGCATCAAAAATACTCTATTGAAGAATATGAAAATATGAAAATTGAATTTTCTTTTATAGCCGTAAATCATTAAGAGGAATAATCGCTCATCTTATGATCTTAATAATCGCTCATCTTATGATCTTAATAATCTTAACAATAAACATTGTCAATTCATCCGTCCTCGTGATGATATATATTCCTACTTATATTCAAACTAACATAACATGTGTTTCATGAAAATATATTCCTACTTATATTCAAACTAACATGTGTTTGAGCAATATATTATCACTATTAATATTCTAGAAGACTAGAACAGAACTATTGACAAATGGTTTTTGCATTAACGGCAGCCATCTAATTATTTTGGTAATACAATATTGTCTTAAAAATTCCGCTGACCAAATTTGACAACTAGCCGTACGGTTGAATAATGCTTTGCTTTTGCTTTCCGCCTTCTTCAACACAGCTCAATTCAGATTCTCCCTTCTCCTTTCTCTTCTCAACGCTTAGAAATTAGAATCTCTCTTTTAATTTTATTTGATTTGATTTCGTTTGATTTCAATTACAGGAATAGAATTAGGACAATTATTGCGTTAACAAAGTTCAGACAGAGATTTCTGATAGGGACATATGTGTGGCTTCTCCCTGACACCAGGGAATAGAAGAGTATAGAAGTGTTTTGGATCATATCTAGTGTCCTCAATATTTCCGTTCACATGTCCACAATGTTATAAAATTTGAGGTAAAGATTACAAAATTTGAAAAATAAAAATTACGTAATTTGAAAAATAAAAGTTACAAAATTTTCTATCTTTTTTATGACTTGTAAGCATTATTATAGTGACTTTCAAAAGAAACCAAACACCAATGCTAATAGTGCATCCTGTCACAAGGGATCCTTTCTATATATCTGTATAATGGTACGTAATTAATTTGTGCTGCAGGAAAACAAAAACTGAAACAGCGTGCGTTAATGCAGTAATTAGCGCCATGGTTTTAGTTTTATTTTATGAAGAACAAATATTAATTTTCTGCTATTTTTTTTGCATGTAATCCTGGAGAACAAATATTGTGTAGATTTAATATGGCAGTATGGCAGAATATCCGTGAGCCTTTCCATTTGAAAATGACAAGACAACCATTTATATGTAGTTATGTACTATATATGATATGCTATTATATACCTGTGATTTTCAGAAATTTGAAATCCATTTTTTTTTTTTACTTTATTAATGTGCTACTGTTTTTTTCAAAATCATTCGTATCTTTTGTTAGCAGCAATTACTAAAAATTACCTTATTAACTATCATATCATCTTTTTAATTGTATTCTTCCATGGTCTCAAATTCTCAATTATTTCTTCCTGCTTTATTTGAATCAACTAACTTTCCTCCCCTTGAGACTTCATTCCCTTTTCTATTTTTTTCACACTTAACTCTTCAATTTGAAAGTGATTTTATTCCATAAAACCACGGTTGAATAATTTACCCTAAATTTATTTTCGTTTTTTTGGCTTCCATAATCGCAAAATACTGTCAACACTTCTTATTTATATGGCTCAATAAATTACATCAAAATCTTATGAAATATAAAAATTCTCTATTTTTTTAAAAATTTTAAATATTAAAGTAATATATAAAGCATTGATTATATCATTAATATTGTACAGTCACTTTTAAAAAATCTCATGCAATTACTCAAAACTTTTCGTAAATGAGTTTATTGAGTCATATAAATCAAAATATGAAAATCTGAAAGAAATTTGATATATTATTGAAGTTGCACTCACGGAAAATGATCTGTGACCTTAAACTCACCATATTTTCGCTCAAGTAATTAATATATAAATCGAATCACACTCATTTATATATATTTAAAGGAGATGAAAAATCTGATAAATAGTACTACTTTGATGTTTAATTGTTTTCCGTATATCAATCAGTCGATCGACCTAAATTGAAGTGTCATTTAATTAAAAAATAATTAAAAAAAAAGCTGCATGTGCGGGTCAAAATATAGAAATATATATCATGTGTACAATGCAAAATCTCAGTTATCACATTTTCTTTTGTGCTCTCCAACCCTTCATTAAAAATGTGCTATAAATTATTTTCAAATATCATGATCATGCATGATCCAATATATTATTTGTTGCACTAACTAAAGTTCAAAAAAAAAAAAAAAATATATATATATATATATATATATGTCCAAACGGTATGAGGGGGAAAAAATAAAAGATATTTAGATATAATCTCAAGAGAATCTTTTCGTGGGTGGGTTGGTAAGATTGTGTTACACATTTTCTGTTTTATGCAAATATACAGAATTAAATTATATATCATGGGTCGTTGGTGCTATTATTATTATTATTTTTTTCCAAATAACAGCAAGAGGGTTAATTATCACTTATCAGATGCATTTGTGATCCTTTTAATTACCATTTTTTCTTTGGGAGCTCATATAGAGATACCATTATAGCTCCCGTTGTTGATACGAATGATTTGACCAGTCAAACTTATTATGTACTCCTGATTTATGCATGTAAATATGTTTATTATGCAGTGAAAGTTATTTTTTTATGCATGTAAAACTAAATTGCCGAGCTTAAAAACATTAAACAACTTGCATACTAGACATTTCTGCCTTCATAAAAAATATTTAATAGCATACATCTTACAACTAATACGTTGCATACAAAATAATTGAGTGCATAATATATGATTTTATTTACATATAGTATTTGTAAGTTGTAACATGCAGTCTAAAACCAATACACTGCATATATACTAAATGAATGTGTATGCATAATAAATAAATTTACATGCATAATTAGCTATATAGTATGCATAAATAAGTGTGATAGTGAAATAAAGATAAAAAGAGGGATATAGTACAGTGAACCGAAAATAATGGCTCATGCACCGGTTAAAATTCGCTAAACCGGATATTAAACCGCGACTTGATTATTGAAAAATAAGTTAGATTCGGCAAGTTGAGTTTATATGCATAATTATCATATTTCGCTGTATAATTATTAGATTTTACTGCATAATAAAGCAAAAAAAAAAAATTTGATGTGCGTGTACCAATGACGGGAGTTACATCCGCATCACCGTAGCGTGTCCCTTTTCTTTTTGCTAAATTGTACCAACAATAGTGGAATAGGAGTATCACTCATTTAGCATAGTGAGCTTATCATGAACTAATATCTAATTGATCATGAGTAATGGTTTGTACTTAATTGATCAGAATATTTTTTAACAATTTCATGGATTGATCATACTAAAATTGTTTGTACAGTATATTTATATACTTTGTACACATCATATCTGTATGATAGTTGAAATAACTACTTTTTTACGTCAAAAAAAAAAAACAAAAGAAAACTAGTTTTTCAGTTGAAAAAAAATTTATTATTTATATATCAACCCGGTGATTTAAATGATTACAGACAGACGTGACAGTTGATGTGCACCTTTTCTATTTTATTCATTTTAATACACTTTTGCATAAAAAAAAAAAAAAAAAGCCGGCTTAGCTGATAGCTCAAAATTGTCCCGTGAAAACTGAAAATTAAATCACGGATATAGAAAGTGCTAGGTTTCATGCTAAGAAGGAGAATAAAGTGCTAAAATCCAATCTGTGCAATGTTTGGCATATGGCAATTATTGGGAACGATTTTATTATTTTTTTTTTTGGTATGGACGTTACTTCCATGTTCGCAGCAAGATATTTTATCTTTTACGGATGAATCTATAATAGGTAATATTCATTTATAATCGTGAGATGGAAAAGAAATTTTTTTTAGTGGAGTATTGGAGTAAAGTTCTGAATATTAATATTAATTTGCTAATCTACGCTGTTCATCTTCTAATAAAATAATTTCAAGTATCATGTATTCATGTGGCTTTGACGGTTTTGGTTTTCCACATATATAATTAAGAGGAGGGATCCATTCACAATAGTTATTTTGACAATCTTGACAATGGTATTTTTCAAATATTTATAAAAAAATCACAAAAAATCTTAAAAATAGAAAAAAGTTTATGGAAGTATTATTTAACTTATAGATTGATTATGTTTCCGATTATATTCAACTTAAGCGACATTTGATAGCTTTTTAAAGACCCGTTAAATTACAACCGTTAAAAAATGTATAAAATTTTAATAAGACACCAAACGATATTCAAATTGATTGAAACTTGAGACATCATCAATCTATTAGTTAAATAATGCATCCATAAAAAAATTTTATTTTTAGGATTTTTTATGAATTTTTTAAAAAAACTTATTATCAACATTGTTAATATAGCCCTCGTCAATGGATCCCTCCTCTATAATTAAATAGCTTCTAATTTCTAAAAGTTTATATTATTTTAATTATGAAGAATGCTCTGATTCTATATTTCCCAAAAATTATTTACAAGTTAAAACACTGTCAACAGAAAATAATGGTCTCAATTAGATTTTCTTTTTTTTTATCTCTAACAAATAAATAATTTTAACAATAGCTGTAGAAAATATATTATATCTTCAATTCTTCATATATGTACGACACAAAATAGAAAAACATTTAAAACTTCATAAAGTACATCCTACTTTTTCTTTTATCTTCTATCAAAAAAAAAAAGTCTTTATCTTTCTCTCATTTCTGAATTATTTAATCCAAATTGCTTCACAAATAGTGCCTCAGTTTTGTCTTCACCAGCCGGCTGCTAAATATAAAATATTAAAGGTCATTGTCAATTAAAGCTTAATTTATTGAGACCAGCTTTGTTTAATTAGAAAAAGAAATAAATAAATAAATATATATATATATATATATATATATATATATATATATATATATATTACTCCTTCCACCAATAATGAATGGTTTTATGTTTCTTTTTGCCTCCCCCCTGATGCCACATACACATCAAGCAAAGTTTGAAATAATGTCTAAATTAAATATAATTAATTATCAACCTAATGGTGATTATTAAAATTCCTAGATGACAATTATTTATTTATCCTGTGCATCATGATTTGTGACAGAATTCAGCTCTAATTAAGGCCTCCACAAAATACTTCCTTTGACTAACCAAAAATTGACATTTGATTTAATTTTATCTATGATTGGACATTAATTTCTTTGTTGTTTTCCTTAATTAAACAACAGCCTTGCAAATATTATTATTTTTGCGGGTTTAATGAACATTTTTTTTTATTTTTCTAAGAAAGAAAACCGTTTGTTTCTAATACCGTTTCCATGGAATGTTCTATATATACTTCTATAATTTATACTTCTATTATATATGATTTATGAAGATTGAAATTTCTTAGTGAAAGTTAAGTCAACTTTGAGTTACATAATTATTTAATTTAGTTATAATTTATAAATTAGTATGACATCTCTAGAATCATATTACAAGTAAGGAATCCCACAAGTAAGAACAATGACGATTTATGTAACAGAATATAATAAATATTATTACACACGAAATATTATAAATTAAATTAAGACAGTAAATATAGTAACATTAATAAAAATATATATTTTCCATGAAATAGTCAACACCTGGTATATTGGGTTTAGAACTTGAAAGTTGAAACATTGCGAGTTAATAATTAGAATATGGCTAATTCTGCTATGGATCGGATGAAATAGTCGTTCATTTTTTCATAATTAGATGGTCACGATATATCTTTCAGATACAATTCAAGAAAAATGTTTGATAAGAACTGTTTAATTCAAAATGAAAGGTTGCTTAACAAATACACGGCAGAACCACTTAGAATATTCCTAGACAGATTCCCTGCTTAAAATATTAGAATGTCTCTTTCTCCAACTCAATCCAATCGAATGAGGAAAGAAATTAGAGTACAACAAAAAATTTGACAAAATTTCATAATAATAATCAAATTCGACATTCGCTTTCTTTTGGGTCTAAATTAAAATATGGCTCAAGAGAACGACCGCAAGCAAACTTAGATATAAAAAAAAATAGAAATTATCCATATTCGCCTTAACTTTCCCCTTTTATCTATCCCTAAGTTAAATTTAGAATGCTCTCTCTTTCTCTTTCATACTCTCATAAAATTTGAGTAAATTTTTCTTATTCTTTATTTTTTTATTGTACATATATGAGTATTTTGCATGACTGAGGATGTGAATTGCAACCAATAAAATTGATTTGTTGCATTTAAAAAAGAATTTCTAACTAAAAATGTAGGCTTAATTTTTGGTGTACCCATCAAAACTTGCTTAATTGCCAATATCCCCATCATCATACTCTAATATCCTATATCCCCATTAAAATTTAACTTTTCTTTCTATTATCCCCTTTCATTTATAAAATCCGCTATTAATGTATTGTAAATCATTGAAATTACATTTTTACCCTCAATTTAAATTGGAGACGTCCTTTCTAAATAGAACTATAGAAGCCCTTGCTGATATGCTGGCAATCTGACAATAGACTTTTCATTGAGGACGAGTATTTATCCTCGTCACTACTTCCTCTCATTGAGCTGACGAGGATAAATACTCTGATTATTATCCTTTCAAAGCAGATAAAGATGAATAATGTTATTATATTGCAGCTTTGGTTCAATTTGTTTAATACGTTTGATTTATGCATCGATAAATGATGGGCGCCTAATGATACTATCGCTAGATTAAATGATAATATTCTGTTGTTGTTATTCAATCAGCTTGTATCTCCATCTTTAATTCATCCGAATTTTCAGCAAATGAGATTCTTCCCATGTCCTCACTAAATTGGCATTTTCTTAAGGTATTGGCAAAATGGGCGGTGGCTGCGTGATTTTCCTTCTACAGCTTGTTCTTTTGCCAGCATATGGTATGAACAAGGAGTTATATTTAAAAAGAACATCTCCAATTTAAGTGGAGGGTAAAAGTGTAATTTCGATATTTATCATACATTAACAGTGTATTTTTATAAATAAAGGGGATAATAACAATAAAGTTAAATTTTAATGGGGATATAAGATATTAGAGTGGGTTGATGGGGATATTGGCAATTAAGCAAGTTTTGATGGGTACACCCAAAATTAAGCCAAAAATGTATTAGGGGATGGATAAGAGGATTTTTAAAGGAGACAATTATCGTCTCCAAAAAAATTGTATATATATGCTCTGCTAATAATAATTTTCTTAATCTGTTCATGAAATGATTGCACACCATGCTAGAGATGATATACACTTTCAAGGTTATGAATATGAGGGTTCATTAGCTAAGTCTCTATTTTCTATTAAGTGGTTTAAGTAAAAAAAAAATGTACTTGGATTGAGTAAGGTGGTATTAAGAAAACTTATTCTAATATTTTTTTGCCACTTAATTTTAATTTTTGCAAATAATATGTTGGCCGTTTATTTATATTTATATCTAAATAAAAGGAAGAATTTTATGGAGGAATCTTTCATGACGCATTGGTTTTCATAACATCAAGTATTAAATTAAATTAAAAATTAAAAAAATTGTGTCTTTGACGGGGCAAACAGACGTTATATTACGCAAGAGTATTATGTATACAGTAGTAAAGATTAGATGCCTTGTTTTGGGCTGAAATTATTATATATATTATATTAAAGAATCGAAAGCTTATCATTTGTAAAGAAACTAATATGTGACTTAAATTTTAATAGACCGGGACATTAATGTACGTCAACGATGCTGGTGCTGATCAACTAATAGTATGAAGCATTAACAATTTCATATTTAGTCATAACTGACGCAATTTCGGTTGACAAACATCTATAAAGTTAATTATTATCATTAACTAAATTCTTGTGGGTGGTCAACTGATCATTACAGCAACAAACACACCGTCTCAGGGTAGCCCACTTTTTTAGAGTAACACTCTTTAAAGGAATGTTCTGATACCACAAATTTTGAATGCCACATTGCCACTAAATTAAAGACATTTTGTTTCCCTCAAAAAAAAAAAAAAAATTAAAGACATTTTGAACATTTTTTTTATATAAATTTCTGCACATTTCAACACTGTTGGTAATTTGGACAAATTAAGGACCAAATCTGACATGAATATCATGAATCTCTCACAAACATAGCTATGTTTTCTGAAATATGGATGAAATACATATTTAGAGTTTTGGATAAGGATCCAAAGCCAAGATAAAATAATGTTTTTTTTTTTAAGAGCTTAGCAACGACAGCTAACAGAAATACTAAAATATCATAGAAAAACATGTAGAGTCCACCCCTACTTTGTAGATCACCTATTCGCCCTTGTCACAATTCTAACACACCGCGTGCGCTCATGTGCTTACTACAGTCTCATAAATATTCACCGGAAAACAATATCTATTGATCGAAAAGATATAATATTTACTGAAAAATGATATTTGTTCATTACAAATACGGTGGACTAGTAAAAAAAGTGAAAGCTAGCTCTTAATCAGTATCCTGCGCCAATCCAAGTAACTTGCTATAGTAGGGCCCCATATATGTATATTCAAATAATGCTATATAAGGATAAAATTACTGAGAGGTCCTCATATATACTCAGTAGATTCGAATATGCTCATAAGTCGTTTAGCATCTTCAGAATCTCACCCCACAAAAACAGGAGAAATTGCCGCTGCTTACCGTTCAGCCCTTGTAATTAGCACTCGCTCTGAATTTGACATAACATGGGCCAATGAGCTAAAAAGTTAAAGACAAAGCACAACTAAACAAGGTCTTCGGCCCACGACCCACCCACCTGGACCTGGTGGACTCATGCATTTGCCCCTTACTTAGAGATGCTAAAATACACACTAGATTACAATTACAATTACAATTACAATTACAATAAAATTGAAGTACCGGTTGGTATCTTGTTGTGTTGAAGATGAGCACATTTACCTCTACCCGTAAAGAGTTACGCTTTGCTTGGGCTGAAATTATTATTCTTTATAATAAATTGTTTAGTTACTAACGCATTGCGCGTGGGTAATAGACTGAGAGCTCATTCCTTATGAGGAAACTAATATGAGCCATAAATTTCAATAAGCCGGAACATTAACGTACGTTAATGGTGGTGATCAATTTAAGTAAACAATCAATGGCTAAGATTCTTTCTTTGAGAAAGATAGAACTTCCATGTCAAAAAATCTAATCTCCTTTTATTATTAGCGTAAGGATAAGAATTATATTTTTGATAAACAACTGATAACAATTAATGACACAACGTTAGGCTGAAATAAATAATTTATCGCCTTCATGTCTCTGTCTTTTCTCATCACAAAATATCGGTGAAAGCACTCTGCACAATATTTTTGAAACAAAAAATGTTTACACTTGCTAAATAACGCCCCCTTAATTAATTTATCATTTTTAATAATTTTCCAAATATGTGGAGCATTAAGATAAAAATTAAGATGCTCTCATGCCATACAAGTTTGGAGGCGAATAAGACCGGACATCCCTCTCATCAACTTCCACAACATCGCTGATGCATCTGAATTATGGGCTACATTTCGCTCCACGTTGCCATCCTCTTCAACACCGACATGGGACTCAGCCTTCGCAGCAACCACATGGAACCTATGGAAGAAACGTAACTCACACATCTTCAATAACAAATTTATCCCCCTTCACATCTTGGAGCAACGAATTAACACATGATAGAGAAACTTGGGACAAATACTGTACTGTGTAGGGACAAAATATATTGTCTTGAGTCCATATCATCTGGAATGGTCAGCTACCCCAAATCGTGAAGTGGTCAGATTTAACATGGAGCATTGTAGTAGGTACTGTAGCGGTTAAGGTTCGATGAGGATTTTTAAGGGGGTGTTTGTAAAGGGGCAGGTACTTCACGCCAAAGAATACCTCAGGAGATGTGAATTCATATATTCAAAGGATGGGATATCCTATGGATAATTTTACTGTGCTATGTAATTAGTACATATTGTAAATAACTTTTTTTATTTAATGAAATTTACTGGTCGGCAATTTGCCAACCACCTCAAAACAAAAATTAAGATGCTCAAAATAATGATTTGATTAGAGAAATTGACCACCAAATTACTCAAAAGATGTCGACATAAACGATGGCCTAATCTTACTTTATAAAAAAAAAAAAAGAAAAAAAAAAACTAAAACCTACCTCAAAAACCAGTATTTATTTTTGGTAAACCTTCCTTTTCCTTCATAAGCGTCACCCACCCAATCAATCACTGATCACCAGGCCCCACTTACTCTTCCAACCCCATTCCCCACAGCCACTCCCTCTCCGGCGCACCATACAACTCACACACCAAGTCCACCTCCCCTTCTCAAACCACTCCAACCGAGCAAAATGACCATCGCACCCCCGTACGGACACTTCGAGGTCACAAAAGCTCTCACAATCACCATCAACGCCAGTGATTAATCCCCAAGGGCAGTTTAGTCATTGACGCATCATTACTATTCAACGAGCGAATGGAATGGTTGGTGTTACCTTCCTTACTCCCTCCTCAAAAAACTGAACTCATATCCCTGCTGTACCGCATTGTACAGTTCACAATCCCAGCCGTTGGATCATCTCGAGATCCGCGCTGGAAGAAATCTTGAAACCATCTAACGGCTGAAGTTGTGAGCTGCATAATGAAGTAAATCAGGGGATGAGCGCCCCTCAAAACTTGCTCCCTCCCTCAAAACCGAACTCAAATCCCCTGCTATACCGCATTGTGCAGTTCACAAATTCTGCCGTTGGATTATCTCAAGATCCGCGCTGGCATAATCTCGAGACGATCCAATGGCTGACGCTGTGAATTACACAATGCAGCAAGTCAGGGGATGAAGCACTACCTCCTCAAAACTTGCTCCCTCCCTCACACTTCCTTCCTTCCTTCCAATTCCCAAACAAAAACAATACAAAATAAAAAGAGTATACATTCATTCATTCAACGTTTCAACTGTTATGCTGCCTTTAATTCTCCCCCAATTGACGAACTCGGGGTCTCAGATTTGATCGGATTTGATCGGGTTTGATCGGATTGAGGCTTTGATTGCTCAATTGAGGTCGATCGAGCTTCAGAGATTGAGACTTTGGGGAGTTTTTAGAATTTAGGGTTAGTTTGCAACACCCATGCAGATTTGCTCGATCCGGCGTGAATCCCAACGACCGGTTGCTGCTATCCGAAGGGGGTTTGAGAGAATTTGGGTTCTTTGTTGCTGGATTGGTGTCAGGGGGGGCATCGATTGATTAGGGTTAGGGTTAGGGTTAGGGTTTGTTGTTGATTGTGTTGATTGGGGGTGCTTACTGATTAGCGGGTTGGAGTGATGAAGATTGTTGAATTGGGGGAAGACGGCCGCGAGGTGTCGGAAGCGGGGGGGAAAGAGATGGTGCCGGTTCGGGCGAAGAAGGTGCTGGTGCTTGCTGGGGCTAGGCTCCTGTTTTACCCCACCTTGCTGTACAATGTGGTGAGGAACAAGATGCAAGCTGAGTTCAGGTGGTGGGATGAGGTTGACCCGGTAGAGCTCTTGTTTTCTTCGTTTTAATGACGTACAGCTATTGAATTTGTGTCTTGTTGGTACCATTGGAATCATAATCATATGGTAGTTTTGTTGGAAATGAGGTTTGGTTTTGAATAACCATTTAGTCATATTCAGCACTAAATTGATTGGAAATAAGGGTATATTCATGCCTCTAAGGTAGCTTCTCGGGATATTCGTGTAACTAATTTCAATTCAAGTAATCATATCCATGGTCCCTTTTCGCGATTGGATATACGTGTTTGATTCCAAATTACTGTCACAATTTAGATCCTTATTTTACATATGCTTGCAATATCTTTAGTCCAGATGACATACCCTAATATTAATCCTTGTTTACTTGAAGATATTTGACATGCTTTACCGATTATTTATTTACTAACATCTGTTATTTACCAGAATATTTTGCTTGGGGCTGTTCCCTTTCCAAGTGACGTGTTCAGGCTGAAGCTGCTAGGAGTTCAAGGTGTTGTGACCTTAAACGAGCCTTATGAGACTTTGGTGCCTTCTGGATTATACCAGGCAAGCTATTTGTCTCCTACCATTGCGCTTTAAAATAATTATACTAATGCTTCTTTTGTAACTACATTAGACACCCTCAGACACAACAAACAAACTCAGGTCTGGAAATAACAAAAAGTGACACATACCATCAGTACTAAATGTCCTTTTCTATTGCAGTAGTTTCCAAATTTGAATTATATCGTGTTCTGAAATTGTTTCTGTTGTTCAGGCACATGGAATTGATCACCTAGTCCTCCCCACAAGGGATTACTTATTTGCTCCTTCATTTGGGAACATCTGCCGTGCTGTTGATTTCATTCACAGTGAGTCAATGATTTCAAATGGAAGTGAAATAATTTATTCTAATATTGTGCATGCTCTGTTGTGCACTGATATTGAAATTATTCCCAATTTAATATTTTAGTTACATTATTTTCAGGGAATGCAATATCTGGGAAGAAGACTTATGTACATTGCAAGGCAGGCAGGGGCCGCAGCACTACTATTGTGTTGTGTTATTTGGTAAGGCTAAATTTTTTTGAGAGAATGTAATTCGATGTTTACTTTTTGCTTAGTATTTTCTGCCTTATTGGATTAACCCTATTACTTGGAATTTGGAAATTGTACAAAAGAAAAGCGGAGAACAAGGAAGACAATTCTTCTCTGATGCTACCTTTTGATCTTGTTGTCGAAAAAGTGATTATATGCTTGTTATGATCTTTTTCTTTTTTTGGAGCATTACTATATGCACTATACTGAAATGTTGAGAATACTCAGGTAAAGTACAAGAACATGAGACCGGAAGAAGCATTTGCGCATGTCAGATCAATACGCCCTCGTGTACTATTGGCTCGGTCTCAGTGGAAGGTGCATAATAAAATTCTTTCCTCAATAGGACTGCGTACTTGTACTGGGCCAGATTTGAACATAATATTGTTTTCTTGCACTTGGAAATCAATAAATATATTTTGTGTATATCATATAGCTGATAATTTTAATATTAGCAATTATTAGTTTTTGAAATATGCAATGACCTTTTATACTAAAAGAGATTATTCAACAGTTTGCTTGCATCTGTGTTGAGACTTTTCGTGCTAAGCACATGTGTGTTTGGATGGGGTGAAGAATAGTGCTAATTTTGCTTAGTAGCTATTCTTGGTTACTATTTCATGTTTGGATGTGTAAATCACTTTCCAATAACTTTGGTTTAGTAGCGGTATACTCCCAAAATCTTTGGGTTATTGACTATTCTCATTAACTCAATGTTTCATCTTAACACATCCATAATGAACTGCAACAAATTTAAGTGGATTTGCATTCTGTGTTACCATCAGTCCACCAACATTATATGCCCTGTGAAATTTATACAGAAATCCAGTCCGATCTTGTATGATTTTGTATCGTTGAAAGCATGGCACTGTATATGCCTGATATTTATTGTTGTTTCAAGCTATACAAGAAGTATTTTGCTTATTGCAAAACATAAGTACAGGTTTGCTGGTTGCAAATGTTATACGTTATTTACTATAGATGGAGTGGGACATTTAGTTTTGGTGAGGTTGAGGAGACAGGTCCATTCACCATATTAGTTATCAATATCATTACAATTTGTCATAATAAGGACTAGTGATTGATGCAGTTTGCGTGTTTCTCTTTTAATGCAGGCAGTACAAGATTTCAGCAAGCAAATCCTACTTCCATCTCAAGCTGCCGATTCTCTATCTGAAGATACTGTCATGGTAACGAAAGAAGACCTAGAAGGCTACTGTCCAACACTAGAAAGTACATCCAATGATCTGGCTGTGATCTCAAATTGTGACAGCCATAAAAGGCCAATGATAGCTATGCTGGCATGTCTATTCACCTCTTTCAGGGTCTCTGGTACCGGGCCACACCTCATCAGAGATCCATTGCCTGAAGTATCAGCTTGCTAGACGGAACAACCATGTAGTAGTTCTACTTGTGTATCCTCTAGAAGTGAATATTGAGTAGCCATAATTATATACCCTCTGGAAATTAATATTGCTTTTGGTGTGGGAGTGCTCCTGTCGAGCTTGATTATGTAAATAGTGCTGGCATGGAGCAAAAATAAGCGGATTTCTAGCTTTGTTCATGCAAGTACCGATATATGGAGTTGTGCTTCCGAGTACAACTTTGAATACTTAGAAGGGTAATCGGATAAGTTTCCTTCCTTTCTATGTATTGTGCCTATATCTTGTTAGATACTATAAAACGCTGGTAGCCTCTAAAACCTTACAACATATAATACATGCATGTTTTGTGAGGCTATTGAGCATTTGTGAAGTTAGAAGGATATTATGCAAAAAAAAAAAAAAATGCCTTTCTTTTCCTGGTGCGGCTTGTGTAGATAAAGTGAGAATAAAAGCATGGTATAAAGCTGAAATTATATTTTGTACATATGCAGTCTAAAAGGCTGGTTCAAAAGTCTGGCTGTGTTCTGTAATGTGCATTGTCTTGACCTTTTTAATTCCTTGACTTCCTGTTTTAATTTTTCTGTTCTAGATGCCTTTTGGTAGCATTTCTTCTTGCAAGCTTCAATTGGACCTTCAACGCCAAACTATGTTATATTACTTTATAGTTTTGCCCTAAAATTAAACATAATTACCAAGACTTTGGACCTGTAAAAAAAAAAAGAAAATTATTTACAAATTGCCCAAGATCTTGTTACAAATCCAACAGAAAAAAACGTAATATATTGATTTTTCATGTTAAGAGGACAGCAGTTTTGAGTGAAATATAATATGATAGTGAGGAAGAAAGAATTCCCTGTCTATGGAAAATGGGAAGGATGGAGAAATTAAAGTTTGAAGAAAAACCTAAGGTATCCTACAAAAATGCTGCTTGGGGGTACAAATCCCTTCTGTGAGGTACATAATAACAAAGTAAGATGCTTGCTAATAATTGTCCTGTTTACCCTTTTTTTTTTGAGGAAAGTTCTGTTTACCTCATCATGGAGTGTCTGTCATGTATGTATATTGTATATAAAACATTATTTTTTTTGAAATGATGAATTGTATGGGAGTATAAATTAAACATAGTTCAACTTTATTGCATATTAATTTTATAACAAAATTTGCATACATGACATGCCCCACCCAAAGTTGCATGTCTTAAAATGATTTTGTGCAGATATGTTTTTGCTGCTCTCATATCATATGGATGAATTTATCTGTGAATATGACCTGCAATACAAAGTTGTCCTAATTAAATTTAGAAAGTACCATAAGAAGGCATACATGCAAATTTTGTAGAAAAATCATACTTACATTATACTATGAATTGTCCAAAAAGTAATCTGGTCTGGATAAAACTGACACAGTCAAATTAGATGAGCTAAAAATCATATTTAAACATACTGTATACAGTGATAGCAGTTTACAGTCTTTTGTTATTAACTTATTATGCACCTGTCACTGTCTTTTTTAAAACGTTTATTAATTCTTATATGCCATTCTCACAACATGTCTATTTTAATATTTACTATAAATTGGATACCATTTAGAAAATGGAGAGGAAATAGCAATAGAGGAGAACATCGTGACCTTTGAAATTTTTAAATTTAATTAATCTCAATCGTTCTCTTAAGGGTATGATGGGTATTTAGAAAGTTTGAAGGAGAAAAAAAATAGAGGTAACCATTACTTACGTGCTTTATAATATAATATAGATATGGGCACAATATTTTTTTCTTTCTAGCATGGCTGCGTCCACATAGTTGGCATTTTTTTTTTTGAAAGGTTGACAACGGCTGTCAACATTATAGTTGGCATATTTGATGGGCATTTTCAAGCCACTTTGTTTAGATATTCTTCTTCATCTTTTTTTTTTTTAAATGGAATATATTATTTCTTTTTGGTAAACATCACATTAAATGTTGAGTGAATTGTAATTTTGTAAGTGTGAAGATTTTTTGAGGGGTTGATATATATATATATATATATTTTTTTTTTTTTTTTTGTTATAGGTCAATCTGAGGCCATCAGTCAGTGTCAGTGATAATTTGTCTATTCATAATTTTCAATAGGGCCTTTTGTCAAAATTATGTATACATGAATCATAACAAATTAAAATGTACGAGTTAATTTGTATTATAAGAGTAGACAACTAATAAAAACGATATTCTAGAAATATAAAATAATTCATTTTCGACCACTGTCCATCCATTAAAATTATATATATATATATCTCACTAAAGGTGATTCCAAATTTCCTCTTCTTTTGACAAAAGCGAGCATAAACCATGTGAGCAACGAACACCAACCAATTCAACAGCCTTGATACACTCATGTACCTGCCCATATAATATACCCAATAATTTAATGAAGAGGGATCATTCGAGAATTGCTATTTTGACTATCATAACAATTGATATTTAAATAAATATAAAAATTAAAATAAAAAAATTATAGATATATTCCTCATTTTATTGATTATTTGGTTGGGTGTTTTAGACTACAAACAATTTGAACATCATTCCATACCTCATGCAAAATTTATATAAGTTACTAAATTTGTAATAGCTCGTATTCTAACGTTTTTTTATGAACTATCAAACATACTAAATTACTTAAAATTGAAAACAAACAAATATATATCTTGTTTAATTTCTGAACCTTTTTTTTTATATTTTAATACATCATGTCAAGATAATCCCTCTAATATAATAAAATAATTACCAAAACTTAGTACAATGTTAATATCGTATCAATAGGGTAGTACTATTGTGAAACATTAGCATTTCGGAGTAAAATGCTATTCTGAAATGCTAACGGTTCAAATTATACTTTGTCATACTCAAAATTTTGATTTATGGTTCCCATTAAGTTCATCATATGAAAATATTAGGAGATACAAAATTTTTTGTTTTTAGAGTTTTATAAATATTTATTTCGGATTTTTTTAAAATTCATATACAAACAAGCATTATTTTATTAATATTTTAGAGTCATTTTGAAAAATCTAAAACAATTACTTATAAAAACTCCAAAAATGAAAAGTTTTCGTATGCCCAAGTATTTTAATATAATGAATTTAACAAGAACTATAAATAAAATTTCAAAAATGACAAAATATAATTTGAGCCGTTAGCTTTTCA
Organism: Cyperus esculentus; assembly: GCA_030179965.1. Taxonomy (NCBI): domain Eukaryota; kingdom Viridiplantae; phylum Streptophyta; class Magnoliopsida; order Poales; family Cyperaceae; genus Cyperus; species Cyperus esculentus. Next base: position 3,430,935 of record JASGLE010000024.1, on the reverse strand, counting down.
TTTCCCTCCGAGATACTAACGTTTGCACAATAGTTCTACCCATATCAATATATACGGATATACCAAGTCCACTAGTCCTCCCTCCCTTCCAAAGTCCAAGCAAATAAATATTCCCAAGAACATAAATAAATAAATAAATCATATCATATTAATATTATGCCACATTATATTCTTTTTTTTTTATTTTTTTTTTGAGGAAAGCCACATTATATTCACACACAGAGACACACACAGAGGGAAATAAGAGCAAATATATCGTGAGCTTAACCTTTAAATCACCTCTACATTTTAATTTATATGGCTCAATAAATTCTCTATATCAAAACCTTACAAGATACAAAATTTTCTATTTTTGAAAATTTTTAATTATTTGTTTGAGATTTTTTAAAAATGACTATACAATATTAATAAAATAATTAAAATTTATGTATCACTTTTAAAAAATCTTAAACATATACTTAAAAATTTTTAAAAATAGAAAATTTTTGTATCCTGTAAGGTTTTGATATAAATAATTTATTGAGCCATGTAAATCAAAATTTGGAGATGATTTGATAGGTTTTCAGAAGTTAAGCTCACGTATAGATTTATATTTGGAGATGATTTGATAGGTTTTCGGAACTTAAAGCTCACGTATATTTGCTCGGGAAATAAACTTCAAATAATAAATAGCGATATCTCTCGGCTCACTATATCAGAGAGAGAAGTCGGTCGCGTAGAATCGAAGCAGACTTCTTCTTCTACTTCTACTTCTACTTCACACAACAAAGCAACAGAGAAGGAACGAAGGCAAGCGAGAGAAGGCAAGATGTCGTGGCAGGCGTACGTCGACGAGCACCTGATGTGCGAGATCGAGGGCAACTACCTCACCTCCGCCGCCATCGTCGGCCACGACGGTAACCCCTGGGCCCTCAGCCCCAATTTCCCTCAGGTCTATATCTCTATCTCTATCTCTATCCCCTTTCCCCCTTTCCCCCTTTCCTTTCCTTTCTTGATTGATTGATTCGGATGTTTGGATCTGGATCTGACTGCTCTGGACTGTGGAGTGGAGTCTAGCACTCTAGGTAGATCTAAGTAGAAGCCTGGATTGGATTGGTGAAATAGGATCCAATTGATGATCAATTGTAGTCTTAGATGTTTGTTTTTTTGGGTTGATTTTGTGCGATAAGGAGGGGGTTATTGGTCGGTCGGCGGCTAGATCAAGGTTGATTTGATCTTGGGTTTATTTGATTATTGCTTGAAGCTGACCCTAGTTCGAAAATCTCGTTAGAAGGAATCTTGTTACGGATACAACAGCAACAACAATAATAATAGTTTAATAATAGTGATGATCATGATGATCATGATCATAGTAGTGGTAATGATAATGATAGTAAGAAATCTTGTTAATTAGGGATAAAAATAAAGGTTTTCGGTTCCTTCACTTTTGACTATATTATATGGGCATATAATATTAACAATTATGGTGATAGTAACGAGTTTGCAAATTGCAATTATGTATATCTTTTTTATGCTACTATTTTCTGAATATTAACAATTCTTCCATTTTGATGTGTATGTTTCTAGTTCAAGCCAGAGGAGATAGTAGCGATAATGAAGGATTTTGACGAACCTGGCACTCTTGCTCCCACCGGTTTGTACCTAGGAGGAACCAAATACATGGTTATCCAAGGTGAACCTGGTGCTGTCATTCGTGGAAAGAAGGTTCTCTCTCTCTCTCTCTCTCTCTCTCTCTCGCCCTTACATATACAAAAAACCCCACACCGCCATGCACACTGTTGCTTATATGACATGGGTTGTCATAATTTTTATATGGTAGCAATGCTATCCTAATTATTGGTTCTATCTATTCAAAATTGGACCTGGATTGGCTTAATCTTAATATGACAATGACTGTTGTGACACTTTTGTCTGAGGCCGTGCTTAAGTGATGTTTGACCTTATCCAAACTTTTAGTTTCAATAGAAATCCTTGCTGATAGGATGGCTTTGCTTTTTTAAAATTGAATATACTGGGTTGTGAGTGGAGAGTATTTTAAATCTTATGTTGGTTGAACTGTGTTCAGTGAAGGCTGGCATAATTTGTAACTTTGGTGCAAAGCCCATGATTCTATATGTTTTATAACTTAAGCTGCCTGCAGGAAATTTTATCATTTTATTATTAGTTTAGTCCTATGATATGATTAGTTATCTGATTATTTGTTTTTATTGTCATGTGTCTAATTTTTTTAGGGTCCTGGGGGCATAACTGTGAAGAAAACCAACATGGCTTTGATAATTGGAATTTATGATGAACCGATGACTCCAGGCCAATGCAATATGATCGTGGAGAGGCTTGGTGATTATCTGATTGAGCAGAATTATTAAGTAAATTAAATACCATGAAGGTCTTTCTGAAAGATGTCCTAAGCCCGAGCTTATTCCTTGCAATTTGCCTGTCTAAATAATTTATTAGCCTGTGTCAGTTTGATGTTTTGGAAACAAAAAAAGGAAACATAGCAGTTGGGCATCCCAAGGACTTGTTTGTAATTTTGAATTTTGTTGGGGCTGTGTTGGTACTTCTGTTTGCCGATGATGACTATTTTATAAGTTATTTATGGTGGGCCGAAAATATTTAAATCTGGTTGAATTGTAGATTATGATGATATGAACTGCTTGTGATGAATCTAATTCTTGTGTTAACGAATAATGGTTTACATAGATCAAGTCAATGACATAAATGCTTCAATTTAGTAGAAAATTGCAGATCAGGAAACTAAAGATGAATCTAATTATGATCGATACAGCATGACTTAGCATCACACAAAACACAGGATACAGGCTTCCATATGAAGGAAAGTTACAGGCAATGTACAACACCCTTTAACAAAAATGATCCATTTGACAGCAATACAACATGTACAAAGATTAACAACTATTATAACACCATTATACAAAGCTGAGAACTATCCAACTCAAGTTCACCGTCAAATTTATCAACAGACTAAGAATGGTTAAAAACCAGGATAACTATCTCAAGTTCCAACTAAGATTCACTGTCAAATTTATCAACAGATACAAAGAATGGTTAAAGTCCTACTATCATACATCCTCCTGAGACTGATGTTTCTGTGGTTACACAGAAAAGCAAGAGTCTGATTTCATACAGAATGTCATGGTTGATTCATAACCTGCAACCAAAGAATTCAGCTGCTAAAGTCAGTAAATGAATAATGATTAACTGTTTTGTCCTAATGTACAACATTATAAACTGTGTGTTATATGTAGTGAAATTGCTGTCAGGGAAGTATCCAAGGTCGGCATCTAACAACAAATACAAAATTGAACACTGGAAGCTAAAATTGATCCCAAATAACCAAGTTTCCAGGTTTGACTTCATCTAGTAAAATTCTCCTGTTTTCCAGTAACCACTTTTCATTTCACATCTACCCAATAAGTTTCCAGAGTTGCTTTAATGTGCATGAAAAATTAACAAAAGCATAATGAAGATTGAAGACAGTTACGTAAAAAGGTTCTTGTGATTGCGTGATATCTGGGGTCTTTTCACTGGTGAGAGTATCAGATTTCTTTGTGCTGTGGCTGGGTTATGGTTTGCAGGTCTGGACCCAAAGGAAGGGCTACGACGAGCTGGTACAGGTCTCCGGATGCTGGACTTGCCCCCTGGTGGACCCATATTGACATCTGAGTCGGTGTCCAATTCAAATGGGCCAGGGTTTGTTTTCCTCGAAACTTGTGGCCATATCTCCTCTCTAACCCTCTTTCCTGTCAAAATAAACATCACAATTTATACATTATTTAACTTACGTTACAAGTTGGGTCTAGAGGTGAATCACAGAATGGTTAAACTTACTACCACAATCATGTCATGAGAAGATTTTTGGTTTCTAAAAATACAAATTTGAATTGTGCAGATATATAAAGAAACTAAAAAGTCTCAGGTTACATAGTGAGGCTAAACGTCAGGTAGTTAGATTCAGATATTATGCTAGAAAAAAAGGGACAATTTAGGTTCAGCCAGCATACCTTGTCTCAACATGTCTCGCGAATCCATCATGTTGATACCAGAGAACAAATCAGGATCAGGTTGTGGGTAAAGCTCGGTAGGAGGAGTTGCTGACCTTCTGATGGATTCATATTCATTTCTTAGCTGGTCATACATTTCTTCAAGGTGCCTCTTCTGCCTATTTAATTATTTAGTATACACATACATAAATACAATCATTATTGCAGTAGAAAAGGAAAAAAAAAAGTACTATTTATCCAGATGTAATTATCTAGCAAAAATACGAAATGTTTTTTGTAATGTATCCCTGACATATTACTCAACTCCACACAATACACCATGTTATAATGCAAACAAGAAACAGTTAGTTATGAATTATGACAAAAGGAAGAAAAGAAAATCACCTCGATTTCTCAGCAAATTTGTCTTGAAGCTCTTGCTTATCCTTTGTAAGTGTTTCAATCTCTTGTTGCATAATCTGGCATCTCTTTCCCATCTTTTGAAATGCAGTATGTATCTGTTCCATTTTCTCAGTAAACTTCTCTTGCATTGCCTCACACCTCTGACGATATTGGCCTATCACCATGTTCATCCTGTGCTTCATCTCCAGCTCCTTCTGCCCCATGTAGAACATAATGCTCTTGTATGTACTTTTCAGCACTTTACACATTTTTCATCAGGTCAAGGAAAATAATCATGAAACTGGATTCAGGCAAATTGGATTCTAGATAGTTTGAAGCAGTTATATTTACATTTAACATTTATTTTCTATTGGCTTCTGTTTCAAATTATTTCATTTTCCTTTTAGTTCAAAAATATTGGAAGTTCATTTTTCGTAATTTATCAGTTTGTTTAGGCATATTGCTTTGACTGATAGATCAAGAGTAAAAATAAATTGGATAAAAAAAAATGTTATTTGTCTGGATACATATCTGTGGGGATATCCCAACCATCGACATCTGAAACAAATAGAAACCCATCAGCAGCAGTTAAAAGGGAAAAAAAAGGTAAAAATATACAAAATGCTTGTATATATATAAAAAAAAAAATAAATAAGCTTACATTTGTCCAGTCATCATCAGGGTTGGTGTGCACAGGTTTCATAAGGCTGCAAGGTACAAAGGATTGAAAATAGTTCAGAAAGCAACCCCAATTTATGATATGCATGTAAAAGAGATTTTTCCTGTGCAGCATTCTCGTGTCAGTTCACATAATATGCCCAAATTGCCCCTCCCTTCTTCATAGTCTTTTCTAATGAACCAGTATTCTTATAGATATAAGAATTGGTTTATGTTTTTTTTTTTTTTCCAAATTCAGACATGAATGCTTTTCAGATGAAGTTCCAAATCAATGATATTAATGATCATGACCATAAACTACATACATGACAATTCAAGTATTGAACGGACCCAAATAAACTAAAAGGACATCTATAGTAAGGAAAAAGATGCATATACGTACTTTTTAGAAAGAACTTGATCACAAACTGGGCACGTTGCATCACTTCTAAGTATCTTGGTAGCATCGTCCGGGCCTAATTTTTCATCACAAGAAAAGAGGGAAAAAGAAGATTAGTTTAAATGACAAAATGACACACATTGTTAGAGGAACTCTAGGATAAGAAACAAACATATATAATATAATAATATAATATAATTATAAATGAGAAAAGCATACAGAATAGATGGCCACAAGTAGTGGAGATGGCCTGCCCTTCGAGTTCCCTCCAGCATGCATTGCACCTCATTTTACTCTTGTCCTTCCACTTCCATGAAAGTCAGTAACTCTAAAAACATGAAAGGTAGTCATTTTAATCCCCTTGAATTGTTATCCCCTTGTGTGAATGAAACCCAATACTTTGACGGTTCTTACTGATAACAATCAAATTTCTACAAACTATTTAGTAGTCAGACATAACTTTCAAGATGACAACCGAAATTCTCGTATTTGCAGCTCAGAGACAACTCCCAAAAGTTTTCAAATAAGACCAACATTTTTACCAACTGCAAACAAGCTAATGCCCCAAATGTCATAGTAATGATAGCATGAAACAAAGAGTTTACATGATTCAATCCAACTATGGTGTATGTCTTGGTTCCAAGAATCAATCTAAAAGAGGAACTCTCTTTCTGACATTATACATGACTAAGATAGGGCCGGTACTTAATAACCCAACATCCACCATTTGGAACAATGTTCATAAAGAGCCAACAAATTCAATAAACAAAAAGAATGTCGTAATCAAAATACAACACAAGTTCAATGTACAAAACGAGGTTCTTGTAATCTAAACATGTCATTTTGCCCTAAATAAAGTCTCCCAAAAAAGATAATTAAACAATCCAAAGTTCCACTTGAAAAAATCGATTCCAAGAACCATTTGAAGTCTAAAACCCAGTTCCTAAAAAAGAATAACTTGTTTACAATTACTGGAATTTGGTTCAGCAACAGTACAGACATTCAAGAAACCCCTCAATTCCCCAATTCAGAGAACTCTCTAAGACAACACTCTAGTTTCAAAACCCTAACCCCAATCAAGAAATGCGGCCGCATTATCAAACAAAAACTACACCCAATTACCGAACAAGCCAAAGATGCCGCATCAAATCAATCAAGAATTGTAAACCAAGAAGACCCAATTCGGTGTTCTCACAGAAATCCCACAAAAAAATTGAACTTCTTGATCTCAGTCAGAAGTCAGAACCCCAAACAATCAATCAATAAAAGCGGAGAGCAAGCATGGATCACCTCTTGTTGAGAACGGAACCGAAAGGAGCTTCTTTCGCGGGTGCAATGCCAGCTCCAAACCCTAATTCGCTCTTCTTGAGAGCTTTCTTTGAGAGCAGAGAGCGAGCGAGAGAGAGAGGGAAGGAAGTGCGAATTGGCGGCAAAAGAAAGAAGGGAAGAAGAGAGACTTCTTTCGGATACTTGAAGAGGAGGAGGAGGAGTGACGCTGACAAGTAGGGCCCATTTTACAGTGAACTAATTGGGCTGTCAGTCTGTGGGCCTTAATAAGGCCCGGCCCAAAAAGTAGCGGGCTTCTGCTTGATCTAAGCCGTCTATTTATTGTGTTATTAAATGAAATATCAATCGTTCATTTTCCATAATCGGATGGTCACAATATATCTTTTAGAGACAATTAAAAGGACGTGTTTGATGAGAACCGCTCGATTCAAAATAAAAGGTCGCTTAGCCTACCATAACAGATATATTCTTTATGTATTAATCAGGATCGTCTATGGACCGGATTTGAACTAGTGTATCGAAATGCTAAATTGACAAGGTTGTTCTGTGCAGAATATATCATTGCAAATTCACGTAACGAAAGAGAAAAAAATATATAGCAAATTTTTTTTTTTTTGAGAGGATATAGCAAATTCATATTCAGTTTAATTAAGCTAACGATTGAAATATATAAGAATTGACTGTGCATGTCCACAAATTTATATGTTAATGCATATGTATATTAGATATGTTAAAGGTTTAACATGCCGCGGCACTGTACATCTTGTTACTGAAGATTTTCTATTTTTTTTAATTTTTAGTATTTTTTGTGTTTTGTAAGAGTTATACATAAAATAATGATTATGTTATTGTATTGTATAGTCACTTCTAAGAGAATCTCAAACAAATACTGAAAAATTTCAAAAATAAAAATTTTGTATATCCTATAAGTTTTGAACTTTTCATATAAAAAACTTATTAGGCCATATAAATAAAAATTTAAAAGTGATTTTATATGTTTTTAAGGTTACGTCCGCATAAGGAATATGTGAGTTTAAACTCATGATAATCTTACTTTTACAATTATAATACAAATTAATATCGGTGTTTTTATATTTATCGCGCCGCTCACATGTCTAGTGTTAATAAAAGTTCTTGAGCAAATCACACAAATTATTCCTATTATATTACTGTACTTATTAATTTTTAATTCCATTGCAGCTTTAATTTAGTGTACCATAATTTTTTTCCAATAATTTTTGTCCATTGAAAAAATATATACAATAGGAACATCTTCCATCCCCACAACAATTGCAGATGGCCGGAGAATCACTAGCTATGTCTGCCTTGAGATACCGGGCTACCGACCGGCGACGGTGCAGCGCTTGCTACTGCACGCTACCACGGGACAGAATAGGAGGATCGGCATAGGGGCCGTAGAGCAACCCCTTGGCAATGTGGCCGTAGGATGCCTCGGTCAAGTGAATTCCGTCCCAGTTCCAATGAGTTCTCGGGTCGGCACAGGCAGTGGCGCCAGGTTCACCGCACTTTGCCGTCAGGTTGAAGTTGTAGGAACCCGTCCCGGCCGCACCGCAGCAAGCCCTTGGCGTCTGCTTGTAGAACCCTGAGTTGTATCAGAACTTTTGGTCAGTATATGGAAAAAAAAGGAAGGAAAATATATGTGTTTTTAGTTGTTACACAACTCTTCCAAGTTCTAGAATCTAGTACTGTTTAGCAAAACGAATAGCTATTAGATTAGACTATTCTAGAGTTCAGCTATCTCACGTGACATGTAAAATAGTCTTGAGTTTTGCCAAATGACATTTTTACTTCTCCGAATAGTTCAAAATATCACTGTTCTTTCGACTCTTCCAACAACCAATCTTCCATTTTTACTAATCCAATAACATTATTCTAGATCTATTCCTTAATGAGGAGGGTTCCAGTGCCTCCATTTTTTGTGCCTCCATCATGCCTTCACTTTTTAAATTTCAAATAACTCAAAATTTAAAAATAATTTTTCAAAATAAAATCATTAGATTTGATCAACATGACATTCTCTACGTACACATAACAATTTTTTTTCACCTTTTATTTTATTTTATTTTATATTAATCAATGAGTTATAAAAATCAACGTCTAGAATTTGTTCATATTAGTGCATTTTTTTTGAAGCCCTTAGTGTCAAACTAAATAATATTTAAATTTGATGATTTTTTATATATACGTAAATGAAATGATATAGATTAAATCTAACGGTTTTGTTTTGAAAAATTAGTTTTAAATTTTGAGTTATTTGAAATTTAAAAAATAGAAGCATGATGGAGGTACAAAAATTGAAGACATTAGAACCCTACTCTTCCTTAATTTGCCAAACGGATCAGTTGCATATATATATAATTGAATGTCACAGCAAAACAAGTGTAGATATAATTGGTGTCCAACTTTGAAAGTTTCTAATTTCTTTTGGAAGTAAAGTTGAAAGCTATATATATATATATATATATATATATATATATTTGGTCATTGGTCTGGACTCTGGAAATTCAAAACGAGGAAGCATTCAGCGCCAATTACAGCACAGCCTAATTAAATGAAATGAAAGGTCTTTTTCTGATGGGGATGACATTGAAAACGGACATTTATCAAACCCAACCTTCATGTAATAACAGAAGAGTATATAACTACGGTGAATTCGTCTATGGATTAGAAGCAATATATATAGATCGTTCATTTGTCTGAATCAGATGGTCGTGATATATTATATATATATATATATATATTGAGTCACATGTTGATCTATATAATCTCAACCGCTCGATTAAAAATGGACGGTGGTCCAAAGAAAAAAACTTAACTATATATATATATAGATATGACCCAATTATTTCTTTATGTTTTTTTTTCTAAAACTGATCTAGAACCAAATTTTTATTTTATTTTTGGATTAATTAGAGTAAAATCTTCAAATTTGGCAAGATTGCTATATATATACGAGGTGGAAATAGCTCATAGGGTATTAGTAAAAAGTTCATCAGAATAAGTGAAATTAATTAAGGGACTAATTAACTAACTAACCGAATTTCTGAGGATGGAGTATGAACTGCACAACGGGGGTGTAATTGTCGGCATAGACGATCCTGACGCCGGCATGTCTCTCGCGCAGTCTGAGAATGGCGCGTTGCAGCATGGAGTTGTGCACCCAGGCCAGTGTATTGAAGCTCTTCAGGCAGCCGCTCCGCGCGCTGTGGTTTGCTTCCTTGTCGCTGTTGAAGATCGCCAGGTACACCGGTAAGCAGCCAGTGGGGAACAGACCCGGCACCACCAGATCAACCGCCCCTTCTGCGATCAGTTTCTGCATATTAATTGCTTTTATGATCAGTAGAATTAAAGAGAGTTAATCAGCTAAATTAAGCCAGTTTTTTGACTCGTGAATATTGGTACTTGTATATGTTTACTATCCTAGTACATCCTGCAAAATATATAATTTAGACTGTTTGCATTTCGAAGTGAGATGTAAACGTTTTCACGATAGTCCTGCTCTACTATATATATAATATAGTATATATGGTTCATGTGGGATATTATTCCTCGTTCGATATTTTTTATTCAGTAAGACCTACCGTTCATTGATGGACGGTCCATAAAAGTAACAAATAGTATGACAAATGGACTCCATATGGACCCAGATGTAACAGTTATACTCACAGTGTAACTTCTATATATGAACTGTTCATCAATGGACGCATGAAGTTTCTGTTTTTTATTTGAACGTTTATAATAGGGAAACTTGTTGTGTCTATTGATGGACGGTCCATCATAGACACAAAGTGTCACGTGATGGGCCCCACTTGTTACACTATGTGTCTACAATGAACAGTCCATCAATGGACACAAGGTATAACCCTTTATAATAATGTCTATTTATTTACCTCGACTGCTCTTGAAATGGAGTCGACTGCATGGGGAACAAGGTCATGGACTTCATCCATCTTTCTGAAAGAGAACACAGGAGCACTGTAATCGTTGCCTCCGAATGGGCCGACTATAAACAGAGACCTTCTGAACAGATCTCTGCACTCTGCATGCACCACCCACAAATTCATTCATTAAGCAAGTCAATTAATTAATGGAAAAATATATGCATGACTTGCCCCTGGAGTTAACGATGTGCTGTTAAAGTTGTTGTATAAAACAATATAAAATTTGTTGCCCGGGTCTGCTCACCGCAAATGTTAGGACAAAATACCCACACCCCTGTAATGGAATATTACTCCCTGCATGCACCTTCTACTGAAATACTCTACTCCCCGCATTGCTAACGATTTGCTATGTTGAAATCCAAAATAAATTCAAGAACTCCTTGCATCCATACAGCCTGCCAACACATCAAGAGTTGTGGGTACAAAACTCGGGTCTTGATATCACTACTCGTGTATATATATATACCTCTTGTGGTGCTGCAGATTGAAGGCTTCATCTCCTCAAACCACCTGAGCTGTGTGTGCAAAGAGCCAGAGCTCCATATGTTCTTTCCCATGCCTCTCGCTTCAAAGAAACTAGTGTCCAGCGCCGTTGCGCCCGTGATGGCAAAATTAGCGCCGCGGTGAAACGTCGCGTTGCGCGCTTTGGATGGAGGAAGCAATGGGAGTCCCAGTTCTTGAGCTACAATCAATTAATTCAGAGTAGGCAAATTGCCTGCTACATAAAAAAAAACCTTGTTCTATTTTCATTTGATTTAATAAAAAATCGATAGTAGACAAATTGTCTGCTACATAAAAAAAAAAACACTGCAGTGCTGTAACAATTATGTTCAGATAATTAATTAATTATGCGTACCTATGAAGTCGATAATTAAGCGACCATCGGAACAGCGACCGGTCGGGTAACCGAAGTAATTCATGCCATAAGGCGATCTCGCGGTTGCAAGGTACGGCGGAATTCCGTCAGCACAGAGGTTACCGACATCACCGACGGAGTCCCCGAAGTTGAATATGGCGGCGTACCGTTGCGCGGAGACGACAGGAGGGTTGAGGTAGACTAGAGGTGTGAGAAGGAGAAGAGAGAGAAAGATGGGGTGATTAGTCATGGTTAATTAATTAATTAATTAGAGATGATATATCCAAGAGAGGAGGATTATATAGGAGTAGATGTGTTGTAGTATAGTTGGAGTGCTTATCCCTGCAATACTGCAGGTTGCAGTTAATCACGTGGGCGGTTAGATTTTCTCAAGATTCGTACAGGCTCGGACCTCGATACAATCCAATGGCTCATTTGATTAACTGCAACGTGCAGTACTACAGATGATATGAAATCGTACAGTTGATATGTACATACGAGTGCTTATCCTCTGCTGTGCAGTATTGTACTGAGCAGCGAATCAATGATGTGGATTAGAGGGAGCTTTTCTGAGATTGAGTTGCACGAATTTTAAAGCGAATCCAACAGCCAGAGTACTGTGCAGTAATTTACTGCACAGTAGAGGATATGAATTGTGTATATACTAATGTTGAATTGTTCTTTATTGCACACTTTTAGGTTTGTTTCTTCCAAATTTAATTGGAGTTCCGTCTGAAACAAATTTCTTCCTTTTTTTCTTTAAAAAAAAAAAATAATAATAAGAAAATAAAAGTCTTCTTGAATTGGTTTACCTTTTCATATAAGTAATTGAAACGACTCCATTGTGAATAAAACCGGAGACATGTATCCATATATGTCCGGCACTGTATACCATTATAGGATCTCCATTATAGGATCTACATCCGCACCCCGCTTTTCTCAAAAGAAAAGCAAATCCTACTTTTCTTAATCCGACGGTTCAAAAACACTAAAATACTTTGAGATTCGTACAGTAAATACTAAATTATTTTGAGATCAGTGTAACAATCAATTCCGACTATCCAATTAGAAAAGCAAGGTCTGCTTTTTTTTTTTTAGAAAACCAGCGGATTTAGATCCACCATTATATATCATTCAGTTTCTCATATTTTGAATGGAGATACAAGTGGTCAACGAAGAAAACGGAGAGGATGATGATGATTTACTAATGATATTTATTAAGTGGCTGAGCTTAGTTACTTAATACGTGCTAGAGGCGACTAATTTGAATGAGTCTCACCCCCCAAAATTCAAATCTGAGTAGGTGAGAAGTAGAGGTGGCAGAACCCGACCCAACCCGAGAAACCTGTCCGAACCCGACCCGATTCGAAACCGACCCGACCCGGTTTTTTAGAAAGTCAAAACAACCCGAACCCGACCCGTGACAACCCGAAATCCGAGTCAGCCGGAGATCGAACAACCCGAAATCCGACCCGATCCGACCCGTGGTGACCCGAAACCCGAGTCAGCCGGAGATCGAACAACCCGAAACCCGACCCGATCCGACCCGTAGCGACCCGAAACCCGAGTCAGCCCGAGATCAGACAATCCGAAACCCAACCCGATCCAACCCATGGTGACCCGAAAAGGTGAAAAGGTGTAACCCCAGCCGCCTATATATACTAGTAAAACATGATTCAGAAAAAAATAATCAGAATTTAATTAATGACTCTTCCACAAAATGATAAAGTCGTTATCACAATTCATTTTTTTTTTTTTTTTGGTTAGATTTAAGTGGCTATTTTCTAACATCTCCTTTTTTTTTAGGAGATATTTGTGTCCATAGAGGATTGAACCTATAACTTATTGGAAGTCATTAGTTAGCTACCGCTTAAGCTACTAGACCATTTGCTATCGTAGTTCAATTCTAATAGATAATAATAATATCATTTATAGTATTAGCATGAAATTAATAAGCACTTCCTACAAGCAGCAACAGCAACGTTTTTTTATATTTTATATTTATTTATTTTTATATATGAGATAAGGACCATGCCTCTATTAATCTATATTTCTATTGTTAAACATAAAGTTTATTAATTTTACTTTGGAAATTAGGCAGAAATTTATAACATAACCTAAAGAGTAATACCTAGCGTCCATTAAAAAACCGTCCATAGCATCCATAGGCATCCATAGGTTACATTATGTGATATATGTATTTGTTGCATTTGGGATGTATTTGTTACATTCGGTTTTTTTTACAGTACATGTATATATATGGATGTATGGATTGTTTTCAATGGACGTGAGATGTTTCTCCACTTCTTTTTACTTCTCAGTAGAGGTGGCAAATCGGACGGACGGGTCGGGTTCGGGTTCAGCGGGTCGGATCAGTTTGGCCTTCTAGAAGATCTCGGGTCGGGTCTGGTTAGTTGATAGGCAAGTCGGGTCGAGTCAATTTTTTTTTTTTTTTTTTTTTTTGTTGAAAAAAAGTGATTTTCATTCACCTCCTTCCTTTTCTTTTTGGAAGGAAAATAACCAACAAACATACAAAGTTTGAGATATAATCTCAGGCCTAAAAAAAAAAAAAAACCTAAAACTGAACTACTAAAAACAAGTCAGAAGTTGCATTAACATATATATCTAAACCAAGTCAGAAGTTGCATTAACAGAAATTGAAGCTACAACCTAACTAATCAACATATTATCTTGGTCCTTCAGATTGTAGTATCAGAGCTAGCTTGTCTGATCTTCAAAATCAGCATCTCCAATTTTTGGCCCAGCATAACATGCTTTAATAAGCTTGGCACCAGAAAAATATATCTTTCTGAACACGCTGATCACCTGATGCCAATAATGAAGTCCCAGAGCTAAAATTACACCTAAACCAAAGATGGCAAGAATAATAATAAAGATCGGTTGAAAAGATTTGAACGGTGGAGGGTGCTGAGTTGTTGAAGGATCAAATGGACTGGAGATTGCTGGCAGAGATGGAGGGGAGAATGTTGGAGCACCAAGGAACCTCTTAACCATATTTAGTTAATTACCTTTTGAGAAAATAACATCAACATTACTACTTAATTTATACTGGTAGAAAAGAACAATAAATAAACTAAAGACAGAGCTAAAGAGTACTGCTCGATCAGAGTGATGTTGAACAGACTAAACAGAGGATAGCTAATCAAGGCCATCCAGCCTAACCTAATCAGAACCGACCTGACAAACCTGTTCGGACCCAAACCCGACCCGTCCGGACGCGAATGACCCGAAACCAGAAACAAACTGAAACCAGAGTGACCCGAACCTGACCCGACTTGAAACCAAGATGATTTGAAAATCATGTGACCCGAACCTGACCCGACCCAACCTGAACCGAACCCGACCCCGACTCCGACCCCGAACAACCTAAATTTGACCTGATCTGAACCTGAATGACCCAAACCTGAGACGACCCGAGATCAGAAGACATGATCCGATCAGTAATTGCATTAGTGTATGGCAATACTTGGACAACCTTCATATATTTGGAAAAAAAACTTAAAATAGTTCCAAAGTTTGATGAACCGAAACCCGACTCATTACGAGATCAAAATGTGTAAAAAACAACTCGATCCGAGACAAAGCTGAGATTAAATGATCCAAAACCTAACCTAGACCTGAATAACTCGAAACTCGACATGACCTGACGGCTGCCAAACCCGATACCTAACCTGAGACCTGGACATCCATCGACATGATAATCGACCCAACATGACCCGAAATGACCCATGACCTGAAAGTACATCAGATGACGTCAACCCGATACTCGACCCAACCAGAAATGTACCCGATACCCAAAAAAATGTAAAAGTTGGTCAACCCAAAACCCGATCTGATCTGACCCAAATCGTGACCTAACATTTCTATTAGGTCAAAAATGTAAAAGTTGGTCAACCCAAAACCCGATACCTTAATTTCATTTCTGATGATTTTATATATAACAGTAAGTACCAATTTAGCTTTGTATATGAACTCACTATGATACATTTTCAAAGCCTACGATTTTTTGTTTGGATTGAGAAAATATCACATAAAAACATATAAGCAGTATTTATCCTCATGTAATTTACATGCAAAATAGATGCTATTACCCAGAACAATAAGTCTATATAGTTACTGGTGCAGAACCGTAAAAATTCTTGCACACTGCACATGAACTCTGTATATTATAGTAATACATGTTTCAATTATTGCACATTGCACTCAATCCCATTTGTGAATAGAATTTTTAGGGGAAGTGCACTTTTTGGTACTATTTTGCTTATGATAACGAATTAAGTAGCTGATCTAAAATCTAAACCAAACAACCATCACAGACACAAATAATTAGCTACCAGAAAAAAAAAAAAAATGTACCCAAATTATTGCTTAGGTTTGTAGAGTCACCTGTGAATTTGAGCGAGAGCTGAGATCTTACACGTGCTAGCTTGATCTTGTTCCGCCTGCAACGAGAGTGAAACAATATATATATATGCATTAGATAGAGAGCAATGGTACGTACCATGTCTCTTCAAAATTCAGAATGAACAGGAAATTGAATGTTCTATTACAACGCTGGTTTTCGATCGAGCAGGCACTTCGATCAGCTACTTGAAAATTTGAAACTGAACACAAAGTATGAATCTTGTTTGGACGGAGTACTACTAGGTGAAAATGAAATGATAAGAACTGGAAGAAGGAAAGGAAAAGGATAGGAGTAGTGGAGTACAGCTGATGATCAGGAAGATAAATTATACCTTGTTTAGAAAGAATAACCAACTATATATGTACTCAAAATGCTGATCGGAACCCTCAGTTTATGTACTCAACTGCCATAGTTTTTTTTATGGCAGCATATTGGAACCCTCAGTTTAAAACTTAAAATATTGGGAAACATCTTGCGTCCACAGAGTGGACACATTCACACTCACAAGTGGTTACAAATGGGACCCATGCGGTCCACTTGTCAGTGAATATTATTACACTTTATGAATTTTTTTCACTATGGATGGTAGGTTGCACTCTAAAATATTTTGAAGTTGGGTATATATTTTGTTGTTGCCTGTTGCGACCCATACAAATTCAGAAAAAAAAAGAGTGCTACCTAGTGTCCACTCTATGGATATCCATAAAAATCACACATTCAACTGTCAAATGGGACCCATGTGGGCCCAAGTGTAACACTTACACTCACATGTGTGACTCTATGGATGTCCATAGAGTGGACACTTAATGTTTCCCAAAAAAAAAAATGCTAACAAAGTAACAAACAGTTCTCTTCTTAAGCATTAAATTATTTTCATAAAACCGAATTTCCACTTTGGGAGGGGCAGCTAATCATGATGGTCTGCGACTGGCGACTGATATACATATATAGGTTTCAAAATTTTTTTTTATTTCTTCAAAAAAAAAAAAAATTTTTAAGAAAACATATAGGTTTCTAACTTTCTATATCTATAAGCTAAACATAGGAATTGACCGACTTTTTTTTTTTTAAGAAAAAGAGACAGTTAATGTGGATTTTGCTTAAAATAATGGAGAGGGGAGCATAATAAAATCGACCAAATATCTCTAAAATATTCTTCTAAAAATTAGGAATATTTTGTTTGTGAAAAATAAAGTCTTTTGCTAAATTAAAAAATTGGGTGAGAAATGAGCTTTAAATTGCAAAATTGATAAACTGGCCAATAGGAGAGTGACACGTTTCAGCCAAGAAAAAATCTGTGTCAAAGCTGAGATGTGGGGTCCATTTGTCATAAAAAGAAGAGGAAATTGAACAGAGGAGGGAGGAGTATGTACGGATTTATATCGCCTACTGCGCAGTATCTTACGGCGCAGCAGGTGAACAGTTGGATTACATTGAGATTCGTGCATCTGCAATCTCGAAGTCCTCTCTAAGAATCTAAAGGTCGTCCGTACGCCGTATGACGTGCTGCGCAGTAGAAGACAATTACGCGAGTATGTACTGGGTCACCGATCGACAACACATTTGTATTGAATGTGTGCGCAACACAAAGGAATGCATATAATATGGCAACAGAAGGAACTTAAAACAGTGTGTTCAACATGATGCCAATTAAGTGCCTAAACCTATGACTATGAGAGAGTGTCATTTGGACAATTTAACTGAAATCAGCCCAGCCCACTAATCAACCTGTTAATCATGCCTAGCTAGCCCTGACAATTCAGTTAGGATTTAAACTAGAGTGGGGCCCACCTGTCAGAATAAGGGATATAATATAAAATAAGAAAAAGGAAAAATAGGCGCCGAATCGGTGTTGTTTTCCGCCGCGACACCACCAGCTTCACCGGTGAAATGCTCCTCGTTCCGGCCACCGATTTGAGAGTTTGATAGGTCGTTGGAATCGTCTCACTAAACCCTATCTAACTACCCCCACTTTTACAGAGTATTTTATGAACTAAAGCAGAAGAAAAAGATGTAGGGGAAAGGGAGGGCAGAACTGACCTGAGTTTGCTCCTCTCCGGCGATGGTGGCTGCGGACTGAAATTGAAGGCTGCCCGATTGAGCTCCTTTGGACCACCACGATGCGGCTGACAGTGTTCTGATAAGGTGGTTGTTGTTCGAATCCAACTCCAAAACTGCAATTAAAAATCGTACAGAACTTGAGAAATCAGCCAACATAACAGATGTTTAAATGGACCGGTTGAAAATTGAAAGGAAGATCAAAGGGATACCTTGTCCTGTAATACGAAACTCAAATCAGAAAAGCACTTAATTCCTCTTTCCAGTAATCAGCTAGCCTTCTGCATGATCGATGAAGGGAGGGGTAAAACCATAGAAGACAAAGAAAAGAGAACAAGTATTAGTTAAGTGCACATCTATACAACGTACACTAATTATCAGATGAGATCTTTAAGAAAAAAAAAATGAAAGAAGGAAAGCAGTAGAAGAGAAGAGAGGAAGGCAGTGCTAGCTAGCTGCTCTTAATTTGTTTTACCTTGCAAATATCAGATCAGACTCAGAACAGCATCGATCGATCTTCCCCCTTCACTGATTAAGATCCTGAATGAATACAAAGAGAAAGAAGCAAATTCATTAATACACAATATCAACCACTGGAATTCAAAAGGGAAATTAAGGTTAAAGGATTATTAATTGAATGAGGCAGGCAACAGTAGAAGAGAGGAGATGCTCTTACCTCTATACTACAGCACAGCAGTATGGAAGAGAAGGATGAAAGAGGTGTTTTATACTCTGAATGGTGAGTAGAAACGAGTAGAGAGCTGAAGCTGTACCATCAAAACACCTGACAAGGGAATGGCAAGCAGTTTTACACGAATTCATATCCTCTACTGCACAGTAATTTACTGCATAGTATCCTGGCCGTTGGATTTGCCTTAAGATTCGTGCATCACAATTCTCAGAAAACACACCTATAATCCGCATCGTTGATTCTCTGTGGAGTACAATACTGCGCAGCAGAGGATAAGCACTCGTTTTACACATATCCCCTCAAATTTCTGAGAAATTCCAATAGGGCAAAATTCGTAAAGGAAATCAACGATGGGGTTAATGGCGATCAAACATATTCTCAAGATAGGTTTGGAAGCCATATATACTTCTCATATATTTGTGTCTACAAATTATTAAGTGTACCAGTTTCTTCAAAACTAATAACCCCCTATTACATTAAATGCTTTATTGTAAAATCATAATTTAATTATTACTTCAAAATATTTTTTTTGCATTAATTATATTTTATTACCACCAAAAATATTTCCGTGGCAACATATTTCTAATTCCACAAGTTTTGTTTTTGTTGCCATAAAATAAAATTTGGCAAGTGACCAACTTTGAATGGTCGATCTGTGATCGCACTAGTTGTTACTAGCATGCTACTGCATTGGTATAACTGAAATTTCACATTAAGCCTCTCTCAAAATGATGAAATCAAAGAGACATACGAAAGAAGATGAAGTTGGAATATATAGGCGGCTTAATATTACTGGTACGTAAGGTTTATTTGCAGACAAAAAAACCGAATATTCGCTTATTTTCCTATCTCGGTTTTCATCTGGAGAGGCAATTTTTGGGATCTAATTTCAAAAAACTATCAGACAGTATAGCTGATGCACCGCATTTATATATGCATTTTACCAGACTTGCACTAGTATTTTGGCCTAAAATTCCTAAGTTTAATTGCATTTAGGTAGTAAGATGTCTAGATTCCAGTTACTTCTTTACTTTTGTCCAAATTTCAGGTCAATTGGGCTTTTGGAGCCAATTGGACGCGAATCGGAGCCTTAGACGACAATTCGGAACTGGAATGAACCTCCTGCTGTCCGCAGGACCCTTCCTGCGTCCAGCAGACAGAGGTTACAACACGTTCAACCTTCCAATCGGCGCTGAAAACTTCCCGTCGAGCAGAAAAACCCACCATTTCCTTCTTCCTGCGGTTCGCAGGCCCGTGCCTGCGGTCCGCAGGGAGGTTACTGCACTGCAGTTTTCTATTTTCTGGCGCTCTGCCTATATAAGGCGGTTATTGGGACGGTTCCAGACATCGACACACATATTTTCACACTCTTTCATTGCATTTTCACAACCAGAGGGCAGAGGAAAGAGGAGAGAAAGCCGTTCATCATTCTTCGAAGCGGATTTGAGAGAATTCTGTGCAGGAGTGAAGATCGTGTCGACTCGAGTTCTTCTTCGGTTCTTTTGCATCATGATTTCTTTCAGTTCTTTGTTTTCTTTGTTTTCTTGTGTCATGAGTGAGTAGATCTATATGTTCTTAGGGTTTGAATGATGATGATTGTGTCGACAGATTGACTGTATGTTTGGATTTATGTCGTTTTCATGATCACTTGAGATTTGCTTTTTAACGTGTTTGCATTCTGTTTGATTCGATTGATAAACCTGTAGGTTGTGGCCAGACCTAGTTGGTTAATGTAGTATCTTTTGACCAGATTTGAGTGCTTGCACATCCTTGGTTGATATTGTATCCGAAAGTACCCGTTAGGCGAAACTGCAGTTTGACTAACCTTAAACCGGACCATAGAACCATAGTGACATGATCATAGTTTATATCGTATTCTACGGATTTTGATTCAGTTTAGAACTGTTATTAGGACCAACAGTGAGAATTGTTGTAATTGTACCAGAACTGAATTGATAGGAATCGACGACATCGGTCAAAACACAACCAGAACCAAAACTGCTCTCGGTTCTTCTTCTTGCGGTCCGCAGTTAGTTACCAGGAGTGTAAGACAGTAGTTGTGGATCGCCTGATGGTTACAGGGACACCTGTGATCCGCAGACAGTTCTGTAACTGCTAAATTAACCACCTCCTACGGTCCGCAAGAGATATTTTGTGGAACGCAGGGAGTCAATCCGAGACCAATCTGATTCTGCCAACCCTGAGAACGCCTTTAATTAATTGTCTTTTCCGTTATTTACTTGTTTTAGTCCTGTTTTACTTGTTTGTCAACCAACCCTGTTAAAACCCCCCAACAATTCCCTCTTTAGTCCAAATTCTCTTAGGGTTTAGAGGTAAAGTAAAATCTGGTGTTAACTCCGTCCGTGAGGATTCGACCCTCAAATACTCAACGAGATCGTATGCTTGCGATCGAGTCGTTTATAGAGGTTTAAAAGCCTATACCCGTTCGCGCGGTCAAGCTTTTTGGTGCCGTTGCCGGGGACGGCGATATTAACCCTAGATTTTGCTTTTCTTTAGTTCTAAGTTCTAACTTCTCTTCTTCTTTTCTCTCTTTTTCTGTTTTAGGAGAACGACGCTGGACAGATTCTCTCCTCCTGTTGGCGACTACTTTTTGAGGAGCGGACCCCGGAGTCCGATATTCCGATCTCCGCGAGCGGGGATCAGCGCCGTCCTCGCTGATTCAGACTCGTCGTCTGACATGGCAGACGACGTGGAGCGCGAGCAGCTCCGGATTCGGGCCGAGGAGCTCGACGAACAACGGCGGCTAGCCGAAGAAGCTCGGCAACTGCTGCAAGAGGAAGTCCGACAGCTGAGGCAGCAAGTCGCAAGAGAAGCCCTCGAGCAGCGGACCTTCAAGGAATTCCACAGCCCACGGGTTGCTAACGCACAAGGGCCCATCATACTTCCAGATGTGCCAGGAGGTCCTCCGAGTCTCGGAACTGGAGCCGTGAGCCTAATCCAGCAGAACTGCTTCCACGGCTTGGAGAACGAAAACCCGCACGATCACTTGGATAACTTCCTTGGGTGTTGCCGGGCCATGAAGAACGCAGACGCGAACCCCGACTACGTTCGCCTTGCTTTGTTCCATTTCTCTCTCCGGGACAAGGCTAAATTCTGGTTCAACTCTCTCCCAAAAGGCTCAATTGGTACCTGGGCCGAACTTTCATCTCAGTTTCTCGAGAAATTCTTCCCAATTAGGAGAACTGCCAAGGTTAGGTCTCAGATTGCCACATTCAAGCAGGGATATGACGAGTCGCTGGGAGATGCATGGGATCGGTTTAACCATCTTTGCCTGTCTTGTCCCCACCACAACTTCTCTAACATGATGCTAGCAGATGCCTTTTATGATGGACTGACTCAGCAAAACCGTGTCATGGTTGATTCATGTGCAGGTGGGTCCATCGTCGATCTAGAGGCGCAAGACATCCTGAACATCTTTGACAAGCTCGCCAAGCAGCAGCAGTGGTCGAGCCGCGAGTCCAGCAGGGGCGCAAAAGGGCGCTACGAGGTCGATCAGCTCGCCCTTGTTCAGGCCAAACTAGAGGCACTGCAGCTACGGATGGACAAGCAGCAAGACCAGCAGAAGGCAACCTCAAAGGCCGTGGAGGCTCAGTCCTGCATGCTCTGCGGTGAGGACTCTCATGTCTATGAGAGTTGTCCGCTACGTCAGCCTGAGGAGGAGGAGGAGCAGGTCAACTCTCTCAACAATGCTCCATTCGCGCAGGGGTATGCCAACCCAGCAGACCGGCAAAGCTGGAGAGACCGTCCCAACTTCGGGACCAACAACTACAACCCTCCTCAGCGATTCCAGAATCAGGGGCAAGCAGGTGGGAACCACAACTTCTTCAGCAACTCCCATTTTCAGAACTAGAACAGACCTGCCCAGCAGAATGCCTTCCGCCCGACATATGTACCTCCGCATCAAGAGCTCAAGCCTGCCGTTGTGAACAACTTCATGACTGAGCAGAACAAGATGAACCAGATGATATTCGAGCAGATGCAGGCCCTCAACGAGAAGTTTGCCAGGATCGCGGGAGGAGACGTAGGCACGCCATCGAGTTCGGGCACCAAGTTGCTGAGCCAGCCGACGAACCCGAATGGCGAGGTGAACGCGATCCACACTCTGAGGAGTGGGACACAGTATTTTGGCCCTCCCATGCCAGAAGATGAGGATCCGGCGGTGATCAAACCCGCGAGTGCCAAATCAGACCCGCCGGCAGCAGACAACACACCAGGCGCCACATCCTGCGGACCGCAGGATCGGTCTTGCGGTCTGCAGGACACTAGGCCGGGCGCCCAGTCAGACCAGGCAGCTTCCCAACTGCCTCTCTGCGTTCTGCACGACATGGCTCGCTGTCCGCAAGACGCGGTGGCAGACGGACAAACAGCGCCAATCTCCGAACCCGTCGCGCAGTCCAAGCCGAACAGCGACAAAGGGAAGGCGCCAGCAGAGCAACAGGTCTACCGACCGCGGGTACCATTCCCGCAAAGGCTCGCCAACCACCGGTTAGACGAGCAGTTCTCCAAATTCATGGACGTCCTCAAGCAGCTGACGATCTTTATCCCATTCACCGACGCGCTGACTCAGATGCCGACTTACGCAAAATTCTTGAAGGACATTCTGTCCAACAAGCAGGGCTTAAAGGACTGTAAGAGCGTGCAACTGAATCTTGAATACAGCGCGGTGGTGAGTCGCGAGCTTCCTCCGAAGCTCGGAGATCCCGGGAAGTTCACCATCCCATGCAAGATCGGCAAGGCGGACATTAAGAAGGCACTGTGCGACTTAGGAGCCAGTGTAAGCCTCATGCCACACGCCGTCTTCCAGAGGATCGGGGTTGGTGAGTTGAAGCCCACGCGCATGACCCTGCAGCTAGCAGACACCTCCGTCCGCTTGCCGCTGGGTATTGTTGAGGATGTGCCGGTTCAAGTCGGCAAGTTTTTCGTGCCCGGAGACTTCGTTGTTATGGATATGAAGGAGGACAAGGATGTGCCGATCATCCTAGGCCGACCGTTTCTCCGGACAGCTCGGACAGTCTTCGACACTTATGAGGGCACTCTCACGATGAACGTCGGGGGCGAGAAGGTGCAGTTTCAAGTGGCCAAAGCCATGAAGTACCTCGACTTCTACGAGGACTGCAACCGGGTGGATGTGATCGATCTGTTGGTTCAAGAAGTTCAAGAAGACCTGCTGGAGCAGATGCCCGATCTGACCAGCGATGGAGATGTATCAGATACCATTCTCTGCGGTCCGCAAGACATCTCTTGCGGAGCCGCACTCAGCAATGATGACAGCGGGCACCCAGACGTTCCCCTGCTCCAGCCAGTATTTTCAGCATCCTGCGGTCCGCTGGACGACTCCTGCGGTCCGCAAGAAGAAGCATCCGAGGGCAGAACTGACAAGGCACCACCGCTCGATGCTCCGAGCAAGGTAGACCTGAAACCACTGCCCGACAACCTCAGGTATGAGTTCCTGGATTCTGAGAAGACTTCTCCTGTCATCGTTGGCGCTCAATTGAGCTTTGATGAGACTTCCAAACTTTTGGAGAAGTTGCGCATTCACAAGGGTGCCCTCGGGTACTCAATCAAGGACATCAAGGGACTCAACCCGTCCATCTGTGCTCACCGGATCCACCTCGAGGAGGACCACAAGCCTTCCGTGCAACACCAGCGAAGGCTCAACCCAGTCCTGCAAGAGGTAGTGAAAAAGGAGATCCTTAAACTGCTTGATGCTAACATCATTTATCCGATTCCAGACAGCAAGTGGGTGAGCCCGGTGCATGTGGTTCCGAAAAAGGGTGGCTACACTGTCGTTGAGAACGACAAGGGCGAGAAGGTCCAGATGCGCCCGACGACCGGGTGGCGGATGTGCATAGACTACCGCAAGCTGAATGCGGCCACGCGCAAGGACCACTTCCCGCTGCCATTTATGGACGAGATGTTGGAGCGCCTGGCCAAACACTCTCACTTCTGCTACCTTGACGGGTACTCCGGCTTCTTTCAGGTACCCATCCTCCCCCAGGACATGGAGAAGATGACATTCACATGTCCGTACGGTACCTTCGCCTACCGGCGGATGCCGTTCGGTTTGTGCAATGCGCCTGCTACATTTCAGCGGGCGATGATGGCCATTTTCTCTCCTTACATTGAGAAAGAGGTCGAGATTTTCATGGATGACTTTTCTGTGGTTGGCACTTCATTTGATGAGTGCTTAGCGAATTTGTGCAAGATCTTGCAGAGGTGCGAGGAGACCAACTTGGTCCTCAACTGGGAGAAGTGCCATTTCATGGTGCAGGAGGGCATCGTGCTTGGCCACCGCGTCACAAGCAGGGGCATCGAGGTTGACAAGGCGAAGATCGAGGTGATCGAGCAGATGTGCACGCCTACCACCGTCAAAGACGTGCGCAGTTTCCTCGGTCACTGTGGTTTCTACCGCAGATTCATCAAGGACTTCGCCCAGATCACCAAGCCGCTGACCAACCTGCTAGTAAAAGACTATGATTTCAATTTTACGGATGAGTGTGTTCAGTCTTTTAACAGGTTGAAGGAGGCCCTCGTCTCAGCACCGATCCTGCAGCCCCCCGACTGGTCTCAGACTTTCGAGATCATGTGCGATGCCAGCGACTATGCCGTGGGGGCGGTTCTCGGACAGCGGAAGGACAAGAAACCCGTGGCCATCTGCTACGCAAGCAAGGTCCTTGACTCCACGCAGATCAACTATACCACGACAGAGAAAGAGCTGCTAGCCGTGGTGTACGCGTTGGAGAAGTTCCGCTCTTACCTGGTCGGCTCTCAGATCATTATCTACACCGACCATGCAGCGATCCGGTATCTGCTCAACAAGAAAGATGCCAAGCCCCGTCTCCTCCGTTGGATTCTGCTCCTGCAAGAGTTTGATGTCGAGATCCGAGACAAGAAAGGATCCGAGAACTCTGTAGCAGACCATTTGTCCCGCCTGCATTGGAAGGGAGAGGAGCGGAACATCATTCCGATCGATGATTCGATCCCGAGGGAACAACTCTATTCCCTTGGCTCACGCCCGTACCGCTGCCCCCAGCCCGCGCAGAACAGCATCCTGGCAGCATCCTGCGGTCCGCAGGGACATCCCTTGCGGTCCGCAGGGACATCCCTTGCGGTCCGCAGGGACATCCCTTGCGGTCCGCAGGAGGCTCATCCGAGCTGCCATGGTACGCAAACTTCGTCAACTTTCTAGCCGCGGGTGTTCTTCCTGCTGACATGACCTTCCAGCAGAAGAAGAAATTCAGGGCTGATGTCAAGTACTACTATTGGGAGGAGCCCTTTCTCTTCAAGGTAGGTATTGACGGTATTTACCGGCGTTGCGTGCCGCATGAGGAGGTACATTCTATACTCTCTCATTGTCATTCTTCTACTTACGGAGGCCATGCCTCCTCATCTAAGACTGCTGCCAAGATTTTTCAAGCAGGTTTCTATTGGCCAACCATCTTCAAAGACGCACATGCTCTTGTGCAGTCGTGCGATCAGTGCCAGCGGACCGGCAACATCTCGCGGAGGAGTGAGATGCCCCAGCAGCCCATTCAAGAAGTTGAGATCTTTGACGTTTGGGGCATCGATTTTATGGGACTGTTCCCTTCTTCGAAGGGGTATGAGTATATTTTGGTGGCAGTGGACTACGTGTCCAAATGGGTGGAGGCGCTAGCTTGCGCCAAGGCGGATGCTAACTCGGTCAAGCACCTCTTCAATGATGTGATCTTTCCTCGTTTTGGCATTCCTCGTGCCGTGATCAGTGATGGAGGCAAGCACTTCATCAACCGTCAGTTTGAGTTACTCCTGAGCAGACATGGTGTGCACCACAAAGTCTCAACCGCTTACCACCCTCAGACCAACAGGCAAGCAGAGGTTTCCAACAGGGAGATCAAGGCCATTCTGGAGAAGACCGTGGCGAGATCGAGGAAGGATTGGGCTTTCAAGCTCAATGACGCGCTCTGGGCCTACCGCACGGCCTTCAAGACTCCGATCGGCATGAGCCCATTCAAGTTGATCTATGGCAAGCCATGCCATCTGCCGGTCGAACTCGAGCACAAGGCGTATTGGGCCACGCGCATCCTCAACCTCGACCTGCAAGCAGCAGGTGAGAAGCGCATCCTCAACTTGCATGAGTTAGAGGATATTCGGCTCCACGCCTACGACAATGCCCGGATTTACAAGGAGCGCACCAGGAGGGTGCATGACAACCGGATCATGCGACGCGACTTCAAGGAGGGCGACCTTGTCCTTCTCTTCAACTCGCGTCTGCGTCTCTTCCCGGGCAAGCTCAAGTCACGGTGGTCCGGCCCCTTTCGAGGTCAAGAAGGTCTACCCATTTGGAGCGGTGGACATCGCAGGCAAGGACGGCGTCGCTTTCAAGGTGAATGGTCAGCGTCTCAAGGTGTACGTGGCTGACCAGTACAAGGAGGATCGTCTCGCCTTGCGTCCCACCCACCACCAGCAGAGATTTAGATGCTAGTATGGTCAAGCTCGCGACCTAAAACAAGCGCTTCTTGGGAGGCAACCCAAGGTTTTAGGTTTATGTTTTCTTTTCTTTTGTCAGATCTACTTTCTCTTTGACATAATTTCTTTTAGCATTTTAGTTCATTCTCATGTTGCATTAGGTGTTCTTAGTTTTGTTTGTATAGTGCTAAGGAGCAGACTCGAAAGAACGGCGATCATTGGGGCACGAAACCATGGAGAAACGAGGCTCTGTCAGCATCCTGCGGTCGGCAGAGTCGACACTGCGGTCCGCAGGAAGTTTAAACGGGCAGCAAATCTGTGCGCGGGCATGACAGGGAAGTTATAGCATACTGCGGTCCGCAGGGTCGTGCCTGCGGTCCGCAGGGAGTTGCTATTTTTGGGCAGAACGAGGAGCAAATTTAAAACTGCCGATTTAGGGGTTTAAGTCGGTTTTGAGGCCGACTCCAACCGCCTAAAACTCTATAAAACAGTCCAGAACTCCTTCTCTTCTATCTCCTTCTTCCCCCATTAAGCAACCAACTCATCCAATCTTCCCCTCCTCTCCTCACGCTACCGTAACCACCATCGCTGCACCCCGCTTCTCCTCTTGGAAGCACAGCCACCTTGGCCACGCACCAGCAGCAGCACGTGCAACAGCGCCACTGCCCCGCCGCGTTGCTGTTTTGCTCCACGCATCTCGTGCCATCGCCGCTTCGTGTCATCGCGCTCCAATCCGATTTCTTCTCCACATTTTGAGGTTTAATTTCACAACTCTACTTTCAATTCCAAATTTCTATTTGGTTGATTTGTGAAACGAGAACCCGACTTCGGATCAGCGAAAACCGTAACTGCCCCCTGCGCTGTCAGCCACTAGACCCCTGCCAAGCCGAAACCAACATACTGCGGTCCGCAGGAACCTACCTGCGATCCGCAGGCTCCATCCAGGCAGCAGATCCTGGTACAGCAGCACCGTGCTACATCTCAGGCCATGAAACAACCAGCAAGCAAGGAGCAGTTAGAGGGGTCAACCATCCTCGTAACATTGCTCCTCGTCCGGCACCAGAGTTGACTCCCGAGGACAAGCGAATCAGAAACAACCGCCTAACCCTTCGAAACAAGACCGTAAACTCCACGCCGCGCATCGATTTTGGGTTTCTTGAGAAGATAGGGATCCTTGGCGAGTTTAATCGCCTCACTGAGCGGGTGGGATTCACTCGCGCGTTTTGGGAGATACCCTCGAAGCATCTTGCATACATCGAGCCGACGCTCGAATTCCTCGTATCATTGGCCCTTCAGGATCTCTCAGACGAGACTCAAGGTATATCTTTTCGCTTAAAAGGTCGCACTTACAGGAAGAGTCTCGTTACACTTACGGAGTGGTTCCATTTCGACCCTCACCAGACAGACTATCTCGGTTATGTCCCGGAGGATAGGGTCGACTCAGATGATTCTCAGGCTGATCTCCGTGCTTCATTTTGGTTCTGTATCACTGGACAGCGTCTTCCGAGGACCGGTCCTCAGGACCCACGGGTTACTTCGATCATCCATCCCGTCCTCCGTTTCATTGGCCGTGTCCTAGCGCTCTCGATCTTTTCACGTGGGGAGTCGTCCCTTAGGCCCAGACATGACGAGTTCCAGCTCATGGCCACCATGCTTCGCCGAGATGACCAGTTGCAGCGGCCCCATCTGATGCTGCTTATGGTTAGATACTGGCTCTCGATCCTCACCACGGGCAAGCCTACTGGTATCGTCAACATAGGCTCCTATGTCACATTCATCGCTTCCAAGTTGGAGGTGGATCTACGTGGTGAGCCCGGAGGTGTTCTCAGTGGTACAGCATGTCATCCGGGCAAGCTCCTCGACAAGGATGCCTTCACGTCTTGGTCATGGCTTTCCACTCAAGCAGCCCAGCGTGGCCGGCCTACAAGTTACAAATGGAAGACAGAGCTCGGCGACTTCAGGCTCCCGCTCTAGTATCCGCCGATCGACTTCACACGAGGTTCTACATGGCGTTTGGAGGAGCCGCTAGCAGCCCCGCCCCAGCAGCAACCCGCACAGCAAGCAGGTGATGTTCGCTTGAAGGACGTCGACACAGAGTTGCCAGCAGGTGCAGGAGCTGCTACAGCAAGAAGGAGGGCTGCTACAGCAGGTGCAGGAGCTGCTTCAGCAGGAGATGCCACGCCTACTCAGCAGGTACCGTTTCAAATTCAAGAGCACCAATGGAAGCAGCTTTGCAGCCAGGTCCAGGAGATTCACGCCATGCAGGCCGACACACAGGCGATCGTCCGCCAGCTGAAGATCGGGCAGACTCGAGACCGTGGCCGCATTTCTGAGATATATGAGCTGCTTTCTGCCATTCGAGCTGCTCAGTTCGGCGGACACCCCGTTGGCGCTCCAGACAACACCGACGCACCATTCATTTTTACATATATGGGTCAATGCACTGAGGACAGTGCATGGATTAGCTTGGGGAGGGAGGACAGTACGTCTGAGTTTTAGGTTTTCTTTTTCATTTTCATGTCTGCATTTCTGAAAAATTTTGTGAAATTGTTAAACTCAAGGGCATATGGGAATTTTTGAAGTTTGCATTGTGGAAAATTGCGCATGATAACTTTATGAGATTTGTGTTAAGGTCAGAGAATCTTGTTTGTAGTGATTAGTCCCATGAATAAAGTATGATCAAATTGGAAAAAGTAGCAAACCGAAAATCTGATTGAGGACGAAGGGTAATTTTTCGGTCTGTGGTATCCACGTGAATATGGTCTGATGAAGTGAAAGTTTTAGCCTAGATTGTCTTAAAAATAAAAATGACACTTCGAGGTCGCAGTCAGGTAGGACGAGTGTACCCCTTTTATTTTGTCATCCGACTGACTTGGGCTTTGGGTGTCTGATTTTTCAAAAAAAAAAAAAACAGAAAAACAGAAAAACAGAAAAAGAAAAAAATAGAATAAATAATAAATTAAATAAATTAAAATTTTCTTTTGATAAGGCAATTCAAGGTTAATGGAAATAGAAATGTTGAGAAGGTTATTCACTGTGGGGTTAACACAATCGGGATACCAACTTTGTAGTTCAATTGAAAGATCTAGGGTCCGAAAAAGTACAATGGTCATACTTGCAATTTAGGTTGCGTTTCATGGAACAAGAGTCGCTCGTCTCGATTTTCTGTGCCTTAGCCCATGTTTTGTGGAATTATCATGCATGATTATTTACAATTCAAAATTCAAACTTGCCCATGCACTCTTGGTTTAACATTCTCTCAAAGTTTTTCCTTGCATTTAGATCGACTTGGGAATTTAGGTTTAGGTCTAGGTATGGTCTGCTTCTTAGGTTCTAGGTTTTGCTTGAGGACAAGCAAGGCTCTAAGCTTGGGGAGGTTTGATGCACCGCATTTATATATGCATTTTACCGGACTTGCACTAGTATTTTGGCCTAAAATTCCTAAGTTTAATTGCATTTAGGTAGTAAGATGTCTAGATTCCAGTTACTTCTTTACTTTTGTCCAAATTTCAGGTCAATTGGGCTTTTGGAGCCAATTGGACGCGAATCAGAGCCTTAGACGACAATTCGGAACTGGAATGAACCTCCTGCTGTCCGCAGGACCCTTCCTGCGTCCAGCAGACAGAGGTTACAGCACGTTCAACCTTCCAATCGGCGCTGAAAACTTCCTGTCGAGCAGAAAAACCCACCATTTCCTTCTTCCTGCGGTTCGTAGGCCCGTGCCTGCGGTCCGCAGGGAGGTTACTGCACTGCAGTTTTCTATTTTCTGGCGCTCTGCCTATATAAGGCGGTCATTGGGACGGTTCCAGACATCGACACACATATTTTCACGCTCTTTCATTGCATTTTCACAACTAGAGGGCAGAGGAAAGAGGAGAGAAGGCCGTTCATCATTCTTCGAAGCGGATCTGAGAGAATTCTCGCGCAGGAGTGAAGATCGTGTCGACTCGAGTTCTTCTTCGGTTCTTTTGCATCATGATTTCTTTCAGTTCTTTGTTTTCTTTGTTTTCTTGTGTCATGAGTGAGTAGATCTATATGTTCTTAGGGTTTGAATGATGATGATTGTGTCGACAGATTGACTGTATGTTTGGATTTATGTCCTTTTCATGATCACTTGAGATTTGCTTTTTAACGTGTTTGCATTCTGTTTGATTCGATTGATAAACCTGTAGGTTGTGGCTAGACCTAGTTGGTTAATGTAGTATCTTTTGACCAGATTTGAGTGCTTGCACATCCTTGGTTGATATTGTATCCGAAAGTACCCGTTAGGCGAAACTGCGGTTTGACTAACCTTAAACCGGACCATAGAACCATAGTGACATGATCGTAGTTTATATCGTATTCTACGGATTTTGATTCAGTTTAGAACTGTTATTAGGACCAACAGTGAGAATTGTTGTAATTGTACCAGAACTGAATTGATAGGAATCGACGACATCGGTCGAAACACAACCAGAACCAAAATTGCTCTCGGTTCTTCTTCTTGCGGTCCGCAAGAGTCATCTTGCGGTCCGCAGTTAGTTACCAGGAGTGTAAGACAGTAGTTGTGGATCGCCTGATGGTTACAGGGACACCTGTGATCCGCAGACAGTTCTGTAACTGCTAATTAACCACCTCCTGCGGTCCGCAAGAGATATTTTGCGGAACGCAGGCAGTCAATCCGAGACCAATTTGATTCTGCCAACCCTGAGAACGCCTTTAATTAATTGTCTTTTCCGTTATTTACTTGTTTTAGTCCTGTTTTACTTGTTTGTCAACCAACCCTGTTAAAACCCCCCAACAATTCCCTCTTTAGTCCAAATTCTCTTAGGGTTTAGAGGTAGAGTAAAGTGAAATCTGGTGTTAACTCCGTCCCTGAGGATTCGACCCTCAAATACTCAACGAGATCGTACGCTTGCGATCGAGTCGTTTATAGAGGTTTAAAAGCCTATACCCGTTCGCGCGGTCAATAGCTGAAAGGGATGGCGTGAGACCTTGAAATTGCTGGGTTTTTCTTCCGTTTTTGTATAGTAGTTACAGTGCTAGTGTGCTACCCAACTATGTACTCAGTACTCAATTTATAACTTCAAATATTTTGATGTTGGGTATTTAATTTGCTGTTGCGAATACGGCCCATACAAATTTAGAAAAAAAAAAATGCTAACAAAACAATTCGATCTCTTCTTTAAGCATTATATATATAGGAACTTTTATACTGGGCTATGCAACTTTTTGTATGTATAATACACACTTTTCTTAATTATGTACCAGCTATGATTTATCAATATTATTAATAACTCAATAAATAAAACCGCATATGAATTACCGCATCAACTTCTGTATATGCGGTCACATCCTGCATATGTAATATGTAGTTACTCTCAGTATACATATTTAAATTGACATTTTACAATACTGGCTCCTTTTAAGTTTTGAATGAACTCACAAAGTCAGCAAAACAAGCTTTCACAATCTTGACACTAGAATAACAGATGGGTTTCGTTTGCGTCTGCTATTGAAGCAAGTGCTATTTTGAGGGCTCATTTGAGATAAACCTTTCTTAATATACCCAACTGTCCCTTGGCTCATATTTCTGTCTTTTCCTTTCTTAATATACCCAACTGTCCCTTGGCTCATATTTCTGTTTTTTCCTTTCTAAAAGGCAAATTCTAAAATTTGAAGTTTTGAACGCATTAATTCTAATATTTGTTGGTTATATAAACAGATGGAATTAAATACGTGATGAGAGATTTAGACTTAATTCCAACTTTCCAAGTAATAAACAAGTTGTAGCAACACATTTTCTTATAATTTTTTATTTTTAAATAATAGAACTTTAAATGTGATTATAATGACAAAAGAGTGAGAATCTGCTGTCATAATTGTGATGGCACCACGTGCCATACTTTTAATCTTGACGGCTGAGATTTTGTAGATTGTAGGGAGCTGTTTTTGTGGGTCCCACTGTCATAGACACTATGACATGTGGTGCCATCAAAACTATGGCAGCGGATAAAAATCCGACAAAAGAGGTTCTTCACACCACAACAGAATGTCAGAATGCAAGAAATATTTTGGTGTGTGAATTCTTTATATAAAAGAGGTAATCTCCTATGGACAACCGTTAATTTTTAATTGAGTGGTATCATTCTTTACTTGTTCCTAAAGAATATATCGTGACCATCGAGTTTAAAAAAGAAACGGTCCATATTTATTCTGGTCTATAAAAGAAAATGTTCAATGTAAGCTATAAAATGAGACGGTACTCTCACCCATCAAATATTAATTTGTTAGATAAAATAAACTATGCCACACTATATAAATGAAATTTAATAAGCTGCTTATCTAATAATTTGAAAAAAAAAAAAGCTTCTCACATTGAACTTGAGCTAAACTAAACTCAAACTCAAACTTTATCAGCTCAGTTCTTATAATTTTATATTTATTTTCTTACTACCATAAATAATTAGAGCTAACCGGGAAACCAATACGACCCGACTTGAGAAAATCTAGACAACTGGGAAACCCGACTCAGAAATACAGAACCCGGAAGGAACGGTCATAAGCTAGGTCCAATCTTCATTCTCCCTAAGTTTTATTGAGATTTGCCTATCCGAACAGCCCAAAAAAACTGTGATGGTATGGGGTTTGAACCAATCCGGAGCTAGCTGGACTGTTGTTTTTTTTTTTTTTGATGTAGCAGGCGAATTGCCTACTATATTTTTGTATTAAATAAAAGCCGGACTGTTGTTAAAACAAACCTCGCATCAGTCTATTGTTTTTCTTCTAATGAAAAATTCATTTTGGTCATTGTTCAAAAAATGTTTTCTAAACGTAGTCATGACTCATGATGCTCTTCCACAGCTACATATATAGGGTTTGAACAAAACATATATGTATATAGGTTTCTATATCTATACCAAGCAAGTACCAACTAATTACCAAGTGATCACTGATCAGTCAGCATATAAGAATTGAACAACTTTTTTTGTCTTCTCTTCTCTTCGATCTATTTTCACTTATTAGTTTTTGTACTCCTTTCCAGCTCATCACTCACGATTTTCTTCCATGTTTTAGCTTTCGTATTTTTTTTTTTTTTTTGAGATAAATTAAGTAAGGGTAAGCTGGCCTGCTTTCATTTTATTGTATAAGAAAGTTCAATTGTTACAACATATAAGATAATAGTAAAAAGAAAAAAAAAAGGTCTCATGAGGATTGAGACTCAAAATATTATCTAACAAAGAGAACTGAGAAATTTTGGTGCCAGTAAAAGAAATTCATGGAGATAAGAGAAGCATGTGCATCTATATGTTTATGAAGTACATTCCAATCTTAGAAAACTTCCTCCACCAACAACTGAGCACACTTTGATTCCTCACGGAATATACGGTTGCAACGGTCCATCGTCCAAATCATGAAGCATATATAAAATCATAATGATCTCCCTGATTTTAATTTTAATTTTAATTTAGTATCTACTTCTGGAATTGGATTTCATGATATCCTCTGTAGCGCTGCATTGTGTAGCGCAGGATGTAAACCGTTAGATCATCTAGGGATCTGTTCTTGCTCGAATCTCGAGGTGATCTAACGGTTCACATCCTGCGCTACACAATGCAGCGCTACAGAGGATGAGCACTCCTGGAATTGATATGACATGTTGCACCCTTGTATATATTATTTGCAGCAGCTAGGTTGTGTATTTCAAATAATTAAACCATGCAAATAACATTCTCAACAACACAGTCAATAATGCACATGTAACACAATTCGATCAGCTAACTGCCATCCACTTTTCTTCAAATTCTCTGCAGTTAAAATCTTGTTTAATTTGCAACATGATCCATGTGAAAATTTGCATTTTTGGTGGAATTTTTGACTCTCTAAATGTGTCTAATTTCAGAATTGATATTAGAAAGATGTACAAGTGAATTTCTCATTTACTCATTGATAACTGAACATCATGTACATCATTCATCAACCTCATTATTTTTATTTATTTATTTATTTTTTTTGAAGAAAGTGGAATATCCACCAGTTTCATTTAAACTTTTTATTTGTGCCCATAGAGAATTGAACCCATGACCTCTTGGAAGTCATCAACCTCATTATTATTGCGAAACAATATTGCCATTGTATCATTACGTAGCAACTGCATTGCTGGTTGCACTTGAACGATCTCAGTTTGCAAAACGTAAGTAAATAAAACAGGGTAGTGTATTTGAGAATAGCATAATAGCATACTCCCAATCATGATGCCAGAATGAAACTTCAGTTCCTTGCACCAGCACAAACGAGAACAGTGTTTCAAATATGGGACCTACCTTCTTCAGTTCAGTGCTCACCAGAAATTAAAAAGGATTTCTTTGATCCCATTCTCTTATTTGTACACCAAAACACTATTTAATTCCTTCCAAAGAGAATTTTCTGAATCCATCCATTTCCACAGCCATTTTGCAAGTAGGGCAAAATCAAAGGAGACTTGTAGCATGTTCATAAAAAATTTAATTGATGTAGTTATATGTAGTAATTAAATTGTGATAAATTGTTTGAAATCTTCACATTTGTCTATAATAATTAACTCATACAAAATTGTACCATTCATGACTTTTATACTGGGTTATGCAACTTTTTGTGTGTATAATACATACTTTTCTTAATTATGTACCAGCTATGATTTATCAATATTATTAATAACTCAATAAATAAACCGCATCAACTTCCGTATATGCGGTCACATCCTGCATTTGTAATATGTAGTTACTCTCAGTATACATGTTCAAATTGACATTTTACAATACTGGCTCCTTTTAAGTTTTGAATGAACTCACAAAGTCAGCAAAACAAGCTTTCACAATCTTGACACTAGAATAACAGATGGGTTCGTTTGCGTCTGCTGTTGAAACCATGAAGTTGTTGATTGACAGTGTTGTAAAGATAGCAGCAGTAGGATTCGTGGTACCATTAAGTGCACCTCCCTACACCCCCACTGTTTTGCCCGATAGCTGCACTGCTGGACTAGACTATCACGAGGTGTTATGCGTGGCTCAACTAATGGCTATTTCTTGTGCATTCACATGTGCGTCACTCACTGGCTTTGTCATCATTGTTATCGGAGATGATAAATATCTATCTAGAGTTTCTCACATCAAGAGAAGGTTTCGTTTGAGGCTGCTGTTGATGCCATGAGGTGGCTGATTACCAGTGTTCTGAAGATAGCAGGAGTAGCATTCACGATATCATACAATGCACCGGCCTACACCCCCAGGTCCCCCACTTATATGCCTGATAGCTGCTTTGCTAGACTGAAGTATTATGAGATGTTATCCATGGCTCAGATGATGGCGTTGTCTTGTGGGTTCGCATCTGCTTCATTCGTTTATTGTGTCATCTTTGCTAGCGCAGATGACAAAAATCTATTGAGAGCTTCTCACATCAGGATGTGACCGCATATACATATGTGACAAAATAATTTTGCTAGGGTTTTTCAGCCTCCTCTTGCTGCTGCTTCTTCTTCTTAGCTAGCTGCTAAGGTTTAGAAGTATTACAAGTATACAACAACAAAGTTTAGTAACTTACTGATAAAATGGCACTGATTGTTTGGTTTCCAGTTACTTACAGATGCTGTAACTTACTGATGTCACTGTAATTTGTGTTATTAGTTTAAAATTTAAAATCTTGTGTTTATTTCATCTTCTGAGATTAATTGAGGTCTCAATTGCAACTATGTAGTTGATTATAGAGTGATCATGGATTAAATAATTAATAATGGTCAGTTGGTGATGTATCAAAGGTTTTAGTATAATCACTTTGTAATTTTGTCTTATTAGGATTTGCTAGCGCAATGTCAAGTGAGAGGCCCTTAAAGAGGCGGCTCTCGTACTGTAATTCCATAGACGGGAGCGGTTCCGGTTTCGATCATGATTCCGGAAAGACCTACAAGTTCAAGATCTTGCTGCCGAATGGCTGGACCATGCACTTGACCCTGCGCGATCCACGTCCCGAACGAATGCAAGTCTCAGAGTTCATCGGCCTTGTCCGTAAGGAGGTCGAGAGAGACTCATCCCACGGGTGGGGTTCTGCTTCTGGATCTAGATCTGGTACCAAGGTGAGGGCGGTGAAGTGGAACCCTCAGATGTACCTGGAAGATGTGTTCGGAAAGAAGATCTCCAGTGCGGTTGTGTTCCCACGCTTTGCGCCAAATAAGTGCCATCTTTTAATTCTCCATGTATGTTTTTATTTTTTTTTCTTTTTTATTTTGTCAAATTATTTATGGGTTATGGTCATATTTGCTCTTATTTCTTCTTCCTTTTAGTCCATGAATAAAAGGATAATAAAAATGGGTACATATTATGAGGTTCCTTATTCTTTTTAATTACAAAAAAAATTATTTTCCTCTCGTTTTTGACAGGAAGATATTGAGGATTCGGTTGAGACATATATATAAGGTAACAGGTTTTATTTTTTTCCTTGTCCGCCTTTAAGTGTAATAGTTAATTTTCAGTTGGATTGACGATGCACTCAGATATTTTTACTGGAATAAACCTTGTAACTTCCGGAGGTGATCATGCTTATATTTTTGCACCAAGTTTGAAAAAAAAAAAAAAACAGGAACTTGCACAACAAATGAAAATTGCACTTGAGATAAGAATCCTCATCGCCAAATTATAGAAGTTTTCTTTTGTTGGATTAAGCAACATTTGAAGCTAGAAATGATTTCTAATGCATAATCAATTCAGAATATGTGGGATTTGCTTCCCTACAAAGATGTACTTGAAGAACTCCCCAATGAATACACCTTCGAGGCAGCCCTGGCTGGTTTAATAGTACGTAAGCCTTCTTTAAAGTGATACCATCTTTACTTCCTGCTCAAATGGTATATAGTTGATTTTTATAAGCAGCATATCAAATTAATAGTTGTTGATTGGATTTGTCTCTGTCATTCCTTTCACTATATAACTTTTATTTTATTGATATTTCTTTTTCTTTTTTTTATCAATGTGGTTGTTGTCGTTTCTATCATCGTCTTTGTTTCTTTTGGCTGGGTGGGGGACGGGGAAGGGGGGCAGATGGTATTCTGATTGTTTATTGTTCATTAGAAAATGAATATTTAAAGTTAATACTCTTTTTTCTTCCCTTATATATTGTTAATATTGAATTTTCATCTTAATCAGGACGATTCCTTGCAAGCTGTCTGGCGGAATGCACATGATGAAAAAAGATTTATTGGGTAAGACAGCTTATGTTGTTAAAACAATTCCATGTTTCTGGAATACAAGTGCATCATGTGATCTATTTGATTTCAAACATTGGCAAACAGAATATTGAGTAGGCCCTTGGATAAAAAACATCCAAAAGCATATCTTGATTTCTTATAATCAATTGGGTTTTGCAGAGTTATTATTGAGAAAGATAAGATTGAACTGATGATAATTCCATTGCAAAATGGTAATTTAATTTATATTCTTCCTTAATTAATAATATCATTTTTTTATTTTTTTTAATTACTTTGTACGGTATATTTTGTTATGTTAGCATATGCTGAGCAATTGAATCATATTTGTCGTAGAAAAATTAAGAACATAAAATATCCAACACAAGGAAATATGCATACTTATATTTGGTAACACAAAATTAAGGAAGATCCCAGAATTAACCCCAACCCTTGTTTTCTAAAAGTGAGAAAATGACAGATATTGTCCAGGCCATATTAATTTTGGTTTATATCTAGATACATACCTATATTGTATTGTATATAGCATGTTCGCAGTCATTGTTTGTGAGCTATATATTATGTGACCGCATATACGGAAGTTGATGTGGTAATTCATATGCGGTTTATTTATTGAGTTATTAATAATATTGATAAATCATAACTGGTACATAATTAAGAAAAGTATGTATTATACACACAAAAAGTTGCATAGCCCAGTATAAAAGTCATGAATGGTAAAAGTTTGTACGAGTTAATTATTAGACAAATGTGAAGATTTCAAACAATTTATCACAATTTAATTACTACATATAACTACATCAATTAAATTTTTTATGACATGCCTGTTTACCCTTGAAAAGGCTCATCATATAAGCAGCAGAACTAGAATGTTTCTGGAAGGCTGATGACAGAGAGATTCAGCTGGAAAGATTTTGACTATTAGTCATTTACTTGTTATTATAAGAGGAAAAAATCGATTCTCTTATAATTTCAAGAAGTCTAATTATTTTGATGTATTGAGATTCTCCTTCAAATTCTGAGAATTTTGATATATTATTTATAAAATTCGGAGATCCGGAGCTCAAGATATTCAAAAATCGCTCGACAACCAATCAGACGAGTGTCTTTATTATACCAAGTTTCTTTATTATACCAACCATTAATAATATAAATAAACCCAACTAGGAAAGAAAATCAAATCTCAATTTAAGTGTGTTCTTAAGCTTGGGCCCATCCAAACATTCTTTTCTAAATTTTTGTCTGAAAACAAAAAAATACAAGTAATTTAAACTATGTTTACACCAAAGAAAGTTATAAGGCCCATTGGTTCGAAGAGTAATTTCGTATACATGAATTTTCTATGCTTGTTGATTGGTAATTTTTTAGTTTTCTGTCTTCATTTGTTTTATTTCATTAGCTTTTTTCCTGATTGTTTCTTCTCCCTTTTTTTTCCCATTTTTATCAAGTATTGATAGAGTATGTTCTGGTTTCAGTAACTAGTGCAATAACCGTCACAATAGCTGGAGTTGTAAAAGAGGCTGTCACCATAGTGATAACTTCAGTTTTTCCTTTTTTTTTTTTTTACAAGTGAAGAAGAGTTATTACTGTTTTCGTTCATTGTATGAGTACTAAAGTCATAGAATATGCTAGCATTTTCTTATTGTCACGTGTTGTATTGGGTTTAAGTAAACAGACCATGGTCTCATCAAACTTATTTACTTGAGGGAATTGATGAGAAACTGCACTTACAGTGGGCCAAGGTGTATGATCTAAGGTTCAGTATAGCTGACATGTAAAAGAGGGAGGATACAGGACTATTTTATCACAATAGCAGGTCCAAACATGGGTTCCTCACATAAAATCCAACGCAGCTACCAACTGTGTGCTTGCGTTTTCTTAAATGTAACACTGCACGTCAATAAGCATATGCTATTGCGATTTAAAACAGTTTGATGTATCTGGATCTATAAGATGTACAAGTCATAGAGGAGTGAGTCTTGTTACAGTCGAACAATTGAACATTTCGACCATGGGGTTTATTCAGTCGAGTCTGATCCAGATAATAGAAACAATAAAATAATGTCACCTTTAGCATTGATATCCCTAATTTATGAGGCCGTCTGTTTTTATATATCATATCAGGTTGCAGTGCTTTACTTTCATGACAAGTTCACAGTTTTAAAAGGAGTGGGACTTGTTACTATTATGGTTGGCGTCAGTCTATTCAACTGGTACAAGTATGTGTCTATAATTGCATGCTGTGTATACTTTAATTGATTTGTACTTTTTCATTGCAAAAGAAAACTACAATTTTTTTACTTATTTGCAAGAAATGTTACATTTTAAGTTTATAAATAAGCATTTCTACCATAATTCCTAGTAAGTATGTGTGTGTAGTGGGGAGGTTTTGGCACTGTTTCACAAGGTTTCAGTTTGCTGGTAAAGGATTTGGTAAGGTTTCAGCAGCAATTCAGTGTATTCTGTGTGAGTGTTGGGTTATATTCCTGTTCAGCTCTTGAGAGGGGGTTTATATAGCCTTCATGGAGGTTCCTTGGGGGAGAAGGAACTTAATTTGATTGGATGGGAGAGGTTGTCACGAATTGAGACAATTTGGAGTAGTTTCATCCATCAGATCAGATTCTGTGTTTTCTTCAATTTGATATCAGCCTTTGGATTAGTATAATGCAAGAAGAAGGTTTTGGGTGCCCTGAGAGTGTTTGAGAGGTGAGACATGTTGCAACACTCGGTTCAGCATAGCATTGCAATGGAGTGAGTCTACTGGCTATTTGATGATGCATGTGCCAGTTGCAGCTATATGATAGCGCGAATCCTGCGGCTGCTATCTTTACAACACTGTCAATCAACCACTTCATGGCTTCAACAGTAGACCCAAACGAATCCATCTGTTTGACAATTTTGTTGGGACGGACTAAGGTGAAATATTGAAACTGGAAAAAGAAAAGAGTAGATGTGAACACAATGATCGAGAGGACTCAAATTATGTACATATGAGCAATACATAAGCATATACGGCCACATATACAGTCATAGACGGCATATACGACCGCATATGCAGCCATAGATGACATATTCTCTCACTCTCTCATCACTTGCGCGATCATCACTCTCACGTGATCATCACTCTCTCATTACTCGTCCATCCTTGTTCACTTCTCCTCTCACTTTCTTTCCGGCTCGTCGCAGCTCCATCGTCCTACCTTCTTCCGTTCAGAGGTGT
This sequence comes from Cyperus esculentus, assembly GCA_030179965.1. Classification (NCBI taxonomy): domain Eukaryota; kingdom Viridiplantae; phylum Streptophyta; class Magnoliopsida; order Poales; family Cyperaceae; genus Cyperus; species Cyperus esculentus. The sequence continues at coordinate 3,389,297 of JASGLE010000024.1, read as the reverse complement.
GTTTTGTTTTCAACTACTTTTTAGCAGTGTGCTGTTGTGTTAACCAACAAACAAACAAACAAAAACTTCAATTGTAATTCTAACTTTCTTGATATTGCAATTCCCTGAGATGATTTTTTTTTTTTTTTTTTTTTTTGCTCAGGTGGTTTCGTTTGAGGCTTGTGTTGATGGCATGAGGTGGCTGATTACCAGTTGCCTACAGATAGTAGGAATAGCATTCACAATATTATTCGTTGCACCGGCTGACACCGCTAAGCACCACCACCCTTATATGTCTGATAGGTGCTTTGCTGGACAGGTATATTTTGACATGTTATCCCTAGCTCAGATGGTGGCGCTGTCTAGTGGGTTCGCATCCGCTACATTCGTTTTCTGCGTCATCGTTGCTAGCGCAGATGACAAAAATCTACTGAGAGCTCCTCGCACCAAGAGAAGATTTATTAAGGGGCTACTAATAGTAGGTATACTATTTTATATAGTATTTGTAGTTTCTTGCACCACCGCTTTTATTCTTAATGTTCAGATAAGGACACAAGTACTTTCATGTACCCCACGATCTGTGATGTTGGGCTACTATACTTGTGTTGTAGTATTAGTATTATAGGTGATAGCATTTATTATTATCATTAGGTTTATTTTGCCGTATTGATTTGATTTGGTGTTGTAGTTTTAGTTGAATATTATGGAGTAACTGGTATTTGTATTATTATATTGTTATGTCGTATGAATGTATGAATGAATTTATGTAAGTCTGCATTTTCAGAATTATATTTGTATTATTATATTGTTTACTGCGCCATCATGAATGTTTTTTAGACGCCCCCGCACGATACTTGGGCAATGAACATGCTTCTACTAAATTTTCCTTAGAACGAACATAAGTTTTCGATTCAGAGACTGAAACGCTATACTTGTTGTTACTAATAGGAATTTTATTGGGTCTATAAGAGTGCAGGTCCAATTAACAGACCAAATTACCAAAAGGGCCGAAACAATTGTTGTAATAGTTAAGGTACTTTAAAACAGGTTACTTGCTGATGTGATGTCTTCCTATTTCAGTCAAAAAGAGAAATAACCACTAACCAGCCCACAACTTGACGCTAAAGTCTGATTGAACTTTAAAGATTTCGGGCCAGATTTTAGCCTGTGCTAGTTTCGGGCCGAATTTGCCGCGCCACTGTAGAACCATGTCAAGAAACTTTAATTTATATAAGAGCAATCTCCATCCCACTGTCAAAACACTTATCTAAAAATGTATATGCAGATGTGAATTACCGTATCAACTTCTGTATATGCGGTCACATCCTGCATATATCGTTCCTGTAGCCATAAGATAATTGATTGAAGGGGCAGATATCATCACTCTCTTTCAAATATTCTTAAAGCATCATGAAGCAACTTCTTTTATCTGGGACTGGTTTAGGGTAAGATGATCTAATTAAAGGTCCCAATTAAAGATGGAATAACACAAATTGATCTAAGGGACAGAATTGACTCACATTGCCATGATCCATTCCATGTGCTCATCTCTCCTCCAATCAAATTGGGTTCCTTCTTTCCCTCCCAAGGCAGCCCTTGATTGTCTATATAAGCCCCTCTCGTCTCCATGAGAACACAGACAACACAGTATCACACTGAAGTACTTACCTGTTAGGATAGTCTTTAGGCATTGTAGTCAAGTAGAAGAAGCTGTAATTCAAGGAAAAAAGGGTGAGAAACAGATGTAATTGAAGTAATTGAGGAATAAGAGAAGGAACAGCATCATGAATTGCTGATTGCTTATATTCTTGAGCAAAAATTCGTTATTCTCTTGTTTAATTGTGTATCTGCTGCATAGTACTACATTTACTTGAATTTTAACTTGCTTGTTTTTGATATTTTGAACAGAATCATGATCAATCTCTAACTGTTTTGATGAAATTCCTTGCATTACATTGCATTTTTTCTGGATTGAAGTTATATATGCATCCTTTTCCTCTTTTCTTCTTCTTCTTCTTTGTTTTAATTGCTTCCAGAAGTATAATAGAACTAAATACAACAACATGAGAGGCTAAATGCATCTCATGACCTCTTTAGAGCTTGCTCCAAGAGTGAGTTGTTTAAAAATTATTAATATCACATGAGATGCTTTAGGCAACTCATGACCTCTTGAGAGAATACTCCAAGAGTGAATTAAACCACCATGTGAGCATGCTCCATGGACCCCTCTGGACTTGTCCAGGGGGTGGCTCTCTTAGCAGGAGCAAGAGAGAGGGAGTTGAGCTCAACAAAAGTTGCTCCCCTCTCAATTTTCTGAAAAATGAGTTCATAACTAATTTGGAAGTGAATTTAAACATCAAATTCCCATTTTCATGGGGATATGCTGCCAAAATTCACTCTAAATGAAGTATGAACTCTAAAGAATGATTTGATACAATATTTCAACTATAATTTATAGGAGAAATGCTGTCAAATTGTTTTCAGATTCAGAAAATTGGGATAGACAGCATCTATTGATGATTTTAACTCCCTCTTGAGAATTTCATGAATATAACACATTTTTATCATATTTTTCCTACATTCAAAATAAATTCAAAACAATTTTCATATATTAAGTTTTATAAAATTCTTTGTAGAAAAATTCATATAAATATTGTAAGTACTGTTGCACAGAAAAGGCAGATTCTGACAATGTTTTGAAGAATTGATGAAACATTAACATTTCTGAACCAAATATATGAAAATTTGTTATGAAAATGTTCAAAACAACATGAACTAACTTACTGTTAAACTTATTTGCATGTTTATGTTCAAATATTTGTCACAAATATCCAAATAACAGAAAAAAATGACAAATTGCAGTACAGTTCTGCTTGTCTGATTTTCAAAGAATTGAGCATGAGACACATATTTTAAATATTTTATATGAAATGAGCATGGTTTCTTGCATAAGTTCCATGTAAAGAGTTCAGTCTAATTCTCTGTAGAACAATTCTTGGCAACTGCATTAATACAGTTTCTGTCTCTTCTCTGGAATTTCCAGCACAATCAAGGGTGCATTTTTCTTTCTTCATAATGCATATTGTTCTTAATTTATATGTACTTCTGACATAATTTTGAGCATTTTTTCATGTTTTACACTCATCTAAATTCCTTGTAGAAAAATTCATATAGAAAATAATAGAAATCTGACAAGATATGGGCAGAATTGCCCTTAGGCTGAAAACATGACTGAAACACTGTGTAGGACATAAAATTAGGACATTAATTGAACATAAAAGTTGTTATTAACTTCTTAATTAACATTTCTGTCAAAAATCATTGGGCCTTTACATTAAAAATATTGTAAGAAAGGCCCAATTACCAGTCCTGATGATTGAACCTTTTAAAATTTGACAAATGTGCTAATGAAGACATCTTGATACTTTAATTCTGTCTAATATCAAGTTTATGAATGAATTAATGTGTAGTACTTAAATCCCATATCCAAAAATTGAAGTATAGCCATTCTTCATGATCTGATGAAAACTCAGTACTCAATGAATTCTTGTTCTACACTGTTTCCTACTGACAATCCTAATATAAAGTGTTTAAACTGTTACTTTGCGAAGTAAGTGACATGAACACATTGGTACATTGAGCATTCTTAAATTAAAGTGCAAATGTAATTAAAATGTAATATGAATAAGTCAGGTACCCGTACCAACTACCCAATATTCAAGACTGATTAATAGGTACAGTGTCTTCATATATCACACAGTTAAAATTGATTTAAATTGAACTTAAAATTGGATTAAATACATTAAGCCAACCATGTTCAAGACAAATTTTACAAGAAACGATGCACAATTCGAAGAGAAAATCAAGTAGGAAGTTCTCAGCAAATGCTTGTCAGACCCAAAAGACTTGGTGAGTGCGAGTGCTCTCCACAACACTTCTGTCCAATCCAAGACCATAACTGAATTTCCCTCAACACTAGGATTCCAATGGTACCAACTGATCGGAAAACGAAGTCCTCAGTACCGAGATCCACCGGCGTACTGCCTCCGGCGGCCATGATCAACTCTGTGAATTTAAAAGGAAATGCACGAATCTTGATGAACTCATTTGAATTAGTTTAAACTCTTGGGCTAAGTCTGAAAAAGAAAGAAAGAAGGGTGAAGAGGAATTAGGCCCAGCTCGAAGCTCAACTCTGATGGGCCCAGAAACGAATAATTCGATCTAATTTTATAAGCCCAGGAACATTTGAACTTAGCCCAATAAATCTTGCTTAAAGCCTAACCTGGGGCCCAGTAAGAATTAAGCCCAGAATTCTGATGAAACTTAGCCCAAATGCACTTTAAGTTTAATAATTTCGGGTTTCACATAAAATAATTCTAAAAATAGTTTCTGAATTCCAAAAATCCCAAAATCAATTTTAAAATTTATGAAAATAAATTTTACGATTTTTCTGTATAAAAACATTTCAAATTTTCAAAATTCAAATTTTCAAGTTCAAATTTAAATTTAAATCTAAAAAGGACCAAAACATAAATTTTCAAAATAAAATCCTCCATTTTCTTGTAAATATTTTCCTACATCATTTTGTAGAAATTTTAAGAGATTTTATGTTCATTTGAGCACACTATAAAATTTCAAATTGAAAATACAAATATGCTTTTCTTGTAAATAAGTTCAAAGTGAACAAATAAATTCAAGAGCGAATAAATAGACATCCAAGTAGCGAAGAAACTTGGAGTTTATAACATTTTTATGCATAATTTCTTGTAAAAAATTTCTCGTTAAATATACATTTGAGAATTTTTGTGCTCATTTGAGCATCTTATAAAATTAACCTAAAAGACTTGTGGACACATTTTGACGTTTTTCCTATTCTTAGTCAGAGGTGTCTAAAATTAACAGCTTTAGAGTAATTAACAATGAGACCTTGCGCTCATTGGAATCCAAGACCCCACAATCACTTGAAAATAATAAAACCTTTGCACGTGAGTATTTGAAAGTGAACGTCTGACGACGATTACTAACATACACACACGCGTAGGAGTGACCGTGTCTTTTCTCCCTACAAAGAACGTTTTATCGCTTTTTAGTATGCAGTCCGGAAAGGATGGCACAATGTCATTTATCAATTCTTTACCCAACCCAAAATTGAGAGAGGATAAAAGTGCGTTACGGCAAAACAAATGTATCTGTCATTGTGAGAGAGTGATTCAATGAATGGTGATGATTAGTTGCAAGTCCCTATACAACATCTATTGAATTTGTTATGATATGTCATTCAACTAGACCTGAAATCGAGAGAGAATAGAACAGTGTTAGGGCCGAAAAATTGTATCAGACGTTAATGTGAGAGAGTGACTCAATAAATGTTAATGATTAGATTCAGGTCTGTATACCACTACAACAGGGTAGGTTATATAAGCAAAACATATCCGACCAGATCGACTTTGTTGCAGTGTTGTTACATTTTAGCTATTTTAACACTTCTTTGCTCCAACTTCTTTAGCACTTGGATTCGAGAAGATTTTAGAAAATTTAGTTTTATCTCAAATAACTTAATCCAAATGTCTTATATATGCTTAGAACTTAAAAGTGATAACAGTCTTAGCATATTATACATCATATCATTTTCCTCTATAAATGCTGAATTTTTATTAAGTGAACGCCTAGTATATCGAAAATAAACAAACACATATCTAATATGTTTGTATAGAACTTAAGATGGATGCATTTCACACGTGGAAAAATTGATGCAACTCAACTTGTAAAGGATACAATGAATTAATTTGGAGCACTCCTCATATCTATACACCAAAATACAATTAACTGAGAAAATTTGGAGGAGGCTATTGCAATAGTGCCAAGAGAAAATGGCACTATCAATAGAATATAAGAAAAAAAAAAGCTGAGTGCGGATTCAAATGCTTTCGTGAATACAAAAACAATGAATCTAATTTCCAAAATTGCATTGTTCTATCTTGTGTGGTTGCTCTTGCACAATTAATCAAACTTTACCTGTTTCCCAAGGGAAATGGGATTCAAATATCCTGTCAGAGGTAAAATTATTAAAACATTGTCAGCTGATAAAGTACAATATTAGGATGCAAAAATTGAAACAAAGATTGTCCTTCTGATCTGTTTACTTGTAGCACAATAGTTGTGTCAGAAGACACACAGACAAATCTTAGTTTTACTTTCTCAGTTGCACAACATAGGGTTCACTTTCCATTCATAAGGTCGTAGTTTGAACATTAGCACACTGGGTTCACCATTAGTAACAGGAAAACTTGGTCACAAGTCACAGATGTTGTTGTATAACATTGAATATGTGATTCTTGCAAGGAATAGATTTTAATATTAGTAGGGCAGATACTAATTTAAATATCCTCGAGAGTCTTGACTTTTCTTTTGTTCAGTTGTAAGACAATCACTTCGAATTATCTTATTTGAGGAGAATTTTTTCAGAGAAAGGAAATATTACCCAGAAATATTTAGCTAACCTTTTAATTGGTACAGACCCCAATCGACAATTATAGTCATGATTCCAATTCACTGTCAAGGGACTCAAATTCATCAATGATTACATATTTTGGGTCTCCATTTGAGGAGAGTGGAATACTTTCTTCACTTTCTCCTGAGTGACCCTTTTTCAATTTCTCATACCTGGATTAAGAACAACAGAAGAATTAGAATAAGCGTACAGAACTGCAAAATATGCAAAAAATTACAGTCAAGTATCTTTGGGTTCCCTACTCAAATTTAATTTGTAAATTTCCGAATTATGGTAGAAATGCTTATTTATAAACTTAAAATGTCACATTTCTTGCAAATAAGTAAAAAAATTGTAGTTTTCTTTTGCAATGAAAAAGTACAAATTAATTAAAGTATACACAGCATGCAATTATAGACACATACTTGTACCAGTTGAATAGACTGACGCCAACCATAATAGTAACAAGTCCCACTCCTTTTAAAACTGTGAACTTGTCATGAAAGTAAAGCACTGCAACCTGATATGATAATACAAAAACAGACAGCTTCATAAATTCGGGTTACCAATGGTAAAGCTGACATTATTTATTGTTTCTATTATCTGGATCAGACTCGACTAAATAAACCCCATGGTCGAAATGTTCAATTGTTCGACTGTAACAAGACTCACTCCTCTATGACTTGTACATCTAATAGATCCAGATACATCAAACTGTTTTAAATCGCAATAGCATATGTTTATTGACGTGCAGTGTTACATTTAATAAAACGCAAGCACACAGTTGGTAGCTGCATTGGATTTTATGTGAGGAACCCATGTTTGGATCTGCCATTGGGATAAAATAGACCTGTATCCTCCCTCTTTAACATGTCAGCTACACTAAACCTTAGATCATACACCTTGGCCCACTGTAAGTGCAGTTTTTCATCAATTCCCTCAGGTAAATAAGTTTGATGAGACCATGAGCCATTTACTTGAACCCAATACAACATGTGACAATAAGAAAATGCTAGCGTATTCTTTGACTTTAGCACTCATACAATGAACAAGAAACAGTAATAACTCTTCCTTCACTTGTAAAAAAAAAAAAAAAAAATGAAAAACTAAAGTTACCACTATGGTGACAGCCTCCTTTACAACTCCAGCTATTGTGACGGTTATTGCACTCGTTACTGAAACCAGAACATACTCTATCAATACCTGATAAAAATGGGAAAAAAAGGAGAAGAAACAAGCAGGAAAAAAGCTAATGAAATAAATCAAATGAAGACAAAAGAATAAAAGATTGCCAACAAACAAGTATAGAAAATTCATGTGTACGGAATTACTCTTCGAACCAATAGTCCTAACTTTCTTTGCTATAAACATAGTTTAAATTGTATTTTTTATTTTCAGACAAAAATTTAGAAAAGAATGTTTGATGGGCCCAATCTTAAGAACACACTTAAATTGAGATTTGATTTTCTTTCCTAGTTAGATTTATTTATATTTGTAATGGTTGGTATAATAAAGAAACTTGGTATTTACCATGAAAAAGGCTAATGTCCCTCCAATGAGCATCAGTAAACAGCTCCTTGCAACATGCCAGGGATTATTGAAATATATATTTGTATCAAATTTGTCCCATGGATCCATTAGAAGGGACCCTATAAATGTGGCCACTGCCATTACTGGTGTTACATAGCTCATCAGCGTGATTGGATCCCTTAAGCCTACAATATACAAAAAGAAAAGGAGATAACTAAAAATTAGTTCAACTTCTTACACTAAAATTATAAGCTTGCAGTGTAAAAGCAGAGATTTATGTGGTAGCGAGCAGAACCCAATGTTATACATATTATCAGCTTGCGCCATCAACACTCACCTTACAATTAAAACATTTAATAACTTTAAATTTTCAGTTGCTTGACCATCACCTTTATTTCAAAGAAAAAATAAGGATATTGGATAACCATTTTCAGTTGGACTAACCATTTCAAACTTCATAATTATTGTACTGAACCTTTTTCCCGCTCATTGAAAGAAAACCATACCATATGGGAAGTTCAGGGGGCAATTCAGGGAGTTGAATATCTATTGAGTGATCTTAATAATGGGTTGGAATTTGCATATATCCCACATGCATGAGGTGTTGCGTAAAAGAGTAAATACAATCAAATTCTTATAATTATTTGTTATTTTTTGCCATGCTGATATGCCAAAAATGAGATTCAATGTGAGTTTTACTGTAGCAATAGACAGATGTCAGTACAAGCGGAGACACAAGTAAAAGTTGCTTGGTACAGTAACAGACTTAAATAGAGCTATCTTGTTACGTTGATACTATACTGGCAGTTTTAAAGCATAAGATAGACATCGCATGTACTGACCATATGCTTCTTTCTTCAAATCAAGTTTGACACCAAGCACAATAATCCGGAGTTTAACAAAAAGAAAAAGAGAAAAAGAAAACAAAGTCAGTTGAACTTCTTTGTTCACATTCTGCATACATATTTCCTTAATACACATGCCAAGTAAAAGAACCAAAAAAAAAAAAAAGACATCCGTTTTGCTGTATGGAAATGTTTCTTTAAACTGTCATTTCTTTTTTCATTGTTGTATAGAAATACTGAGAATCTGAATTATTTGCCTCCGTGCAGTAATGAATAAAAGAAAATTAAATTACGAATCATACTTGCAAAAGAATCTGAGTCATTGACCATCTGAAGCCTGACATGACAGCAGCCATCATAACAAAAATGAAACCCCAAAATTCAAATTCCGTCTCTTTGGCAACTGAAAAGAGAGTAACAAAAGAAGATACATGAGTTTATACAGTGTTCCAGTTAGATTTTGATGATTCTTGAGATTGATCCATCAAGCCGGGTAGTAACTAAAAGAAATAAAATTTACCACTTACCAGTTACAAACACTCCCATTGAAATTATTAATATAATTCCCAGTAGCTTGACACTCGGGCTTTCCAATCTTTAATGAAAAAAATAAAAAATAAAACTTATAAGACAATATAGATAAATACACAATATGAGCGACTTAAAGGTATAATGTTATACACAACTGCCTTATTATTCAATGCCATCTGATGCTTACCTGAATGCAAAAGCAAATAGTAGCAGAAAAATGGGTGAAGCCGATTTACACTGAAATGAAATGGAAAGTATAAAGAAATATATGAGTTGAGATAAGATGAAAGAAAATAGAAAGTTTACACTCGATAAAGTAAAATAAATAAAATGTGGCATTTCCAGATCGATCTGAACCTCCAAAATATGAGTTTGGCAGCTTTTGCTACAGTTAGTCACAAAGTACAAAACTCCATGTATTTCACATCCGTATAACAAATTTCAGAGCTTAAATGGCCAATCCATGCCGCTCCACATAATCTCCATATAAAAATCTCATTGGGACCAAATTTTTCATTTTTTGGACTATTTCTCTAATTTTAAGGACGGTTGAAAATCATTACTATTGAACGATTGAGAATTCATTAGATTAATGATTCTACCTCTCCTTAAAAATAAAGAAAATTTCTTAAAAATGGAAACTGGTCTCTAGAAAGATTTTAATATGGAGATCAAGATAAACGGTTTGGAACAGCCGTTCGAACTTTGAAATCCGAGACATGGATGTGAAGTACAAATATGTTTTGAACTTTGTGACAAACCTTTGCAAATTCCCAAAATATATCTCAGATGCTATTTTTTTAAGTCGTCTTCAAAAAGGAACCGGTCAACCTCATTTTTCTGGAGAAAGTTTTGCAAGGGCAAATATGAATTGCTTCAAATATGTAATAAAAAGAATAGAACAAACCATGGTCGCAAAAGTAACAGAAATAAAAACAAGAGATGCATTGCTAAGATTTATATCCAATGCTGTTCCTAGAGCTGTCGGCACAACTACAAAATAAAAGAATAATAAACAGAAAGATAAAAATTAAGTATTAGCCACTTTGATGATTAGGTTTCCGAAATAATGTTTCATGCCAGCAGATATTCTTGCTAATAGCCTCCACAATGGTATAGTGCTAACACAAGGTATACAAGAAAAGAACAAAGAAAAATGTAAATGTCAAGATTACAATATGATCCGAAATTTGCAGGAAGCTAACAATTAAAGTTGCAGTTGGTTTTCTATCAGTAGATATCACTCCATGTAGCAAACTTATAAAGCTGGCCATAAGTTTGTATCATTATAGTAAATATCAATAATGGAGGGATACATCAGATCAGCAAGCCTTCTCAACTGTCACCTTTGTACTACTTGAACCAATTGTTTTCTTTTCTTTTCTTTTGTTTTTTTTTTCTTCCCCTTCTCACTTAATTGGCTCTCTTATTTCATATTGCTTTGGCAATTTCAGTGGGCTCCTCTTGCTCTTCCCTCTTTCCGCATAACTGACCTTGAGTACAGTGGTTAGATTTTGTATAGTGAGTTAATAGGGTTTATACTACCACTATACGTGGAAGGTCATACTGCAACACTGTTTGTGAATATTGAGGCAGGTTACTGAAGGAGCCAGGTCAACTGTCACTGTATCACTGCATTGGGTTGAAGGGTATATAAGTAGCAAGCTGAATTTTCTGGTCTAGTTTGGTAAAATGGGTCAACATAATGCCACAAAGCATTTTTTCCAGCAAGGGAACCCTCTTGGTTTGGTGGGTGCTGCACTTTTTAAGGATGCTTGTGTAGCTAATTTTATTTTTTATTTTTTAATATATATAGACTGTAAGCATTTCACATACCAACAGCAACAACAATTCCTTTAGTCCCAAATAAGTTGGTGTAGGCATTTCACCTACTAACTTAAAGAATATAGTTGATATTAGATTTATGGCTTGTATAACCCAAAAGATATACGAAATACTGTAGATCCTAGTTCAACTACCAAGCCCAAAATAATTGATGCATAGAGTTTCATAAAGCAGATAAGAAGTTTACCTCTGATGAAATAATCTTTCCATGACATGATTAGATTAGAATTATCCTTTCTGGATTGAATGTAAACAATAATCTTGGACAAAACGGCTTGCAGTGTGAAATGAAATGTGTTCATGAGCAATGGTGCTGGAAATTTTCCCAGTTTGTCGCCTAAAAGTGTTTTATTATACCTACATCATATAGATAAAAAGAAATAAATCAACACTCAAATCAATTAGTAGCAAGATATAAGCCGATGACGACGATCAAATTAAGCATGCTTCATATATGATAGAAGGTAAAAGAGTAGCATGAGTATGCAGGTACCAGTTCATACTGGGCTGTACCTGGATTTGGGTTTGTTCAGTGCAGAGTTTTTTGATTGACATGTGTGCTTATATTGTGTTTGTTCTAGAGAATTGATGTATGGGATTGTTTATATGAGTTGATTAAGCTTAAATGTTTATATGATAGAAGATAAAAGAGTTTGATGTATGGGTTTTTACTGGTTTCTTTCTTTTACTTATCTAAACAGGGTAGGCTGATTTCTAACAGTATAGTTGAAACAATTTTGCATTTGGTAACAGAAGTTGTTAGAGTTATGCTTGTTTGTTGCCTCCAACTTGTACAGATCTTCTTCACAGGTAAGCTAGTCTCTACTCGATCCAATTTACCATACCAGTTGGAATCAGAACCATAACTAGATCACCATTTCACCAGTACAGTACTAGCTGATTCTCCTAAAATCCAAAAATATTTATACCGGTACCAGCTAATCTAGATCAAAATGTTCTCCAAAACAAAGACAAACAGGCAGCAGAGAGAGAGCACTCACAGTGTCAAGCAAGTGCTAAAGGTGTACCAAACCAAGACATAGAAGATAGTCTTCATCACGACCACCGGATCCACCGATCCACGAACAACCAGCTGGTGCTGCTGCTCCAGCATCTCCAGCTTAGCCATGGATTGGCTAACCCTCATCCCCCCTCCCCCATCCCTCTCGACATCGAACGGCGACCCGGAGACCGCCGGCAACACCTCCTCACCATTCAACTGCGCCGCATTGATCATGCTCCGCTGCCTGAACCCCCGCGATCTGGGCGACGCGTCCCCGTTCATACTCGAAGCAGCAGCAGCAGCAGCAGAAGCAGAAGAGGCGTCGTCGGTGGAGGAGCTGGTGGTGGCAGCGGATCCTTCTGCCATGGCAAGCGGCAATGCGGGGAGGAGGGATGGGATTAATGGGGATTCGAGAGAGGGTTAGGGTTGCGTGATCTGCAAACGTCGTACGGTGGGAAATTTGGTTCTGTTCGGGAGTTGCTGTCGCGGGAGAAGAAAGGAAAGGAAAGGAAAGCAAAGGGGGGAGAGATGTTTGTTCAGGACGAGTTAGTTAGTTTTGGGGGCGTGCTTTTATCCTCTGCTGCGCAGTACTGTACTGCTCAGCGAATCAACGATGTGGATTACAGAGGGTTTTTTTGAGATTGATTAGCACGAATCTCAAAGCAGATCCGACAGTTGGAGTAATGCGCAATAGAATACTGCACTTTAGAGGATATGAATTGAGTTTTGTTGGGTCGGGTTGATAATGATTAGTGACGATAGGAGACGAACGATTCCGAATCTGCTGTTGTTTCAGAAAAGATAAGTGGGACTTGTTTTTCCAATTTAGATCGTTGGATCAAAGCGAACGGTCCGGATCAATCTGAGGTTTATTTTGGGGGTTCTTTTTAAACAAATCTGGTCCGTTCATTTCAATCTAAAGGTTCGTATTGGAATAATAGGACCTTACTTTTCTTTAATGAAAGTAGGTGATGTCGTCCCCCAGACGATCAGACAAAACTTAAGCAGCATGTGAGCTAGTCTCTTTCCGGTTTTCACCAAACTTCAATGATTGTGTCGACTACGGTCGGAAATAGATCGGAGGAATGTCCGAACTAGTTTGGGCCGTTGGATTTGAAATGGACGTTGGTGATATGTTTTATTAGAGACCGTTGATCTGTTCCAGGTTGTAGGCAGTTTGAGCTCGAGAAAGTTGGATCTTTTTTTTTTTTTTTCTTTTTTTCCCTGGAATGGTGGTGTTTTTTACCCTTACCAAGTAGTACTGGTACCTGATCAGGCAATTGGGACGAATTAATTCCAGATGTATCAAATTCTATGAAAACAAGGAATACTAAATAACTTTTTACACTTTACAGAGCAAAAAACTAAATAACTCTCCGGATAATATGTCAAGGTAAGGAAAGGAATATTCAATATTCAATATTCATGAATCATGAATTCATGATGCATGTGCTACTTTTATCGTGAAAAAAAAAAATAGAAAAGTGTGCGGGACTCACCAGTCACGGCACCATGTTGTTGTCAATATGCGCAGCTGCACACCTGCAGCGAATGCTTTTAATTTACTAAAACAGTTTCACACCTAATTTGATTTCAATATTGGAATTAACATAATATTTATTGGGTTGGATGATCTCTTTATTGTCCAAAAAGTCTCCTCCGATTATAATTATTTTTGACAGTCATAATTAAAATACTATAGCAAAATCAACAAAGTTTGTACTTAAAATTTTTAAACAAGTATGACAATTGACATCTCACATGTACGTCCACTTTATGTAGAACCTAACCTCATTATAAATTGTAAGCTTTTCAACCTTCAACCACCTTAAATTTGTTTAATTCAGAAGACGAGTTTTTTTTTTTTTTTTTGATTAAGAGAATTATATTTATTTCACCTCCTCCCATTTCTTTGTGGAAGAAAAAAGTAGTACATAATAGAAAAAAAAAAAAGAAAAAACATCAAAAAGCACCAAGTGTTATCTAAACACTGATCTACAAGATTTGAGAAATGTGTGCATATATAAAAGGTACTAATAGGAAAAATTAGAAACGAAAAGCAATCAAGGAGAGTTCGTTCATGCTAACTAGTCGCACTCAGAATAAAATTATGGAAAACACGTAGAATCCACCTATAAAAGTAAGCTACCCATTCACCCCTCTTTCACAATCTGACACACCCACGTGCACCCATGTGCTTGTCATAGTTGCATAAATGTTTACTGAAAACCGTAGTGTATATGTTTACTAGAAAATAATATATGTTGATAGGAAAGATATAAATATTTACTGAAAAATGATATTTATTCATCCAAAATACGGTGGACCAGTAGATAAATAAAAGGGTGGTCGCTACCTGCGACTCTAAAATTATCTTTCACAAGTCTATACTTCAGACATCAGTCAAGCACAGAAGCACTCGATTTTGCTTCCGCGGTCAAAATGCATGTACAAGCTAGAATGTTAGAGAGGATATGGTCGGATTTGCATCGTATAACATTATGTATGTTTTTCTATGAGTCCTGTTAATTACTGTATTGTTTTACCGTCTTTCGTTGGATCGAATTTGCCTGTCAGCTAATAAAATTATGTTTGAACTGTTTGGTGGACAAATTAATTTGTGGTTTGTAGCAGGATTAATTAAGAATTTGTTTTTCTCGAGTCTAGCTGTCTCGCGAATTTCAACGTAACGTTTATCACAAGCTTGTGAATGCATTTCCATCCAAAAAAGAAAATACTTGTAAATTAATAACAACCAGCATTTGACCCGTGACATGCACGGGATAGCACTTAAATGTACTGGTAATTTTCACATTTAGATTAATCATTTCTAAAAAAAGTACCCAAATTAAAATGTCATACAAAATATATTACAACCTGCTTATAAATACTAATAATACTAAGTGGTACATCAGTAAGGATATATTTCAAAGATGCATAAAAGTGAAATAGAGGAAATTATCCTTTAAAAATCAATATAGCCTTATGTCACCTTTAACTCCGGAATATCCATAAAAATACAAAATTTGGATGGTTTCAACAAAGAATTATCAATATGAGTTTAAATTACTCTTGAAAACTTCAGAAAACCAACTTGCAAGTAATCTGACATCATGTTGATATCAAGTGGTTCGTATTTAGGAATAACATCTTTTCAATTCTATTACATTGATTTCTCCAAGATAATCCGACATCAGCATCCAACTGTTCACAAAGAAGAAAATGGCAAATTGTGAGGAATAGAAAATCAGAAGACTGCCATATAAAAATTTGTCAAATTGTGTGAATAAAGAACTAAATGTAACAAAAAAAAAAAATTTCCTTGATATACAACTAAAACTGAAAGAACGAAAGCTGCAAGCAAATAAGTATGGCAAAAGAATTTACAAATGAAAAATACCTTCTTCATACATCTTGAGATTTAACAAATATATGTAGCCCAATTGGCAACTGAGGGGACTCATTGATGAATTTGCAGTACTTTGTAAAACTTCTCTTGTTCTCCAACTTTATCCTGCGGGTTAAGCATAAGTCAACAATTAACTTCACATAAGAAAGCAAATTTATTGCATCACAACACCTGTAAATTAAGATTAACATATCTATCAGATTCAATTTCAAAAATATAGAAACAATAAACAGGAAATCAAAATTCTAATAAACTATTTTCTCAGATATTATCGATCTAACCAAAATTCAACCAGGTAGTTGACATTATACATGATACTATTGTACTGGAAACCAATCAATTACAATACTTCATATTGCATTATTCAAGATAGGATATTGACTAAAACAATATAATTTCGTATATATGAAAAATTGGAAAACGTACAAATTATATACAATAAATAATAAAGTTACACTATTATAACAGTGAGTAATAAAACAAATGAAATAAATGGTTACTAACATAATAAAAGGTTTGGAAGAGAAAAAAAATGATCAAACAGGAGATTAATGGAATTAGTAAAATAAGGTCAGAAGGTTTAAAATTCAAAAAAGAAAAAAAAATTAGAATGCTTATATTTATATCCTCGTTCCAACAAACAGAAGTATATGCAAATCCTAAAATCTTGGATATAAAAATGTAATAGGAGCCATTTAGTCACATATGTAAAGTACTTAAACAACCTGCACTGCAAAAAAATTAGATTAAATTAAATATAATAAACATTTCTTCTGTACAAATTAAATAGAAAATATTATATGAAAACAACTAATCCAACCTGCCGATTTCTTTTGTAGTTAGATTTATAGCAGAATACCATTATTAAGCCGTAAAGGCTAATCTAAACAGACCATATTTCTCTAGAAATTAATACACATCAAATTTACAAACTTCAAGGTTTTTCTATTTTTATTCTTTAGTGAAGAGTGGAAATCTATCACAATTAAAGTACAAAAAGCAGACACCTCTACAGTCAATTGGATTCATTATTGGACTATTGGTCCCTCTTCCATGTTAATTATTAACGTAAAACCAATATTAATACAATACATTGCATGATATTAATGTTATGCAGTTAATATAATTCTCATATCAACAACCAGCAAATCCAAAAGAGAAGAAAATTAAGGGTTGAAGTACATGATATTCTTAGAAGAAATTGTAACAGGACTCACTATTTAAATTAAAGATATCATGACCTTGCTTTCTCCTTAGTCAGCAACTGTCTATAGCTTGCATCTCATTTCACAATAACCTAATTAAATTTATAAAAAATGATAAATTAAAAAAATCCTTCTGAAAAGAGAAATTATAAACCTGAAATCAAGAAATGATGATATTGAGCATGATACCATGTTCTCTGAATGAAATAAGAACAATAGAATTTAAAAAAATAATCATAATAATAATAAAATAAAATTATTACCTCTAGTGATTATGAGTCGTAGAAATGTCCCCTTCACACAAAATGACTCTCAATGAGGAAAAGCCCATGAAAATGATATACGGTGTAGTAACAGGGCACCCATGCACAAAAAAGGTTGCATTATGAGACCAAAAGAATAGATCCTAGGATCCAATCAAATTGACATGCATTCAATTCGACTAATGCTATCACTTCCCTAATTAATATGCAACGAATTAACAGAAAACTGAAAAAATGACTCGTATGTAATTTTGTCCAAAATCGAGGGAAATCAAATGAAAAGAATAAATTATTTAAGTAAAAAAAAAATCTTTATTCCATATTACTTGCATCTCAGAGTTTTATCATCGTTCTCAACTTCAACTCTGCCAAGCCAACCGCCCTATTATTTTATATAATAAAGTAAAAATGTTGAGTAGAAAGCTTAGATCAAGTTTTGTTTAAACCATAATTAAGAGGGAAAAATCTGAGCGGCAGGGAAAAACAAATTCTTAACCAAAAGTAGTGCAGACGGCAGTGAATCAATATTCCAAAGAGTCGCTAAGAAGGATCATTCATCTGAGTGAGAAGCTAAAGGGAATATTGAGGCGTATTTTCATTTTATTTATCACTGGAAGGGAGAGGGGAAGCGATCCTTCAAGAGGCGCTTGAATAAAGAACGAAGAGGCGGAAAGAAAATTTCGAGAAATATAATCGCGTTCGTAAATTTTTGGAGAGCTTTATGACAACAGTTTGACGCTTTTGTTTATCTGATGCTTATTTAAACTAGAGCTGTGAATCGGGGCAAAATAATATTACATAAATTTATAGACATTAAAAATAAATATACATTTTTCATATAATATTGTATTAAATAAATATTGAATTTAAAATATTTTATATACAATATATTTTTAGCTACATATCAATTCATATAAAAAAATACAAAGAGTTACATATATTTTGAGTCTTAAATTGCTCTTAAGACAAATTATATTATCTCTTTAATGAAAAAAGAAAAAAAAATAATTTGAGCCATTTGATTGAAATAAAGAAGAGAGAGAAAAAAATTTAATGGTTAAGATTAATGATGATGTGGCATAGGTGAAAAGCTTAGAAGTTTACCCCTCTTTCTAGAGTACTAGAGTTGTGAATCGGGCTTTGCCCGAAAAATAATATTACATAAATTAATAGACATTAGCAATAAATATATTTTTCTGTAAATATATTTTATTAATAAATATTCGACTTAATATATTTTCTATACAATATATTTTTAACTACATCTCAATTCATATAAAAGAATACAAAGAGATAAAAGAATTTTGAGTCTTAAATTGTTCTTTGGGCACATCATATTATCTCTTTAATGAAAAAAAAATAAATTCAACCATTTGATTAAGATAAATAAAGAGAGAGAAACAAAATAAATGGTTGAGAGTAATGATGATGTGGTATAGCTAAAAAGCTTGAAAGCTTACCCCTCTTTCTAGAGTATATGAATGAATTGGTGACGTGGCTTCCTAGAAACACTTCACTCTTCCGCTTTCTTTAAAGAAAGATATGGTACTGTATCAAAACAGTATCTATGAAAATCAGTATTTTCATATCATCCATATCAGAGTAAAATATACAAATAAGTTTAGAGAATGGCATTTTATATTATTGACTCTTGAAGTTCTACGAGCATTGATTTGGCCCTTAAACTGATATTTGATATCTTTTTTAGTAAATGAGCCAAGTTTAATTAAATCTAAATTGTATATTAGCATTTTCAATATTTTTTAATTGCACACACAAAAATTTATACTAAATCCTGTAGTATACAAAAAATTTTATTTTTCGAGTCTTCTAAATATTTGTTTCCAAGATAATCTATTATTTATTATTATTAGTAATTATTTTTAAAAGTCTGAAATAAGAGTTTAAAAAATATGAAGTAGTTGTACGGTATAAAATTTTGATATAAGAAAATTATAGAGCAGAAAAAACTAAAATTTAGAGATAAATAGATATATAGATCTAATTATTAATAACTATGATAAGCATTTCAATATCACGGTAGATTTATTCAATTATATATACATATACAATTACATTTGCTCATACGTGTACACGACGGTTTGTAGGATTTCATATCGGAGACGATTATTATATTGCAATTGTTATTTGTTATAGCACCACTCACATCGATATTATATTTAGAATAATGTTATAATGATAAATAAATACCAAAATCAATTAATATTCATATTAAATGAGTAAACTATTCAAATTAATGACAATACTAAATTACTTATTTTTATATAATATATTGTGTATATCGTATGAATAACTTGATTATTAAATGAGTTAATATGAATATCGACATATTTAACACGAATATTAACACAATCGATCAGTATCTATTTTGATATCATTTTTGGTATCTATGTATCAGTTCCCTCATATTTAATTTGAGTACTGGCAAAAGTGTAAGAAAGGCCATCCAACTAAGAGATTCCCAGCTCCTCAAACTAATTAAGAGTCAAGCACCTTACAATTAATTTCTAATAATATTTCCTCATTTGATTTTTAAGTTTAATTTCCAATATAAACCAAAATTAATTTAGCTACTAGTAATTAGGAAGCATTAATGCAGATCACCTTGAGAAGCAGCAAAACAGTAACACCCGCGGCGGCAACTCCGCACTTTGTCGGCTCTGGAATTCAAACCTTGATCTGGTGGCGCTGCAGTGTCATGGCCGCATTGTGTACTTCTACTGCCCGAACGGATCAGCCGACTTCTTTGATGCAGGCAAGCTCAGATCGGCCCTGGCACGGGCACTTGTTCTGTTCTATCCGTTGGCGGGACGGCTGGTGCAAGGCCAGAATGGAAGGACCGAGATTGATTGCAACGGTGAGGGGGCGCTGTTTGTCGAGGCAGAGGCAGCAGAGACCGCACTGGATGATCTCGGGGACTTTGCACCCACGGTGAAGCTCAGAGAGCTTGTTCCGGAGTCGGCGCATACGAATACGACCCATGTATCTGCACTGCCTTTGCTCATATTGCAGGTATGCAAACAATGTCAAGTAGTTATCAATTAATGAATTATGATAAGATTGATAATCTCTACCTTCAATCTTAGTGTAACATCAATCATTTAATTGGTAAAACAACATTAATGTAACATAAATCGAGTTTTTAATTGAGTGAATTTAGATAAATATAGCTCTAATTTGCTAAAACAATTATAAAATCAACTGTACTGACAAAGAGATTTGAGATATATCAGATCATATGTCGATACAAATCCTAATGTTTGTTTAACTTTTCAGTTATCATCAGATTATTCTGCTCACACTTTCAAAACATCTTTTTGTGCAGGTAACCTATTTCAAATGCAGCGGAGTGTCGCTAGGAATCAGCTTTCACCACATAGTCATGGATGGTTATTCACTCTTCCATTTCATCGCATCGTGGTCGGATGTCGCGCGGGGTGTTTCAATCAGTACTGTAAAATCGTTCATCGACAAGACATTACTCCGAGCAAGGGAACCCCCTACGCCATTGTTTCCACATGTCGAATACCAACCAGCGCCTAATGTAGTGGTGCCCTCCACCTCTCATTTGCAATCGACAAGCGAGTCACCTCCGCAGGCTTCAGAGAGAATCTCTCATCTAACTAAGTATCACCTTGAGTCGCTCCGAAGAAAGGCCGGTCCTTCGTCAGAGCATCTCTCCGCATTTTCATTGACTGCAGCTCACGTATGGCACTGCTTCTGCTTGGCACGTGATTTATCACCCGGTGACATCACGATGATGTACACTGCTGCTGATGGGCGGACGAGGCTCCGCCTGCCACTTCCGGAGGGGTATTTTGGTAATGTAATTTTCACTGCCACTCCTGTTTGCACTGCCGCAGAGGTTTTTGCCGGGGCAGCAGAAAAGATTCAAGATGCAATTAATAAGATTGATGATGAGTATTGCAGGTATGCACCAGTAAAATGAGTAGCAATTAGAGGCGGCGAAAACCCAACCCAACCCGCATTTTTCAGAAAGTAAACTAACCCAACCTGACATGACCCGACCCGAACCCAAACCTAACCCGACCTGAGATCAAACATCATGCAATCAAACTGAAATGAATATAAGATCCAAAAAAGGTTGACATCAAAATTGATCTGACCCGATTCGACCCAACTCGACCCGACCCGAGATATTCTAGAAGGTCAAACTAACCCGACCCGGCCGCCCGATTTGTCAACTCTAGTAGCAATGCAGCTGGTACATGTCTGATGTACACAGCTGGTTTCGCACACTACAATAAAATTGATTAATTAAATTTTAAAAAAGAAAGAAATAGGCATGCTGATGCTCCTCAATTAAATTTTATTGTAATTAATTGATATTATTTTGACATTAAATGAAAGTGAAAGTACGAAACGAACTGCATGTTATGCTCCTTAAATTTACCAGAAATAGACCAATTTTACCAGTAAAGAGCCAGATGCTTCTAACATTTACCAGAAATAGCCAAATTTACCAGTAAACAAGATAAAGTTAAGATGAAAGTAAAATTCACAATTGCGTGCTGGATGTTCCTAATTAATATTGTCTGCCATATTGATTAATATTAAGCTATATATAAACATTTAACAAAATACCAAATCAAACCGCAGGTCGGCGTTAGATTATTTGGAGGTGCAGCCAGACCTGGGCATGCTAGCAAGGGGACCCGGTACGTTCAAGCATAACCTTGGCCTGACAAGCTGGGTCAGTTTGCCAGTGTACAATGCGGACTTCGGTTGGGGCCGACCGGTGTTCATGAGTCCCGGTCGGATAACTACGGAGGGACTGGCCTTCCTGTTGCGCAGCCCGACGGGAGATGGCGGCGTTACGCTTGCCATCTCCCTCCAAACTGAGCACATGGAAGTGTTCGAGAAGTTGCTCTTTGATGTCTACAAAAGAAGCTTGTAAAGTACAAATTGTGCTTTCCTTCCATGAGCATTTCTGGTACATTAATCAAGTCCAATTAATTATGAAATTGTTGTCGAGCTTACAACAACGTCGAAAATGTTGTCTTAAAAAATTATGAAGATCACAAAAAACTGATCTATTTAACGAGGCATTTTGTTTAATTTAAAAAAAAAAAAATGAATCGTGCAACATTCACAATAGAGGCGATCATGTATTTTCAAAATGCACGTGTGAAATTGTTTCATAGCATTGCTGTATATAACTATATAAAGTCGATTAGAAATTCAAACCCTCTGTATGACCCAAATGTCATTATTATGATTAATCCCTATTTGTCATCGGCCAGATGTATTGATTAATTAAGAAATCCACTATTGGAGACCGGCGGACGAGAGCGGTCCCTTAAAGAATTGACATCATTATCAGAATATAATATCTATATAAATTTGGGTTCTCGAGGTATTGGATTCGATGAAGAAGGTTGAAGAAGAAGAAGAAGAAGAGAAAGACGACGCGCATGTGAGTAATCAGGAGTTACCTGATGCAAATAAGAAGGGCAGGAAGATTGTGAGGAGGAAGAAGAAGGCCAAGAGGATGGATGAATCGGATCCGGACTCTGATTCGGATGACGAAGAGGACGAGCAAGTCGAGAGGAAGAAGAAAAAGAAGAGCAGAGGAAAGAAAGACGGGTTCTTGAGGAGGATGCTGAAGTGGTTCAACTTGTTTGATTGAATCCCAGCTGTTGGTTCCTGTGTTTGTATACTGGTAACAAGTTCCTTCTTTGTTGCTGTGTTACTGTAATAAATCGTTTGCGGTGAAGTGTTAACTGTTATGTGAGACAGTTCTATGCTTATTGGCTCTGGATTAACACTATCAATTTGTGTGTATTCTGATGTTTGATTGGTGGAATGGAATATCGTTTTCGGCAATATACTTTTACTATTTTATATATTCTAATGTACTGTTTGTGTGTAAGTTTTCCATCGCATCATGAAACGCTTATTTAGAGTACTACTATTTTCTGTCCTATTATGAGAAACTTCAAGTGTTTAAACGTTGACATGATTTTAAAACAGCATTCAGGTTCCCCTAGAGAACAACAGGCTTATTGTACTATCAGAATTCAGAAAGCATGGATATCAAAATGAAATACTGATTCTGGTAAGACCTAGCTAGTTTACTTAATACGATGAACTAAAATTAATGAACAAACACCCGCATCTTCATCAAAAAGCAATTCTCATGTAAAAAAAAAAAAAAAAATAGTTGCATAATTAGCCTTGACATGTAACCAACAAATCAAGAGATTTGATGATTAATTACTGGTTTAGTCGGAATTGTGTGAAAAGAAAGCGGAAAAATAATCGAGAATTGGGATTTGGGAATCGATAATCTAAATTGAACGAGAATTGTAATTGATCGAATTGATTGAGAGTTTTCTTACAACTAGAGCTGTAACTCGGGCTTCGTCCCGAGAAGTGGTCTCAAATAAATAATTAAGGATTTTATAAAATTTTAAATAAATATTTATGTTGAACAAACTCGAACAAAATTTTTAAATTTTTAATGTAATTAAATAGTAATAATAATGTAATAATTTATAGATAAGAATATATATTAATGTTGGACCATTTTAAAGGTTATAATTTGTTTTAGACATATATTACATTCATCTTATTTAACGAGGAGAGAAAAAAACATAAACCATTAGATCAAAGTAAATAAAGAGTTAAAAAAAAAAAAATCAATGATCATAGTAGTGATGATATGCCATAGTTGAGGTGCTTGGAAATCTACTACTCTTTATGGAGTATATATAGATTTCCATAACCTAATCAATACATAGACATCCCTATTTATGAAGAGGAGGGATCAAATAACCACAAGTTTTGGTGCCCCATCAATAACCACAAAATTAAATCTCTAATAACTACATTTTAAATTCTTAAAAAATAAAAATAATTGATAGGATGTTTTGTATATATCATGTTTTATGTGTACACAAAAAATTATATTATTTTGATTTTATTTATATGTGCATCAAGCATTAACAAAAATTAACGGTTCAAATTTTATAATTTTTTCGTCTCTCTTGATGACTATCGAAACAAAGTTAAATTTTCATCATTTTTTACGTATATGGTATTGAGATGATTTAGAATACATCTAACGGTTTACATTTGTTAATTTATTTATAAATAATGATATGGTTATCAAGGGTACCAATTTTTGTGGTTATTGGATCCCTCCTCATTTATAAAAAGATAAATATAGTTGGCCCCATGTTATTCCCTTTGAAATACTGATGAGGTGTATGTACTAGCTGACCGTTTGGGCTGGTCACGTGACCAGTTCTCTGCCCAAGAGTGATCCGCATATATTCAAATTTTGGAAAAAGGATGGAGGGCCTAAGAATTTGTGTAACAGGCCTCTAGAATCTGGATTGGTACTGTCCCTTTTGATTTATCTCTTTGGTTCTTAAATCTGGGTGGTTACTGTTCTTAAATCTGTATGTTATCATAAGGACAGTTTTTACAGTATTGTTCAAAGCATGTAAAGGACTATTTTCCAAGTACCAGTCAAAAGGATTTTTTTCTAGTTATTTATATAGTTCAATGCTTATTTCAAGTTTAATGCAAATGCTGAAATTCTTAAAATTTCAGCAAGACTTCACAGAGATGCGGAAATTCTGTATTTTGCATTCACCATTGTTTTCTTCATTAATTCCTTAGCAATTAGCATGAAGTGCACTGCTCATCAGGTCATTATATCAGAATCCGATTCTGGAACACAATCGTGGGATAAGGACTTTGTGCCATGTGATATTTTCTGGACTCCTATATTCACTCCACGGAGATTCAACTTTAATAGATAGATTCATAAATCAAATTTGTTGGCATCTCAATTCTTCAAATCGTAATTCATACGATCTGAGTCATGCTTATTAATTCAAGTTTAATGCAAATACTGAAAATTCTGGAACTCTCAAAATTTCATCAAGACTTCCACAGAGATTTACATTATCAAATACTTTTACATCATCAAACAAGTTCAATTACATAGAAGTACAGTCTTATACAGATTTAAACTTTCAAATACATAGAGGTCCAGCTTATTACCTAGAATAACCCCAAAAAGAACCACAAATTTAACTAATTTTCATTCTAATGCAACTGAGTTAATTTGTTCAATTCCAGCAATGCATATATAACATCTTCATAAGCATACTTCGTCTCATCGAACTTGAAAGATTTGAATGCTTCAATGGAGCAAAAATAATCTTTTGTAATCTCAATTCTAGTCATCCCTTCATCTTCAAATAAAATATTCACTGGGGGGATCTCATTTAAGTCTTTGCAGTCAACCATATTGTTGTATGCGCCTATAAACATTGCTTTTTTGGCCCTGTTGCAAGTAAAGAGTTTGCCAGACCTTGATGCGATGATGAGAGCACTTCTCCAACACAAGTGCTGTACCGGTAATCCTCAGATGGTCAGCCATACCTCTAAAAAAAAAAGATCATTACAATGGAAATTCAGTAAATGCACTGTACTAGTAAATGCCGACTGTACAAGAAAAAATACATATTTTTTTTTACATAAAGAAAACATACATATATTAAATGAAGGGACATACCTTCAGCATAGTTGGGTGACGGGCATTTGTTCCATTCACTTGAAAACTTTTAACCCTCACGATTCCCTCCGTAAGATATATTGTAGAGTGTTTTTGTGTGAATTCATCCTTAATCTGGCTGTTCTCAAATGTAACCAAGAACTTGGTGTCCCTATATGGTTTCCAGTGTATGTCATCCTCATCCAAATACATGCATTGGGCTATAGCATGTGAGGCGTTGTGTACACAAAATATGTGTCAATGCTACGGTCGACGTTGAAGCTTGCAGATCTTCTGAGTTCTTTTATTTCCTCTTATTCTTCTTCCATTGCTGGTATGAAGCAGGATGCTATCTAGCTCCTTATTCCCCTCTTCCCTGTCATAAGATTTTGCCACAATATTTAGGTTGGCAAATGGGAAAAACTAACAACAATTGTTAAATCAGCATATACTATTCAAATGGCAGTCCACAAATTGAAAAATTAACTTACTTGTTCAGGATGGCAACACTGGTACTGAGGATATGATGCTTCACAGTGCTGCTGGACTCACCTTTCACCATGCCTCCAGTGTTGTCATCCAAAGAGTTAAGCTCCATCTTTTCAGGTGTCCTCATGTTGTGATCTTTGTTCAATTTTTTAGAATTCCTGGTTGTCCAAATCCTCTCTCTTCCTAGCTTCAAACAAAAATGACACCACTCCTTTTAGTTCAATCCGGAGGGACACATTTTACACCCGGCGATCTCAAATATCTGCGCGTAGTTTGATCAGTGGAGAGTGGAGATTTATTTTTCGCTGTCCTGACCCAAATACCATCGGGCACTGTAGCAGTCGCATTGGGCCAGAACCAAGGGAGTTTGATCAGTTGAATTTGCGCTGGGCGTTCTCAAATCCGCTTGGTTACTGTACAGTTCTACCTGGGCCAGGACTCACAAATATCAAATTGATATGAGAAAATTGATATGAGCCTTAAATTTTAATAGGCTGAGACATTAACGTTAACATGCATTAACTTAAATTAACGATTCTGATCTATCCAAGAAAATGATCAACAGCTTAGGTTTCTTATTTGGAGAAGATAACCCTTTCATGTTATTTTTTCCAATATGCTTTTATATATAGTAAGGATAAGGATGAAAGTTACATCCCAAATTCTAGAACTTTTTTGCTGACACAAATTGTGTAGATATTTATGCATCTCTTGGGCACACGCAAAATATTTTGAGTCAAATACCAGATTAACTAGCCAAAACAATGAATAAATTTAGTTAATTATAATTTGTTTTTTGAGCTTCAAATTTAGAGTTTTCTAAGTATGTGTTTTGCATTTTTTAAATTAAATAGCATGTACAAATATCAATATTTTATTAATATTTACGAGCTTTTTTCTAAAATTCAAAATAAATACTTAGAAAACTCTAAAAATAAAAAAAAATTGTATTCTCCAATATTTCATATAAAAATTTTATTGAGCAACTTGGAAACCACATCCTCCGCAGTACTGCATATTGCAGTTAATCACGTGGGTCATTGGATTGCCTCGAGATCCGAGTCAGCACGAATCTTGAGACTATCCAATGATCTACGTGATTAACTGCAACTTGCAGTACACTGCAGGAGATAATTAAGCACTCGCAAGATGCAACTCAATAAAGGAAATGCAATGCAATGCAGGAATTCACACATATAAACAACAAAATGGCAAGTTGATGCTGCACCATTCTGACGGGCAACCAAATAAAACAACTGATATTGAGTTGGATTATCCTCAGTCCGAACTCAAACAACAGAAATACAGAATCCTCTTCAAAAGGTTAGTTTCTATTAATTAAAAATCTGAAACTGCAAATAAGAATACGTACTATTAACTGAGGATATGATTTCATATCCTCTGTAGCGCTGCATTGTGTAGCGCAGGATGTGAACCGTTAGATCATTTCGAGATCTGTGTCGGCTCGAATCTCGAGATGATCCAACGATTTACATCCTACGCTACACAATGTAGCACTACAGAGGATGAGCACTCTTAACTGAGACACAAACTTAGGCCCCGTTCGATTATAATGGGATTGGTGGGAAATAGTCAGAAATCTAGTTCAATTAGGTAACTTTACCCAAATGTGTTCGGTGTACCATTTGAGAATCATGGGAACCAGTATAAAATCCCATTTTTATTACCCATGCACAAAATTGTGGGAAAAAAAATAGCATCTCAGATTGAATTTTTTTTCACCCACAAAGGAATGCTTGCTCTATCAATTCAAGAAATAACTTATTATTGTTGCAAATTAATGATTACTTGCCTTATTATTGTTGCTCCTGAACATAAACTCCTCCCATTCAATTTTCAGTTGCAGAACTTTTTTTAGAATTATTCAAAGTACTATAACATTGCCAATAAAAAATTTTAATGCGTCTAATTGCATTTTTTTTTAATAATAACGCTTTTTTAGACAATTTATAATTAAGGATTAAATATTTTGTAAAATCTTTAACTTGTATATATGGGCTATTGAAAAAAATTATTTATATAAACTTTTCTACAATTGATGTCATTTAAATTTATTTACAATTAATCTTTAAATTTATTTACAATTATTGATAAGAAGATATGTACACATTTATCAACTATTTTAAAAGAAAAATAGAGGTTCCCACAATATTCCCAATAATACAACCGAACAACTATTTTTGTATACCCATGATCATACCCACGAGTGTGGATTCCCACATTGCACTCAGTGGGTTCCCGTACCCGTAAAATCTCATCCCGCATAATCCCATGACAACCGAACACGCCATTATAGTGGGTAATTAGGATAAATATTACTTGCCACACACAATGCCCCCAAAACACCCCAATGCACATGGGAAAATTTTATAAAAATATCCCTCATTTCAGAAAATTTTACAGAAGTATCCTTTATTTCTAAGAAAATTTACAAAATTACCCTACCATGAAAATTTTTTACAAAAATGACCTTCACAATTTTATAAAAATGTACTCCCACCCCACAAAATTTTACAAAAATGACCCTCCCCACCCATATGCCACTTCATCACAGGGTTGTGGGGGGCAAAGTTGTGGCATGATATCATTGTCCGGATAATTAACTGGGCATGACTGGATACGTACATAAGTAGTGAGTTGTCCTCCTTTTTCTTAGTATTGCTGTTCTAGAGTTTTATTAAAATTTGGGGATGGAATTCGGGATAACACTTTCCCCAAACACACTAAATTACCGCAATTACCGCATATGGGAATTAAGAACAATGGATGATCAGTGCATGGGCTGTGAATTCGGGAAAGTTGTTGCGCTCGCGTGATAATGTTTATAGTATGCGATCATACTATTTCTCGTCTCGTTGTACATGTCAATAGTTAAGTATGAATACAAGTCACAAGATATGTATGTACATGTGCCAACTAACAGATTTTATATGGATTGTCTATAGTAGTCACATGTGAGAGGTGTAAGTGTTATATGTGGGGCCACTTACACTTCCTTTGTGTCTATGATGAACACATCTATAGCGGACACTAAGTATTACTCATACAAGATATGCATGTACATGTGCCAACTAACATATTTCATATTACAATATTCTTCTGACCATTAGTTGCATATATATTAAGAAGTATGCCACCAAAAGATCAAGTCATCATGAAACACAGTGATAAAAAGCATAACAAAGTTTGTATTACGGGAAGTTCGTCAATCAGCTTTCCCCGGCCCCCGCACCCCCTCCCCCACCCCCCGCACTACCGCTGCGCCCCTCCCCCTCGCCAGCAAGCCCGTCATCAGCTCACCGCACCTCTCTTCTCCCCCATCGCCACACCACCACCAGCAAGCCCGACTCCCACATCGACCGCCACCTTGCCACACTACGGTGAAGCCCTAGGTGGGGGAGGCTGCACCGTCGGCCTCCCCACCACCTCCGTTTTTTTTTATTTATTTATTATTTTTTTTTTGGTTTTGAGGGGATACAAGCACACATGGGTCGGACTTTGTTCCACAGCTTCCTTTATCAGAATGATGAAAATGCAATTGAAGAAAATGCTGCCTTCAACGATTATGATCACACTACAGTGAACAGTCCAGCTAATTTTTCTGTTGGGATTATTACATTTTTATGATCTTATCTTATAGTTACTGGTCTAATTAACATTTTGTCCGTTCGCATTTTCAGTTTAAACTTTACTGTGCACACAACAGGTGTACCATATGAAATCAGGCAATTTCAAGATTAAGAAATTATTATTATTATGAGTTACCCAAGTCGAGATGACTACTATATGGTTACTGGCACAAATTAAATGTTATAAGATGGTAATTGTTTTGTACAAGTGTTTTTGATACTTTGGTTTATTTATTATAGGAACTGTACTCACTATTAGATAGCAATTGTTTTGTAACAATTAATGAAATCTAATGAAAAATAGAAATGACATGTAGAGTGTTTGATACAATATTAGTTTATTACAACATTAATTTTTTAATACTGAATCTCTCTTCGTGTTATCCTGAAAGCTTGTCAGATTTAGCCTATTTTGACTTCTAATTATTTTTGGTACAGTGCCTAAGGCTTTATGATAATTCTTCTGGCCGCACCCATATCCAAGATTTTTCAGAATTGCCGTATCACCGCACGGATACGATACCCACACCCGCACTCATGTAACATTGCCGACTGAGAAGAACTGTGTCAGAGGAGAGAAGCCAACATGAAAAGTATCTCTTCTCCTCTCCCCGCTAATTCTCTGCGTTTTTTTATTGAAACAGCAAGAAGGGTTAACGGTGAGAAGAACTGTGGGAGGAGAGCAATCGACAAAGGGTAAATTTTGTATGGATTTCAGTCCTTTCCGAGAGCATGCATGTCTCTTCCCTCTCCGCCATTAATCCCTTGCAATAAGGTATTCTGATTTCTTAAACTTTATCTTTGGATTTTTATTCTTATGGCAAGGGAGCGGTACTTCCTTTTTAGGAATCAATGTTGTTGGGTCCAACTTGAAGGTAATTAGAAGTTTGGGTTTTTTAACTGATTCAAAACTATAACTTAGACTTATCTTTTCTTAGACTTACTTTTTTACTGTCGATTTATAATTCTAGTCAGAAAGTTAGGTTCATTTTCAATTAAGAAGCAAAAAACGCCTCTTTCATTATTAGCCTCAAAAAATTGGATTGCTCCCTTTCAAAGTATAGGAATTGAAATCAAGAACTGTTTATCCTCCCGAATATGTCCTTAAACAAATTAAGTTTATTGGGGGTGAGGCTGAAAACAATATAAAAATTGATATATTTCTTTCAAGGACTTGGCGTTTATGCTTTGGGGATTAGGAAGAAAAAGTATGTGATGGTAATCGGCTTCTTCGAAGAACCTGGATGGTACTTTTTTAATTATATTAGTTATTATTTTGGATGCATTATTTTTACTTCTACACGTTATTTTTTCCTACATTTTTATCCGGTCAAAATGGAAAAGCAATATGAAGTTTGTGCTTATCATATCTACACTTTTTGTTGTAGGTTTTAATCTCAGAGTTATTCAGCATAGAGGATAGTGCTTCAATATCACTTCTGTACAAGGAAAAATTGGTAGTCTTTCATGCTTTGAAAATGTCCTGTATGTTCTTTTTCAATTTGTTAGATTAAACTTCATTTCCTTCTAAAGTTTCTATAAACAAATAGGTCTTACATAGCAATTGAAAGATGGAACTTGAGTATTCGGTGAAAGGTAGTTTTGTTTCCCTGTTCCACCTTTTAAAAGTTTCATAAATATAATTTTGGTTGGGACTTATTCCTGCCTCCTGATATTGTTGTGCAAAATTTGATTTACTTTGGATAAAGATTTCATGTTCATATATATATTTCAATAGATGTGAGAATAGGAAATTTATAAAAATAACTCATATGTCTTAGGGTAAAACCTTCATTTCAATTGACATAAAACAAAGGTTACTCTCAGTTGTATGCACAAAACGGATTGTGAATAATATAATTTCAGAATTGATTTCCTTTTCATTTCT
Source organism: Cyperus esculentus (assembly GCA_030179965.1). Classification (NCBI taxonomy): domain Eukaryota; kingdom Viridiplantae; phylum Streptophyta; class Magnoliopsida; order Poales; family Cyperaceae; genus Cyperus; species Cyperus esculentus. Next base: position 3,357,616 of record JASGLE010000024.1, on the reverse strand, counting down.
TCTTAAATCATAATGGTTGGAGGTCTTTGTAATTTCTTCTATAATTTTAATATGGATTGTGACTTCTATAATTCCATTATATGGAGGTTTTCATATTTACTGCCGTCATTCATTCCAGCTTTTATGGTTTACTTCTTTCTAACAATTAGAGATACTAAAAATCTGTTTTTTTTTTGTCCTTAATTATGTTTTAAGAAATTTTGCATAGTTGTATTATATTTATTTATTTTTCTTAATTATCAGTTTGTATTTGCATTTAAAAGTTACAATTTACAAAAGGAAATATTCCGGTTGCTCACATGATAAACTTACCCAAGGTACATAACCAGTACATAGTTTAAAGATTTAGCAATCTCTTTTCCAAGCTTGATGATCTAAGCTTCTCTACATAATTTGAAGATTACTTTGGAATGGCCCACAAAAGTACTCCCAAGATACTGGTATGTTGCCAATACTCGAAGCAAGACAATTGATTTAATTTAAATTGTTCTATTTTCTTCATATGTTATTTCACATGTAAGTTATGTACAATGAGAGCAGGTGACATGGATGCCAATGCTTGCAAGCTTAGTTTATTTGCTAAAGGAAATTGCTTATCAGGAGATGGAAAAATGGCAGTAAAAAGAAGTTATATAATGACATATTACAAAAAAAAAAAAAAAAAAAAAAAAAACAGAGAGAGAGAGAGAGAGAGAGAGCGAGCAGTGCATCTGAGGTAGGGAATCCAATTGCTATGTCAGAGACTCGGAGTATTTTTTTTTTTTTTTGAAGGGTTATCAGAGACTCGGAGTAGATGGCATCAATTTTGACTTCAGTTATTGAATTCTTCGGTTGTTGTATTACTGTATTAGACTTGATTATGATAATATCAATTAAAAAGGTTTTAAGAGTTCATGAAATCTGACTGATTGGTTAGTATGAGTTTATAAATTTACTGGGTTAACATAATTGTTACGATGGGTTAAACACTTTGATGTTCTACCGTTTATAGTTATTGCCCATTGTATAATTGCTCATTATTTAATAAACATTCTAATTCTTCAAATTCTCTTCTTACATACACAATGTGAATAAATATGTTCATAATAAGTAAATATCAAACAATATATTGAATAATATCTGATCGTATTACATATTGTTTGACATCTTATAAAACAACTTATTTTAGTTATATTTTTGTTCAAATAAGTCCTTAAAACTTTTTTAAATTAATTTCGTTTTAGATATATCAAGCGAATAAGTTCACTTTGGATTCTCTGTTAAATTCATTGTATAGAAAGACTAAGCATATTAAAAATAAAAATAGCAAGAGCACCATGAAATCTAAACGTTAAGAGTTATATATAAAGCCACCTGATGAAGCAAATGTTTTCCTCAATTTAAAAATTAAATGTAAAATATATTCAACTGTAATTGTTATATTTTCAATATTATCTAAGTTATGCAATCCCGTGCAGGCCACGGGTTACATGCTAGTTATCACAACTTCACAAAGTGATGTTACTTGTATGATCTGAAAAGTTCTAATTTGCAAGTTAGGATTACTGTGTGCATTTTTTAAAGTGATACGCTGAAATTTACAGTATAGAGATGGGGAAAGGGGGTAATTAAATTTTTTTATAGCATCTTCTGATTATTAATGATCATGAGTAAGAAACCTCATTATTTTGGTCCAGGCCTGGTGTCACTGAAGTAGACCCAGATCTTAAATTGGTTCTGTGATTTATTTGTAGGCCGAAAATAACACCTGGACTGTTCTTTTCAAGAGTTACAAGCAACCAGAATAATCCAGTTTTGATAGAAACAACACCTGGACTAAGTCTAAGGCAGTCAAGCCAAATCATGAAGCAAATACTCCTGTATTTAGTAGGGCATGCAGTTTGGTCAATATGGTGCTTTGATGAGGATTAATTATGGTGAATTGAACTGAATGTTGGTGATAAAATTAAGGGCTCAATAGCCTAATTTCCAAAAAAAAAAAAAAAAAAATGAAGCAAATACTCAACGATGCCCCAAAATCATAGTTCTTTGACAACTACTTTCTTAGAGAGACCAGGATTAAATTTTCAATATATATATTATGGAGCATATGCAAATAGAAGAAGCAATATATGGACTTTTTTCCTTTTTGGTATTTCATTAAATTTAATTTTCATGGTTATTCTATAATACATATAGGTTTCATGCTAGAGTATGATAACAAGTGGGCACATAACATTACGGATAATAGAAATAATGTCATTTGATTTTTCTACTTAATATTATTATAATAACAAAAATGTAATTAATCCCACTGCAACTTGTGGGCATATAACTGGTCATATATATATATTTGAACCGCTATTATTAAATTTTAGCCTTGTAATATGGCAACTATTTAAATGTCTACATGCATCTAATTGATTACTTATCACATATATTCTATGGCCTGATGGTTGCATATATTCTGATATAAAATTCTCTAAGGTTTAGAAACTCTTTGCCACATTACCAATCAGTTATAGTGTATAGAATTTCCTTCTAACTAATGGCTCTTTCAAAAATTAATAAAATGATTACTGGGTAAGAGTACAATCTTCTAATTATATAGCATCCATTAATAGTTGAAAATCATGGATCCATAGTAGATCATCGAAGCATACTCATACTAATACGAGTACTAACTTTAGAAAAGTATTCGCCCACATAGTGCAATGGCCTCGTGGCGATCTCCTTCCAAGATATTTCGACTCCTACATCCAATGATGCGGTTTACCCCACATAAGAAGCGAAACCGAATTTGATTGCAACAATAAAGATTTGTTCTCAAATATTAGTATACTTAACTCTTTGTAATTTTATTTTCTTTTCTACTCAAATTCTTCGAAACTAATAATTAAAAAGGTTGCAACCGTACTATATTCCTTGAGGAATCAATGTGTGCTCAGTTGTTGGTGGAGTACTCCAAGATTGGAATGTACTTCATAATGGATGCACATGCTTCCCTTATAGTTATCTCCATGGAGTTTTTTTTACTGGCACCAGAATTTCTCAGTTCTCTTTGCTAGATAGTTGAGTCTCAATCCTCATGGGACCTTTTTTTTTTTTTTTTTTTCCCTTTTAACATTTTCTTATATTTTGTAACCATTGAACTTTCTTATACAATAAAATGAAAGCAGGCCAGCTTACCCTTACTTAATTTATCTCAAAAAAAAAAAAAAATACAAAAGCTAAAACATGGAAGCTAGAAAAGCGTGAGTAATGAGCTGGAATTAAAGGAGTACAAAAACTAATAACAGATCGAAGAGAAGACAAAAAAATTGTTCAATTCTTATATGTTGACTTATCAGTGATCACTTGGTAAGTTGGTACTTGCTTGGTATAAATATAGAAACCTATATATATGCATGTTTTGTTCAAACCCTATTATATATGTGTAGCTGTGGCAGAGCATCATGAGTCATGACTACGTTTAGAAAACATTTATTGAACGATGACCAAAATGAATTTTTCATTAGAAAAAAAAAAATAGACTGATGCGAGGTTTAGGTTTGTTTTAACAACAGTCTGGCTAGCTCCGGATTGGTTCAAACCCCATCCCAGTTTTTTTGGGCTTTTCGGATAGGCAAATCTCAATAAAACTTGGGGAGAATGAAGATTGGACCTAACTTATGACCGTTCCTTCCGGGTTGTCTGTATTTTTCAAGTCGGGTTTCCCGGTTGTCAAGATTTTCTCAAGTCGGGTTGTATTGGTTTCCTGGTTACCTCTAATTATTTATGGTAGTAAGAACTAAGAAAATAAATATAAAATTATAAAAACTGAGCTGGTTAAGTTTGAGTTTGGGTTTGAGTTTAGTTTAGCTCAAGTTCGATGTGAGAATTTTTTTTTTTTTCAAATTATTAGATAAGCAGCTTATTAAATTTCATTTATATAGTGTGGCACATAGTTTTTTTTATCTAACAAATTAATATTTGATGGGTGAGAGTACCGTCTAATTTTATAGGTTACGTTGCACATTTTCTTTTATGGACCGGAATAAATATGGACTATTTATTTTTTAAACTCGATGGTCACGATATATTCTTTAGGCACAAGTAAAGAATGATACCGCTCAATTAAAAATTAACGGTTGTCTATATGAGATTACCTCTTTTATATAAAGAATTCACACACCAAAATATTTCTTGCATTCTGACATTCTGTTGCGGTGTGAAGACACTATAATCACATTTAAAATTGTATTATCTAAAAATAAAAAAATTATAAGAAAATGATTTGTTACAACTTGTTTATTTACTTGGAAAGTTGGAATTAAGTCTAAATCTCTCATCACGTATTTAATTCCATCTGTTTATATAACCAACAAATATTAGAATTAATGCGTTCAAGACTTCAAATTTTTGAATTTGCTTTTTAGAAAGGAAAAAAGACAGAATTATAAATGCTTTCATATGAGCCAAGGGACAGTTGGGTATATTAAGAAAGGTTTTATCTCAAATGAGCCCTCAAAATAGCACTTCCTATATAATGCTTAAAGAAGAGAATTGTTTGTTAGCATTTTTTTTTTTCTAAATTTGTATGGGCCGTATTCGCAATAGCAAATTAAATACCCAACATCAAAATAAAATATTTTAAGTTATAAATTGAGTACTGAGTACATAGTTGGGTAGCACACTAGCACGGGATTTTTTTATTAATAAAAAAATAAAAAATCAAAATTACAAAAGTGAAAAATAGTTTTGAAAAATTGCAGAAATAAAAAAACCGCGACCTGAGGTCGCGGCCTAGTCCCAGACTAAGCCGCTACCTCAGGCTGCAGCCTAGTCCCAGACTAAGCCGCTACCTCAGGTCGCGGCTTAGTCTGGGACTAAGCCGCGACCTGAGGTAGCGGCTTAGTCTGGGACTAAGCCGCGACCTGAGGTAGCGGCTTAGTCTGGGGGCACATATCTCCCCTTTCTTTCTTTCTTTCTTTCTTTCTTTCTCTCTTCTCTTCTCTTCTTTCTTTTCTTCTCTTCTTTCTTTCTTTCCTCCTTTCTGTCCGACCCAGCCCCCCCCCAGCCCCCCCCCCAGCGCCCCCACCTCCCCCCCCAGCGCCCCCCAGCCCCCCCCCCCCCCCCCCCCCCCCCCCCCCCCCCGGCGCCCCCTGCCGGACCCCGCAGCCCCCCGCCCTGCGCCCCCCCCGAACCCCGCAGCCCCCGACCCGTCTTCTCGGAGTAGCGGTGAGATTATTGTCTTGTTTTGTAGTTTTATTTTAGGAAATGTATGTTGACATGTTCAATTAGTTGAAAATTGTTGTAGAATTGGTGATTGAATTGTTGAATTGTCGTGAATTTGGATTTAAATTATTGAAGGGTTGTTCACTTGTAAAATTTGTAGGAAATCATAAAAATTCCCGAAAAATGTGAAATCTTGTCGGGAGCACCCAAACATTATAGAAAACATGCTCGCGATCTTAGACTTGTGTGTTATATTCAAAATTTGGGAAAAAAAAATCAATTTCCGCTGCTGCTGGTACCGGCAGCATCGGTATCACAGAAAGTTCGAGAGAGGAATCAGTCCGGCGTTTAAAATTTTTGTTAAAAACAGTTCAATTTTATTTGACGAACATTTGGAGAGGTATTTTGGGAACACTTCTCATGTATAACATTTTTCGATTTGGTGCATTTTTAATGTACTTTTAATCCAATTTCATCGGGAGGGTAGTTCTGGAAACTGTTTTGCAATTTGCTTAAAACATTTAATTGGAAGACTTAGACTTGGAGTTTTTCAATAAAATTTTTTGTACAAGCACTACTCGATGTGTACTTCAAGAATATAAAATAAAATGTGGTAGTCCAATGCATAGATTTGTACAGTTTTTCATTTCTTTCTCTGCGTACCAGTATTGTAACAGTAAGGACCGGTATCGGTTTTCTGGTTTGACTTCGGAAATTCATAACAATTCACAGAAAATTTCAAAAATAGTAAAATTTTGACAGGACGTTTTTTTGTGTGTTGTTTACATGTGATAAAAATCTGAGAAATTTAGACAACCAGAACCACATGTTTTCATTTTTTTTGTGAGTGATGGTCATAAGTAGTGGTGCTGGAAACAGTGCTGCCGGTTTATTAAAATATTTATTTGGGGGCCTTAGACTTGGAATTTTTCGGTGCAAATTTTTGTAGAAGCAAAACTTGATGTTTATTACAAGAATATAAAAAAAAATGGGGCAGTCCAATTTACGGAATAGAGCAGTTTTTTCATTTGAAAAAGAAGCAAAACTTGACGGTTTGGTTTTCTGGTTGTCATTTGAAAAATCGTATTAATTCACAGAAAAATCAGAAAAATGTAAAATTTGGTCGGGACCTTCATTTAGGTGTTATTCACATGTCCTGAAAGTTTGAGAATTTTTCGACCACCAGAGTTGCTGTTTTCCATTTTTGTGTGCACCATGCGCAAAATGGTGTTGTTTTTTTTAAGTTTGATATCTTTTTGGATTTTTGCGACTAAATTTGAAGTTACTAATCAAATAATGGCAACAGATGTCGACTGGCAGAGGCCACGATGGTGCTGGACCGTCAAATGCACCAACAACAGGTACATTGTTGCAGGTACCCGAGGAATGTCACCGCATGCGTGACATCGCCAATGAGGTAATTCCCTTTATTTCTTATGAAATGTTAAATTTTGACAAGTAATAACCTGACACTCCCCATATATTGCATGCGTTGTAGGATATTAAACCCCTCTCCATGAGGCAGTCCCGACGAAGAATCCCGCACCACGACTACTTTGATGACAAGCTAGTTCAGATGGGGTTGTATCAGGTCGACCAGATGGAAACGTTCGACCTCGATTGGGCATTAATCACAGCCCTTGTGCAGAGGTGGCGTCCTGAGACGCATTCATTTCATATGCCAACGGGCGAAATCACTATCACGTTACAGGTATAAACGACATACCAACTTGTGTAGCCCTATTTCTTTGTTAATGGATGTGCAACACCATTTTCATTATGCCGATTAAATATTATGAATACATTGCAGGATGTAGCTATTCTGTGGGGATTGCCGATTAAAGGTGAGCCCGTGACCGGAGTGACGGACATAAACTGGACACACTCTCTCGAGAGTGTGTTCGGCCCAGGGGTCGGGGACGATGCATTCAAGCGCAAGAAGGTCACGAGGAAGGACGGTTCGTCTTATTATAGAGTGTCCAAGTACCATCTCAGGTAGTTTCACTAATTAATTTCCAATTGTACACGTTCATATGTTTTGGTGTCGTGTTGTTTATATGGGTTCATTAAAATGATTTTAGGTTGCGTTGGTTGGCCGAGAGATTTGCCGAACTTCCAGAGAACGAGGATCTGTTGCATCAGAACCTGGCGGGGTACATCATGGAGTTGATTGGAACCGTTCTCCTACCCGACGGCTCAGGTGACTGCATGCCGTCGATGTATTGCCAGTTCCTCCAAAATTTGGACCAGCCGGTCGTGTACAATTGGGGAGCGGCTGTCCTGGCATGCCTGTATCGGAACCTCTGCCGGGCTTCGTGGGCAAATGCGACGTCCATCGCCGGACCGCTAGGTTTTCTCCAGAAGTGGGCGTGGACTCATTTTTATATGGGTAGACCGGAGGTCGTGTCTGATTATTTTCTCGGAGGTCCGGATTCGGAGAGACGGCACGCGTACGGGATCGTATGGTGCGGCAGCAGAAAGTTCAACGACAACCCGCACGGCAAGGTCAGTTTCTATGTAAAAGCCATAGAAGAATTGCGGGAAGGTGATGTCAACTGGGAGCCTTATACAGAGTTGCTGGACGAGGATGGTGTCGAGTTATTGCCTACGCGAGTGCTCGAGGAGTCCGACGCGTGGTGGGCTAGGATCCACTTGGTCCATTTTTGGATGGTCGAGTGCCATTACCCGGATCGGGTCATGCAACAGCTAGGTGCAAAACAGCCATCACCCCCGCCGGCTCCAGAGCCGTGGGAAAAAACTTGCAGGCTTCATGTTCTTGATCACGGCCCGCAAGATCATCTGCGCCCGCCAAGATGGGAGGATGTTCACGACACTTACATCAAAGAATGGGACGAGATCGACCGATATGTTGTTGACCACTCTGAGGTGTACGATCCGAGCGATTACCGTGACTACATGATATGGTTTTCACGAAACGGGTGTATCACCGTGCACACGCGAGAGAGGATCCTAGCGAGATTTTCCGAGCCGCTGCCGTTGCCTTCCCAGCCAGTGAGTTCGATGCCTGTCCCGCCTAGACATGATGTTACCCCGCGCTTGGTACGCATTCTCTGTTGACCTTTTTTTTTTGGTGTTCAAATTAAGAATATCGCTTATCCAGTTGTTATGCTGGTTCAGCGCATGCTTAGGCAAGCAGCGTACGGACTGAGATTGATGGTCTCCAAGACATCCAAGAAGGTGGGAAAGTTCATGTTAAGTACGTGTCGCGGAAGTCTAGATGACGTTGGGCAGGGGTATCGCTTGGACGAGTTACTACAGGCACGTGGACTCCCTATGGACATTGACAGTCGGCAGTCAAGCGGAGAAGATGACCAGTCGTCGGACCCGACGCCGGACCCGCCAACAATGGAGGACATGGAAAACTTTTACGCGGATTACCTTCCATGTTCCGGAGGACGTGGTGACGACACGCCCGTTGATGTCGGACCGAGTGACGATGCCGGTACTTCGGCATCTGCCGATGTCGTTTTCGGTCCGGGTGCGGAGTCGACACCGATGCCAGTCACCCAGGCGGCTCAAACACATCGTCGCCCTTATGTGGTTGGATCGACCACCCAGCGTATGTGTAGCTATTGTACCAATCGGATTTCGTACATATAAATTATTTACTCTTTAATTTCGTTGATTTTCCGTTTTTGCATATAAATTGCGTGCCAATCGAATTTGAAATGAATTCTTTGCTCTTTAACAGGTAGAATAGAGGAAAGACGTACTTGACGACATTCCCAACAATTCGTTCACTTACAACGGCTGGTTACCTTTTCCAGACCACAACAGAGGATTTCTCTGTCGGGTTACATGGCAAAAGAATCAAAGCAAAGGCGGTGCAGGTCAAACCGTGGGGAGCCACCAGAGAGATACAGAGACTTTGTATAATGCTTGACTTTGTTTAACTGTTGTAAACTTGTTCTAAATTGATCTCGCTCGTGCGAACTTATTTAGTGGACTTGGCTAATTTAGTGGACATTTTATTTTTCTTCCATTTGTATGGTTTGCTTGCTTGGCTTGCTTAGTCTCGGTTTTTTTTTTGTTTTATTATTACTGTTATTATTATTATTATTATTATCATAAATTGTCTCATATATCTCATAGAAAATACAATCACACTTAATATCTAATACAATATCGATAATACGTATAATCATAAGTAACATCTCACATACATTTTCCAAAAAGTACACTCACACTTAATTTCTCATACAATAGTTCAATAATACATTACGCATGATACATTTTCGGATTGTCAGATAAATGCTACACAAGCCGGCTAAACCACCTCTTCACCCCTGCAAGTGTCTTTTTGCTGACCTTTGTCTTTCCTTGACGTGTACTCCCTACAAAAATAAATAAAATGCGATAAGATAATAAATATGGATATATGTAAGAACGGTTTACAAATTATACTACGTACCCTGACTTGGTTCTTGTTGTTGATTGTCCTGTGTAGGTAAGTCTGTTGGTCTCGGAACGCCACTCACCGAGTGACGTCCGCTCTGCCTGCGGCTTGGTTCAGGTTCCACACTATCTCTTGTCGGTGGTCTCGGAACGCCACTCACCGAGTGACGTCCGCTCTGCCTGCGACTTGATTCTGGTTCCATACTGTCTGTTGTCGAAGGTCTTCTAACGCCACTAGTCGAGCGACGTCCGCTCTCCCGCCCTGATTGATATGAAATTGTATCGGTACTGATTAGTACTAAATTTAGATAGTTGTTGTGACTGCAGGAATGAAAGGAAAAATAATTACCCGGAAGAAATTCGTTCAATATATGGGCATTTGCAGGCCTTGAACGTGGTGCGGATTGGTCGGTCTCATGGGCAGAAGGTGCCCGACATTTCCTTTTATTATGACCTAGGGCGCCACATCTGGAACACTTGTTCTTTCGCTTGTTTACCTGCTTCTGCATTTCATCCATAGTCATTGGAATTCGGTGATGTTTTCTCCTACCTCGCTTCACCTTGCTCGGGTCTGGGACAAATTGCACACCGTTGTATATTGGCCACGCCTCAATTGTTCCAGCTGGTTCGAACAAAGGCTGCCATGTTCTGAAAAGATATTCCGCACTGTAATATGGAGAGACATAATCCTTTATGTCGAGATTCCGTTCGCTCAAAACTGCAATCACGTGCCCACAAGGAATCCCTGTAAGATTTGGTTTCTGGCATTGACATGTCGAACCATTAGGCGGCAAGAGCTGGACCTGATAGGCGTACCATTTTTTATTTCCTTTCTTACCCTCCTTTGCCCTCACCTCATACATATACCTGGACCAGCTCTTTGTTCTTATCTCCATTGCATGAGACTTCATTGTTCGATTTTCAATTTTGGCGTGCACTTTCGGTGCCCAAGGTTTGCTCAAATTCATATTTTGTCGAGCAAGTTCTCTTCGATCGGCAAACCACTGCATTGATTTGTAAAAGGTTACCTCCACCAGAGCAGTAACAGGCAAGGCACGTGCGTCCTTGTACACCATGTTTAGAGACTCTACGCCGTTAGTTGTCATGATTCCCCACCTGTGCTTGCCACCGTCGTGACTAAGAGCCCATAGATCCGTTCGTGGGGGTTGCTCTGCCCTCCGTTCTCTGTTACCGGTTTTTCCTATATTCATTATGTAGTCCCATGCTTCGCTATGCAACTCCTTTAAATTTTTCATTGGATCGTCGTATTTTCTCATCTTACTGGCATATGCGGCTGCGTCGAAGAGTGTAAGCACACCCGCATTATTGAATGTCTTGTGTATGTTTTCTTTAATATGACGACCACAAAAACGATGTTTGCACTCCCCTTTCGCCTCAGACCATCCTGAATCAACGCGCAAAAAAACATTTCGGATGGCAGGATGTCGGTCAGAAATGACGGTGTATGTTTCCGCTCCGGGTGGTATTACTTCTTTCCGCACCCACTTCATCCACCAGTTCCATGCATCACCGTCCTCCTTATCCACCAAGCCATAAGCAAAAGGAAACAACTGGTTGTCTGCATCGTATGCCGTGGCAACAAGGAGTCTACCTTCGTACCGACCGCTAAGAAAGGTGGCGTCGATGCCAAACACCGGCCGGAGGTACCTCAATGCTCTTCGGCAAGGACCAAACGACCATGCAGCTCTTTTGAATACTTTAATACCGTCGCGATCTCCGGGCTCTCCTTCGATTTTTATCTTTGTCCCCGGATTTTTTTGACGATACGCTTCCAGTAATCGGGGAAGAATGGAATAAGACCCAGACCAACTGCCCCACTCTGCAGCGATGGCCTTCTCTTTAGCACGCCACAATTTACTATATGACGGTTCCTGATGAAAGACCTTACGAACCATGTTGCGCAGGTCCTTCATGGAAACAGCTGGATTGTCTTTTACCGCTTGGCCGATCTCGTCTGCGATAAGTGACGCAGTTAACTGTTTATGATCACGCCTTGCTATTTCAACCGTACATGAGTGGTCCAATGGGTTTGTTTTGATAGTAAATGATGACCCATCCTTACTTGCGGCATACAATCGCCATTTACATGTCACGTACTGCTCACATCTTGCAACGTATTGTACTTTATTGCTGCTCACAACCTCAATTTGTCGGTTCTTTTCGAGGTGCCACTTTCCAACTGCCTTTGTTAATTCATATTTCGAAGCGAAGGTACGACCGACCGCTAAGGGATGATGGAAAACTTTCTTACCACCAACCGTCCACGAGTCGGCTTCTATTGCAGTCGGACATTGGTTAAATGTGCGCACTGGGTGCTCGGGTCCCCGATCAGCAAAAACGTGTGGCTTCCAAAAATGTTTGCCATAAGTGGTTTCGGAAGCCGGTTTGTAACCACTGTTCTCATTGGCATCGCTACTATCGCTACTACCGCTGCTATCGCTATCGCTGTCATCCTCTTCTGCTGCCATTGCTTCTTCATCGTCATCTTCGCTATCATCATCTTCCTCATCTCATCTTCATCTTCGATATCGTTAACTTCGATATCGTTGTCTACTGTCGTTGCTTCTTCGGCCTCGGTATCATTATCCTCACCTTCCTGTATACACGACGGGGAAGAGTATTGTGGTTGGTACCGCGGGGGGGACTGCGGTTGGTACGGAGTGGGCGACTCAGGCTGAAATTGCGGCTGGTAACGAGGGGGGGACTGCGGTTGGTACGGAGTGGGCGACTGAGGCGGAAATTGCGGCTGGTACCGCGAGAGGGACTGCGGCTGGTAATGCGGGGGGGACTGCGGCTGGTACTGCGGGGGGACTGCGGCTGGTACTGCGGGGGGGACTGCGGCTGGTAATGCGGGGGGTATTGCGGGGGGACTGCGGTTGGTACTGCGGCTGGTAATGCGGGGGGTATTGCGGGGGGGACTGCGGTTGGTACTGCGGCTGGTAATGCGGGGGGTATTGCGGGGGGAACTGCGGTTGGTACTGAGGGGGGGACTGCGGTTGATACGGCGGCCGGTACTCTGAGGTGTTCCAATATGTTTGGGAACTGCTACCCGGTAAATTGTCACCCGTCGGCACATATGCATCACCGGAGTGGTGTGGGACAATTTCCACGAATAACTCAACCATCGACAAAAACGGACACCTTATGGTCTGTGCAATTGCACCTTGCAATCTACGATCATCATAAATCTGAACTGGGCTGAAGAAGAAACTGCCACGGTCCGCTGTATTCATTTTGCCCTGAATATTTAGTGCGAATTCGTTTTCCATCAATCCCAAATGCCGGTATATCATTCGTTTTAAATTCTCGAATGACACATTGGCCTCTGATGAAAACACAAATCTTGGTGGTTGGTTATAACATACACCCATCGGGCCAACAAATATGCAACCACCGACATGAACACCGAATGACACGGAAGTCATTGAACTAGACCTACATATGTACAGTACATTTAAAAAACTGTTTCAATATCTCACAAATCTTTAAGAATAATAATAAATTGATTTAAATTTTTCCCAGAATAATTTATAAGTGGAATCTTAAATTAGTGGATGGTGTTTAAAATAAGTCTGAACAGTGTTTCATAATATATTCAGAAATTAAATATATAAGTCCTAATTTTTTTTTGGATTTAAACAACTGTTTCATATACCGTACAATTGGTGGATGGTGTCTAAAATAGGTCAACGGAATCTTTAATTAATATGGTACCAATAGTATCCTACATAAATTAATTAACAGGGTTATATTTTTTATTAGCAATCCGGTTAAACTATTATATTAGCAACCAAATTAAAATGTAGAACAATTTTAAGGGTAATATAAATCCTTAACATGGTAATATTTTTTATAATAAGATAATGTATTACTTGACAATATCTAACCTTCGGCGAACATGGCAGATTAGCGGAATATAACAAAGCAGCAGCAGCAGGCCATAGCGGTGCCAGCGAGTACCAAAGGGGAGCTTCTACCTCAATATAACAAAGCAGCAGAGCTTCTACCTCAATATATAGCGAAGTGAAACCAGAGCTGCCTGGTAGCTCCACCAATCCTTCAGCGCTACCAGAGATTCAGCGCTACCAGAGCTTCAGCGCATGGGAAACAGGAATACTAAGCCGCTACCTGAGGTCGCGGCTTAGTCTGGGACTAGGCCGCTACCTGAGGTCGCGGCTTAGTCTGGGACTAGGCCGCTACCTCAGGTCGCGGCTTAGTCTCGGACTAGGCCGCTACCTCAGGTCGCGGTTTTTCTATTTCTGCAATTTTTCAATACTATTTTCAACTTTTGTAATTTTGATTTTTTATTTTTTTATTAATAAAAAATTCCCCACTAGCACTGTAACTACTATACAAAAACGGAAGAAAAACCCAGCAGTTTCAAGGTCTCACGCCATCCCTTTCAGCTATACTGTCTGATAGTTATGAAATTAGATCCCAAAAATTGCCTCTTCAGCTTCTTTCGTATGTCCCTTTGATTTCATCATTTTGAGAGAGGCTTAATGTGAAATTTCAGTAATACCAATGCAGTAGCATGCTGGTAACAACTAGTGAGATCACAGATCGCGCATTCACTACACCAAAGTTGGTCACTTTCCACAATTTTATTTTATGGCAACAAAAACAAAACTTGTGGAATTAGAAATATGTTGCCACGGAAATATTTTTGGTGGTAATAAAATATAATTAATGTAAAAAAATATTTTGAAGTAATAATTAAATTATGATTTTACAATAAAGCATTTATTGTAATAGGGGGTTCTTAGTTTTGAAGAAACTGGTACACTTAATAATTTGTAGACACAAATATATGAGAAGTATATATGGCTTTCAAACCAATTGACCAATTGTTGAGTGTTGTTTGCTGCTTGCTTGGTGTTCTGTTTTCCTTTACGAATTTTGCCATATTGGAATTTCTCAGAAATTTGAGGGGATATGTGTAAAACAAGTGCTTATCCTCTGCTGCGCAGTATTGTACCCCACAGAGAATCAACGATGCGGATTATAGGGGTGTTTTCTGAGAATTGTGATGCACGAACCTTGAGGCAAATCCAACGGCCAGGATACTACACAGTAAATTACTGCGCAGTAGAGGATATGAACTCGTGTAAAACTGCCTGCCATTCCCTTGTCAGGTGTTTTGATGGTACAGCTTCAGCTTTCTACTCGTTTCTACTCACCATTCAGAGTATAAAACACCTCTTTCATCCTTCTCTTTCATACTGCTGTGCTGTAGTATAGAGGTAAGAGCATCTCTTCTCTTCTACTGTTGCCTGCCTCATTCAATTAATAATCCTTTAACCTTAATTTCCCTTTTGAATTCCAGTGGTTGATATTGTGTACTAATTAAATAATTTGCTTCTTTTCCATTATATTCAGGATCATAGTCAGTAAAGGGGGAAGATCGATCGATGCTGTTCTGAGTCTGATCTGATATTTGCAAGGTAAAACAAATTAAGAGCAGCTAGCTAGCACTGCCTTCCTCTCTTCTCTTCTACTGCTTTCCTTCTTTCATTTTTTTTTTTTCTTTAAGATCTCATCTGATAATTAGTGTACGTTGTATAGATGTGCACTTAACTAATTCTTGTTCTCTTTTCTTTGTCTTCTATGGTTTTACCCCTCCCTTCATCGACCATGCAGAAGGCTAGCTGATTACTGGAAAGAGGAATTAAGTGTTTTTCTGATTTGAGTTTCGTATTACAGGACAAGGTATCCCTTCGATCTTCCTTTCAATTTTCAACCGGTCCATTTAAACATCTGGTATGTTGGCTGATTTCTCAAGTTCTGTACGAGTTTTAATTGCAGTTTTAATTGGAGTTGGATTCGAGCAACAACCACCTTATCAGAACACTGTCAGCCGCATCGTGGTGGTGCAAAGGAGCTCGATCGGGCAGCCTTCAATTTCAGTCCGCAGCCACCATCGCCGGAGAGGAGCAAACTCAGGTCAGTTCTGCCCTCCCTTCCCCCTACATCTTTTTCTTCTGCTTTAGTTCATAAAATACACTGTAAAAGTGGGGTGGGGTAGTTAGATAGGGTTTAGCGAGACGATTCCGATGACCTATCAAACTCTCAAATCGGTGGCCGGAACGAGGAGCATTTCACCGGTGAAGCTGGTGGTGGCGCGGCGGAAAACAACACCGATTCGGCGCCTATTTTTCCTTTTTCTTATTTTATATTATATCCCTTATTCTGACAGGTGGGCCCCACTCTAGTTTAAATCCTAACTGAATTGTCAGGGCTAGCTAGGCATGATTAACAAGTCGATTAGTGGGCTGATTTCAGTTAAATTGTCCAAATGACACTCTCTCATAGGTTTAGGCACTTAATTAGCATCATGTTTGAACACACTGTTTTAAGTTCTTCTGTTGCCATATTATATGCATTCCTTTGTGTTGCGCACACATTCAATACAAATGTGTTGTCGATCGGTGATCCAGTACATACTCCTCCTTCCTCTCTTCAATTTCCTCTTCTTTTTATGACAAATGGACCCCACATCTCAGCTTTGACACAGATTTTTTTCTTGGCTGAAACGTGTCACTCTCCTATTGGCCAGTTTATCAATTTTGCAATTTAAAACTCATTTCTCACCCAATTTATTTAGCAAATGACTTTATTTTTCACACCAAAATATTGCTAATTTTTAGAAGAATATTTTAGAGATATTTGGTGGATTTTATTATGCTCCCCTCTCCATTATTTTAAGCAAAATTCACATTAACTGTCTCTTTTTCTTAAAAAAAAAAGTCGGTCAATTCTTATGTTTAGCTTATAGATATAGAAATCTATATGTTTTCTTAAAAAAAAAATTTTGGCACGCCGAACCCATTCAGTCCGAAAATGGCCACAATCTATCGCAACCGAATTATTTTTTCGGTTCATTTCAATGGAACCGAAAAAATAATTCGGTTTCTCTTTGTTGCAGTATGTCTGTACTGCACCCCGCACACGTTTGATTTGAAATTTCACATCTGCCGAGTACAATTTTCAATTTTGTAATCATAGAATCGAAGCACTTGATCCGAATTGTACATCCGATTTAAATCAAACGGTCGAAGTCTTGATTGAAATTTGAATGGCAGAGAACTGTTATGATCTCATTGACTCCAACTCCAACAGATAATAATAGACGCGACTCTGATTACTCTTTTTTTTTTTTCCCTTGTAGAGAGACTCAGGTTCCTCTACACGTTAGTACATTATATGGTGCAAATTTTTTCCCTTGCTAAAAAAAAAAAAGAACCGAATTATTTTTTCGGTTCCTCAAATGGAACTGAAAAAATAATTCGGTTCTATCTATGGGATCGAAAAACGCATGCCATCTTTCTACTTTCCGAAAAATTTGTTTTTCAATTTCGGTTTTTAAAAAAATTTGTACTAACTCTCATTCACATTTATTACATCTTTAACTTGACCCCGGCCATAATCCTTTTTTTTTTTTTTGTTCTTTTTTATTCAACATTCAATGTTTGTAATTGAATTACAGTGCAATTTGTACTATTAATAGTATCATTGCCCCACTCTTCTCCAATTATAAAAGAAAAGTAACCAAGAGGATCATTTTTAGGGCCCCGAGTACCCGATATATTTGTAAGACTATTTTAATAGAAGCAATATTTTTCGTCCTAGTCAAAGGTTCTATGATACTAACTCTCATTCACATTTATTACATCTTTAACTTGACCCCGGCCATAATCCTTTTTTTTTTTTTGTTCTTTTTTATTCAACATTCAATGTTTGTAATTGAATTGCATTGGAATTGTAGGAACTTATACTTTGTATATAAAGTCCATGTAAACAATTTAGGATGAGGAGGGATCAAATGACCACAAAAATTGGTACCCATCGGTAACCACAAAATTAAATCTCAATTAACCATATTTTATACTCTTAAAAACCAAAATATTTTGTGTTCCATAGTTTCATATTTTCTTACCAAGGTCTGTATATAAGATGTTATACAGTAAAGAGGATAGATCCATTGACAAGTAGGATATTTCCTCTCATTTTGAACAAATAAATAGAAAGACATGTCAGTCTTCAAAAATTGTTTTAGAACGATTCTTGTTGTATGTGTTTAATTAGTAGTAAACTGTAATAACTGAATTGTGATAAATTGTTTGAATTGTCCATCTCCGCCTAATAATTAACTCATACAATCGTTTCCTTACTTGAATAGATGGCGTCATTTGGGGCTACACTCGAAGCTATGAAATGGTTGATCAGCAGTGTTGTGTATGTGGCGGTAGCAACGATAGGGTTAACACTATCCTTCACTGCACATCCCTACACCCTCACTGTTTCGCCTGGGTGCACTGCTGGACCGGAGTATCACGAGGTGTTAGGCACGGCTCAGCGGATGGCGATTTATTGTGGGTTCGCATCGGCTTCACTCCTTAGCTTCGGCATCACTGCCATAGGCGATTGCAAGGATCTATCCAGACTTGCTCTCGGCAAGAGAAGGTTTGTTAAGGGGCTAATGGTACTAGGAATGCTATTCTATATAGCATTTTTAGTTTGTTGCATCATTGCTCTTGCCCTTGCGGTTCAGATAAGGACACAAGTATTTGCTTGTACCACTTCATTTATGATATCGTGCTACCTCACTGCTGTTGCAGTTGCTGTGGTACCGACGATAGGATGTATTTTTATGATCATTTATTTTGTCGTAGTGACATGATTTAGTGTTGTGGTTTCAGTTGAACTATTTATGGAGTTTGGTATCATATATTATAATGTTGTATGGATGAATTTTATGTAAGATATAGTACTTTAATTAATTAATCGCATTTGACGTTTTAGCTTTTTTATATATGTTTGCGGGCTTGACAAGGAAAATATCACAGATTCCTTCTCTTGCTGGAATCATCAATGTTTCTCTTGGGTTGTATTGTATGGAATTGCCAATTGGGGGACAGTCTGTTGGGTATAATTTGTTGTATGAAATTAGAGAAACAATTAAAAAAATTTTAAATGCATATATTACATTATAGAGTGAACACCTTTTTTTTTTTTTCTTCGGTAGGACGTATATACGGATCAAAATATTATACGGATTCAAGTGAACTGGATATAGTTTTATAGAATTTCATTTAGCAATAAGCTGGGAAAAAAATATATATCTGGACTTTGATTATTAACAAGGGCAACACATGATTCAAGAATGCACTGAAAAAACATAGTAAATGTCATTCTGAACTATATATGCAGTTCATTTCGTGACAAAATTGTCCCCTAAATCCTAATCATCGGCGTTATTAACATTTCAATTCGCCTATATTTGAATGGTCATATCGACACAAAAAGGAAAAAAAAAAAAAAAAGACAACTCAAAGAATAAACAAGATGATTACTAATTTTCTGCCATCTATGGAGTTCGTGCACATAACAAGTTTTTCATGACAAGATTCAAAAGTAATATTATGAAACTGTATCAGCTTTCTCTTCAACAATCCTGCAATATAGAATCAAAATAAAATTTAAATATAGAATTTTAGCCCCCTGACATAATAGCACAAATGTACAAGCTTAAGGGCACCTCACCAAGCAGGTATAGCTAGCTACCCATATGAAGACAATTTCTTAATTGCTTTTTTTTTTTTTTTTTTTTTGACTTTTTGAGGGCTTTACTGGGATTATACAAGCAAAAGCGGACAAACAGCAGCAATTGGGTTGAATGAATACTTGCTGACAGTGTTTGCTTGGCTGGGTTTTGGTTTAACAAGCAAAATAATTCTAGCTATCCAAGTCTTTGCCTAATTGGTTTTAGTTATTCACTATTACGGGAATCAGTATTGCACCAGCCAAAATTATATCCCAAATTGAAGTAGTCAAAAGTACGATTCGGAAAAGAACTAACCGTGTGTTTTCACTATCAGAACTACTCTCATTGATACCAAAAGCAATATAATTAACACTTGTGTCATCAGAAAGGGACCAATTTCCTGTCAATGGATTGTATACAAATCCTGCCATTTCTTGCACCTGTACATACAAGCAAGAAAAAAATTTAGATAAAACATAAGTATACATATGATTTACAGACAAGTACGGATTTCTTGGACTCCAACTAGTATTTGAGATACCAGAGTTGTCATACAGAACACAATCTGAACCGTCAAAGTCAAACTTGCAGATACTTTAAGAAACTTGCCTACAAAGCCACATCACTGATGTGTGCCCAATCCAAATTGGACATATCAAATTGACGTGGTGCACTGGTGCTACACACCAGATTGGACTCATGAAACTAAACCAAGCAACAAACTAATTTAAAAATAATGCACTATGTTTGTGTGTATGACCATCTTAGCTTCTAACAACAATTTTTATCAAATTAAAAGACGAACTCAATAGGATCAACTGCCTTAATGGTTTCACCACCAAGAAACAAAAAGCAGAAACACTGACAACTACCCATCAAGTTAGCAGTCTACGTCCGGTGAACTTTCTCAATTCAGTGCTAATTAGATTGGTCAGGTAAGAGTTGCCTCAAGGAAACTTTTCTCAGTAAGGTTGATTGGCCCTCAGATATTACAAGTTATAAGAGTAATTTTCTGGTCTACCAACAACCCGCCTTCAGTTGAATGAATAAGCTATGTGATGACATGTATCAATATCAACATTCAGCTTCGTTATAGCACACTACTTTGTATGAACTTCTTTCTCAATGAGAAAGAGAAATTTTGAGTTTGTTGGGTGACAAATAATGCCATTATTTCCAAGTTATTAGGACAACAAACTAAAACTTTACCGGTACTGAAGCTCTCTGAAGTATTAAGACTAATTCTTCTGGAGTTATGAATTTAGACCACTCATGAGTTCCTTTTGGCAGCTAAAAAAGTACATATAACATATATTAATATATAACAGATAGTTAAACAGATCATAGAACTAAAGATGATGCTCCATCATCTAGGTAAGAAACAATTGAGTTTTTGTTGGGTACACATCCGATTTAAAGAATTCAGGGTAAATACCCAGCTGGCCAAGTTTTGATAGTATATACCCAATTTTCAATTTCAAATAACATCTTTCGGCTCAGTACACTAAAAGCTGCATGTTTAACAAAACAAAACAAGAAGTCGATCCAAAAGTTTGAACGGGAATCTAATGTCTAATGTGCAACACACCCTCTGTCTCTCTGTCTCCACGTTTCCAGAGTAACACAAACTAAAAATTGCCTTTCTACCTCAGTATCTTATAGAGAAATACGAAAGACAGGATAATTAATTAGGTCTCCAGAAGAGAGCAGAGAATTCAGGAGCACAGTAAGGTCTAATCCAGAGTAGAAACAGTAATTACCCAATTGAGAATGTACTCAGCAGCAACAATGGTAGTAGCATATGCCCTCATGGTGCGGTTGATGGTTGAAATTACCACTGCACCTCTAGGAACTGTTAATGCAGCAAGAGATTTGCAGAAGTCTGCTGGATCTGCAACATGCTCTATAACCTGTAATTAGAAGACCATTTTGACCCCTTTAAACTCGTTTTATATTATGTAAAACAATCAGAGCATGACCAAACAAAAAAAAAATCTAGATCCTTCAACTAACAAAACATACTGATTGTCATTATTATATCTTGCAGATTGGCAATCAAAAATAAAAAATGAATATAGGCCAAGCCATTTCCTCATAGTAGACTGCTCATATATAGCGTGGTACATATGCATGTTTATTTTTCACTTCAGTGCTGATCAAAATATGCAGTATTTCTATATTTTAGTAACTTTAACAAATAATTACTCAGTTGTATGTTTACTGACTTCATTTGAGATCAAATCTTCGTTGCTATAATCCAAGAAAACACAAACAAAAAGTAAAAAGGGAAAAAAAAAACAGAATAATTTCAAAGGAGAATATGACTCACCTCAAGAGAGATGACAGCATCATATTTCTTATTCTTCTTGACCAAATCCTCTACATATGTGAGCCACAATTACTTTTCACAGTGTTTCAGTTGAGAACAAAGATAAGTTTTTGCCATGTGTGAGATAGAGATTACCAGCTGTCGTACAGCAATACTCGATCGACGAGGTCAGTGGATCAGATGCCTAGTTTAGCACATAAAGGAACAGTGAAAAGAAGAAATGAGAGCCAGAAAATCAAACACCAATTATCATGAAGATTATGTACATACTATAAGTGATTGACTTCATTTTGAAAGAGAAGATGATTCCTAGGCCCCACTGAAAAGACTACAATCATGTATTGGGCTCACAATTATAGGAACTTTGACTAATTCTTGTAGTGCTATCAGCTGATTGGTAAGAAAAACCATGGGTAGTAATGTCAGGAAATTAATATTTTATATATTTTTGCTGGGAGGCAACAAAAAAGGTAAATTTACATTACAGCATGAACTGTTGCAATATTTATATTCTTCTCCACTGCATCAATACCAGTGACAGCTGCTCCCAACCGTGCCAGAGGCTGTTGAGATGAAAGAAAGTACAGAGAAAGGTGAAAATATGTTATATTAAAAATTAACAGAAAGGAAACTCTTTGCAACTATTTTTCTTGGGTAGTTTTTCACTTGAAATTACTCATAGAGATGGCAACAATAACCTTAAACATGTACATAGATAAATCAGAAAAATAAAAAAAAATAAAAACAGATTTTCATATACATATCAGGTAATATAATAAAAAAGGTACCAAAAGCACAATCCTAAAACAGGTTGAAAGATTCTACGTGCACAAGTGAAAGAAAACCTCAGAAAAAGTATACTTCTTCATATTAAAATAAGTAGTACCTCAGAGAGAATACCGCCTCCACAACCAACATCAATTATCTTAAGGCCTTCTAAAGGTCTTGGTGAATAAGGATCTCTCCTATTATACCATAAATCAAAGAATGAGATCTTTCATTGAGCAATGAAATCTTGAACCAATTTGTACTCTCAATTTTACTTTTAGAGCTCAATTGGGATCAGGGAAGAAATCAAAACTTCATTTCTTCACTCGGGTTTGGAATCCATGTAATTGAAATGGAAGATATGTTCGAAGGGTAAAACAGGACTTAATAGTAACATGACCCACACAATTATATGAAACTGTGCAACAACTACCTGAAATGTCTGCAGAGAACTGAGCGGATAAAAGAAACACGGGTCGGGTTCATCAAATGCAGTGGTTTGAATGGGCCTTCCGGATCCCACCTGGTAACAACCCAACATTTAGTTAAAAAAAAATTCATACAAAATTTTACAAGAATTCATTTCCATAAATTAGTTTAACATTACAAAAATCAATAAAGAAGACTGAAATACATAATCAGAAGATCTTAAAACATAAACCCATTCACATCCTAAAAAAACTCCAACATGCAATGTTAACCCTTTTTTTCCAGTACCAGAACAATAAGAGTTGGTTTTACCAAAACTTATTTACTAAGTAATGTGAATCCTACACACAACTAATTAATCACAGAATCATCCTATTCTTAACTATAAACAATTCTAACAAACAATCCTAAAAACCCGGTCTTACGATCTGCATTTCATCTAAAACCGATCACAATAAAGAACAATACTTTATACCTCTACACTAAACCCTTAAATCACTACCTCTCTTAAAAAACCTGCCTATTCCATACTTATTATCACAACAACAAGAAGATCAAAGTGGGGGAGAACGGAGAAGGAAGGATGAAGGTCAAGGATGGACCATGTCTCGGCAATGGCAGCGAACTTGGCGACCTCGACGGGGTTCAGTGAGGACCTGACACCAGATCTATCTCTGCCACCAGTAGTGGGGGGGTTCTTGTTCGTTGCAGCATCGGATGCAGCGGAGTAGGGCCTGGGCGACAGGGGGACTGGGGCTGCGGCACGGGGGGAGGGGCGAGAGTGGGAGCGGGGGTGGAGAAGCGACGGCCGGGCGAGCAGGGCCCGACGGCAGCGCAGCAACGAGGAGCGCATTGGTTGTTGGTCGTGAGAGGGTTTAGAGGGAAAGGAGCGGCGAGGTGAATGTGAATGTTATGCGGTGGGGGGTGCACATAGAGGTGGCAACTCGGGCGGCGGGTCGGGTTCGGGTTCGGGTTCGGATTCGGGTCGGGCAGGTCGGGTTAGTTTAACTTTCTAGAATCTTTCGGATCAGGTCGGGTCGGGTGATGGGCGGGGTGGGGCGGGTCAATTTTAATATCTATTTTTTTGGATCGTATGTTGATTTGAGTTAGATTGGATGCTATTTGATCTCGGGTCGGGTCGGGTTCGGATCAGGTCGGGTCGAGTCGAGTCAGTTTGACTATCTGAAAAATTTCTGGTCGGATCAGTTTCGGATCGGATCGGGTCGGGCGGGTTTCTCGGTCGGGTCGGGTTCTGTCACCCCTGCACAGGAATACGACTGAGAAGTGAGAACTAGTGATGAGAAGAATGGTTTGGTTTGGTTTGGTTTGGTTTGGTTTCTGCCTTCTACTGAATTTTGTTTTTGTTTTGCAGCTGATGCACAGATACTAGATGCCATCCTTGATACAGATGATTTGACCCGTCACTCCTGATTTATGCATATATAAATGTATTTATTATACAGTGAAAGCTATTTTTTATGCATTTGAACTAAGTTGTTGTGCTTAAAATCATTAAACAACTTGCATACTAAGCATTTTTGTCTGCATAAAAAATATTTAATAACATGCATTCTACGACCAATACATTGCATACTAAATAAATTTGAGTGCATAATAAATAATTTTATATATATATAGTATTTGTAAGTTGTAACATGCAGTCTAAAACCAATACACTGCATACTAAATTAATCTGTATGCATAATAAATAAGTTTACATGCATAATTAGCTATAAAGTGTGCATAAAAAAGTGTGACAGTGAAATAAAGAGAAAAAGAAGGAAATGATACAGTGAATCAAACGAAGGGGTCATGAACCGGTTAAAATTCGCTGAACCGGATATTGAACTGCGACTTGATTATTGAAAATAAGTTTGATTGGGCGAGTTGAGTTTACAATACATACATAATTATCAGATGTCGCTGCATACTTATTACATTTCGGTGCATAATAAAGCAAAAAACAAAAAATATGTTGTGCGCGATAGGAGTTCCGTATGTATGTTTCCCTTTCGTTTTGTAGCTCGGGGTTTGGAATTTTTATGTGTTCAATTTAATTGAACCCTTGGAAATGTGTCTGTTTCAACATTATATGTTTGTATTTTTATAAATATTTCAAAATTAAAGTTGTAAATATTATTTCTACAAAACATATCTATTAAAAGAACTAAATGATTTTACATCTTCGATAATATTTAAGGATAAAAACGTCATTTGACGGGTGTTCAAATAATTTTGAGGGTGTCTATAGTGACTCCCCTTGGAAATGTGCCCTATTTTTTTCTTTTTGTTTTTCTTTTTTTTTTTTTTTTTTTTTTGGAGTGGTGTGGGGTGAGTAAATTTTAATTTAGGTCTGCAAGTCCAGGGGTTTAATATTATGATTGTGGTTCATATAAATTATATCATATTCACTTTTTGGGTAATTTCATTTTTTATTCAAAACAATTGTTTAGTGGATGTTTTACGAAAAACATCAAGCATCTATAGAATAGTTATTTATATGTCCACAGTCATCAAATTTTTTTTAACAGTTACGTACATCAGTTTTGTTACTTTTATATCAAATTTGTAACTTATAAACTTTAGTGATATTCATTTTATTGACGCCAAGTAGCACTCAATGTTTAAAACTATAGATGTATTGGCAAATGACCTAGTAGCTCAAGTAATATTTAACTAGGATGACTTTTAAGAGATCATGTGTTGAAAACCTTAATGGACATGAAATAAAATTTGAGGAACTAAAATCCCATATTTCTATCAAAAAAAAATATATATATATACAGATGTGTGCTCTAATTGCTAAGATAGAATGTGTGTGAAATTTGAAACTGTTTATAAAAGATTAATTGATCATTCATCAATGCATTGAAGTTCCACATTAAAATATTTTTAGATTCTATGATATATATAGAAGTCATCTCTTTCAAATTGACTGTATATAATTTTATCCATGCGTTTCGATCTTAATCATTAGAAACGCACCTATTATTTTGGATTTTCTTATTTAAGCAATATTTTTCAAGAAATTATGAGTTCTTATTTATCACATATCCAACGTACTGCGTTGTACAGTTCACAACATGATCCGTTGGATCATCTTGAGATCCGTGTGGACACGAATCTCAAGACGAGTCAACGGTGCACAATGCAGTATACCAAGGTTATGAATTCAGTTTGAATATGGGCCCGATCGAGAACGAGGTTTGAGAGCGCTAGCTAGTGTTTTGCAACTTTGGGTGTGTATTATAAACATTGATATGTGTTTTTATTGCATAATATGTTTTGAGCACAAATGAACAACAAGGATCACCAACCAGGGACGAAGAGAGGGGGGTTTTGGGGGGGGGGGGGGGGCACTTGACCTCCTTGCTTTCCGCAAGTTACCTGATAAATGGATATGTGACACCAATAATATAAGTTGTAACAACGCTTTTGCCCCCCCTAAAAATGTTGACTCAGGTAAACATTTTATTATTGATTTGTAAAAGATGGAAACTAGTGATACGGGTTATTTTTCTTTCTTAATTGGAGCCAATCTGATACGGCAAGCCAATTGTGAATAAGTTATTCATTTATATTAATTGACAAATTGACAGTCAAGGTAAATATTTGTAGCAACTTTATGAGTAAATCTAGTGTGCTCCTAAGAGCACAGAGGCCTCTCGTGCTCCTAACTCAAAAATCATACTAAACCATCTCGAAATTTCAATTTATGGGTCTCATTAAATTCTTTATATCAAAATCTCTTATGATACAAAAAATTTTCATTTTTTGAGTTTCTTAAGTATATGTTTTGAAATTTTTTAGAATGAACTCAAAATAATAATAAAATAATGTATAAAACTATGTCATATTTAAAAAATACAAAACAAATACTTAAAAATCTCAAAAAATGAAAATTTTTTGTGTCCTATAATATTTTGATATAAAAAATTTAATGAGACCCATAAATTGAAATTTCGAGATGGTTTAGTATGACTTTTGAGTTGAGCGCACGGGAGGCCTCCGTACTCTCGGGAGCACCATAATTTTACTCCAACTTTATTATTCTCTGACAGCCAAGTAATCAAGGAACTTCAGTATTTTTGTATATATATAACTTTGCATAGTAAATTTTGTCTTCTATAACTTGATATCGCAGCTAATTTTTTATAAATAAATAATGTCAATTTATAATTAATTTTGCCCCCCAACAAAAAGCTTCTGGCTTCGTCACTGTTACCAACTATATAAATCATGCACCAATATATATATATATAAGTAATAAATGATATATGATTTAATAAATTTGTGGCGAATTGAAACAACGCGCGCCAGGCATCACAATTTTGATATAACAAAACGTATTATTTTTTATACATTCATGTCAAAAAAATATACAATTCATGCACGTACCAATTGAAGCAATTCGACAGAAAATCTAAAACTAAAATTACTGATTAAAAAAAAAGAAAAAGAGAGGAGCTTAATTACTTTGGTACTATCCCAAATTACCATTGGCTAGCACGTATCCAGCAAAGAAACAGGCAGCAGCAGAGGCCAGAGATCAGAGATGTATCCAACAGAAATCTCTCTTAAAATAAGAGAACAAAACAAATTTCTGCCTCACAAATAAAAATGCCACTTTAATTATCTGTTGTTAAACCAGAGGTGCTGAACTGCTGATGATAATTCTATTTTTAGTTTAAGTAGTTAATTAGATCATTATCCATGCTATATATACATGTATAATCCTCTATGTTTTTCATAGCAGTCTAAGAAAGCTGAGGAGCTTGAATTGAAGTAATTCAAGCTCCTGGCAACCTTTTTTTCTCATCTAAATAGCTAACCTTGTGTGAGGAGGTACAAGCAAATAATCATCGAAAATGGCAAAAAGGGCGGTTGCTGGTGTCCTCGCATCCCTTCTGGTCGCAATCGTATGCGCCGGTGCAATCATTGGGCTTGTGCATTCTGACTCCCTTCACTCCATCCACACCACCTCGAAAGCCATCGTGATGAATTCGGGCAACTCCTTGTGCGCGAACGCTCTACACAAGGATTCGTGCGAGGCTATGTTGATGCAACTCGCCCCTAAAAAATCTGGTTCATCGCGAAACAGCATGTTCGAGTCGTCACTGGCACAAGATCCTTCGGCACAGACCAAGGTTTTCAAGGGCTTCGTCGAAGCCACATTGAAAGAACTTGAGATTGCTGCGAAGCTTGTAACTGGCGCTGCTGGCAGCAAACTTTCAGGGAGGTCAGCTACAGCAAAGCGCGATTGTGGTATGCTTATAACTGATGCCTTGCGACACGCAAGAGAAGCAATTGCCCTTGTGAAAGACTCCGACAACATCAAGGATTTGAGTGCCAAGGCTGACGAAATCGTCCGCAGGTTCACGTCGTGCACGACATACATGTACGTATGTGTGGATGGCTTCCAGGATAAGACAAAGCTCAAAACCGAGATGGACCGTCTTCTCCAAAATGCCACCGTCACAACCAGCAACGCTATGACGGTGATCCATAAGTTTGCCCCTTCCGTAAAACAACCGAAATCACCTCACGGATCAACCAGAAAGCTGTTGGGTTATGCCATGGATAAACATGGTTATCCCGAGTGGCTATCTGCCGGCGATAGGAAGTTGTTGCAAGCTACTAGGTACTTTCAACATCCTTCAGTTTTTTTTTTTTTCTAGATAAGAAAATTATATCCTGATTAAATGATACTTACTAATTGTACATTGCAACTACTATAGCTTGACACCCAACATGACGGTGGCACAAGACGGGAGCGGTGACTACAAGACCATAAGCGATGCAATCAAAAACATCCCGGGCAACTACACGGGTAGATTTATTATCTATGTCAAGGCTGGTGAGTACAACGAGATGGTCGATGTGCCGCTGGAAAAGGAGTACTTGACCATGTATGGTGACGGCATGGACAAGACCATTATTACCGGAAGCATGTCCGACTCCGACTCATACAGCAAGCTCGAATCTCCGTTTGGTATATATGCCTCTCCTTTCTGATTCGTACAACGAAACAACAAAAGTTGCTCTAACACATTCACACATCAAGATTACTTATAATAATTTGTGACATATTTATGTTTGATTCTGCAGTGGCACGTGCAAAATACTTCATTGCAAAGGATATGGGATTCAGGAACACCGCGGGTCCGAACGGGCACCAGACTGTGGCTGTACGTACCGCAGGGGAATTCACCGCATTCTACCAATGCAAAATTGATTCATACCAAGACACACTCTTTGCCATGGATGGGAGGCAGTTCTTCCGTGACTGCACGATTTCTGGAACCATCGACTTCATCTTCGGAAACGCTGCTGTGGTCTTCCAGAATTGCAAGATTGTACTTAGGAAACCACAAGCCGGCGCAGAGAATGTCATTCTTGCCCATGGTAATTAAGAATACGTTAACGTATATTATAGAAAATTATTAACATAGCAATCATTTTTTGCTTAAGTTTTAGTTTTCTTTACTGAGTTTTGCACCAACTTATGTATGCAGGGCGTACTCAATCGCAATCTAAGACAGGAGTTGTGCTTCAAAACTGCGACATTATTGCGGATACGGACTTCGAGTCAAGCTGTTCATCAACTGCAAACTATCTCGGTCGACCATGGAAGCCGTACTCCCAAGCCATCATTATGGAGTCACACATTTGTGGATGCATTCAACCAGAGGGATGGATGTCTTGGATGAACAGCACTGTCGGATTGGATACGTTGGTCTTCGGGGAATATGGCAACAGCGGCCCCGGTGCAGCGACAGACAAGAGGGTGAAGTGGCCTGGATACCATATCCTAGGCAAGGGCGATGTAGCTCCTTACACCGTAGAATCCTTCATCGATGGCAGCCAGTGGATTGGCACGACTGGAGTTCCTAGTACTGCAGGGCTTACGAGCTAACTAATTAAGTAAATTATACGGGAGATTAGGCACGTTATCAGGTTTTACTGATTCTTCCATGTATACATCAGCAATAATAATATATTTTTTACAATATCTTTTATATCAAAAAAAGATTACTATTCACAAAATCTGTCAGTCTCATAGTTTGATCCATGTTCTTCTTTCTTTCTTTTTTTTTTTTTTTTTTTTGAAAATCTGACAATAGCTGTCATTTGATGTTCTTCTTTCTTACTGGTACCAAATCATAAATTGCGAATCATTGTTTAGCAGATGCTGATCAAGAGGGTGAAAGTGGTCCGGCCGAACATAGTAAATAACGATAAACCGACCCGCAGCTGCTTTTAAACAAGTTTCTGTGTAATTAACTATAGATCAAAGTTCATTAAATTTACATCTGATTGACACTTTTTTTTCTATAATTGTCCGAAAGAACGGACACTAACTTGAATCAAATCGCTCCTGATTCCGGATCCTGTATGTGTAGAGTAATTTAGCTGCGCGCTCCTGACATGAAAGAGTTCTCATAGTTTTGGAAGTGTGACATGCAAAATGCCATTACTGCAGAGAAAAAAGAACAAAAACAGATTTAATAATGATTTAGTATTTCTTTTCAATAATCTTGGCAATCTGTATACCCCAATACCAGATAAAAAAAAAAAACAGTATGAACCGAGCGTTAACAACACAATCAAGTAATATTTGTAAGCAGATACAAGGTCATGTGTACTATGAAAACATTCACAAAGCAAAACAGTTAAAACTTACATGAATCTAGCCGAGACAACATCTTTATTCACATTTTTCGGTAAGGGCCATTGATCGCACCAAAAAATTAGAAGTGGCAATCGGGTTGGGTCGGGTCGGGCGGGGTCGGGTCGGGTTGGGTCGGGTTCGGGTTAGTTTGACCAAGCAAAATTCGGGTTACGGGTTCGGGTCGGGTCACTGCGGGTCGGGTTTCGGGTGAGCTGTAACTGTCATTTATCGGGTCACGGGTCGGGTCGGGTTAGTGCGGGTCGAGTTTCGGGTGAGCTGTAGCCGCCATTTATCGGGTCACAGGTCGGGTTTTCGGGTCAGCAAGACCATCTTTTGATCAGGTCACAGGTCGGTTCGGGTCCGGCCGGGTCAGGTCTCGGGTCCACAAGAGTCGCCTTTTGTCAGGTAAAGGATTAAGTCAGGTCAGGTCAAGTCGGGTTTCGATTCGGGTCAGCTCTCGGGTCATCTGATCTAGTCTTGACCTCTCGAGTCATCTCTAGTTCTAGTCTTGACCTCTTGATAATATGAATTGATATGAGTTGATACATGTCATTTTCAATTCTAGCTCAATCAAATTTGAATGCTCTTAAGATCATCTTTCGAGTCGAGTCGGATTCCATCGGTCGGACTGTTTGGGCTGTGTTATATGTGGTTGACCCTACTGTATCAGGTCGGGTCGGGTTCCGGGTCATCCAATTTTGAGTTGTCAAGGGATCGGGTTTAGGTCGGGTCTGGATCAGGTTTCAGGTCTGTAATCTCAGTAACTATATAATTCTGGAAGAAAAAAACCGCACTTCTACACTGCCACGTCACCACTTCAGTATACCGCTCATCTCCTATTCACGCTTTCATCCAGCGAAGTTAAAATATAAAAATAATTGGGTTTTGTCTCAAAAAAAAAATATATATAAAAATAAAAAATAAAAAAACAAAAACTGAAGGGACGCTTCTCTCCAATTGTCAGATATACGCTCCCTTCTCTCCGCTCTGCAGAAACGACGCCAACTCGCCAGAAAGGACATCCACTCTAATCGGCTCTTATCCACCTTCCTCTCCGCTCAGTAGAAAGGTGAAATTGTTTTTCTAAAACCCCGGCCTCTCTCTATAATTTAACTCTTTGAAAACCTGGATGTTCTCTCAGCAAAACGTTTTGCAAATATTGTGGTTGGACAAACGATTTGGGAAGATGAAACAGTAATCATCTTTTAATGATTTGAGTACTTGATAGAGGAAACATAGCAATTACGTTCATCAAGAAGCACAGATCCTTCTAAATTTCTCAAACCTGCGAAGGAAGCAATGATAACCAATTAAATTAATTAGTACGTTAATAGAAATTTATTTACAACTGAATTTAGGAAAGCAGACCAGTACCAGATGATTTCCAATGGAGGAGTTAGAATCTGATCACTCTAGGCACAATTATTGAATTTACCGGTAACAGACCGTAACCATACTTAATTGACAGATCCTTTAATGTGCAATGAAAATAGATCAAGGCAGAGAGGTGATGATCACATATTTCATGTTCTCAAAGGTTAAGTTCTCTTACTAGCATTTTAATTATGTTTTATCATTTCTGCTGCAACTATTGGAACCAGAGAGGAGATGTCTCCTTCAAAAAATTGAATCGTCCCTCAAAAATCTTAGAAACCACTTCTTTGATGCCATCGCAGAAATCTCTTAATAATATTTGATGGGAATTTTTATTTTAACCCCTATCTGAAACGAGAAATGGCCAATGGGGTAACTAAACTGTTGGTACGTGATCGGAATTAACTAAAGATATGTGTCAGGCTAAAAAAAAGTGCTGCATATCAAGTGTTTGTTAAAATGCCCAAGATAAAGTTCCATTTGGTAGCACCTACAGTTTTTTCTCCTTCTTGCTTCTATTATTTTTTAATGTACACAATCAATCTGATTTAACCTTTATAATTTCATTTAATGATTTATTGTACTGATATAAGTCAGATTACCTTACAAATATCAAGTTCTTCAAAATTTATTAGATTGGAGATAGTGATGAAGTATTGCCGCTGCAACAATTTAAGCCAATGAAGAAATTTCGAAGAAGAGTTAGCATCAAAGTTAGATTGGGTTAGACCTAGCTAAGAAAAGTTAGATCTGGCGTAGGTCTCCATCTTAAAGCAACGCTCGAAGGAGGTGCAAACAAACGCCGTCTCTTCGGTACGTATCATCTATTACGCAATTTTTACATACAAAAGGATTTTACTTTGTTTGCCGCCAGACCGTGTCAAGATTTCCATGGTTAACTCCTCGAAATAGAATACTGTGTGAACTTTCTGACCAACGATGGTGATAATTGCCTTATTTCAAGAACATATCTATTGTAGATTGGCAAGAAGCTTAGGACTATTATGTTGGTAATTGGTAATATGTATAAATTTTAGGCCTAGGTTGAGTTTAGTTAATGCTATTCTCATCACGACTTTAAGTTCATCACAACTCTTATCCTTAGTGTGCTTTTTCATGCTCAATCGGATTAATAATTAATGGAAGTAATAGACAAATTTAGTTTTCAATTTTAAGTTGTTTGATTCCCTTCTGTGAAGATTTTCATTGCGGCATACTTGCTTTTGTCAGTTCTAATTCTCGCATTATTTCATAGTGATCATTATTTTGTCTTCTATCAATTATTATTTGATTTTAATGAAGTTTTTCTTTTGGCTATTGGATAAAACAAAAATAAACATGTGAATGCTTATTAAATCTACAATTTCGATGTAGGTTTTAGTGTAGTCGAGTTCTTCAGATGAAAGGGTTGATTGAGTTGCTGTGAGGGTTCAAAACAATATAGAGATGGACATGTAGACGGCTGATGCGCCTGTCTTTGTGAAAGTTCTACAATGGCACTTCAATTAAATGATAAACTAATTATCTCAAGGTGATGCAATGATTAATCTCTTAGAATTATGTGATTTTGTTAAAAACATTAATTAATAATTGTTTTCATATATTTAGTTGGTATTTAATCAAGAATAGGTCTAATTTGTCTTTTGTACTGATAGAAGATGTAATAATGCTAATAAAATTGCAAAGCCACTATTAAAAATTTAATTTAACAAGAACGCTGATTGGATTGCATATGCTTTGTTGCCTTCTGGTGTCTGATCAAAGTTTTCATGTCTATCTCATTCATAGTGTGATAAATTTGTGTGCACTCAAACTGTCTGATGAAATTTCTCACACATGAAATTGTCAATTAGTATAGCATGTGCCCTTAAATCATACATGCGCTGCACTACAAACATAAGAATTATATAATGAGGAGGGATCTATTGACAATTCCCATTTTGACAATCTTGACAATTTGAAATTTCAAAAATTTATAAAAAATCATATAAATTCTAAAAATAGAAAAAAAGTGTACTGAAGTATTTCTTAACATATAGATTGATTATGTTTCTGATTATATTCAATTTAAGCGACATTTGATAGCTCTTTAAAGATCCGTTAAATTATAACCGTTGAAAAGTGTACAAAATTTTGATAAGTCATTAAACGATGTTCAAATTGATTGAAATCTGAAACACTATCAATCTATAAGTCAAGTAATACATCCATAAATGATTTTTCATTTTTAAGATTTTTTATGATTTTTTATAAATTTTTGAAAATATGTATTGTTAAGATTGTCAAGTTATCCATTGTAAATGGATCCCTCCTCTTATATAATTGATCTTTTTTGGTTTTTAAAGGTACAAATCAGATATTGTTGATGTTAATTCTTAACGTGACAAATTGGAAATCTTGTGACATTATCTTGATGTCGCCTGCCAGGTTGATGCTTTCTCGATCCATAACAAAAACCAATGTGTTAAATGGTAAAAAAAAAAATTCATTCAAGTTTCTTTTCGTATTAAAAGATAATACTTCTTGAATTAGACTCTATCTGGCTTAATGCTTTATTAGTTTCTGGGTTTTCATACTGTGGCTGAGAATTACTGCAATAGACGTCAACAATTGTTGACTTTTTGTATTTTTTTGCTGCCATTACTGATTTGTGTGTGCTATTGTACAATGAGTAATGATCTATTTAAGGGTTTTAGTTTATTTAGAATTTTAGAGTATAAAAAAATTATTTTATTGTGCCATTATTTGTTTTAGTTTATTTAAGGAATTTAGTTTATTTAGAATTAGAGGGATTTAGTTTATTATTGAAGTGCAAAGGCTGACTTATTGCCATACAAACTTTATTACCAAAAAGGATATAAAAATTAACAGGGGGAAGCCATCCCGTCCACTGGACGGGTTATATGCTAGTCTAGAATAATATCGGGTCCTGGGTTGTCTCAGGTCAGGTCGGGTTGGGTTTCGGGTTGCCTAACTGCCGATCAAGTCAGGTCTCGGGTCGTCTCGGGTCAGGTCAGGTCGGGTTTCGGGTTGCCTAACTACCTTTCAAATCAGGTATCAGGTCAAATCGGGTCGGGTTTCGGTAAGTTTGACTATCTGAAAAATCGGGTCAGGCGGGTTCGGGCGGGTTTGTCGGGTCGGGTTGGGTTTTGCCACCTCTACCAAAAATACACACTTTTACCTAAGAAAACACCTACATATTTAATCCAATTCATTGGCATATGCACTCATTTACATGCATTCTCTTGTGTTTTCAAATTACTGCTCTATCTTTGGTTGTTTCAGGTCAGTTGGAGCAAGAAGTGAAGAATATGGAGCATTTGGAGCAGATTCCCCACCTTACGGCCCATAAGGGTTTCACCCAGCAACAGAGCAGATATGGCAAGAACTCTGGATTTGTCAGCTAGAAAAAAGAGATAAGAGCAGGTGTTTTGGCCTGTTCCATACGCAGATCACATCCGCCTTTGAGAGGAAGAAAAGAGGGTTCCTTAAGGCAGCCAAGCCGCTTGGAGTTGGTCGGGACGCAACAATGACGATCCGGCGAGACGACGAGCAAGGATGCGAGTTCGCACACTTGGAGCGTTCTTCACACTGTTTTATCTTTCTTACTTGCTTGTTGTGATAGATTTGTGCTGTTTTGTGTGTTTGATGACTTGTATGACTTGTTGTACTTACTTGCTTGTAGCTATGGCCATGTCCGGCTAAACTCATAGTTTCTATGATTAGGGTGATGTCTTGAACTTGGTTTTTGGTATCTATGTGATTACTTGGTCATTTGTTATTTTAGTTCTCTGTGTGTTGTGTAAGATTGAAACTGCATTCTATGTTTGGGTTGTGTGCTCGAACAGGTAACCAGTAAGTATTGGCCAGTACCCTAGGTTTTAAGTCTTAGTACGTATGTGACTGGGTCTAGCTTGTAAACAGAGTGGGTTAGAGATTCGAGAGGGCAACCAGACAAAACGCGAGAGCTGAGTCTTACGCTACTCGAGAGGGAGGTACACTTTGGGGCACCGGTATCATTACTTGTGTCAATTCCTTGCCTTATGATATTATGATTAATATACAAAGTAGGACTGTGTCATCTTTGTATTATAATCGTTTCTTGGTCTCTATTAAGTAAATTATAAAAGTATAACTGTACTTCAGTTATATTGGATCCATTCATAATAAAACTTTACCAAGGGGCCCAGCAATATCATTTCTCATTTTGAATGAGTGGCAATGATACTATTGACGTATATCTCTTTCCCGCACAAGTCACATATAAAGAACTATTATTTTTATCACCACTTGATATAAGCAGCTTTTAATAATGTGCGACCCTTTTTCGCGCTTCGACTGATCGGTCTGAAGCTGAAAGAGGGACACGGTCACCCCTCGAGATGCGCTCTTTGATAGAAATTTGGGGAGTGCGCTTCTGAGCGGTTTTTTAAGTGATTGTGGGAACTTTCGTATTCCAGCGAGCGCAAGCCCTCGCTGTTAATTACCCCGGACAGTGAAATCCGAGAACCTTTGATTAAGACTAAGCAAAGAGATTAGATGTCGGGCAAGCATTTATAATGTAAAACATAAATAATCAATGACTTGGATTTGATTTAAATGTCACGTTTAAATTGGGTTTGACTTCAGTATCACATTTAAATTTAGTTGACCTCCCTGTCATGTCTAAACTTAATTGACTTCAGTGTCACGTTCGGACCAGGTTGACTTCGGTGTTACGCTTAGGCTTGGTTGACTTCGGTGTCACGTTTGGGCTTGGTTGACTTCTGTGTCACGCTTGGGCTTGGTTGACTTCTGTGTCACGCTTGGGATTGGTTGACTTCTGTGTCACGCTTGGGATTGGTTGCCTTCTGTGTCACGCTTGGGATTGGTTGACTTCCGTGTCACGCTTGGGATTGGTTGACTTCCGTGTCACGCTTGGGATTGGTTGACTTCCGTGTCACGTTTAGGCTTGGTTGACTTCTACGTCACGTTTAGGCTTGGTTGACTTCATCGTCATGCTTGGCTTGGTTGACTTCTGTGTCACGTTTAGGATTGGTTGACTTCATCGTCACGCTTGGGTTTAGTTGACTTCATCGTCACGTTTGGAGTTGGTTGACTTCATCGTCACACTTGGGTTTGGTTGACTTCATCGTCACACTTGAACTTGGTTGACTTCATCGTCATGTTTGGACTTGGTTAACTTCAGTGTCACGTTTGGGGTTTTTATACTTGGCCCAGTCTAAGTGCCCAGGTTGATCGGATCTCTGACTCGAGTTTCGAGTTTCGGGCTTTGACTTGGGTTTTAGGCATTTGATTTTTGAATTTGGGCCTTGGGTATGGTAATCGAGAGGCTTTTGGTATTTAAGTTTTGGGCTTAAGCCTTAGAATTTTTGGACTTTGAATTTGAGTTTCCGGGTACTTGGAATTTGGAATTGGGCTTTGGATTTGAGTCTTGATTTTGTGGTACTTGAGCTTTAGTATTTGAGCTTTGGATTTGAGCTTGGGGTATTTGGACTTTGGTATCTGAGTTTTGGATTTGAGCTTGGATACTTGGACTTTGGTATTTGAGTATTGGATTTGAGCTTTTGGCGCTTGGGTCTTGGAGCTTGCATTTGGGCTTCTTTGGTATATGAATTTTGGTATTTGGGTTTTGGATTCGAGATTTTGGGCTTGGGCCTTGGAGCTTGCATTTGAGGTTCTGGTATTTAAACTTTGGTATTTGCGTCGGGTCTTGTCCTGGCCTATCAAAGATATGAATCAGGTACAAAAGACTTTTGGGTATAATTTGGATCCAAATTGATCTAAAATTTATTTCATGACATGAAGTGGTGTTTTGAAAGATACTTCATGCAATAAAAGAATTTATAAAATTGAATGTGGATGATGTCCATTTTTTGTTTTAAATTTAAATTCAAACTTTTTAGTTTTGAAAATTTGGTTTTTGTGTTTCGTAACATCTTATTTAAAATTTAGAAAATTTTGAAACAAACTTCATGAAATTTGGACTTGAAATGATTTGTTAAAGGGTCATTCTAGTTTTAAAATCATGAAACGATTTGATAAATCAAATTGGACTGAAATTGGGTTTCTTTATTTTTCTCTCTGTTTTTTTGTTGGGCTGCAGCAAAGGGGTTTGGGCCCCTTTTCTGTTTTGGGCCGCAGGGGGAGGCTTTACTTCCCTTTGGGCTGCGCAAAGGGAGTTTAGATCCGGTGTAATTGGGTTGAGCAGGGGAGGAGAGATCTGAGCCGTTCGATGGTGATCCGAGGGTGCAGGATTTTGGTTCCATCTTTTGAGTACTCCCTGCTTCGCTAGGGAGTTACGTGGCGACATCTTGGACGTCGATGACTGATCTCCGACGATACGTCTTCCGCTCGACGATCCGAAGACACCACACGGCGTCGTCTCGCCATAAGGAGTGCAGTGGTGGGGTCGGATGGGGCCAAAGGCGGCTGGCTTGCTGGGCAGCGCCACCTTGGCTTGGTGGATTTAGCACCAATGACAGTTCTGAGATTGATTTTGCGATTTGAATTTTGAGTACCAAATGGACTCAATTCTTTGCCAAATTTCCTGAATGTGTTATACAACATACCCACTTCACATTTATACAATTTAATATGTGGTTCATACTCAAAACAAGGGAGAAATTGGAGGACGAAAGTGTCATCACAGTCCGAAATGTGCAGCTACCGAAATCCCGAGGCTTGTCACTTGTAAAATTCATAGAAAATCATAAAAATTCCAGAAAAGTATGAAACTTTGTCGGAGACATCCTGACACTATATAAAACATGCTCGCAATCTTAGATTTATATGTTATATTCAAAATAGGGAAAAATGAGAGTTTATCTGCTGTCAGCACCAGCAAAACTGGTACAGTAGTGTACCGGGGGCATTTCAGTCCTTTATCCAAAGATTTTGTTAACGACAGTCCAATTTTGTTTTGTAGACATCTGGGGAGGTGTTTTGGGAACATTTCTTATGTAGAACACCTTTTAATTTGGTACCTTTTTAATGCAATTTTAATCCAATTTCGTCTGGAGGGCAGTTCTGGAAACCGTTATGTAATTTTTTTAAAACATTTAATTGGAGGACTTAGACTTGGAGTTTTTTAATGAAATTTTTTGCACAAGCACTACTCAATGTATACTTCAAGAATATAAAATAAAATGTGGTAGTTCAATTCATAGATTGGTGCAATTTTTCATTTCTTTCTCTGCGTACCGGTATTGTAACAGTTAGGACCGATACCGGTTTTTTGGTTTGATTTCGGAAAATCATAACAATTCACAGAAAATTCCAAAAATTGTAAAATTTTGACAGAACCTTCGTTTGAACTCGGGATCTGCTGGCACGTGTCTAGATCTGCAGCGCAGATCGGACGGTGCGCCAGATCCCGAGATCTGTGAAAAACACTAAGTCCGGATCCCGAGGTCTGGCGCACTGTCCGATCTGCGCTGCAGATCTGGACGCGCGTCAGCAGATCCGGACTCCTTTGTTTGAGGGTTATTTGCATGTGGTAAAATTTTGAGAATTTTTAGACAACCAGAACTCCTGAACTTGTTGATTTGCAGATCGAGGGTCATTTCGAAGGCTACAAGCTGAAACACACTTTATCAACCCTATTTCTTTGTAAACTTGATGTGCAACACCATAACCTTCGCTTGCTGAAACCATAGTCATTTATGCAAATATGTGCTAGTTGGCTGGAGGAACTCATGTGCAGTGCGCCTTATGCAAACATTATGTATAAATTGTGCACACATGTGTTCAATGGCAAGCTCGCAAAGAGTATGCTAAGCTATTGTGCTCAAGCCACTAGCACAGATTGTGCTTAATGGTTATAATTTCAGCTAGCAAAGAGTATGCTTAGCCGGGATTTTGTGGCTAGCAAAGAGTATGCTTAACCAATGTTGTGTATCTTCTTCTTTATCACACATATCATACGAGTGTTTTGGGTGTTTAACAATAAGTTCAAAATGTGATTTTCCCTTTTAAACAACTTGCTTCCTGTCAAAGTGCAAAGAGTATGCTCCCTTGACAAGAAGAAAAGCACTTAGATTAGAGGCTGTGTTTTACTTGATCATCGAAAAGAAGAGAAACAAATTTCTAAGCACAATGAGAACCAAAAAGAGAGGCAATCAAATCATGGCAGCACAAAGAACATTCAAGGAGCTGGTTGAAGCCTCTCTAGTTGACACAATTATGAGAATCACAACATTCCAACACCGGTGAAGAGTACACTCGGTGTTGGCATGCCAAGCCAGAGTTGAATCAACTCACCCCATAAGATTGATTTCACTCTGTTTTCGTTCAATTACCTCGTATTGATCTTAGTAATGAGCTTACAAACTTAATTGCTATCTACTCTAACTCACAACTCTTACTAGCTTGAGCGCTCTCTCTTTTTTTTTACAGAAAATTAAGATAGAGAGGAGAAGAGTATACTGTGTTAGCAGAGTGCTTGAGAGTAAAAGCTTGGGGGTTCTTCTTCTTTGGAATTGCTGGAGTTGAGCTCCTTTTATAGCCAAAAGAGGGTTAGAGCTTGATTGTTGATGTGGCTTGCCCCATGTGAAGTGGGCCCACTTTTTTTGACCTTTGCACCCAATCGCAATCATGCCCCCCTACTACCATTTGCATAGCTAGGCATCATCATAGCAACCAGGCAGCCTTGGAACTCCAAAAAATGGCAGGCTGTAGCACCAATTTGCCCAGACCTTGTCACATCTTCCATTAATTAGCCATGCCCATCTCTATGGCTAATGTGGCTTAGGTCTCCCTGGCGCATCCTTCTGACTCGGCCACACTCTCCTCAATTATCATTTCCATAAACCCCACAACACCTATCTCGATTCCATCGACAACACAGCCAATCCCATTCTTGCTTCGGCTCTCAGTCAAGGAGTAGCTGCAGGCGGCTGAGGACAAGGTGCAGCCTCTATTGAATCCTCTTTTCAGCAATAAATGATTTGTAGGTGGTGTGAGAGTAGCAGCTATGAGTGGTCTTGTCAGCAACCTCTCGATTTGGGGAGAAGGCGAGGAGGAGAGGAGCAGCAGACTTTTTTTTTTTTTTAGGAAAAACCCGTAGGTGCATTTTACTACTACTGAAAACAGTGATTACAAGATTTCCTAAATGCTAGAAAAGGAAAAACTAATAGGGAGCACAGCCTAGCTAACACTGAAACAAGAGAACAAATGAAAACAAAAAAAATAAAAACTTGTTCCTAAATCTAAAGCAACAGCCTAGCTAAGACAACATCCTAACTACATAACAATCTAGGAAGGTGAAAATAAAGAAACATTACTCCTACATCAGTCTCATTTTAATGAGTATGTAATCCTGAACTATTGGCGTATGAAGTGATTGCTAGTTAGTTCCAATTGTAATCTATTCTCTCTGAGAAAACCATCAGCTGGTAAACCTTGGAAAGACTCTCCCGTTCTTCTGGCAACATTTGCCAGCGCATGAGCTGCAGCTACACCCTCACGCTGTGCAAACATCACCATGACCTGCCCCTCGCAATCCTCTAGCATCTGTCTGATACGCATAACAATTTCTACAGCTCGCCATGATTGCAATTTTTCTGGGTCACCTGATAAAACAGCTTCAATCATCAATTTGCAATCAGACAACATCAGAACCCTTCTCCCCCTGTGAGATCCCTGATCTCATGCTTGAAGTGCTTCCCATAAGGCATCTGTTTCTGCTTGAGTAGGGTCAGCTACCCTGGATGCCTTGTATCCTATCTCCACGAGCTTGTCATTTGAATCGTAGTGTACCCATGCTGTACCGGTCTTGTGAGACTGTTCCCAGGAGGCGTCCACCACAACTATCTCTGCACCAACCGGGATGGGAACACGTGCACATGCAGGTTGTGTATATTGCGGAATCTCTAGAATCGGGATCACATGAGCTTGACGAATTACTGACTCCGGTCTGAATTGCTGCCCCTCAATGACATGAGCGTTTCGAACCTTCCAAATCGCCCATATTGTATTGCACATCAGCGGCCATTGCTCCTTTGCTAGAATGGAAGTTAGATGTGTAAATGCTTCTACAAAAGATAATGGAATGTCATCCACTCTCAAAGAGAGTTCAGATGCAAACCATACTGCTCGTGACCCTGCACAAAAGAAAAGTAGGTGGGTTAGATATTCATTCTCCTCGCCGCATCGTTGACACGTCGGGCTGATTGCCGCGATCCGTCTATGCAACGTTTGCGCAGTTGCAAGCCCGTTATGGCAGGCCCTCCACATAAACGTCTTCACTTTAGGTATGACCTGACATTTATCCCATAACAGCTTCCAAATAGGCATCGCCACGGGAGCTAGTACGTGCGGTGTGGTGAGCAGCTTGTAGCCCTCCTTGGCTGAGTAACAGCCACTGGTACTGAGTCCCCAAACCAAACGGTCAGGTAGCAGTGAAACAGTAGCGGGAGGGCGCACGTTGCAAGTAATAGCCATGGCCACCTCAGAATTGAAAATTGATTCGATCTTCGCAATATCCCACCCGCCATTGGCTGTATTGATAAGGTCAGAAACCACAAGCGTATTTGAATCCGCGTTTCTAAGCTCGGCCTCCCATTCTGCAAACCATGGCTGCCCCCTAACAGGCACTGCTCAGGCATCGCCCAAGACCCAAAATACATCCTTTTGAAAGAATGACCTGTGATCAACCATCGCACGCCATAAATTCGTTGAGCCTGTTGCCTGAGTGATCTGCCAAAAACTGTGGTCCCCACAATATTTTGCTTGCATGACCATCACCCAGAGCTTGTCTCAGCCCTCCGCCATTTGCCATACCAGCTTGAGAATCATCGCCTCATTTGTTTTTTCAAGATCCCGAATCCCCAGCCTCTTCACGAGGCTTACACACTTTCTCCCATGCTATGAGAGATAGGTACCTG
Source organism: Cyperus esculentus (assembly GCA_030179965.1). Classification (NCBI taxonomy): domain Eukaryota; kingdom Viridiplantae; phylum Streptophyta; class Magnoliopsida; order Poales; family Cyperaceae; genus Cyperus; species Cyperus esculentus. The sequence continues at coordinate 3,314,981 of JASGLE010000024.1, read as the reverse complement.
TCCTTTTTGAGCTTACCCCAAAGAAATTTTCTAAGCAGGGAATTCATCTCATTAAGGGTTCTTTTTGCAGCATGGTGATAGACATGTAATATATTGGCAAGGAGGAAAGTGTGGAGTTGATCAGAGTTTCTCTCCCCGCATGAGATAAGCAGTCCATCTTCCAACCTCCGAATTTATCCCAACATCTCCCTGTCAGGATTTCATGAGTGTTATCATTTCGCTTATTTGAGATTGGCACACTGATACCCAAATATTTTTCAGAGGAGGATGCTCTCTTGGCTTGAAAGGCCCTCAAGACTTCCACCTTATCTGTTTCCGTACACCTCTGACTGAACCAAATCGTGCTTTTATCCGGGTTTACCAGTAAACCGGAGGCTTGACCGAATTGTTGTAGAACCCCTTTGAATTGAACAATTTCACTCTCTACTGCACTCCCAAACAAGAGAACGTCATCTGCATAGAGTATATGCGTGATCACTGGGGTAGTGGGAGTGACTCGCACCCCCTTGATGAGCCCTTCTGATTGTGCCTTCACAATAGATTTTGATAAAAATTCCATACCAATGATGAAGAGGTACGGTGATAGAGGGCAACCCTGGCGCAGGCCCCTCGTTGGCTTAAAAAACCTGTCACCACTGCCATTAACCAACACCATGATACGACATTCTTTTAAGCAAGACATTATGAGCTTCAAGAGGTTGCAAGGAATCCCCACGACCTCAAGAGCTTTTTGAAGAAAAGGCCATTCCAACGTATCAAAGGCCTTGCTTATATCAGCTTTTAGCGCGAACGATTTATCTCCATAAGATGGCAGATTGAAAGAGTGGATTACCTCGCGCATTAGGATGGTATTATCGGCTATAGACCGCCTCTGACAAAGGCGGTTTGGTAAGGCGAGACGATCCCCTTATGTAAGGTTGCAATCGATTAGCTTCGTCAAAAGCGGGTAAACCATATTGCCGATTCCAAGGGGGCAGTAATCTCTTGCTGTTTTTGGTTCAGCATTTTTGGGGAGTAGAACGATGTGACAGTGTATCCACTCCTGAGGCACCTCCCCTTCTGCAAAAGCCCTTCGAATTATGGCCAGTATGTCCGCTCCCATCACAGACCAGTTTCGCTTGAGGAAACGGGCTGTCAAACCGTCCGAGCCGAGCGCCTTATCCAAGCCCATTCCATCCAATGTTTCAGCCAGCTCCCTTAATGTAGGCTCTTTTTCTAGTACAGCTGCGGCCTGCTCTGGAATTTTACTCTCTTAACCCAAAACAAAACTTTCAAAAAATGCATCCATGTTTTCATGGGCCGGGCCTAAGTTGGACTGACATAGATTTTTGTAATACCGAATAAATTCATGAGCAATTTCTTTCTCACCAGTCAGACAGTTGCCTTCCAAAGTGGTTACTGACAGGATATTGTTTGTCCGACACTGTTGAGTAGCCATCGCATAAAAAAATGTGGTGTTACGATCTCCCAAGTGTGCTCACTGCACACGAGACCTTTGTCGCCAGTACGCATCCAACTGATCCTCTGCGGCTTCGTATTCCCTCATCAATCTTTCCTCCTCACTATGATTTTGCAATGCCGGGTGAATGGATTGAAACTGAAGAATTTGTTGTTGTAGCCTCTCTACTTCTTTCTGTGGGGAAGAAAGTGTACTGTTCCAAGAGAGTAACTTGCCTTTGAGACTCCGATACCTCTCCTCTCCTCCCATCCCAAACCACTGCTCTGAATCCATTCTTCTTCACAAATGCTAGTGAACTCATCCTTTTGCATCCACCAATTTTCTATGCGAAAACAACGCTGCCTTTTCATCGGTGGAGAGATGCGAAGCAATATCGGTGCGTGATCGCTGTGTAACCGATGAATATGATTAACATACGCATCTGGGAACACATTGCACCACGAGGCAGTGGCCATCACTCTATCCAGACGGACATGAACACCATCGGATGACTTTGGTTTATTTGTCCAAGTGAATGTGGGACCTTTGAAGCCAAGATCGATAAGCCCCGTATCGAAAATGAAATCGCGGAATAACCGACTGTTTCGGTCAAGAGTCTGACTACCTCCAGACTTCTCCCCAGTCTCACAGATCGCGTCGAAATCACCAACGCAACACACATTCTAGTAATTATCTACTAGAGATTGGATTTCTACCCAAATTTTTGGGTTGTCCCGGTAGGAAGCGTCACCATACACACATGCTAAGAACCATGACGGTTTGTCTACCGGGTCAATTCGGGCAAAAATGAAGTACCTTGAATGACTAATCACTGTCAAACGGACCCCTGCTCCCCACAAGAGCCAAAGTCCACCGGAGCGGCCCCTCGACAGGACCACAAAAGAGTACTGTAAAGAAACGTTGTTCAGGTACCACATCGATTTCTGAGTAGAACACTTAGTCTTGGAAATGAATGCAATATCTGATCTTGTTGAGGTGAGTAACTGGTTAAGGAACCGTCTTTACCGTGGCCCACCTCCTCCACGGCAGTTCCATGCAAGTACACTCATTGATGTGGCTGGGGCGGACACTCGGTCCCCCCTTTGGCCTTTTTGGGTTGTCGTTGGTGCTCACCATCATCTTCATTGGCTGCTCCTCCCCACTGAATTAGCGGGTTTTCAAGATCAAAGGGCTTGTGTCTCTTCCCCTGATGAGTCGTATGTAGATCAAGATTGAGGTCTGGGCGTTGGATGCCTGGGCTGATACCCAGCTGTGAAGTACTGGCATGGTCTTGGCGATCGACTCCACCACCCCTGTAAGGCGACAAAACGAAGGTGCGTGGAACCATTGCAAAATCCGTTACCCACACGCCTATAGTCGGGTTGAGTATGTTGGCCATCTCCGGACGTGAGCGGTATGCCTCTTCATTTTGAAGATGGGCTAACCGGAGTCTATCCGGGCAGCCCTCCATCTCATGCCCGACTAAGGCGCAGAACCTACAGAGCCTCTGAATCCTCTCATAGACAAGATAAGTAGTGAACTTACCAATGTCCGAATGTCTGGCAGTGACACGGTCTTTGAGCTTGGCGCCAACCGGTATCAACAGTCTCACTTTCTTGAACCGGATTCCATTGACCGCCATATCTATGATGTCGGAAATGGGGGTGCCAATCAGCTTGAGAAGTGCCTCCAATCCCACCTGAGATAGCACACCAGGGGGTATGCCATGAAGCTGAACCCAAATCTCCATATTGGGTACGTCCGGTTGATGCAAATCGAGCGGGCCAGTGAGTGTTCTTACAGCCACCACATCCGAACGATAAAGCCAGACCCCACGATCAACAACTCCCACCATCTCCTCCCTTGTATTGAATTCCAGAAGGTATACCTTTTGCCCAACTGCTGTGATTGTGGTCTGAGGGTGTGAATTCCAAATCCGACGCATAGTGGCTGAGAAATGTGCATCAATAATGGGTTTGTCAGTCACAATTCGGGCGAATGCACAACAGTCTCACTTCCTTGTCAATGTAGCCTGTGGAGGAAGATCCACTTCGTCTTCACCTCCCTCATCTTCTGCTTGCAGTGCAGCAAAACGAGCTATCAGATCTTCATTTGAAACTGCCATTTTCGATGTTTTCTGAGGAGGAGCAGCAGACTCACACCATTTCTTCCTTTCTTCCCTTTTCTTTTTTTTTTCTTTTCTTTTTTTTTTTGCTTTTATGCTGCTGCTGCTTTTTTTATTCTTTCCTTGTTTGTTTTTGGCGCAGCACCAACAAAGGAAGGGGAGAGTGGCCTTGCAAAATGGCCCAGCATGCAGCTTCAGAGCCCAACGCCCATCATCTTGAAGTTCAGCCCAACACGAGTCAGAGATGCAGAATGATCCATGCATGTTGATCCGTGTAACGAGTCAGTGGAGAGAAGAGAGCCCAATTGCATTGTTGTTTTGGTTTCCTCTTGATGAGGCCCATTTCACGAATCAAGATTAATTTTGAAACCCAATTCGAGAGATGCTAACGATATTTGCTTAGTCAATTTGATGTGTCTAATTAATCCAATAGCTTGACTAATTAGTTTGACAAACCAAAATAATTGACTAGCTTCATTTGGGTAATTATACCTATAAGTCAAATCGGCTTAATTGAGTAACATGCGGCCTATTTGTCCGCCTCTTCAATAAATTACAAATGAGTGGGCGAATTCTTTATTAAACATGGAATCTGTTTGATAAAGATATGTTCACTTCATTTGTATCTTCACTTGAATTTTAAGAGTAGCTTCGTCGAGTCTTGACATTTTTTCGCGTTGTCCGATTACCGGGATTGCACTTCATTTTTCATATATTCTCTCTTGTATTACACCCTAAGCCATTTTAGGGGTAAACAAATAATAATTACGTTATATATTTCTCATGTGAAAAAGATATGTCCCAATCATAGAATCAGAGACACGATGAAAACATTAATGACACAAACACAATCCATATAATGTTTCATCTATTAGGTCTGTTCAATATATGATACCTTTTCATATATTCGTGTTATTAAATGATAACCCTTTTATCAACGTTTATAGAACTGCAACGTATTTTTAATCAACACGACAGTCTTATTTAACATTTTATTGTTCCTGCTAATATTCAAGACCTGTGAACATTTTAGAGTTGTATATTTATAATTTTATTTAGAGTTCTGCGGCTCAAGACCAAGTGCATCTTCCTGAACACTTCTAGAGTAAATATGTAAATCATGGAACAAAATGTAAATAACATCCAATTCATAAATATAACATATAAAATTATCAACACGATAACTTTGAGAACACAATTCTAACAGATTTATCCCTTAAAATAAGAAAACCAAACAAATTTCTGCCTCACAAATAAAAATGCCACTTTAATTATCGGTTGTCAAACCAGAGGTGCTGATGATACTTCTATTTTTAGTTTAAGTAGTTGATTTGATTGCCCCATGCTATATATATCTGTATAATCCTCTATGTTTTTCATAGCAGTCCAAGAAAGCAGAGGAGCTTGAATTGAAGTAATTCAAGCTCCTGGCAACCATTTTGTCTTTTTTTCTCATTTAAAAAGCTAACCTTGTGTGAGGAGGTACAAGCGAATAATCATCGAAAATGGCAAAAAGGGCGGTTGCTGGTGTCCTCGCATCGCTGCTAGTCGCAATCGTATGCGCCGGTGCGATCATTGGGCTTGTGCATTCTGACACCCTTCACTCCATCCACACCACCTCGAAAGCCATCGTGATGAATTCGGGCAACTCCTTGTGCGCGAACGCTCTACACAAGGATTCGTGCGAGGCTATGTTGATGCAACTTGCCCCTAAAAAATCTGGTTCATCGCGAAACAGCATGTTCGAGTCATCACTGGCACAAGATCCTTCGGCACAGACCAAGGTTTTCAAGGGCTTCGTCGAAGCCACATTGAAAGAACTTGAGATTGCTGCGAAGCTCGTAACTGGCGCTGCTGGCAGCAAACTTTCAGGGAGGTCAGCTACAGCAAAGCGCGATTGTGGTATGCTTATAACTGATGCCTTGCGACACGCAAGAGAAGCAATTGCCCTTGTGAAAGACTCCGACAACATCAAGGATTTGAGTGCCAAGGCTGACGAAATCGTCCGCAGGTTCACGTCGTGCACGACATACATGTACGTATGTGTGGACGGCTTCCAGGATAAGACAAAGCTCAAAACCGAGATGGACCGTCTTCTCCAAAATGCCACCGTCACAACCAGCAACGCTATGACGGTGATCCATAAGTTTGCCCCTTCCATAAAACAACCGAAATCACCTCACGGATCAACCAGAAAGCTGTTGGGTTATGCCATGGATAAACATGGTTATCCCGAGTGGCTATCTGCCGGCGATAGGAAGTTGTTGCAAGCTACTAGGTACTTTCAACATCATTCAGTTGTTTTTTTTTCTTTTTTTTCTAGATAAGAAAATTATATCCTGATTAAATGATACTTACTAATTGTACATTGCAACTACTATAGCTTGACACCCAACATGACGGTGGCACAAGACGGGAGCGGTGACTACAAGACCATAAGCGATGCAATCAAGAACATCCCGGGCAACTACACGGGTAGATTTATTATCTATGTCAAGGCTGGTGAGTACAACGAGATGGTCGATGTGCCGCTGGAAAAGGAGTACTTGACCATGTATGGTGACGGCATGGACAAGACCATTATTACCGGAAGCATGTCCGACTCCGACTCATACAGCAAGCTCGAATCTCCGTTCGGTATATATGCCTCTCCTTTCTGATTCGTACAACGAAACAACAAAAGTTGCTCTAACACATTCACACATCAAGATTACTTATAATTTGTGACATATTTATGTTTGATTCTGCAGTGGCACGTGCGAAATACTTCATTGCAAAGGATATGGGATTCAGGAACACCGCGGGTCCAAACGGGCACCAGACCGTGGCTGTACGTACCGCAGGGGAATTCACCGCATTCTACCAATGCAAAATTGATTCATACCAAGACACACTCTTTGCCATGGATGGGAGGCAGTTCTTCCGTGACTGCACGATTTCTGGAACCATCGACTTCATCTTCGGAAACGCCGCTGTGGTCTTCCAGAATTGCAAGATTGTACTTAGGAAACCACAAGCCGGCGCACAGAATGTCATTCTTGCCCATGGTAATTAAGAATACGTTAACGTATATTATAGAAAATTATTAACATAGCTTAAGTTTTAGTTTTCTTTACTGAGTTTTGCACCGACTTATGTATGCAGGGCGTACTCAATCGCAATCTAAGACAGGAGTTGTGCTTCAAAACTGCGACATTATTGCGGATACGGACTTCGAGTCAAGCTGTTCATCAACTGCAAACTATCTCGGTCGACCATGGAAGCCGTACTCCCAAGCCATCATTATGGAGTCACGCATTTGTGGTTGCATTCAACCGGAGGGATGGATGTCTTGGATGAACAGCACTGTCGGATTGGACACGTTGGTCTTCGGGGAATATGGCAACAGCGGCCCCGGTGCTGCAACAGACAAGAGAGTGAAGTGGCCTGGATACCATATCCTCGGCAAGGGCGACGTAGCTCCTTACACCGTAGAATCCTTCATCGATGGCAGCCAGTGGATCAGTACAACTGGAGTTCCTAGTACTGCAGGGCTTACGAGCTAACTAATTAAGTAAATTATGCAGGAGATTAGGCACGTTATGGGGTTGTACTGATTCTTCCATGTATACATAGTATTAATGTGATGCCCACAACAACATCAGCAATAATAATATCTTTTTTACAATATCTTTTATATCAAAAAAAGATCACTATTCACAAAATCTGTCAGTCTCATTGTTTGATCCATGTTCTTCTTTCTTACTGGTACCAAATCAGAAATTGCAAATCATTGTTTAGCAGATGCTGAATTGCTGATCAAGAGGGTGAAAGTGGTTTGAACATAGTAAATGACAATAAAACTGACCCGCAGCTGCTTTTTAACAAGTTTCTGTGTAATTAACTATAGATCAAAGTTAATTAAATTTACATCTGAGTATCGACACATTTTTCTATAATTATCCGAAAGAACAGACACTAAATTGAACCAAAATGCTCCCTGATTCTGGTTCGTGTATGTGTAGAGTACTTTAGCTGCTCCTGACACGAAAGAATTCTCATAGTTTTGGAAGTGTGACATACAAAATACCATTGCTGCAGAGAAAAAATAACAAAAACAGATTTAATAATGATATAGTATTTCTTTTCAATAATCTTGGCAATCTGTATACCCCAGTACCAGATCAAAAAAACAATATCAAGTATGAACCGTTAACAAAGTAAAATAGTATGAACCGTTAAAACTTACATGAATCTAGCCGAGACAGCATCTTTATTCACTTTTTTCGGTAAGGGCCATGTAAGCCGGTACAGGCCCTGTGAGATTTCTCGCTGTTGAACAGATGCACCGGTACCATTCATAGAGTTGGACACTGACCTCTGACCCATGACAGTCAGGCTGCAAATTCATTTGATTAGCCAAGTTCCGCAAATATACGAATATATTCTAATTGATTGAAATATGAAATAATATCGCAGTTAAGATATTAGTAAAGTTGCATACTTGTTATCGTCAACCTCCACTTGTATATCAGAAACTTTCACACCCGCAAGCTCTACTGTGACAGCGTAAACTCGGCCCATATCAACTGCATCCATTCGTGGAGCCCACTCCATTTTCCCTGCGTCAATGTTCACTCGATGTTTAGTCTGAGCTCCATAAATTCTTAAAATTATAAAAATTGAGGTTTTTCCTAGCAAATACCAATACTAATGAAAAAACAATTCTAAGAGGATCTGATGGTATAATGAAGCATTCACCATTGGACAAAGGAGCAATATCTTTCTGGTTACTTGTAGAAAATCTCGGCAGATCCGTTCTTGTGTTCTGGAATTGCGGAATGTCTTGCACTTGTCTTGAAAACATTGGCTCCCTGAAATTCTTCTGAGATGAATTACAGCCCTGAAAATTCTGAGGTTTCTTTTCTTGAGTTCCACAGCTTGCCTGAGATTTCTGAAAAGAAAAAAAATACTTGTTAGCAGATACAAAAATATATCATTTTGCCAAACACAATAATCCTTTTCTAGATGAAGGATATGCTGTCAAGGTTGATGTCATTGTAGTTCAAAACTTCAACCTAGCTAAAGTCTAGTGTCCATAAAAAAATTATCCATAGCGTTCATAGGTTACATCAAGGTTCGCAAACTCGGAACCGGAATCGGACTCGGCCCCAAGGCCGTGGACTCGGAATCGGTCGACTCGGTAGGATTCGGCTGACTTAGATTGAAACCTCGGATTTTTTTTCAAAAAAGCTTGTTTTTCATTGAAATAAATCAGAAAAAAAATGTAATAAAATTACTTAATCAAAAAATGATGTTAATACAACATATTACACTAAAATAATCAACAAATCTAATTTAAATACAAAATTTGAACTAACCAGATGGCCTGATGTATTTTCATATATTGCACAAAAGTATTGTTTTTTTTTCCATGTATTATGTCTATTGCTCATACAATAATTCAAATAACAAATTATATTAACTAAATATAATATAAAATACTAAAAAAATAATTTCCATTAAAAAATAACATAGAACTTATATACTATTCTCCTATTAGTTAGCATACTAGGCAAATTATTTGGTTTAAATATTTATATAGTATCACTAGTTATTTATACTGGATGAACATTTGTTTTATAACATATACGAGTAAAAATGGGTATCACAAGATTACTCCAATAACTGATTACTGGGAGTCTGAGACATGTGAATATAAATAAATATTCACAATATTAAATGGGCACGGTTCATCATGAAACAAACTAAACTCGAGTTTCCTATGTACTAGAAGAACATTGTTAAGCTGCCTTCTTCCCAACCCAGAAGTCGCAACCCCATCCAATTCGCAAGAAAGAAGCAACAAAAATGGAGAGGCAAGCAAATCCTCGACGCTGCAACTCAAACTCGGACGGTTTCACGCGGATCCTGCAAAAACTCGGCCGATTCTGCTGAGAACTCGTCCGATTCACCGGTTTGACACCGATTCCACCGAGTTTTCACCCAAACTCGCCCAGTCCTGAGAATCGTGACTCGGACTTGGGTTACATTTCGACATATATCTACTACATTTCGGAATGTATTTGTTACATTCCGTACAAATCTATGGATATTTGGACTGTTTTTCAATGGACGCAAGATGTTTCTGACAGTGTTTCTGTACTAGAAACTTGAGATTACAAAGAGACGACATGACGAACTGTAATATGCTTCTATGAGAAAAGGAGAAGATAAAAATTAGACTAAATACAAAAAGTAATGATTGTATAGAAATCGATCGATCGATCGATCACCTGTTGTCGCATCGATTGTTGCTTCATGTAGTATGCCTGATAGGCAGATCCTTGGCGTGCAAATAGGAGTCGGTTATCGCACCTCCCCATGGTCGAATTCAAGGTGCTGCTACAAATCTGAGGATTAAACATCAAACTATATATAAGAAACAAAGTTCAAAAAAAAAAAAAAAAAAAAGAAATCACACCAATAAAGAACAAAGTGCCCCAATTATTCGCCATCATTGGATTTCAAAATAATGCCGTTTTCTATCGATTTTACAACGAAAGCACGGATCTTGTCATCTTTTGCACTCACCATGGGAGCCAGATGAAGGGAGGGGGCATCCTCGGCAGCCGCCAAGTGCCCCAGGAGCATCGAAATCCTCCTAGACGCCATCTGTTGCTCCATCCTTGCTTGCCTACACACTTGATACTTCACAGAATCACAGTAGTGAGTTCCCCCTTTTTTTCTTCTTCTTTGGGAAAGAAGCTGTCTTTTTTGTATTTAAACAGAACAGAAAAAGAAGGCCGTTAGATATTTTTGGCGCGTTTGTGGCTGGCGGAAAAAGAGTGCTATGGATTTGTTTATTTATCCCTTTTTCACTTTTCTGAACAAAAAGAGAGTTTTGGAGATATTTTCAGCGAATATATATAAATATCAAATTGGATAATGATCATGTGTTGTTTGGAATTGATGCTGTGAAATGTTGGAGAGAAAATATCTCCTGTTGGAATTACATGCTCAGAATTAAGGAGGATAGAATTAATTAATGCGAGGAAAAAATTAGGAATTTGAAATATTATACATGTGTGCTGATTAATTATGATATTTTTCTGATAGAACAGATTAATTGTGGCAATAATTCCCTTGCACTGATCTAATATTGTGTTCTTTGTTGAATGAAGACCTAATCCTGCTAATATGCAGCTTCTTCTCAAAGGAAAATATGTGATGCTTCAAATCAGAAAAAAAAAAAAAAAATCACTTTTGTAGATTAACTGATCACAGTACGTTACAAAATACATTTTCATTAATTAAGAGGGAAAAGATTTATACGGAAAATTTGTTTGGACGTTCAAACCCAAAAAAATTAACGAATTAACTTAATAATATAGTTTTATTTTTAGAATCATTCTAAAAAAGGTAGAAAGTTTTTCTAAATTCTGGATGATCCAGAGTTGATAAGGTTTATAACAACAAAATTCAGGTACGAAAATATTAGTCAACCCATTCGCAATTAATTTGGGTCATAAAATTTGAGCCCAATTTTGTCGTAGCCCAATTCTTCTTAACATGTTTCCCATACACAAATGGGGTAGCTTTATCCGAATATAGACTTTTAAATAAGTCCACCAAATTAATCACATCGTCACATTTGAAGCATGAGAAATATGTTGCGTCCATTCAAAAATCATTTATACGTCCATAAACATACAAATAATATAACAGATTCATTCATTCTTAAATGTAGCTCATAAATACTACGGACAGTTTTGATGTGGACGCTAGATATTTCCGTTCATTCATTCCTATTGCAGGCCACCACTACTTGTAGTAAGTAGTAACCACGTCATCCCTACGTCCAATTTCACCAAGCACAAGCGGAAGATGCAGGGAAGCAATTTTTGGAGAAAGACATTTATACTTGTAAAATGTATATATCAAATTGATACTGTGTGGCAAGCGCAACACATTTAGTTCGAAGATTTTATGTTTTTGAAATGATGCATTTTCATGTATAAAAATAAAAATGATATGAAATACGGTGAAAAATGATTGAATTTCATTGAGTGTTCGTTATTAGTTGCATTATTCTTTTTAATGCCAAAATTTTGTTTAATTACCGAAATGATATGTTCTATTCAGAAATTTGGACAGATAATTTTCTATATGTACAGTTAATCATCTCTGCATAACTACTAAGGATGTCATGCATAAAAGTTAAATGATTGTCACATTATTGTCTTTATTTTTTTCAGCAATACAAGTGCTCGATCGCTTATTTTTGCAGCATATATATACACAGAAGATCACATTCATAGCTGGTCTATTGCAATTTTTATATTCTTCACAAGCGTGCAAGGGGTTCAATTGACACAAATTACATATTGCAAGCGTGTGGGTCAATTTACACGTCAATCACAGCGCTTCTGTGCTGCGATTGATACATACTGACATGCAATTTTTTAATATGAAATGTTTTGGATAATGTTCTTTAGTTTATCCGAGTCGGATGATACATCTTATTATTTTTATTTTGAGGAAATATCGCCGTCACAAATTAGCACTTTTATTTGAGTGGTTTTGCTGTTAATCGGCTAAGCAATTTTTTATTTTGAATTGAGTGGTTCTTATCAAACATGTATTTTCAATTGTATCTAAAAGATATATCGTAACCATCTGATTATGAAAAATGAACTGCCTATATTTCATATTATCCGCAGCAGAATTTGCCCTTTTATTTTCTTCCTTGTTAGATGAACTCATCTATGACAAAATTAAACGTCATTAAGGTTGATGGGTGGCTATACATTTTGTACAAATTAAATTCCGTTCATGTTGCTTTAATTTTTTTGAAGAATCTAAAAAGGGGAAATGATCAGGGGCTGATTTTCCCAAAGTTTTCAAATCTAAGTTCAGAATAAATCTAATGTAATTTCAGTGTCACAAAGCTTTTTGGTGAGCTTAACTTAATGATATTGAAAAACTAATGTACTAAGTGAAATAATGTAACATGAAGAACCGGTCTTTGGTCTAGTCAGGGGCGGAGGGGGTGTGACCCCCCCATGATTTTCAAATTTGTATACAGAAACGTTAATATGCAGTGTATTTTGTTGAAAGTTTTCATATACCCCCCCCCCCCCCCCCCCCCCCAAAATAAATTTTGTCCCTCGACGCCTCGAGCCTCCCTAATTTCAAATCATATCTCCGGCCCTAGGTCTAGTGGCTAAGGGCAACGCTCTCCACGTGGGAGGTAGCGGGTTCGATACCCGGATAGAGAGTTTTTTATAGACATTTAAATTTGAATAGCTTGACCCACATCTTTATCTAAAGAAAATATAATGTAATATGCAACATTAACTAAAAACGATGTACAGGGTCAGAAACCCAGAATCCATAGAACTGCAACTGCAATACATTGACTGAAATTAATGTCACATTTACGCTATACAAAAAATTATAGAGTGATTCTGCTGCCTATACATGTGGATTAGATAAGCAACCTTCCATTTTAAATCGAGCGGTTTTTATCAAATATGTCTCTTTTATTGTATCTAAAAGATCTATCATCACCATTCGATTGTAAAAAATGAACGGCCATATTTCATCCAATCCATAGCAGAATTAGCCGAAATAATAATAGGATAATACACCATAAATTGCACTATAACCCATTTAATAATGTTACTTGCGGCCTATAAGTTCCTCCAAACCCCAACTGTGGGTCCTTTATCCATAAATTTGAAGTAAGAATTACGTGGCACCTACAAAGTAGCAAGGAACTAAGCAAACGTGTAACACTTTAATAAAGTTTAAACTCTTAATTTGATTGTTTTTATTTTTATTTGAAAGTGACTTAGAATTTGTCACTGTTCATCCTTTGTCTGTAGTTCTCTCAACCTCCTCTTTATAAACACACCCAAAACCGCGCTTCAAATTTCCCGGTTCCCTCCAACCTCAAAATTAATGGGGAAATTTTCCAACAAAGCAAAAGTGGTCCTAATTCTTTTCTTCTTTGTTCCACCTTCAGTTTATGCAATAAGGTTGCCAACTAAGATTGATCATGACAATAACAGTGGAGGAAATGGTCCAAATGGAGGCAATGAGGTGCTCGGTTTTGTATCAGAAATGAAAATAATTCACCGTCGTGAAGCCGCAGAAGTAGTCGCTCGAGTAATGGAGTCTGTGCCGAGTCCTGGAGCTGGACATTAGCTTAGAATGATAGCTTGTCAGTTATAGCTTTGATGTGGTCGTTCAGTTATCCTAGCTAGTGTCATTCTTTTCTGTGTGAACTTTTCTGATTTTACTGTGTAATTTGAGTCATGTTTTGGTATAGAATCACTGGGCATGTCACATGTCAATGTAAGATTTTCCTAATACAAAGTTTATTTTAGAACTTAATATCTGATAAGCAATATATCTAGGTTAAAATTAGATCAAGAGCAATTGATTTTAAAAGTCCAAACCAGTATTTCTGATTACTAGTTAACCGGAACAAACATCTCTGTCGCTAGCAGAGACTACACATCCATAAAGACAGTACAAATGGTTTGAACTCTATATTGCAAGTGCGTTTCCATATACTTTCGCACCTCAGAACCAGACATTTGCATGCGCAACGTTATAGCATACCAATCATGAAATTCTATTATTAAATCACACTAAACCTCTACGATGTACTCACCTAATCTAAGGTTGGTTTATACTGAATTTGATCATTGAAGCTGAAATTCTTGGACTCTTGGGCATGATCTGCAATAAGAAGAAAAATTAATTCAATAAACTCCACCACAAGCTTGGCTTTCGTAAAGTAATGAAAGCGGGCCCCAATATGGGTGCTTATCTTTTTCAAAAAAAAAAAAAAAACTCCACCACAAGCACATATATGACAATAGAGAGAGAGGGAAAAAAAATTTAAAGAAACAAAATGTAAGATCACTACTGACAAAAGTTACCAGTTGATAGAAATGTTCAGAACTAAGCATCAATACTAGTATCTTCTTCCTTCCCCTGTAATTAAACATGAAAAATCTTTTCATGAACACCAGAGTATTCACCTCCATTCAGTGAATAAGTAAATTATGCAACCTGCCGACTGCTTATATCTTTTTTTTAAAAAAAAAAAAATTGTACGCTAGCAAGTGAAATGAAGGAAAGGAAGATTGGCAAATAAAATCATATAGTAAGGTGGAAACAAAACTATACACACTTTGACATTGGTACATACTTCCACAGGAGAACCAGAATTCACATGATTAATAGCATCCTCAGATGTCATACTAGTGTGTTCTTGTTTGTCACTGGCATAATCTACAGCCTGCAATTTTTTTGGACACAACCATCAGTCCTGTAATGATAATGAGTAACGAGTACTAGTTCATAGTAAAACCAACAGCTGCAATTTTTTCAAGCCTTTTGTTTGTAACTTTCAAAGGTTCAGAACACACATTTAGCAGAATGAACAACAGCACAATAGTTTACAACGATTCTTACTATTTAATCACCCAAACCTGTCTGGGGCCTGAGCAACATAATTTTTACAAAAAAAAAAAAGAAAGATAAAGTTGAGAAATTTAGATTACCAGAAAAACAGAACCAGTCAGTACCTCATTTCCAGCGTGCAATGGCAAAACCTGAGGAGAACAGGCATCAGAACCAGGTATATTTGTTGTTTCTTGCTCGATGATGGAACTTGGGGGGCCGTCATTGGTGTCTCTCTTCTGTATCTCAGGGCTGTCAGAGGTGGAATTAGGGATCTGAATTGCAACAGTCTCCTGCTTATCCTAGAATACACTAAAAAAGGGAAAGTTACCTCTTTGAACATCATGCAAAAGTAGGGTCTAGACAAGGAAATGCTTTCAAGTGGAAGAAAAGCAGCCAGAACCAGTAATAGTTAGAATCTAGTTACTCAATTCTTGAAGTTTATATGATTGTAACAACAAGAGTCGGAGTATAGTCTCTCCATTTATTTTATTTTTTAAATAGCGCCCCTATTCAGAAACAACAGTCAAATGATAGCAGCTATAAAATTCTTCTTCAATTCATTGCTAGGATCAAATATTGCAGTAATTCAAATTTTACTGCTTCAGGTTCTTGGCAATGCATCCTAATGATAGCAATTGATAATTTTGAATCCATAGTCTCAAGATTAAACAAAGAGAACCAATGATATAATTTGGCAAGCAGATATAAATTAATTCGTATGTACCAATAACTACAGATTAAATCCTCTACACTAAAAAAAGAAAACATAATTTTTAACTTCTAATAAGAAATTCCACCTCAAGATGATCAGCTTTCGCCAGAGATCCAAGAAGAAGGACGATACTGGGCAACCTCTGTGGGTCCCAGCCAAGAACCCAACAAATAGACCTTGCAAAGGCTCGATGGGCCACACGCCAACCAACTTTCTGAATTGTACTGGCATGCTGAACCAATGCTGCACACCCTCTGTACAGTCTTCCCTTCCCTTTATTGCCATCCTTTCTCGCCTCACACACAAGGCAGTAAAACTCACCGTTCTCACTATTTTTCTCATAACATCCCCTCAAACTAACAGCATTTTCTAAAAGGCCCATGAAGAACTCATCCACGTCACTTTCTGATCCCGATTCAAATTCTGATTCTGAACCGGAGTCCTGAGCGAAGAAACCTTTGCACGATTGAATAGCCGAGAGTTGCATAGGAAGCAAGGTATTTTGAGCAGCTGAGCTTGGAGAGGCAGTAGGGTTCTGTACAGCTTGTTCAAATGAAGGCCATGTGTGCGGGGAAGATTGCTCAGGAACAGAAATCGGGTCACACGGCCACTCTTTATCCTGAGACGACTCCTGCTTTTGCTTCTTGGTCCTTCTTGGTAGTGTGTCCTAAGAAAAATTGCACAATATAACAACATTAAAAGAAAAAAAATTACATAATTTGGTATATCGATAAGCAATAAAAATTATTGAAGAACTCATTTACATCGACGTTCTCCGTCCCCAAATCGCAGTCCGACTCAGGATCAAGGTCCCGGGAGAAGAACCCCCGGCACGCCTGAATCGCCGACCGCTGCGTGGAGATCAGCTTCCCCCGAGCCACCGAGTTCGGCGAGAGCGCAGGGTTCTGCGCGGCCTGTTCGAACCGCGGCCACACATCCGGCGGAGATTCCTCCGGAACTACTGCAGCCGGGTCGCACGGCCACTCCTTCCCCTGCGGCGGCTCCTGCCGCTGCCTCTTGGTGCCTCGCTCAGGCGCATTGCACAGACTAGGGTTAGGGTTTGGATAGGAGGGTGTGGGGTGCAATGCGGGATGGTGATGATGGTGATCGTGATGAATTGGGTGAGGGGCGTAGGGGGAGGTGGAGCGAGGGGGGCCGCGGTGCCAGAGGGAATGGAGATAGAGGACCTCCTGCGCCCAGAGGTACTCCTGCTCGGAGTAACTGTAATGCATGGCGCCGGAGGGGAGGAGAAGAGCAGCGCGGGCGGCAGTGAATGCGAAGAATTGACTATCGAGTGTGGGAGTGAAAGCTGCTGCCAGCCAAAAGAACGAGAATTCGGCGTGATTAGATTGAGTGCTCATCCCCTGACTTACTGTATTGTGCAGTTCACAAGATCAGCCGTTGGATCAACCCGAGATCCAGGCTGGCACGAATCTGGAGACAATCGAACGGCTGACCTTGTGAACTGCACAATGTAGTATAGCAGGGGATATGAATTCGATTAGATTTGGGAATGTTTTTGTTTGTTTTGTTTGACTTCCGTGTGTGTGTGTGTTAGATTGCGCTGAACAGTGAACAATAGCTGCGACCTGCGATCCAATTTGGATCGGACGGGAGGATCATCCAATCCCGCATCTGACGGTTGAGATAATTTCAAAAAACTTCTCCTAATCGACAATCGTCGGATTACGATTGTTGCTTGAGAACTCAATGGTAGAAAATTTAGCGCCACTTATTCATTCATTATTTTTTTCCCATTTCAATATGAAGTCCTTTAGTTTTCACTTTTTAGTATTTTCATGTTTTGCCTTACTGTTTACCAGTGGGCTCTAAATATATCATCTTGTTGGTTTGATACTCCATCAGAACTCATAATTTTTTGAATCGTTATATATATTAAGAAATTTTAATGAGCTAGATTAAGTATCAAATGACATTCAAATTAGTTAAAATTTGAACACAATCAATCTATGAGCTTCATAATATGTTTGTATAAAATTTTCTATGTTAAAGATTTTATTTATATTTATTTGAGGATGCGTTGTCGCAGTTATTACAAAGAATGGTTGTCACCCAATCTCTACCCTATTGATATCTCTTACAATTAGTTAGAATGACTTTTAAAAAAAATACAAATAGTTAGAATGTCTTTAAAAATACTCAAAATACTCCCGTAAAGTACTAAAAAATACTCATCGCAAAATACTTAAAATACTCAAAAATCTCCGCAAAAATACTCAAAATATTCAAAATACTCAAAAATACTATCTGCAAGACACTTAAAAATACTCAAAAATCCCCTCTCAAAATACTCAAAAACACTAAAAAATACTCCTCGCAAAATACTCAAAATACCCCCCGCAAAATACTCAAAAAAACTCCCTGCAAAAATGTTCTCTCCCTCTCTCTCCCCCTACTCTGCCAGCACATCAAGACCCTAGGGACAGAGCAGGGAACTTCGTATATTTTTCCTATATGTAAACATCAGAATTTTGCTCAAATACCAGATACATAAAAAGAAAAGCCATGATACATTTCACATGACGAAGTGATATCTATGTATATTTTTTTTATTTTTGAAAAATGTAGGCTCTAAGGTCCTACTGAATCTATTGAATCTTAATTAGGATAATACATAGTTCAAGGAAACACAATCCTCTGAGAAGTTGGAAACTCTACAAAGGAATACACACTCTCCTAACTCTTTGCAGAGTTCCTCAAAATAACGGAACAAAAACAACTCAAAAAGAGTAAGATATATATACAAGTCTAGAGGCCAACCCTACATCTATCCAATCTTAGCGAAATAAAAGAAAGCAAAAGAAAAGTGATATCTATATATTGTTCATATCGTATGTTATAGGCAGCCTCTCATCAGTTGGTATGGTGCATTTGCCATACGGTGGGAGCATTATCCCTTTCTAAACATATCCTTCATCTCCCCAAGCTCACTACACCACAAGAATTTTTTACCAGCCAGTAATCGATGCCAATTTTGGATCCAAATCCGGCAGGTACAACTTGATAATCAGCATCATCCGAATTGCTTGAGCAGTTTTCACCAAAAGGTCCCTGAAGTATTAAAGTGTTAATTAACTGTTTTCATCGGTTTTGTTTTAATGATAAACCTGTTATATATTTCACATATATAACAAAATTTATAGAGTGAATAAGTGAAAATTATAAAATTAGAGAGATGAAATATCGGATATGATATATTCGGTTCTGACTTTGGATTTAATTGCTGGGTACTAATATCTTATCCCTATTTTAATTTGGTAATGTTAACTATTGGTAAATATTAATTAATACAAACAAAAATTGTAAACATGATCAATAGACATTTTTCTATTCATTCATTTCGAAGGAGAACTTGAAATTCATATTGCCCATTCAATAATTAAATTTCCATTAATTTTTAGCTAATTTATATCATCTCTCGACGTACCTCAATAAGCAAGATTGATACCAAGTTAATGAATCCGTCTATAGTCGGCTGTATTCTCCGCCTCCGAATGAAATAACGACAGTGTCCGTCATATCAAGTAACTTGTTAAGTAGAGAGAAGCATCTGTAAAGACTTTTTTAGTTTCCTCCAATATTTTATCAAGTTTCATTTACTAATTTTTTTTTATAAATTATAACACAAAATGATTATCTTAAGGTAGTATATATATCTGTCCTAAGCCATTCGGATTTTTAACATTATATAATAGTATGATATATATGATATCTTCATAGTTTTGTCACAAAAAAGACGGGTCCAAATATTAGTTTGTTAATTTGGTAGCTCACACATGGTTTGCTCGCATATATATAAGTTGGTAGAAAATGCTTATTGTACTGCACAAACTAATTAGCTTAGAGCAGAGAAAAGATATTGATGATATATTACCTAGATTATTAGTTTTAAATATCATGCGTCATCAAATTTCTTAAAAAAAACATTCAATTAACATGAGAAAAATACAAAATCTCTTTACAAAGTTATTTGACATAAATTCGAGCCATACAAAGAAAAAAAAAAAAAAAAAAAAACTTCTACGTACGTATCTAACTATCTAAAACAATTCAAGAACAAAAATGTTCATAATTAAAACAAGAGATGCCCCAAATTAAAAGATGGATATGTGATAAAATCATAAAAATAAGAAGCATGATTAATTTCCCATGACAAATTAAGCGGTAATTAGAATGGCCATTAAGGATAGACAATGATAACAGAGCCGATAATTAATATGAATGAATAATAAACTTCCTATCAATCACTGGTATATATATATCACAACAATAGCCGTATACATATCAGTAAAAAAATTACAAAATCCTCTTGTTGTTGTTAATTTATCTAGCTAATTTTCTGATTAACAATACAGTTTGACATCAACTTGGAGCCACTCAAAATTCAACTACTCAGCTACATGAGTCCGTATCTGCTGTGATCCAAATCTGATCTCAGGGTCTTGATATCTAGATCCGACAGATGTGATTTTTAGGGGAGGTTCTTTGAAAATAATAAGAACCGTCGGATCGGGATCTTAGGGTCCTGCGATCCCGATTTGGATCGCAGCTGATTTCAGCGTCCAGCTACATAAGCAACAAATTTGAAATAAGAGCACACCCCAGAACAAGAATGGCCCGGTAACCCGAAACCCGGGGCGAAGAAGCGGCGCGGTTTCTTGCGGGGTACGGATAGTCGACGTCGGCCATTGTAGGATAGGCAGCCAGAGCATACATGCTACACTTTCCAAAGGGCAGCTGGGATCTGTCCCTCTTCATGTAAATGTACCCTTGATCTCCCCATTCTGCAGTCCAGGAGTTCTTCAAGATCCAGTACTCAGTCCCGTCGTTCTCGGATCCGTACCCGACAAGCAGAACTTGGTGGTCCATGTCGCTCGGATTGTTCGAGCAGTTCCCGTCGTAAATTCCCTATTGTAGTCAATGTTTTTAAAGTTTGTTGATATATATAATGACTTAATGAAGTGTAAAGCAAATGAAAATAGGAAATAATAAATAAAGAAAGGGATAAATCCTTCCTCAAAACAAAAAAAGGGATAAGTAATTGGTTTGATTAATTTGAATGATATTATGAGAACTTAAAATTGATTTTTTAAATAAAAAAAAAGAACTTATTTCTTAAAATGGTAAAATTGTTGATTCACATATTTTGCAAGTCAAATAATTTGCTTTACATTGTTAGATTTTTTTTTTTTTTGTAAATAAACTGCCTCAATTAATTTTCAACTAGTTAGAATTATTGGAAGATGAAATATAAACTGAACTCAGTGGTTAAGGGACCAATTTGAATAAAAAAGTAGATAATTAGAGACTAATTTGAACTAAAAACAATGTTTAAGGACTAATGAAAAAAAAAAAAAAACTGTTTGAACTATATATATATAATAATCTTATGACACACACTTCTTCATTTATTTTCAATTTGTTCTTATGAAAGTATATCAAATACAATTGATTTATTTAGACAGTACAAAAAAAAAAATTACTACCTTCTTATAAAGCCACAAGCTTGGAGAACTGAAGGTAATGCTGATACCAATGGGTTGCTTCGTTACGGCGCAGAGCAATGCGTCATGAGTGGGTGCAACATGCTTGTATCCATTTATTCTCACCTTTCTATGTATAGCCTGTTCATTTAATTAGGCCTTTTAATTACATAAATTAAACATTTAATTTTGCCTTTTAATTAAATAAATTTAACATTTACTTTGGCCTTTTAATTAAATAAATTAAACATTTAATTTGGCCTTTTAATTATATAAATTGAATAAATTGATAAATTGCCAAAAAATTAATTTAATTAATGAAGTTTTAAGGACCATGAAAGTTTTTAAAATTGTTATGCTGTTAAATATTTCACAAAGTATTTAATTCTCCTTATAAGTGAACATTCCCATAAAAGCAATTCAAAAACTTGCATCAATTTCTAGAGCAGAAAGGATTACAAAACAAATAATAATAATGAAACCCATATTGCCCCCATATGAAAATTCATTTCAAAGTGATTAAATGTCCTTTGAATCATTAATTAATTAAGGGAGTTGATAACTGCACCCCTTAACCGCATCTCAATACATTTTTAGTTAAAAATTCTTTTTCAAATACAACAAATCACTTTTACCAGTTGCAATTCACATCCTCAATCGAACAAAAACACTTACATATATAAATAGAAAGATCAAGAATAAAAAAAAAAAATCACTCAAAATTGAGAAAGAAGGAAAAAGTATTACCAATTTAGTTTGGGGATGGATAAGGAGATAGTTAAGGGGGCAAAGATAATTTCTCATTAATTAATTACTTATTACCTTGCTGATGTTGCATTTACCATTTTGTTGGGTATATGGATAATTTAACTCAGAATTGATGCCTCTATTTTGAACCACCCAATCAAAGGCACTCTGCATGTAGCCCCCATCACATCCCCAGTTGGCCTCTGAGCACTCTATGAGCTCCTGCTCGGAGAGGCTTATCAGCCTTCCTGTTACTATGGCATTGATCCCCTCCATTGCTCCAGTGGCAGCAAATGCCCAACAGCTTCCTGTTTTGTTTAATTTATTATTATTATTAATTAATATGCGTAATTGTAGAAGTACATTTGGTGTTTGTTAATAGTTTTAATTTGGCACAGTATGGCATGGAAGAAAAAAAAATTGTTTTGAATAATTTACTGCAAATAATCTAAAATGAAAATTTTAAAAAGTAAAACTACAGTATTTTCAAACTCATGGGGGCCTTTTGTGAGCTTAAGCTAAAAAACGTATCAAATCATGTTCAAATTTTGATTTATATGGTTTAATAATTTTTTTATATATATTGCGGCATATAAAAACTTTACATTTTTTGAGATTTTTTAAAGAATTTATTTGGGATTTTTTTAAAAGTAATTACTATATTAATAAATCATGAATGCTTCAACTTTTAACAAAATCCGAAATTTTGGTATAAATAATTAATTAAACCATATAAATCAAAATTAAAACATGATTTGATATGTTTCTGAGCTTAAGCTCCCAAAAAGTTATGTAAGGCTAAGATTACTTATCATATATATGTCCAAAATCATTTTGAGGCAGATTATAACAATATCAGAATTCTGTAATGACATCCATATATAAAACTGTCTCAAAAAGAACAAAAACACCTTACCACAATACCCTTGATCCTTCACTGCAGTGACCACACCATGCTGCCTCCAATCAAGGGAAGGAGGAGGCGGAACATCACAACTCCCATGTCCCATCTCCACATTCCTCCCATTCCTCGGCTCCTCTCTCTTTCTTCTAACATTGTTCCTCAGGTACTTCCCGGTGAACTCCTCGACGCTCAAGTCCGCAAACCTGTTCAGCTCCAGAACATGACCACTTGTTCCCTCTTTCCTGTTCGCGTTCCATTCGGTCACGTACTCGAAGTTCCTGACGAAGTTTTCGAACCTGCGTGATCGCTCTTCTGCTTGCACGTAGGTTTTTCCATGCGCCTTCGTCCACTGTTCGAACAGTTGAATCAGTTCTTGCTTCTGATCTGTAATGGAGGAACTAGTGCAGACTGAAGAGTACAATAAAATGACAATGGATGATAGAAGTAGTGTTGTGTGGATTTTGGTGTTCTTGAACAAAAACATTTTTGTGGAATAATTGAATGAATTGCCGATTATAAATAATAATTTCATATATAGTTTATAGGAAAATATTTATATATAGATATATATAGTCGATGGATTGAGATTTTCTGGATTTGGCATCGAGTAGAATGGAATATTAGAAATTCGACTGTAATAGAAATGTTTACTTTAGAAAATAATATAAGTAGGGAATGCAGCACCTAATTATGTCCAATTGGCAAATAATGGCAATGTGTATTTTATTTTATTTTTTTGAGATAAATACGAGGGTGAAGTCACTTAAATTTAAATGTTTATAAAAAAAATCTCTCATCCGGTTTTCGAACCCGCGACCTCCCACACAGAAAGCGTTGCCCTTAGCCATTAAACCAAATGTTGGTTCTGAATGCAATATGTATTTGGACCAACAATATTTACTGGGCCCATAAGTAAACTTGTGGCCTGTATTAATTTATATGTTATATATGGAATGATGTTGGGCTGTAAATGAGTGCAAATAAAATAAACCCTTTATCGGATCATGTAGCCTAATTTTTTTGAAGTAGCAGGGTAGGTGCCGGCTATGTAATTTCATTAAAGCAAAGTTTAAAATGAGTTACAGATAAAGGGCGGAAAAGAAAGGGAGAAGAAAAAGAAAAAATAGATTACATTATTGTTTGGTTTGCAATTATAATTTAAAGCATATCCCTATTACATGAAACAGCAAAAAACTAGGAGGCAGTAATCCTAATTCCTATCCTGCGCTAGGAGTCTGTCTTCCATGCAGCGATTAGGTGCTGCACCTCCACCCTTATGGTGGTCGTCGTTCTTGCCTCAGACCTGAAAATCCTTGCGTTTCTTTCTTTCCAGATACTCCACATGAAAGCTGCCAATGTTATTTGATTGCGGGTGGTGATAGCCTGAATCCATGCGGTATGTATTGAAGCAGGTGAGTAGTTAGGTGAGAAGATTGTCAATGCTATTTGTCGGGTGAAAGAGCAGTGAAGAAAGATATGAGCTGATGTTTCGAGGGTAATTGTTTCGCATAATTATGCAGTCATCGTTCGCGGGCCAGTTCTTCTTGAGGAGGTTCTGTGCCGATTGAAGTTTGTCGTGTAGCAGCAACCACAGGAAGGTTTTTATCTTTGGAGGTAGTTTGGTAGCCCAAATGGAAGAGAAGATTGGACGGTGGATGCCCGGGTTGATAAGTGTTGTGTACATCGATTTTGTTGAGAAGTGTCATGAGGTGGTTCACTTCCAATTACAATAATACTATCTGAGTTGCAGTGTACTGACACAGCAAAAGAAGGGAGAAGTGAGATGAGGTCCTTAAGGAAGAAAGATGAGTGTGTAAGATTAAAACTGTTCGAGGTTATCGCTTGACCCGGTGGTGGAGATTGGAAAGACTGACAGGAGATTAAAGTAGATGTGAACGGTGCGTCCGGGTCAGATTGGCATACCCATAGCCACTTTGTTAGCAACAATATGTTTTGTACTTCTAGGTTTAGTATACCCAATCCGGCGTTTCTCTTGGGTAGGGTGCATCTTGCCCATGACACAAGCAATGACCCCCTGAGAAGGATATTGAAGCACCTCTCCAAAGGAATCGTCTTTTTATTTTTTCCAGAAGATCCGTCAGCCAAATCGGGAGAAGGAAGGCTTCCATGAAATGTAGAGGTAAGGAATTAATTACCGAGTTAACGAGAACCCCCCGACCCGGCAATGATAAAGTTTTGTTAGCCCATCCGGATAGTCTATTCTGAACCCTTGTGATTATAGGTAAGTAGAGAACTCTATTCGGATTAGATGTAGTTAGCGGTAGCCCCAAGTATTCTATTGGTAAAGTAAGCGGCAGACACTGTAGGATGCGTGAGATGGTTTGCACGTGATCATGTGAGATGTTGAGAGGTAAAAACCCGCTTTTTTGCAAATTAATGGAGAGACCCGAGACCTTTGCAAAACTTTTGAGGGCCTGACTTATGATCTTGAGGTTTGTTGTATGAGCCGGTGTGATAATTGCCGTGTCATCAGCAAATTGGTGAAGCGTTGTATAAAGGGTGGGGATGGAGATCATGTAGCCTAATTAGATCTGCCCAGATTAATTAGGAACACAAGCCGGCCAGCCGGACTGCCGGGTACCCAACTCGAGCTTGAACCAACTTTACATTTTTTTTTCCTTTTTAGACCAAGTGATAATATTATCACCAACTTTACATTTTTTTTTTTTGATATGGTTGAATTAATCCCAAGTATATTAGTTCTAACTCTTTTCATGTTTCATTCATTCATTTCATTTCATTTTTCTTTCTTTTTTTTTTTAAACGTGGAGTTGACACCCATCATATTTTGAGGAGGGATCCGGTGCCAACGCTCCAACGATGCTAACGGTACCAACGTCAGCAGTTCTAATATGCCCCTTCATATATATATACATACGCCTGTCACATTGAAACTCTATAATTATAATTACAATCATTGAAACCCTAATTATTTTATCTTTAAAGCGATCCAGTTGATCGATCTGTCATCCATATATTATATATCAGGGCACTATATACAAGGGAGAAAATAATTAAAGAAGGCAAAATAAAAAAAAGAAAAATGGTTTTGCTTTGGCCAATTGAGTTATATATTCAAAACAATTAGGTATATATATATATTTTACCTATCACCTCAAAAAAAATATATATTCAAAACAAGGAATCTTATATATTAATCAGAGTATAGACTAAATGGACCACACAGTACAGGCACTGTTGATTTTTATTGTTCTTTTTTTAAATTTTGGCAATTCAAGATTTATGCACCGTCAAGTTAAACATATATGCGTGATACACATTTGATCTTACAGGCTGTTGAAGGGACAACATATCCTATAATAAAATAACACAAGGGTTTTAATGCCTCCATTTTCTGTGTCTTCATTGTGCCTCCACTTTTTAATTTGTTATTAATTCAATATTTGAATTTTAAAGCTAATTTTTGAAAATAAAACCGTTAGATATGATCAATATATATAATGTAGAATGTTTTCTTCATGCACATAAACAAAGTTATTCACTTGTTTATTTCAGGTTATGTAAATCAATGAGCTACAAAAATCAATGTCCAGAATTTTATTAAACTGGTACATTGTTTTTTTATACTCTTGAATCAAACAAAGTAACATTTAAATTTTAATACTTCTTTCATACACATAAGAAAACTGATATTAATCATATGATCTATCGGTTTTATTTTGAAAAATTAGTTTCAAATTTAGTTATTACTTATTAATAAATCAAAAAAGTGGAGGCACAATGGAGACATTAGAACCCTCCTCGAATAAAATAACACACAAAACCTAAACTCCCATGCCATATATATATATATATATATAAGATATAGACAGACCTCAGTTCTGAGATTCAAATAGATAGGGTTTTTTTTTCCTCCAATAATGGATATTCAACTGAAGAAAAGCGACAAAGGAGTTGCCAATCTGCTCAAGAACATAAACGATGCCGTCAAGTCCTCGCAACACTTCAGATCCTCCCTCTCGTCGCTGATCAACTCCGGTATGGCTCCGACTGATCACAGCGTCGCCTCGAATCATGATCACCAATCAAAGAGGGCTTGCAGCACTAATTCATCTGCAAAGAAAGCAGGCACTCATGTGGCTTCTTCTTCTTCTTCTTCTTCTTCACAATCAGATTGTAGCACCAGGTGACTTTCAAATCTCATATCTTTCTTTCTTTCTTTCTTGATTCTTAATTTGTTTGTTTATTTTATTTTTTTGAATTTTTCATTTCTACATGAGGGATAAATTTAGCACATGAATTAACATTTCATGCTTGGAAAGTGAAAACACAATATATTAACCTAGCTAGTTATTTCTAATTCATTAATTACTGGCCTGTAAAATTAATAGGGCTATCCAAAGTTCAAGTACCACACTAATTACAAGCACACCGGATCACGATGGATATATGTGGAGAAAATATGGGGAGAAGAAGATTGCTAAGAGCATGTTTCCAAGGTATATATATATACATTACATAACTACATATATATACATATTTTGTCTACATGGCTATATATATATCATATTCATATATATATCTATCGATTTAAATACAATTTGTGGATTACCACTTAATCATGAACAAACTAACTAGCAGGGTTAGTTAGTTACTTAATTAAATGAGCTAATTAAGTTGTGATGTTAAGTCACAAATTCACATTAATATTAGTTAGTTTCTTCGATACGAGGTTCCTTTTTTTTTTTAAAATTTTTTCTGGTCTAATAATTTGATTTAGTTAGATTCTAAGTTTTGTAGGGGCCTTCGTGCAAATATTCACTCACAAACCGAGAAATCATTGGTGATGGCATTCATGCGAAATAATAAAAAATATATATTATATATAATTAGGCCTTGGTTTGATCTCTCCGAATAGATCGGTGAACAAACAAGAAATAATATTACTATAATATAATATGAGTTAAACTATTATACTAACGTTAGCATTTCGGTCTGAAATGCTAATGAATCAAAATTTATATTCTTATGTCCGAAATCACGATTTATGGTGCTTAATAAATTCTTTATATGAAAATATTGGGGAATACAAAAATTTTTCATTGTTAGAGTTTTTTAAGTATTTGTTTTGTATTTTTGAAAATAGCATGTACAAACATCAATATTTCATTAATATTTATGAGCTATTTTCTAAAATTCAAAACAAATATTTAGAAAATTCTAAAAATGAAAAAATTTTGTATTCCCCAATATTTTCATATAAAGCATTTATTGAGTACCATAAATCATGATTTTGGATACGATAACATAAAATATGAGGTGTTAGCATTTCGGACCGAAATACTAACGTTAGTATAATAGTCTAACTCATATAATATATATATCAGCTTAATTTAATATTTGTTTAATTTTATATATTGATGATCTAATTAACAGCTAGATCATAGTACATCATTAGTTGCTAATATATGTGAGAAGATTCGTTCTAGTGTAATTAATTAAAAGTTCCTAATAATTAGAGTTTATAACATGTGTTGCTTGACTTGAAAAATGCACACCAGTCACAACTTGCATATATTTTTATAGGGAAAATTGTTTATTTGTCACTCCAAAGTTTCTAAGTTGTCAAAATGCTACTACAAAATTTTTACTTGCTAAAATGCCACTCCAAAACTAATGTAGTTACTAAATTGCCACTATCATGATATATTTGTACATATCCACTTAAAAAAAAATTCAGATTGTATTATTATTTTATCTGTATTCCTGTATTTCCTTTTTTAACCCCAACCCTTGTACTCTATACTCTTTCATCTTTTATTTCATTCCCGTTCCGTTGAAAGAACCAGAGCACCTCCCTCTTTACCAAAGTTGTCCACCAAGACCATGGTGAACCGCGCACTCGAGCGCTCAGACCAGTGCTGGCCTCCACACGCGGCCCAGGTGAAGCGCACACTCGATCTCCTCAAAGGCAAATCGAGCCCCACACTTAATTGCTCTGCCTCCCGCTGATGTTGGCAAATCAGCATTGATTCCCGGAAAGGTCTTCTAGACCGATCTTTTTTTGCTGGTACAGAGAACGAAATATGTACTAGGTAGGAAAAAGGTTGTTCATCTCAAGCAGCCAAGAGCCCAAGAACCATCTAATAGCAGAATAAATTCACGCCATTAACTTCAATTGGCCAATTAAGGTCTCAAGTGTAACTCATGCCAATTAAAGGGTCACATTGACCTCCTGCCAGTAACTTAAATTGGTAAATTCGAGGCCTAATTAAGCAAATTAATCAATCAATTACGTTTTTAGTTGAGGAAGGTAAGGGTACTTTACAATGTCATAGCTACACTCTTCCGTAGTACAGTCAAAATTTGGAAGGTAGGTAACATAACGATATAGCAAGTAAGAGCTACATCGCTGAGAAGAGAAAAGTGGAGGCATTGTGGTGAGACTCTGAGAGGTTGAGGTGAGGGGCAGAAGCAAGGGGTGGAAAGCTACTTCGTCTATTCAGCCCATGAGCAAATTGGCAGAGGACCGCTGACTTATCAGTGAGAAGTGAGAGGGGAGCAATTGAGGTGGGGAGAGAGTCGGGCAGGGAAGAGACTGGGTTCTTCAATTGATCACAGAATAATTCTGGAGGGTATTTTCGACTTTGCAGATGAATAACTTATTTGTAACTCCCAAATACGGATGTAGTGGCAGTTTGGCAACTACATTAGTTTTGGAGTGGCATTTTAGCAAGTGAAAATTTTATAGTGGCATTTTGACAACTTAGATGTTTTGGAGTGGCAAATAGACAATTTTCCCATTTTTATATATGTTTGCCATAAACCGGCAATCATAGAATTTCTATATTTGGGATAAGACGTTCAATGGTACTATTTGAAACATAGTAAGAGGTAATGATGACGCCATCTTAATTACTGTATATATATTCACCTTTTATCCATCCCTTAATTATTTTATTTGTTAATTAATAATTATATTTAATGGTACTCTTTGTTAATTACATTTATTTGTTAATAACATGTAATTAATTTTCTTTGAAAAACTAGTCATTTCTAATTAAATCGAAGCATCGCAATAGAGAAAATCAAATTATTGTCATGTACTCATGTTGGTTATTTTTTTTATATCTCTCACTTCTTTTTCAATGAGCAAGTAAATAATAAAAAACTGTATATTAATTACAATCAGCAATATTAATTCCTCATGAGAACATAAATATAAATAAATATATATGATGCAGGTCATACTACAGGTGCACCTATCACACAGAGCTAGACTGCAAGGCAACAAAGCAGGTGCAACAATGCAGCAGCAGCACTGAATTTAATGATGATCTACCCATGTACAAAGTGACCTACTTCAATCAGCACACCTGCAATCACGGTACCAGTACCAGTACTGGTACCGGCACTGTTTATACTGATCACAGTCAACAGATCCTGGCATTCAGTACTGTGAATGACAAGTATTCCTCAGTTAAAAATCAGCAGCAGCAGGAGCAGCAGCAGCAGCAGTTGACATTTTCGTCAGCTGGCAGTTCTTCTTCTGCTTTGGGTTCATCAGTTGTAAACACCCATCAAGAGATGCTTGGATTTGAGAGTACCAGTTTTGAAAACGAATTGATTAGTGGGTTTGATCTGCCGTATGATATGGATGAGTTGTTGTCTGATTACACATACGATATTGAATGATTGAATTTTTTTTATTTATGTCAGAAGGTGATGGAACTCGATCGTGTTTTGAGTTAATTTGTTATTAATTACTACTTAATTATATGTTTCTCTTTATTTCTGCTTCAAAAAAAAAAAAATGTTTCTCTTAATTAATTTTATCACTTAGTTAATTTTGTCGAGTCATGATACAGTGCACCAAAAAATAAATAGACGGCCCAAATTCCTTTAATCTGATGGTTGAGATTCAAGTGAGAGTATTAATGGTAAAGGGGATCATGGGTACGTATTTCTGTAATTGTGTAGCGCACATTTCACTATGCTAAAATTACGGACCATAATAAATAGTAATACCGGATTTGAAATCTGAGTTAATGCAAAGAAGCCATTAAAGAAAAAAATGAGCGTCATATCCAGTTCTCAATTGATTTGAGAATTAGCTCACTAAAACGAAATGGAGAGCATAATGATTCAATGAGCCTGTCTTGATCAACGCAAAGTTTCCAAACTGGTTTCGAAATTTGAAATACACATTCATTAGTATGGTTATAATTAAGAACCTAATTGCTTTTTATTGCTTTAATGTCATATAGAATAATTACTAAATTAAATTTGAAATACTGTTGAGATAAAAACCCACAATGTAATATTAAATCTTAAAATGTCATAATGTTTGCTATTAAAATTCAACCCAAAATTGTCACTGATACGTGTTAATGATGTTAGAAAGAAATCATATATTCATAACGTTATATCTAAATTTGTCAGGCAAAAAAAAAATATTTTGTCAATGTTAAATATCTATTAAATTCTTCAATTAACCGCAGTACATATTAAAATTATTCGTAGCTTCCTGATTTTGAAATTTGTTTTAGTCACTCAATATGTGACGAACAAATACGAAACGTCATCATATTTTGTACACCTCATACGATGGATAATATAAATCATTTACAAGTTTTAGCTATGTTAAATATAATTTTAGGTGATCCTGATCATGAATTTATTAATCTATTTTAGTTTTTTCTCAGTTATCCTAGAAATCTTAATAATGCATGTCATATACATAAAAAATAAGAATCCATACTAATAAATTTTTATACACATAAAATGGTAATAAACTGTTATATGATCAAGTCATATTATATACATGGAGTAAAACTACGGTGTTCTTAAGCTCACGGAGGCCTTCCGTGAGTTTAACACCAAAAACATATCAAGCTATATCAAAATTTTGATTTTTATGGCTCAATAAATTCTTTATATCAAAATCATATGGCATGCAAAATTTTTTCATTTTTAGAGATTTTTAAGTATTTATTTCAGATTTTTTTTTTTAAAATTAAATATGAATCATTGAGTATTTTATTAATATTGTATAGTTGTTATTACAAAAATTCGAAATAAATATTTAAAAATCTCTAAAAATGGAAAATTTGTGCATGCCACATGATTTTGATATATAGAATTTATTGAGCCATATAAATCAAAATTTGAATATGGTTTGATATA
This sequence comes from Cyperus esculentus, assembly GCA_030179965.1. Taxonomy (NCBI): domain Eukaryota; kingdom Viridiplantae; phylum Streptophyta; class Magnoliopsida; order Poales; family Cyperaceae; genus Cyperus; species Cyperus esculentus. The sequence continues at coordinate 3,282,920 of JASGLE010000024.1, read as the reverse complement.
TATTTGGTGTTAAGCTCACGAAAAACCTCCGTAAGCTTAAGGACACGGTAGATTTACTCTATATACATGAGTAAATATATACGGTGAGTTTAAGCTCGCGGAGGCCTTTCCATGAGTTTAAAATTAAAATCATATTAAATTATCTCTAAATTTTGATTTAAATAACTTATTAAATTATTTGTATCAAAAGGATGATATGTTTTATTTTTAGAAACTTTTAAGTATTTTCTTGAACTTTTTTATATGTGATACACAAAAGCTTGATTATTGTATTAATATTGTGTAGTCATTTTTTAAAAATACAAAACAAATACTTATATATTTCCAAAAATAATACTTTTATTTCATTAGATTTTAGCATAAAGAATATAATGAGTCATATAAACTCAAATTTGAAAGTGATTTCAAAGACTTAAGATCATAGAAAGCCTCATGTATTTAAGCTGCATTTTTGTGAGTGCACCTCCAAAATATATCAAATCACCTCCAAGTTTCAGTTTTTATGGCTCAATAAATTATCTACATAAATATCTTATATAATTAAATTTTTTTCTATTTTTGACATTTTTTCAGTATTTTCTTGAGATTTTTTAAAAGTGGCTATATAATATTAATATAATAATCAATATTTTATACATCACTATTAAAAAACCTCGAGCAAATACTTAAAAATTTTCGAAAATAGAATTTTTATATCACATAAGATTTGATATAAAGAATTTATTTAGCCATATAAATTGAAATTTGGAGGTAATTTGAAATGTTTTTGAAGGTGCGCTCACAAAATCGCTTCATGAGTGGCTCACGGTATATATCTTTACTCATATATGATTCCATGTTCTATTCATATCTATGCAAATAAAATTATTTATATGGTATGATATCATATGCTTATAAATCAAACACATTATTATAATTTTTGTGGAGAAAAATAAAAAGGACTGCGTGCAAGGAAATGGAGAAATAAATCAAGAAGAAATGGAGAGTAAATTATAAAGTTATTGGAGTATGAAGATATAATAAAGAGCATTTAATAAATTCAAAAACAGAAAGATTTAGAAAAATACGCAATCAAAGTAAAGTTGTCAGATTTGGTTAATTGATATGTTCTCATGTTCCCAAAATAACCTTTCTCCATCCTACGGTCCACATAACTTTCACCTTTTTTCACCAAAAAAATGTGGTGCACTGTATCATGACTCAATTTTGTCAGTTAAATCGGGCGAGCGAGTGATATCCTTTTATGAATTGGTTTCGTTTTGTCGGCATCCAGTGCTCGAAAGTCGAAAGTGATCAGTTCAAGTTGAAGTCAACGTACAAATTAAGTAAACGTACATATATATAGAATTTAACTTCAAATCTATAAACTAGAAAGATGGGTAACTCTTTAAGCACCTCAACTATACGTCTATACCACATCATCAATATTATTAACCATTGATTTTGTTTAAATCTCTTTATCTACTTTGATCTAATGGTTTATATTTATTCTCTCTCCCCATTTAATAAGATGATATGATATGTCTAAGACAAAATTTAATCCTTAAAGTGGTCCAACATTTATGTTCTATTATTTATAAATTACACATCATCATCATCATTATTCACAGAAAAAATTTTAAAATTATGTTTATTTTTTTTAAATAAATATTTTTATTTTATAAGCTTTATTATTTTTTTGTTATTATATTTCGGGGCGAAGCCCGAATTACAGCTATAGTTAGCATAATTTGGGTAATTAAGTAAACGTACAACCATATATAAAATGTTAGTAGAAGTACAAACGCCTTTTAAATAATTAATTAATTTGCATCTTTCACGAACTACTGAACTAGTAAACGTTCCAATTGGATCATACTTAAAAAATTTGTATTGATCAGGAGGGATTCTTGACAATCCTTAATTATCTTGATAATTAATCTTGGCAATGGATCGATCATACTTCAGAAATTTGAAAAATCTTTAAAAATGGTAATAATTAAAAACATTATAAAAATATTTTAGAGCTTAATTATAGATTGAATATGTTTTCAAATGTGAAGCAATTTTGAGTGTGTTTGATAGTTCAAATAAAAAACCAATAAAATTTAATACAAATTTTGGATGAGCTATCAAATGCTATTTAATTAAGTCGTCTCAAACTTAAAGAACACAATGGGTTTATAAGTTCAAGAATACATCTATAAACACTTTTTTTATTTTTAAAGATTTTCTAAATTGATTTGAATTTCAATAATCAAGATTGTTAAAGTAACAATTCTCAGGATCTATTCTCTATTGTACTAGCTAATTAAGCTCTTAAAAGCTAAAAAACGTTTGAGAATATTTGTCAAAATAAATCACTGGGAGGCCGATTAAATAAATAATTTGTCATAAGCCGTCAAGCAACAGTTTGAAATTATTAATTTAGGGCCGTTATTAATGCTGCTTTCTACAAGATTAAAAAAGAAAAATTGCATTCTGTTATTACTAATTAAAAAACTGAGTTTTGCGACAAACCGGAAGAGAAAATTTGTATAGAAGTTCAAATTTGAGTGTACTTAGACTTTTTATTTTAATTAAAAACAAAACTCATGAGTTCTTGTAAGTGAAAGAAGTTTTTATAGACATTTGAATTTAAGCGATTTCATTCCAATCTTAATTATATATAAAAAAAAAGAGAAATTATCTTTGCCCCCTTAACTTTCCCCCTTATCTATCCCTCAAACTAAATTAGTAATATTTTCTCTTTTTTTCTCATACGTACTCTCATAAATTTTGAGTGATTTTTTTGTTTTTTTTTTATTCTTGATCTTTCTATTATTGTATATATATAAGTGCTTTGTTCGATTGAGGATGTGAATTGCAATCGGTAAAAGTGATTTGTTGTATTTGAAAAATAATTTTTAACTAAAGATGTATTGACGTGCCATTAAGAGATACAGTTATTAACTCCCCTTTTTATGGGTTTTTTAAAATGTATTGCGCCGACATGCCACAGGTGAAAGTGTGTCACTCACAGCCACAACGACATGGTCGATCATTGATCAGGAGGAAATTAATCAATGAGATCGATGCATGCCCATCAGGCATCAGCCCATGCTGCATCTGCATGCCATGATCCAAGAACATCGGGGCCTAGACTATTTTATTTTCTATGTATATGTATATACCATAATGTATAATGTGTTTGTATTTGCAGCATTATATTCAATCTCTTTTATAGCACGTGAAATTAATTAATTGTTGCTTAATTTCATATGCTGTCAATCATATTATATATATATATATATATATATATATATATATATATATACTCCTTCCACCTGCATGCATGCATCACACGAGTCGAATTAAAATTTGAATAAGAAGAAATTGAAATATATATATATATATATATTTCTTGTTTTTTAATTAATTAATTGAAGCATCTAACTGTACCGGCCCATTTTGGTGGCATTAATTACCAATTAATTATAAAGCATAGATTAATAATAAATTAATTAAGTTAATTTGTACAGCATTTGCAGAAATTATTAATTTATACTTGCATAGCACATTTTTTGCAAGCCAAATTGAAGTCGTTCGTTACAGTAATATAGTACCCCTAAATTTTAATTGATTAATTGCAAGTAGTTGGATTAATTAAAAGTAGTATCATTCCCACCAAATGTCCAAATCAGGCAAAATTTAAGCTTGAATCAATGACGTGATTCACAATAGGCAAGACACAATTTGAAAACATTGTAATATATATAATATAGATGTTTGATCAAATGAAACACCCCTTGATTAATTATGTGCTTAAAAATCAATCAGCCTCTTTGTTTATTAATGTGTACGTATGCCTAGCTCATATATATATTTGCTGCAGCTTTATCAGCCTACGGGGTCAAAATTCTTATGAGTTTGGCATATTTCCGAACAATTTATTGCCAAAGCATCAGCAATCAATACATCATATATATATATATAAACAGAAACTAGCTAGCTACTTTAAGTTAACAGAGACAAGAAGACAAACAATATCTATCAATACATACATACAGTCATGAATATTTCATATATAGCAAGCACACACACATATATACTGATATTACAATCGTAATTGATAAAACGAAGTTTATTGATTATAGGAATACACATCCACCACTGCATCGGCGCTTTAAATCCTTACTGCTTATAAAAGGAGGAGTTATTTTGAAGATTGAAATGACTATTTGTTCATAAGAGATATCAGCCTTCAGATTAATCACTATTCTTTGCTCAAATTCGTTCATTGTTATTTTTGTTGCTTCGGTCTTTCAACACAGCATACAAAAATATTCCAAGTGTAAAGCATCTTTCTCTTTAATGGTTTTTAATTAATGTTTCTAACTCATTCCTCTTCCCGATGATGAAAAATGTAAATGGGGGAAACAATATTGTTAATTTTAAGAATCAATGGTGCTGGGCAAGAATGTTTAATAGGATAAAAATATGTTCAATTATATTTGTAATGTGTTGTGACCTGTGATTGTTCACAGAAAAATGAAGTGGATGTATGGATTTATCATTGATTGCTAATATTGTAATTATTTTGCTTGCACAGTAGAAGCCCGTTGCAATGCACGGGCATATTACTAATGCACGTGCATATTACTAGTATAGTACAAATGTAAATTATATTATTATCATGATCCTCTACCAACAGCTGGTAGGTTATGTTTTTTTATTCATCTTCGTACGGAGTATATAATATGAAGAATAAAGAATATATATATAGAGTTAGACTATTATACTAACGGTAGCATTTCGGACCGAAATGCTAACGGCTCAAAATTTATGTTATCGTGTTCAAAATTTTAATTTATGGTGCTCAATAAATTCTTTATATGAAAATATTGAAAAATACAAAAATTTTTTATTTTTAAAGTTTTCTAAGTATTTGTTTTGCATTTTTGAAAATAGCATGTACAAACATCAATATTTTATTAATATTTATGAGCATTTTTCTAAAATTCAAAATAAATACTTAGAAAACTCTAAAAATGAAAAATTTTTGTATCCCCCAATATTTTTATATAAAGAATTTATTGAGCACCATAAATCATAATTTCGGACACGATAACATAAATTTTGAGCCGTTAGCATTTCGGTCCGAAATGCTAACGTTAGTATAATAGTCTAACTCTATATATATATATATATATATATATAATGCATGCGAATCTAATGTGCTGCATGTAATTAAGCAGATGCATACTACATCATTAATTAATTTAGAACGCTACTAATTAATAATTAATTGTTACTATTATTAATTGTTATAAATAATACTCAAGTGGTCAAAATACATCGCGAGACGTAATAACTTAAATGTTGGAGTACGTAATAACGCTGCTATATATATATGTTATATCATTATTAATTTAATTTAACTTGACAAAGCTGTAATCACTGCAACATATTTGAATTAACCCGAGGTAATTAATTATTTATTTTGTATAGGAACATGTACTCCATGTTTGAGGTTTGGGCTATTAATTATTTTTATTTCAATTTGTACTTGTGACCTTGTCCCTTCCTCAGGGGTCAACATGAATTTTAGTCACGTTCTTGATTGGACTGGACTGTTTGCCTATCCACAATTAAATTTAAGAAAAATGTCATAGGATAAATTGATATCGACTAGATTAATATTAACATTACTTGAGAAAATATTCAAATTAATAACTTTATACTTTGTATTTTATATAATAAATTATATTTAATACGAATAATTTGAACTAATACTAAATAAGTTAATCCTTACTCCTAATAAAAGGAAATTGGATTTTTGACATGAAAGCTCTATCTCCCCAAAAAAGAAATTTTAGCCGTTGATTATTTACTTAGATTGATTACCACCGTTGACGTACATTAATGTCACGGCCCATTAAATTTTAAGGCTCATATCAGTTTCCTCACAAGGAATGAGCGCTCGGCCCTTTATTATAAGATATAATAATTTCAGCCCAAAACAATGCGTGGATAAAATATGAATACAAACCTATATAACATGAATAACAACACAGTATATATCACTCTATGGTATCACTTTTGAAACTATTCATTTCGGGGTCCGATTTCTATTAATCATATCATCTACACTAACTCATTGAGGCCTGCCTCATTGTGGACGCAGCCCAATCCACCCTCCCATTTCAAATATGTGACCAATCTCGGCCCATAAAAGCCCAGGCCCAAAATTCCCCCACTCCGTCAGTCCACTCACTCCACTCCATCGAGCGCCTCTCCGCTCTCCGCTCAATTCCTATCGTCTACTGCGCAGTAATTTACTTCACATAGATCCAGCCGTTCAATTGCATTAAGATCGTGCAAATGAATCTCAGGAACCCCCACTATTAGTCTTAATCGTTGGATCTCTGCGCCGCACGAAATCAGTTCATTCAAAACCTCGAATTCAATTTCAAATCATAAAAAAAACGAAGCGTCGGCAAAATGTCCGCCGCAGTCGACATCCTCTCCGACTCCGACGCCGATCGCTCTCCTCCTCCTCCTCCCCCCAAACCCTCATCCGCACCCTCTGTACCCGCTCCCGCTCCAATTCTCCTTATTGACGACGACGATCCGACTCCCGTCAGGCGCCGCTGCACCAGGACGTCTTCGATCGCGCAGTCTCCTCTTCAGTCCAGCCCCGATGTGGTTATCCTGCCGCCTTCTTCTTCGTCTTGTGATGCTCGCGCCGTGGCCGTGCCCCGTGGCTCTTCCGGTAAGTACCGGCACCGGTACCGGTACGGCTTCTTTTGATTCTTGATGTGAGCGCTATTGCGTTACCCTGAAGTGAACTGAACTGAACTAGGGTTTGTATGTGTTTGTGTAGGGAGGTCTAGGTCCGGGATGATACTTGTGGATAGTGACGATGACGATGATGACGACGATGATGATGATGAATTGGATGGAGAGAGGTGTGGGGGAATTGATGCAATGGCGACTGTGTCGTCGCCTGACATAGGGAGTCTGTCGGATTTGGATAAGAACTGTGATTCCGAGTTATCTGGTAGAAGAAATGCCAAGTGCAACAGCGCTGGTGTGATTGTCAGCCTTAGTCAATCTGATGACTGTCTTGGTAATTATCATAAATATCTGTATATGAATGTAGGACTAGAATTTTGTCCAAAGCCATTTGAACGGTCTCCGTCCAAAGCCATGACTAAACCGTTCGATTCAATTTATATGTTTATCAATGGTGATAGCATGTGACCCCATCATTCTAAATATAACCAGCATGGTATTTTTAGCACCTAAATGATTAAATCACAGTTGATCAATTACTAATGTGACCGTCCAAATGGCTTTGGACAATATCCGATTCCATAAATGTATGTATTCCACTGTATTGTAATGTTTTCTTGAGCATAATTAATTGAGGTGGTGTCCTATGGATTCGGCCAAGCAACCATTCATTTTTAATTGAGCGGTTCAATTATTAAAGACCAAGCATATTTCTTTACTTGTGCCCAAAGAATATATCGTAACCATCTGATTCAGAAAAATGAACGGTCCATATTTCTTTCAATCCATAGCAGAATTCACCTAATTAATTTCATGTATGCACTTATTTTATATGTTTACTGATATTCTGATAGTGTACTTGAGGTACAACAGACTTGGCAGTGCTTGGTGATAATAGTCGATATGATGATCCATTGGGTGACGGACTTGCAATAATGGTATACTTTGTTCTTTCTATTCTTTTATAAGACTAGCTGGTATGAGGACTACTATCCTGATGCCATATCTTTGTGATAATAAAAAGAAGCAATATGATGCTAAGATCATTACTTGGTGTCAATTTATTGTATGAATATTGAAAATTATGGTACTGAGATAGATGACCGGCAAGCGTTGTAATATGAATACACTTTTGTCAGATCAGCCAAGATAAAAATGACGAAAGAAGCCTAACTCAAGAAGAAAATACACGAAAGATGATATGTGCAAGTGATGGAAATGACTCTAAGGCCCAAGCTGCTGCTAGAAAGAAGCAAATGAAAGAAGAGAAAGCTCAGCTTGTTGAAGAAAGGAAAAGAAAAAGACAGGTCTAACTTGTGCCTATTTATTGTTTTTATCTTAAGGAGTCGGAAAATCATTTTTTGCTATAATATATCACTTGGTTCAAGCACTTACATGGCCCCATTATCCTTTATTGAAGCACCAATCTGAGGTAGTACCAATTTGTCCTGGACATTGCCTTTCTTCTCTGAAATATTTTGTGAAAATTTGGCAATGCTTTTTGGCATCTATTGTAATACTGTTTGGGTTTCTTTAATTTATCCTTTTCTGATCTTCTGTCCTTGTTTAACCATAAGTCTAGAGTTCTATTTTAATAAGGTAGATTTCCCATGAAAAATATCATGAGGCTAAACTTTTTTATTAACTTAGTTGTAGAGAGAATGGAGTAAGAGGATGTGATGTGATTTAACTTATCCAGTGATGGGATAAACATCTCTCTGTGAAACTGAGTCCCTTACTCTGCTCTTTTTTTCCTAATCAAACTTATGTGATATTATATTTCTGCTAATATTCTCTCTTGTTATTTTCACTAATTGTTGAGCACAGGAAGAAAAATTGGAGAGGGAAGCCAAGAAGGCAGAGGCACAGGAGATGAAGAAACTTGAGAAGGAAAAGAAGAAATGGGAGAAGGGGAAACTAGCTCTAAAATCAATTATTGCTGAAATTGATCCAAAAGTCATACAGGATGGAAAACTTGGAGGTTGGTTACATTGTAGAAAAAGATATTTGACTTTGCTTTTGCAATTAAACCTCATCTTAGACTCTTGTGCAAAGACATCATGATTGACCAAATATTTCCATTTCAACTAGTATTATAGGCAAAGTCGTATGTTTTCATGTTGTTGTTGTTGTTTAAATGACAATGTTACTTTGTGAAGGTACAGTAAAGTAGGACAGGTATTGTGGACCTGTACCAGCCAGTGATATTGTACATAATGGGAAAAACAAGTTATTGGGATTTTTAAGACACTGTCACTTAGTAATTCTTTCATGTAGGACCTCTTCTGACCAGGTTTGCAGAAAAGAATTTCTCGTACCAAATTACAAAAAACCCAATTGAGGGCTCAATTGTTTGGAAGATGGATATACCTGATGAAGTTGCTCAGGTATGTTGTGTTACTTGTGTATATTTATGCATATGTAATTTCTTGCTATACAGGGAAGACAATTGTCCTAAAATACAAGTGCTGCCTCCAAATGCAGTTTTCAAGTCTACATTTACTAATTTTTATCTGTTTCCTGAAAATTTTGTTAGAGTCAACTTTATTCATGTAACTTTTACTTTTAAGGTACTAACTATATAAGAATCTATACCAAATCATAAATAATGGTAATTATATCTTTTTTTTTTTTACTAATTTCGTAATATTATACTTATTTCTCTATAACTTTGCAATGTAGCATTCATCAGTTGGGACTGAAGTGCCTTATGTTGTACTGGTGTATCAAGCCAAGGAATTTTGTGATGTTGTCAGAAACAATCTACTAATGGACCATGTACATAAAGTGCGAAGCCAATATCCATCCTTTACAATTTGTTATGCCACAAATAACTTAATGAACTACATTAAAAAATGGTTAGGCTTTGTACTCCTTTTCTATCTTTTTGTTCTTTTATTTTTTTTCCAGTTGGGGTGTTATATAAGTTTCTTTTTCAAGAATGAAAAATGGATAATCAATTTCCCTTAAAACCTTGTATGGATGAAGAATAAAGTGAGGGAAGGCTGAGGTTTGAAAATTTCACAATTGGTTTAGTACTCTGTTGTCTGCATGAATATTAGTAGAATAGTAAAATTACAATTATATAATTTCTTATTTCTTTTCCAATAACTTTCTCAAACGTGTATAGTGAACAAAGCCAGTACAAGAACCCTTCAACATCTGATGGCTGGAGAAGTCCCCCAGTTGATGAGGTACATGCCTTCACAATTTTTATGCTACTCGAGCACCAAATAATTTGCTGTATACAAAAGCAGCTGACCTTTATTGATTCATAAAAATACTGTACTCCCTTGGACGCCGATATTTGAAAAGCCAGATCAGAATTTTACCTGACAGAAATCAAACCATATGAGACTTGAGAATTCCGAAAATCAAACAACCTAATCTGACAAACAAGAAGAAAAAGAAAAAGAACAGCAAACGTTCTTGTACAGAGAAACATGTTTGGATGTTTTTAGGCATGTTCTTACCTGAATCATTGTTTTGGTTTCGAGGACAGCATCGAACAGCCCGAACCTTATCTTAGTCAATAATTTTGAAGCTTCTCAAAAGACTATCAAAATTCTGAATGTAATTGTCACAGAGAAGCAAAAAAATGACCTAATTCTCTGTTATATGTAATGTGTATTAGTAACTGTGATACCGGTAAACATGTAGGCGCTATCAAAATTAGCTACACATTATTCTCATGTTCACTCAAGACAATGCATAGATGAAGCTGAACTTGCTGAGCATATTGTTGGATTAACATCTAGCCTTGCCAGTTGCCAGTTCAGGTAGTTGTAGTCCTGAGTAAGGGTTTACATAATGTTTTATATGTTTCAGTGTTCCTAGGATCCTTTTCTTTTCTGGGGTTTATTTGGTCTATCAATCCATATAATTTTTTATAATGAACTTGGATACAGTATTAGCAGTTAATAAAGAAAGAATTGGTGATCTGAATTGGTCCTCATCATAGTTTTTGGTTACAAGCAATAACAATCTTGGCAGCATTCTATTTTATATTCAATATTTAGTCTAATTTCTCCCATTTCTTATTCTGTAATTATATAGGAAGAAATTGACATGGTTGTCTGTGAATGCAAATGGTTCATTCGTCCCAAAGGGAGCTACTGAAAAAAATTTGATTAAGAAAAATGCTTGGTAAGTTATGCCTATTTCTTTTGACAAGATCTTCCGGTAGCAATATAGTATTCCAAGTGCAATTTTGTGGCTCAACTTGGTGGCTTCAATTGTCTAGATTGAATTTAAGAATTCAATTTTTGGTCTTTATGTGTAATGCAGATTGATAACTTATTTTTTTCCATAATAAACAATTCCTTGAAGGATCAAGATTTCACATAATATGCTAACATAAGCAACCCCTGGTTTTAGGTTGAAGGCCCTTTTAGCTATTCCAAAGGTGCAGCCTAGACATGCAATAGCTATCTGGAAGAAGTATCCAACAATGAGATCTCTATTGAACATGTATATGGACCCAACTAAATCAGTGAGTAACCTCGAACTTCCATTCAAATGCTGTTTGAGTTGTCATGGAACATTTATCTTCTTAAACTGTTAACAATCAGTTAGATGCCAGCCTATCATCTCAGGATAGCCGACTCAGGATTCTGGTTGAAATGTTTAATAAGCCAGCTGCTGTGTATGGTGTCATTTTATGTTGTTTTAGGTATGGATTACTTGACAGATAAATTCTCAGGTTGTAGGTTGATCGTTCTCAAGTAGAATTCCTTTAGTTTTGAATTCTGGTCATTCTTTTTGTGATAAAATTGGCTGCTATATTTGGCTGATATGATAACAGGTCCATGAGAAAGAGTTTCTGCTGAAGGACCTTATGATGGAAGGTATCTTGGGTAATGGAGAGAGAAGGCTTGGTGAGGTTTGTTCCAAGCGGGTTTATCGGATTCTCATGTCGCAGTCTGGCTTCATGAAAACTGATGATGTAGAGGATGGTGCTGACCTTTTTGGCTGAAATTGTGAACATCAAGAAGATACTCATCCCCCTTTTTTTGTATTATACTTGAATGATGACCAACTAATCTGACATATCCTACTAGTACTATCAAGTATTAACATTCATTTGTTGTCACGTATTCACATCATGGGTGCTGTTCGACCATGGATGTGGGTTTAGGAATGGAGGTGAGCAATGGTTTAATAGCTGTTTTTTTTATTTTTTTATTTTGTCACTATGAAATATGGGATAGAGAATGTAATTAAAGGTTGATGTAAGGAGCTTTAAGCCTTAAGCCATGGGTATTGCTTCCTTAGAAATCCAGGTAAGGCTTAAGCCCCAGTCAAAATAATGCTTAAAGAGAAATTTTTAATCCGTGCTAAGAAGCTTATGTTCGGAAGGATTAAGAGACTAAGGAAGCTAAAGGAAGTCTAAACAGGACTAAGGAGGGGTTGCCGAACGGCCTCGTTAAGTATTCGATGCTAGTTGGTAATTTAATCAGGTAATTTCAAACCGACACAAATGTTACGAGGCTCACCGAGTAATTTATGCAGTTCTCTAATTTCAGCAAAATGTGTTGCAATATGATTTCCTTATATTCGTATTCGGATTTTTGCGGATACGGATATTCGGATACGGATATTCGGATACGGATATTTGCGGATACGGATAAAATTTATGCGGATATGGATACGGATACGGTTTTGAATATGGAAACGGATACGGATACGGATACAGATAATTATTCGAATCCGGATATGATGGTAATTCAAATATTCGTTTCAAAGGTTTTATTATATGTCTTTCAATTGGATTTTTTATGTAGATTTCAAATTTAATGAACTTTATATCTAATTAGATTTTGAATTCATCTCTTTTATAATTATTTATAACTTGTAACTAATAATATAAGGGTAAATTTTCTGGGAGGTCACTGAACTTTGCTCTAAATCCATAATTGGTCACAAAACTTCTATTTATTAATTTTTGGTCACTCAACTTTCATGTTTATCTAAATTTGGTCACTCCGTTAGTTTTTCCATCCAACTTAACAGAAAAGTTAACATAACATCATTTTTAGAGTTTAGAAATATTTTTTTCAATGTAAAACTTAAAAATGTGAGAATATAAAGATACAAATAAATTTTTATTTATTTATTATATTGCAATAAATTATTTCATATTTTTGGACGTGTTAAAAATTGAATTTACTTGAGAATATTAATTAAAAATGATTTTGAAATTTTTTTTTGAAATAAAATAAACAAAATTTTAATTTGTTTATTTCATCCTCACATATTGTATATGTCCTATAAGGAAAAATATATATGTCTAAGGCCTAAAATTGAATTCACATTAATTATTCCGTTAAGTTGGATAGAAAAACTAACGGAATGACCAAATTTGGATAAACATCCAACTTCAGTGACCGAAAATGGGTAAAATTTCTTCTTCCATTCCAAAAAGAGCAAGGCATAAACAATACAACAAAAAAGATATGTATAACAGGAGTTAAACTATTATACTAACGTTAGTATTTCGCATCGAAATGCTAATGCCTCAAAATCTATGTTATCGTATTCGAAATCACGATTTATGGTGCTCAATAAATTCTTTATATGAAAATATTAGGGAATACAAAAATTTTTCATTTTTAGATTTTTCTAAGTATTTATTTTGTATTTTTGAAAATAGCATGTCAAACATCAATACTTTATTAATATTTATGAGCTCTTTTTTAAAAATCCAAAATAAATACTTAGAAAACTCTAAAAATGAAAAATTTTTGTATTCCCCAATATTTTCATATAAAGAATTTATTGAGCACCATAAATCATGATTTCGGACACGGTAACATAAATTTTGAGGCATTAGCATTTCGGTCTGAAATGCTAACGTTAGTATAATAGTCTAACTCTGTATAACAGTAGTGGAAGTTATATATTCCTGATGTGGAAAGCTCAGGTTCTGATGAAACTGCCAGATATATTTTTGGTTGGAGGTCGGGAAAATTAGTCAAATTAGGAACAACAGAAAAAAAAAATTCAACTGTGTTTCTAACAGAAGTTCAAAACTAACCATTCATGTCCTTTTCTGGTACCACAATTACTTTTATGGGAAATATCAAATTTGCCCCTGGGAGGAAAAGTTGAAAAAAACGTCAACCCACTTTCAAAACATGGAAGTCATGAAGTAATTGTGGGGACATGACTGGAGGAGGATAGTTAGACATCTTCTACCAAGTAAAATATTTTACTTTTTAAGAAGTTAATTAGAAGCATCCACATAAAAAAAAAAAGGTTAGAAGCATACATGTTCCAATTGCTCTAGATAAAATGACAATATGATTTTAGATATTACAGGTACTGCAGCCACACATCTTTCAGGCAAGACAGGATTTTCATGCACTATATAAAAAAGTCACAATGGTGATAATTTCTTGGCTGATAATTTACTAGCCAAGAATAAGTTCTTGTTCCATGTTTTTATTTTTTAATTTAGCTTCTCATCTAATCATTTTTTATCCAGTGACAATTCCATGCATTGAAATATTCTGGCTTAGAGCATGGAAGCATGGAACAGGGCAACATCTCTATTCCTGCTCTATTTCAGCATGAACTGATGAAATGCCGGCATTCGCTATCTCACCTTTTTTGCTAAGATAATAATGAGAAACCATTTGTTCAGCCTGGCAAGTGGCAACATATGGTAACTGAGAAAAGTAGCTAAAAGTATTATCAAAAGTGAGGGAAATTAGGGACCATAATCCACTGCTTTTCTCAAAACAAAAGCAGAGTCTGCTTTTCTGATCGTACGGTCAGGATCGGTTGCCATACAGATTTCAAAGTACTTCGGTGTTTGCTGCACCGATCTCAAAGTATTTCAGTGTTTCTCAACCATCGGATCAAGAAAAATAGGGCCTGCTTTTCTTTTTTGAAAAGTAGGTGATCCCGATCTGGAAATTAGTGATGAGCCCTATGCTTAAAGCACAAAATTTGCCAGCCATTGGAGGTACATGTGATACATTTGACATCTTTTTTATGAGTTATTTATGACATATAGAAAGTTTCCCCCAACTTGTTTCAATCTATTTTGATTCCAATTACACTACTGAGTGTGGGAGGGATAGATAGATTGTTGACATCACAATGCTGCATTATTGCGGTATCGGGGACTCGATAGAGACTCTATTGGGATCACTGTACTAAATGGGGCTTTTGCTCATTGGTACAATTGCCACTACCTCACTGCAACTTTCCTGCAATGTGGACTCTCTTTCGGAGATTTAATTGTGGGACGAGCTCAACGTCATTATCTGGCGAAGTCAATGGCTTCGCTATTAAAGAGGATGCACTTACAGAAGCATGAACAACAAATGGATATTTGTGAATGTAACTATTTTCTCTTTAGAAAAATACTGGTAAGCTAGCTCCAAGTAGTTCTTATTAAGGTTGTTCAGTTTGGCTGATTCGTTACTTATTGAGTTCAAGTGCCTTGCAAACATGGATTCTATATCAGAAAACTCACCTCATATTGTATGCCGTGTTATCCATCTTACAACGATAATATTCGAAAGCGAAACATCTTGCATCCATTGAAAAACTGTCCATACATCCATAGAAATGTACGAAGTGTAACATATACGTACACTCTGAAATGTAAAAATACATTCCGAAATGTAACCTATAGACGCTATGGACAGTTTTTCTATGGACACTAGGTATTACTCTATTCAAAATTAACATGAAAGATTCAAAGATAAAGAGGACTGTGTTTTCTGATGTCACTACAACCTTCTGCACTCAACAATTTTGAATGTCAGGTTCCAGGCTCCGATAGCTAGTTCGACAAACCTTTATTGAGTTTGATGTTAGCACTTCCAATGCTATGTTGACAATTTGACATCAATACGATATTTACCTTCACCATGAACTGTTTCACAGTCATTTAAGGCATAGAAATCAGAGTAAATTCGATTAATTACATGCATGGAGGGGGAAAATTGTGCAAATTGAACATTGCTAGAAATGGTTACAGCCAGAAAATATTCTGGAATAAGCAAGTTATGGAGACAGCTTGATGGAAGAGGAAAGAGACATCACAGCCTCATTAACTGTCAGGAAAAGAGTATCTGCTCCGAAGAAATTGTGAAGCTCATTCGCACGTTGCAACTTCTCCATGACCTCTCCAACAGGATTTACAAATACAAGCTGAAAAATGAAATTATGATTCAGCATATAGTGTGAACAAATGTGATGAGCATACTAAAAAAAAGAGTGAATTAATGATCATTCCAATACCTCAAGACCACGTTTTTCTATCGTCTTTTTCAAATCCATGAAGAATGCAATTCCGCTCGTGTCAATGGTACTTACAGCTGAAAGGAGTGTTTTTTATTAATAAATTGCTTGTTGCTCTTCAAAAGTGATCTTGAAATAAGAAATAAAGAAAATACTCACTCGATAAGTCTAGGATGACATACTGAAGGATCGCAACTTTATTTTCAGCATCCTTTTCATCTTCGATATATCTTTTAATCCTGCCAGATGAATACAAAGAGTACAACTACAAATTAACACAATTTGACACAGAAAATACCATCGATCTTTGTTAGATTCATAATTTGGAAATTCCTTCATAAACTGGTACCAGTACCACACTGATACATGAACTACCAACTCATCAGAGCAGTATCACCTGTTATCATTCAGTATATAAAGAGATCAGAATTTAGGAATTGTGTTTACCTTTCATTAAGGTAGTTTGAATTGGCAAAGTTTATCGGTGCCTCGATGGAAAGGATGAGGAATCCCGGAATCCTCTGAGCTTCCTTGTAGTGATACAAATTCCTGTAGATATCGGTGCCCCGGATATTCCCCAAAATCACTGTCTTCGGCCTTGTCATCTGAAGAAGGATTCTGAATATTGATAAACCCACCTACAAGTGCAGTGCAATTACCATTGTCAGAAAAATGTGTATAGGTTAAAAAATGAGTTACTGATCAAGAAAAGCACTGGACGCTTGTGTTACATACCGCAATAGCGAGTCCTTCTTGGACTGAGATGAAGATGACTCCAAGAAAAGCACATACGCACACGAGGAAATCGACCTTGTCCATCTTGTAAATTCTGTAAGCTGCCGGGATGTCTATGAGACCTATGACGGCCACGATAATGATTGCTGCGAGGACCACGTTCGGTGTGTATGCGAACAAAGGCATGAGGAAGAGGAGGGTCACCATGACTGTCAGTGCCATTACTACATTTGACATTGCCGTCTTGCAACCGGCATTGTGGTTCACGGCGGATCGTGAGAAGGCTCCTGAATGTTTATATTCCAAAAATTTTAGATACAACAAACAAGTGAAATTAAGAAACTAACTAATTGTTTTAAACTATATTCAAATGCCTTTAGTTACCATATTTCCAAAATTAATTTCTAGTAATATACTTTCTGACAAAATGTAATCCATGAGATAAGATCTTGACTAATTAAGATGTGAAAAAAGGAATGAAAATTAGGTAGAAATCAACCTGTTGTTACATAGCAGGAAGTGCAAGAACCAACAATGTTCATCAATCCAATGGCCATCATTTCCTTGTTTCCATCCACTTGGTAGTCTTTGAGAGAAGCAAATGTTCTTCCCACAGCAACTCCTTCCTGAGATGAACCAAAATTATTATATGCCATGCCAGTAAGTCATTTTTGTGTAAAATTAACTATATATGTTTGCAGTTTACACCCTTCTCTCGATCGATGCAATGTAAAGTAAGATTGGTACTCAATTTGCTTACTGTTAATGAGATGATTCCGGTTACAAGACCGGTTTTCATTGCAACGCCCAAATATGTGGCGTCGAATATCAACTTGTCCCAGGATGGGCGATTCAGGCCACATTTCAACTGTCCAATCTGCAATAAAATGAAAGAAAAACAACAATTAATTAGTTTAGAGACAAGAAGAAATCATCTTTTTGGATGAATATTTGATACTGATATGTACTTACAACGCTGATTCCATGCTTTTCGGCCTTGAACAGGAAAACGACGAGGGTCGAGACGATGACCGATGCGAGAGGCGCCCCAGCAGAAACCCAGAACAGTTTAGGTCTTTTTATGCTCTGTATTAAAACAAAAATTGTTCAAATACATTAATTAAGCATTATGGTTTGCTTCAATTTCAAGAACCAATCCAGCTTTAATATAAATTCAAGTCATCAGTTTTCTTAACAAGGCTTCCTATTTTCTCAATTCTCAGTGGCAAAAAAAGATGGAATTCAGCTGAAATACCTTTATAGCCAAGAATATTTTGCAGTGTTGGTTTTATAAATTTTTTACAGCATGATTTTAACTAAATATTTAAATTTTCAAATCATCTCCATTTGGTCAAGAATGGAGGGGGACAATGATAATCCCTTGCAATTTGCATCATGCCTCCATTGAAATGAAGACAAAATAGTACTAGAATACATACGTAAGGGAGGAGGAAGAGGGCCATACCAAGTGCCTGGTCAATAGTAGAAAGACCAAGAAAAATGTCCCCATCAGAACCGTCTGCCATGACCACTGCCAAACAACATGTCTCATGTTCAGATTTCAGACTCAGATCACACTCAATTACTCAATTCAATTACTCAGTAAAAAATTTGCTCCAAAACAAAATAAAAAAAATATTAAATCAGAATCAAAATCGGTACAGATTACAGAGACACAAACCCATAATAATTAGGAAAATATATATGTAAAGTCCACCCTATAAACTAGGTCATCCATCCATCCTCTCTCACAATCCGACACACCCACATGCATGCACCCACGTACTTGTCACATTTGTATAAATGTTTACTGGAAACCGTAATGTATCTGTTGGCTAGAAAATGATATATGTTGATCGGAAAGTTATAAATGTTCACTAAAAGAAGATATCTGTTCAATACAAATACGGTGGATCGGTGGATAGATATAAAAGGGGTGGTCACTGCCTACGACTCTAATAATTATATACAAACAAAAGAGAAATATATATAATGAATTGCCAGAAGCAAAGCAACAAGGGAAAGAACAAACAGAATCCATCAAATGAATTAAACAAATTGTGAAAGAAAGAAAACGGACCTCGTCGGTGGTGTGGAAGACAGAGCTCATGACAGGCACGATCTCCATCTGTGTCGTGAAGTGGGAGATGCCCAGGAGGCCCTTGAGCTGCTGCAGGGAGACTATGATGGCTGCCCCTGCCATGAACCCTACCAGTGTTGCTTTTGACAGGAAGTCTATCAGGAACCCCAGCCTGCAGCACTCAAAATAAAGATCTTTTTAACTGTGTTTTAAATTTGATTAAAGTATTATGTTTTGTGTTGAAAAGTTAAGATTATTAATTAATTATATATGTATTTGTAATGATTGGTCCATTTTCTTAATTAATTGCCTTCATTAATTCTAAGAACCTGAAAAGTGGATCACCTTTTTCTTTTTGTGATATTAATTAGTTTAACTTCAATAGGATAACTTAATTTCTTTTCTAGGCTTATATATTATATACTAATACTACTGTTTGAGTGTTAATAAACTACCTGAAAATTCCAAGGGAAGCCTGAACCATTCCGGCGAAGAGAGTCGCGGTGAAAGCGAGCTGGAGGAAGAGGAGAGGGTCCGTGCCGGGGTTCACGGCCTGTCTCAGCATCGCTCCCATTATAAGCGATGAAATCGAGACAGGCCCAACTGCAAGGTCCCGGGAACTCCCGAGCACCGCGTACACGAGCGGCGGCACAAAACTTGAATCTTCAACATGTCAAGATGGATCAAACATCATGATTAAATTAGGTTAAATTCATAACTATCTTCTTGACAAATATATAAGCAATGTTTAGTTTGATGCTTACAAAGGCCAATGATGGGTGGCAAGCTAGCTAGCTTGGCATAA
Source organism: Cyperus esculentus (assembly GCA_030179965.1). NCBI lineage: Eukaryota > Viridiplantae > Streptophyta > Magnoliopsida > Poales > Cyperaceae > Cyperus > Cyperus esculentus. The sequence continues at coordinate 3,263,286 of JASGLE010000024.1, read as the reverse complement.
CTAATACCCTGCCAAAAAAAAAAAAAAAAAAAAAAAAAAAGATTGTGTCATTTCTTGAAACATTTGATGTTACAAATATTAATCAAGCATCACCAAATTATTCTAGCATTAATTCACTCATCAATAACTACTGCAATAATAAATTAATTTATTAATGATGGTCATGATGACCTGTGGTATGGCCAAGCTGGCAATGGTGAGGCCGGCGACTAGGTCGGATTTGAAGAGCGACAGCGAGTAGCGCGAGGCCCAGTCGAGGATGGGGAAGAGGTACTTTGCGGTGAGGAGCCATTTCTGGCAGGTCGGCTGTCCCTTGAAGCTCCTGAACGGGTCGTCGGGGAAGAACGTCTCCTTCAGTTTGCCCTTCAGTTTGCTCACCGTGCTCTGCGGCGGCGGCATTACCACCTTGTGCACCGCCGCGTCGACCGAATAATCATGGATGGTGGTGTTGTTGTTATTGGCACCATTGGTGCCGTTGTATGACCCATCCATGTTGATTGTTGAGTAGTCCTAATAGACTATAGAAAGCTCACTTAATTCACTGCTGTCTGTGTGTAAGTTTGTGTATCTATCTATGATCTTTCACGTGCAAAATTTGGTTAGCTATCAGCAGCTATATATAATCAGGCAATGTAGTGGCAGTCAGTTGAATTTAGATATATCATGAGAAACATCTTGCGTCCATTGAAAAACCATCCATATATATATTCATGGACGTATACAAAATGTAATAGATACATCCCGAAATATAACATGTAGACGCTATGGACAGTTTTTCTATGGACGCTAGGTATTACTCCATATATATATATATATAGCAAGAGGTAGCAAAATGTGGGGTGACATCTTAAATAGTGGAGTGTGTGGTCACAAAAGATGATGAGTGAGTGAAAAGAGGAATTAAATTAGGCACAATTAAAGTCAACTTCATGTACCTGCTTATGCGCAGGGGCCGGTACGGTCAACAATATTTGCAGATATTAATTTTCCACTAATGTTGTTTTTTTGGATAAATACGAGGTTAAAGTCACTCAAATTTAAATGTTTATAAAAGATCTCCATCTGGTTTTCGAACCCGCGACCTCTCACATGGAGAGCGTTACCCTTAGCCACTATTTTTTTTCCCACTAATGTTGTAATAAGTATACTAACCATAAGTCTATAATTCTCACTAGTTAGGATTTTCAATTCCGAAATGCTAACGTTTGCATAATAGTTCTACTCACTGTAACTAATAATTATATGTCTGACTAGTTGAGATTTTTCATTATTTTTGTGAATTCGCTACACTTGAAGTTGTAGGTTGAAAAGCGTATACGTTTAATTGAGCTAGAAACCTCAAAGGGAATCTAAAACCCTTTTGTTGGTCCGTGAACTGGATTCATATCCCCTGCTGTTGGATCATTTTGAGATTCGTGACAACTCTGATCTTGAGACGATGCAACAGCTCACATTCTGTATTGTAAAATACAGTAGGATCAGTCAGGGGATGAGCACTCCTATTGCATTATATATGACGAAACATATAGTTTGCTATCATTTAGTGTTCATTTTCCATATATAACACTAAATTAATGGGGTGACATCTTAATTAGTGGAGTGTTATATATGGAAAATAACTGTCTGATGTGGGGTGAGCACATCAAAAAAATACGGGTAAATTTTATGGGAGGTCATTTAACTTTGCTCAAAATCCATAATTGGTCACTGACTGAACTTCTATTTATTAATTTTTTATCACTCAACTTTAATGTTTATCCAAAATTTGGTCACTCCGTTAATTTTCCCATCCAACTTAACAGAAAAGTTAACATCACATCAATTTTAGATTTTACACATATTTTTTCAATATAAAACTTAAAAAGTGAGAATATAATGATACAGATTATATTTTATTTATTTTTTTATTGCAATAAAATATTTCATACCTTTGGAAATGTTAAAAATTAAATTTACATGAGAATATAAATTAAAATGATTTTGAAAACATAATTTTTTTGAAAATAAAATAAACAATATTTTAATTTGTTTCTTACATTATATATTCTATATGGAAAAAATATATATCTAAAGCTTAAAATTAAATTTATATTAATTATTCTGTTAAGTTGGATGGAAAAATTAATGGAGTGACCAAATTTGGATAAACATCAAAGTTGAGTGACAAAAAAATGAATAAATAAAAGCTCAATGACCAATTATGGATTGAGAGTAAAGTTTAGTGACCATCCAAAAAATTTACCCAAAAAATACAATGTGCCTGTTCGGCACCTACCACTTAAGCTTCCTTAGAGGCGCTTAGCACCTAAATTCCTCCTTAGTAGACCGAACACTAATTCCTTAGAGCAGCTTACGGTTTCCTCCTTTGTTCTTCTTTTGCTCAAAATTTTAAGTCTGGCCGCATTCTTAAGGCACCTATCATGCTTCCTTAAGAAATGTGTGCTCTTAAGGAATCACTTTTTAACTTTCAGCTTTCCGAACATTAACTCGTTTGGGCAGCTCAACTTTTAAGCCAAGACCAACTGCCGAACAAGCCCAATAAGTCAGGGGACATGGGATGAGCACTCCCGTGAACTTCCCTCAATTGTTGCATCTTCTTAAAGCGTATTACTTTTCCCAAAAAAAAAAAAATGTGAGGTGATCAGCACATCAATTGTTCATTTTCCAAAATCCATATAGTAAACATCTTGCGTCCACTCTATGCAAGGGCGGACCTAAGTATTGGCAAGCCTAGTCCCGTACCCGAGCTTAAAAATTTCTTAGATCCGTCCCTAACTCTATAGATTACCATAGAAGATACATGAGTCACATTGTGGATCCTACTTATCACAATATTGTAGGTCCCACTTGTCACATTCTTTATGTCTTCTATGATTGTTCATAGAATGAACGCTATGTCTTACTCAATCCAGATATATATAGCAAGAGGTAGTAAAAATGTGGGGTGAGCACTCCTATTGCATTATGGTGTTATATATGGAAAATACTGTCTGATGTGTGCTATCATTTAGTGTTCATTTGTACACATAAATAAAAGTGTTGATACTTCTCACAATGAAATGTACATCGTTGGTACATTTGATGCTCATGCTTACACATTAAGAATTTAACATAAGGCGTCTATGATTCTACATTTTGATGAATAATTCTACGAAGGGCGTATCCTAAATTTTATGTTCTGGTGAATTATTGTCTGTGAGATTTAAAAAAAAAAAAAAGAATTATTCTCTGCTCTAACTTGGATGTTTATATCATACTCAGTTGAGTGTTGATATGTATTGCATATCAAACTGTTCATCCTTGATATACTAGATAGGAACAATAGCAAAGTATGCTTATAGAAGATTTTTATTAAGGTACAGTTAGCACGCCTCAATATATATAGTGATCACCATACATATTGTGGATATTATTTTTGGCTTCTGTACTTTTTTTTTTTTTTTTTGAAGAATGTAATTAAAATAAAGACTTTTGAAACCTCACAGCAGATAACAAATTGTTAGCGCATCTAATATTTGATGTTTTTGTTCGGATCCATATATTATTAGTTTATTACCATAGGGTACCAGCGTTGTCAATAAGCTATCTTAGTAGTGCATCTTATCAATATTCTTGTTGTGATAAATTACCATTATTGGTAAAAGTATATAACTATATATTAATTAAATCAATAAAAAATTGATTGGACACCTCTTCAGCACTGAATTTCTTTTCTGTTAGTGGAGATCGATCATTCCTAAATTATTATTGAATAATAAAAGACAATGAATGTGATCAAGATAATATTGAAAGCCTGCATATGTGGGGTGTAAAAAAAATCATTCCTAAGTTATTATTGTATAAGAGTTAGGATGGATTGAGTAACAAGAGATAAAAAAAATAATATAAAATAATTATATGTGTTATTTGATTATAGTTTGAATATAGGGGAGTGCTATTTTACACGCAACAATTCTTATTTTGAGAGCAATGAGAATATTTTTCTCTTCTTTTCCAGGTTTGCCCTTTGCAATGTTAATGCATCATTAAAGATAGTTTAAATAAAGTTATTCCAAATGCATTTCTATTTTCGAGGAAAAGAAGATTTATGCTTTCAAAAAAAAAGATCCTATCTACCTGACTATTCATGTATGGAGACATATGCAATATAAAAGTTACTATGCTTTTTACTCAAAAGAAGAATAATAATTAGCCGATATTATCTTTATATTTTTTGTGCAATATTTGATATTCTTTTATGCAAACTTTGAGACCATGCAATCAAAATATTAATAGCTGATTAATTAATTCATCAAATATCTTTATTTTATGCAATCAAAATTTTTAAGTATTTGTTTGAGATTTTTTATGATGCATTAAAACATTAATTATTTCATTAATTTTGCATGGTCACTACAAACAAATACTTAAAATTTTCAACAATAAAAAATTTTGAATTCATCAGATTGTTATATAAAGAATTTATTGATCCATATAGATTGAAATTTGGAGATCATTTGATATGATTTTGGATATACGTACGTTCATGGTAGCTTTACTCTAACAAATGTTCGCATAAATAATAAATTACATATCATACAATAACCTTGTGATTATTTTTTATCATGTGCAAATTATATGAAGGAACACAAAATTTAATTGGAATTCCTCCTAGTTAGTCAGTTTTTTATCATGTGTAACCTTGTATGAAAAAAACAAAAATAAAACAACGATCAATACACAAGTAGACATTAATCATTGACCAAGTATATAACAGGTTTTCTTTTTTTTCCCTAAACAGCGTGCCAGCCCAACTAAATAATTATTAGCCAATTCATTGAAAGCAAAATAAAGAAGATGATTAATAGGGACAAATTCGGTATTAAGAATTAAATATTCTCTTTGCTCTCAAAATAAGAAATCTTGCGTTTAAAATTGCACTCCCTGAATACATTATACGAACTTCTACGGACTTTATGGAATTTTTTAGTTTGTTGGAAATATTAAATGATAAAGTTCGGTGGAAAGTTCATATAATTCTCTCGTTGACAACCGTGCACGTAGCATAAAAAAGGTACAACATGAGTAATCTAAGTTGATTGATTTGAAACCGATACAAGGCTGCCTTATCGCTAAGGACGCTATATATAATCATCGAGTCCATATCTGTTGTTAGAGGCGGTAGATCGCCGGGTCGGGTCGGGTCAGTCTGACTTTTTTTTGAAACACAGGTCGGGTTCGGGTCGGGTCGGGTCGGATCGTGTTTAGGTCAGTCTCACTTTTTCTGGAACACGGGTCGGGTTGGATCGGGTTTGGGTCAGTTTGACTTTCCCTGAAACTCGGGTCGGGTCAGGTTTCGGATCGGACGAGTCCGGCGGGTTTTTCGGGTTGGTCAAACAGCGGAATCGGACGCATGTTCTTAGAGAAGAACAGTGTGCTATTATTCTTGTTCTAACCGTTAGATCAAAACAAACGGATACGATCGACCGACTTTTAGATTTTATATATAGGGTCTTTTATGATTAAATCTCATCACATATTTTGATCCAACTACTCAAAATAAAAAGTAGGATCATGATCATCCTGTTATTCTTTTTTTTGATGAAAATCATTCTGTTATTCTAGACAGAGAATAACAACACATGTGATTTCATAAGCATCAATTAGTTTGTAAAATATCCAACTCACCACCTTTAAGTAGTAGTATCATTCACCGATTGATTGGTATAATTGGTAATTGGTAGGACCTGGGCATTGGATTAAATGAGATGCATATTGAAGTGTGCCTTGACGAATCAAAGGAGTTTATTCAAAGCAATAATATGCAAGATAAGGAATGATTGGAGAAATCAGAAAAGCAATATAATTGGTCAAATTAAATCTGACCAGAGTAAGTATATATTTCTTTAAAGTAACATCTTGTTGTCATGTTGTGTATATCATATTTGGAATCAAACCCTACATAAATTTTCCAATCCAATCCAATCTTTCATTTCATATTTTATATTCATCTACCTACCTAGCTAGGTATAACAATTAGAGGTGGCAGATTGTCGGGTCGAGTCGGCTAACGGGTTGACGTTTGCCGGTAATTTTTTGATCGGGTCGGATGAGTTTTTCAGGTTTAGTCAGATTTTGTATCTATTTTCCCGAGTTAGCTTGGGTTTCGGGTCGGGTCGGGTCGGTTCGGGTTCGGGTTAGGGTCAGCTTGACTTTTCCTGAAACATGTGTCGAGTCAGGTACGGGTCGGGTTCAAATCAGTTTGATTTTTCCTAAAACTCGGATAGGGTCGGATTTCGGGTCGGACGAATTTTCCGGGTCGAGTCAGATTTTGTCACCTCTAGAATTAACAATCTAGCTAGGAAACAAAATATACGAAATGTTGGGTATTTCATGTGCAAAATGTACACAAAAAAGAGAAGGGAATATTAAAGGATGGGACCACAGAGGATCCGATCAAACACAAAGCGGCTCTCTTTATGCAAAGTGTGTGGGACTCTGGGGTCTGTATTGTATGTATCTATTAGAATTTAGATAGATGGATACGGGTATATTTGTTTTGTGGGCCGTGGGGCGGTCGAAAGGACTGCAGGAGTCCGGTTCATAGGTCGCATCGCAACAAAAGCAGAGGCAGACATTTTTTTTTTTTTTTTTTTTTTTTTGAGTAACACTCAGTGATCACATCTTTTATCTATCTACCGATTTACGTATTTGTTCATTTTAAACAAATATTATTGTTTAGTGAAAATTTATGTCTTTCCGATCAATATATATCATATTCTAGTAAACAGATACATTACGATTTTTATGAACATTTTCGGATTATGAGAGAAGAATAGATATATAACCTACTTTATAGGATGAACTATACATTTTCTTTTTTTTTTTTTAATTATTCATTTCATTTCAGAATCATCAGATCAGATAACTACGACAAAAATTAAAGGGGGGGTGGAGATAATGGAATATAGAGAGAGACGCCGCGAAAGACAACTTGGAAACACCAACCGCCATGAAATTTGTTTTGGTACATTTTTTTTTCTTGCTTAATTACAATTTGATGATGATGATGATAAATCGATGTGGTCATGTCATGTGGCACCTGTTGCAGCAGCTGTGAATCAAAGAAGAGAGCCATGTGTTTATTCTAAAAAGTTCTTTTTTTTGGTGGTAAGAAAAAGAAGAAGAAAAGAATCATGTGTGACTGAGTTTCTTGATTCCTTTTTGTTCCTTTTTTTTGTTAAATATATAAAATGTGAATTACAATTACTGAGTAAAGGTTGAGATGACATCTATTTCGTTAAAATGGATAAACGTTCATACGTCCGGAACTAAAAGTTGATATCATGATTCATATATATCATTCTAATTAAAGCATAAACAATAACATCCACTAGGAAGTAAAGTTGACCATTTTTACAAGCACACTCAACAAAATATAAGACTTGGCATCAGAGCAATGAAAGAAAAATACAACCTAAACATGTGGATAGTGATTATGGTCCTACCTCCTAACATTTTCCGAGTATGAAGTTACTGGAAAGAGCGTCTCGCTTTGCTTCGGCAAAAATGAAATTGTCAAAAATAATATTTAGTTGAAAAATTTATCCATCAAATCGTCAAAATTTTGATTTACGGTTCTCATTAAATTCTTCATATCAAAATATTATAGATACAAAAATTTTTCATTTTTTAAATATTTTAAGTATTTGTTTTGGATTTTGTAAAAATGAAATGTTGTGATGTGTAAATCGTCGAAGATGAAGAATTTACACATCAAATCGTCAAAAATGAAATAATTACCGAAGAAAAGAAAGATTCAATATAAAAAAAAGGAAGAAAAGAAAGGGTGAATAGCAATGTGCAAATAGTGCAAACTATTTACTTCTCTCATGGCCGGTTACCTCAATGTAGAGGTGGCAAAATTTGACCAGACCCAAAAAATCCGCCTGATCTGACCCGACCCGTGTTTCAAGGAAAGTCAAATTGACCCGAACCTAACCTGAACTGACCCGTGTATCAGGGAAATTAGACTGACCCGTGTATCAGGGAAAGTCAGACTGACTCGAATCCGAACGACTTGAAACCCGACATGACACAGGAATAAAGGTGCAAAAGCTGACCAGACACGAAAAACCCGCCCGACTCGACAAAAAAAAAATGTTGGCAGACGTCAACCCGAAACTGAACCCGACCCGATAATATACCATCTCTACCTCTATGCTTTGGTCCACTGTGCACCAATCTTTAAAAAAAAAAAAGGGTCCGGATATGGTGATACTATAATTGATACCATAGTTGATACCAAGATAGTTGACCGGTCAAACATTCAACAAGGACCATTTATTTGAAAATTCTCATTAGTATAACTTGAATACTCATTAGTATAACTTGAACACTCGTTGCTATAACTTGAATATTGACATAACTTGAATTTTCATTAGTATAACTTGAATATTTATTGCTAAAACTTGAATACTAACATATTTTTCAGCTTGAACACTCATTGCTATAACTTGAATTCTCATTAGTATAACTTGAATATTTACTACTAAAACTTGAATACTTGAATACTAACATAACTTGAATTCTCATTGGTATAACTTAAATACCTATTGGTATAACTTGAATACTCATCAGTATAATTGAATACTCATCGGTATAACTTGAATACCTATTGGTCTAACTTGAACACCGACCAATTGCAAGCGAACTGAGAATTACCAGAGAGAAGAAGACCAGAGAGGAGAAGTCAGAGAACGAAGAGAGAAGAAGATAACGAAAGGAGAAGAAGATCAGAGAGGAGTGGGAGAATTAAAGGAAGGAGATCGGAGAGGAGAAGTTGGCGCCATGAGAGGATGACGATGGGAGGGGAAATAAATCGGAAAGGAGATCTGAGAGGATGATCGGGAGACGAGAGCGGAGAGAAGAAGATCAGGGGAGAAGGAGATCGGAGACGAGAAGTTCGCGATCTGATTTGATTGATTTTGAATTTCATTGAACCGATGTTAGACCGAAAAAAACCGCGTCCGGTTTTATGGTATCAACTATGGTATCAAACACGGTATCCACATAGAATTTTCCAAAAAAAAATACTATAGATAGCACTGTTTATGACACTGTACAAACCCATCCGAGATTAGTAATACTATATAAAAAGGATTTGGCTTCAATTCAGTTTTCCGAAAAAAAGGTGTCAATTAATTAGTTGTCATGTATTGGCAAGAACGACGTATTTAAATCATTTTCAACTTGTTCTAGCCTTATAAATAGAAACAATGATGTTTACATGTGTTTCTAATGTATTTAAGTTAGTTTTTTGTTTGTAGTATCTTAACACGGTCATCTTTCTTAATTAAATATTTTAACATCATGAATATGTTTTTTAAATCATTTTAAATTCGTTTTAGCCTTATAATGTGTAAGAAATATGACCAAAATTGATTTAAAACACAAATAGAACTACTTAAATATGTGTAAGAAATATGACCAAAATTGATTTAAAACACAAATAGAGCTACTTAAATATGTTTCGAATACATTTTAAGTTGGACTTTATGTAAAATTAATGTTTAACCTAAAGCAGAAGCAATTCAAATCATTTATAATCACTTTGGTTATATAATGTGCAGAAATGACACCGAAATTGATATGAAACACAAATCAAGCTACCTACAATTAATCATTTTGAGTGTATTTTAGTGTTATTTGCTGTGTAATAAATAGTTTAACATCATTATGTTGCTTATATAAACACTTTAACTTGTATATGATATCGATTTCTATCATTTTGGAATGGTTTTGGCTAAATACTTAATGCACAAAAATGAAATCAAAATTGATTTAAACAAACACATAGCTATTTAAAGGCGTTTTAAATATGAGTAGGGATCGGATAACCACAAAATTTGGTGACACTACTATTAGTACAAGCTTTATAAATTCACAAAAAATCTTAAAAATAGAAAATCTCTTACAAATATATTCATTTACTTATAGATTAATTGCGTTTCAAATTTCATTCAATTTGAATGCCATTTGATACTTCATCAAAAACCATCAAGTTTTTATGATAATTATAACGGTCCAAAATTAATGGTTCTTGATGAAGTATCAAATGACACTCAAATTGAATGAAATTTAAAACACAATCGATCTATAAGTAAATGAGTATATTTGTAAAATATTTTATATTTTTTAAGATTTTTTGTGAATTTATAAGGCTTGTGGTAATAGTAGTGTCACCAAGTTTTGTGATTATCCGATCCCCACTCTTTAAATATACCATAGTGTTATTTTGTGTGTAATTGCTATCTTGACACCGTGAAATTGCTTTACTAAATACATTAACATGTAGGAGATGCAATAGAAATCACTATAAGCTGGCTTTAGTTTTCTGATATGTAGAAATGAGGAACAATATAAATTATTTTAGACAAGATTTAGCCTTGTGATGCGGAGAAATTAGGGCACGATATAAATTATTTCAGACTAACTTTATTTTTTTGATGTGCAAAAATGAGGTCAAAATTAATTTAAAATACCTATTCAATTATAGAGATAAATAAAAGAAAACATCAAAATTTATGGACCTCTAGAGATTTAATAAAAAAAGAAACTCGCACCTTTTGGGAAAAGAAAAGCGAAAGCATAGAAGAATAAAAACTAGAAAATTTGCAGTGAGGGAGAGACCACTGCCGTCTCTCCCCAGCCACCTCTTATTCTACTTATTTTCATTGATAGTTTTTTTGTATTGTTATTTCATCTGTTCGTTCATTGTTTTGTTGCTCTTTATTTAAATAGGAGACTCTTCGTCTTTCTTTATTTAAGATCTTTTGCGATTGCTACGAAAAACTTGATATGACCAATTTGTTTCGACTTTAACAAATCATATGATGCTTTAGAGATTAGAGTCTTGTAGAGCACTTAATAAGTTTCTAATCTATACTGTATCAAAGACGATGATATTTATCAAGCCGGTGCTTTCAAATTTGACTATACATAGATCAAATCAATTAGATTGTTAAAATAGGTCGGTTTGATGATAGGTTCGTTTGCTATTATGTTATTAGTTTTGGATTAGAAAAGTTTCCGTTATTAAATATGGATTTAATGATATCTTTTAAATAAAGTTTGTTGCCTACGGCTTTTTGACGTTAAAAAAAAGAAAAAAGAAAAAATCGAGGGAAACCATAATTATTCGTCTGTTTCTTATCACTTACAAGGGCGGCGACAGAGAAAAATAACTCGTATCACGGCCTATCTTTTAATTTAGTCCATTTAGGTACCAACTTGCCATATATGTTGCAGAGTTCAATGGTGTTTCACTGTTTTGTTCTATAATAAAAAGCAGGCTCTTTATTTTATAGGTAAACTGGTTTTACTCAAGGGGCTAAACAGGCTGAAGCTGGTCACTTCAGATCTGAATGTCGCTCGTGAAATGAAAGCCCAAAGAAGTTCAAGCATAAATCTGGCCTCAACCCACAGAGGCAAGCAGCAGCTCAATTAAACATGTTAAGTTTTTAAAAGTGGATGAAGGGGAAAATATATATATGTAAACCGTTTAAGTAACATTTTTTTGCGAGTTTTATGAGCTTGAGATAGGCTGAAAGAGAATGTTAACTGTAACTTACAAGTTACCAACTCCAGGCATGTTTACACATCTATATACATGCGCAAGATCTCAGAACAAACCAACAGAAATTAGTTCTGTGGTTATGTTGCAAGTACTTGATTAACTAATGAAGGCATAAGGATTCTAATTGTCCGATTACTTGTGCTCTTCTTGGCGTCGAAAGTTGAAAGCACTGAATCTGCAATTGCTCGATCGATCTGCTGGGGTGCTCAGACAGCTGCGGAGGACTTCGCATCCCTTACCCTTTCGGCATCAGCCCTGATTGCTTCATGCCTGGCTTTGAGGTACAAGCATAATTGTACCTATCAATTAACACATTGGCCTTCGGAAATAAAAACAACCAACTCTGGAACAAACTTCTGACTCTGGCTTCTTGAATACCATACTGACGATGTCATACTGGTATTTGTACAGGTATAATTGTACTCAAATTTGTACAAGTATAATTGTACCTCTTTGATCCCACTCTCAGACCTACCTTTTCAATCCAGGCCCAATGTGGCCTTCCTTATAATCCTGCCTTCCTTAGAACAGGATTATAAGGATAGAAAAGCCCAATATTTCGGCCCAAAAAGCCCACTAATTAAGCTCCATTTCCATTCCTCAATCCTTAATTATACTGACACCCACAGATTTGAAGAAAAGAGGGACAAAGAAGAGTCAAATGCTTTTCTTTTGGGGAATTCTATTTCCCGCTTGTTTGTTGTATTACCTTTATACCAGTACCAGTACTGGTACCAGTAACCCGTTGTTCGCTTGCTACCCGCATAATCAGTGAGCAGTTCTGGTGAATCAATGCCCTCTGTGCACAAGCAATATCATCCCATATATGATGTATGGGCAATATTGCCTTATGACTATTCCAACCTATAATAGTTAGTATGATTGAAATTTCCTAATCACACACTGATACAGTTGCAAATTGGAATTAATATGAACCTTTTCTCGTTAAGTTCTTTCCGATATCCTCATCCCGTCTTGATTTCTGAAGCAAGGACTTGAGAAAGGTGATACATTTGTGGCCTATATGCTGCACAAACTAGCAAGAAGCATTTCTTACATATATACTCAGCCTCGCTTCTTATTTATTAGTTAATAGTCAATACTTAATAGATACATACAGTATATTTAGTTTGAGCTTGCCTCAGTTATTATTCAATTTGAAGATATATATAGGTCCTAATTAATTTGAGTGAATTCCTTGTGAATATTTCTGCATTCAGCCATGAATTCAAATTGCCAAGGTTGTATTAACAAGAACCAGGCAAACGTTAGCCTAATGTACCTAATAGCTGGCTAGCTGTTATTCATAATTTCATATCCATGGCTCTTGCACCATACGAGGACTTCTACAACCTTGTCTGGGTTAGGCATTGTTAGTTTTGCTTTTAGAATCATTGAAATTTGAAAGGAAAAGGAAATTTCCAATTCTTCTCGTTTTAAATGAACCATATAGGCATATATCCACAAATATACAAATATTTGGACGGTTGTTTGTATTTTTTTTTTCCATTATTTGTTTTTTTATTTATCTATTTATTAATTGTTTGATGCACGAACGGTAGGAGACAACAATTGAACGAACATGGAAGCACTCGAGAGATTTGAGAATTCACACAGAATTCTAGGTTTTTGATAACTTAGATACAAAATAACAACTTGTCCTGCTCAAAGGGCTTGAGTTTGCTTATATAAGAAAATAGAAATAACCTTCCTAAAGAAAACAAAGAAAGAAACAAAGAAAACAGTCTAAAACGCAAGAAAAATTCTAAAAGACGCAACTTGACCCGTCTGGTGGCGGACTGCCCAGCATCAGGGGCGGACCGCCCGCCCAACAGAGCGCAGGAACTTCACTGGGGCGGACCACCCAGCTTCGGGGGCGGACCGCCGAAGAGCATGCTGTATTAATTCGCCATTTCGACTGGAATGCCTTCCGATTCTGAGAAAAATCAAAACATGAAAGTTGTAGCTAATTTCTTTATATTTCTATAGAATTTTGAATCACCTCATTTGTACTTGTATTGAGGAAGTTATGGTCAAAATACCACAGCATATCAATCTGACCGCCCTCTGGCAGCTGATGCACAACTGCATCATTCTCCCCCGCTAAAAAAAGATTCACCCTCGAATCTGCCATGTCATCATCCGTCAAATCATCCATCGATGACTCACTCTCATTGTCGGTGATGTAAGGAGATAAATCTGCCACGTTGAAGGTGGCCGACACATTATACTCACTCGGGAGATCAATCTTGTAGGCATTGTCATTGATCCTCTCCAACACACGAAACGGTCCATCGGCTCGAGGTTGTAGCTTACCATACTTGCCTGTAGGAAATCGTGCCTTTCGGAGATGAACCCATACCAGATCGCCGACCTTAAACACCACCCTCTTGCGGCGCCGGTCCACACGCTCCTTATACTTCTTGTTTGACTTCTCAATCTGCGTACGGACTTGGGAATGCACTTGTTTAATGTGCTCGGCATGTTCCTTGGCATTGCCACTTAATTGCTTGTCAACAGGCAACGGCGTGAGCTCGAGAAGTGTGATTGGATTGGATCCATAGACGACCTCAAAGGGACTCTTATTGGTGGTCCGACTTCGCGACCTATTTTATGCAAACTCCGCTTGGGACAAGGCGAGATCCCATTGGCGTGGACTGTCACCGACTAGGCTCCTCAATAGATTCTCTAGGCTTCGGTTGACCACCTTGGTTTGGCCATTGGTTTGGGGATGGTAAGAAGAGCTAAACTGCAGTTGAGTGCCCAGCTTCCGCCAAAGAGTGCGCCAAAAATGGCTCACGAACTTCACATCTCGATCAAACCGGGGTATAGGAAAACAGTACTTGATGGTGATCTTGTTAACTGCTCGACTGTCGGTGCACATCCTCCATGAACCGTCTTTCTTTGGAACTAATAATGCGGGTACCGCACACGGGCTCATACTCTCCTTCACGTACCCCTTGCTCAACAACTCGTGCACTTGCCTTTGCAATTCCTCGTGCTCGGGGACTCATGCGATAAGCGGCTCTATGAGGAATGACCGCTCCTGGCACGAAGTCAATGCAATGTTGGATGTCGCGCATGGGTGGCAATCCGGATGGCAAATCCGTCGGTGTCACATCAGCAAATTCTTTAATTAATGACCGGACCCGCGGTGGAAGTTCGGGACCATCATCATTAGCCTCAGTCACCACCAAGGCAAACACCTCAACCGTCCGGCCCACCTCATTCTGAAATTCAAAGCGAGATAGCAAGTGACTCTTGGGCTCCTTCCTCAAATCCGAAGGACCGAGGGTAATGGAGACACCGTCCTTCTGAAACGTGTAGGTGTTCCTATGCCCATCGTGCTTCGTCCTTCTATCAAACTGCCACGGTCTACCCAACAGGATGTGACATGCGTCCATAGGGACCACATCGCACCAAACCTCATCAGTATATTTCTTCCCAATTGAAAATTTCACGAGGCACCGCTTCGACACTTTTACCTCATCACTCTTCTTGAACCAAGACAGCTTGTAGGGTTGTGGATGGTCCTCGGTTTTGAGTCCCAATTTCTCCACCATCGTGTTGGACACCACATTCTCACAACTGCCCCCATCAATGATCACATTACATACCTTACCGCCACTGGTACATTTGGTATGAAAGATGTTGTGCCGCAACCACGACTCATCTTTGTTGGCCGTCATGCTTAATGCACGTCTGACCACTAAGGATTCACCCGAATCGGCGTATGTGACCTCCTCATCATCTGCCAGATGATCCTCAAGACCCTCATCATACTCGTCATATATCGAGTCCACATCCTCCTCAACTAGCGTAATGATCTGCCGGTTCGGACAATCGGCAGCCAAGTGTCCGAGCCCTTGACACTTAAAGCACCACCGGTTGGCCATAGATCCTCCCCGATTGGTTTGTCCCTTTTCGGATTGGAATTTGGGGCTTTGAGTTCGGGTTGTTGAAGTTGCGGGTTTAAGGTTTGAGGGGGGTGCTCGCTTGCTAGTCTCGGCGCCCGAGAAACGGTTCTGGTACCTCGATTGATTGACACCCTTTCTCCTTTGCTGCGACTCGACCTTCAAGGCCAACCTACACACATCATCATACGAGTAATACTGTTGTAGGTACACCACATCGGAGATCTCTGGTTTCAACCCGGCCAAATACCGAGCGACAATCTGTTCGTCCTCCTCAACGACATCTCACCGCATCCGCAACACATCGAACTCATGGGTATATTGCTCCACTGACATACCCCTCTGCTTAAGGTTATGGTACTCGATGAAAGCCTCTTGCCGGTATTGAGTGGGTAAGAACTTGGCCATCAATTTCTTCTTCATCTTACTCCAACTCTGAATTTTAGGTTTCCCTTCCCGAGCACGCCTAGTTTTCACATGCTCCCACCAAATCGAGGCATGCTTCCTCAATTTAATGGCTACCAATTTCACTTTCTATTCGTCGGTCAGAGTCTTCACATCGAAAACCCGTTTGACTCTATGCAGCCAATCAATAAACTCATCGGGGTGAGATTTACCATCGAATTCCGGAAGGTCGTTGATAGGGCTGTTCAGGCTCCGGCCGCTGCCGCTGATTTCGCCCATGATTTGGAGCCCCCCACGGGTTGAACTCATCATCGTCGCCCGTTGCGAAAGAGTCAAGGGAGGCCGACTCCTCCTCGTCCTCTCCGTTGGTGGAACCCACCCTTGCCTCGGCAAGTTGGCGTTCCAACTCTCGGATCCGTCTCCCCATTGTTGCGATCTCCAGATCTCGCTGGTCTCGATAGCGGTTCGTCGGCACCTCTTCTTCAGGATCGACTCCACGACCCCGACCTCGGCCACGACCCCGACCACGACCACGGTTCGCATCCGCCATCAACTTGGTTGCTCTGATACCAACTGATGCACGAACGGTAGGAGACAACAATCGAACGAACACGGAAGCACTCGAGAGATTTGAGAATTCACACAGAATTCTAGGTTTTTGATAACTTGGATAAAAAATAACAACTTGTCCTACCCAAAGGGCTTGAGTTTGCTTATATAAGAAAATAGAAATAACCCTCCTAAAGAAAACAAAGAAAGAAACAAAGAAAACAGTCTAAAACGCAAGAAAATTTCAAAAGACGCAACTTGACCCGTCTGGTGGCAGACCGCCGAGCATCAGGGGCGGACCGCCCGCCCAACAGAGTGCAGGAACTTCACTGGGGCGGACCGCCGAAGACAATGCTGTATTAATTCGTCATTTTGACTGAGATGCCTTCCGATTCTGAGAAAACTCAAAACATGAAAGTTGTAGCTAATTTCTTTATCTTTCTATAGAATTTTGAATCACCTTATTTGAAAACTTATATTGAGGAAGTTATGGTCAAAATACCACAGCATATCAATTTGACCGCCCTCTGGCAGCTGATGCACAACTGCATCATTGTTGGTCATAGATTGGGCAGTGTAGTTGTTACTGAGATGTGACGTGGTAGTTTCTGAAGAGCTTATCTTTGCTTCTCTAGGATCTCTGTTCATACTAATTTTTAAGTTATTTTTTTTCCCGCACTAGTTTGAATGGTTACTGCGTGATAATATGTGATAAACATGTCGATTGAATTCCTAGATGGAACTCAATATTATCATAATATAAATTGATGCCTGTATATGTTATTGCATTACCAGTAAAAATGTATATTAATGTTTTAAGACACATAAATTAGTATATCTTAATAAACAATGTAACAATATACGTAATTAATTAGCAAAAAAAAAAATGAAATTGTATATATTCTTATCCGTTATAATTTTATATATTACACCCCCCTACAATAATTATATCCTCTCTCATGAGCATATATATATATATGAGGAGGGATCCCTTGACAAAGGTAACTTTGACAATCTTAACAATGCAGCATTTTAAAAATTCATAAAAATTCATAAAAAATCTTAAAATTGGAAAAAGACTTATGGATACATTAGTTAACTTGTATTTTTTAACGGTTGTAATTTAACGGATCTTTGAAGGGCTATCAAATATAACTTAAATTGAATATAATTGGAAACATAATCAATCTACAAGTCAAGAAATAATTCCGTAAACTTTTTTCTATTTTTGAGAATTTATATGATTTTTTACAAATTTTTGAAATATCAAATTGTCAAGATTGTCAAGTTAAGGATTGTCAATGGATCCCTCCTCTATATATATACAACAATTAATGGACCGCTGGTTTAACCAGAAAAGACCAGAACCGATAGAGTTTCCGGGTTAATTCTTTGATTGGACCATACATGTAAATGAACCAGTAAAAAGCATGCTAACCCCGGTTAATTAGCCGGTTCTCAGAAAAAACCGTACGCGGTTTCCGGTTTCTAATTCTGGCACTTGTGAATGAACTTATCGAGGGGAGAGATGTAAATCCAATGAAAAAAGCGCTATGAGCCTTAGATGTTACAGCCTATGATCTCACAAACATGTCTCAAGACTCCAATTTTTTTTTATTTTTTCGAATTTCAAGAAAACATAGTTGTGTATAGCATATAGTCATACACAAATACATTAATCTTACATGATTCTATAATAGAAAATTATGATTATTTTTTAGTTATTGTACTTTATTTGAAGGTTCGAAATTTGAAAAAAAAAAGTTACATTTTTTATTATTCATGACCATAAAATTAAATAATTCAAGAATGTTACATTTTTCAAAGAAAATTTGGATCTTTGTTTATAAGCTGATATTTTAATCTACTTTACAAGTAATTTTATTGATGTTTGTGGACAAATTCAATCGTTATATTCACTTTTCAAAATATATGAGTAGGTTTTTACATATACTTATACAATAAAAATGATTATTTTATAAGAATATTTAAGTTAATATCTCATAAGTATATTTGAGAAAACCAGCAGTTGAACTGGTTGACTCAGCGATCTGACCAATGACCCATCGACCCGAAGTTTACCGGGTCAATGTCCGGTCCCATTATAATAACATTGCTCTCCATTATAAAATGAAATTGCATGTAGATCTACACAACATATGACGACATTTTAATTCATTACTTACAAATTGCAATTTTTCATCCAAGTTAATTATCCGGTCAGGTATACCGTATATGTAATCTTAATGGTGCATGCGTCATACAATTTGTCCATTGCCATGTCGTTATACATGTGATAATTTAACGGAAACCTTTTGTGTCCACTCGGTTAAAACAACCATCCGTCCATCGTTGACTATCGGCTGGTTTTGTCACATTCTAGTTTACAGTTTGTTAACTGATTTTTGTCACATTCGTATATATTAACATTGCACTAGTGATATTGGTCGTTACATTCTATTTTACAGTTGTTACATCATGTTTTGCATTTGTTACATTTCACACTAATTTTGTCATATTCGTATATGTTAACATTACACTAGTGATATTGGTTGTTACATTCTATTTTACGGTTGTGTTACATCATATTTTGCATTTTGTTAGATTCCACACTGATTTTGTCACATTCGTATATGTTAACATTGAATTTTTTTTCACACTCATCAGTGCACGTGGGTTTGATGGATGGATGATGCGATTTTCTGATGGACGGCAGGTCTTCCTCATAATTTAATTTGGTTACGTTCATTATTTACCTAACTAAAACAGAGGTACTAACTTATTAGGCAGGTGAACATGCGTATTTGCATGGCCATGTTTGGTTGGTTAACGAGTCAAAACGGCCAACTTGTAATTTGGATTAATTTAGAAAAAAAAAAATCGTTCACGTGAAAGTGGTTGAAATTTGAAAACTTCCACAGGACAATTAATTAATATACAAGAGCTGATTAGGATGGAGGGAATACTCATCATAACTATTGCCGGAAATACTTATCGTTTTCCTATTTTTAGAGATTTCAAACCCTACAATTATTAGCGCCGCAATATTTGATAATTAAAGATAATAGTTTTTTTTTTTTTTAGTGCTCATTAACATGCATAAAATGGATGTCTATAGAGTTCGTAGGTTATAAATCGTAAAAGTTGATGATCTCGTATAGATTCGCTTGAGTTTTGAAGTTGATGATTATCAAAAGATTAACATTAATTTAATTAATTAAGATATTTCTGTTTCATTAAAATTATTGACGGGTTAGTAAAATAAACTGTGTGATGCCCTAGCTATGTGTATCAATTATTGTGCATCTTGGTATTATAAATATCTATATCTGCCGGCTTTCAGCTGACATATACTGTTGCGCAAAAAATAAAAAAAAAAATTCGGAAATGTGACATTGTGACAGGGCAACTCGATTGTTTTGTTTGACATGGAATTTATAAATCGTGCCAAATTCAGTACTCACATGAGCAACATGTCCATATATGGTAAGCATCCATCATTTGTCATTCAAGATAATGGAATGCATTTTGATAAAGATATAATATGATATATGGGTTTTGTTAGTTAACCATTAAAAATGTATTTACTCACATGATTTAAATTTGTAGTTACCGATGGGGTATCAAAAGTTATGGTCATTTGATCTCTTCTCTATATGAGGAAAGATCTGTTGACAGTACTTATTTTGACATCTTGACTTGATAATTTAAAAAAAAAATTTATAAAGAATCTTAAAAATGAAATGAAATTTATGGATGTATTATTTATAATTGCAATCGTGAATTAGATTGTCAAGATAAGAATTGGCAATAATTAAAGACCTCCTATATATATATGTGATATTAAGCCTATATATTTTTTGTAAGCATTACAAAGATAAAAGTTGTTTCAATTAATTATCTCATGCAGGGGCCCAAATTAATATATGATCAAGCTTCCATAAAAATCCCTTCTTTAGTTTAGTTTATCCAAATTATTGCCCAATTAAATTTAAATATCATCCATCCTTGGCGTATTGCTCAAATCGCCTTCTTAATTATACACCAACAAATAATCCAAAGCAATGAAAGCAACCGGCCCTATCTCCATGGCTACACCGGCTGCATGCGCACCCTCTCAAATTCCCACTTAATTAGGTCAACAAATTTATATTTTGATCCTGTAACGATTATGCCTAATTTATATTTTGTCAACCGTTGTTCTTCTAACACATATATTGTGATAAATTTGTTTGTATACATATACGTGTACTAGTTATATATATATATGGTGTATATATATGGGATGGAAATTCTTAATATATAACGAAATAAGTGGGGATAATTAAAGCGTTATATTATATAGTGTGCACCTAAATTTCATTAAATAATGCCGTGAAATTGCAAATTTATATTTCCTCAAAAAAAAAAAAAAAATGCAAAGTTATATAATTAAATCTAAGTTGAGCGATTAACAATTTACAATTAATTGAGGGTGAACAGGTAATTAAGCAAGAAGAACGACAAATTATATATTGGTGTGCCTTGATATTTATACTGATAGCAGTTAGAATAATTCGATAGCGATTAGAATATTGTGACAAGATGGGATCAAGAGGTTAAAATATTATTAACCTGATGGGGTATTGAAAGCTGTAGTGTTCATTGTATATATCTCTTATGCATATTTTTTCTTTAATTAACACCTAATTATAAATATATGTGCAATTAATCATTAAAAAACCATGTTCTGTAATTTGAACAAAAATCTATTATTTTCTGTACTCTCGCAACTTTTATATTCTGTTTTTAATTTTTTTTTTTCATTTTTCATGCAAATTAAATGTCAATGTAGAAGACGACAAAACACTGGAAATTATGATGCTGCACCTAATCTGACTAAAATGGGAAGTACGGGGATATAAAACTTGAATGATTGAATAAAACAAAATTATGTTTGTATGATCTTAGATTAAGATCAGCCTTAGCTGGAAACCTATATTTACTAAAAAAAAAAAAAAGCACATTATTTTGTAGCTTGCCAGTTGAAACTGACACTGCGTACTTAAAATACTGCATTTGGCAGCATCTATCAAGTTTTCTGAAACAGAGAGCCTATGCGTCATAAATAAATTATACCTGCATACGAATGCATGTGAGTTTTTATAAGGCAAATTGATCCATTGAGAAAATCAAATGATCGATTTAACAACGACCATGTCCCCATATAGCCTGGCAATTACTAATTTACTATACATTACTTTTTTGATTGAACTAAACGCTCAACTATACAAAGGAAAGCGATCTCCATATGGAAATTTAGAAATAATTAAGTTGCCAACATTTCCAGCCGTTCGCCTCCAAAATTAATAAAAACTAGCATTTGACCCGTGCAATGCCCGGGATTTAAATTAAGTCATGATTTTGAAGATAACTGTAAATTGCAATTTAAAGGACAATTGTAAATTGCAATAAATTAAAAAATCGTTAATGGAGAATTGAATGGAGACAAAGAAAACCCATGTGGGAACAAAAAGAAAAGTGGTTCTCATTCAATAAGAGATTGAAAGTAGGATAGAAATAAGAACTTGTAACCGTCAAGGTGAAATAATTAATGGAGGGGAAGAAGGCATAGACCAACTTGTTATTTGAAGAAGATGAAGTAGGAGGCTTGAAAGAGACATGCACAGTCGTTCAAAGGGCACCAAAAGAGTTCAATTTTTCATGATTGTGGTGTAAGACTGGTATAAAAACTGTGGTAAGCAAGGAGTAAACAAGCGTGTAAGCCTATTAATATAGCAGACGAAGGGATGTCTGTTAATAAAGTAGACGAAGGGATTCCTGTTAATAAAGCAGACGAAGGGATGCTTTACAACAGATTAAATAAAGCAGTTTATGGAAATGACGTGGCAGCCTTTAGAGAGCTCCAATTTCTTCTGCTTTTCTTTAAAAGAAGAGATTCTAGTAAAAAAAAGATAAATAATTTGCGTTAGTTATATGTGTGCAGAAAAAATACTGATAAATTTTTGTTGTTAAAAGTGACAATAAAAATTTTATTAATTAAACATTGCAAACAAGGAGGATTATTTACTTTTCGCTGAAACAGATTATTTATTTATTTATTTATATATATTTTTTATTTTATTTTTTTTGTGATCCTGGTAATTCAGTAAACTCTATGACATTTTATATATTCGAGTTTTAATTTGATCAATAAATTTTATTAATTAAAAATTGGAGTGAGTTCACAATGAAAAAAAAGCGACCTAAAATTAATATGAGTGCATGCAGCTTGGCTTGTTGCTGGATTTTCATAAAAGAAAAAAGAAAAATAGATGTGTATATATATCTTTACAATGTGCATGTGTTCCACCGTTTTTTAAATTTATAAAAGTACGAGAGCAATTTAAGGAATAAATAATTAAATATTGGCAATTCAACACCAATCCAACTGCCGTCATTTTTAATTGTCTGCCACACCGGATTATATTGTAATAGTCTAGGTAATATGGTCCCTAAATCTAGGGGTGGCATGAAAAGAAAAATGCTACTTACATATATTATATGAAATATTTATATATATCACATTTTGGGGACCAGTGTGTTTAACGTTTATTGAATGAGACACAACATATATTATTAGATATTAAAATATAGGGAAAATTGTCAAAATGCCACTACAAAACTTCCGGATTGTCAAAATGCCACTACAAAATTTCTGCTTGCAAAATTGCCACTCCAAAACTAATGGTATTGCCAAATTGCCATTATACCATTATTTCTACACTTTTATAATAAAAAAAATTATAAATTATACTACAATTGCTATTGTATTTTAGTATTACCCATAATATCCCTGTGCATTTACAACTCAGCCTTCTCCTATTTCTGAAAACTGGCCCGATATTTTTCCTTTCTCTCCTCTCTGCTCAAGTTCTATGCGGCCCCGCCCCAGCTTTTCTCCTCTCCGCTAGCTGGCAATGTATTGGTTTGTTTTGGGTTTTGGTTACATCAGGAGAGGGAGACAAAGATGAGGGGAGGATGCATCTCTTTGGGTACGATACTGCATGTGGTGCACGGGCAAGGAAGATGCCTGCTCAAGGCAATTTGCTTGAAGATGTGGGCATGGGATTGACTGATAATCAGAAGCTTAAAGCTTTTCTGGATTAGATGTTATTGATTATTAATGTGGTCATTCTGTAGCTGATTGTTCATGATATATTTTATCAATTCAGCAGATCGATCAATCCATCAGAAAAGAAAAGAGAAGGGAAGGGTATTATCGTCTATTTTTAGAAATCTAGTTAATTTTCAATATTAAATTTGAGATAATGGCAATTTAGTAAGACTACTACTTTTGGAGTGGCAATTTTGCAAGCCAAAATTTTGTAGTGGCATTTTGACAATCCGGAAGTTTTGTAGTGGCTTTTTGACAATTTTCCCTAAAATATATATATATATATACAAGTGTACAGACTGTACGTCGCAGCTAACTTGGAAATTCATATATCTCGTCAATATTTTATCGTTACGAAAATGAAGGATTATTAATTAATGATGTGTGTATCACAATTATTGCAATAATTAAGAAACTTAATAGAGTTTTCAACTCCTTTTGTCTTTATAGACATTAGATATGAAATGAAAGATGCTACATGATATGTTTGAGTTGTTTGACATTTAATTTTGCCATATTTTGAAATTAACACCGTTTGTCTGAAAAAGAAAAATGTTCATCGTGATGAATAAGGCAACTATATAGTGGATAAAAACTTGCTTAATTTCCTGCTTGGGAAATTTTTACTATTTGAAGTTTAAAACTAGAACTTTTTTTTTTTGTAATTGAAAAATAAATAAAAAGATGTGTTTCTTTACCCTTTATAAAGGTTATAGCTAGGTTAGAAATGGGATCCATTGACAATGTTAACTTGACAATTTTGACAATGTGATTTTTTAAAATTTGGAAAAAACTAATAACAAAACTCAAAATACAAAAAGAAGTTTACAGAAGTATTGTTTAACTTATAAATTGATTATGTTTTCGATAATATTTAGATTAACTATTTAAGCAACATTTGATAGCTCTTCAAAGATTCATTAAATTACAACCGTTAAAAAAATAAAATTTTGATAAGCAAATAAATGATGTTCAAATTGATTGAAATTTAAAATACTATCAATATACAAGTTCATAATGCATATTCCATGCATAGATCTTTTCTCATTATTAAGATTTTTTAAAATTTTTCATAACCTTTTCAAATATCTCATTATCAAAATCATCAAAAGTAGTATCAATGGATGCATGCCTCCTCCATAGGTTAATACTACACATGGTCGAATTTGATGCAAGGGGAATATATCCGGGTCAACACTGAACTAATTAACAGTAGTCGGCAACTAGACGTCCCCGGTCCCCGCTTGTTTAGGAGTGGCCCAGGAAAAATATCATGTGCTCTGAAGCAGACCAAATTTCTTAAAATGATAAGATGTACGAACTGGACCATTTACTTGAAGTTTGTGGTACTTTTTCCAATTTTAAACTGGAAACATTATAGTTTATGCTTTTTTCTGGTATGCAGCGCATAGATCTAGTTCTCCGTTCAATGCATATATATTTTTTGTCCCGTCGCAACTCAATCATGTGAAATGCCAAACTAATAATTCCCAACTATATGTATTTTTTATACCGCGGATTCCAACTTATGGGGGCGCCTCAGCTTTCATTGGCCAGTTTTTTTTATTTGTGCAAGTACGGCGTACGTGATACACGACGGCTTACATTAAAATAAGTAACAGTACACGTAAGGGAGAGAGAACTGATCTTTATCCCCATCAAATTAAACTCTTACAAATATTAACGTCTCCCTCAAATATTCATTCAACTACTGAATCCGTATTTTCTTCAAAAAAAAAAAAAAATCCGTAGTTGTGCTTTACATTGAGTAAAACTACCGTGTTCTGAAGGAGAAAATGGATATATCTAAAGATTCTGATTCATACAAACAACAAATTTCTCTTTATCACTAAAAATAGAGAAAAAAATTCTAAAGTTTGGCTTCCTAGTATATTTAATATAGAGATCACATTGAGCGGTTCGGATCGACTATTTAGATACCAAAAGCTGAGATACGAGCCGCATAATATGGTAAAAGTGTGATATGCATATCACCGTAGCCTAACACACACTCTCTCTCTTAACTCATAATTATCTTGATATAATTAACTTGTAGAATCCCAATATTTTCCTTTTTATAAAAATTTTAGCTATTTTTAATGTTTTTAAATATTAGCTTACAAAATTGATTTATTTTTAATTATTTCAAGAGTCATATTTCAGAAATCATTAAAAATAGTAATAAAGCTCCTAAAATGGTAAAAATTGGCATCATCCAACTTAATTATGTCATGATTATTATGAGCTATTTGGATTAAAATTTCGAACGACAGATTTTTGAATTTGAACCGTAAGCGTTTCGGTCCGAAATGCTTACGTAAGTATCGTAGCTGAAATGCTTATCGTAAACGTTTCCTAGCATACTTTGATGTAAAGAATACGTTGAGCGGTTCGGATCGACTATTTGGACGTTGAGGACGGAGGTACGGGCCGCATAGCACAGCCAAAATGTGATATGCATATTACCGTAGTGAGGCTACTGCGCTTTGCAAAGTGCAATGAGGTAGTGTGATTTGGCCCGATATCTCAAAACTGTAGCTCAAATGGTGAATCCAAATTGCTCAATACAATCTACATATTGAAATCGTATAGGTTACCAAATTTTTCCATTTTTAGATTTTTCTAACTATTTTTTTTATTTTTAAAAATTGTATAGAAAATGCACAAAAGTTTGTATATAAAAATCTAAAAATAGTTAGAAAATAGTTAGAAAAATCTAAAAATAGAAAATTTTGGTATGCAAATATGTTTCAATATTAATATTATTGTGAGCCACTTGTATTGGTCATTCAAACTATGATTGAGGATATATGAGGCCGAAGTGCACCAGCCACTGTGTTTTGCAAAGTGCAATAGGGTAGTGCTACTCGAGCGTGCAAGGGATACGACGGCCAACCAACAGACGGGTGACGTGTCCAACGGGCAACAAGTTTGGATGGGCGACTTAAGGGGGGTCAACTGCTGCCCCACCCCCCAACCCAAAACCCCCCTCCCTCCGTGATTGGTGGCAACCCTTGCCTGCCCTTGTCTCGTGGTCGTGGAGTTTGCAAGGGTCAGGTGGGTAAGAACAGGTCAAGGGCGGGTACAGGTTTGGTGTTTGGTGACTACCGGGTGGGGATGGTGGACCGATGGAGGGGAGGGCGGATCTGTGGGATGGTGGGGCGGCCCGCCCCTAGTGGAAATTTCGATTTTGTCTTGGTTGTGCGCAAGGAAGGCGGGCTGCCGGCGGTCATCGGATGTGTAAATTCTTTTAAATTTTAAAAACATTGAATTTGGGGCGGTCATGGGTTTAGTGGGTAGGGGATCGTTGGGGTAGGGGGGCAGGCTAGCTCGGGTGTGGGCCGGTGAGACAGATGGGTGGGTTTGGGTACGGCAGTGGCAAATTTAGAAATTGAACAAGGATCTGCACAAAATTGTAAATAGATGCATATAATTATTCCTCGTAACAAATTAAGCCTAGACACATTAAAATAAGAATTTTACTCCAATACACCCACCAAAAATTTTTTTCTTTTCGATCTAACGATTATAAATCAATATTATCCATTATAAGATTCATCTATAACCGATAAAATTATTGGGTGTGAGCATGGAAGCAACATCCTTAAAATAAATATACTAACATTTTTTGAGTTCTTCATAAAAAGTAAGAATTTTTCTTAGCAATTATGAAAATCAAGGTAGGGCACTCAACAGGGTTTTCCCCTTAATAAATGTGCCCCTGGGGTGAGAGGTTCGGGCAGGACGGGCTATGGGGGACGGACATTTTTTTTTTTTTTTTTTTTTGTGAGGGTGGGGGAGGGACAACAAAAATCCATACCGGCTCATGTCCTTTCGAAACCTGGCCCTAGGACCACGGACAAGTTTCCCTAGTTTGTAGGCTCGAGCGGGTTAGGGCTTGATGTTCAGGCATACTATATTATCAATTCCTAATAGAAATTTTTCTCTAAAACACTTGTTTTAAGAAAAAATTAATTAGGACAAACATAATTATTTTTTTCTTATTAATGATGGGTTCTTCATAAGTTTTCATCAAACGCAAGCTAAAATCATATTCTTTTAGTAAGATTTTTTCTATAGAATCAGTGATTAACAAAAAGGCCCTAAAAAATTTTATATAGTCGCAATTTTGTTTACATGTTTTTTTTTTCTGACTAAAATGAAATACTATTTGAATAAAGGGTAGGATGTCAATTTTGAAAAAGCATTAAAGTAGAAATGCATGCAACGTACAAATGTGTGTATGGTATTTAAATTACTGGTTTCAATAAACGAGAAAAAGATAATAAACATTTTTGTACCAACTTTCTTCTAATCTATATCTATACTATATTAAAAAGCACATAACTATTACACTCTCTATTTTTTTCTTCTTCTTCAATTTTTTTAAATACCTATAATACCCTTCATCAAACGGTGTAGATCGGTTTTATTAAATCAGACGGCTACGATGGTCTCAATTTTGAATCATTCCTCTCCATTTGGAATACATGGCAGCATATATAAGGAAATGGCAATCAAATGCATGTGGCTATTTCTTTTTTCTTAACTTTTGAAAGTAAATATTGACTGCCAATTATAAAAGGAAAGTGAAAGTAACTTGCTGCAAATAATTTTGATTCATGTTTAGTATTTTTTTATTGCAAATATATCTGAATTTCAGTTATGTAATTTTATGTTTCACATACTTCTATCAAACTTTATAGAGATAGTTTAATATTTAAATTAAGCTTTAACATTAATATAAATTGTAAATAGTAGATTAGTTTTATACTTTTATTTCTTTTGTTTGTGGCGATCAAAATTAAAATGACCCACATAAATGGACGAGTTTCTTAATAATGATTGCCGCGATGCGCGGGTACTTTGCTAGTATTATATAATACTAGCGTTAGACCCGTGCAATGCCAGGGATTCGCAAATATAATATTATTTAATATTAATTATTTTTTTTAAAAGAATGGAACAGTTGTAAACTACATATTTAATTATGATAAAGAATTTTGACAAACAAATATTAAAGAATTGTCATTTATTTTATGACCAATATTCACTGAAATACATTTAAAACACACACATATATAGGTAATTATTAGTAATTTTTTTAATATGTAGTAATTACTTTTGTCGAAAAGTTAACAACATGATAATCATGGTTAATATATATAAATCTTTGAAGCATTTTGTCGCGTTTAGTTGCACTTCTCCTACTTATGAATTATTTATTACATAATATTTATTCAAGTTTCTTATAATTGCATTTTCAAATAAGTAAGATTAATTAAAGATGTAACAATTAATAAAGATTGTCTTTGCAGTTCACCTTCAATTTGATTGAGCTAGTAGCCCACATTTCCTGCTTCTTTTCTACACAAATAATCGTTGTTTCATCACCTTTGTATTTTAATAATATTTAAATATATATGTATCAAAATAATTTTTTCACAATATTTACCATCTAATATTTAAACAATTGTAATTAATTAGGTGAGATAATCAAATTGTAAGGAATTATAAAAGCATACATTTCATTCTTCAGTACTACATAACATCTGCGATGAATTTTGTCTTCCTTCTATCGTTTCAATTGCTCGGCATGACATTCCTATTTGCATCTGTTAGAATTAAAATTTTTGTTAATATCAAAAAAGAAAATGCATTACTATATAAAATTAATTAATCGGAAGAAGTTAATTTGTTAGAAGAATGTTGTTGTTGATTCTATGAACCAATTAATTTGTTAAAGTCGATGATCAATAACAACATCATTTTTTAAATAATCTAATATTTTTAGTAAAAAAAATGCATGTAGCCATTATCATACATCTCCCTTCAATTGTTCTTTATTAAAAGAGTTGTTCTTCTATGGATCGGCTAAGCAACATTTTATTTTGAATTGAGCAGTCCTTATCATACATCTCCCTTCAATTGTTTCTAAAAAGACATATTGTTATTAACCATCCGAAAATGAAAAATGAATGGTTCATATTTCATCTAATCCATAACAGAATTGGCCATATTAAAAGAATTTATAGAAATATTGATATATATATATTTGAAATTTACCTTTTCATAAACAATATAACATTAAGCCCAATGTAGATGTAGATGTTGATGTAGGTTGATGCCATCCCATCTATATATTGTTTCACGACAATTAAATCAGATTTCTATTGCTTCTTCCACTGAAGCCTTTCAATGAATGTCTTTTTTTCAATTTTTCCCCTGTTTGTTAATATTCTTCGTCCTGAAAAACCAATCAAGAAAATGTTAAATGAAATATATAGAAAATTATTTCAATTTTCAATGCATAAGTGCATAACAAACATATTTCAATTTCCAAAATTTAATGTGTAAGTATATAAATGATTTAATTTCAATCTGAATGATCAAATTAGACATATAGTAATATACAGTTGAGTACTCATTTCAATACAAAGACGAAAATACTCACAAAATTAAGTATCTACATTGTTGGGTATTGGGTAACAATATAATTATAAAAGTCACCAAATATTAAATAAATATGTGACATTCGAAAAATGATCCACCCGTGACAAATGGAAATCTGGAAACCCTAAACCTATTAATTACTTTTATGGAGCAAGTTTTAGTCCTTTCTTTTGCCTTGCAAAACAAACAAATTAAATCATCTTAACCGATCCATTAATTTAGACCCATGCCGAAAAGAAAAATTGCCAACAGGACAAAAGAGATAGAGAGATGATAGGAGAGAGACGGGGAAAAAGATTACAGACAGACGGAACCTGATATTTGAAGTGGAAGGCGGTGATTGTTTGGACATAGCGTAGAGGCAATATAGAATTGGGAAAAGGATGGCAGTGCGAGTCACTACGAGGAAGGCGTCCTTTGAAGAGAGAACTGACAGATTAATCCGTCTGAAGTGAATTTATTTTGTTATTTTTTATATCGGCACGAAAGGACGCAGAAGAGACCGAAATGTAGATCGCATGTTTTCGATGATGACGTGGCGGTACGTAGAAGCTTCAATTTCTTCCGCTTTTCTTTAAAAGAAGAGATATGAGGAAGGCACATGTAGACAAAACATGTATATATATGGAAGTATGCGCTAGAGGGAAACAAATCCATCAACTATATACGTACTCACGGGACTCAAAGCAAGCTTTTTAAGTACGAGACGAACGGATACCTGTATGTTCTTTCTCCATCTTTATACTTCTAATTCCTCCATTTTTGCCTTCTTAGAGACCCGATTATATTATCTTAATGTTGCTACTATTACTGTTATTGTTGATCTGTTGTGTCTTGTTTAGTACTCACTATTGGATGTAGTAGCCAATGATCCCCTTTTTTACCTATGGAAAAAAAAAAATGATCCTCTTTTGGTATGTAGAGGTTTAGTGGCTTCAGGGCCATATTTAATTTCTATCCAAGACTTTTGGTATGGAGCACGATTATTTTGTGCGATATACCATGTATGTTTAGTATGCTTTTCAAAGAAATGAAAACTAACCCCTTATGTGCAGGCTTTTCTTTAAAAACAAAAAAGAGAGAGACCCAATTTTTTTTTTTTTTTTTTTTTTTTTTTTTGGTGTGTAACGACGTTAATTTATATTCAAACGGAATTCCTATCCATAACATTCAATTAAATCTTCTACTTCAATCTTCTATATTAGTTTCATTCAAGTTTGTTTTTGGAGGACATGAGTACGTTTAAATGCTAAAAGCTTTAATCCGTCTTGGTCTGCTGTACTAAACTTTAAAACTTAATTAGGTTGTTTATAACTAAGGATATTAAATCTGCCCCAATTACTTGTTGTTCATGACAGGATTATCCATGGAATCATCCGAAGCTCCTAGCTGGCTTGCTAACCTTGTGAGCATCTATTATACTTTGTTTTAATTTGATCAAAACTAATTAATTGTAGAACAAACTGTTAGTTTTTCTGCTATAGTCCTTTTTCTGTTAAATTATTTGAAACAAGGTTTTGTTGTAAATAATTTCAATTACATATAAAGACAATTTTTTTAAGAGCAAACGAGGGGTCAACCTCAAATTTCGTTAATTATTAGTTTATTACAATAACTAACTCAAATAAAGTTTGACCAATGGTACTTTATCTTCCAAAAATATACAGTGTTTAATGCCCACATGCTAAAATTGATAGAAAGTCAACTAAATCCAAATATGAAAAGTAAAAAGTAAAAAAAAAAAAAATTATATATTTTTCATTCAAATACGCTTGTACATCGTTATGCAATATATACAGCTTGCAATTAAGTTGAATGCAAAAGAACTCCTAAAAATAAAGAAAATGCCAAAATGTTAATGAGTTTTTTTTCTTTTATTGGAATGTTATTTATGTAGGAGATGAACTATTATTCATTTCTTGAGGATTTTGAACAACTTGGTGGAATCTTGTCATCTCCCACAATACCTGATGCTGCATATTTTTCACCTGAAAATTGCTTGTCAAATTCAAGCTTGGATCTTAATCCAAGCCCTGTTGAAGTGAACATCATCACTCCACCACAGCCTAAAAAGAACAAATTGAATGCAAAAAATGCCAAGAAGACAACTAAACCAAGAAACAAGAGTTGGAATTCCTGCCTCAAGAAAGCGATGAACGACAAGAATGCAGAGAAACCGGGCAAGACGAAGGGCAAGAAAACCTCGAATGATTCATGTTCAAGTGCAAATACAAGAAAGAGGCCTAGGAGCAATGAAGCAATAACGTCCGAAGAAGTCGAAAAGAAGGATGACAATTCCACCGAAGAAGCAGAAAATCAGCACGAACCGAAACCGAAAGACCATGTAACGGCGGAGAGAAACAGAAGGCAGAAGCTCACACAAAGATTTATCACTTTATCCTCTCTTCTTCCGGGCCTAACCAGGGTATGTATATAACAAACTTTAATACTTGTTTAGTAAGATTATAATTGTTGTCCAAAATAAGTACACTTGCATAAACATGTTAATATATAGATGTCCTAGTTTTTGAAAAAAAAAAAAAATAAATATATATATATATATATAGAAGCTAGACTATTATACTAACATTAGCATTTCGGATTGAAATGTTAACGCCTCATAATTGATGTTATCATGTCCGAAATCACGATTTATGGTGATCAATAAATTCTTTATATGAAAATATTGGGGAATACAAAAATTTTTCATTTTTAGAGTCTTTTAAGCATGTACAAACATCAATATTTTATTAATATTTATAAGCTCTTTTATAAAATTCAAAACAAATACTTAGAAAACTCTAAAAATAAAAATTTTTTGCATTCCCCAATATTTTCATATAAAGAATTTATTGAGCACCATAAATCGTGATTTCGGACACGATAACACAAAATTTGACGCATTAGCATTTCGGTCCGAAATGCTAACATTAGTATAATAGTCCAACTCTCTATATAGTATCAATTATCAAATTATCAATGAAAAAGTGTTATTGATAAGAGATAACAAATATATCCATATATATATATATATATATATAGATGGACAAAGCTTCTGTTTTGGAAGATGCAATCAAGTATGTTAACCAGTTACAAGATAGGGTGAAAGCCTTGCAAGCTCAAGGCGCTCAGAAAGTCATCAAAGCGTCGACGGTTGGCGCACGGCAATCAGAGTCGGTACCGGATGAGTGTAACTCGTTCACTTGCGATAGTAACTCGTTGAACAATGAGTTCGCAACCAAGGCAGCGGATGCTCTACCTGAGATAGATATCAGATTTTCTGATCAGACAGTTCTGGTGAGGATTTACTGCGAGAACTGCAAAGGAATCGTACCAAAGGCGATGTCGGCAATCGAGAGTTTCGGATTAACCATTACGAATGCCTCGACTGTGCCGTTCACAGAGTATTCAGTTGACATAACTATCACTGCAAAGGCAAGTAGCTACAACATCACTATATATATTAATGCTTATTTTATTTTATTATTTTTATTTGTATGGAATTAGGAGGAAATTAATATTTAATATTTAGTGTTAATGATGTAATTAATATCGTTGTTTGTTTTTTTTTTTTTCAAATTTTGCAGGTTGATGAAAAGATTAATGTGACACCTGAAGACTTTGTTAAAAGGCTTAATTTTGGTCTGAAGCAGCTTTGGATGTAGCAAGAAAACAGTTTAAAAGAGTTGCAAGCAAACAGTTAATTATAACTAGCCTGATCATGAGGAAGTGCTTTTAATAAAATTGTTCTGTTTAATTTTTGGCTGCCGTTGAATTGATTTTGTTCAGTTTAATTTAAATTGATGTGCAATTCCTTTGAAATTTTTACCGTTTAAAAGATTTTAGGCTGCTGTTGAATTTATTTTGTCCAGTTTAATTTTAGGCTGCTGTTGAATTTAAGAACACGGTAGATATCGATTTACTCCCCAATTCTATTTTGTTCAGGAGAATCACAAAATATTATACCCGAAAACAACATAAATTCATAACGAGTAAAACTACCGTGTTCTTTTAGCTCATGGAGGCCTTCCGTGAGCTTAACATCAAAAACATATCAAACCATATCCAAATTTTGATTTATATAGCTCAATAAATTATTTATATCAAAATCACGAGACATGCAAAAAAATTTTCATTTTTAGAGATTCTTACGTATTTATTTTGGATTTTTTACAAGCAGCATATGAAACATTGATTATTTTTTTTAATATTGTATAGTTGCTATTACAAAATCCGAAATAAATAATTAAAAATTTTCAAAAATGAAAAAATTCTGCGTGCTATAAGATTTTGATATAGGGAATTTATTAAGCCAAACAAATCAAAATTTGGATATGGTTTGAAATGTTTTTTGTGTTAAGCTCACAGAAGACCTCCGTGAGCTTAAGAACACGGTAGATAGCTTTGTTAACAAAAAAACCTTGATAAGGAGTTCCAAAATGGAGCTATAAGATTTTGATATAGAAAATTTATTGAGCCATATAAATCAAAATTTGGATATGGTTTAATATGTTTTTTGTATTAAGCGCATGGAAGACCTCCGTGAACTTAAGAACACAATAGATTTTGCCATATAAATCAAAATTTTTATTAACTACTCGCAATTATAACTTTCTTTACATTGTTCCAATTAACGAGTTTTGGAATGGATTTTCTAAAATTGATTCTTTTTTGGCGTTTTAAATTTTATGCAATTTATTTCAAAATATTTTCTTAGTAGAAAATCTCATGAATAATATAGTTTAAAGTTACTTTAGTTTCTTTGGCACAAATTGAAGCTACTCCTTTATCTTGGGCACATCACACGTGTGAATATCAGAGAGACCCTTATAGGCAACCTCAAAATGATGTTTACTAGCTAGTGGGGTATCTAAGGTAAACCTCCCTACGTGACAGTGTGTGGGGGTGCATTATTATCTGGTTATTTTTGTATGGGAAAATATGTATAATATCCTTACTCGAGCTCACAGAAGGAGGAGTTGATTTGGAGATTGAAATGACTTTCTGTTTAGAAGTAATTCCAGCCGTTGGATAGATCATTTTGATTGAACCATCACCATTGATTATAAGTTTATAACTTTTTGGCAATTCGATTTTATCACTCCAGTAGAAGCGCAACTTAATGCGTAACGTGTATTCAGTATTATTAAATGCTTCAACCCAGGGTCACCTTCTCCCCAGTCCCTAATGTAAAATCTCCTTTTCACTTTATTAAAGGCTCTTTACCCAATTAATGGTTTGTACATATTTATATTTTGTTTGACATATGGTTGATGGTTTTATAGTTTTGTCTCTTATTTTTTGAATTTATATTGTTATTCTAGAGTAATTTGAAAATAAGTTTCTTATTTTTTAAAAAAAAAAATTCTGCTGCAATGCGTGGGCATATGGCTAGTACTCTATAAAGTAGGTCATTTATATATCTCTCTTACAATTTGACGCACTCACGTGTACCCTTGTACTTGTTACATTGCAGAAAGGTTAACTCGAATCGTAGTATATCTATTCATTGCAAAATGATATCTATCAATCGGAAAGATATAAATTTTCACTGAAAAATAATATTTGTTAATTAAAATACGGTGCACGTATTACCTTTTGTGTATATCGATAACTATTACCCTTTTGTATATATCAATAGCTATTACCTTTTTGTATATATCGACTTAAATTTAAGGGTTTAACTAATGGAAATACTATGCTGATATGCTTGTATCTCCCATCAATGATACGCACAACACCTTTTTTTTTTTTTGGCGTTTCTATGTAAGAAAAGTTGGTTATTATGCAACGAAATATTTAATTATGCATATATAATTGAACTCAGCTCGTCAGATTGAATCTATCTTTCAATAATCAAGTCTTGGTACGTTCAATATCTGGTATAACAAATTTCAACTGGTTGATGACCTCTTTGTCTGGTTCATTGTAGGCTTGTACGTAGAATCAGTCACGGAGACAAGGGGGGTTTTGAAGGGGCACTTGCCCCCCTATGATCTACCCAAAACATTATGTATAATACATAATTTTGTTGTTCTTTCAAGTTTGAAATGCTGTATCCACTTTTAATCAAATTTAAATTATTAGAGGTCATCAATGGTAAATTTAATAAAAAAAGAAATATTTTGATTGTATTAAATTTTTGTCCCATATATAATTAAAAAGGAAATAAAACATCTGAATGCATAGAATCAATCACAAATGGTCATTGATAAGTATATATTCAAATAAAAAATATTGCATTTGGATAATTATTAATTGAATATTTATGTACGTTAAATTTTATAAAAAATTTTGCCCCCCTTAATTATGTTTTGGCTTCGTCACTGTGTAGAATCTCTCTTTCTCTCTTCATTTCACTATCACGCTTTGTTATGCACACTATTACATAGCTTACTATGCAAACTATATAGCTTACCTTCATAATAACAAACTACATGTAGGCAAAAATATCAAGTATACACATTGTTTAATATTTTATAGCTTCACGAGTTGGTTTTACATGCATAATTAAAAACTTTCGTTGCATAATAAACAAATTTATATGCATAATTCAGAAGTGCAAAGCAGATTTAACTAATCAAACTATTCATATCACGACAGGAACTAGAATGGTATCTCGGTATGACTGTATCAGCTGCCAATAGGTATAAGTATAATTTAGAGGTTTATATCGAGCTCTTGCAAATCCATTTATCTTTGCATCGACTTTGTCACTTGTGCACATGTAGTTGAATGGGGGCAACGAAGTTTCCTAGGAAGAAATTAATTGGAACTATAATTTCTCCATCCTAGGCTGAGAGTAAGGTACGTAAGGTGCAAATTATTCAAAAGTAAGGTATGGAAAAATGAAGTAACATTTATGGCTAGCCAATTAATAATAGAAACTTATTCATTTCCACTAAGAATCAAACTGATGTCATCTTATTCCTATGTCCAAATTAGTTGGATCGTTTGGGATCCAATCTATCTATAATTCTCCATCAAATTGATGTCTGTAAACGTACGGTCCAAATTATACATGGATTTTCAGTACAAACAAGTTATATATTATTACTATTTTTGAGTCATATTGAAAAATCTGAAATAAATACATAAAAAGCTCTAAAAATAAAAATTTTTTCTATCCCCTAATATTTTCATATGGTAAATTTAATGGGAGCCATAAAACAAAATTTCGGACGTGACAAAATATAATTTGGACTGTTTGCATTTCGGAGCGAAATGCAAACGTTTTCACAGTAGTCCTGCTCAAGTTATGATTATCTTTTTCAAAAGTCTAATTTGATGAATAATATTTTTTTATTTTCAAAGAAATCTCGTTTAACTTTTCTCTTGGAAATGGGAGGACAGCAGCTTGAACAACGAAATAATGTAGTATATATGGATCTGTGCAAATCTAATTAGCTAGGGATCACTACAAGAAAAATGGCATTTAGCAACGCCATGTTACAGCGGTCTTTTGGGTCATTTCCTAAAAAACCGCAGTTAAACAGTTTTACAGCGGTTATTAATAAATAACCGCTGTAGAAGTTAACATATTAACAGCGGTTTTTTACTAATAACCGCTGTAAAATAAATTTAACAGCGGTTGTCAAGTAGCAACCGCTGTAAAATGAAATTTAACAGCGGTTTGTCTTTAAAGACCGCTGTTACTACTTAATATTCTACAGCACTTCTTAAGAATTAACCGCTGTTAAGCTTATTTAACAGCTGTTGCTCCATATGACCGCTGTTAAGCTTATTTAACAGCGCTAGCTCCATATGACCGCTGTTAACAGTTGTATATAAGTTTTTTTTTTTTTCCTTCTCTTGCACACCCAACCTAAAATCCATCCGCGCCGCTAGATTAATTTCTGAAGAAGAGCTGTGTGAAGCAAGGTAGCAGGCTAGCACGACAGCAGGGCAGCGGCAGCACACCGGCACCACAGCGGCACGGCAGCGGCACCGGCACGGCAGCGCACCGGCACGGCAGCGGCAGCGGCACGGCAGCGGCACCGGCACGGCAGCGCACCGGCACGGCCGCAGCACCGACACGGCAGTGGCACCGGCACGGCCACGGCAGCGGTACGGTGACAACGGCACCGGCACAA
Source organism: Cyperus esculentus (assembly GCA_030179965.1). Classification (NCBI taxonomy): domain Eukaryota; kingdom Viridiplantae; phylum Streptophyta; class Magnoliopsida; order Poales; family Cyperaceae; genus Cyperus; species Cyperus esculentus. The sequence goes on along the minus strand of JASGLE010000024.1, from coordinate 3,225,099 downwards.
AAACGGCTCGGCATCGACAATTTTTAACCGGTTGACACTTAAACTTAATAATTTAAATTGGTATTTGCATGCATTACATTCTACATTATGTGATAAATTAGTGCATTTGCATGATTAGAGTATTGTCATGTAGAAACCATCATACCATTGCTTGAACTATTTTAGGTCGGTACCCGTTCGAGATTAATCCAATAGGGATTAATCTCGAATAGTCCCCTCTTTGGGACTGCTCTTTGAATATTTTGTCTCATTTAGGATTAGTGAGCGTACACTCGTCAATCTAGTGTCTGAGAAGGATTCGGTTCAGTGTTTCCCTTTATGTTCCCACGATTACGTACGTACATGCAAGTGTGCGTTGGCGTACTCGGGGAGCTGAGGGGAAATGCTGCCGGATTTTTCTCAGAGGCTAGATTGGGGAGCGTGTGCTCACTAATGAGACAAAATATTCAAAGAGTGGGTTAGGATGGTTGGCCGGCCCAAACCACATTTTTGGCCTATTATACCAAAATCATGACATGAAAATATTTTTATCCCCTACAGATGGACGCACGGAGCTGGATGTATGGAAGGCGGGACACATTTGAATATGTGGAAGGAGTTGAGAAATTTGTAGAATGTGCAAGGGAACATATGAGGGTCCATGCTGCTCGCTCGATCCCTTGTCCTTGCTTTGATTGCCAGAATATCCGTCGACAGCACACAGTTGAAACCATACAAGATCACTTGATTACACGTGGGTTTGTGAAGGGGTACAGCAGTTGGGTATTGCACGGAGAGTCTAAGGAAGACACATGCAATATTGCGGGGCCGAGTAGGACATTACCCGACATTATTAGTGATAGCGGTGTAGGAAATTTAGCTTCTAATTTTGAAGTACGGGAAGATTTGGGGGTTGAAAATGTTGATGAAATTAATGCACAAGTTTTTGATAATCAGTGTAATAATGATAAACTAGATGAAATGATGCATGATGTTGAACCTGAGTTTGCTAATACTCCTGGTTTGTTTGAAACTTTTATTAAGGATAAGGATGTACCATTATATACTGATTGTACGAAATATTCAAAAATGAGTGCTGTTTTTAAATTGTATAACTTGAAGGCCAAAAACGGATGGAGCGACAAGAGTTTTGACTCCTTGCTTACTTTATTACGAGATATGCTATCAGAAAACAATGAGTTGCCGGATTCGACATACAAGGCAAGAAAAATGTTGTGTCCTTTGAGTTTGCAAGCAGAGAAAATTCCCGCTTGTCGAAATGACTGCATGTCATTCCGAGGAGTGAACGCAGATTTAAATAAGTGCCCAAAATGTAATGCTTCGCGATACAAACCTAAGGGTGATGAGATTGAATGTACAAAAGGTGTACCGGCGAAAGTATATTGGTACTTGCCGGTACTTCCTAGGTTGCGGCGACTCTTCTCGAATCCAAAAGATGCTGAGTTGTTGCAATGGCATGCGAAGCGCCGAAAAGATGACACTACGCTTAGACACCCCGCTGATTCTCCCCAGTGGAGAAACATTGACCGAAAACATCCTAAGTTTGCAAGTGATCCTAGAAATTTGAGATTGGGGCTATGTACTGATGGTATGAATCCTTATGGCAACATGAGTAGCCGTCACAGTACGTGGCCGGTGTTGTTGTGCATATACAATCTTCCCCCATGGTTGTGCATGAAGAGAAGGTACATATTGATGCCACTGCTTATCTCGGGTCCAAAGCAGCCGGGTAATGATATAGACGTGTATTTGGCTCCACTGATTGAGGAGCTTTTAGATCTCTGGCACAATGGCGCGAAGGTGTGGGATGCGTATAAGCAAGAGTACTTCACCCTCTTTGTCATGATTTTCTGTACAATCAATGACTTTCCTGCTTATGGTAACTTGTCGGGTTACAAGGTGAAGGGTGCTAAAGCATGTCCTATATGTTTAGAAGACACGTGCTCCCATTGGATGAAAGAAACAAAGAAGACTGTGTACTTAGGGAATCGCAGATTCCTTAGTCGTTACCACCCGTATCGAAGAAAGTCTATAGAATTCAATGGAAAGGTCGAGAATGGTGCTGCTCCTAGGGAATTGACCGGATTGGAAATTTATGACAAAGTCCAGGGAAAAAGCGTGGATTTTGGTAAAGGGAGGAAAGAAAAGGGTAAAAAGGAAAAGGAAAAGAAAATGAAGAAATTTGGAAGAAAAAATCTATATTCTGGTAACTCCCTTACTGGCGTAACTTGGACGTTAGACATTGTCTAGATGGGATGCACATTATTAAGAATATAGCAGAGAGTTTGCTTGGTCTATTGCTAAATATAAAAGGAAAAACAAAAGATGGCATCAATGTAAGGAGAGACATGATCGAAATGGGAATTCGGCCAGAGCTAGCCCCTGTAGAAAAAGATGGATCACGTCTATTTTTGCCGCCAGCGTGCTATACGCTATCTAAAGAAGAGAAGCTGAGTTTGTTAGGTTGTCTGAAGTCAATCAAGGTCCCTACGGGATACTCCTCGAATATCTCCTCGAAGGTTTCTCTTAAAGAAATGAAATTGATTGGCCTGAAGTCACATGATTGGCATGTCCTCTTAACCCAGTTGCTTCCAGTAGCAATCCGAGGTATTCTTCCCCCACGTGTTAGGCACTCCATCACCAAATTGTGTTTCTTCTTCAATTCTATATGCGCAAAAGCTATTTATGCAGAATCGTTGGTTCCATTACAAAAGGATGTTGTGGTAACCCTATGTGAGCTTGAGATGTTCCTCCCGCCATCATTTTTTGATATTATGGTTCATTTGGCCATTCATTTGGTTAGGGAGATCAGACTATGCGGACCAATGTTTTTACACTACATGTATCCTTTCGAGAGAGCGATGGGTCAGTTGAAAGGTATGGTCAGAAGTCGTTCGAGGCCAGAAGGGAGTATAATAACAGGGACTCTAGATGAAGAGGTGATTGAGTACTACACTGATTATCTTGATGGTGTTCAACCAATTGGTCTTCCCAAGTCTCGGCACGAGGGTAGACTTGTAGGTGTTGGAACTAAAGGATCCAAATTTATTACTCCAGGTTTTCTATTGCGGGAACAAGCACATCTCAAGGTATTGGAGCACATGACCGAGGTCAGTGATTATGTGAATGACCACTTGGATGAGTTACGGGAGCAACATCCTTTGAGAGATGAAGGTTGGATTCGCAGCGAGCATGGTAGAACCTTTTCAAATTGGTTTGCTCTAAAGGTCGAAACACTTTCAGAATCAAGCACCGTCACAGAGACTGTTAAATGGTTATCCCGTGGCCCCAGCGCTAAAGTGCAAACATGGCAAGGATTTGAGATGAATGGCTATACTTGGTATACCAAGCAACAAGATGATAAGAGCACCGTACAAAACAGTGGAGTGAGCTTAGTTGCTTTATCCGGTACAGACAGCACACTGGACTCGTATTATGGGTGGATTGAAGAGATATGGGAACTTGATTACATAAGGTTTAGGATACCTTTATTCTTCTGTAAATGGATTGACAACCGGCGGGGTGTCAAGGTAGACAAAGAGGGTTTCATGACAGTGGACATGAAACGGCTAGGTTACGGAGATGATCCCTTCATATTAGCGAAACAAGCCAAACAAGTATTCTACGTTAAGGATCCCGCTAATAAAAATTTGCATGTCGTACTTTCGGGAAAGAGGCGCATTGTCGGGGTGGAGAATGTTACTGATGATGGAGAATATGATCACTTCGACGAAATTCCACCGTTTTCCACTGGAATAAACCCCTTGCCTGTTGACGATGATGCAGAAAGGGTATATGCACGAACAGATCATGAAGATGGGCTATGGGTCAAGAAAAAAAACCAAAAAAAAAAGAAAGAACTGAATGTAAGTTATTAATACGAAACTTTTGTTTAATTCAACAAGTTTATATAAAACTTAATTTATAGGCCCAACTTTTAATTAATATTGTAATTATAAAATATTTGTAACTTAATTTGCAGGTTAGCTCGCAGAATTGAATAGATGTTCATGCTCGTGATCAAAATGCCAATTAGTCTTTTTTAATTAATATTGAGCAGGATGCATGTGATGCCTCAGCAGCTGTAGAAGCATCCAAAATTCGAAATCCCTTCTTTAATATTGTACTTTCTTTCTAAATTTTATTTTTCATGGTTTATGATGTTGGGTAGTGAGTATGCACAATATTTGCATTTTGGTATTTCGTTTTCCATAAGAATTCTGTATAATTCTGTTGTCTGCTGTATAATTCTGCTTGTCTGATCTTCAAAGAATTGAGCATTATATACAATTGGCCTTCCTGACACATATTTTAAATATTTTATATGAAACGAGCATAATTTTCTGATTAGATTCCATGTAAAGAGTTTAATCTAATTCTTTGTAGAAAAATTCTTATAAAAATTGCAAAATGACAACTGCATCAGTACAATTTCTGCTTCTTCTCTGGAAGTTCTGGTAATTAATTATGCATATTTTTCTTTTCTCATAATGCATATTTTTCTTATTTTCTATGCATTCTTGGTGTAATTCTAAGCATCTTTCATGTTTTACACTTACCCAAATGCATTGTAGAAAAATTCTTATGAAAATGTGAAATCTCTGACAATATATGGGTAAATTTACAGAGTTAGTCCCTGGTTCAAAGGAATGGTTAAAACACTAGGAAGCACACAAAATTAGGACATTTGATTAAAATAAAAGTTGTCACTAGCCTCTTAATGAACATTTCTGTTTAAAAACATTGGACCCCTACATTCAAAATATTGCAAGAAAGGCCCCATAACCAGCACTGATACTGCAGCATCAATCAGACCCGATGAACTAAGAAGGTGCGAGTGTTCTATGCTCCACCTCTAGCCAATCCGAAACCATGACTGAGTTCTTCTCGTTCCCACGATCCCAACGCAACTGACCGATCGACGATCGGAGCTCTGTGCATGAAGATCCACTATTCCCTATCCTCGACGGCTTAGATGATGTGAGCTCAGGCGACCAGCAGTAAAGAACAGATCATGTTCAAGAAGAAGAAGAAATGAAGCAGCCCAAGAGCAAATAATTTGATCCAATCTTATAAAGCCCAAACAGTAGCTAACCTGACCCAATGCAGCAAGCCCAATAATTCACAAACTTAACCCAATGAATCCTCATCTAAATTTTGAAAAATTTTGAATCAACAATGCGGATTATAGGGGGATTCTTTGAGATTGAGTTGCACGATCTTAAAGCAAATCCAACACCAGCAGACGCCCTCCTCTTCTCCTCTCGCGCAGTAGTAGAGGATGTGAATTCCAAACGCAGAAGCCCTCCTCTTCTTCACTCGTGCGCCGCCCTCCCTCTCTCTCGCGCGCTCTCTCTTCCATTCCCTTCCGCCGCCCTCAACACCAGTAGCCTCAGACTCCGCTTCCGCTTCCATTCCCTTCCATTCCCTTCCGCCTCCCTCCTCTCCTCCTATTCTTCCATTCCCTTCTCGCTTCCATTCGCTTCCAAACCATCCCCCTACCTTCTGCCCTCCCTCTTCTCCTCTCGCTTCCATTCCCAGCCCTGCCCTCAGACTCCGCCCGGCAGCAGCAGCAGACGGCCCAGCAGCAGCAGCAGCCACCGCCCGGCAACCAGACAGCCAACCCTAACCCGACAGCAGCCACCGCCCGGCAACCCGACAGATCACCGGTAAGACTTGATCCTGGTTAGAGGTTCACAAAATGGAACAGTGCATCTGATGATGGATGATTTGTATTTATTTTTAAAGCCTTGCGTGTATATGTATCGTTCTATTTTATGAAATTTTCTGAAATGTTCTGAAATAATTAAAAAATGGAAGAGTTAATATTCTGAAATGTTCTACATACATTTTTCTAACAATGGATTATCAACGCAGGCATGGCTAAAAAGAATAAGGATGCTCGAAAAAAGGAATCCCCCCACAGCAAGAAGGCGAGGGATTACCTCAACAAGTTCTTGTTGTTAGACCGTGAAGAGAGGACCATACAGTTCACACCCTTGGGCGTGCCGACCGGTGAGAATATGAACGTTTTTCAGGCCTTTCTCTCTTACGCGGCGAGGGAGTATTTGGGGTGTCGATGCCATGATTGGAAGACCGTCGATAAGACAACCAGGGAGGACATGTGGAATTATGTTAAGGTATAAACAAATAAAAAAAATTAAACCTATCGTATTAAGAACTGCGTGATGTCTAACACTTAGTAAATATCATTGGTAGAACACATTCTGCAACATTGAGGATGACACCCACATGGATCGATGCTTGGTCAGCATGGGCGTGCTATACCGCAATTGGAGAGCGTCATTGGTAAGGAATTACTTAAGGAAGGGAAAGAGTCCTTGTGATGAGTACAAGATCAAACCAGAAGAGTGGGAAGCATTCAAGAAGGCAAAGAATACTCCCGAGTTTTTGGTAATATTGTGACAACTCTAGTTACTTTGTATAATTTTAATATCAAATGAACTCACTGATGTATATTGGTTTTGTAGGCAGCGAGCGAAAAAGGGAGAGCAAATGCAAAGAAGAACCTCCATCCCCATAGGTTGGGCTCGGGTGGGTATAAATCAGCTGAGGCTAAGTGGAGCAAGGACGAGATGGTGTACTCATCCGCAAGCTCGTCCGGCGTATCCTTTGCTGATTGTCCAAGGGCAGCCCGATTCTTGCTTGCTAGGTCGAAACGAAACAAGGAAGGAAAGCGCATTCCTTCTCGTGAAGCTACTCGGGAGCTCGTCCGGCTAGTGGTAATTAACAGTTCCTATTATTGTTACATTAACTACTAGCTATTGCAACTTATTGTGCAAAGCTTTGTGCAGCAGCCCCACTTTTGAGCTTAATTCACACAAAAAATAAAAAAGGGAGTTCGGTTTGTCCAAATGCCTCAAATTTTTCAGGAATTGTAAAAAACAACAAAACAAATGACTTCCCTAAATTTTATCATTTTAGGAAATTTTCATGAATTTCTGCGATTTTTCGAAGTTGAAACCAGAAATAAAAACTGTGCTGAAACAGTGAAGGGACTGGTACACAAATGAGTGCAAAAACTGTACCATTGTATGAATTGGAGCACCTTATTTTATTTTATATTCTTATAGTACACATAAAGTTGTGCTTCCACAAAGATTTTGGTTAAAAAATGGCAAGTCTAAGATCTTCAAATAAATTTATGAAGAAAATGGCAGCATTAATTCCAGTTTTGACCTTTCTCTAAAAAACACCCTAAATGAGTATCAAAATATGCTCAAATTAAAAGTTTTTCAAAACAAAAAATGTCTCACAAATATCTCTTTAAGTGCATGTGAAATAAAAATGATGTATTGTTAACAAATTTCTGAAAATAGGGACTGATTTGCCCTTAATATGACTGCTGTCCCAGTTTCAGCATACTGACAGCACCTAAAATCCTTGGTTTCTCTCATATTTTCAGCACTTATACTAACTCTTTTATGCTATAGGAGGAAAAGGTGCTGCTAGAAAGGGAGGGAAAGTTTACTTCGGTTGGTACGAATGACGTGCTTAGTGCATCACTAGGAACATCCGAGCACTCTGGGAGATTGAGAGGGCACCCCCAAGGATATGTTGGTAAGAAGGCCCTTTATGGAAAGAGTAAACGAAAGGTCACATCCCACCATGCATGCAATGACAGAATAAACGAAGTTAGTAACTTCACAAAACTAAATAGGTCGTAAGTTTTAAAAATTTTCTATGGTATCACGCTAACATTTTTTATGCCAAACGTTGTTTGTAGCTACAAGCACAAATACACGAGCTCACAAATATTATTAAGGGGCTAAAGGGAGAGGAATATGGTGAGCATGATGACACGGTCAATGAAGTCCATCGTCCGCAGACTCAGGTTAGCTCCAATCACCTCCTTGGAGAATCGATAGTCCGCGTACAGGTAAAGCTATTGCTCTATTGTTATATCGATCAATTAGAGAAAAGTTCTTTGACTGATTTTATATTATGTTTTTTAAGGCTCCTACATTGTGCACACTCTTGGTTGAGGAAGACGGAGAACGAATCCCTGTAGCGGAGGGGAGGGTTCACCCGACTGGTGAGGGGGATCTCATTCATAATGAGCCTCTTCCCCCCGATTGCTACAAGGTGTGCCTTGAGCTAGTTTGCGAAGGATGTGCCAACTATAAGGTCCCTTACCCTGTGGAGGACGAACCAGAGGTTGGAGCACATCAGGGATTCTTTCTGAAGTGGCCCATAGCACTAGTTGTGTTTCCTGGCCAGGTATCATGCAAATTATCCTAACATGTTCTTATTCTTCAAACTTGCACTAGCTAATTAGTATTTAATTTTGGACAGAACTTTGTTTCGTAGTAAACAGTACAAATAATGGATTATTCATATTAACTGACGAGTAATTTTTATTTGAATAAAAGATGATTCTTTTTAGTACCCAAATTACCTATCAACTCAAGTACTTGTTAATATATTATTATACGTAGGACATCAACACTGAGAAGACGTCACGGCCAACGAAAAGAGCAAAAGTTGACACAGTGCCAAGTGCAGGGTCACATTTCGAGACGCCGCCACTAATTCCCGATGATGTGATGGCAGGACTGCCGCAACCTTACCACGAGCTCCACCAGAGGATGATGGAGCAGCCAAGCAAAAGTTGGTCGATAGTTTGCCCAAATGAGATCTTTAACTATGAGGGCAAAGAGTTGAAGCAGATTAACCTAGGTGTTCAGGACATGGTTGAGTTCTACAAGAAGGAGTGGTTGAGCTCATCAATCATGCAGATTTGGTGCATGTAAGTACCTCTAAAACTAATAACTTGGTCAAAATCATTTATAGATTTTACAACAGTGTTATACAAATGTATACAGGTATTGCAAAGACAAGTTGGCCACCGACAAGTTCCTGTTTGCAGATCCAGAAATTTGCAACTACCAGTATCTTAGAGTGCACGCGGTTGGTATGCAACAATATATCAACGCGATTGCGGGGATTATGAAACTGCACCAGTATATCTTGCTACCTTACTGTGACGGGTAATAATAATAACTATTGAGTTAAATCTATGCAGTCATATGTTTCTTTTTTTATTTTTCTTGCCAACTATAATAATGAAACTTTTAATTGCAGAAAGCATTGGATTCTTCTGATAGTGTCATTTCAGCATAGGACTGTTCACTATGTTAATTCGGAAAACTATGTGATTCGTCCACATGAGTTTGATATGAGACATATATTCGATACGTACATATCTTCTCGTACTTGATTTATTTCAATGCTGAATTGTAAATTACACACTAATCACTTGATTCTATTTGAATGCAGCGCGGCCCGTCATTATTGGCAGCTGAAAGGTGATAGCAAGTTTGCAGGACAATTGCGGTTGATGAATCTTCACCAAATCATGGTACGATAAACAAGTTTCTCTAAGGGTCATATTTGCTTAATCAATTATTTCTTTAAATTCATAATTATTAATTGAAAGTATTGTTCTTAATTATATCAGAGTCCGACGCAGGGAACCGGCGAGTGCGGCTATTATGTCATGAGAAATATGATTGACATAGTCCTAAATCACTCCGAAATATCAGATGCTATTCCAATGGTATAAATTCTTATGTAATTACTTGGTTTCTTGATTTATTTGGGATTCTAAAAGTACTTATCATGTGTTTCTATTTTTGTAGGCTCTACATACAATGGCTCAATTGTCAATCCAGGATTTTGAGGAGGTAAGGACTTGGCTGATGGAGTATTTACTTAGGGAGTTCTTTTGATATTTGTATGGCAAATTGTGATGTGGTATGTTTTGATGTGATACTGTAGTGAATCCTTGCAGATGGATGTTTACTCTTTTGTGATGTGATAACATGTATTTTTTGGTGATCATTCATGTTATGTTTTATCAGATCTTTGTTTTGATTGTGTAATTAATTTGTTGGAATGAAGTGGTTATCAAATTTGTATATGGCTAGCATCTGGGCTGGTCACGGGAAGCAAAACAGAACATATCAAAGAAAAATAAAATTTAACAGCGGTTATTACCATTATAGTAAAAGCGCTGCTGCTATTCCAACTCAACAGCGGTTATTAGAAAACGAGTGTTGTTGTATTTCCAACTCAACAGCGGTTATTAGCAACCAAGCGCTGTTGTTTATCCAACTCAACAGCGGTTATTAGCAACCAAGCGCTGTTGTTTATTCCACTCAACAGCGGTTTTTAGCAAAAAACCGCTGTTGAATTGTTTCTTAACAGCGGTTATTTCTATCAAATAACCGCTGTAGAATTATAACTTTACAGCGGGTTATAGTAAAACTTAGCAGCTCTGACGATTACAGCGGTCGCATAACCGCTGCTAAACCCTCAAAATGACCGCTGCTAAACCCGTTTTTTCTTGTAGTGGATAATTCAGTACCATTATAAGAATGCAAGTTTCAACTATAGTTAGGAGCTGACTAGTCATATTTATTGACAGGATATGTAACTCACCGGTGCAGTAGTGAACTAATTAAAAATGTTTGGCATGCTACGCATTCCGATTATTTATTTAGAGGACGATGCCTTGACAATTGCAATGACCATTGAAAATTTAAATTCTAATAAATAAAAAAAATTCTTAAAATTAGAAAAAAAAGGAAGAAAAAAGATTATAGATGTACTTTCGAACTTAATTATAACTGAGAGTATTTTAAATTGGAATGGATATATTCTCAAAAAAATAAAAAATTTGAAAGGATATAAATATCGTTTGATAGTTCACCCAAAATTTATACAATTTTTAACAGTTGATATTCTATTGATATTTTAATTGATAGAACACCAAATATACTAAAATTACTTAAAATTTGAAAACAGGTTCAATCCATAAAATCCACATGCAACATTTTGATATTTTTTTTTTTTCAATTTTTATCAGGAATCCTCCCCTCATTTAAATAAATGTAAATCTCAGTATACCGAAGCATAATTTGAGGGAGAATAAATAAATTAAATAACCATGTGGGTATTTCTGACCGATCGGTGTCAATAAAATTAAATCTCAGATAAATTACATATAAATTCTTAAATGACAAAACTAATTGATAGAATATGTTGCATATATCGTGCTTAATACATACACAAAAATATATCATTATAATTTTAATTACATATACTTTAAGCATTAGTAGAAATCTAGGATATATCTAAATTTTATGATTTTTTTTTTCCTGTCGAGATGGCAATCAAACGAGGTCAAATAGTTGTCATCTCATATGTACATTATTGAGATGATTAATTTAGAATACATATCTAATAATAAAATAATTTTCATTGACATTATTTCCCAATGACTATTGGATCCCTCCTCAATTTGAGGATATCAATTATAAGGCAAATTAATTAATTGATCAATTTGAAGCCCGCCACATTCATTAAACATTGACTGTGTGTGGATGTCGGCAACAATTATGGAACTTTTTATTTTTCAGAATTTCATATATGCCCTTCAAAAACTTAACAAATTTGTATTTCTCCTTATAAAATTCACAATATCGATCCTAGCACTAAATTAGTTATAATAATATCATTATAAAAAGGTCAAATGTGTACTTATAATATTTTGATATATAGAATAGATCGATCTAGGTCCTGAACGCATAAATATAAATGTTAATAATAAAAAAAAAGTAATTGAACTCGTCATGTGTTTGTCTGTTAAATATATAATTTTTCCCCAACGAAACATCCAATTTAGTAGGCCCCTGAACATGCAATATTTTTTAGTTTTTACCATGTACAGTTTGTAATTATCTTGATCATCCCTGTTATTTATATATATATATATTGTCAGAGTTAATAAACTCGTCAGTATAAACTTCTATATTTAATAAATAAAGTTAACGCTGAAAATAACTTCTTTAGTTTGAATAATAAAAATAGTTTAACAAATGGATGGATCGAAGTTGCGTAATATATTATATTTTTATATATAATATCTCAGACCCATAAACATAATTCGGTATCGAAACTATATATTTCTCTATAAACTCCGAGGTATAAAAAAACAAAAAGAAAGAAAGAGACAACGATGTTATACATAAACAAATTGCACTGAATAGGAAAGCCCCTGTATATTAGCCGCGTATGCATGTACTGCCTTGTCAATTAAGTTGGGAGTACTTAACCAAAAAAGGTAAACAATAAAGTACTTTTAATTTGTTTAATTCTTTACAGCGTAGATGCCTCATAACTAACGTGCTCCATATGTAAAATAATAATAATAAGTTCCGACAAGGCTGGCCAATCCCAATTTGAGAATCATTTTATAATGCAAATAATGTGCATATAAATAGATATAGAAGCTTTCGTTAGAGGAGACATTATCTCTTTCTCAGCCAAAGCATAATAAGACACCGTGCTAGCTAGCTCTTTTAAAGACAAGAAGAATTCATCACAAATTTGTATGTTCTTCTCGATCTCTCCCTTTTCATCTTTGTAATAATTTTCTTGGAGTCGGCCTTCTAGTTGTCAAGTTAATTGTGAGGTTCATTTATTATTTTGGAAGTTAATTAACCTTCATTTAAATGTAGAAGTCCGTGAAATCTAAATTTTTTTATCCTTTACTTCATTTTCAATTGTATATATATAAGAGCATTTGATAGAATTAATTAATTAATATCAAGTTGATAAAAGTAGAATTGTTCTATATATATGTTGTAATTTTCTATGGTGGGAACTTGACATTGTGGCCGACAGGTGGGACCCATAATTAAAAAGCACACCTTAATAAAAATTTTAGTTAAAAAGTGAAAACCATCGAAATGTGAAAGTTATTCTCTTATTGAAGCTCATGTATATTAAAAATTAATATTGTCGATATGATCATCACATTGAGCTCATATATATGTTATGTTTTTTATGGTTTTTGAGCTCCATTTAAAACTAAATTTTAGTTTGATTTTCTTTTTCGTAGGACTCTTGATGGAACCATCAGATGCTAATTGCTGGTTTACCGACTTTGTAAGGAATCATTTTTATCTTTTTCTTTTTATAATTAATGGCTCAATTTAATGTTTTCCTAATTAATTATTAGCCAATATTATATTCATACATTGACCAAGTAGTATACTGTGGTCTCTCAAAATAAACATGCACTTACGAGCTATTTAATTTGTAATTAATCAGCAAATCGATCACTTCAACGTTAATTAAATAATTTGGATATATAATTATATATAAATATATATATTAAAGGTTGTTGATCTTTTGTATATATCTTAAGTCAATAAGTTTGGACTAAAAATTATAAAAAAAATTCATATTCACAGTTTTAAAAGCCAGTACTTTATTCTATTGAATAACAAAGTGCATCATTATGTATATATATAATTATATATATATATATAGAGTTTGACTATTATACTAACGTTAGCATTTCTGACCGAAATGCTAACGCCTCAAATTTTATGTTATCGTGTCTGAAATCATGATTAATGGTACTCAATAAATTCCTTATATGAAAATATTAGGGAATACAAAATTTTTTCATTTTTAGAGTTTTCTAAGTATTTGTTTTGAATTTTAAAAAATAGGTCATAAATATTAATAAAATATTGATGTTTGTATATGCTATTTTCAAAAATGCAAAACAAATACTTAGAAAACTTTAAAAATAGAAAATTTTTGTATTCCCCAATATTTTTATATGAAGAATTTATTGAGCGCCATAAATCATGATTTCGGACACGAAAACAACAATTTTGAGACGTTAGCATTTCGGTCCGAAATGCTAACGTTAGTATAATAGTCTAGCTCTATATATATATATGTATATGTATATGTATATTCCATATTTGAACACACATTAATAACTCATAAATAAAATAAAATAATGGCAAACCATTAATCAATTTTCTTTCAATGTCATACAGGACATGAACTTCTCTTACTCTTCCTTTCTACAAGGCATTGAGCAGTTTGATGAGATATCACAATCTTCTGTGATACCGGAATTTTCTCCAATCTCACCTGATCATCAATGCTGCTTATCGAATTCAAACTCCAAACCTTCAGAATCGAATCCAAACCCTGAGACAGCTACCGCGAATAATGCAGTTACTGATCAAAGTAAGACGAAAAGGAAACCGAGGGGCAAGAAATGGAATGCCGGCTTAAAAAAGGAACAAAAAGGTAAGAGTAGTAAGGAGAAGATTGTCGAGTCGGATGGTACGATGGATGATCCGAGTTTGAAACGTACTACCGGGCGAAAGAGGAGCCATAATGATGCAACGACTGATGCGAGTGCGGAGACGAGTGATAGCAGATCGGCAAAGGCAAGGAAGGATGATCAGCAAGAGGTGAACAAGGGATCAGGGCATCTAATGGCAGAAAGAAAGAGAAGGGAGAAGCTCACACAGAGATTCATTCATTGCGCTGTCTTCTCTTCTTCCTGACCTAACAAGTGTACATATCAAATCCAACTTTAATTTATAGTACAATCTTATTCAGTTACTAGTATAGTGCCTACGCATTGCAACGAGGTATCAATATTTTTTATTTGTATTTATTTAAATTATTGAATAAAAAAATTAAAATAACATCTAATCTCCAAATATATTACAATGACATAATCAATAACTTAACTTAAATATTATTTCTTCAAAATATAGAGAACAATAATAAAAAGCATCTCGTGCTTCAAGTCTTCAAGATATAGAGAACAACAACAGTAGTAGTAGTAATAATAAGAGTCCAGCAACAATGCTTTCGTAAGCATTTTGTACCGAAACGCTTACGGTCCGAAATCAAAAATCCGTCGTCCGAATTTTAATCCAAATAGGTTATAATAATCTTGAAGACTTGAAGACGTAAAGTGGCTTTTTTTTTAGGGGGCTGCTATTTTAAGGGCCCAAATTGTTATTTTGAGAGAAGTGAGATAAACTTTTCTCATTATGGCAACTTTACCCCTCATAAAGAGTTAACATGCTTGCTAAAATTGAGATTACATTAAGGGAATGCATTGATTACAAAACCAACGCCAATAAATTCCGTATGCATGCTCCCCATTCAAAGCAGCAAAATATTAATATATTTGCAGCTGTTGCGCGCAAATATAACTGAAAGTTGTGGATGGACAATTAGGTTGCGACAAAGATGGACTTCTTTTGAGACCAGACAAATTGAAAATTAGTCTTTTCAGTTAAATAATTTTACTTTTCACTTTTCAATTTATAATAAAAATATTGTATTGTAATTATGATACTAAAACTTGTGTGCCCATATAAACATAAGATTTCGTACAAGAATAAATAACTAAAATTAATTGTTTGACAAGAACAATGAAATTTGAACAAGTTTAATTATTTAGTTATGACATATATTGTTTGGTTACAATTAGAATATATTGGTCATTTATCTTATGTTCATTAGAAATTAACATATTAAAAGGATAATGAATTCTATATTAACCTAATCAAATTAAATAAGTGGTCTATTTAAATAATCGGAAAAAAAATCTAAATTCAAATAAAAAATGGATTATATTTTTTACATAATTGAAAAATTATCTACAATTTAAGTGTTTATTTAAATAATATTTTATTTCAATAAGAGTATATGCTTGTTCGATATCATTTTGCCATGCAAGTTTTATAAAGCGTGGATATATTATCTGGCGCCACTTGTGAAAATATTTCTAAGTTATAAAGTATATACATTATATAAATAAAACTACCGTGAGCGCACCTTCAAAAGCGTATCAAATCATTTTCAAATTTCAATTTATCTGGCTTAATAAGGTCTTTATATCAATATATTATGGGATACAAAAATTTTTCTTTTTAAAATTTTTTTGTTTGAGACTTTTTAAGTGATAATACAACATTAATAAAATAATCAATAATTTAAAAATCTCAAGCAAATACTTCAAATTTTTCAAAAATGAAAACTTTTGTATCACATGGTTTTTTTATATAAAGAATTTATTAAGCTATATAAACCGAAATTTGGAGATTATTTGATACATTCTTGAGGTAGCTTACTCACATTATATTGTAGTTTTAAATTATTATATTATTAATAAGGGCTGTTCAAAGTTGTTTAAATAATGTGGGCAACATTCCTTTTTTTGTCAAGCTATAGACAAACAAACAAAACTTTTTTATTGTTATAAATAATATCTAAGCTTTATACCAAGTGGTACATACTGAAGCAATACTATTATTATTATTAATATTATTATTATTATTAATATTATTATTATTATTAATATTATTATTATTATTATTAATATTAATATTATTATTATTATTATTATTATTATTATTGTTGTTGTTGTTATTATTATTATTATTATTATTATTATTTAATAGAAAGAACCAATACGATTGAATCATGTCTATTCTATACAATGTACACAATTTACATAAAAAAATTAATATGCCCCCACATTGAACATGCATTGTAATGGCTAGTTGTATACGTGTATACCACGGTCCACAGTTGAATGCATTGAGAATTCTTTTTTCACTTTTTTGTGTTGAAATGCGTACACAACTTAGTAACTCTATTCCAACTTCCAAGCTAACATAAGAAGTAATTAATGAGGGCAAAATTGGTATTAGGAGGAAAAAAGTTTAATGAGCCTCAAAATAGCAATTTGAGCCTTCAAAATAGCAATTTGAGCCCTCAAAATAGCACTCCCCTTTTTTTAACTCAGTTTAATGTCATTTCAGTATTCCAAGATGTTATTTAAATCCTTAATTACAGGTTGAGTAAATGAGAATAACGCTTTTTTTTAATATCATAATGCTTTTTGACTGATTGGGGAGAAATCCAAAGAGTGGATCCATATATTAAATAGCTGCGAACGGTTGAGATTATCCGATCTAACGGTCAAGAATGGCTATGAACAAAGACTCCTTTAGGATCTCAAAAAAAGTCCTCCTTTTATAATTAGTAGGGATATTATAATTATTTTATGCCAAATTAATACTTTTAATTGCATTGAAATAATAATATCTATATTATCGATCATTGTAATTAAGTGGTACTATATAACTTGAGGCTAATTCTGCTATGGATCGGATGAAATATGGGCAGTTTATTTTCATAATCAGATGATCACGATATATTTTTTAGGTACAATTAAAGAGAAATATTTCATAAAAACTGATTGATTTAATATATATAAAAGGTTGCTTAGCCGATCTATAGCAGAACCACTCGTAACTTAAACTTTTTTTGTATGCCATTAAATTAAGAGTTTGTTAATTATACATAAATCACAGGTGCACAAAGCCTCTGTGTTGGAAGATGCTGCCAAGTATGTTAAACAACTGCAAGCGAGGGTGAGCGAGTTAGAAGCGCAAGGTAATCGGAGAAGAGCCGACGGCGCGGTTCTTATAGCAAAACCACAGCTACTAACCGACGAAAGTAACTCTTCGATTTGCGACGATAGCTTACTTCGTCGTGACGATCGGTTCTCAAGCAAGACGCCGTCAACGAAATCTCTGCCTGAGATAGATGTCAGGTTTTCTGGGCATGGAGTTGTGGTAAAGATCCATTCTGAGAGCCAGAAAGGGGTCATTGCCAACGCATTGCATGCCATAGAGAGTTTGGGACTGTTTGTTACCAGTATCTCAGCTGTACCGTTTGCAAATTCATTCCTTGATATCAGTATCACTGCAAAGGTAATTAAGTCAATTAATTAACTAGTAATCATTTCCCATGGGACATGTTTAAAATTTGTTTTTGATATATATATATAAATGTATTTTTTTTTTTTTTTTTTTTTTTTTTTTTTTTTTTTTTTTTTGTATTTCAGGTTGATTCAGAGCTCCCTACAACCGGTGAAGATCTTGTTAAAAGGATTCACTTTTACATCCAGTAATTATCTCACTATAAGCAAGTACTACCGGGCTTAATTAGCTAGCTAGTTGACTTTGGTGCTCTGTAAAGTTCTTGATATTAGGTCAAGCACTTGGCATGTTCAATTATTGCAAAACATGGATTGAAGCCTCTGTAGGAGCTTTTTTTTTTTTTTTTTTAATCATCTAGTGTTCTCAATAAATGTGTCCAAACATCTACATTGTTACAAAATTTGAGTTGTGAGTTATAAAACTTGAACTTATGTAGACACATGAACACTTAAAATAAGGACAATTGAAAATAAATTATCCTTTCCCATATATATCTTAATGTTTCATATAATAAACATGTGGTTTCTACAATGCATACGTACTGTTACGGTTGCGCGCAAATATTGCAGAAAAAAAATATGTAATAGTACTGTAAGTTTTTCGGACATGCATGTTCGTTTGTGATGGGATGAAACTTTATAGATACAGTCTTACAGACATCTACTGATCAATTTATGAGAACCCATACACATAAGAAATATTACGGATATGCAATAGAGTTCGGTGTATCATGAGAAATTTTATAGGAAAATATATATACTTTTTCTTTGAACCCATACACGTAATTAAGAAATTGCAGGTCTAGGTCATTATCCCATAATAATATAATTCAATTAAAGTAGCGCATCAGTCCATTAGAACTAATTAAGATCAAGTTAATTAAGATCATTTGTTTTTTCCTCGCAATTGTACGTGGGTCCCACGCCAATGAGGTTTCAAAAAAAAATAAATAAATAATATATATATATATATACATATACATATATAGAATTTTACTAAAATGAGTCATGACTCACGGGCTGCTCCGTGAGTCA
The DNA here is from genome assembly GCA_030179965.1 of Cyperus esculentus. Taxonomy (NCBI): domain Eukaryota; kingdom Viridiplantae; phylum Streptophyta; class Magnoliopsida; order Poales; family Cyperaceae; genus Cyperus; species Cyperus esculentus. The sequence continues at coordinate 3,206,411 of JASGLE010000024.1, read as the reverse complement.
CGATCCAAAAGCATATCAAATCACCTTCAAATTTCGATTTATATGGCTCAATAATTTCTTCATATCAAAATCTTATAGCACGCAAAAATTTTTCATTTTTGGAGATTTTTAAGTATTTGTTTGAGATTTTTTAAAAGTGACTATACAATATTAATAAAATAATCAATGTTTTATGTATCATTTTAAAAAATCTAAAACAAATACTTAAAAATCTCCAAAAATAAAAAAATTTTGCGTGCTATAAGACTTTGTATTGATTCATATAAATCAAAATTTAGAGGTGATTTGATATATGCGGACTTCATTCTGCATATGCAGTATGCAGCGCTCCTCCTCATACATATTCAAATCCTCCTCCGGCTATATCGATAATAATTATATTCATCTTTAGTTTTCTGATTTGCAATTTTCTACTAAAATGAAGCATTTACATATGTCATTGTTTGACTTGATCTATGTAAACAATTATTCATTAATATAAGATATTTCTTGATCAGAAATTAGTTGATCATTAAAAGACTTAGAGCTAGATAATAGAAATATTTTCATTAAAATTACAGCATAGATAATGTTAGCTCCTACTGAGTTTTAAACAAACTCATAAAGCTAGCAAAGCAAGATTTAATAACCTCGGCACCAGCTTTAATAACCTTGGCACCATAAAATAAAATCTTGTTGCACATGCTGATCACCTAACGCCAGTAGCAACATCCCAGGGCTGAAATTAGACCTAAACCAAAGAGGACGAGAATAATAATAATAATCTGTCCAAAAGATTGGAAAGGTGTAGGGGTTTGACCTATTGAAGAACTAAAAGGGATTATGTTTGTTTTGTTTAAAGGGATTATCTCTGCTGGATGAGATGGAGGGGAGATCGGAGCGCCAAGAAACTTCTTAAACATCTTCACCTGTTGAGAAAATAATAGTAAAATGAACTAGTTAAAAAATCTTTATTCAGGAAAAAGAGAAGCAACAATCACAAGTAGTCCATCACAATTATCACCTTATTTCTTGAAGAGATTGTAATAAAATTTGGTTAATTAGTTGAGTTCATAGTCCATCACAATCACAAGTAGTACATCACAATGATCAATAATTTAGTATTTGTCTAATCTATATTATAGGTTGGTGTTGTAAATATTATTAATTCTTCAGTACATATTATTATTTTTCATTATGAAAGGTTTTGGACTAAGTCAAACTGAAAGATTTGACTGGAGAATTTTTAATGGGTGTAGATATTGTCACGCCCTGAGATATATACCCGAGACGCGGCAGCATCACATATGTATAATTCTTAAATAAATTATACATATGTAAGGCTTTTTAATAATTGCACATATATTAAATAGTCTTATTTATGCATGAGTAGTTTATATATAAATAAATGACCTTACTCATACCATCACTAAATAATGCATTATGAATTATGATATCGGATATCATCATATCCAAACTTTAAACTACTTATTAATCCACACTCTAACTAAAACCAACATCAAAACTTCACAGTCTGGTATACACATATATATATGCACAGGATTGACTAATTGTCTTTTGTATGGCTAACTAATATTTGTGGACATCATGTCACCACTTCATGCTATATTCTCATATATGATAGTTTTATTATCAAGTATATCATTTAAGCATTTGGTAATTACTTGACAATGAGATATATATAGATTATAGATAGTACTATTTTAGGACACATGAATTTCATCAAAATAGTAACATATTGCTTCCGTTCTTCAATTTTCCAGAGCACAAGAATTGGGCAAGACAGTTCCATGGTGGTGTCATTCTTCATGGGCTTTTTAGATCAAAAACCAAATGTGAGCTTTTTATCAATGATTATTCTTCATATATTCTGGGTTTTCGATACAATGGGTAGGTTTTGGAAATTAGCCTAACGTACCTAATAGCGGCCTGTTATGAATATTCATATCCATGGCTCTTGCACCATACAAGGCCTTCTACCCCTCGTCTGGGTTAGGCTATGCATTGTTAGTTTAACTTTTAGGACTATTGAAATTTGAAAGGAAAAGGTGCCGATGCTAGTTCAAGAAATAAAAAGGAAATTTTCAATTATCCTCGTTTTAAGTGTCCATATATCCACTAATATTGACCATTCGTTTTAAAGGATCGGATGGTCGCAATATGTCTTTTAAGTATAATTAAATATAAATGTTTAATAAAAACCGTTTTGATTCAAAACGAAAGGTTGCTTAACCCATCCATAGCAAAACAACTCAATAATATAACACATAGTTCAAAATTTATAACATTTTTCTCAAATTTTATATCAATATGGGTATGTGAACACATTTGTTATGGAAACTAGGTATGACCCAAATAATAAAAACAATACAGACTCACAAAGCATTAGTGATATTTGGACGGTTGTTTGTATCTTTTTTTTTTTTTCCATTATTTGTTTTTTTTATTTATCTATTTATTAATTGTTGGTCATAATTAATTAGGCAGTGTAGTTGTTACTGAGATGTGACGTGACAGTTTCTGAAGAGCTGATCTTTGCTTCTCAAGGATCTCTGTTCATACTTATTTGTAAGTTTTTTTTTTTTTTTTCCCGCACTAGTTTGAATGGTTAATGCGTGATAATATGTGATAAACATGTCGATTGAATTCCGAGATGGAACTCAATATTATCATAATATAAATTGATGCCTGTATATGTGATTGCATTACCAGTAAAAATGTATATTTATTAATGTTTTAGGATACATAAATTTGTATATCTTAATAAACAATGTAACAGTATACGTAATTAATTAGCAAAAAAAAAAATGAAATTGTATATATTCTTATCCGTTATAATTTTATATATTACACCCCCCTACAATAATTATATCCCCTCTCATGAGCATATATACGACAATTAATGGACCAACTTGCCTTTCTGGTCCGGCGAAGACTCTCCATTATGGGATAACGACCCCATATGTAACATCTCCAAATTTTTAATTAGTATTTGATAGTTATTGTTAAACTATGTTGTTAATATATAGAAATAATTATGGGTTTTGGGGAAATAAGCAAGATATTTAATGAATAATTTTCTAAGAGAATAATAATCGATTTGCATAACATTGGGTATTTGTTTTCCCTTAACTTATTAATGTATTAAAAAAAAAAAAGAAAAGAAAAAGGACAAACTGAAATGTTTTACAATATTTCCAAATTTGAAGGACTTATATGCAAAATTTCCAAAACATGGTAAAACCCTAAGCTTTTGGACCCATCTCTCCCATCGCTTGCATTTTTCCCGTCGCCGCTCCCCTCTTCTGTTCCTGGAAGTAACGAAGGAAAAAAAATATATATATTTCATCCGAGTTCCATTCCCATCTCCTCCCTTCCGTTGATTAAGAGAGCAGGGAGTCTCTCTTCTCCCTGATTCCTGTTGGAAAACAAAGAAAAAACAAAAGAAAAGAAAAAGAAATGTAATCCTTATGAAAGTTTGTGTTGTCCAAAGAGAAAATCTGAAAATGAGTTAATAATCTTAGAAGGTATGAATATCTCTTTGATCTATATCATTGTTGTTGATCTTTGTTTAATTTTATGAATAAAAATTAAGTTGTTTCATGACCACCGTTTGATCAGCTTCTAGTCTCTTTCTCCGATTGTTTGAGTATGGAATCGACAAGACTTTCTGTTGTCTTCACCTTGTTGAATCGAATAAGGTAACCGGACTTCTCTATGACTCGATTTACTGTTCATAGTTAATTACTATTTTGTGAATAGTTAGTAGTTCTTAATATTAATTAGTTTGTGCATGTGATTTGATCTTGAAAGTGTAAATTTGTTATGTGCATGGAAATGTTTTGTGGAAAATGGTTTGTGGCATGGGAAAGGGATTTATGCATGAAATTGGTTTGTGATAGTATTTGTTACGTGCATGAAAAAGGATTTGGGACTTTGTGGGATTTATGACGGTGTATTTATCAAGTCCGATCACCGGTCTTATAGTTCTGTGACACGACAGTTCATGGAATCGCCAGAAAGGCCAGAAAAGGATTCCTGTAAATGACGGTGTACTGATCTAAGAGACCGACGATTGATTCGGTAAATATGCGGGAGTAAATGTTACAAGATTAATGTTGGTTTGTATGTGCATATCTGTTTACTGGTTTTGCAATAGGCGATGATGTATAGGAAAAAAAATTTTCCTAAAAGAAATTAAGAATAATAAAAATTTACTAAATGTCACTTCGGAAATATACAAAAGGGTCGGATATTATATCGCGATTATATTCCCATTATTACGGAATCTTAAGTACTTAAGTGAACGTCCCTTACGGTGCCCATACTAGTCGAGTTAGGGAACGGACGGTGTGACATACGAGACAGATTATTTTTAAAAGAAATGTATTTAATCGGACATAACTGAACTTCAGTTCAGTACGGGACAGATTACAACTTTCTACTTAATGACTTTTTAAATTACAAGTTAAGCTTCTTTTTCCGATAATAATCTCTTTAATCTGACATAACTGTTCTTCTATTAGATACTAGACAAACTTTTTCTATGGGTGAGTTCTTAAAACAAATTGATAATATATGCATTTTACTTGTGGTAAATATATTGGATGTCATGTTATACCCTGATATTATATATATATATATATGTTGTGACAAATGCATTGCATGATATGTTTAGTTTTATATTTAAATGTTACATGTCCTGTGCATCAATTTATTGCATTTGTAAAGTACTTTGTTTTTAAAAGCTTGTCATAGAGAAGCGCGTCGTTAAATAACCGGTTACTGAGCTTTTTAGCTGACTCCGTTTTGTTATTTTCCTTTCTTTTTGTTGGCGACGTAGGTCGACGGACCGTCGGATGGATGCACAGGATACCGCACCGTAGCGCCCCGTGCCGGGGCGTTACAACCCATAGGTCCCCAAACTTTCAACTTGTGACAAGTTAGCCCCCGAACTTTTTATTTTAGATAAATGCACCCCAAACTATCAATTTGTGACAATTTGCACCCTCAACCATTAATTAACCATAGAATAATTCATTTGAAATATGAAATGACCAAAGTACCCTTGTATATTTATTGGATGCATTATTTTTATTATCACAACACATATGTACATAAATAATTAAATTAATAATTTACATAGTTACATAACTAATTAAAATTAATAATTTTGTTTATTTGATTGTGATGATAGCAAATAATTTATGAAAAAAATGAATATTTGAAATTGTAAATATATATACAATTTTTTTATCACTTTTTACTTTGTATATAAACATATAATCATTATAAAGATTAAATCATTATAAAATAAATAAATCATCATATAAAATAAAAGGTGACAATGTATTATGCAATATAAATTTTTAATTTAGATACTTATATGATTAAATAGTTCTTATCTCTTTATAAATTATGAATTAATGAACCATAAGCATTTTAAATATTATCTTAAAAATGTATGAGGGTATTGTGGTCATTTCATATTTCAAATGAATTATTATATGGCTAATTAATGGTTGAGGGGGCAAATTGTCACAAAATCATAGTTTGGGGGGTCATTTGTCTAAAATAAAAGTTCGGGGGCCAACTTGTCACAAGGTGAAAGTTCAGGGGTCTCTAAAGTCATATTCCCCTCCATTATAAAATGAAATTGCATGTAGATCTACATGCAACATATGACGACATTTTAATATATAGATTACTTCAAATTGCGATTTTCCATCCAAGTTATCCGGTCAGATATTATATATAATAATATGTAATTCTGTAAGTGATAATTTAATTAATTTGATTACGTTCATTATTTAGTATTTACCTAACTAAAACAGAGGTACTAACTTATTAGGCAGCTGAACATGCATATATATATATATATAGGAAAATATATGCATGGCCATGTTTGGTTGGTTAACGAGTCAATTAAACGGCCAACTTGTAAATAATTAGGATTTAGAAAAAAACAAAAAAAAAATCGTTCACGTGAAAGTGGTTGAAATTTGAAAACTTCCATGTATAGGGACAAGATACGAGAGCTTATTAATTAATTAGGATAGATGGAGGGAATATTACTTATCAGAACTATTGCTGGAAATACTTAATTATATATCATTCCTATTTTTAGAGAATTCAAACCCAACAATTATTAACGCCGAAATATTTGATAATTAAAGAGAATTAAGAATAGTTGTGTTTTTTTTTTTTTTTAGTGCTCCTAGAGTCTATAGAATTGATGTCCATAGAGTTTGTATGTTATAAATTTGAGCTTAAAGTTATAAAATAAATGTAACTTTTACAACATTTGTACATTTATAAAAACCAGCTTTTGATGCAGTACCTAAAGGCAACGCTCTCTATAGATGTCGCAAGTTCGAAACTCGGATGGGAGGTCCTTCATAGCATCTAAATTTGAATATTTTGATTCTCATTTTTATCTAACAAAAATAATTTGTACATCTATAGATGTATGGACAAATATTCTATGGACGCGGATGTTTTCGTTTTTTTTTCCCGATAAAGTGTTTTCTCAGCCTACTTCTGAAAATTGTCGATATAGCTACTAATTAGCGATACAACACAGAGCTAATTTTAAATGGTATTCGTTATTTTTTTTTTATGAAATTACATGGTTTAAATTTTAAAAATATAGTATTCACATCGAGTCCGGCTACTAATTGGAAAATCCGTCATCCGAAATTTTAGTCCAAATAGTTTATAATAATCTTGACATAATTAACGTGTAGAATCCCAAAATTTTCCATTTTAAAAAATTTGAACTATTTTTAATGAGTTTTCAAAGATTGGCATACAAAATTGATTTATTTTTAATTATTTTCATAGTAATATTTCAAAAAATCATTAAAAATAGTTATAAAATTTCTAAAATTGTAATAATTTGAATTATCCAACTCAATTATGTCAAATTATTATGAGCTATTTGTATCAAAATTTCGGATGACGGACTTTCGAATTTAGACCATAAGTATTTCGGTCTGAAATGCTTACGAAAGCATCGCGGACTCATTCACATGAGATGTATTAATTTGTCGATATTTTCTATAGCGCTTCGCTGATGATCTTGTATAGATTCGCTTGAGTTTCGAAGTTGATAATTATGAAAAGATTAACATTAATTTAATTAAGCTATTTCTGTTTCATTAAAATTATTGACGGGTTAATTAGTAAAGAGGGATGCTAATTGTCCCCCACGAAAAATCCTCCTTAAATGTCCCCCGCGCGCATACTCTCGTCCACGTCAACTATGAACACCGAAGACCATTGGATATGAACACCCGCCAATAAGCAGTATGAACATCTGAGCGCGCTCCGATTTTCATCACGTGCTGAAATTGAATTAAGCACGTGCTTAATTTATTTTTGCACGTGGAGAATATGCCAACTCCCGTCCACGTCAATTATGAACATCCAAGGCCATTTGATATGTACACCCGCGAATAAGCAGTATGAACACCAGTGCGCGCTCCGATTTTTCATCACGTGCTAAAATTGAATTAAGCACGTGCTTAATTTATTTTTGCACATGGAAAATATGCTAAAAAAAATTTTCTCCCAATTTGCATTGTTCATAGAGCTCTCAGAGAGTGTTCATACTGAATGTATCGTGGTGTTCATACCACTTACCAACTGGTATTCATACTGGTTCCAGCAGAAACGGATAGAGGACATTTAAGGGGGACAAAGAGATTATCTCATTAGTAAAATAAACTGTGTGATGCCCTATGTCTATCAATTATTGTGCATCTTGGTATTATAAATATATATATATATATATATATATATATATATATATATCTGCCAGCTTTCAGCTGACATATACTGTTGGGCTAGAAATAAAAAAATAATAATAATTCGGAAATGTGACCGGGCAACTCGATTGGTTTGTTTGATTTGGAATTTATAATAAATCGTGCCAAATTCAGTACTCACATGAGCAACACGTCCATATATAGTAAGCATCCATTATTTGTCATTCAAGATAATGGAATGCACTTTTGATAAAGATATAATGTATAAATTTCATTTTTTTGATAAATATCAATTAAAAAAATATGTTTGAAATTGATACACTTTTGGTAGCTATTTCTGAACACATATAAATAAAACCTAGATATACATATATAATTCACAATCTCCATATTTCATCATATATGTCAATATCATTATGGAAAATGTTGTCTGTTTTTATATAATATATCCTCGTTGCAATGTATGCGCAACTTAATTATACTAATATGATATAATTAGAATTGGTAGGTTTAAGGAGATAATTGATGTATTAAAAGGAAGACGGGTAAATATGAAATGCATATATACAAAACTGAAATGTATACATATATGAGGAAAAGATCCATTGACAATATTACTTATCTTCTGTGTTATCCGGATTCGGCCCCTACCCAGAAAAATCCGCACCAGGTGCGTATCGGGTGCGGCTCCGATGCGGTGCGGGTGCGTACCGGGTGCACCACGTGGCGAACTGGATTATTTTAATGAGTTTGACCAGCTGATTCAGTCAGGGTGCGTTTTGGGTGCGGCGTGGGTGTGTTTTGGCAACAAAATACCTTCTAAAATTGCTTGAAGGGGGATTCGAACCCAGTTCCCCTCCTTTTCCACAACACAACACTACCACTAGGCCAAAGGCACCTTCGTGGTAATAATTGTTTTCAACTAAATATATATTACCGATCAATATAAATTTATTATTTATATAATTTCTCTTATTATATTTATTATTTTTTATTAAATAAATATTATATATAGCCGCACCCGTATCGGATTTTTTTGAGAATTTCCGTATCGCCGCACCCGCACCGCACCGGATACGATACCCACACCCGCACTCAGGTAACATAGCTTATCTTGATAATTTTGACATCATGACAATTTAAAAAAAAAAATTGAATAAAATTATAAAAAATCTTAAAAATGAAAAGAAGTTTATGGATGTATTCCTCTTATTTAAATTGCAATCGTCAATTAGATTGTCAAGATATATATATATAAGCATTGTCAATGGGGACCTCTTTATATATATCTGATACTAAGCCTATATACTTTTTTTTAAAAAAACATTGCAAAGATCAAAGTTGTTTCAATTAATGAAACTAGCAGCAGACCCGTGCAATGCCCGGGGTCGAAGAATAATATATGGATTTAAAAAGTTATTTCATATGAACTTCCAGAGTCAAAAATTATGTGGCACAGCTAGTTTCATCACTGACCATAATGTTTACTCTTAAAATAAAAATTTATTAATTCTTAAATGAAGATATAAATGCTCACTTTTGTTGAAACTCAGTAACAATAGGATGATCAAGGTTTATATAAACCTTTGAGCTTTGAGGCATTTGTGGTGTTTATTTCCTCTTCTCGTGCAAATGAAACTTTTTTTAAGTAAATAATTAATTAACAATTGTATTTAAATATGTATCTTCAATAGAGCTTACTATGAAAGATTCGCACAGATTCGAGGATGTTACAATAAAGATTTCTTTGCAGCTGCAGCTTCAATATATAACTGAGATAGTTGTCCACATTTTCTGCTTCAGTTTCCCCACAAAATACCTCTGTAATTTACATATTAGCCATAGAATATGCCAAAATAATTATTTCAAAATTCTTGCCATTCCAGAATAGTGAACATACATTTTATCCTCCAATTTTACATGATATCTGCGAAAGGAATTTTATTTTATTGCTATTCATTTGCTCCATATAACATTCCTATTACATTTGTTGAGAAATTGAGATTAAAGTTTTTTTATTATTACAAATATGGAATTTATGTTAATTTTTTAAAAGAAGATAACCTATTAGAAGAATTTTTTTCATTGACTCGATCAACTAATTTGTTAAGAGTCTGCAAACTGATTATATCTTGAGCAATAAGCCAAATTGGCTGCGTAACAAATAGCAGTCATTTTTAAATCAAGTTTGAGCAATAAGCCAAATTGACATACTAGAGTATTAGAGTTTGCATACTACAGACCGGTTGACTGCGATATAATGCGGAGTTTAGACGAATTGCTCAATAATGATCAAAAACATGTGCAGTAATGTATAAAAAGTTTGGTAACATTATTGCCTTGGCTAGTAACAAATAGCAGTAATTTTTAAATCTGTACAGGTGACTGAAATGAGAAGAAGAAAATCACATATGGAAATAATGAAATTGTATTTTATTGTAATCAGATAACAACAAAAAAGTGTATATAACATATAACTGACAATGGTTGGAAACCTAAAAAATATTTATTTCAATAACTAAAAAATAAGTTACTACTATCTCACTAATGAATATAAAGCACTGTACATTATATGCGCTCCCAAAAATAAAAAAAAATAAAAGGTTGATCATTATTTTTCCCAGATTAAGGCACCCAATTATATTTAGTAAAATTTAATTCGATTTCATCAAAATCAGTATCAAATTGACAATCATGTAACAAATAAATATAACAATCAAAACCAAAAGTAGATAAAGAGAAACCTAGTAACTGCAGCATATAATTAAAGGAATTTAATTTCGATTAGATAGATTTCTCCATGGAGCAATGGAAAGAGACCGCTGAAGGGATAAATTGCAGAAAAAATAAATAATATGTTCTCTTTGTGAAGAAATTAACTGCATTGAAAGGAGCAATTAAAGAAAAATATATCACATTGCAATCAGAGTGTGTGGTGTAAATGGAAGTTGGAAACTTGGAACACAAAACTGTGGTCAACCGTGGAACAATGGAAGTATGGAACCTTGAAAGCAGAAGAGACGGTTTAAAAAAAGGAAATTATTGACTGAGAGAGAAAAAACCTTAGAAAGAGAGAAATAGAGAGACAAAGAAATAAAAAATGGAAATACAAACCTCTGTGTTGATCTGTGGAACTGGGGAAGCACAGGAGTTCGTAAAGATCGCCCGTGTGGATGGAGAGGTCGCCTATTGACAGAGTGACATCTGACGACGATTAATGATTTTTTTTTTTTTTTTTAAAAACAGCGTCCTTTAGAAAAGTTGCGAATGCCAAAGGGATGCAAGCAATAAAGCAATGCGATCACTGCATTTAAAGCTGACGTGGCGATCTGTGGAAGCAACAATTTCTTCTGCTTTTCTTTAAAGGAAGAGATATGCAACAAAGTGGCTAATTATTAATTTTTTAAAAAAAAACTTTAATCGGCCGGCCAGCTGACATATATATCCTTGAGATGCATTACAAGCACCCATCTTTTGATCACTTTTAAATTATTATTTTTTTTTTTTAGTTGTTGCCTTTAAATCACTCACATGTAACCAATAACTAGGGCTGGCAAAAAAGTTCGGAGCTCGTGGATGACTCGTGGCTCGCTCGTGATCGGATCGAATTAGGCTCACTCGTTAAGCTAATGAGCCGAGCTTGAGCTAACCATGGCTCGGCTCGTTAAATGCGTTTGGCCAACTAATTGCAATTCGTACTGCTCTTATCGTAAATTATTAATATATATTATACAACATATGGTCTAATATATATGAAATTGTTAGTCCTTTTGTTAATTTTTATATAAATTTTGATATAACATACTTAAAATTTTATTATTAAAAAATAAACGAACTTAACGAGCCAGCTCGGTCAGCTCGTTAATTAAACGAGCTGAGCTTGAGCTTGTGTTTTTGGCTCGTTAATTATTAAATGAGCCGAGCTTGAGCTTCAGCTCGGCTTGTTTACACCCCTACCGGTAACTGTGTCCTATATATCCTGACTTCTCGTACTATATAAATTGCCAGATCAATAGATCTAGCTATATTATGACATTATATATATATATATATATATATATATATATATATATATGTATATATATATATGTATATACATATATATATATATACATATATATATATATACATATATATATATATACATATATATATATATACATATATATATATATACATATATATATATTTATATACCACATTGTCCATAACCATGTGTATATATATCTCTATCGAGGAGGGATCCATTAATAATAGATAACTTAACAATCTTGACAATCCTACTTTTTAAAAATTTATAAAAAATAAAAAAAAATCTTAAAAATAGAAAAAAGTTTACGGAAGTATTACTTAACTTATAAATTGATTATATATCTGATTATATTCAATTTAAACAACGTTTGATAGCTCTTTAAAGATCCGTTAAATTATAACCGTTAAAAAGTGCACAAAATTTTGATAAGTCATTAAACGATGTTCAAATTGATTGAAATTTGAAACACTATCAATCTATAAGTCAAGTAATATATCTATAAATCATTTTTCATTTTTAAGATTTTTTATGATTTTTTATAAATTTTTTAAAAGATGCATTATCAAGATTGTCAAATTATCCATTGTCAATGGATTCCTCCTCATCTCTATATATCTGTTTGGTATATAACTCTTTATTTATTTTTTTCTTTTTATGTTTTTGGAATTATTCAAGGCAGATAGATCGATCAGCAAGCTTAAGCAAGAGCAGCAGCACTTACTTTCGATCTGGCCCAAAATTATTTGCTAATGAGTAATGACATACACATACATAACCGACCCCACAACATGTTGTCTCATCATCTCATGCAGGGGCCCAAATTAATATGTCAACTTTCCATAAAATAAATAAATAAATTCTTTAGTTTAGTTTATCCAAATTATTGCCCCATTAAATATCATCGATAATCCTTGGCATTTTGCTCAAATCGCCCTGGCTCGAAGAATAATTAACCCAAAAACAACCGGCCCTATCTCCATATATACAGCCCAGCCTCTCAAATTCCCAATTTAGGTCAACAAACAACAAGTGAATTCACATCCGCTGTTATCCTTATTAGCATAACAAAGACCCTGTATCAATGTTATCAAAACTGGACCGGACATCGACCCGGTAAAACTTCGGGTCAATGGTTTATTGGTCGGACCGTCGGGTCAACTGGTCTGACCGTCGGTTTTTTACATACACAAAATATAACTAACTGTTTATCAAATATTCATATTTTTATATAGTATATGATTTTACACATATTCAAGATGATAAAAATATTCATTAATTTGAATATGATATAGGACTAAATACATACATGCATAAATACGTTTAATTTTATCATTCAACTAACATAAAAATTCTGATTTTAATAAGTAATTATCAAACTTTTAAATGGAAAAAAAAATATATAGCTACTCAGAATTTTAAATTTCATGTTATAAGTATTAAGAGACCATATATAATGGTAACTAAGTCTTTCATAACCCAAAAATTATATCGGTTTATATTGATATAAAAATGAATTGTTATTTTGCAAGTCAAAAAAAAAGGTGGATATAGGTTGTATACTGGACAAGTGGACATTACTGGTTGTAGTTAGTACTTCCTCCGTCCACAATTAAATGAATTTATACCCTTTACAACTTGTCCACAATTAAATGAATTTATACCCTTTGTTTGAATCCACTTTCTTCCTAAAAAAAATATATATATATATATATATATTACGAAATTCTCAAAATGCCCCTCGTCTCCTTCCAAGAATGTTCACTTTTCTACTAATTGAGGGCATAAAAGTAATTTTACTCTTCTACTATTTCCTTTGACTTTTGTCACAAATTCATTCTTTTGTGGACAAAGGAACTAAGTATCATACGGAAAATACTGAGGTCTTTTACGTAAAATTTAACAAAAAAAATAAATAAAACAATGAAAAGAATCACTTTTTTTTTTTTTTTTTTTGAGTGAAAAGAATCACTGTGATTTCCAATACACGGATGGCCATCTATAGGTGACAGAGGTCTATACAGCCTAGCTCTTTGTACTCACCAATCACCACTATTGAATGCAGAGAAAAAGGTCTTCAATCTAATGCGTTACAGAATATATAATTCAAACGAATTGAAATCGTCTGACATGCGTCACAGCATGCAGCGCACTATTTTTAGAAATGTATAAGATTAAATGTGGATATAAACTTTGTAACTTTGGTATAATGAGCCATGTTCTAATTATGTTGTAAGGATTTGAACAGAGTATACAATATTAGTATGGTAATTCCTGAATTATGAACCTAGAATATTTGAATTAAGAAGTCTTTGTACCCTGTTTTAATACAAAAATTTCCTTGCTTTTTGCATAAAAACCCGTAAAATCTGCAATTTTATGAAAACCTCTTCAGGGGATACTATCCCTATAACCAAAACTTTCTTATAATAGTTCATGTCAGACTGGCGTTTAACATCTAGCAGTGACGATTACAGGGAAGCTCTAAACGTAACAACCTCTCTTGGAGCGCCTGCAGTTGGCTTTGCTAAGCTTGACGAAGTTGGTGACACAAAAGAAGCTGTAAGAGCAATCATAAACAGAACAACCTTCTAATACAGCTCCTGGTCCAAACCAAACAAGATCTTGACGATTGTAAAACCACAATCAACGAGTTTCAGCGAAAACTTGCAGCACAAAAAGAACCAGAGTCCCACATAACAAACGTTATCTCAAACCTTGAGGCAAATTTAAGAAAATTGTCTCTGGGTGAGCCAGCCAAGCCGAAAACCCGTCCTAAAGGTCCAATTTACGTGTTCAAGGATCCTCTCAAAATCCTTGCAGAAGAAAAGAAGAAGGGATCAAAATGAGTTCAACTAGGACTCAAACTATTGTTGAGCCCAGACCCTCAATCTCTAACCGTGAGGCTCATAATGAAAGAACTCCCTCAGTCCAGGACCAGATACGTGGCTACAGAATGGGTCACAGACTCAGTCATCAAGCCCAAAGGATGTTGCCAAGGCGAAATAATGGCTTCAGACGAACTTTGGAGTCAGAGATGGACCCGAATACTGAGCTGAGTTTGTCAAATTTCAGACAGGCTCAGAATGTTTCGGCTGAAGTTCTCTATCAAGTCGGATGGAATCAATCTCGAAACAGAGTTTACCAGCATAACTCTGATGAAAGAATTCTGGTGGTCGGTAGCTAGCAGCTAGAGCTACTATTTATCACAAATGAGTCGTATGAACGGCTCAGGCAATCCGGTTTCCAGCACCTACACATTGGCATGATTATGGTGAGGCTAAGCACGCTGCATAGGAGGAATGCAAGTGTAAACGCGTTGGTGGTATTCCGTGACACAAGGTGGTCTGATGATCGATCTATCATATCAACAATGGAGATTGATCTCACAAGAGGTGCCCAACTGGCGTACACGGCACCTGATCTGATGATGAGTATCCATGATTTCTTTAATCATATACAACTGGTGGTGCAAACTCACGGATACGATAAATGGCAAGATGGAGAAAGCAACTTGCTTATCTCTAGATCTCTGATTGGGAGACTATCAAATGATAGTTTCACCAGGTTCAATTACAACATACAAAATGTTGCTGATCACCTAGCAAGTCATGGTGTACAAGCAATACCTGGAAGGAACCGAAGTACTGCTGAACTGAGAGGAAGGCAATGGACAATACGACCACATGAAGTGGCACAAATCCAAAACCCACAAAGTGCATACTTCCGAGCAAGAACAGATGGTTTAGTTCAAGTACAATTCGGAGATTATGCCCCGACCAAACCACAAACGGAGGCAAAGAAAGGCAAAGCTGGGGAAGATATCCTCAGTGATGAAGAAGAATTTGTAAATCTCCTGGAAGGAGAGTTTACAGACGATGAGCCAGAAGATGACTCAAAGGATGATGATCAAGATGATTTCCTGGATGTTATCCAAACATTGGCGGCCCTACCTAGGGAAGTTGTGTCCCAACCTGACTATTGCCCTGCATGGGATATGTCAGATGATGAAGATGAAAATGGATTCGTCAATCGATTTGCGGAAGTTGGTGGGAGTATACCCAATTCTTTCGCGTTTTCAGCAGAAAATGGAGTACCCTAAGCTGCAAAAATTACTGGAGAAGGCAAAAGCTCAAAAGCAGATGCCAGTCGAAAAGGCGTACTCAACCACTACAAGTGGGGTATCAGGCATACCAAGGGAACCAATTATGTCCCAAGCAAATTATCCACCTGGCCGTTATGAGCGAGAAGAATCCTCAACTCGGCCTGCAGGTTTCACTGGAGGTAGCCGCTTGAAAGGAGGCTACAGAAAACAGCATAATGAGATGTACGATCTCCCCTCAGCACAACAAAATGAAGGGGCGATATTGGTTTTACCAGAAGACATCTCACTCTACCCAGATGTCATATCCAGATCGGAATCCATTACACTAAACATTGTGAATGAGAGAATCTGGAATGACAACAGATCCAAAGTCATGTTTATCGAAAACCTTTTAGGAGAAGTTGAGAAGATGTTGTGCATGCAATGGTGAGCAGCATACCCAGAGGATTATGAAGAGCTGGTTAACATAGCTAAAGATCCTCAAAATGTTACGTCTCAAGTCAGAAGGATGTTTCTATTCGAAGACCCTGCCTAGGGGTCAACAGAAGAGCAAAACAAGGCGATCAGGGACTTGGAGCATCTCACATGCCCAGGCATGGCCAACATCATGCAGTACCTAAATGATTATTTGGTACTGGTAGTCTGATCTGGCAGAGCGTACATGGACCTGGACCTCAACGACAAACTATTCATGAAGATGCCAGACCCAATTGGCAATATCCTAATTGAGGCATTTAACAAGAAGTATCCAGGCCAGCATGAAAAAGGTGTAATAGGTCTTGTACCAAGGATCTATTTCTGTCAGAAGTATCTGCAAGAAATGTGCCAACAAGCAGCCCTGCAATGAAGTTTGAAAGATTTATCTTTCTGTTCAAAAATACCCATACCAGGGTATTACAGCAAAAACCCCTCAAAGAAGTACAGGCTTCGCAAATCCAAAACTTACAAGGGCAAAACCACATGATTCTTACATTCGAGTATTTAAAAGAAAGCATGCAGACAAAGTGAGAAAGTGCAAGTGTTTTATCTGTGGAGAAGAAGGGCACTTTGCTAAAGAGTGCAAGAAAAACCGCGGCAATATCACTAGAGCTGCAGTTCTCAAAAATTTGGACATTCCAGATGATTGGGATGTTGTCTCAGTAGATCAAGATGAGCCCGATTCAGACGCAATCTGCAGTATGTCTGAAGGCGAAACTGGTGTATCTTCATTAAAGGCACAAATAATCATTGAGTCATATCCCTATGAAGATGCGTTCATGCTAACGGTCAGCAGTTGGAGGCCACATGTGGAGCTGACTGATGCCCAGAAGAATTGCAGTCATCTATGGCAACACAATGATGAAGTTCCTAAGGGCAAGGAACGTTGTACTTTTTACAAATTCCTCACAGCCAAAAACATGAGAATTTTCTGTGGGAATTGTGAAATTACAGCATGTCCTATGTGTGCAAGGCACTATGTCAAGGAGAAGATCAAACCAATTCAAAGTAGTCCCAAGGTGTTCTCAGGGAAGGATTCCCTATTCAAAGAGCTGCTGCAATATATCGACTATTTGCAGGCAGAAAATGATCGACTGCAGAAACAATTGGATGAGCTGACTATGGAAAGCCTGGAGGAAGATTTCAAAAATCTGCTCATCCGCGACAAGCTAAAAGGAAAGGCCAAGGTTGATGAAGAATTCGCAAATGTGGTGTTTGAAGAAGTTGAGATCCATACAACCGCCACAACCGATGTCCCAAAATACAAAGAATCGCGGCGAGTAGTCAACAGGCTGTATAATTTTATTGCAGTCATGGAGATTCCTGGTGTGAAAAGTTTTGAATTAAGAGCAAACCTTGACACAGGCTCCTCAACCTGCTGTGTCAATCAACGAGCCGTACCTCTGGAAGCCTTAGAGCTTAGTGCCTTCCCAGTCATCATAAATGGTGTTAACTCAAGGCAAGAAGCAAAACTCAGACTAAGAAATGGTCTAATGAGAATAGGGGACAACAGTTTCAGAATCCCCTTCACATTCAGTTTTGATATGGGTACTGGAGATGGTATCCAAATGCTGATTGGTTGTAACTTCATCAGAGCTGTTCAAGGAGGTTTACGCATAGAAGGTAACACGGTCACCTTTTACAAGGGAGTGACCTCCATTGAGACACAAGCCGACATTGAGGTTGTCAACAAAACCTCAATTCCCGAACTAGAGCTCGATGAACAGGAGTACATAGAAATTCAAGAGGCGGTGTTCTATAATTTTGGGGAAGAAAACAAGTTTTTCAAAAGCCGCTTTGATCAACTCCTGACGCGATTGGATTAACAAGGATTTATCGGGAATGACCCGGTAAAATATTGGTCCAAAAACCAAGTGACGTGCAAACTGGAGATCATCAACCCAGACTTAACCATTCAAGATAAACCATTAAAACATGTCACCCCTGCTCAGAAGGAACAATTCGAAAGGCACACCAAAGCCTTGTTGGAAATAGGTGTGATCAGGCCAAGCAAAAGCAGACATAGGACAATGGCAATAACGGTAAATTCCGGTACCTCTATTGACCCTATTACTGGAAAAGAGGTGAAAGGAAAGGAGAGAATGGTCTTTAATTACTGGACTGTGGGTCCATAGCCACCCTAAACGACAACACTCACAAATACCAGCACTCTTTACCCGGTATCAATACCATACTCATGAAGGTGGGCAATTAAAAAATCTACTCAAAGTTCGACCTAAAGAGTGGATTCCACCAGGTGGCTATGGACCCACAGTCCATAGAGTGGAGAACCTTTGTTGTCCCAAACGGGTTATACGAATGGCTGGTGATGCCGTTCGGGTTGAAGAATGCTCCAGCAGTATTCCAAAGAAAAATGGATAACTGCTTCACTAGTACCAGTGATTTCATTGCTGTTTACATTGATGATATCCTGGTATTCTCAGAAACAGAAGAGCAACATGCCCGACACTTGGAGGTGATGCTTCAAATTTGTGAGGCAAATGGACTTGTCCTTAGTCCATCTAAAATGAAAATTGCAGTCAAAGAAATTGAATTCCTTGGCGCAATTATTGGCAATCGCAAGATCAAACTTCAACCTCACATCATCAAGAAGATCATCTCATTCAGTGAGGAGAAGTTGAAAGAAAAATCAGGGCTTCGCTCTTGGTTAGGCATACTCAACTATGCGCGATCCTACATCCCTAATCTGGGTACACTGTTAGGCCCCCTTTATTCGAAGACAAGCCCACATGGAGACAAGAGGCTTAAACCTTCTGATTATGAATTAATCAGAAAAATCAAAGAAAATGTGCAGAATTTGCCAGATTTAGAGATGGCACCCCAGGGATCATACATCATTTTGGAGACAGATGGATGTATGGAAGGATGGGGTGGCGTATGCAAGTGGAAACCCTTTAAAAATGATACCAGAAGCTCTGAAAAGATTTGTGCCTATGCAGGCGGGAAGTTCCCGGTTATCAAATCTTGCCCATCTTTAAGGATCATTTCAAAAGAGTAGAGCAATGTGAGAATATATTAAATGAGTTAATTACAGATGCAAGGCGTAGAAGATCTATTCCAGAAGAACCTGTTCCGGAAGAACCTGTTCCAGAGGAACCTGATGTTAATTATGATAGTGACCCATGGAGTTCAGTGGGACTAGACGAAATTGGGTATGCAAATTTAGATAATCTTCTTGACCCTTAGTGGAAATCTTCATAATTCCACTAATTAGCTCTTAGTGTGTTTTCTTTTTACTTTTGGAGCATAGTGGACCCATGTTAGTGACTACTTGTTCACCTTTGGCTTGTTTTTAGTGTGCTGATGAATATATTCGCTCTATTATTGCTTTCTTTTGGCCACCTGTTTTGGCCATTAGTGTACCTTTTATTAGTGTGCTCCACTTTCGGTGAAGTGGGTGTACGAATTTTATCTTTTTCTAATCAGCCTGGTGGTTGATTCCTTTTAGTGGCAGACAAAGGTTTGTGGTAATCCAAATAATTGCATGACAATGGGGCCCAATGAGCACCCGATGCATTATTGAGATGCCAGCCTGAGTTGCCTATATAAGAGTGTGTTTTAGAAGATGCAAGACACGCAGAAATCATCTGAAGTCTTACTCTTCTCTTGTATAATATCTCTAAGTAAAATAAAATTTCCGCTTTCCACTTCAAAAACTCGTGTTCTTAGTAACCAAAGTTTTGAAGTTTGGAGTGATCCTGCTCCCCAACCTGGTACCAGAGCAAGGTTTTAAGCAAGGCTTTAGCAAGGTACTAATGACTTTCTAAATTTCTTTATATTCTAGGTAGTAAGGAAGGAAATACTGTACTAAGGTTGTTATTCTGTTCATCTGTTTACCCAAAATTAGGATACTATATGCCAAAGTGTTGAAATATATTAAAATTTTGAGTTTCTATATACAAAAGTTAAATAATGTTTATAAAGGTCTAAGTAATGTTTGTGTACAAATAAAAGGTGTCTATATAGCGTTAAAAAGTATTTACAGAAACCTAAGAAGAATTCATGTACAATTAAAAGTTATAATATACCATAGGTGTAAGCCAAGAACTTAAAGGATAAGTGGTAATAAATGCGAAAAGATTTGGACAAAAGTATCAGACCGCCATAGATAGACGCAGAGGCAGGAGGCCGATAAGTCGTCTTGTTGGAAGCCGTCTGGTTGAGTTAAATCTGATACACAAAAGACCACACCATTTGAATAAGGCAAAATTTCCTCATTTGGAAGTGCTGCAACCTTGCAGCATGTCAGAGGATTATCACCCAATTCAACCCAGCTGAAAACCGGTTTTTTCTCAAGAATGAACATCGGTTTTCAGTCATAAGCCGCTCAAAAAACCCGGTTCTTACCGGTTCATTAGCATGAACGATCTTTATTGTAAATCAAGCCGGAAAGGGATCCAATTCCGATTCTTTACGGTTAGACCGTCCGGTCCGGTCCGGTTTTAATAACACTCCCTGTATCGTCGGATCAAAATCTACGGATGAGATTAATTTTAAAAAGGCTCCTTCAATCTAAAATGGGTCGATCAAGTCCAGCCGTTTAGATCTAACGGTTCGGATTGGAATAACAAGGTCCCGTTACAGACTCAACAAGAAGTACCTCTTCAACGAAGATTTTTAATCTTGTAACGATTATATAATATGTCTTATTTATTTTTTGTTGACCATTGTTCTTGTAACACATATTTTGTGATAAAAATTATTATTGTCAGTATATAAGGTGTACTAGTTATGGTACATATATGGGAAGGAAATTCTTAATATATATATATAACGAAATAAATTGGGATAACTAAGAGAAGGGATTTGATGCCACTAGCTTTAGTGGCATTTAGTGTCGCTTGCGATTGAGTCGTTTATAGAGGTTTAAAAGCCTATACCCTTTCGCGCGGTCAGCCATGCTTTGATTACCTGAAACAAAAGAAAGAAAGAACTAGAAAGAAAGGTTAGAACTGGAAAAGAAAATAAAGAAAAGTTTAGAACTAATGTTACCGTCCCGGCAACGGCGCCAAAAAGCTTGACCTCTGCGAAGTGCGTAGGCTTTTAATACCCTAAATAATGCCCTCAATCGCAAGCGTACGATCTAATGCAGTATAGTCGGGATCGAATCCACAGGGACCGAATTATTTCTAAATTATGCTCTAAAATCAATTCTACATCCTAAAGAGAATATTTTTGGTATTTTGTATAAGAGTTTGGGGAGGGGGGGGGGTTGTTTAAAAGTTGGTTCCTAACAGTATCAAGTGCTAACAGTAATTAAAGACTCTTAGACAGATGCTAAACAGGCGTTCCCAGGGTTTTCAGAATCAGTTTGCTGTCTGGATCAATTGCCTGCGGTCCGCACTTGCTAGGTACAGTCCGCAGGGGGTACAAATTCTCCTCTCTTTCGGTTACCAGCTTAATGGTCCGTAGGGGTTAACTGTGGTTCGCAGATAACTGTCTGAGAAATAGGTATTCTGTCAGTTTCTTGCTATTACGGTCCGCACTCTATCACAATACGGTCCACAAGGAATAAGCAGAAGTCAGTTTTGGTTCAGTTCAGATAGGTTGATTAAAGTTACTGACTCCTAACTAATCCTAAGCAATTACAAGTCCCCCAACTATCGTTTGTTGGCACTTTTAATACTTTTAGATCAATTAGCAACCTTTAGAATTATCCTCAGTTCAATTCATCTAATTCTAAACTCAATTCACTTTTATTCTAGGATCCGGTTTAACTCTCGTTAAAACTGCAATTTCACCTTTCGGATACTTTTGGACAACTACCCAATTAGCACAAGTATTGATTCTTGGTCAGATGATGTTTTTCTACCAACTAGATCCTAGCACAGTCTACAGGTCTACCAATACAAGCAAGAACAATTCTTGGTCATATGATTTTGTTTACCAACTAGATAAGGCCACAATCTACAGGTTCCTATCAAACGAACAAGAAACAATTCAAGTACAATTATTACTAAGCACAAAGCAAATTGAGTATAACTTTAATTCATAAACATGAAAATCAAGTATTCAATTAATCTATACAAACAAACATCATCCTAGACCCTAAGAACAAAGACTACTACTCAAACCTAGACATAACTACAACAAGTAAACAAAATAAGAGAAAAGAAAGCACCGAGTAAGCTTAGGAAGGGGCGAGTAACTGTCTTCTTGACTTTAGCGGCGTTTAGCTCCACCCTTGACACGACTCTCAACTAACTTAACTAACTAACTAACTCAACACATGAGACGTAACACCTAACACCAAGATATATGAGAGCACCCCAAGGGGTCTCTTTTATATATGAGAAGATGTCTCAGATATGGTTGTCTAACTTCTGGTTTCTTGGGGCGCAATTAAGGGAAAAGTCCCAAAGGAGATCGCCAAAGAAAGCACGTGCCAGAAAATAGGTGTTCTGATCTGTTTTTAGCATGGTGTGATCCGCAGGAATAGGAGTACGGTCCGCAATTAGCATTCAAAGAGAGCTTGGCCTTGAAATAGCCTGTTTGTCGCTTAAATTGGCTCTCTGCGCGTTTCCTTGATTTAGATATGGCGGTTGTGAGCTAGCATGACATAGAAATAGCAGTTTTCTTCATGCTTGCGTCCCAAAAATAGGAAGTTGTGACCAGCAAATAGTGTGCTCATGTGTGCTCCTTTGCCTATTTTTGCTCTTCACTCCAAATTTAGCCCGAATAGCTCCGAAAGCTCCATTTTTCTGAAAATAGGACCAAATCACAGAATTAACTTGATTCTAGACAATCTTCTATCTAAATGCAAATGAACTTAGGTTTTTAAGTACAAATATAGGTGCAAGTCTGGTTAATATGCATATATGAAATAGGTGCATCATCTTGTAAATTAATCTCAATGACATATTCATATAATTGAATAAAGCTAGTGGCACTAAAGCTAGTGGCATCAGATCCCTTCTCTTAATTATCCCAATTTATTTCGTTATATATATATATTAAGAATTTCCTTCCCATATATGTACCATAACTAGTACACCTTATATACTGACAATAATAATTTTTATCACAAAATATGTGTTACAAGAACAATGGTCAACAAAAAATAAATAAGACATATTATATAATCGTTACAAGATTAAAAATCTTCGTTGAAGAGGTACTTCTTGTTGAGTCTGTAACGGGACCTTGTTATTCCAATCCGAACCGTTAGATCTAAACGGCTGGACTTGATCGACCAATTTTAGATTGAAGGAGCCTTTTTAAAATTAATCTCATCCGTAGATTTTGATCCAACGATACAGGGAGTGTTATTAAAACCAGACCGGACCGGACGGTCTAACCGTAAAAAATCGGAATCGGATCCCTTTCCGGCTTGATTTACAATAAAGATCGTTCATGCTAATGAACCAGTAAGAACCGGGTTTTTTGAGCGGCTTATGACTGAAAACCGATGTTCATTCTTGAGAAAAAACCGGTTTTCAGCTGGGTTGAATTGGGTGATAATCCTCTGACATGCTGCAAGGTTGCAGCACTTCCAAATGAGGAAATTTTGCCTTATTCAAATGGTGTGGTCTTTTGTGTATCAGATTTAACTCAACCAGACGGCTTCCAACAAGACGACTTATCGGCCTCCTGCCTCTGCGTCTATCTATGGCGGTCTGATACTTTTGTCCAAATCTTTTCGCATTTATTACCACTTATCCTTTAAGTTCTTGGCTTACACCTATGGTATATTATAACTTTTAATTGTACATGAATTCTTCTTAGGTTTCTGTAAATACTTTTTAACGCTACATAGACACCTTTTATTTGTACACAAACATTACTTAGACCTTTATAAACATTATTTAACTTTTGTATATAGAAACTCAAAATTTTAATATATTTCAACACTTTGGCATATAGTATCCTAATTTTGGGTAAACAGATGAACAGAATAACAACCTTAGTACAGTATTTCCTTCCAAACTACCTAGAATATAAAGAAATTTAGAAAGTCATTAATACCTTGCTAAAAGCCTTGCTTAAAACCTTGCTCTGGTACCAGGTTGGGGAGCAGGATCACTCCAAACTTCAAAACTTTGGTTACTAAGAACACGAGTTTTTGAAGTGGAAAGCGGAAATTTTATTTTACTTAGAGATATTATACAAGAGAAGAGTAAGACTTCAGATGATTTCTGCGTGTCTTGCATCTTCTAAAACACACTCTTATATAGGCAACTCAGGCTGGCATCTCAATAATGCATCGGGTGCTCATTGGGCCCCATTGTCATGCAATTATTTGGATTACCACAAACCTTTGTCTGCCACTAAAAGGAATCAACCACCAGGCTGATTAGAAAAAGATAAAATTCGTACACCCACTTCACCGAAAGTGGAGCACACTAATAAAAGGTACACTAATGGCCAAAACAGGTGGCCAAAAGAAAGCAATAATAGAGCGAATATATTCATCAGCACACTAAAAACAAGCCAAAGGTGAACAAGTAGTCACTAACATGGGTCCACTATGCTCCAAAAGTAAAAAGAAAACACACTAAGAGCTAATTAGTGGAATTATGAAGATTTCCACTAAGGGTCAAGAAGATTATCTAAATTTGCATACCCAATTTCGTCTAGTCCCACTGAACTCCATGGGTCACTATCATAATTAACATCAGGTTCCTCTGGAACAGGTTCTTCCGGAACAGGTTCTTCTGGAATAGATCTTCTACGACAGTCAATTGACAAATCAGATCCTATGAATTATGACGCCCGAGAAGATAAACTCAAGGGAAATTTTGACAAGTCACTGCCGTTTGACATTCCTAGAAAGGCAGTCACGAAGCCCATGTCAGCTAACCTTAGAAGGGTTATCAATAGGTTCACACGTCTTTTACACGAGAGACAGTCAATTGGACCAGCAGACAGAAAAGATGAAGCATCAGAAATCACTGCTTGCGATCCGCAAGACCTCTCTTGCGTTTCGCAAGACCCTGATCCGCCAAATGTATCTCTGCTTGCCCAATGCGGTCTCGCACTCATCCACAGAAGCCGCATTGTGGTCCGTAAGCGCAGAGAACGGTTTGCAAGAAGATATGACCAGGTACGAGACGGACAGGTCCCCACCACGCATAGCCCGGCGTCTGTCCAGTTTTTCTTCATCAATAAATTAGGTACTTTAGGGTCGAGCTCGGGACCTGAAACGAGCGCTTCTTGGAAGGCAACCCAAGCATAGTTTAGGTTTAGTTTAGATATCAAGATTTACATTATTCCATACAAATTAATCTCATTCTAGTTCATCCTAATATTGCATAAGGTATATTTAGTTTTGTTCGTGTAGTCCTAGGAGTCAACCTAAGGAAACATCAAGAAGCGAAGCTCAAAATCAAGATGAAACGAGGTTCTAGCAGAAGCTTGCGATCTGCAGGGGACGCGGTCCGCAATCAACACCAATTGACCCCGTTCAATCAGCAGAAAAGGCACAGTTCAGCTCAGCTTGGGGAGTCTCCGATGACAACTACAGTGCATAGCTATTCTGTCAGGTCGTATTCTTTCTCTTTTTCATTTATGTTCATATCTATGTTCTAAGCACTGAGGACAGTGCATGGATTAGCTTGGGGAGGGAGAATAGAATAAATCTAAGTTTTAGAGTAAATTTTTTCGAATTCTCATGCATTGCATTTATGAAAATTTTTGAGTAGATGTTAAATTCAAGATTTTTGTGTTTTTGAATTTTGTTTTGTTAAAAATTGAGTGTGATAACTTCATGAAATATGTGTTATAGTCGGTAATTCTTGTTTTGAAGTGTCTAGTCACATGAATTAAGTAGGTACTAATTGGAAAAAGTAGCAAACCAAAAATCTGATTGAGAATGAAAAAGGAAATTCTTTTAGTTTTGTTAATTTCACGTGAACATGGGTCTGGCAAAGTGGAATGTCATAGCATGAATGTCTTAAAATAAAAAAGAGAATAAAAAGAAAAAAATAAAAAGAAAGAAAATAAAATTCTCGTAAATGTCCATAATGATGAGATAAATCTTGGGCAGCGGAGAATTTAAATTCAAGGTTGCGGACAGTTCGGACGAGTGCATCCTTTATTTTTTGTCATCCGGACTGATTCAGGGTTTGGGTTTATAAAAAAAAGAGAAACAAAAGATATTTCAAAGTCTATAGAGTTGAATAGAACGAGAAAGTTGATCATGTGGAGTTAGCAGAATTAAAACAACAACTTCGTAGTTTGATTGAAAGGTCTAGGTCCGAAAAAGTACAATTGTCTTATTTGTTTCATGGAACAAGAGTCGCTCGTCTTGATTTACTTGTTATAACACATGTCTTATGAAGTAATTGTACCCAATTGTTGATAAAGTAGAATTTAAACTTACCCATAAATCTTGAGTTAAACATTTTCACAAAATATTTCTTTGCTTTTGTTTCCTACTTGGGAAATTAGGAATAAATCTAGGTTCAGTCTGTTTCTTAGGTTTTAGGTTCTAGCTTGAGGACAAGCAAGACTTTAAGCTTGGGGAGATTAGATGCACCTATTTCACATATGCATATTAACCAGACTTGCACCTATATTTGTACCTAAAAACCTAAGTTCATCTGCATTTAGGTAGAAGATTGTCAAGAATCAAGTTACTTCTGTGATTTGGTCCTATTTTCAGAAAAATGGAGCTTTTGGAGCTATTCGGACTAAATTTGGAGTGAAGAGCAAAAATAGGCAAAGGAGAACACATGAGCACACTATTTGCTGGTCACAACTTCCTATTTTCGGGACGCAAGCATGAAGAAAACTGCTATTTCTATGTCATGCCAGCTCACAACTGCCATATCTAAATCAAGGAAACGCGCAGAGAGCCAATTTAAGCGACAGACAGGCTATTTCAACGCCAAGCTCTCTTTGGAATGCTAATTGCGGACTGTACTCCTATTCCTGCGGATCGCACCATGCTAAAAACAGATCAGAACACCTATTTTCTGGCGCGTGCTATCTTTGGCGATCTCCTTTGGGACTTTTCCCTTAATTGCACCCCAAGAAACCAGAAGTAAGACAACCATATCTAGGACATCTTCTCATATAAAAGAGACTCCTTGGGGTGCTCTCATATCATCTTGTGTTAGGTGTTAGGTCTCCTGTATTGAGTTAGTTAGTTAGTTAAGTTAGTTGAGAGTCGTGTTAAAGGTGGAGCTAAATGCCGCTAAAGTCAAGAAGACGGTTACTCGCCTCTTCCTAAGCTTACTCGGTACTTTCTTTTCTCTTATTTTGTTTATTTGTTGTAGTTATGTCTGTTGGGATTTCATGTATAGCCTAGGGTCGAATTTTTGAAATTTTTAACCCCAAGTTCATAACTATACTAAAAGATCTTCGTTAATGCAACAATCAAACATCTAATTACATGGGAGAACACATGTAATTCTAACATATTACACAAAACAATTCTATCATGATTGCATGGGAGAACACATACAATCCAATCATCTTCCCAATTAATTAAACTCTAATTAATTCACAAAGACGACATAAGAATTGTACCTTGATTTGTGCGGAATTGATAAGGCGATTGACTATTCTTCGTTGCTCGTTCTTCCTCTTCTCCTCCTGAATCGATCGACTTCAAGGCGAGGCAGCGGTGCGGAAGAGCCCTTAGTACACCTTGAATCTACAAACAACTCGCGATCGGTGTTCACGATAGATGAACACCTAACCCTAGCACTCTCTAATGGAATTAGTTGTTCTTTAATTCTCAACACATGAGAAGAACAATGGAGGAAGAGGGAGGCTGAAAATAACTACTAATTTTCGGATGATCATTGTTTGTGATCTGATCGCCTATATTTATAGGCGAAGATCAGAAAAAACTTAATAATAGCACCAAACTAATAATAGCGCTCTTAATATTATTATTAATATATATATAGCATGGCCCTATTTGTTTTATAAATTAAATTAGATAGTTAAAACCGCCTCCAATAATTCCATCTAATTACTTTATAAAGTAATTTTAGAAAGTTAATTCTAATATCTTATCCTTATTATTTCAACCATGAAATAATCTATAAGATATAGAACCTAGTTGTTTCTTATTTATTTGGTGTGACCGTTTAGGGATTTATGTCATGTTGAAGTTATGATATAACTAGTCTATATCAAATGACTACAGAGGTTCTATCACTACATATAGTCCTTCAAATGACCTAAATAATGCTGCACATTATTTTGCCAAATCCTCTAGTATTGTGTCTATCCTTGTCACGTGATATTCTGAATACTGCGCAAAATAGGAACGTGTAATTTTTGCACTGCATTCGTTTTCTTGGTCTCTATAAGTGAATTATAATTATAACTGATACCAGTTATATTGCTAGCATTATAATCCCACTTTACCAAGGGGCCCAGTAATATCACTACTCATATTGAGTGACAATGATACTGTTGATACATAGATTTCTCCCGCACAAGTTTCACACAACGAACTATCACTTTATCCTATAACTTGATAGGGTTTAAATGATAATCACATCATGTGTTACTCATGTGAAAAATATACATATCTCATATCGTAGATTCAAAGACACAATGAAACATCAATGACACAAAACACAATCCATATGATGTTTCATTTAAATTGGTCATGCTCAATGTACAAAATATCCATCTAATTTTATACACTCATGTTTATAGTGATAAACTTTATATTTATAGAACTACAATATACTTTTATCAGCATGATGATCTTACTGATAATTAATGTTCCTCTTTAATTATCAAGATCATGAGCTACTTTAGAAATACATATCCCATCTTTAGAGTTCTATGATTCAGGACCAAGAGCATCTTCCTGAATTCTTCTAAAGGAATGATATTATTAAATTTCAAGGAACATAAATGCATATTAAAAACACATTTAATCATAAACATAAATAACTTTCAAAACACATCCTTTCATTCTCCCACTTGTTTTTAAAGTTACATAACATATGTAAGAAAACAAAACAAAAAGAGATAAATCAATCCTCTGGCCACTGTCCATAGTCCCGCAGACCCATAGACTCAAAGTGAGCCTGACTCTTCGCCTGTGATAACGGCTTAGTGAAAGGATCAGCTGTGTTGCTATTTGTATCTACCCATTTTAGCGCAATCTTGCCTTCTTCTATCAAGTCTCGAGTGACAAAGTACTTCCTGTCCATGTACTTTGTCTTGTGATGTGATCTTGGCTCTTTGATTTGTGAAATAGATGCACTATTATCACAAAACAGCTCTAAAGGTCCTTGACTAGATGGGACAACACCCAGCTCCTCAAGGAACTTCTTGATCCAGACTCCTTCCTTACTTGCTTCCGCTGCTGCCATAACTTCTGCAGAAGTAGTCGAGTCGGCCGTAGTGGACTGCTTCCAACTACGCCAGCTCACAGCACCACCATTCAGAAGAAAGACATATCCGGATTGGGATCTTCTATCATCCGGGTCGGTCATGAAACTCGCATCGGTGTAACCCTCTGCGATGAGATCTGTTTGACCACCATAGACAAGAACTCTACTCTTAGTCCTGTTAAGGTATCTAAGAATGTTCTTGACTGCTTTCTAGTGCTCTGGACCTGGTGAAGCTTGATGACGACTTGTCATGCTTAGAGCATACGAGACATTTGGTCTAGTGCAAGTCATAGCATACATGATTGAGCCTATGGCTGAAGTATAAGGCACATCCTTCATGTACTCTATTTCCTCAAGCGTCGCTGCACTTTGAGATTTGCTAAGCTGCACAGACGTACTCATTGGTATTGACCCTTTCTTAGACTTTTCCATATGGAACATTTCTAAGATCTTGTCAATGTACACGCATTGACTCAGACCAATGAGTCTTCGAGACCTATCTCTATATATCTTGATCCCTAAGATATATTTGGCCTCGCCCATGTCCTTCATTGAAAAGATTGTTTTCAATGAGTTCTTTGTTTGCTCCATCAAACTTATCTCATTCCCCATGAGCAATATGTCATCGACATATAGAACAAGAAACTGTACTTTGCTCCCACTGACCTTCTTGTATACACAAGGTTCTTCCATGCTTTGAATGAATCCAAGAGATTTTACCTTTTCATCAAAGCGTTTGTTCCAACTCCTTGATGCTTGCTTCAACCCATAAATGGCCCTTTGAAGCTTGCATACCTTCTTGCTATTGAATGTATCTTCAAAACCTCGAGGTTGTACCATATATACTTCCTCTTCTAACTTTCCATTAAGGAATGCGGTTTTGACATCCATCTGCCATATTTCATAATCATGAAATGCAGCAATAGCAAGCATAATCCGAATTGACTTAAACATAGCAACCGGCTAAAAAGTTTCATCATAATCGATCCCATAAATCTGACTGAAACCTTTTGCTACAAGTCTTGCCTTGTAGGTTGTCATGTTTCCATTCAAATCCATCTTCCTTTTGAAAATCCATTTGCACTGAATGGGTCTCTTTTCATTAGGAAGGTCTACCATAGTCCAGACTTTATTGTCGTACATGGACTGTATTTCGGATTCCATGGCTTCTTGCCATGCTTTGGAGTCTATTCTCTGTATAGCTTCTTCATATGTAAGGGGATCCTCAGTATCTACTACTAAGATCTGATGAAGACCCATATAAAAGTCAGGTCTTCTCCTTTCCCTTAATGATCTCCTGACTACTCCTTGTTCTTACAATTCCTCTTGAGTTTGAACTTCTTCAACAATTTCTTGTTGAATTGGTTCATCCTCAACCTGAGTTGCTTGAACAACTGGTGGAGGTGTAGTTGGAGTCTCTTCGACATGTGAAGCTCTACTCCCACTAACCACAGGAGGTCTATATGACATTAAAGGATCATCATTTATCTCATGATCACTTTGTAGGTCTTCTTGAATTTCTTCAAGTATCACCCTACTGTCATTGCTTTTGATTCTTTCGAGAAACTCTTTCTCTAAGAATACTGCACCCTTCTTTACGACTATTGTATTCGTAAGCTTGTGCCAAAAGCTATACCCTCTTGTTTCCTTAGGGTATCCAATGAAGAAGCACTTATCCGCTTTTGGTTGTAACTTGGTTGTCTTCATACGGTTGACGTATGCTTCACAACCCCAAATCCTTAGATAAGTGAGACTGGGCAGACTACCCATCCACAGTTCATGTGGAGTTCTCTCTACAGATTTCGATGGGACAATGTTCAGTGTATGAGCAGCTGTTTGGAGTGCATAACCCCAAAAGTACACAGGTAGTTCAGTTTGGCACATCATTGAACGAACCATGTCTAGCAAGGTTCTGTTCCTCCTTTCTGAAACACCATTCCACTGCGGTGTTCCAGGAGGCGTCAGTTGTGGAACAATACCACACTCTTTCAAGTATGTGCTAAACTCATTAGGAAGTGAAGCCATTTTGCTAAAATATTAAAAAAAAGGGTAGGCATTAGTTATGTTTATGATACACAGGAATATGTACTAACAAAATAATTTTGTCCGTTTTGTTAGTCACTCAAGATCCCTCTCAAATAATTGAGATCACTCAGATTACTCGATCAGGTAGGTAGCTAGATTACCAATCATAACCTTTAAGTTCCACATGAACTTACTTTTATGACTCTTGCCGTTTCCATTAAGAATGTATAAAACATGCCTTTTAATGAAACTCTCTCAAACCCCAAGCCTAGATCTTGAGATCTTCATAAAAAAACTCACTTTATTGGTCAACAAACATGAACATATCATTCCCACATAATGAGCAAGAAAATGATCACACAGTCCCTACTCACTTTTGGCCTAATGACATATGCACGAATGTTCCACGATTTCCAATAGCTGGATCACGATCACGGTTTTTCTGGCTACTAGCGTAAGGTGGATAAAATGAGAAGGAAAGTACTCTTATGTTTTTCATGGACATTTTAATTTGTAAATATATCTTATGACTGTAAGTTTGGTAGGTTATGTCACATCACAAACAATACCTATCCTAAACAATCACAATCATCATAAATATTCACAAACAATCAAGTGTGGGTTGTATGGCCCCTGCTTGCATTCTTGTAGCCTGATGCGCCTCATCTCGAGTGTACCTGTTCTTATGCTACAAGACCCACCCATTTTCTTTCTATTCTAAACTAAAATATTTATAGAACCTAAAAGAAAATAAACTAGGAAATCTCATCCCCAAGTGGCATGCAAGCCTATGAATGATCCTATACATAAAACTAATTAAGGGACACCAAAGGCCGCATTATTAATAATTATGGGCTCCAAAGGCCGCTTACATAAAATCACATCATTCATACAATTACAACACACAAGGCATTGAATCTTGGGCCATACTAACCCACAATCCTCCTGCAAAACAAAGTTAGCCAACACAAGTATAATATGCATGTTCATACTATTTAATTTATATTTTGGTAAAGCCTTCATCTCTTAATTAAATTCATCTCTAAATCATTTAAATCCCAAAAATGATTTTTTTGAATTTCTAATTTTCAGTTTAACTCTTATTAAATACTTACTTTAACTTCTATTTGTTGAATTTTAAACTATTTTTAAGTTTTAAAACACAAGATGCTTGAAACCGATAATTCCAAGGTTTCAGTTCTGCGCATCTGTCAATGTTTAATAAAAACCGTCCCTGTCTGTTAACTGTAAAATTTTGAGAATAATTTTCCTAAAAACTAGACTTTCTAATCTAAATTTCAAAACAAAATTCACTCCAATTGGACTTACGGTTTAAAAGTTATGATCAAAACAAACTGCTACTCTAATTCTGGAAAACAGAACGTACCAGTTTCGGTTTTTTCAATTTTACTGGTAAAACCTGACAGAAACTTAAATGCAAAATATATATTTACAGAAAGATAACTTTCTATGCTTTCCAACGTTATCTTATTTGCCCAAATCCAACAAATGAGTAAAGAGTTATGGACTTTTGAAGTTGCAACAAAACAGTAACCGAATCTGAAACTGCTCATCAAAAATTCGTTTTAAGTATTTAATACATCAAAACAGTAATTTCTAAAACTGAAAACTTAAGAGATGGATTACCAAAACCCCGCACCACAATTGGCACGAATTAAATAGTCCAAATTGTCACAAAAACAGAACCAAAAGCTCTGATACCACTGTTGGGATTTCATGTATAGCCTAGGGTCGAATTTTTGAAATTTTTAACCCCAAGTTCATAACTATACTAAAAGATCTTCGTTAATGCAACAATCAAACATCTAATTACATGGGAGAACACATGTAATTCTAACATATTACACAAAACAATTCTATCATGATTGCATGGGAGAACACATGCAATCCAATCATCTTCTCAATTAATTAAACTCTAATTAATTCACAAAGACGACATAAGAATTGTACCTTGATTTGCGCGGAATTGATAAGGCGATTGACTATTCTTCGTTGCTCGTTCTTCCTCTTCTCCTCCTGAATCGATCGACTTCAAGGCGAGGCAGCGGTGCGGAAGAGCCCTTAGTTCACCTTGAATCTACAAACAACTCGCGATCGGTGTTCACGATAGATGAA
The DNA here is from genome assembly GCA_030179965.1 of Cyperus esculentus. NCBI lineage: Eukaryota > Viridiplantae > Streptophyta > Magnoliopsida > Poales > Cyperaceae > Cyperus > Cyperus esculentus. The sequence continues at coordinate 3,172,538 of JASGLE010000024.1, read as the reverse complement.
CACCTAACCCTAGCACTCTCTAATGGAATTAATTGTTCTTTAATTCTCAACACATGAGAAGAACAATGGAGGAAGAGGGAGGCTGAAAATAACTACTAATTTTCGGATGATCATTGTTTGTGATCTGATCGCCTATATTTATAGGCGAAGATCAGAAAAAACTTAATAATAGCACCAAACTAATAATAGCGCTCTTAATATTATTATTAATATATATATAGCATGGCCCTATTTGTTTTATAAATTAAATTAGATAGTTAAAACCGCCTCCAATAATTCCATCTAATTACTTTATAAAGTAATTTTAGAAAGTTAATTCTAATATCTTATCCTTATTATTTCAACCATGAAATAATCTATAAGATATAGAACCTAGTTGTTTCTTATTTATTTGGTGTGACCGTTTAGGGATTTATGTCATGTTGAAGTTATGATATAACTAGTCTATATCAAATGACTACAGAGGTTCTATCACTACATATAGTCCTTCAAATGACCTAAATAATGCTGCACATTATTTTGCCAAATCCTCTAGTATTGTGTCTATCCTTGTCACGTGATATTCTGAATACTGCGCAAAATAGGAACGTGTCATTTTTGCACTGCATTCGTTTTCTTGGTCTCTATAAGTGAATTATAATTATAACTGATACCAGTTATATTGCTAGCATTATAATCCCACTTTACCAAGGGGCCCAGTAATATCACTACTCATATTGAGTGACAATGATACTGTTGATACATAGATTTCTCCCGCACAAGTTTCACACAACGAACTATCACTTTATCCTATAACTTGATAGGGTTTAAATGATAATCACATCATGTGTTACTCATGTGAAAAATATACATATCTCATATCGTAGATTCAAAGACACAATGAAACATCAATTACACAAAACACAATCCATATGATGTTTCATTTAAATTGGTCATGCTCAACGTATAAAATATCCATCTAATTTTATATACTCATGTTTATAGTGATAAACTTTATATTTATAGAACTACAATATACTTTTATCAGCATGATGATCTTACTGATAATTAATGTTCCTCTTTAATTATCAAGATCATGAGCTAATTTAGAAATACATATCCCATCTTTAGAGTTCTATGATTCAGGACCAAGAGCATCTTGCTGAATTCTTCTAAATGAATGATATTATTAAATTTCAAGGAACATAAATGCATATTAAAAACACATTTAATCATAAACATAAATAACTTTCAAAACACATCCTTTCAATGTCTAGGTCTGAGTAGTAGTCTTTGTTCTTAGGGTCTAGGATGATGTTTGTTTGTATAGATTAATTGAATACTTGATTTTCATGTTTATGAATTAAAGTTATACTCAATTTGCTTTGCGCTTAGTAATAATTGTACTTGAATTGTTTTTTGTTCGTTTGATAGGAACCTGTAGATTGTGGTCTTATCTAGTTGGTAAATAAAATCATATGACCAAGAATTGTTCTTGGTTGTATTGGTAAACCTGTAGACTGTGCTAGGATCTAGTTGGTAGAAAAACGTCATCTGACTAAGAATCGATACTTGCGCTAATTGGGTAGTTGTCCAAAAGTATCCGAAAGGTGAAATTGCAGTTTTAACGAGAGTTAAACCGGACCTAGAATAAAAGTGAATTGAGTTTAGAATTAGATGAATTGAACTGAGGACAATTCTAAAGGTTGCTAATTGATCTAAAAGTATTAAAAGTGCCAACAAACGATAGTTGGGGGACTTGTAATTGGTTAAGATTAGTTAGGAGTCAGTAACTTTAATCAACCTATCTGAACTGAACCAAAACTGACTTCTGCTTATTCCTTGTGGACCGTATTGTGATAGAGTGCGGACCGTAATAGCAAGAAACTGACAGAATACCTATTTCTCAGACAGTTATCTGCGAACCACAGTTAACCCCTGCGGACCATTAAGCTGGTAACCGAAAGAGAGGAGAATTTGTACCCCCTGCGGACTGTACCTAGCAAGTGTGGACCGCAGGCAATTGATCCAGACAGCAAACTGATTCTGAAAATCCTGGGAACGCCTGTTTAGCATCTGTCTAAGAGTCTTTAATTACTGTTATTTACTTTTCAGCACCTCATACTGTTAGGAACCAACTTTTAAACAAACCCCCCCTCCCCACAAAAAAAAAAAACTCTTATACAAAATACTAAAAATATTCTCTTTAGGATTTAGAATTGATTTGAGAGCATAGTTTAGAAGTAATTCCGTCCCTGTGGATTCGATCCCGATTATACTGCATTAGATAGGGTATTAAAAGCCTATACACTTCGCCAGAGATCAGTTGAGATTCATTATTTTTGAGTTTTCTCTTATTAACCCCTTCTACATAGGTCACATGTTCAAAATCCAGATTGATAGTGGTACTTATAAACATTTAAATTTGAGTGGCTTGATCCATATCTTAATCTAAAAAAAAAAACTCCCCTTTACACCAATTTCTCAAGGTATTGAGACTAAATAATACTGATAAATGAAAATATAGTACTTATGGTGAAAGAGAGTTAATAAGAGAAAGTTCAAAAAGAATAAATTTCAATTTTAAACTCAATCACATGTTCATATCGAATGATTGAGATATGGTGGTATCGGATGCCACCGCTAGTGGCATCGGAACCTTCTCGATAACTAAAGCGTTATATTATATAGTGGACCTAAATTTCACTGAATAAAAAATGCGGTAAAATTGCAAAGTTATATAAATGTAAGTTTTGGGCGAGTAACAATTTAGAATTAATTGAGGGTGAACACAGGTACGTAATTAATTAACCAAGATGACCGACAAAATATATAATGGTGTGCCTTGGTATTTATTTTCATAATAAGTTTCAAAGTGAGGTACTGATAGCAGTTAGAATAACTTGACAGCGGTTAGAATATTGTGCATGACAAGATGGGATCAAGAGGTTAAAATATTATTGTAATCTTGATGGGGTATTGAAAGCTGGTGTGTTCATTAATTGGATCTCTTATTTACCTTAAATTAACACTTAATTATATATGTGCAACCATTAAAACCATGTTCTGTAATTTGAACAAAAAAAATCTTTTAATTTTCTGTACTCTCGCAACTTTTATTTTTTGTTTTAATTTTTTTTTTCATTTTTCATGTAAATTAAATGTCAATGTAGAAGGCGACAAAACACTGGAAATTATGATGCTGCACCTAATCTGACTAAAATGGGAAGTACGGGGATATAAAACTTGAATGATTGAATAAAACAAAAGTTTCTATGATCTTAGATTAAGATCAGCCTTAGCTGGAAACCTATATTTACTAAAAAAAAAGGCACATTATTTAGCTTGCCAGTTGAAACTGACACTGCGTACTTAAAAATACTGCCACTTTCATTATATTCAAAATTAATACTGCATTTGGCAGCATCTGCCAAGTTCTCTGAAACAGAGGCATCATAAATACTACTTTCGTTCACAATTAAATGAATTTATACTTTTTAGAGCTTATTCATAATTAAATGAACTTTACCGATTTGAATTCATTTTTCTATTCACTTGTTTGAATCCACTTGTTTCTCCAATGTTATGATTATCATTTTATCTATATTATTTAATTGGAAAAATTATTATGTAATTTCATTTTTCCACTAATTCATTTGTTTTTTCCTAAAAATTCATTTATTCATGGACGGAGGTAGTATATAATACTTACATGCATATGCATGTGATTTTTCTTTTTTTTTTATACGTGATATTATAAGGCAAATTGATCCATTGAGAAAAATGGATCGATTTAACAACGACCATGTCCCCATATAGGCTGGCAAGTGCCAACTATGTACATTAGTTTTTTGATTGAACTGAACGCTCAACTACACAAACGAAAGTCATCTTCATATATATATATATATAGAGAGAGAGAGAGAGAGAGAGAGTTAGGCTACAATAATATGCATATCACGGTTTTACCGTGCTATGCAGTCTGTATCTCCGTTTTCGGTGTTCAAATAGTCGATCTCAACCGCTCATTATGATCTCAAAATATGCTAGCAAACCAAATTTTAGAATTTTTTAGCTATTTTTAATGATGGGGAGAAAATCAGTATTTTGTATAAACCAGATCTCTTGGATGTAGTCATTTTCTCTCCATCATTAAAAATAGTAAAAAAAATTTAAAAATTATAAAATTTGGTTTCCTAGCATATTTTGATATGGAGATCATATTGAGCGGTTCGGATTGACAATTTGGACACCGAAAACTGAGATACGGACCGCATAGCACGGTAAAACCGTGATATGCATATTATTGTAGCCGGACTATATATATATATATATATTATGGAAATAAAAAAAAAAATAAGTTGCCAACATTTCCAAAATAAAATCTCAAGTAAAGAAAACAAATTAATTTGTGTTATATATGTGTGTGGAAAGAATACTGATAATTTTTGTTGTTAAAAGACAATAAATATTCTATTAATTAAACATTGCAAACAAGGAGGATTAATTTTAGCTGAAACAGATTATTTATTTATGAGGAGGATCCTTGACAAAGTTTATATTGACAATCTTGACAATGGCCTATTTGATAAATTAAAAAAAATGTTTAAAAAGTCTTAAAAATGGAAAAAAAGTTTATATATAGTTGCATTGTTAAACTTATAGATTGATTATATTTTCAACAATATTCAATACAAGCGTTCTTTAATAGTCAAACAAAATCTCTTTAAATTACAACCGTTCAAAATAGCTCAAAATTTTGATGAGCTATAAAAAAAAAATACTCAAATTGATTGAAATTTAAGATACTATCAATCTAAATATTGAAGAATGCATCTATAAATTTTTTTTTCAATTTTTAAGATTTTTTAAATATCTTTTTAAATTTATCAAATGTACCATTGTCAAAGGATCCCTCCTCTTTATTTATTTATATTTTTTATTTTTTTTGTGATCCTAGTAATTCAGTAAACTCTCTGACATTTTATTCAAGTTTTAATTTGATCAATAAATTTTATTAATTAAGAATTGGAGTGAGTTCACAATGAGAAAAAGCGATCCAAAACTAGAGTGTATCTTGGGTTTTTGTTGGATTTTTAGGGAAAATGAAAAATAGATTTATCTTTACAATCTGCATGTGTTCCAGTGTTCCACCGATTTTTTAATTTATACAAGTACGAAAGAAATATAATGAATAATTGCAATTCAACTCATCCAAGTATCCCACTCCGGGGGGGGTTGTGACCCCCCCTAATATTTCAGAATTTGTATACTGATTAGGCTCTTACACTGTATATTTTGTCCAAATTTTTTATTTCACCCCCCTAAATTTGTTTCCCTCGGCGTCTCAAACCCCTCAACTTCAAATCCTGGCTCCGCCCCTGATCCCACTGCAGTCATTTTTAATTATCTGCCACACCGGATTATATATATTGTATTAATTCTAGGTATATGGTCCTAAATCTAGGGGTGACATGAATAGAAAAGTACAACTTATATTATCACATACATATATATATATATTGGGGACCAGTGTGTGTTTAACGTTTTTTGAATGAGACACAACATATATTATTAGAAATTAAAAATGTATACAAGTGTATACAGACTGTACGTTGCAGCTAACTTGGAAATTCATATATCTCGTCAATATTTTATCGTTACGAAAATGAAGGATTATTAAGTAATGATGTGTGTATCACAATTATTGCAATAATTAAGAAAATTGATAGAGTTTTCAACTCCTTTTGTCTTTATAGACATTTTAGATATGAAATGAAAGATGCTACATATGATATCTTTGAGTTTCTTGACATGCATTTGAATTTTGCCATATTTTGAAATTAACATCGTTTGTCTAAAAAAGAAAAATGTTCATCGTGATGAATAAGGCACTACAGTGGACCAAAACTTGCTTAATTTCGTGCTGGGGAAATTTTTACTGTTTGGGATTTAAAACTAGAACTTTCTTTTTTCTTTTTTATATTAAAAAAAACTAGAACATTCTATGTAAGGAGAAAAATAAAAGAGATGTACTTCTTTACCCTTTGTATATGTTATAGCTTAGAGGAGAGATCCATTAACAATGCATATCTTGACAATTTTAACAATGAGACTTTATAAAAATTTGAAAAAGATTCATTAGGAATTCTCAAAAATAGAAAAAAGTTTACGGAAGTATTGCTCAACTTATATATAGATTGATTATATTTCCGATTATATATAATTTAAGCGACGTTTGATAGCTCTCCAAAGATCCGTTAAAAAGTAAATCATCAAACGATATTCAAATTGATTAAAATTTGAAACACTGTATATCAATCTATAAGTAATGCATCCATAAACCTTTTCTTCATTTTTAATTTTTTTTATAAATTTTCTTAAAAATTTTATAATATTCTATCATCAAAGTTGTCAAAATAAGCATTATCAATGGATTATATGTCCCTCCTTTACATGTTAATACTGGATTCATATATATCCCTTGGTGTTCTGTACGTGAGCCATTGGATCGTCTCGAGATTCACGCCAGTAAGTCAGTCAGCGGGTGAGCATCGTTAATACTACGTACATATGTACACATGGTGGAATTTGATGCAAGGGAATCCCGGTCAACACTCAACAGTACTAGCTAGTCGGCAACTAGTAATTAAGTACCCCGCTTGTTTAGGAGTGGCCCAGGAAAAATATCATGTGCTCGATCTGAAGCAGACCAAATTTCTTAAAATGATAAAAATATACGAACTGGACCATTTACTTGAAGTTTGTGGTACCTTTTCTAATTTTAAACTACAAACATTATAGTTTATTATTTTTCTGGCATGTAGCGCATAGATCTAGTTCTCCGTTGAATGCATATATTTTGTCCCGTCGCAACTCGCAACTCATCATGCATGCAAAATGCCAAATTAATAATTGCCAACTATATATGTATTTTTTTATACCGCGGATTCCAAGTTATGGGGGCGCCTCAGCTTTCATTGGCCAGTTTTTTTTATTTGTGCAAGTACGGCGTACGTGATACACGACGGCTCACATTAAAATAAGTAACAGTACACGTAAGGGAGAGAGAACTGATCTTTATCCCCATCAAATTGAACTCTTACAAATATTAACGTCTCCCTCAAATATTCATTCAACTACTGAATCCGTATTTTCTTCAAAAAAAAAATCCGTATTTGTGCTTTACATAGAGTAAAACTACCGTGTTCTGAAGGAGAAAATGGATATATCTAAAGATTCTGATTCATACAAACAACAAATTTCTCTCTATCACTAAAAATAGAGAAACAAATTCTAAAGTTTGGCTTCCTAGTATATTTAATATAGAGATCACATTGAATGGTTCGGATCGATTATTTAGATACCAAAAACTGAGATACGAGCCGCATAATATGGTAAAAGTGTGATATGCATATCACCGTAGCCTAACACACACACTCTCTCTCTTAACTCATAATAATCTTGATATAATTAACTTGTAGAATCCCAAAATTTTTCTTTTTATAAAAATTTTAGCTATTTTTAATGTTTTTAAATATTAGCTTACAAAATTGATTTATTTTTAATTATTTCAAGAGTCATATTTCAGAAATCATTAAAAATAGTAATAAAGCTCCTAAAATGGTAAAAATTGGCATCATCCAACTTAATTATGTCATGATTATTATGAGCTATTTGGATTAAAATTTCGAACGACAGATTTTTGAATTTGAACCGTAAGCGTTTCGATTCGAAATGCTTATGTAAGTATCGTAGCCGAAATGCTTATCGTAAACGTTTCCTAGCATACTTTGATGTAAAGAATACGTTGAGTGGTTCGGATCGACTATTTGGACGCCGAGGACGGAGGTACGGGCCGCATAGCACAGCCAAAGTGTGATATGCATATTACCGTAGTGAGGCTATTGCGCTTTGCAAAGTGCAATGAGGTAGTGTGATTTGGCCCGATATATCAAAACTGTAGCTCAAATGGTGAATCCAAATTGCTCAATACAATCTACATATTGAAATTGTATAGGTTACCAAATTTTTCCATTTTTAGATTTTTCTAACTATTTTTTTGGATTTTTAAAAATTGTATAGAAAATGCACAAAAGTTTCTATATAAAAATCTAAAAATAGTTAGAAAATAGTTAGAAAAATCTAAAAATAGAAAATTTTGGTATGCAACTAGGTTTCAATATTAATATTATTGTGAGCCACTTGTATTGGTCATTCGAGCTATGATTGAGGATATATGAGGCCGAAGCGCACCAGCCACTGTGTTTTGCAAAGTGCAATAGGGTAGTGCTACTCGAGCGGGCAAGGGATACGACGGCCAACCAACAGACGGGTGACGTGTCCAACGGGCAACAAGTTTGGATGGGCGACTTAAGGGGGGTCAACTGCTGCCCCACCCCCCCCAACCCAAAACCCCCCTCCCTCCGTGATTGGTGGCAACCCTTGCCTGCCCTTGTCTCGTGGTCGTGGGGTTTGCAAGGGTCAGGTGGGTAAGAACAGGTCAAGGGTGGGTACAGGTTTGGTGTTTGGTGACTACCGAGTGGGGATGGCGGACCGATGGGGGGGAGGGCGGATCTGTGGGATGGTGGGGCGGCCCGCCCCTAGTGGAAATTTCGATTTTGTCTTGGTTGTGCGCAAGGAAGGCGGACCGCTGGCGGTCATCGGATGTGTAAATTCTTTTAAATTTTAAAAACATTGAATTTGGGGCGGTCATGGGTTTAGTGGGTAGGGGATCATTGGGGTAGGGGGGCAGGCTAGCTCGGGTGTGGGCCGGTGAGACAGATGGGTGGGTTCGGGTACGGCAGTGGTGGATTTAGAAATTGAACAAGGATCTGCACAAAATTGTAAATAGATGCATATAATTATTCCTCGTAACAAATTAAGCCTAGACACATTAAAATAAGAATTTTACTCCAATACAATCACCAAAAAAAATTTTCTTTTCGATCTAACGATTATAAATCAATATTATCCATTATAAGATTCATCTATAACCGATAAAATTATTGGGTGTGAGCATGGAAGCAACATCCTTAAAATAAATATACTAACATTTTTTGAGTTCTTCATAAAAAGTAAGAATTTTTCTTAGCAATTCTGAAAATCAAGGTAGAGCACTCGACAGGGTTTTCCCCTTAATAAATGTGCCCCTGGGGTGAGAGGTTCGGGCAGGACGGGCTATGGGGGACAGACATTTTTTTTTTTTTTTTTTTTTTTTTTGTGAGGGTGGGGGAGGGACAACAAAAATCCATACCGGCTCATGTCCTTTCGAGACCTGGCCCTAGGACCACGGACAAGTTTCCCTAGTTTGTAGGCCCGAGCGGGTTAGGGCTTGATGTTCAGGCATACTATATTATCAATTCCTAATAGAAATTTTTCTCTAAAACACTTGTTTTAAGAAAAAATTAATTAGGACAAACATGATTATTTTTTTCTTATTAATGATGGGTTCTTCATAAGTTTTCATCAAACGCAAGCTAAAATCATATTCTTTTAGTAAGATTTTTTCTATAGAATCAGTGATTAACAAAAAGGCCCTAAAAAATTTTATATAGTCGCAATTTTGTTTACATGTTTTTTTTTTCTGACTAAAATGAAAATACTATTTGAATAAAGGGTAGGATGTCAATTTTGAAAAAGCATTAAAGTAGAAATGCATGCAACGTACAAATGTGTGTATGGTATTTAAATTACTGGTTTCAATAAACGAGAAAAAGATAATAAACATTTTTGTACCAACTTTCTTCTAATCTATATCTATACTATATTAAAAAGTACGTAACTATTACACTCTCCATTTTTTTCTTCTTCTTCAATTTTTTTAAATACCCATAATACCCTTCATCAAACAGTGTAGATCGGTTTTATCAAATTAGACGGCTACGATGGTCTCAATTTTGAATCAATCCTCTCCATTTGGAATACATGGCAGCATATATAAGGAAATGGCAATCAAATGCATGCGGCTATTTCTTTTTTCTTAACTTTTGAAAGTAAATTTTGACTGCCAATTATAAAAGGAAAGTGAAAGTAACTTGCTGCAAATAATTTTGATTCATGTTTAGTATTTTTTTTATTGCAAATATATCTGAATTTCAGTTATGTAATTTTATGTTTCACATACTTCTATCAAACTTTATAGAGATAGTTTAATATTTAAATTAAGCTTTAACATTAATATAAATTGTAAATAGTAGATTAGTTTTATATTTTTATTTCTTTTGTTTGTGGCGATCAAAATTAAAATGACCCACACAAATGGACGAGTTTCTTAATAATGATTGCCGCGATGTGCGGGTACTTTGGTAGTATTATATAATATATGAGGAAGGCACATGTAGACAAAACATGTATATATATGGAAGTATGCGCTAGAGGGAAACATATCCATCAACTATATACGTACTCACGGGACTTAAAGCAAGCTTTTTAAGTACGAGACAAACGGATACCTGTATGTTCTTTCTCGATCTTTATACTTCTAATTCCTCCATTTTTGCCTTCTTAGAGACCCGATTATATTATCTTAATGTTGCTACTATTACTGTTATTGTTGATCTGTTGTGTCTTGTTTAGTACTCACTATTGGATGTAGTAGCCAATGATCCCCTTTTTTACCTATCGAAAAAAAAATGATCCTCTTTTGGTATGTAGAGGTTTAGTGGCTTCAGGGCCATATTTAATTTCTATCCAAGACTTTTGGTATGGAGCACGATTATTTTGTGCGATATACCATGTATGTTTAGTATGCTTTTCAAAGAAATGAAAACTAACCCCTTATGTGCAGGCTTTTCTTTAAAAACAAAAAAGAGAGAGACCCAATTTTTTTTTTTTTTTAAGTTGTGTGTAACGACGTTAATTTATATTCAAACGGAATTCCTATCCATAACATTCAATTAAATCTTCTACTTCAATCTTCTATATTAGTTTCATTCTAGTTTGTTTTTGGAGGACATGAGTACGTTTAAAATGCTAAAAGCTTTAATCCGTCTTGGTCTGCTGTACTAAACTTTAAAACTTAATTAGGTTGTTTATAACTAAGGATATTAAATCTGCCCCAATTACTTGTTGTTCATGACAGGATTATCCATGGAATCATCCGAAGCTCCTAGCTGGCTTGCTAACCTTGTGAGCATCTATTATACTTTGTTTTAATTTGATCAAAACTAATTAATTGTAGAACAAACTGTTAGTTTTTCTGCTATAGTCCTTTTTCTGTTAAATTATTTGAAACAAGGTTTTGTTGTAAATAATTTCAATTACATATAAAGACAATTTTTTTAAGAGCAAACGAGGGGTCAACCTCAAATTTCGTTAATTATTAGTTTATTACAATAACTAACTCAAATAAAGTTTGACCAATGGTACTTTATCTTCCAAAAATATACAGTGTTTAATGCCCACATGCTAAAATTGATAGAAAGTCAACTAAATCCAAATATGAAAAGTAAAAAGTAAAAAAAAAAAAATTTATATATTTTTCATTCAAATACGCTTGTACATCGTTATGCAATATATACAGCTTGCAATTAAGTTGAATGCAAAAGAACTCCTAAAAATAAAGAAAATGCCAAAATTTTAATGAGTTTTTTTTCTTTTATTGGAATGTTATTTATGTAGGAGATGAACTATTATTCATTTCTTGAGGATTTTGAACAACTTGGTGGAATCTTGTCATCTCCCACAATACCTGATGCTGCATATTTTTCACCTGAAAATTGCTTGTCAAATTCAAGCTTGGATCTTAATCCAAGCCCTGTTGAAGTGAACATCATCACTCCACCACAGCCTAAAAAGAACAAATTGAATGCAAAAAATGCCAAGAAGACAACTAAACCAAGAAACAAGAGTTGGAATTCCAGCCTCAAGAAAGCGATGAACGACAAGAATGCAGAAAAATCAGGCAAGACGAAGGGCAAGAAAACCTCGAATGATTCATGTACAAGTGCTAATAAAAGAAAGAGGCCTAGGAGCAATGAAGCAATAACGTCCGAAGAAGTCGAAAAGAAGGATGACAATTCAACCGAAGAAGCAGAAAATCAGCACGAACCGAAACTGAAAGACCATGTAACGGCGGAGAGAAACAGAAGGCAGAAGCTCACACAAAGATTTATCACTCTATCCTCTCTTCTTCCGGGCCTAACCAGGGTATGTACTAGCATAACAAACTTTAATACTGGTTTAGTAGAGATTATAATTGTTGTCCAGAATAAGTACACTTGCTTAAACATGTTAATATATAGATGTCCTAGTTTTTGAAAAAAATATATATATATATAGTATCAATTATCAAATTATCAATGAAAAAGTGTTATTGATAAGAGATAACAAATATATCCATATATATATATATATAGATGGACAAAGCTTCTGTTTTGGAAGATGCAATCAAGTATGTTAACCAGTTACAAGATAGGGTGAAAGCCTTGCAAGCTCAAGGCGCTCAGAAAGTTATCAAATCGTCGACGGTTGGCGCACGGCAATCAGAGTCGGTTCCAGATGAATGCAACTCGTTTACTTGCGATAGTAACTCGTTGAACAATGAGTTCGCAACCAAGGCAGCGGATGCTCTACCTGAGATAGATATCAGATTTTCTGATCAGATAGTTCTGGTGAGGATCCTTTGTGAGAACCGCAAAGGAATCGTACCAAAGGCGATGTCGGCAATCGAGAGTTTCGGATTAACCGTTACGAATGCCTCGACTGTGCCTTTCACAGAGTATTCAGTTGACATAACTATCACTGCAAAGGCAAGTAGAACATCACTATATATATTAATGCTTATTTTATTTTATTATTTTTATTTGTATGGAATTAGGAGGAAATTAATATTTAATATTTAGTGTTAATGATGTAATTAATATCGTTGTTTGTTTTTTATTTTTTTTCAATTTTCCAGGTTGATGAAGAGATTAATGTGACACCTGAAGACTTTGTTAAAAGGCTTAACTTTGGTCTGAAGCAGCTTTGGATGTAGCAAGAAAACAGTTTAAAAGAGTTGCAAGCAAACAGTTAATTATAACTAGCCTGATCATGAGGAAGTGCTTTTAATAAAATTGTTCTGTTTAATTTTTGGCTGCCGTTGAATTTATTTTGTTCAGTTTAATTTCAATTGATGTGCAATTCCTTTGAAATTTTTACCGTTTAAAAGATTTTAGGCTGCTGTTGAATTTATTTTGTCCAGTTTAATTTTAGGCTGCTGTTGAATTTAAGAACACGGTAGATATCGATTTACTCCCCAATTCTATTTTGTTCAGGAGAATCACAAAATATTATACCCGAAAACAACATAAATTCATAACGAGTAAAACTACCGTGTTCTTTTAGCTCACGGAGGCCTTCCGTGAGCTTAACATCAAAAACATATCAAACCATATCCAAATTTTGATTTATATGGCTCAATAAATTATTTATATCAAAATCACGAGACATGCAAAAAATTTTCATTTTTAGAGATTTTTAAGTATTTATTTCGGATTTTTTACAAGCAGCATATGAAACATTGATTATTTTTTTAATATTGTATAGTTGCTATTACAAAATCCAAAATAAATAATTAAAAATTTTCAAAAATGAAAAATTTTTGTGTGCTATAAGATTTTGATATAGGAAATTTATTAAGCCAACTAAATCAAAATTTGGATATGGTTTGATATGTTTTTTGTGTTAAGCTCACAGAAGACCTCCGTGAGCTTAAGAACACGGTAGATAGATTTGTTAACAAAAAAACCTTGATAAGGAGTTCCAAAATGGAGCTATAAGATTTTGATATAGAAAATTTATTGAGCCATATAAATCAAAATTTGGATATGGTTTAATATATTTTTTGTATTAAGCGCACGGAAGACCTCCGTGAACTTAAAAACACAATAGATTTTGCCATATAAATCAAAATTTTTGTTAACTACTCGCAATTATAACTTTCTTTACATTGTTCCAATTAACGAGTTCTTGGAATGGATTTTCTAAAATTGATTCTTTTTTGGCGTTTTCAATTTTATGCAATTTATTTCAAAATATTTTCTTAGTAAAAAATCTCATGAATAATATAGTTTAAAGTTACTTTAGTTTCTTTGGCACAAATTGAAGCTACTCCTTTATCTTGGGCACATCCCACGTGTGAATATCAGAGAGACCCTTTTAGGCAACCTCAAAATGATGTTTACTAGCTAGTGGGGTATCTAAGGTAAACCTCCCTACGTGACAGTGTGTGGGGGTGCCTTATTATCTGGTTATTTTTGTATGGGAAAATATGTATAATATCCTTACTCGAGCTCACAGAAGGAGGAGTTGATTTGGAGATTGAAATGACTTTCTGTTTAGAAGTAATTCCAGCCGTTGGATAGATCATTTTGATTGAACCATCACCATTGATTATAAGTTTATAACTTTTTGGCAATTCGATTTTATCACTCCAGTAGAAGCGCAACTTTATGCGTAACGTGTATTCAGTATTATTAAATGCTTCAACCCAGGGTCACCTTCTCCCCAGTCCCTAATGTAAAATCTCCTTTTCACTTTATTAAAGGCTCTTTACCCAATTAATGGTTTGTACATATTTATATTTTGTTTGACATATGGTTGATGGTTTTATAGTTTTGTCTCTTATTTTTTGAATTTATATTGTTATTCTAGAGTAATTTGAAAATAAGTTTCTTATTTTTTTAAAAAACAAATTCTGCTGCAATGCGCGGGCATATGGCTAGTACTCTATAAAGTAGGTCATTTATATATCTCTCTTACAATTTGACGCACTCACGTGTACCCTTGTACTTGTTACATTGCAGAAATGTTAACTCGAATCGTAGTATATCTATTCATTGCAAAATGATATCTATCAATCGGAAAGATATAAATTTTCACTGAAAAATAATATTTGTTAATTGAAATACGGTGCACGTATTACCTTTTGTGTATATCGATAACTATTACCCTTTTGTATATATCGATAGCTATTACCTTTTTGTATATATCGACTTAAATTTAAGGGTTTAACTAATGGAAATACTATGCTGATATGCTTGTATCTCCCATCAATGATACGCACAACACCTTTTTTTTTTTTTTTTTGGCGTTTCTATGTAAGAAAAGTTGGTTATTATGCAACGAAATATTTAATTATACATATATAATTAAACTCAACTCGTCAGATTGAATCTATCTTTCAATAATCAAATCTTGGTACGTTCAATATCTGGTATAACAAATTTCAACTGGTTGATGACCTCTTTGTCTGGTTCATTGTAGGCTTGTACGTAGAATCAGTCACGGAGACAAGGGGGGTTTTGAAGGGGCACTTGCCCCCCTATGATCTACCCAAAACATTATGTATAATACATAATTTTGTTGTTCTTTCAAGTTTGAAATGCTGTATCCACTTTTAATCAAATTTAAATTATTAGAGGTCATCAATGGTAAATTTAATAAAAAAAAAGAAATATTTTGATTGTATTAAATTTTTGTCCCATATATAATTAAAAAGGAAATAAAACATCTGAATGCATAGAATCAATCACAAATGGTCATTGATAAGTATATATTCAAATAAAAAATATTGCATTTGGATAATTATTAATTGAATATTTATGTACGTTAAATTTTATAAAAAATTTTGCCCCCCTTAATTATGTTTTGGCTTCATCACTGTGTAGAATCTCTCTTTCTCTCTTCATTTCACTATCACGCTTTGTTATGCACACTATTACATAGCTTACTATGCAAACTATATAGCTTACCTTCATAATAACAAACTACATGTAGGCAAAAATATCAAGTATACACATTGTTTAATATTTTATAGCTTCACGAGTTGGTTTTACATGCATAATAAAAAATTTTGGTTGCATAATAAATAAATTTATATGCATAATTCAGAAGTGCAAAGCAGATTTAACTAATCAAACTATTCATATCACGACAGGAACTAGAATGGTATCTCGGTATGACTGTATCAGCTGCCAATAGGTATAAGTATAATTTAGAGGTTTATATCGAGCTCTTGCAAATCCATTTATCTTTGCATCGACTTTGTCACTTGTGCACATGTAGTTGCTGGGGCCAACGAAGTTTCCTAGGAAGAAATTAATTGGAACTATAATTTCTCCATCCTAGGCTGAGAGTAAGGTACGTAAGGTGCAAATTATTCAAAAGTAAGGTATGGAAAAATGAAGTAACATTTATGGCTAGCCAATTAATAATAGAAACTTATTCATTTCCACTAAGAATCAAACTGATGTCATCTTATTCCTATGTCCAAATTAGTTGGATCGTTTGGGATCCAATCTATCTATAATTCTCCATCAAATTGATGTCATCTTAATCATAACGTACGGTCCAAATTATACATGGATTTTCAGTACAAACAAGTTATATATTATTACTATTTTTGAGTCATATTGAAAAATCTGAAATAAATACATAAAAAGCTCTAAAAATAAAAATTTTTTCTATCCCCTAATATTTTCATATGGTAAATTTAATGGGAGCCATAAAACAAAATTTCGGACGTGACAAAATATAATTTAGACTGTTTGCATTTCGGAGCGAAATGCAAATGTTTTCACAGTAGTCCTGCTCAAGTTATGATTATCTTTTTCAAAAGTCTAATTTGATGAATAATATTTTTTTATTTTCAAAGAAATCTCGTTTAACTTTTCTCTTGGAAATGGGAAGGCAGCAGCTTGAACAACGAAATAATGTAGTATATATGGATCTGTGCAAATCTAATTAGCTAGGGATAATTCAGTACCATTATAAGAATGCAAGTTTCAACTATAGTTAGGAGCTGACTAATCATATATATTGACAGGATATGTAACTCACCGGTGCATTAGTGAACTAATTAAAAATGTTTGGCATGCTACGCATTCCGATTATTTATTTAGAGGACGATGCCTTGACAATTGCAATGACCATTGAAAATTTAAATTCTAATAAATAAAAAAATTCTTAAAATTAGAAAAAAAAAGAAGAAAAAAGATTATAGATGTACTTTCGAACTTAATTATAACTGAGAGTATTTTAAATTGGAATGGATATATTCTCAAAAAAAAAAAAGAAATTTGAAAGGATATAAATATCGTTTGATAGTTCACCCAAAATTTATACAATTTTTAACAGTTGATATTCTATTAATTTTTAATTGATAGAACACCAAGTATACTAAAATTACTTAAAATTTGAAAACAGGTTCAATCCATAAAGTCCACATGCAACATTTTGATATTTTTTTTTTCAATTTTTATCAGGAATCCTCCCCTCATTTAAATAAATGTAAATCTCAGTATACCGAAGCATAATTTGAGGGAGAATAAATAAATTAAATAACCATGTGGGTATTTCTGAGCGATCGGTGTCGATAAAATTAAATCTCAGATAAATTACATATAAATTCTTAAATGACAAAACTAATTGATAGAACATGTTGCATATATCGTGCTTAATACATACACAAAAATATATCATTATGATTTTAATTACATATACTTCAAGCATTAATAGAAATCTAGGATATATCTAAATTTTATGATTTTTTTTCCTGTCGAGATGGCAATCAAACGAGGTCAAATAGTTGTCATCTCATATGTACATTATTGAGATGATTAATTTAGAATACATATCTAATAATAAAAAATAATTTTCATTGACATTATTTCCCAATGACTATTGGATCCCTCCTCAATCTGAGGATATCAATTATAAGGCAAATTAATTAATGGATCCCTCCTCAATTTGAGGATATCAATTATAAGGCAAATTAATTAATTGATCAATTTGAAGCCCGCCACATTCATTAAACATTGACTGTGTGTGGATGTCGGCAACAATTATGGAACTTTTTATTTTCAGAATTTCATATATGCCCTTCAAAAACTTAACAAATTTGTATTTCTCCTTATAAAATTCAAAATATCGATCCTAGCACTAAATTAGTTATAATAATATCATTATAAAAAGGTCAAATGTGTACTTATAATATTTTGATATATAGAATAGATCGATCTAGGTCCTGAACGCATAAATATAAATGTAAATAATAAAAAAAAAGTAATTGAACTCGTCATGTGTTTGTCTGTTAAATATATAATTTTTCCCCAACGAAACATCCAATTTAGTAGGCCCCTGAACATGCAATATTTTTTAGTTTTTACCATGTACAGTTTGTAATTATCTTGATCATCCCTGTTATTTTTATATATATATATATATATATATATATATCGTCAGAGTTAATAAACTCGTCAGCATAAACTTCTATATTTAATAAATAAAGTTAACGCTGAAAATAACTTCTTCAGTTTGAATAATAAAAATAGTTTAACAAATGGATAGATCGAAGTTGCGTAATATATTATATTTTTAAATATAATATCTCAGACCCATAAACATAATTCGGTATCGAAACTATATATTTCTCTATAAACTCCGAGGTATAAAAAAACAAAAAGAAAGAAAGAGACAACGATGTTATACATAAACAAATTGCACTGAATAGGAAAGCACATGTATATTAGCCGCGTATGCATGTACTACCTTATCAATTAAGTTGGAGTACTTAACGAAGAAAGGTAATTACAATATAAAGTACTTTTTAATTTGTTTAATTTTTAATTATATATATATGATCAACTGGTACAGCGTAGATGCCTCATAACTAACGTGCTCTAGCTATATGTAAAATAATAATAATAAATTCCGACAAGGCTGGCCAATTTCAGAATCATTTTATAATACAAATATGCATATAAATAGATAGAAGCTTTCGTTAGAGGAGACATTATCTCTTTCTCAGCCAAAGCATAATAAGACACCGTGCTAGCTAGCTCTTTTAAAGACAAGAAGAATTCATCACAAATTTGTATGTTCTTCTCGATCTCTCCCTTTTCATCTTTAATTTTCTTGGAGTCTGCCTTTAGTTAATTATGAGGTTCATTTATTATTTTGGAAAGTTAAACTTCATTTAGATGTAGAAGTACGTGACATCTAAATTTCTTTTATTTATCCTAATTAATTTACTTCATTCTTTATTAATTCGTATGCCATAGTTTTTGATGCAATTAATGCCAAGTTCATAAAAGTTAAAATTGTTCTAATATGCCCCTAGTTTTTTATGGGAACTTGACATTGTGGCTGACAGGTGGGACCCAAAATTAAAAATAAAAAAAATGTGAAGGTTATTCTCTTATATAAGCTCATGTATAATAAAAATTAATATTGTGTATATGATCATCACATTATAGCTCATATATATGGTTTTTGAGCTCCATTTAAGACTAAATTTTAGTTTGATTTTCTTATTCGTAGGATTCTTGATGGAACCATCGGATGCTAACTGCTGGTTTACCGACTTTGTAAGGAATCATTTTTTTCTGTTGCTTTTTAATGACTTAAAAGTTAAAATAAACATGAATTACGGGCTATTTGTAATTAATTAAGCACCAAATCGATCACTTCACCCTGAATTAAATAATTTTAAATTATATTAAATATGTTGATCATTTGTTTTATTGAATAGCATGTGCATCATATATAAGTTATATTATATATACTAGTAAAGAGCCCACACATTGCTTTGTCCTGAAATTATTATATCTTATAATAAAGAGTTGAAAGCTCATCCTTTTAAAGAAACTGATATGGATCTTAAATTTTAATGGGCCGGGACATTAATGTATATCAACAGTGGTGATCAATCTAAGTAAACAATCAACGGCTGAGATTTCTTTTTTAGAAAGATAGAACTCTCATGTCAAAAAATTCAATGTCCTTCTATTAGGAGTAAGATACGTAGATTCCATAATAACTCATATAATAAAATAATGGCAAACCATTAATCAATTTTCTTTCAATGTTGCATACAGGACATGAACTTCTCTTATTCTTCCTTTCTACAAGGCATTGAGCAGTTTGATGAGCTATCACAATCTTCTGTGATACCGGATTTTTCTCCAATCTCACCTGATCATCAATGCTGCTTATCGAATTCAAGCTCCGAACCTTCGGAACCTAATCCAAACCCTGAGACAGATGCCCCGAATAATGCAGTTACTGATCAAAATAAGGCGAAAAGGAAACCGAGGGGCAAGAAATGGAATGCCGGCTTGAAGAAAGAACAGAAAGGTAAGAGTAGTAAGGAGAAGATTGTCGAGTCGGATGGTGTGACGAATGATCCGAGTTTGAAGCGTAATGGGCGGAAGAGGAGCTACAATGATACAAATACAATGACTGGTGCGAGTGCGGAGACGAGTGATAGCAGATCGGCGAAGGCAAGGAAGGATGATCAGCAAGAGGTGAACAAGGGATCAGGGCATCTAATGGCAGAGAGAAAGAGAAGGGAGAAGCTCACACAGAGATTCATCGCTTTGTCTTCTCTTCTTCCAGACCTAACAAGGGTACATATGAAATGCAACATTAATTTATAGTACAATCTTATTCAGTTTTATTATATTAATTTTATTCCAAAATTAATTTGTAAAATTAATTAATTAAGCTTGTACTATATACCAACTATTATAAATTTTGGAATTTTTAAAAATTATAAAATTATATTGATGTAGCATAACACCGTAACCTAATTCTACATTAAAAATAGCAAAAAATTTCTAATAATTATAAAATTTGGTTTGCTAGCATATTTTGATATAATGATTACATTGAGCAATTCGGATCGACTATTTGGACACCAGAAATATATAATAATATATTATTTGTGTCAATATGATCATTTAAAATCTTCAGGGATTTCTCAAATACCAAAAAGAAAGAAAATTGATTGCAAGTTATAATTAGAACTTTAAATCTTTTGTATGTCATTAAGTTAATAAGAGTTTATAAATTAATTATATTTATACATGTAATCACAGATGGACAAAGCCTCTGTATTGGAAGATGCTGCCAAGTATGTTAAACAACTTCAAGCGAGGGTGAACGAGTTAGAAGCTCAAGGTACCCGGATGTCATTAACCGACGAAAGTAACTCTTCCATTTGCGACGATAGCTTACTTCGTCGTGATGATGATCGGTTCTCAAGCAAGACGCCGTCGACGAGGTCTCTGCCTGAGATAGATGTCAGGTTTTCTGGGCATGGAGTTCTGGTAAAGATCCATTCTGAGAGCCAGAAAGGGGTCATAGCCAAGGCATTGCATGCCATAGAGAGTTTGGCACTGTTTGTTACCAGTACCTCAGCTGTACCGTTTGCAAATTCATTTCTTGACATCACTATCACTGCAAAGGTAAGTCAACTTACTAGTAATTTAAAATAGTAATCATTTATTATGGAACATGTAAGAAATTAAGTTTTGATATTATATATAAAAATGTATTTTTTTTATTTGTTTTTTTTTTGTATTTCAGGTTGATTCAGAGCTTCCTACAACCGCTGAAGATCTTGTTAAAAGGATTCACTTTTACATCCAGTAACTCACTATAAGCAATTAGTATCCTGCTAATTAGCTAGTTGACGTTGGTGCTCTATTATGTACTTCATATTAGGCCGGTCAATTATTGCAAAACATGCATGGATTCAACTTTAAAGCCTATGTAGGAGTTTTTCTTTAATTGGATCATATCTAGTGTTCTCAATGCAATAAATGTATCCAAATGTCCACATTGTTTTTTTGATGTAGCAGACCAATAGTATACTATCGGTTTTTCATTAAATCAAATAAAAATAGAGCAAGGTTTACAAGAATTTATAAGTATGGGGTATGATGAGAATATACATTACATAAACTACCCGAACTGTACATTATTTACAAGTCGTTATCTATTCTACGGCGACCCGCTATCCCTCTTGAAGCGCCCCCTGTTGTCGTCCCAGGATAGTCGTCCATAGAGATGAGAGCTGAAGCGCCTTCGTTATAAGCAAGTGAACCGGCTTGAAGTGAGCTCGGAAGATGCGCGCATTCCTTTCCTTCCAGATTGTCTATAGAACTACTGCCCATAGAATGACCTGATGTCGTGACTTTACATGAAGCCAGGACTATAGAATTGAGGATCGTGGTGGGTAAGAAAAGACTGTTGTCCAGAGTTGAACAGAGGTGGGGCAAGATAGAAATAGGTGCTGTGAGGTCTCGAGGATGGTCGCTAAGCACATCACATAGGTGTGAGAGGCCGGCCATCCTTGTTTGTGTAGGTTGTGAGCCGTTAGCAGTCTGTCGTGGAGAAATAGCCATATGAAGAAACGTAGTTTTGGTGGCACTCTAGTTTGCCAGATAGTTGAAGATAGAGGAGGGGATGCCCGGGTTAATGAATGTTCTATAGGCTGAGATGGATGAGTACACACCATTTGGAGTCCACTTCCATGTGATGGAGTTAGAAGTCGATGAAGGTGATGTTATCGATGAGTTGAACATAGGGGAAAGGCGGGTGAGGTCCATAATGAAGAATGAGGCGGTTCTTGCGGAAATATCTGAAAGCAGGTTGGGTGAGGATAGATTATATATTTTCGTAATTGTGGCCGACCAGATTGATTCGGGTTTGGCACGAAAAATCTAGTGCCACCTAAGTAGTAAGGTTCGGTTTTGCAATTCGATGTCCATTAGGCCTAGACCACCAAACTGTTTTGGGAGGATAACTTTCTTCCATGAGAGAAGGCAATGACCCCCTAGGAATTTTTTATTAGCTCCCTGCCATAGGAATCTACGTCTGATACAATTAGTGTTATGCTCACACGGGCGGGCGGGCGGGCGGGCGATAGGCCGACGGGCGACGGGCGACGGGCGACGGGCGACGGGCGACGGGCGACGGGCGACGGGCGATGGCGGGCGACGGGTAACGGCGGGTTTCATCCCGAGGGGAGGCCCTTGCCCACCCCTTTGCCCGTCGGGCTTGGCGGGCAACGGGTGGGCGAGGGGTTTGGTTTGGGCGTGTTGCCAGTGGACTTCGGGCGTGTTGCCAGCGAACTTCAGGCGTGTTCGCGTGTTGCCGGCGGACTGTGGGCAGCTTTGGCGCTGAGGGGCTGAGGGTTGAGGATCTCTTCTTGTTTAACAACAGAGGAGCGGTCAATGAGGTGAGGGCATCGTGAGATGAGGATGAGACAGAGCCACAGCCCATAGGGGAGAAGAGATGAAGAAGTAGAAGAAGATTAAAGAAAACAAGAAAAGTTATATAATTTTTTTAAACATATTTTTTTGGAATAATTTTGTTTTTTAAAAACAAAAAATAGCAATTTATTTTTTAAATAATTTTATTTTATAAGTTTAAATAAGTTTCTTTTTTTTCTACAAATTCACAACTTCTTTGTAAATTCTTTGCCAACTTTTGTAAGTTTGAATAAGTTTTATGTTTTCTATTTTGATATATTAAAAGAAATGGAGTAAAATATAATTTTAGAAACTAAGAAACTTGTAAGTTGTAATTGAAATAATATTAGATTTTTTTAAAACCAAAAAAGTTACGGGCGGGTAAGGGCGGGCCCGGGGGTCGGGCACGGGCGGGCAAGTTTCGGGGGGCGACAACAAATATCCAGACCTTTGCCCTTTGAGACCCACCCGCCCAGACCCTAGACGGGCGGGCGAGATTGTGGGCCTAGGCAGGCACGGGCGGACGAAGGGCGCAGGCGGACAGTCCGTGACGGGCGAGGAGCACAACACTAGATACAATCCAATAACTTGAAGAACCAAGAAGGCAAGAGAAAAGCTTGCATGAAGTGAAGCGGTATGGCATTGATGACCGATTGAACGAGGACATGTCTGCCGGGTAATGAGAGGTGTTGAGAGGCCCAGCCTTGGAAGCGAGTCTGAATATTCGTGATAATTGGATAAATATCGTTAGCGGTGGGCCTCCTGATGGTGAGAGGGAGGCCAAGATAGATTATAGGTAGAGTGAGTTGTGAACAACCATGGAGTGAGGACACCGGAGTGATTAAGTTGTTCAGGATAGAGATTGGAAGAAAGTCACTCTTGTGGTAGTTAATTGTTAAGAGGAGGGATCCATTGACAATGCTTAAAATGATAATCTTGACAATCAAGATTTTAAAAAATTTATAAAAATAGTTAAAAATTCTTAAAAATAGAAAAAAGTTTATAGAGATATTGTTTAACTTATAGATTAATTATGTATCAAATTATATTCAATTTAAGTGACGTTTGGTAGCTCTTTAAAGCTCGTTAAATTTCAACCGTTAAAAAATGTATAAAATTTTGATAAACTATCAAACGATGTTCAAATTGATTGAAATTTAAAACACTATTAATCTATAAGTTGAAAAATGCATTCATAAAAGTTTTTTCATTTTTAAGATTTTTTATGAATTATTACAAATTTTTCAAAATCTTGATTGTCAAGATTGTCATTATAAGCATTGTCAATGCATCCTTCCTCAATTGTTAAACCCGATAAAGATGCAAAGGTTCTGAGAGTGCAAGAAATAGTTTTGAGATTGTTAGCATGTGCCGGTGTCAATATGACCCTGTCATCGGCAAACTGAAGGAGAAATGTATGTCCACATTGTTATAAAATATTAGTTGCGAATTGTAAAACTTGTACTTATGTGGACACGTGGACACTTGAAATAAGGACAATTGAAAATAAATTATCCTTTCCCATATGTATCTTAATGTTTTATATAATAAACGTGTCGTTTCTACAATGCATACATACTGTTACGGTTGCGCACAAATACTGTAGATAAAATATGTAATAGTACTGTAAGCTTTTCGGACATGTTCATTTGTGATGGGATTGTGCGGGATGGAACTTTATAGATACAAACATCCATTGATCAATTTATGAGAACCCATACATATAAGAATTATTAATTTATTATGGATATGCAACAATAGAGTTCGGTTGTATCATGAGAAATTTTATAGGAAAATATACTTTTTTTTTAACCCATACACGTAAGAATTTGTAGGTCTGGGTCATTAGCCCATAATACAATTCAGAGTAGCGCATCAGTCCATTAGAACTAATTAGGATCAAGTTAATTAATTAATTAGGATAATTTGTTTTTTCCTCGCAATTGTACATGGGTCCCACGCCAATGATGGTTCAATATATATATGTATATACTACCATACCATAGATTATGTTTTCTTTTTCCCTGTTGTGATCTATAGTGACATTTAAATTTTTTATATGGAGTATGGACCACCGTGACAACGTTGTATGTCGACAAAAATAAGATAAAATTTCGTGGGGTCCTTAATTAGTTGTATACACGACAAGTTAGAGCACAGTAGTAAGTGGATAAGTACAAGGATAATAAATCTATCAGGATTACTGGATAAGTTCTTAAACACTGTATGTTACTAATTAATTTAATTAGCATAGAAAAGAATGTACAAGTCCACTCCTATAAAGTAGGTCACTCCACCTCTCTTATAATCTGATGCACCTATGTAAACTCATGTATTTGTCAAAGTTACAGAAGTATTTATTGAAAACCGTAGGGTATATATCTGTTAACTGAAAAATAATATCAATTAATAAAAAAAATATAAATGTTCACTGCAAAATGATATTTATCTACTGAAAATACGATAAACCGGTGGATAAGTAAAAACGGTGAATGTTACACCCGCTCAAAGATCCATCATGAGTTGGTACTTGGTAGCACAAGACTGTCAACATAAGTTATTAATTCAATTTGTTTTATGTAGATTCGAGTTTCATGGTGATGGGTTATATTTTAAAAAGAAATGTTTCGACACATTCTGCCGATATACATATTCACATGCAAGTGATCCATATATATATATATATATAATATATATATATCTATTTGAAACTCATGATCAGGGTCATTTTTTTAAAAATCGTTAAAAATAGTTAGGAATCTCCAAAAATAGTAAAAATTAGTTTCCGATGAGTTTCCGATATGTAGAATGCACCGGTCGAATCGGATCGGCCATCCGAGTTACGGTTGTTGAGATACAAGCTCATAAAAAAAAATGTAATTTTGTTATACATATCACCGTAACTCAACTCTATATATATACCACATTTTCATTCAATATATTCTCATTTTGGAAAGTGAGCAGTCAGGAGCTGACAAGTTTTACAAATTTGCTGTCAGGAAAAAAAAAATTATAGTCTAGTACATGTCTTCTAAATATATATGTTGATTTTGCAAAACATTTACTTTTTATGAGTGTTGAAAAAACAATTGTATATATAATACAGGGTCTAAAAAACAAGTCTAAAAAACAAGTCTAAAATGTTAAAATAAGAAGAGTGTTTTTCAATTAAGCTGGTTGTGAGATATATATACCTCCAGATTTTAATATTTCTGAGAACTATATAAGCTAATAGTATTTTCTATACAAATTAGACAGTAATATATTATTGGATATACAATACATTTTGTATTTTAATATTGTTAGTTATATTTTCCCATTCCAATTCTAACATGGAAGAAATACTGAAAAATAATAAATATTTGCATAACAAATATAGAAAATATAAAAAAATTAAAACTTTTCTTAAATATATTACTCAAAAATAGAAACATTTAATTTGTATAGTACAGGGCTAACACAGAGAAACTTTTTTTGAGTCAAAATTTCCATTTGAGGATGTTTTAATACCTAATGGATTTTTAAAAGAGACTATAATTAAATAACCACTATTTTAATTTTATGTCACTCTTAAAAGATCACGTACTGCCAAATACTTACGAATTTTCAAAATGAGAAAATTTGTATTGTAAAAGATTTTGATATAAGCCTTTTCACAAAAAATTTGGAGATGGTTTAATTTTTTGTCTTTAATTAAGTCGAGCTCAGTGAATTAGATCCATGTGAACTTAACGGTCATGCATGTATATCGGCAGGGTCTAAGGATAACAACCATATTACTTAGGACAACAAAATCTCTGAATTATATGGAAGTATATATGAGAAAATTATATTATAAATGGAAAAATTTTGTTGTCCCAAGCAATATCCTTGCTGTTCTTAGGCCTGACCAATGGCCTAATAGCTCAAGTGGTAGCTAACTATAATGATTTTTAAGAGGTTATGAGTTAAATCCTCCATGTGCACAAATAAAAAGTTTCAATAAAACTGGTGGAGTATTCCACTTTCTTAAAAAAAAAAAAAATCCAAAGCGACCCATCCGAATTTAATTTGATATTTTAATTTCTCAATTGGGGATGTTGGACCCACTAAGAGAATGAATAGTGCATTAGGAATAGTGATCTCTATTGAATCTAGGCCGTCCGATTGATATCTAACGATTCTTATCATTTACGCTTATGTCAGCAGTGACATCATGTTACTATATGCTTTGAGCCCCCACTTTGCACCCAACCTGTTTTTTTAATTTTGTAACCACACTTTGCACGTACCGGTCTCTATTAATTGATCATCTTCTTTCGACTGTGTTGTTGATTTAATAGCAAAATGAATTACATAAAAAAATTGAATCAAACAAAAAATCACATAAAAAACATACAACTTTTTAGATGCCACCATGTTATATCTCTAGACATTGATATTGAAACAAACTTGCAATAATAGACAAAAAATAGAAAAATATATATACATAAAATAGGAGATATCATTTAAGTTTGAGTTAGTATTGCTATTGCATTAGTAGACATAAATTGTTAACTGCCATGAGGCCAAGGTAGAAAATATTGTTGCAATCATAAAATTCCAATTTACCAAAATATTTTTTAATGGCAAAATAAATATAAATAAAAAAAAAAGTTGAGGAGAGTATTTTATGGAATTACTTAAAATATTTAGTAGTTATGAATTATAGACAAATTATTTATTCTTCATTTGTGTAGAATGCAAGCTTTTAAGAAATGTGTCGTGACTCTTAACAATGAGATGATCATTTAACGGGTATACATTAAAGTGGAATTACATAGTTGTTAAATATAAAAGCGGCTACTCATTTATATTTTATATTTAAAATGGCTAGACAATACATTTTCATACAATTGAGTTCGACACATTATTTGAGCAGCTCGAGTTTTATTCTTTTTTTATTATTTCTTCCCCAATTTATTTTATTTTTTTTATTTTGTCAAGTTCATTTAGTAATTTGGTTTAAAAGAATAATATAAGGTACTTAAGTTGCGCAATTCAATGAAATTTGATATTGTATAGTTATAATATATTCATTTTATTTAGCCACTTAAATGTACACTAATAGTATTGCAACGGATGAAAAATTGCCTCTGTTGCATAGAAGTGAGGATTGTGCCAAAGGCACAACTAATTAACCTAGTTAAGAAACATTTTGCATCCACGGAAAAACTGTCCATACATTCATAAATGTACAAATTTTATAATAAACGTATCCAATTTGTAACATATATTTCAAATTTGTAATCTGGAGACGCTATGGATACGTATTCTATGAACGCTACGTAATACTCTGTATAATTAGAAAAGATCTTTGGAAAAGATAAAATAAAATGAATGCATCTTCATGGGCCGTATATACGAGGTTTTTTGGGCCAAATTTCATGGAACATTACTTCATAATTAATTAAGTTGATACATTGCCATTGTTGTAGTAAAAAAGATATCCATTTACGTGATTTTCTCTCTTGCATAAATTGTAAAATTAATTGTACCAACCGCCTCCTCGTGTGCGAACTATTTTGGTTAAATTAATTAACTGAAATTAAGAGGCTTATGACCATGAAATATGTACGACGGCATGAAACTTTTACGAATGTTATACATTCTAAATATAAGTCACGTAATAATAAAATCCTTTAGCATCGTCAAATTAACATGCATAATAAAATCGAGTATCAATATCTATATATGTTAATATGCCTATCAACACTCTAAATGAAAAAATTTTATTGTCCCAAACAATATCCTTGATGTTCTTAGGCCTGACCAATACGGTAATAAACTAGTGGTCCCATGCATCATATGGTAATACGTGATTGTTCCTACTTGCAACAAGTCTAGTTGTAATATGTCCTACCGCCATTTCTTATTCTTATAATTACTATATTAGTATATTACGTTTGATCATATGACAATATATATATATATTCAAAGCGTCAAGGGCCAGTATATATTTTGGAACCATTATATATTGGAATAGATTTAACAACAACAAGTTGACATTTTAAATGGGTCCATTATTATATTGCTTCCATGCCATGCAACCTGATGACTTAATTTTCGTAATGATAAAGCGCCATCACTCAAAGTGTACTGATCGATTAATTAAATTGCTGTATTAATTATCGAGGGACTTTGTTAGTTAGCTATATTATTCCGAGAGAGATTTCTATCACAATACTAAATATATAACCCAAATATCACTATTCCAAAGAGCATCACATTTCTATTATTCTAAAACTTATAATCCAAAGATCACTATTAATTTATTTCTATATTCTCACTAATTACTAATTAATAAATTCTACTATTCTAGCACCATAAAAACACACCCTTAATTAAGATGTGTTTATATACTTAAGTTTTACTAAAAATATATATATATATACCAAGAAAAAGTGACTTGTAAGCACATGCTCTTGTTCCAGATAATAGCTTAAAATTAAGTATAATGTCCCAAATAGAAATTAAATAGGTGATTCGGACTCGATTATTGCATAATCATTTAATCGGGCTGTCAGCCTGACACTCTAAATTAATTATTGAATAATCATTTAATAAGTTATCTATCTGCTCCACTCTTTAAGAGATTAATAATATCTAAATAATTGCTTCGACATTAATTAAAGAGTCAGGCCTAAGAACAGCAAGGATATTGCTTGGGACAACAAAATTTTTCCATTTATAATATAATTTTCTCATATTTACTTCTATATAATTCAGAGATTTTGCTGCCCTAAGTAATATGGTTGTTGTCCTTAGACCCTGCCTAGGCCATTTGCTGGGTCGCTTTGGATTAATTTGATCGTTTGTTCCTTTTCTCGTTGTAGGCTAGAAATTAAGTCATAGAGGATCTAGAATGAAGAGAACTAGATCTAATAGTAGTTACTAAGTCATAACTGAACTATTCCGCAATTCTTATGAGATAACTCAACTATAGCAAACTGGATCTCATCTTATCAAAGAGGAGGGATCCAATGACACACAAAATAACTATGAGAAAATCTGTATATACCTCGGACCTTGTACCCCGACTCTGTACCCCAGTCCTAAAGCAAGTTCTTTGATCTTTTGTCCGCAATTCCGCATAGCTTCCCAAATCCACTCCCAACCTCCTCAATTTCACAATTACTGGAGACTACAATTCCATGATGCAATAGACGATAAATCAATAAATGTTATAACCTCCTGCTGTCATATTGAAACTTTCAAGCAAAATTAAATATTGATCGATACGTATTGAAAGTATTTAGCATACCTGATGTGATTGTAATTATTATTAACGTTTGAATATGTTATTTTTTTTAAATCTTTTGGATTCATTGCATTGTTAATTAATGTTGCAATTTTCTTTTATCATTCTACAAACTAAATATGAATTTGAAAAACTTGATTGAAAAATAATCAAAAATTTTGATTAGATGATTGAGGAATATAAATACTTGATTAAATAGTGTTCGATCGGAAGATATGAATACCTAATTGAGAAATATAAACACTTGATCAGAAGATATGAATACCTAATTGAAAAATATAAACACTTGATTGAAAAGTATTTGAGCAAAAAATATGAGTGCTTGATTTAGAAATATAAATGTTTGATTGAGAAATATAAACACTTAAATAAAAATTATTTGATTGAAAAATATGAATACTTGATTGAGATATATAGACAGTTGATTGAAAATATATGAACACTTCATTGAGAAATATAAATACTTGATCCAAAAAAATGAACACTTGATTAAGAAATATAAACACTTGATCGAAAAATATGAACACTTGATTAATAAATATAAACACTTGATTGAGAAGTATGAACACTTCATCTAGAAATATGAACACTTAATTGAGAAATATAAACACTTCATCTAAAAATATGAATACTTGATTGAGAAATATAAATACTCGATTTGTAGACATAAATTAGAAATATAAATACTTAATTTAAAAACTAGTATTTTGTCCGTGCTCTGCCACGGGTTATTTATTAAAATAGAATTACAAATAATCATTCATACAATAAGAATTATCTAAAATTATATAATATAGTAGATACCAACAAATTAATTATAATATAAGGAAGATGAACCCGAAGTGAATAAATAATTGAGGACAAAAATGAATGAACACATCTGAAGTTTTCTGGTATAGAACAATCTTTATTTACTGGTACTATTATTATTCTTAGTTTTCTTTTCTTTTTTTTTTAAAAAAAGATTTCTTTATCAGATTCTTTCTTTCCGTATAAGACTATAATATCCAGTTACCTACCATTGCCATTTATCATATCATACACATCTTTGACAAAGATGGAAGCAATCCGCAAGACAATTATTGTATTCTTTCTATTTTTTAATTAGGTGAATAAATTAGAGCAATGAATATGCAATCAACAGTTTATATGAAGAACCATTACCAAATTAAAAATCACCCAAATGATCATTTATTTCATGATAACAATAAAATTAGGACCTACCATATATACAAGCTAAATTAACAAACCAATTCATTCCAAAAAAAAAAAAAAGGAAAAAAAAGTCCAAATGAATGAAACTGCCTTAATTGAATGAAACAATGTAAGTCCTTGAATTCGAGATTTACTGGAGCCTCCAAGGTGGATATAGCGGTATAGCCATATTTTCTTATTGCATTCTAGTTTCCTCGTCGAAGAGCTTTTTCTGAAAAAAATTGAAAAAATTAAATGACAGACATTAAATGAATTTGCAATTTGAGTCCAAGAGTCCTGCAAGCAATATTTCTTCCTGGAATTATATGGCGTTCTATCTCATCATTGGCTGAATGGTAACATTTCCATATTAGTCATTACCATTTTCCATGATTTAATCTCAATCAAACCTATACAAAAAGAAGGTGGACTGGCATTTTAAGAAAATAGTAAAGTTGTTTACATAATTTAGTGGCTGCTCTTGGCTGAAGAAAGAGCGAAATGGAGAAAGAGGAAATTGTGTGGCCGCTTTTGGTTGAAGTTTATACGTTATCGTGTAACAATCGCACAATAAATTGAATCATGACTTCTACACGAAAACTCGCCGCAAGAAATCTTGACAATCATTGGACGGTTCATTTTTGTTCCGAAATTTTGAGATTGAATCTGGACCGTTGGCGGATCTGGACACTCAAGACTCTTAATAAGGAGTAGAGATAGAGATATTTAAGCAAAAATATGAGTACTAATCGAGAAATATAATCACATATATCATTAGTACTATTAAGTACTATGTGTACTACAAAGTCCAAACCTACGGTCGTTGGTGAAGTGTAAGAAAAATAAACAGTCCTCTGCTTTTCACTATGGCCAATTAGGCCTAAGACGCTAGCTACTGGGCTTGAGAGTATTTTTCAAGAAGGTGGCCCATGCATTTTACCATTCCGTTGTTTATTTCTGCTCGCCATTTACTTCTGCTGACCGGTCAAAGACTCAAAAGCAGCTATTTTTTTTTTTTTTTTTTTTTTTTAGAGGATGAAAAGCAGCTATTTTTAGAAATATGGTTGGGTACGCGGACGGGGTACAGAGTTAGGGGTATTGTTAGCATAACTCTTATACTAAATCATATAAATTTATAAAAAATCTTAATTTATATGGTAATTAGAATAGTCTAAATTTAGTGATTCTTGATTAAGTATAAATCAAACGGAATTCAAATTCAATGAAATTTGAAACACAATTAATCTATAACTAAATGAATATGTTTATAAAAAATTTTTCATTTTTAAGATTTTTTATAAATTTATATGATTTAATGGTAATAGTTGTGTCAAAATTGTGTCGTGTGATTGGTCCCTTCTCTTATTATTAAAATCATGGCAGCTGAGAATCTCCTTCAGCATGTGAATACCTGGGACCTTTCAGCTAGATCTATGTATTCTGTAATTATTTGTTAAGTATTTTTTTTTTTTGGAAAAATATATAATGCCTCATGTTCCTCACTTCCTCCCCCGACGATAACGATGGTATGGCATAACTGCCCCAATTAATTTCTTTCTTTGTTAGTTCCTGCATCTGCATATATGCATGCCCAATTTTTGTGAGGCTCTGTGAATATGACTTTTTTATATAAGAAAATTGGTACATGTCAGACAGGAGTGACGTGTTGTTATTTTATTTACTACTAGTTACTGTTTTCTGGAGTCCACTCGTGATTTTATGATCTTTTTTTATTATTATGATGTGTGGCATACAAATTTGTCAGTTTCTTTTTCGGGTTATTGACTTTCTTGGTTGTATTTTCTTACTGTATTGCTGCATGCTTTGGAGGTAATTATTTAAAGAAAATAAAAGTTTGATTATGTTTTCGGTTATAAATTCTCAAAAATAAATAAAAAGTTTACGGAGGTATTGTTTAACTTATAATTGATTATGTTTCTAATTAATATCTGATTGATAAGTGACGTTTGATATTACTTTTAAGATCCGTTAAATTACAAATGTTAAAAAATGTATACCAATCTATAGGTTCCATAATACATTTTTTTTTTTTTGAAAGAAAGGCTTATATGCCCGTTTTCATATATGAAAACAATCAAATACAAAGTATATACAAATCATGAAATAAAAGACCTATCTATACTAGACTTTTCAACCTCAAAAATGACTTGGCACTCTAGCATCATTGTCATATTCCCTCTATCCTAATAGTTCCCATCAAAACAGAACCATACAAAATGTAACCTCTCTGATCAGAGCACTAGCACAAGCACCCTATACCTATATATATCATGCAACATATACTACTTGTATTACAAATTTACACCCACAAGAAAAAAAACATTCCAAGATATTCACTCTCACCCTATCTAGCATCCAACAGTTCCTCTCTATTCAACCCAGTTGGTAATGGATTGCAATGGAGTCTCTACCAAGGACTTGGGCATCACATTTTCTAAAAGTTTCTTCACATCATCATTGTTTCCCAGTCTTTTTGTCATGCCACTTGGACTGGCATGGTTGTTGGTACATCTTGCCAAGCATTTGAGCTTGATTCACAAGCTCCTTCTTGGCTTTAGAGAATCATCTTTCTCAACTGGTCTTTCTCTCACTTTCTTCTTTTTTGTACTGTCAAATTCAATACAAGTAGCAACCTTTTGTTTAATAGCATCTTGAGATGGCTTAATGCTCAGATCCTCAAGCAGCTTTTTGCAAATACCCACATCAATATTCTGTTTTTGAGCACTATTCTCTCTATCTCCCACTTCCTTTACAACCTCACACATGTCTATACAATACTCTATTGTTTCGGAACTCACCAATACTAAATCACCATTCTCTAAAATATCATATACACTCTCAATCATTTTAGGGACATTATGGATGTTCAAATCAGTCCTTTGGTGAACATCTTCAGTATAACCTTCCTTAAGTATCTCTCTCCCTTCATTAGTACTGGCATCTAACCCCAAATCAGTCTGTTTAAGAGCCCCTTCATCTCTATCATCTAATTTCCCTTCATCTCTATCACCTAATTTGTACTCATCCTCCATGATGAGCTTGTATGTTTCTATGTATACTTGGCCAGTACCAACTCCTAGATCATGCAATTGCTCAGTATTCAACTCAAAACTTTGATCTTTGGCTCTATCCTCCCTGTGTCCATCACTACTAGGTGGGGTATCACCATTATCTAACACCTCATAGACATGCTCAACTATATCTTTACATGTATTAGTATTATGGCTGGTACCTAATTCTGGGCTTTTACCTATGCATACATAGCCATCAGCCAGTGGTTGTTCGACTAGGGTGTTCAGACCTGAAAATGGTACATGACCAGCAAATGTGCGAGCTCTGCACTGAAAAGATCGATGCCCCAATCGATTGCAAACATAGCATATAGGTGCATATTGACAGTATCTTGCTAGGTGACCTCTACCTCCACATCTAAAACATACTGGACTCGAAGGGGATGAAGCACACCTGAACTCCTCTAACTTCTCGTGCACCGGATCAGAGCTGCTCACTTGATTCTTCAAGTCAGATTGCATCCATCTGAGTTGCGGCATATGAGAATTTGAGGGTCGACACACTAACTGGCTCTTTGTAGCAACTATCAATGATTTCACCAAATGCGAGAGTTGAGAGATCGATTTCTCAATCGATTGAAGAAGCTCTAGCATCTCACTCATCTTAGCGTTCAATCTCACAACCTCTTTACAAATTTCTCTCCTCTGGCAATCGCAAGTCACCCCCAAATGATGCCCCAAAACGCCTTCTCTTTAAGAAACCCTAGACGGTTCTGCTGGCTACCGGCTGCTTGTACTTCGTGGTGAGAAGGAAAGAGGCTGGAGACAGGGGTTAACGGCGGAGGGCACGCCGCCGGCCTCGCCTAGGGTTTCGTTGCTTCAGAACACCGATGGATCCCCTTGCTCTTGAATCGCCTCCAAGGAATTCGAGCTTGGCCTGAATGTTTGTCTTCACAGCGGAATACTCCGGCGCCGGCGACCGCTCTGATGGTGGCGCTGTCGAGTGGGGAGAGGGAGGAGGTAGGGGTTCTATTCGCTTCAGAGCGTTTTCAGTCTCGCCTCGATGGTTTCTCCAAAAGAGAGAAGTAATTGAGAATCAAGTTCCATAATACATCTACAAACCTTTTTTTATTTTTAATATTTTTTTATGATTTTTTATAACTTTTTTAAATATGCCATTTTAAGATGAGTAATACTTAGTGTCCACTATGAATGTGTCCATCATAGATACAAAGGAGGTGTAAGTGACCCCACATGTAACACTTACACTTCTCACATGTGACTACTATATGAACAATCTATAGTGGACACTTGATGTTTCCCTTTTAAGATTATCTAGATAAGTATTGTCAATGTATCGAACCGTTTATATGAATCTTACATTTCATTTTTATTAAGGGCATGCAGCGTCCTGCCATAGTTTTTTATGGTTGCAGATATAACGGAGCTCACTTTATTTGCATGCCCACAATAATTTGACAATGACACGACTCCTGTCCCCATGTACCGAACATCTTTGTCTAAGAGCCCAAAACACAACATTATCAATCATTTCCCAGGAAACGCCCTCCTTATCCGAAGTCCAAATTACTCTATAGTCTATATATACATCATGCAATATATTATACGAGCGATAATCACAAAAATAAAATAAAATAAGAGACCAAATAATGGTGACCCATCAGTAACCATAAAATTAGTTTTCAAATCACTATATTTTTTAAAATCGTAAATAACAAAAATAATTGATAGAATGTTTTATATATGTCATGTTTTATTCGTCAACAAAAAAGTATATCGTTAATTTTGATTTATTTACATTGATTTTATTTACACATATGTACTAAGCATTAATAAAAATCAATGATCCAAATTTTATGATTTTTTTCTTCTCATCATGCATGCCTTTCCCAGTTTTGTGATAAATTTGGTGTCGACTGTACTGATTTTTATGTATAGGAGAAAAAAAAAATTGAATTAGAGAAACTTTATTGGAACTAGGGCTGGCAATAAAGTTTGCAGCTTGTAACTTACTCGTATTCTGTTTGGTCTAAGCTTGAATTTAATTTGGCTCAACTTGATTTTTTAACCATAATTTATTATTAATTTAATAAAAATACATATAATTAATTTACATTACCGATGGGCGAATAATAATATATTTATTTTAGCTCCAATTATTTATGGTACTATGAAACATAAAAAAAAATATAATAATCGAGCTGTATGGAGCTCGATTCAAGTTCAAATTGGTTCGGTTCGGTTTAGCTCGAGTTTGATTTGGATCCAACTTGATTTGGTTCAAGTTCGATATAGATCAATTTCGATTCGATTCGTTTAGCGTCCTAATTGGGACTTCCCAAGGGCACAAGATGTTATCATTGAATTTAGAACTTATTAAAAGCGTTAAGGGTGGGTAGAAGTAAATTAATGCAAGTTGTGCCAGGATCGAAATCATTGGTCTGAGGGAGGTTTTATATATTTCAACTTTTCTTAATTTATTCTTCTCAACATTATCGTTGAATATGGATTTTAATCACATGAACAACTTTCATTTTTTTATTTAAAATATCGATGTAAAAGACGACAAAAAAACGCTGGAAATGATTCAAGTCAGAGACGATATTGGGTAGTACATATGAGTCTGTATCTGCTGTTATTCTTAGGGATAAC
The DNA here is from genome assembly GCA_030179965.1 of Cyperus esculentus. Lineage (NCBI taxonomy): Eukaryota > Viridiplantae > Streptophyta > Magnoliopsida > Poales > Cyperaceae > Cyperus > Cyperus esculentus. The sequence continues at coordinate 3,135,357 of JASGLE010000024.1, read as the reverse complement.
ATCATAACAGGACCTATTATCCCAATCTGAACCGTCAGATCAAAATGAACAATTTAGATTGATAGTAAAGTACAATTTTTGAAGGTAGGGAAGATTTTTCTAAACGAATCTGATTCGTTCGTTTTGATCCTATGGTCACGATTAGAATTATAGGGCCTTGTTATCCAAAATTAGGATATATATATATGTGTGGAGTATGTTGAATACTATGTTGAATACAAAAAACATGTTAAAATCTAGGTGCTAGATTGATCCGTCCTAGCTATCTGGGCAAATAAAATATAGCTCACCAAATGAAAGTGGGAGTACTTAAAAATTGCCATTTGGATTATATTAATGTCAAGATGCATGTGTAGGGTGACCCTTTGGCAGTTTCTGCCAATCTGCCATGTGTTTAAAGAATGATAGATGATACATAATATAAATATTATACGTGCATGGATGTGATTATTTATGCCCGTGACATTACGAGGTTACCGATAACACTATGTATATGTGTGTGTGTATATATATATATATATATATAGTTGGGCTACAATAATATGCATATCACGGTTTTACCGTGCTATGCGGTCCGTATCTCCGTTTTCGGTGTCCAAATAGTCGATCCGAACCGCTCAACTTAATCTTTATATCAAAATATACTAGCAAACCAAATTTTGTAATTTTTAGAATTTTTTTGCTATTTTTAATGACGGGGACAATATCACTATTTTTGTATAAACCAGATCCCTTGGATGTAGTAATTTTCTCCCCATTATTAAAAATAGCAAAAAATTTTAAAAATTATAAAATTTGGTTTGCTAGTATATTTTGATATAAAGATCAAGTTGAGCGGTTCGGATCGACTATTTGGACACCGAAGACCGAGATACAGACCGCATAGTACGATAAAACCGTGATATGCATATTATTGTTGCCGGACTCTATATATATATATACACATATAAAATAAACATTGTGAGGCAAATGGGCTGAAAAGGATCGATTTATAAAACAATGACAATGTGTACATATTATAATATGTAAGAGAAAACCAGGGGCGGATCTAAGGGGGTGTAAGGGGGCGCCCCGGCCCACTAGTAGAAATTGTTGAACCCCAGTTTTTTCTGTTTAACTAAAGTTTATATTTGGACAATGATTAATTAGTTAAATATTTTGTTACTTAAGTATGCAAATTAACTCTTAATTTGATATATATTTTGTTCAATATACATAAAAGTTGTATATCACAATAATTACTTTTTATTTTTCGAACCATGAAGTGACCCCTCTAGTCCTTTTTTGATCAATTTTTAAAAAACTGGAACCATAAATTGTCCTCCGGCCCCTCTTTCATACCAGGCCTGGATCCGCCACTGGAGAAAACGTTTGGACTCCAATGATGTCGTCCAACGAGTTCAACAAAGTAAAAGCCGTTTAGTATCTGTTAAAAATAGTTCACTATCTCTTGAACGGAAATACATAAATTTTAATATATATGAAAATTCGCTTATTATATGTGTTGAACAAAGTGTATAACTGTTAATACAAAAGATAGTTTATTTTATATGTTCAATATTTATCGATATATGTATTTCATTTAACAAATAATGAACAAATTTTAAAATATAATAATTGTAACTTTTAACGTAGGACCCGTCGGGCTCCTATCAGCGCTCTAAGCACACAATTTCTAAACATTTTTGTGCAAAACAAATTTGTCAACAATAAAATTATATCAATAGTGCCAAAATAAATGCTCATCTGAAATCATGTTTAAATGTTGTAGAATAATTATATAGTTGAGCTCTATGATGTAAAAGTGACGACAAAACTTTAATAAAACAAAATATTGATACAAAAAACAAATATATATACGTACCGTGGTTGTAAATATACCCAAACTAAATATATAACCTCTAACTATATTTGAGGTGTCATGAGTTCTGACCAATTTGAGTATCGCTTGCTTGATACAGGTCATCAAAATTAATTTACATAATCGTTAATGGTTCCAGTATTTGATGGCACATCAAATGCCATCAAATATTATACTTAAATTGCTTAAAATTTGAAATATAATCAATCCATAACATTTTGGTACGTAATTGTTACTTCAATTTATTTTTTACATTAAATTTTAAAGATTTCCTTCCAATTATATATTTTCAAAAATATATGGTCAAAATTGTCAAGTGTCTAACTGATCCCCTCATCTATTTATAATGTGTTTAATAAATCTTTTTCCCCAATTGGATGTAAAATAGAAATAAAAGCCACCAGATGAAATCCTTGCCTTCCAAATTTTAAATTATCTCCTTAGAAAATGACTTCAAAATATATAGAAGTAAAATTGGGGTCTCAGTCATGATAATTAAGTGTGTTTAACGTTTATTCGGTACATATAAGACATATAGTTCATAAAAAAATCGAAAAGATAAAGATAATGACTAATGAGTCAACAAATCCTGATTGGACGATTTCAATAATTCAAAAACTTCAGATTTTTCTAAGCTTTTGTCGTATATTATAATGTACGCAATATATAAAAAAATAATTCTTTCCATAAAAAAAATAAAAAAATAATTCCGCACGTTTAATTTAAAATCTTTATGGGAATTAATACAAAGCAATTATTATACACAGTGTCGTTATATATATGAAGAGTACTTAAGAGGTAAAGCTATATGATCAAGTTTAACCTAACGGACAACTTCACATCTCCAAAAACATATCAAATCACTTCTAAATTTTAATTATATGCCTCAATAAGTTATATCAAAATCTTACAGATACAAAAATTTCTATTTTCAAAAATTGAAAGTACTTTGCATTAAAAAAAAATTGAAGTACTTGGTTGAGATTTTTTATAAGTGGTACATAAAATATTGATTATTTTATTAAATATGTATAGTTATTTTAAAGTAAAAGATCTCAATAAATACTTGATACTTTTTGTATCTCATAGATTTTAATATACAAATTTATAGAGGCATTTAAATTTAAATCTGGAGATGTGCTCACAGAAGAATATTGTAAGTGAAATTATGTTATTAACAAGCTAGAGAGGGGTAAACATCAAAAAAACAAGCTAGAGAGGGGTAAACATAGTTTTTAAGGAAAAGATGGAGGTCAAGCCTCCAAATTTTACTATAATATGGGTCACACGAGCTGTGCTTCCCTCAAAAAATACAAAGTTTAAAACGTAAACAAATTACAAATAATGTAACATGAAAGGAACAAGAGAAATGAAACAAAAAGAAGGCATGTGAAATTAGCCAAGATGGGATCAATTGGGAGGTTGGTTTGAATCCTCTGATAAAGCTTGACACCAATCTGTGCAGTCTTTTATTATCATCTATGCCAGTATCTCTGTGTTAATTTCCTTTTCTGTGAATATCCGTCTGCATCTTTCCTTCCAAACGTTGAAACAGAAAGCCACTTGAAGGTGCCTCCAGAAGACGGATTCATTGCTCAGTAAAAGCACTGCATACTGACCACGCAAGAAGTCAGCAAATGGCTCCCTTTGCATGCTAATGAGGGGTAAACATAGTTGTTTTTCAACTTAAGTTGATATTAAGTTTACAATTAATTAATATGTTAAGTTGAAAATTTTACTTTGATCGAGTTAAATTATATGATATCCTGGTATACTTAATGCCTGGTATCACCATAATAACATTTTCCAATTTAAAATTGTGCGCGGCGGGCCTGCTGATCGATATCGATGTGGTATCACATGGAGAAAAAAATGTGTATAAATGCAAGTCTGGATTAGAGGAAGGAAATCAGGAAACACACACACACACATATATATATATATATATCCATCCTCTCTACACACAGGATCAGAGTGGAAAATATCAACTGATATTTGAAACTTGTAAGTTCTTTAATTTCTTCGTACCTGCACTTTTAAGATCCATTAATCCTTTTTTCTACTATCATTAATTAGAGGAAAGGTTGGGTACACTGGTACAGCACTTAATCCCCTATTTGTTTTTTGCTTATTTATTTATTTTTTAGGAAAGGTTCATTAATTCGGTACCAAAGCTGCTCCAAATTAACTCTGGCCTGTTTCGACACAGGGTTCTCCATGGAGCCATCAGGTGCTGATCCTTGGTTTTCCAGCCTTGTAAGAATCAATCTACTTTTCTCTCTTAGAATACTAAACTGCAGAAGAAACATCAAGTAGTTCCATGTTTAGTTATTTTAGAAATAATGGTTTTTTCTGTTAATATTTTATAAGTAATACCTACCGTCCATAGAAAAGTCATCCATACATATATAGCATCTATAGGTTACGTTTCGGGATGTACTTGTTACATTTCAGAATGACTTTGTTACATTATTTATACGTCTATAAACGTATGGATAACTTTTTAATGGACGCGAGATGTTTCTCATATCTTATTATAGGTCCCGGCTTAAGTATATATATAATATAATAAGCACCAATATCTATATATATATATATATATATATATATATATATATATAGTTCTAAATTTTATAGTAACATAAAGTAACACTAACGAGTTTCTTGCAATGTTAAATGTTCATCAGGAGATGAGCTACTTTTCTTTCCTTGAAGATTTTGAGCCATTGGATGAACTTATACAGTCGCCCATGATCCCGGATGTGTCACACATCTCACCTCAAAACTGCTCCTTAGATTCAAGCTTAGATCTTATTCCAAGCCCTGAAATACTGAATGCCACTCCACCTCCAACTAAGAAGAATGTAAGGAAAAATAAACCAAGGAACAAGAGTTGGAATTCTTGCTTAATAAAAGAGAAGAAAGATGGAAATGAAACGAAATCTGGCAAATCCAATGGCACAAAAAACCTGGCCAGTTCAAATTCAAATAGCAAAAGAAGGAAGAGGGGCAATGAAGCAATTATAACTGATGTAAACTCCGAGAAGAACCCGAACTCTCGATCGGAAGCTGTGAATCATCAAGGATTGTTGACAGACCATGTTTTAGCAGAAAGGAAGAGAAGAGAGAAGCTCACACAAAGATTCATTACTTTGTCGTCTCTTATTCCGAACCTAACCAGGGTATATATGCATTTTAATCTAGCTCTTGCGTTCATTTACGTTTCTTATCTAACATAATTAAATTTATAACACCCACAAAACTGTCAAAAACCATGTTTGAATTATCATTTTAAGGTATCTATCATAGTAAGCTACTAAAAGATAATGGTTTTGAAGAAAAATAATATAAATAATAGTACTAATGTCTTTAAGACTTTTAAGTTTTAAGTTTTAACCAAAAAAATGTTTTCTTTAAGACTTTTAGTATACATATATAAATCAAATGTAGTATTCGGCTAATTCGATCGTGCAGTTTTTGCTTTTCATATATACATACAGCAGCAAAATTAATAGGAGCTAACGAAACTAATTCATATATATATATATAGATGGATAAAGGTTCTATTTTGGAAGATGCTATCAAGTATATCAATCAATTGCAAGGGAGGGTGAAAGCCTTGGATGCTCAAGGAGCTCAGAAAATTGTTCAGGCAACAGCTATCGCACGAACCACAGAGTCCTTGCCCGATGAATGTAACTCATCTACTCATAACGGTAACGCATTTGACAATGAGTTCGCAACCGAGACAGCAGCTGATCTTCCAGAGATAGATATCAGGTTTTCTGAGCAAGCAGTTCTAGTGAAGATCATCCACTGCAAGAACCACAAGGGATTGGTAGCAAAGACATTCACTGCCATTGAAAGCTTTGGCCTGATTGTTACTTGTGCCTCAGTTGTGCCATTTACAGAGTATTCCTGTTACATGACTATAACTGCAAAGGCAAGTAAAGAACATTAGATGCTGTTATTTTTTTATTAAAGATAACAAATATCAATTTCATTATTTTCATATAATGTAATTGTATCATTGTATTGACTTTATTTTTTTTATTTCACTTGCAGGTTGATAAAGATCTTCATGTGACGCCTGAAGATCTTATTGAGAAGCTCAGTTTTGCTGTAAAGCAGCTTTGACTATACATGGCAATTGGCAAATGACTTCAATTAATGGGCACGGGTACAGTGACCTTATTGTTGCCTTCTATATATATATACATGTCTAGGGGTGTCAATGGAATAGAAATTTCCGTTATGACAGAACAGAAACGGCAGAGATTTTGGTTCCGCCTGAAATAACGGAACGGAAACAGAAATACGTATCTCCGTTCCGTTATTACGTTGAAAATCAGATGGGCTGTTGATTGTGGGCCTTGTTTTAATGTGCTTGTGAATTTGGCTTTGGTGAAAATGCGAAGTTGTGCTTGTTTAATGTTTAATATGCTTATTAATTTGGTTTTGTTGTAAATATTCTTCAATATTATAAAATCTTGTAATTCAATTTGTTTTTTAATGCTTGAATGAAATATTTTAATTCAATATACTTTTTAATGTGCTAGAATTGCTGTGATGAATAAAATTATCTGAATTTTATAATGTTTTAATGCTTGCAAGGTTGTAATTCATCTCAATTCAAATGGAACAGAAATTTCCGTTTTGAACATTCTTCCATTCAATTAAAACGGAACGGAAACAGAATAAAATTTTGTTGTTTATCCAAAACGGAACGGAAACATAACAAGGCATTTATGTTTCCATTCTGAACGTTTGCCACCCCTAATAATATGTCACTCATATATATGTAACATGAGAGCCATGCCAATTAATAAAACACATGACTTGGCTATATATTTAGGGAGTTCTTTTTCAAAGGTGTTTGGGGGCAATGTGGGGCATTCAATCATATCTCTTTTTCCAATTGTTTGTTTAATATATAATCCCAAGCTGTTAAATATCAGGTTCAATTTTCAGTTAATGTGTAATTACGGATATTCCCACCTCTCTACCTCCCTCTTGATGAAACCATTTTGAGCATGTCTTCGTGCCAACACAAATGAAATATTCCAAGTGTAAATTAATATATATAATATGAGCAGGACCCACTCACAAACAAAACATTTGACATTCAAATTCACCAATTTCATACAAAAAAATTCATTTACAAACATAGTTACTTATAGATTAATTGTATTTGAAATTTCATTTAAGAATCAAGAACTGACATCCTTTGGTCTAATTGGTAATAGCAATGCTCTCTGTGCAGAAGGTTAAGAGTTCTGAACCCATATCGAGTATATTTCATCTCAAAAAAAAAAAAAGGGTCCATTATTCAAGAATTATTAAATTTAGACCGTTGTAATTATTAGAAAATTTTAATGGTTCCCAGCATAATATAAATAACATTCAAATTGAAATATATTTGTCACCGCAGATTTAGATTAAATTTTTAAACAAACATTTATTATCAAAACAATAAAATCAATTACGAGACATATATTTTACGAAAACAAATGCTTGAATTTAAAACGGGCAGATATGTAAATGATCCGAAAACAAGGTTCTTATTGAAAGGTCTCCAATTGATCAAATATCTCACGAAATAACCAAGCATCTCAAGCAACCGATAAAACCACTTTCACGGTGGCAGGAACATCTTTTGGAGACATCTCGATCGGCACAGAATCGATCATGAACGGGGTTTTCGCCTGAATCAAGGTGTTAGGATAAGCGGCTTCAGAATCCGCATAGTCGGGGTTAACCCAAATCTCAGCGTTTGTGATTTCTACAGTTTCGTCCCGCAAGTAGAGGGAAACATCGAGCGTGCCTTGGCCATCGGATGTCACATGAATCTCCCATTCGCGGCCTCCGGTTGTAAAGATGCCGAACTTTTGGGTGCCGGCCTCTTTGTTTACTTGGAACGTGTATGAGTTGTCATCCTGTATGCCAGGCTCCAAGGGATCTGGCTTGGCAGCAGCATCACTACTGCTGTCAAAAGAGATGTCTGTTTTGCTCGGATCCCACTGATCTTTACCACCATCCTGCTGCGATGAAGGATCTGGCTTGGCAGCATCTTTACTGCTGTCAAAAGAGATGTCTGATTTGTTGGGATCCCATTGACCTTTATCATCCTGCTGCAGTGAAGGATCTGGCTTGGCAGCATCACTATTGTTGTCAAAAGAGATGTCTGCTTTGCTGGGATCCCACTGACCTTCACCGGCACCACTAGGCTTTGTAGCCGGAGAGGTGGTGGAAGAATCCCATGCAGGATCCCAAACACTGAAAATTAAAAAAAAAAATTAATCAAAGTTAAGGATCATGTTTCCTTGCATGTATAATATGTATTTATAACTTCATATCCAACAAGCAAGCAATTGGGGAATGCAAGAATAACTCAAAAACTCACGTTGTTTCCTGGAACTTCCATTACTGATCGTTGCTGCCATCCCTCGACCGCAAAGCAAGTAGTGCCTGGTTGGAGTCTGGTTCATGGACATAGAACGCATGGAAGACTGTCGATGTGTTGCTTACTTGCTTTGCATTATTATTTCTCTGAAATCTGAGCCTGTTTCACTCTCTGTCCACAGAAGCGTTGATGTATATATATTTTTATTGAACAGCTTCTAGCTGCCGTTCACAAGTCAAACTCAGACCGTTCTAAAATTGAAATTAGTGATGCATTCGATCACTAAAACCATATTGCGCTTATATTTTATAGTTAAGTAAGCATATGAAACGCCTGGCTAGCTAGATCAGTACACGGAACACAATCTGGTGAAGGGAATACTGCACTATTTTAATTAATGTACTCATCTCAAATTTGAGATTACATATATATCTTCTGTCTGTCAAATGTCAATGCAAATTCATGAAATATTCATTTGTAGATCACATAGATGCCCAAACATTCTATCTTAACTGCACTATTGTCCAGTTAAATTAATTTTACCGATGCCCAAATCAAAGGGCACAAGTTTTACTTAATTACCTCTTTAGACTTATATTTACTTGCCATTGCCTGTATAACTTGGCAGCACAAGAAAAGGTTAAAGGGCGCAAATTGGATTCACGCCCTTAAATTTGGGCATTGATGAAAATAACTTGACTATTTAGACAGTGATAGAGATAAAATTTACAGTTTCAGGAAATTTTTTCTCTATATTATGTCCGCTAATTATTTAATGAGGCTGATAGCCTGGAGTTCCAAGTTCTGACCAATTAGTGAACTAAAAGGTTCCTCCTAATGGGCACCAATTTCTTAAAATATAATAACCAGTTAATTAATTACCTGCTCCTCTTTTATCAGAAAATTATTCTGATTTAAATACATAATAATTTAGTTACAAGACAATTATCATTTACTTGCTGCGAGATACCTAAAATGTCATTATGCAACGTGTATTAATGTCAGAACAAATAAATCTCAGCCGTTGATTGTTTACTTAGATTGATCACCATCTTTGACGTACTTTAATGTCTCAGCCCATTAAAATTTAAGGCTCATACCAATTTTCCCAATTTAAGCCCCATTATATATTGTCTTAAGATTTTATTATAAGAAATAACAATTTTTCAGCCCAAAGCAAGGTGTGGGCTCTTTACTAGTATACCCAAATGCAATTAGTCTACTAATTACATATCTGGCATTTATTTTGGCATCAGTTTAACTAGTAAGCAAATGTGGCTGTTTGTAGTCGTAGTGCGGAAAATATATATTTTCTGAATTTTTGTTTACATTTACATGATTGTTTACGACTTTACGTACTAAAAAGTGGAAAAAAAAGTCATAAATTTCATACGTGATATTGTTGTTAAGTCAGAGAAAAAAAAAAAAAAAAAAAGAGGCCAGTTAGTACTGCTTTTGGTACCGTATTATAAAACATCTGGTACCGCTGTGAGCTGGTACCATGCCTATATATCCCGGCTGCTTCGACGATTTAATTAATCACATCATCGTGTATAGCTAGCTAATGTTGAACCGCATATTTGTTTGGCATTTCTGTAATCAATCTAACAGCTGAATCGATCACTCGACAAGACCGACCAGTCCGACATACCAATGATGTCAGTGACCCACCAAACAACTCGGCCCCGGGCATAAGTACATCAACTTCCACAAGAAAAAGCCCTCTCTGTCCAAATTACTGCAGCTGGAAAATGTACCAGTTGCTTCTGGTACGTAGCAAAGTTACTTCACCATCAATTTCAACTGACACAGTTAACGACTGATAATGCTGATACAGACTGGTATAGAGTCTCAGTGCACCCTCAATATAATGGCAACAATGGATTCTTAGTAACTGGTATAGGCTGTTGATTTAGTGAATGTTTATTAACAACCTTTATGTTCCTTTTTTTTTTTTTTTTTTTTTGAAGAAAGTGGAATACTCCACCAGTTTCATTGAACTTTTTATTCGTGCCTATAGAGGATTGAACCCATAACCTCTTAGAAGTCATCCTAGCTAGCTACCACTTGAGCTACTAGCCATTTGCTTATGTTCATTTTTCTAATAGGCAGTTGATTTGGCGGCTGTATTTTATTTTGTAATTGACTAATAGTTACTAATTGTGATTTTTTTTCAAAAGACTGTTGACTTGTGATGCCATGGTCTAAGAACCGTTATTAAGTTTTTGTCACAAAAGTTTATTTAACCAAGTGCAGTAATTCCTGTAATAACAACAAGTTTGTAGATCAAATCTTGAAATATTGACTAATAGCATAGCGATCTTGGAGATAAATCTTAAAACAAATTGCTCAAGAGAGGGCAGTGACATAGTTGATGACAAATGCTTGAATTTGAAACAAACTACTAATATATAAAAATGAACCGATAACAAGGTTCTTAATTTCTTATTGAATGGAAAGCATCGATCGAGCTCCAAAGAAAAGTCGAACGGAACATCATCTGGAATTACTGCCCTGTATACCGTGCTGCAGTCGAGGATTACTTACTGCTGTCAAAATAAAAGTCTGCATTTTTGGGATCCCATTGACCTACACCGCTAGGCTTTGATGCCGGAGGAGTCATTGAAGTGTCCCATGCAGGATCCCAGACACTGAAAAGAAGGAATTATTGAAAATTGAGGATTAGATTTCCTTTATGGTCATGTTTATAATTTATTGATATTTTTACCAGCAACCAGTTGGGAATGTAAGTTGTGTAAGTTACAACCCAGTTAGATGCTAAAATTAATACGTTTATACTAATTTCGCTTTTTTATCGAAGTTATTAGATAAACAACTAATCCTGTTTCATATATGAATTTGAAAACATTATTTACGTTATTCAATTGCCCGATAAATGGTTAACCAAAATCAGAACACAGAGAAAACTTCACTATCTAATTACAGTTTTCTGGCAAAAGTAAGAACTCACGTCGTTTCCTGGAACTTCCATTGCTGATCGCTGCTGTTATTCCTCGGCCGTAATGCGAGCAGTGCCTTGCTGGAGTCCGGTTCGTGCACATAAAACGCATGAAACACTGCCGATGTGTTGCTTTGCATTCTTATTTCTCTGAAACCTTGGCCCTTGTCGCTCATCGTCCACAGGAAAGATTCCTCCAAATTGTTCCGGTTAAATGGTCCCAACTTGGCCTGAACAATTAATAAATTGTACAGTAAATAATTAACAATGCATAACACATTTTCAATCTTCAACAAACATAATATTTAGCAAGAGGTAGGAGAATAGAATACTAGATATCCGGTGCCAAAACCATGCTTGATCGCTTTGCCAGTCGCCTTGTTAATCAATGCGAAGGACCGGTTATTCTCTTGGTCTTTCACTTGATAACCGTACGAAGGTTCTCTGATCCATATCTGTGATATCCAAGCAAACACTTAATTAGTATCAAACCTATGATGATGAATAATCACAACCGATAGAATGTAATTACTGAAAAGCTTAATTAAGACATCGGTTATGAATAATTTCAAAATCAACTTTTACAAAAAAAAAAGTTTTTTTTTTTTTTGTTAAAGCCTATAGAGCATCTACCTGATATCTATCTTTATTGTCAGCAGGAGCCAACACGAGCGTATCGTCCCGGATGGTCAGATTGTAACCATCTTTTCTGCGACAGGAAATCGTGACCGTATTAAGGGTTTCAACCTGCTGGTCGTTGTAAGGTACAAACTTCCAGCGTTCGCTAATGTGGCTTCCATCCGAAAGGTCCACGATTCTGCCATCCTGGATTACATGGGCGTTGGCGGTGATGTGGTGCGAGATGACACTCGCTCTACGGATGTACCTGAAACCGTTGTCGTCGTTCTTGGACTCGGACCAGAGCAACGAGTTGTCCCGTGAACCCGCAATGTACGGTACCAGAGTCATCTGGTTTAAAACAAAAAAATAAATAAATAAGCAGTATTGAATAACAGAAGTCTTTGTATTAATTAATTTAAATTGGTTATTGAAATCTACTCGCAATTTGCGAGCACGAAGAATTTCCTCTCTGTTTTCTACAAAAAGAAAGCTAATTAATTAAAGTCCCAGGACTCACAGGACCGGTTGTTCCTTCATGCTTGACTGCTTCGTTATTGGCTTTGTTCACCAAAGCAAAGGCCGGTTGACCCTCTCTGTCGGTTGTGCCGGAGTCCTTTTTCATCCATTGCTGCTCTCACATTGAAAAGCAATGAGATTAGTACAACTCAGTGTGCCTTCAAACATGCAAGGAGGTTACATTTGTGTTAATAAGTCCTTCAATTTGCTTACCTGGTAGGGGTTACTTGTGTCGTACAGAGAAAGCACGAGCTTGCCACCGCGGATGGCAAGACAGTAGTCCTGATCGGCATGGCTGAAGATGGTGAATGTTTCTTCGTTGCTCATTGTTAGTTACTAATTAAGTGGCAGAATGAATGAAGAGTACTTGATCAAGAGATAGAAGGCAGTGTATAGATATATGAGGGATGAAGAACACCATGAGGCATCAGGGGTATTTATACAATTTGAAGCTGTGTGTTAGAGAGTGACATGATAAGATTGCCACTCTTGCTTTCATGTGTGTGTATTAAACTATCAATTATTTACTAATATTAATTTGTCATGCTAGTAGAAGCCTCACTATGCATGATTCACGTTGCACTCAGAGCTTCAACATACTTTCGTTTGTTAGAATAAATATTAATTATATTTATACACCCATCATGAGATCGAGAGTTAATGATACAAAAGCGTCCCATCATTTCTTGTTTTGTAAGTTAATTATAAGTTATAACAGTGGATAGACCACATTTTTATTTTACTATCATTTTTGAGTTTTTCACATTTAATATGATATAACAGTATTAAGTATATTAACTAATTATCATTGTGAGCCAGTATGACTTGTAAGGAAAATGGAAGGGAAAATGATATAACAGTATTAAGTATTTAGGATTTAATTATATTTATGGTTCGTATACAAATTAAAAGGCATCATTTATACTTACATTATAAAATCTAAATAAATTTTACATTAGCAAACTTCATAAAATTGGTCTTTTATAAACATTTAAATTTGAGTGACTTGACCCTCATCTTTATCTCAAAACAAATAATGGAAATATCTTATAAATGGATTCTCTCTGGTAATGTAATGCTCCAAGAACAGTGCATTCCCAAGTGATGGACGGCCCAATAAATCCGGACGAATTACGGCCCAATAATCTCGAAGAACTGCGGCCCAATAGATCTCGAAGAATTACGGCCCAGTAAATCTCGAAGAATTGCGGCCCAATAAGTTTGAAAGATTTACGGCCCAAGAAGACGTTCTTCGTTCTTTTTTTTCTTCTCCGAGGTCTCTTCCGATGAGCCGAATCACATCTGGAGTCGCAAACCGAAGGCGGATCACCGCCAAAATCGCCGTGAAACGAGAAGTGATAAGCGATTGTTGTTCTGCTTCTAATGAGATAACTGGACGACGACTATGGCGCACTGGATCTCGTCCAAGATCAAGGCCGCCGAGAACCTGCTTCAGCAAGTGAGCACCTAATTCACCAGTTTAATTATTCTCTTTATTTATTCTGTATATATTCAGGTCAGGTGAAACTTCTGTCAAAAGGAAGTAATAATTGAAATAGATCTCAGACTGTGTCCAGATTGATTGATTGATTGATTGATTGATTGATACTAGAGAACATCGTACGTACCTACCGAAATACAGTTAGTGTGTATACCAGAGGCATATCTGCTATGGATCGGCTAAGCAACCTTTCATTTTGAATCGAGTGATTCTGACCAAGCACGTCTATTTAATTGCATCTCAAAGATATGCCGTGACCATCCGATCGTAAAAAATGAACGGCTTATATTTCATCCGATCTATAGCAGAATTAGCCGGTTATGGTTTTGTATTTGCATATAAATCGGTGTTTACTGAAGGCTCAGCATCAGTAGCATCTATGATGTTGCTTACAAGTCAAAAGAATATGCCAGTTCTGAGTGGTTATTAGTACAGTGCCTGAATTATCTGGTACCACTGTGAATTCTGTAACCATGTGTCTGCCTGAATTATCTGGTACCACTGCCTGAATTTGTCTGTGCCTCTAAACTGTCTGAATTTTGAAACCAGATTGATCAGCAAGCAGCTGAGTCACTCGGCAAGACCGACCAGCCCCAACTACCCTCTGGCCCACAGTTATTGGCCAATGATATCAGTGACCCCACCAAACAAGTCGTCGCAGAGCCCAAGTCCATCAACCTGCCCAGGAAGAAGTCCTCTCCGTCCATCTTATTGCCCCAAAAATCACCGATTGTTTCTGCTAGCAGCAGCCGAGTTGCTTCACCAGCAATTTCCACCGTCGCTGCAACTGATAGTGCTGATGCAGACTGGACTGAGATTCTCAGTTCCCCCTCAAAGCCATCCAAGAGGGACAGTGTTGTTGCCAATGTGGCAGTTCAAAATCGAGCTGGCACGGTAAAGAGAGAAAAAGATAATAAAGTGGAGAAGAGAGAGGATACCAAGGTTAATGTTAATTCTGGCAGTGATAGTGAGAGTGATTCAGGCTCTGACTCTTCGTATGATTCAGAGGAGGAGAGGAGGAGGAGAGAGGAGAGGAGGAAAAGGAGGGAAGAGAGAATGGCTCAGTTAGCTGCTAATGCCATTAGAGAAAAGGAGGAACTGGTTGCGAGAATGGAAGGGGAGAAAAGGAGTCTAGAGAGAGTACTACAAGAGAGAGAAAAGGAACAAGCTCAACAGGTATGCTTTATCCGTGGATTCTATATTTTTTTATTTATATATTTTTATGTTTATTGTTTCAAGCGATCAGTTTGATAGAATTTCCAGTGGAATAAATTCTTCAAAAGAATGCAGTGGAAGAACCATAAAGAAATTTTCAATGATAAACTTTTATATTAATTGGTAGTTGTTCTTTAATTTTTCCTCTTTTAAAAATAATTAACAGCCAACCCCTCTGCTTTTCTATTGACGTTAAGAATAACCATAGAATAAGCAGAAACCAATGATATCTAAACAATAATGAAGCCATGGATGCTGGTAAAAGAACTCACTGTGTCAGTAAAATTATTGAAAGAATGTACAAAATTATTGAACTGTTCCATGCCCTTATAACAGTAAATTCCAGAGGGGATGCATTTGTGACAGTTTGCATCATTTATGTTCGATCTTTTGTTTTTCTTATGCCCTTACTGCCTTTGGTTTGTGTCAGGCTACACAGTTACAGGTAAATACAACCGAAACAATAGAAGCTGTTGAGTTAGAGAAGAAAAGGCATAACAGTACAAGAATGGAGGCTCTTGCTCGTGTAGCTGAGCTTGAGGTACTTTACCTATATAAGTTTTATAATTCTACCTTGGAGAAGTATTGTGTATACACTGCAGAAGCTCAAAACATACTCTCTTGCCAAATGGAAGTTTGTGGCTTACAATTTTAAAGCATTCTCCTACATTCCTGCTCTTCTTGATTCTTTGATGTCATTTCTGATAACCCCCTATTATCTGTTTTTTACAGCCCTTGTTTTCCATTGAACCATGAACTTGCCATCAAATGTAAATTTGCTAATCAGAATCACCATCAAATCTTTCCTAGTTCAACTATTTACAATGATGCATTGTTATTACTTATTTTTTTTTTCCAACAGTATTTAATATGATACAACTTTTTTCTTACCCAGGCTAGTAATGCTGAGCTGTCGAAATTGCTTGCAACTGCACAATGGAATTTAGAATTGGAAGTAGGTGTTATTCTTGATTTATTTATTTGTTACTGCACCTTCAGTGTTAAAACTGCACCATCAGATAAATGTCATATATATTAATTTATATTAATGGACACATAAAAACTATAATTTATTTATGTTTGGTATGCTTCAAGACCTGCAAACAATATATTTTTTGCCCAATTGCTTAAGTATCCTATTTCATTAATTCATTCTCATTTTTACTGTGTAAGTTCTAGTGTGTCTACTAATCTACTTTTGTATTTCTAAAACATATTTTTTGAAGAGAAGGTCAAAAGAGTAACTCAACTCAGAGAGCAGATTGAATTGAAGGAACTTTCTCAGAAAGGTGAAGTATTGTTCAATGTTATTTATCTTGGTCTTCAAGGAATGGTCTCTCCAATCATACAGATTTGGTACGGAAGTCTTATCCAGATCTGATCCGTGAATTTCAGATTTGGTGGACAGATCAATCTTTACGACAGATCTGACTTGTGTCTGTTCATTCTGAACAATTTTATCAATCTTATAGTAGTATATTTAATTTGGACTATTATGTTGAAATAAAAAGCCTAGATTTGCATGGAAGTCTTTTTATACAATAAGTATGATTGGAAAAGAGCTTAATCTGTTCTAATATCCCCCTCGAATTGGCAATAAAGATTGTTTCCTCTCTTTTAATGTAATTAGTATGGACAATTCATTTTAAAAAAAACCAAAAACATATATATGATATATATGTGCTTTATATGCAGAGTATAGAAAGAAGATGCCAATGATTCAAGCAATCTCTACTTCAGAAGATGAAGTAAGTTTCCATTAAGAGTTAACTGATTAAGCACTAGATTGTTAAATGAAATATTAGTGACTTTCCTTAATTCTTATGCAGCTGAAGTCTTTGAGCAAATTTAAATTGGAACTAATAGATGCGGAGTATACTTTTGTGGTTGATAAGCTCACTAAACTGCAAGATAAGGTGAGTCATCTTCAATTTGGTCATTGCAAATGACATCTAAATGGATGTTATTACTGTGCCTTTAGGCTTTGGGTTTGCAACCAGAGTCTTGTCCTTCTGCACAACCGGCAATTTGGGTATATTTTCAAATGACACCATGCTCTTAGAAACTAAAGTAAATTTAACAAAAATAATAAAAACCCTTGATTCTGTTTATTATAGCTCTGATCAAATCTCTTCTTAGTTTGCTCATTTCAACATGGAAGCCCATCAGCTTCTGTTAGTTCAGGCTTCCCGTAGGATAAATGTACACTTATTGCTATTGTGCCACAACTACTAAACTATGGTTTTTTATTGGCAGAAGTATCCATACATGAATTTGTCAAATGCTATATGCAAACGTGATGATGTACTTGGTGCTGAATATTTGCTTGGAAAATGAAAACAAGAAGCTTCAATTATAACTAGGGGTGCATAACGTTCAAAACGCAACGGAATTGAGTTGTTTCGTTAATCGTTTCGTTTCGCTTAACGAAACAAAAAATCGTTTCGTTTTCACCCCTAATTTATAACTGTCCTTGACTGCCTATACATTTTTGCTTTTACTTGTAAGGTTAGAAGTACTGAAGAAAACATCAACATGATAAAGAGGGAAATGGAAAGCCGAACTGATATAGAGATCGAGCTTGATAAGAGACTTGACCAACTTAGTGATCGCTTGATTCAAAAACAAAGCCAGGTAGGTCTTTCTAATTTAATCAATTCCAAAGATCGAAGAAGTGGCAAATAAAGTACTGTATGTGTTGTCTTTCTGCTAGAATTTACTCTTTATTGTGAGATGTTCGATTTTATACAACCTATTGATGTTATTACTGGCTTGTGGTTTTCCTCATCAGGTGGAGGCTCTCTCATCTGAGAAGGCCACTCTCCTGCTGAGAATTGAGGTATGTCGATTTTGTTGTTCGTCAATAGTACTAAAGGGAGAATTTAGGTGCTGCACATTTTTTTTTTTTTAATTAAGATCCGACTATGAAATAAGTTGAAGCGGCAACGGCAATAATTGTTTGTTATGCATTGCAGATGGTGTCAAGACTTCTCGACGGGTCAAATCCTACAGACCACCTGATTGACATTGAGCCCGGGACCAGCAGAGCACAGACATTTCCTGTCAGATCGAGAACTGGAGGCATCCAGTTCGGATCACTGATCCATCAATTTGATTCCCTTTTGCCCGCGGGTGTGCCATTCCTTCGGAGGCATCCAAAAGCCCTGATCTCGGTACTTGGTTATGTTGCCAGCCTCCACATCTGGGTCTTGTACATACTCCTATCAAAATAACATTTTACTGACATGTTTACTTGATTTACAACTACTATATTGTTACTTGAGCCATAATTTGGGTATATTATTGTTATTCTTTATGGTCGTGATATGATATGTAAAATACGAATATGCCCGTTTGTAGAATTACTTTCGGAAGGTATACCTTCTTTAATGAAATTTGTTTACTTCAGACAGACATGAGAGCTATCAGAAATCGAGTGAAATAATGATTCTCTTCCCACAGAAAAGGGCAAAACATATCAACTGACCAACCTCTTCTGGGATAATTTTCTTTCTGCGGTTATTAAAGAAGAAAAAGAAGTTTTTTGTTTAAATCAGAATTCACAATCAATTTTGTTTTAGCGTCTCAGTGAATTTAAACCTGCACCTCATAGAATTTTGCAATAATTGTGCTTAGATAACAAGTTGGTGTCATCTTATAATTAAAAGAGGAGGGATCCATTGACAATGCTTATGTTGACAATTTTGACAATAGTTATTTTTAAAAATTTGTAAAAAATCATAAAAAATCTTTAAAATGAAAAAATTTTTATGGACGGATTACTTAACTTATAAATTGATAGTGTATCAAATTTCAACCAATTTGAACATCATTTGATGCCTTATCAAAATTTTGTGCATTTTTTAACGGTTGTAATTTAACGGACATTTAAAAAGCTATCAAATATCGTTTAAATTAAATATAATCGGAAACATAATCGATCTATAAGTTAAACAATACTTCTGTAAACTTTTTTTCATTTTTAAGATTTTTAATGAATTTTTATAAATTTTTTAAAAGTGCCATTGTCAAGATTGTCAAAATATCTATTGTCAATGGATCCCTCCTCTAATTAAAATCAGATAAAAGGGGCAATTGACACTTTTGGGAAATGTAAAGGGATGCTTATTTAAATTGGAAATGTATTTAGTATTTGACCGAGCAGAAAAGATTATTTATAGAGATGGGACAGGTGTGTGGTACTACTGGTACCAATTCATGCTTGCGTTTGCAGGATTAAACACATGCATTTTCTTGCATGAATTCTACACTTCGAGTCTCAACCAGATTAAATGCAGCTGATAATTTATTACATACATTTACATAATTTATTACATATAACACGTCTCCCTGCATACTGAACCAATTGTGCTTCTCTGTTAGACACGTGTCCATCGGCCCTGATCTATTTAAAGAGAAGCAGTCCAACAATATTTGCTATCAATTCATCCAGCAGACCACTACATACTTTTTGAGTTTCCAGTGCATGCTCAATTTGATCAAGTAGCAATGCTGCTGCTAATTGCCTTACTGTTTACTTCTCTAAATTCCTTCTCTCATGCAGCCAGTGAAAGATTCCTCACCGGATCGAAAACTTTCGAAATCACCGACTATTCCATAGTAAAGAAAGGTATAATCAGCGGGAACTACATCCAATCCGACACATTTACCGTCGGTGGCAATCAATGGGCAATCGATTTCTACCCGCAAGGTTGGAACTCTTCGTACTCCGACTCTATATCGATATTCGTTAGGATAAAAAACGCGACAAATGCTGCCAGCGCAATGTTCACTCATCGGCTGCAAAACTGGAAGTCATCCTCATGGTCGACTGACACTCCTTCGAGCACCAACATACTGAATTTTTCAACATCCGGCTTTACCTCTTGGGGTTATTACAACTATATGAAACATTCCAACTTCGAGTCCTCGAGCTACCTTATGAATGATGCACTTGTGATCAAGACTACTCTCTGGGTAGTAAACTCATCGACACTTCTCTTACCGACAGTGCCCACTTTGCAGGACATCCCTAATGGTGGTAACAGTGATCAACAGGATTTCATGAGTGTTCCTGATGTTCCACCGGTGTCCGACGCTTGATTCGCAGAATTCACAATTATGAAGAGTCTAGCTAGAGAACGTTTTGTTCTAGTGTCTTTTTTATATCTAATTAGTTTTCTTGTTGAAATTATGGGTACTAGTCTTAGTTTTCATGCATCTTTTCGTTCAATAAAAATGCTTGTAGTTGTAGTGCATCCTCTAGCTAGTTCTCAAAGTTTGTGAATCAGTGTTTTAGTTCTTTGTAAGATCTGCAAGCAGCTATATATATATATATAGCCAGTTATTCTGTGGTTTCCTAAAAAATGCCTAATTTGTTTTTAGTTGAATTCCTGTTGTACTATTTACCAAATATATGCATGGGTCATATTTTCAGCAAACATTATTTGACTTGCGTACAATGGTTAATTTTAAAAGAAGTTCCATTTTTCTTTTTTGGAAGAAAAAAAAAATACATTTTCAGAAAATATTCTTTCAAATATCGGAGAATACGACAAATTTGCTTTCTATATATGCAACTCAATTGATTGCCGTCTGATTAAATCTTACAATCATATCGTACGGTCATATATGCCCTTTGGATAGAGATAATCCGCAGTGCTTTGTACTAAGATCCGATTCCATTTTATAAAATACAAACAATTAGTGAAGAGTGAGGTCAAATAATCGATCCGAACCGCTCAACGTATTCTTTACATCAAAATATGTTAGGAAACCAAATTTTACGATTTTTAGAATCTTTTGCTATTTTTAATGACAGGAAGAAAATGGTTAGATCTAAGGATTCTGATTTAATACAAACAACGATTTTCTTCCCATCATTAAAAATAGCAAAAATTTTAAAAATTATGAAATTTTGTTTCCTAACATATTTTAATATAAAGATTACGTTGAGCAGTTTGGATTGGACACCATAAATGGAGATACAGACCGTGTAGCACGGTCAAAGTGTAATATGCATATCAACATAGCCCAATTCTTATTTTCTTTATTGAAAGGTTGACGACAATAATTTAAGGATAAGCACTTAATTTCTACTTATTATTTTACATTGCGTCTGGCAATTGTTGTGGCCTGGCAAATGTTGTAGCAGTATAATAGAATAAGACGCTTTAAATCACCAAACGGAAGTGATCTAATACATCTTTAGATGTGCTTTAATTAAATTAACTAATAACTAATTTTACATCTTTTATTTATTCTATCTACTTTATTTCATCTATTTACTTCACTATCATCAAATACCAATGAATTAAAGTGATTTTATATTTTTCATTAGATTTTAACTTACTATACTTGTCAAACACAATAAAATTCTCCAAATTTATAAATAGTCGATTTTCTTCTTCTCTTTTTTTTAGATAAAGATGAGGGTCAAGCCACTCAAATTTAAATGTCTATAAAAGACCCCCAATCCGGATTTCAAACCCACGACCTCCCACAAGGAGAGCGTTGCCCTTAGTCACTAGACCAAATGTTGATTCTTATATTGTAGTCGATTTTCTTTTTGCACGCACACGAGTTGTCCTTGTAGAAGCACTGTAGAAGCGAGTCCGTATCTGCTACGATCCAAATTGGATTGGAGGAACCAACAATCCATATCCAACGGTTGTGATGTTTAGGAAAGATTTTTTGAGATTTTTTGAAATAATCTTAACCATTGAAGATCGGATTGGAGGGTCCTACAATCCAATTTGGAATTGGATCGTAGCAGATTTGTAGAAGCATCATCCAAGGACAGGTGTAGTGACCCTTACCAACACTTGCATATATAAAGTTGCATCGTCTGCGCGCGTGATTCACATGCGCACCTCCTAATTAAGCAGGACCTTCTTTAATGAATCACGTTAGAGCTTCGAGTTTCTCCCATTCTTAATTAAGTGCTGCCTGCCTGCCTGCCGATGATCAGTTGGAATCGATTCACCTGTTATCCTAATTTTGGATAACAGGACCCTATTATCCTAACCGTCACTGTTGGATCAAAATAAACGGATCAGATTCATTTAGAAAAATCTTTCATCCCTTCGAAAACTGTACTTCGGTATCAATCTGAAACCGTTCATTTTGATCTGACGGTCCAGATTTGGATAACAGGTCCCTGTTGTCCCTAAGAATAATAGCAGATATGGACTCATGATCAGTTACACTACACTACACATTTTCGATCCGACTCCCATGCATTGAGACTCTCATCACGGCACTTTAATTCGATCGATGACTTAATTCTCCGTTCCCTATTAAACACGCGTCTAAATAAATTTTGATGAGACTGATTAACTTAATTATGGTAATAATTAAATTGTGTCAGAGTATAGATCGAGCTTGGTTTCACTCACTAGATTCTATTTCTTAGTATTTTTTTTAGATAAAAATGAGATTCAAGCCACAAATATTTAGATGTTTATAAAGGATCTTTCATCAAAATTTCAGAACGCGATCTCACATACGGAGAGTGTTACCTTTAGTCACTAGATCAAAGACTGGTTCTTTTTCTTTGTATATATCTTAACTTAGAGTGTGATCATATTTTGTATGATCGATCATTGTAAATATTACTCTTGTTATTAGAAAATTTGGTGGCTTGATCTCTATCTTTATATCAGAAAAAATAAAAATAACTTATATTAAATCTATCATATGCTTATGTTTATACAAGAAAAACGTTTCTTACTGCGTCTCAGTTTTTTTGGCTGGATTTAATTATTGTTAAGGGTTCGAGCTTCAAGTGCCCCAGCTCACACGAACAACTAGTATCTAGGCATGAATTTTGACGGGTTTTTCCTTTAATTATTGGGTCCAAAATGTCATAAACGTACATTAGTAATACACAATGTGAAACTTCATGCATGGACACTTTACATTTAGTCAAAATTCAGGGGGAAAAAGAAAAAAAGAAAAAAAAAAACAAAAGGACAATTAAGGTTTAAAATTATAGATTGCAAGACTCACAAATCACATCACAAAATAATATATAATTGCTCTGGTCCTATCCAAATTACATGCACATTCAGGAATCAAGACCGTCGAAGATCCACGGCGTGGAATTATCTTTTATGGGCTCAGTTAGTTGAGAGATCGTATGCTGTGATTTTTCAGTGGAAGTCTCGAGGAAAAAACAAAATATGGGCCTTGATATTGGGTTTCGACCTGACAATGGGCTGAGCCGCTGAAGCAGAGATTGCAAAACTTAAAGGAAGATTAGAATGTGAAAGGCCCATAACCAAGCTGGAATACTTTCTTGTTTTGAAAATTCTCAAGAATTTGTTTGAAACTTTTATATCAAAAAAATGATTACTCCATTTTTCATAAATGTAACTCTATATTTGACAATTGTTACATTATAATGAACGATATTACTTCAACTTGACATTTTTCAAATAAAAAATGATATAAATTATTTATATCAAAATCATATAGGATACAAAAATTTTCTATTTTTTGGAAAAATTTTTAAGTATTTGTTTGAAATTTTGTAGAAGTGCTTACTCTGTTTTTCATGTAATCATGTATGTTACTCTGTATTTGACAATTGTTACATTATAGTGAACAAATGTTACTTCAATTTGATTACTCAAAGAAATAGGCTTACAAAAGTTTTTAAGTTATGATAACCCAAAAATAAAAATGTGACATCTAAATTTATTGTAATCCACCAGTCACCAGTGAACTAGTCGAATGACTATAACATTAAAGTGATTTAAATTTTTGAGCTTGTCTCATTAAAATATTATAAAATAATAATAAATAAATGCTTTAGTACTTTTCTACTTAGACTAGCTAGACTAACTTGTCAAATCAGTCACGATGAGCTAAAGAAAGTATTCCAGCTTGACACTTTGGAAGAGAGTACCTCTGCTGACATGGTACGCCACGTGAGGTTAATGGATCTGGATGATTAAATCTATGGACGCATGATGTTTCCCTTCTACAAGTATGCATTATTCTTGTTATGGAGAACAAACGAAATTAGAAGTTTAGAAATTTAGAAGCTTTCCATATTCCATCCAATCAATTAGAAATTTAGAAGCTTTTCAGTTATGGAGAACAAACGAAAAGACTGGAAAAATATAATTATAATGTCATTATTGGGTAATTAATTCTCTTGCTGAAGAATTTTGAAAAAAAAATCAAAATGAATTTATTGAAACTTTTTATTTTGTGCCAATGGAGAATTGAAACTTCTTGGAAGTCGTCCTAGTTAGCTACCACTTGAGCTACTAGGCCATGTGCATCAACTAGTATAATACCCACTCCAAAGCACGGGCCATTATTTGTTGTAGATTTAAAGGAGCAATTAATGGGTGTTGGGCATTGGGCGGCGCATAAAAGAGCAATTAACATCGCCTTGGGCCGAAAATCGAAAGTACATAATTCATATGTGAACGAACATGATTAAGCCAAATCAATTGATCCAACGGCTGAAATTTGTTATAAACATATAGTCTTTTCAATGTGTAAAATCAACTCCTCTTTTTATAAGGAGTAATGATACTTGAATTCCTCATTATTTGTTTTAAAATCAACTAAAACTCACAGAAATATTTCAAACAGACAACGAAAATACAGGGAAAAAAATAGTTGTAAGTTTTAGGTGAATGTAAGGACAATTTAATAACTACTTTTAGTTCCGTATATCACATAGAACTTATCTGACATTTCGTAAAATTTATATGAATTGCCACGATTGAATATAAATAATAACAAACACAAAGTCGACTATAAGTATATTATTCTTGATATTTTAATTACACGTAATATATGATCTGATATTCTAAGGGTCCGATTGGATTGCTATGGAATAGCATTTTAATCGGATTAGCAAACTATTCCTAACTCTTGTTGATCCAAACACATACGTGCTAATCCGGATTAGTCCGAATAGTAGCTAATCCGCTATTCCTTGTAAAACATGGATTAACTACTATTCTTTTCTACTATCCATCGATATTCTATACAAACAATCCAAACAACATTTTACTATCCCGAATAACACCATATTTCTACTATTCTTTAGCTAATCCAAAAATCACTATTTTTTTACTAATCTCATCTACTATTCTCTATTCTACTATTCTTTCTCTAATCCTCACTCAATCCAAACGCACCCTAATTGTTTAATTTCTATGTACAAGACATTGGGTTTCTGTCAAAACTTTGCCGTTAGAAACTAGAATCATATTCCTGAGCTAAATTGTATTGTATTAAAGTGATAAACAATACCGAACAAACAATACCTCAATTGCAAGTGCGTGTCATAATATAATGGACAGTGCGGACTGCGGACCACTATTTTTCCTTGCTCTCAGAGGATCGGAATCCGCTGCTTTTCTAAAAAGAAAAGCTGACCCTACTTTTCTTAATCTAATAGTCGAGAAACACCTTTTCTTGTTTTGATAGTCGAGAAACACTGAAGTACTGTGAAATCTGTGCAGTAAAAATCGAAGTACTTTAAGATCGGTGTAGCAACCGATCCCGACCATCCGATCGAAAAGGCAGGGTCTTTTCGAATATGGACCACTAGATTAAAACGGACGGCCCGATCGACCCAATTAAGATTATAGGAGGATTTTTCATAAGTAATCTGATCCGTTGATTTTAATCCTACGGCCCATATTTGGATAACAGGCTCCTATTATCCAAATTAGGATAACAGCGGAATTGAATTCCCAGTTCCAAGTACCGGTTACGGGCTCACAGTGAAGTGATGCAAAACATGCAAAATTAAAATAGTTGGGGATCTTGTGGCCGTGCTGTCTGTGACGTCTGTGTACAGGACTACAGATCATCTCCACCTGGCACCTAAAACCTAAAAGAGCAAAAAGAGAATCAAGTGGAGTTTCGTGTCACCACTTAAATCATGACAATGACTAGATACATGTGTCAGTCTGATTTTCCCTAAAACACGGGTCGGGTCAGGTCGGGTCGGGTCAGGTCGAGTCAGGTTCGAGTCGAGTTCAGGTCGGGTTGCGTTCGGATCGATTTGATTTTCCCTAAAACTCGGGTTGGGTTTCGGCTCGGGTGAGTTTTTCGGGTTTGGTCAGATTTTGCCACATCTAGTAAAACCTGGCTCGACTCGAGAAATTCATCCAAATCTGATATGTATCTAATTCGATTCGTTTTTCTATGAAGTCAAACTAATTCAACCCAGTCCAAATCTGACTCGACCTAAGATCAAATAACGTACGATCCAAATCTACTGAAACGTAAAACAGTCAACATACAAATTGCTGATCCGGCTCGACCCTAACGGCCTAACCCGACAATATAAAAAATCAAACTGGCCGATCCATCAGACCCGATTGCCACTTCTACGTACAACATGGGTGCCACTTGACAAAAGCTCTTATTACTATGAGTAGTAGGCTTCAATCCTTCTTGTATATTCTTCAAAACCGTGTAACATCTTTTTTTTGATTTAATGAAAAACGATGGTAGGTGATTGCCTACTACATAAAAAAAAAGGGATAATGTCCCAAGGCCCCCCCAATCTTTTCGGTTTTGACAAACACCCCCCCAATCTTTTAATTTTGACAAACACCCTCCCGATATATTGGATTTGTGATAAATTGCCCCCCGACGATTAATTAACTCACTAATACTTCATTTTAAAGTGTAAAAGACTAAACTACCCTTCTATGAATTTGTGTATTAATGAATATATTTATGCTTTATAAATTTTTAATTTGATTTAAGTAATTTTAAACAATATAGATACTAGATTAAATATTCACATATATAACATGGTTGATATTTTATTTTATTTTATTTTAAATTACAATTATAAGGATTTTATGCTTTGTTTTCAATAGTATAAGAAATATTCAGGTACTCATGAGTTAATAAAATATTTAGGTATTTTTGACATAAATGACGTTTTATTAATTCAAATTTAATATCAAAACTTTAAATC
Organism: Cyperus esculentus; assembly: GCA_030179965.1. Lineage (NCBI taxonomy): Eukaryota > Viridiplantae > Streptophyta > Magnoliopsida > Poales > Cyperaceae > Cyperus > Cyperus esculentus. The sequence goes on along the minus strand of JASGLE010000024.1, from coordinate 3,108,310 downwards.
ATTATAGAATAAATAAAGATCAATTTTAATATTAATATTTACTTAACTATACATTTTATAAATATTATTTAAAAATATAAAATTGGAGTAAAAAAAAGTAAATAAGAAATATTTTTGTTCTTTAAATATTTTAACAAATGAGTGTTATATCTTAATGATTTTTTTAAATGATGAAATATAACTATATTATATATGTGTATAAGGGTATTTTGGTCTTTCACACTTTAAAAAAAGCATTAGTGAGTTAATTAATTGTCAGGGGCCAATTTGTCACAAATCCAATAGATTGGGGGGTGCTTGTCAAAATTAAAAGATTGGAGAGGTGTTTGTCAAACCGAAAAGATTGGGGGGGCCTCGGGACATTATCCCTAAAAAAAATAGGCTTCAATCTTCATAAACTACAAAGTAATTCGGACTAAACATAAACACTTTACTCGTCGCATAAGATCTGAGAAAAGAAAAAAGGTGTACATACATTACGTAGGCTTACGCACATCACATCACAGATTAAAAAAAGCCGAGAGAAGAAAAAACCACCGAGCAATCTTTTTTTTTGAGAAGATCAGAAGGCAGGCCTCAAGACTCGCGCCAACTTATAAATAATTTTCCACAGAATAATCATCAGTTCATCACTCAACCAGTTGCCTTTGTAAAAAGAACCTCGCTAGATTCCAATCCAAGCAGTACACCCAGTCTTTCCCACAATCCCACTACCTCTCACGTTCCCAAACCCTCTCCACTTTCCACTGCATTCCTTAATCCTTCCTTCCTTCCTTCATTCTCTCCGATGTGACTTTATTAATTTGTATATAGTGGAGGAACTTTATTTAAAGCGAGCAAATGACACGGTTCTCGGCGGCGGTCCTACGTAGGAAGCTCCTGGAGGCGCTGGCATGCGGCGGCGGCGGCTGCGGCGGCCAGAAGAGAGCCAAGGTGACTGATCAGGTGGCTACCGCATTGAAGCCGGTGGCCAGGTCGGAGCGGCTCGGGGAACTGATCACAGAGGAGCTGCTGTCGGAGTCGGAGTCGGGGTCGGATTTGGTGGATGCGGCCGATGATCAGGCGGAGATGATGAGATCGGAGCAGGAGATCGAGGAGTTCCAGAGGGTTGTCGCTGCGTTGCATTTACATCCGGATAGCGGCAATGGTTTCGGGGACGGGCAGCGGGAGGCGGCAATGGAGGTTAGGAGGATGGCGAAGGAGGACGCGGAGGCGCGAGAGACATTGGCGATGCTCGGCGCGATCCCTCCGCTGGTCGGGATGCTGGACTCAGAATTCGACATTGATTCTCGGGTGGCAGCACTCTACGCACTTCTAAATCTCGCAATCGGGAATGACATGTAAGTGTTCGTTAACTAATTAAATCACTTTCTCTGTTTTAATGATAATGTTAATTAGATCTAGTAATTCGAAATGATCAAATTTTGATTTGTTATAATGGCAGGAACAAGGCGGCGATCGTGAAGGCGGGGGCCGTGCACAAGATGCTCGGCCTGATCGGGCCCGACGCACCGCCGGCATGTTACAACGTGTTGTCCGAGGCGATCGTGGCGAATTTCCTGAGTCTGAGCGCGTTGGATGCGAACAAACAGATCATCGGCTCGTCGGGAGCCGTCCCGTTCTTGATCAGGTCATTGCGGCAGAACAAGAACTCCCGAATGGACGCGTTGCGCGCCCTTTTCAATCTCTCGATCGTCGGCGCCAATTCTCAGCATCTCATTGATGCCGGTGTTATTGACTCGCTGCTTGCTGCCGTAGGTGACATGGAGGTGACCGATCACGCGCTCGCGACACTTTCTAACCTCGTCGCTTCGTCAGCGGAAGCGAGGCAACAAGTAAGCAGAGCGAACGAGTCGTTCGCGATTTTGATCGATGTTCTGGGATGGACGGACACGCCGTCGTGCCAGGAGAAATCGGCGTACATACTCATGGTCATGGCACACAAGTCGCACGCCGACCGTGCCGCGATGGCCGAGGCCGGTATCTCCGGAGCCCTGCTCGAGGTCACATTGATGGGCACTCCGTTGGCGCAAAAGCGGGCATCGAGAATCCTCGAGATGCTAAGATCGAAGAAAGGTAAGGAAGTATCGAACAGCGGCTTCGCGGTGTCGGCGCCGATGACGATGGAAGATAAAGGAAAGGCGAAGGTCGGAGAGTCCGCGGGAGATGTCAGCGACGAGAAGATGGCAGTGAAGCAGTTGGTGCAGCAGAGCCTGCATTGCAACATGAGGCGAATCGCGAGGCGGGCGAACCTGCCCGAGGAGGTCGTGCCGTCGGCCAAGCACCTGACGAAGGTGCTCGCCGTCTCGGCAACCTCCAAGAGCTTGCCATTCTAGAACATGAACTGAATTTTGCTCTGAATTTCTACATGGAAGGATCATGGAGTTGTGTTGATGTTTAATTAGCGATTAGTACAGTGGAGAAAAATCAGTATCAGGGAAACAGTAATGACCAAAAAAAGAAAAAAAAATTGTTAACGGTAAATATTGGAAATATTATTAGTTATGTGTTATTGTAGTTTGTTATTTTTTATATATTTTTTGCCTCCCTTTTTTTTAGCTTTCCGGTAAAGTGAATGTAATGAATGATGGCAGTGTATGGGTCAGATCAGTGAGTCAGTTCTCAGTCAGTCAGTCCTTGGAAGAAAAAAAAAAACTGTATGGAAAGCTTTGTCGGTGGCCAATTATGGGGAAAATTATAGAGTATTGATTTTGTTCTTTACTTGTCCTTGTTTACCTTTTCACATTAGTACGCAATGAACCTATCAATTGGTAAATGATTATTATGTCATAAATAAAAATCAGCTCAAAAAGGTTTTCTTCTTATGAAATCAATGTCAATACCGAAATACCAGATTAGTATGATGATGGTGGTGGTGTGAGTGGTGTTGTTGCATCTATAATCTATGATTAATGTCATTATAAATTTATAATAGACTAGTAAAGAGCTCACACCTTACTTTAAACTGAAATTGTTATTTCTTATAATAAATTTTTAAGATAAATATATAATGAGCCTTAAATTGAGAAAATTGATATGGGCCTTAAGTTTTAATGGGTTGATACATTAAAGTACGTCAACGGTGGTAATCAATGTAAGTAAACAATCAACGGCTTAGAAATAAAATGGCTGAGATTTATTTTTAAGGAAAAATAAAAATTTTATGTTAAAAAATCTAATCTCCTTTTATTTTATTGTTTGTTAGGAGTAAGGATATGAAGTGGTCAATTATTGCTTGGATCCAACTAATTGTCTTGGATTCAAAGATTGGTCCACGGACCGTGGTTGGTTGGTTTAATACAACTCAAAATAAATCAATTAAAGTTAAAGGTATCCATAAATAAATTCTAGTAATATATTAACAAAGTGTACCGGGCATTGAAACATGCATACACTATATATATAGAGAGTCAACGTTGGTACGCTCATCCCTCTTAATGGCACCGCAATGGAAGTACGGAACCCACGTGCCCATAATACATCCGGATCTGCTATGTAGCGCATAGTGATTTAAAAACGGTCCGGCTAGATCTGAGTCGGTCCAAATCTGCTCCGGTCTACGGGTTTCCTCGGTCCACAGATTTTCTCGGTCCACGGGTTTCCCCGGTTCGGGAAACCTCGAAAAAATTTTAGGAGGAAGGAGATTAGACCTAGCTTAGGACCGTCCCTCCCGGGTTGCCTGGGTTTCCCGGTCCGAGTTGCTCGGGTTGCCCGGTCCCAGAGTTATATGTCAAAAAATAAGAAAACAAAACAAAAAAATATTAAAAAATATATAATACACCTATTTTACACTACAAAAATAAAAAAATATACTTAAAAAATGAAAAATAAATGAAAATTAAATTATTTGTTTTATTCATATATATATTTTTTAACGATTTTTGAAAAAATGACCCTGGTTATGAGTTTCAAATATATTATTTTATTATTATTTTCTTGCCATATTTCAAAAATCGTTAAAAATAGTTAGGAATCTCCAAAAATAGTAAAAATTAGTATCCGATGAGTTTTCGATATGTAGAATGCACAGGTCGAATCGGATCTGCCATCCGAGTTATGGTTGTTGAGATATGAGCGCATAGCAAAAACGTAGTTTTGCTATGTATATCACCGTATCCCAACTCTATATATATTATATTATACAATTAAAAGTTAGGAAATAGTATTTTTATATTAAAAATAAAAAATTAAAATAATATTATTTATACCGAAAAAATAACATAGAAAATCAAAAAAATAATTAATAATTATATTTGTTGTAAAACAAAAATTCTTCTTGAAAATAAAATTTAAATAATATTATATTAGTTGTTAACATAGGCGGGAAAAGTGGGAACCAAGTCGGGTTACCTTGGGTTATTACCCTGGTACCCCAGGTCGGGTAGGGTCGGATCCTGGGTTGCCACGAGTAGGGTAGGGTCGGGTAGGGTCGGGTCCCTTATTTAGAGCTTATCCATAATTAAATGAACTTTACCGATTTGAATTTATTTTTCTATTCACTTGTTTGAATCCACTTGTTTCTCCAATGTTATGATTACCATTTTATCTATATTATTTAATTGGAACAATTATTATGTAATTTCATTTTTTCCACTAATTCATTTGACTTTTTTCTAAAAATTCATTTATTCATGGACGGAGGTTGTATTTGTTAAGAACTCATACGTCACATTCACTTTTTCAAATTTTCTGTTTCTCCAATGTTATGATTACCCTTTTATCTATATTATTTAATTGAAACAATTATTATGTAATTTCATTTTTCCACTAATTCATTTGACTTTTCCTAAAAATTCATTTATTCATGGACGGAGGTAGTAGTTAGGATTTGGTAAGATCAAAAATTCGTGATTTAAATATTGTTTAGATATAATTTAGAAATATTTTGACTTATATAATATAATAATAAAAATATATAAAAGTATCAATATTTTTAAAAATTAATTAAAATAGCATAACACATATAAGGTGTTTTATTCATAAATAAATTCGCGTATAATATGTTTTATTGGCCTAAAAACATTTTATTCGCGAATAAAATACACACACACAGAGATATATATATATATATATATATATATATATATATATATATATATCATAGGATAATATTACGCTAGATTTTTTCGGCTCTTGTAAAAAACGAATTATTTGCGAATTATTCATGAACAACTTGCTAATCTTGTTACTATGGGGCAAATCAAGCATTCTGCAGCGTGCATTACGTACCTGCAAAACTTGCAAATTTATAATTATTATTAGTCACAATTTTTTATTGACGAAACAAGTTCAGAAATATTTCAGATATATTCTGGCTAGAATAAATATACGTAACTAATTTTAAATTTTAAGAGGTCTTTTGTAAGTTTTTGGTGAGGTTAAACTCAAAATCATATCAGAATCGTTTCTAAATATGAGTTTATATTGCTCATTATAAATAAATACAAATAGCAAATTCCTTTCTTTACTTCAAACGAAGACAAAGTCATACGGAACGGAAACCCATTGATCGAATAATGTATAGCATTGTAGCATGTTACAACTCCCAAGTCCCAACCGTTTCATATTGTCATAAACTGAGGAAAGATGGTAGACAGCGAATCCCCTGTCTGCATTCTCCAGCCTCTATAAATAAAATAAAATAAAACATATGTACAAGGTGTGTGTTTGTCATGCATGTATCATGTATGCCAATAAAAATAAAATAGTTGAATTTTTCTATCCTTCTTACCCTTAAAAATGAACTGTCCACAGATATAAAATACTCGAATTTTATAATAGGAAAAGTAAAATAGTAAATACATGTAACCACCACATGCACATTATCCTTAAGATAAATTAATATTGAAACCTCTTGTAATGTTGTACTTGTACAGTTTGTTTTTTTATTTATTTCAAAAAATCCAATTTAATAAACTCCAAGTTTTAATTTTTTTTTTCATGAATTTTGGTGTATCACATTTTCTGAGTGAAATGGTGTCTGATTGTGTGTGGCTAGCTGGCTACAATTTAGATTAGGTCACACCTAAAAACAGTAAGGATATTGCTTGGGACAGCTAAATTTTCATTTATAATATGATTTTCTCAGATTTCTTTGTATATAATTCAGAGATTTTGCTGCCCTAAGTAATATGGTTGTTGCCCTTAGACCCTACTTTAGATTATTTCTTGAGAAACCGTACTCATTAATAGAAGTAGTTCAACTGTAGACATGTTTTTCTTCGACGTTGTATAGGAGAAAAAAAACGAAATAATTAATTTAAATGTGACCACATCTTAATTTAATAAATGAGAAAACGATTACTCAGCTCCTAACAGCATATTTGATGGCTGTGAGCTTTGGTAATCATTATTTTTAACGACCTTAACAACCAACTTCAAAATTGGTAAATAAATGCAAACATATATTTTTTGGGACATGTATTTATTGGTTATGTTTCAACTTTCAAACAATCAGGAAGAAAAGTGTTAACCTTGTCAATCTTACAGGCTACCAATGGTCTATTGATGCCTTGATGGAGACTTAGGGGTAGAACTAGGAGAGGAAAAGGAATAGGCTAGCACTTACAAAATGTTGTATTAACTAGCGATATTGCGCGCGGCGGACCGATTACTCGAATATTTTTTGTCACCGCTGGTCTATTAATATTAACCCATACAAAAATATTGATTCGAATATATAATCTTAAAAAGCTAGATTTTTAGTAAATATCCTTATGTTTAGAACATCAAGACCAGCTAATGTATTTGGTTATGACATCGAGATCACCCAATTTAAATGAGCAGGACACAAAATTAGACACAACCCGAGAAGATTTTTTTTTAATTACCAAATTAAAAAAAAGACAATAACTATTTGTTTAAAAAAATGTACTATAGCTGATTGGACGATAACTGTATAAAAAATATAAAAAAATATATAACTAAAAAAATTGAAAAATTTAGAAAAAATAATTAAAAAAATCCAACAAAATTTTGAAAAAAATTAAAATAATTTTAAAAAATAAAATAATAAAAAAAATAAAGAAGTTTTAAGAAAAATTAAAATAAAAAAATTCTAAAAAAGAAATAAAAAAAATTAAAAAAGAAAAAAATATTGTAGCTGATTTGACTAATACTGTAGCGCAACAGTGGAGTGCCTGTGGATTAGAAGTATTATAGATTAAAGGAGAAGGAATAGGGAGAGAACTAAGAAAGGGTGGGGACGTGACAAACGTGACAACTAATACTAAAATAGATATAAATAAAATCTCTAAGATAAAAAAATTTTATATAAATATGTTGTGAAGCTCATATATCAATTGTGCTTCAAATTTTAAAAAACTTGATTGTCATTTCATACTCTATCGGTTTTCATTAAAGTTTCTTAATATTTCTAACAATTCAAAATATTACAAGTTTTGATATAGTATTAGAAAACTTCCAAATTGGCCAAAATTTGATACACAATCAATATATGAGCTTCACAATATGTTTTTAGAGATTTTATTCGTATTTATTTAAGTATAGTTGTCGTAGTTGTCACTAGATCGAAATATTAGTCTTGCCCGGACTTTGAAGGAAATTTATAAAAAAAAAGAGAAAAGAAAAGAGAAAGAGACAAGTAGAAGGTGGTAAATCGGGCGGGCGAGTCGGGTTCGGGCTCGGGTTGGGCGGGTTGGGTCAGTTTGACATTCTAGAATATCTCAGGTCAGGTCGGGTCGGGTAATGGACAGGTCAGATCAATTTTAATATCAACTTTTTTTAGATCGCATGTTGATTTGAGTTGGATTGGATGCTATTTGATCTCGGGTCGGATCGGGTTCGGGTCAGTTTGACTTTCTGAAAAATGACGGATCGGGTTAGGTTCGAGTCGGGTCGGGTTGGACGGATTTCTCGAGTCAGGTAAGGTTGGACGAGTTTCTCGGATCGGGTTCTGCCACCTCTTGAAACAAGGTTACTACTTCCCGTGGATTTTCTTCCTTAGGCACCACAGATGCATGCCAACAGTAGAACGATACGTGTCACTGGCAATTTAGCACTGACGCATATATTGTACAGTGTACACTATGCAAGTCTGTTCTTGTCTCCATTGTCATTGATGACAACTCGGCATATATATATACAGTCACAGACAGACAGGCTGACTCCTGGACCCCAACCGGTTCATTCAAGTATTAATTAATTAGAGGAGGGAAACAAAACAAAACAGAACAAAACATAAAAATAAAACACAAAGATAAGTACTTTAATTGATATAGTTGAGGGTCAGAATCTGCAGCCATAATTGTGATGGCAGCATCCTGCCATAGTAAATCTGAACGGTTGAAATTAATTTGGACGGATAAGATTTTTAGATAATAAGGAGTGTTTATTGTGGGCTCCATCTGTCATTATAACTATAGCAGCACGCTGCCATCAAAACTATGACAGCGGATAAAAATCCATATAGTTGATACTCCACTATACTATAACAGAATGCTGCTAGCTAGATTGCTTCATAAATTCTCATCATTGCGTTGTTTGGTACCACCATCAATTATTTTGGGCAACCAAATCACCGCTCCATTCATTTCATCAACAATGTGAAGGGACCATGCATATACATGATTAACAACCTGTCCCTGTTTTTTTTTTCTGTGAGGACTGTTCGGCAATCCCATAATTCTTATTTGATAAGAGCTGGCGACCACATTTTTACTTATCCATCGGTCCACCGTATTTTTAATGAACAAATATTATTTTGCAGTAAACACTTATATCTTTCCGATAAATAGATATCGTTTTCCAGTAAACATTTATGCGACTGTAATAAGTACATGAGTGCATGTGGTGTATCAAAACTGTAAGAGGGTAGATGGGTGGCCTAGCAGTGGACTCTACATTTTTTTTTTCTCATTTCATGGCATGGATTTGGGTACTTACGGGCAAACTCGGGATCGTCTAGCGCACTGCCGGATTTGCAGCGCGGATCTGACGGTGCACTGAACTTCGGGATTCGTGAAAAGTAATGAGTCCGGATCCCGAAGTCCAGCGCACTGTCAGATTCGCGCTGCAAATCTGGCAGTGCGGTAGACGATCCGGACTCTTATGGGCATGGGTTCATTCTCATCTTAACTTTTGGGTTCCCCAATAAATACACCCACAATACAATATGCTTATTCTAGAGCTGTTATATGTTGAGAACTTTAAAATCTTAAAAATAAACTTTTTTGGCTTAATTTCTGTCATACCCATCAATACTTGCTAAATAGCCAATATCCCCATCAAACACCCATAATAGCCAATATACCCATCAAAAGTCATTTTTCTTGCTTCTATCCCCTTTTATTTATAAAACAAACTATTAATATGTTATAAAATAATGAAATTACTTTTTTACCCTCCATTTAAAGTGAACATGTTCATTTAAGTGTGTTAGATGATAAAGTGCGCTTCTCTTTTCTTGTCTCCATGTCATGATTATTAAGCACCATGATTTTCTCAACGTTGGAAAATATAGAAAAAGAAAAACCAAGAGAAAGAAAACCCATTTTAGTATTAAACGCTACAAACTCTTAGTCCCAGTATAGACACTATGTTGTGTACCAATATTTGTACAAAACATGGTACGGAGACAATGAGAATATGAAAGGATTCTAATAGAAGAAAATTTTGACCAAAAAAAAAATCCAATGTAAGAAATTAACTTAAGGCGTGGATGTTAAAAATCATTGTTGTTTCTTTTCGTTTCTCATCGGTCATCCAGTCAAGAATACTATAGAAGCTCACTATTTAATATAAAGGGTATAATGGTCCATTCAATTTGATATTAATTAAATGGTGTGTTAAATAAATAAACGGGGATAGAAGCAAAAAAAATGACTTTTGATGGGTATATTGGCTATTATGGGTGTTTGATGGGGATATTGGCTATTTAGCAAGTTTTGATGGGTATAGCAAAAATTAAGCCAATTTTGTTTTACAAACATGTTGATATACTTAAAGATTGATTATGTTTGAAATTTCATTCATTTTGAATATCATTTGATGCTTCGTCAAGATCCATCAAAATTATATATTAATTACACGGTCTAAATTTAATCATTTATTTTAAAAAATACATATTTTGAGGAACATTTTTTTATATATTTTTGAAATATAGTCATTCAGTTGTTTTTGTTATAATAATAGCAATTAATATATGCAATTAATTTTGAAACATTACTTACATCACAATAAATAGAAATGGTTGACATTAATGTTGTTTCATGTGTTCAAGACAAGGACTATTATTGTTTTCCTTATTCTTCCATTATTGAACCAAAATAATGGAATTTAATTTAAAGGCAATGCCTTGATACTTGGGCAACGTTAACTCTAACCAAATATGTGTAAGTACCTATGATCACAACTCACAACTGCCCCTTCAATCTTCATCATTCTCAGCAACTAATTTGACAAGCTAAGAACCAGCCTTTGGTCTAGTGGCTAAGCGCAATACTCTCTGTGTAGGAGGTCGCATGTTCGAAACTTAGATGGAGAGTCTTTTATAAACATTCAAATTTAAGTGGCTTGACCATCATCTTTATATAAAAAAAAAAAAATAATTTGACAAGCTGGAACAACTAGATAATCAAACAATCAAGCAACGGATAAATTGCAAATTTGCAAGTGATATTGGAGACCTGCAAAATTAAAATTCCAGATTGAAACTTGGAAATGACAACACCAAGTGAAACATACAGAGCTAAGCCCATAAATATTTGGGCCACTAATTGAATATCCGTACGTATTGTTTAACCAAAGAGAATATATTTTGGGCCAAATCTATAAACGATATTAAATTTCTTATTTGCATGAAACGAGGCCTGTATATGTAATTGTAATTATATTTCCTTCTTGAGGAACATATATTGGAGCAGTTCGGCTCCGTTTGGTATCCCTTTGGTTTTGCGTTTTCTGTTTTTATTTGGAATAAAAAAATGAAATCGTGTTTGGCTGAGAAGCGGCGTTTTCATTTTTTTCAGGACTGAAGCGGAAATGAAAAACGGATTTCTGTAAACGATGGAAAGTAGCTTTTAATTTCTAGTTTTCATTTTCTCCGCTCTATACCTACCGACTGCCCTTCTTGCCAACATAAATATATTATATACGTCGTAAATCTCCCATCGAAAGATTAGAACCTGTGACAAATAATTTTATGTACTCTTCCAAGTATCGGGTGATTCAATTATTCTTGTTTTCCTCTCAGTAGAGTTAAGACTTAAGAGGTTTGATTGGGTTCTAGATTAAGTTTACTGGAAAGAGCTTCGATAAAAAAGTTTGACATCACTGTTTCATCATTTTCGCAGGTTTATAGTTTATTACCAAAATTATCATATCATATACTTTGGTTTGACTATGACTGTAACAAATGTATATCTACACAAGATGTTCTTTTGATTAACGGGCGGCTTGATGCGATATGAATCTCTCTCTTTTAATTTTATTATTATTTTTTTTTGTATGATGCAGATGTTCATTTTCTAATAAAATTGAATTTTCGGCCATGAGCGGATGATCCAATGATAGTTACCTTTTCTGTTCAAATAAATGTTATGATTAAAATATTAAATGTCATGCAAATTATTGTCTGTCCGAAAATTAGTTATGTATGGAAAGATTTCAACTTTCCTTTTCAAAATAAAAACGGGAGTTTAAAAAAACAAAGATAAAAAAATTGAAAACTTGTTTACTGTTTTTGAAAAACAAAAAACGAAAAAATAGAAATGTTACCAAACGAGGCCTTAGCTTACATGTATTCATTTTTTTTCTTAATGGAAAGTATGGGCCATATATAAGTCATGTATGCTTGGTTATCCAACTTTACATACATTCTATATTTTATTTTATTGATAGAAAGTATGGGCGGAAGTCGTGCATGATTGATTATCCAATCTTTCTACAATTGGTTTTATTATTCATGAAATTAATGAATGGAAGGACCCGAAAAACCCGATCAACCCGTGTTTCAAAGAAAGTTAGACTGATCCGAACCCAACCCGACCCGACCCAAACGACCTGAAACTCGAGATAACTCGGAAATAGAGGTGCAAAATCTAACCAGACCCGAAAAACCCGTCTGACCCGACCCGAACCAGAATCCGACCCGACCCAACAATTTGCCACCTCCAATGAAACTTGTGTAAAAAGATGAATGTGGGTAGTGTTACTTAAAAAAAAAAAAAAAGTATTGGCCAAGTGGCGTTATTTAAAAGGGCATTATCTACATCAAAATTTTTGTTCAGTACACCAAGTTGAATTTTATATTCTTTCCAATTAAACTAAAAAAAATATTGTAATAATTTTCAAATATAATTATTCTTGTTAATGACATATTTTGATGCAATTAGATCGACTACTTTGAAGGAGAATAATTATTAAAAAAAAAACTTTGGTGGATTTTGGTGTAGATTACCAAATTTTTTTAAAAAACAAAATTGAAAAAGATTTTTTGCAGAAACTAGTAAGATGACGGGAACTTTTTCAGTGGACTAGATAGACCAAAAAAAAAAATCGGATGCTTCCAAAGCACCCGATTTATTTTTTCAGGTAGGTTTTTTTTTTTTTTCCACCCGAAATTGGAATCGGCCACAAAAAAATCCCATGCGAAAAATTAATTCGGGTGCTTCCAAATCACCCAATTTATTTTTTTGGGTGCTTTGGAAGCACCCGAATTAATTTTTCGGGTGGATCTTTTTGTGGGACCTGATTCCTCCTACCCGAAAAATTACACGTCCCTACTTCAAATATAATAAGAAAATAATCAGTGCGGTTATGATCATGTGCAGCCTTTAGTTGCAACTTGTCCACTTTTCCTTTTCATCTACACAATCAATTAGGTGGCAAAATTTGACCCGACCCAAAAAACCCGCCCGACGCAAAACCCGACCCGACCCGACTCGAGTTTTCAGGGAAAGTCAAACCGACCCCCACCCCGACCCAACCCAATCAGTGTTCCAGGAAAAGTGAGACTGACCCGACCCGACCCAGGAATAGAGGTGCAAAATCTGACTAGACCCGAAAAACCCGCCCGACCTGACCCGACCCGAAAATATGTCGGCAGACGTCAACCCAATACCTGACCGGACCTAACCTGAACCCAACCTGACCCGAAAAAATGCCGGCAGCCGTCAACCCGATACCCGACCCGACATTTTCCATTTGGTCAAACTGACCCGACCCGACAATCTGTCACCTCTATCAATTAGCATAAGCTGTTTAGAAAATTAATTTTATGTAAATATATATCTTCTTTGATTATATGCATACAGTTTCACTTTTACCTTTTAACTCACTATAGTATGATCCAAAAAATTCCAACAAAAACCCTCTTAATTAACCCGAATTAAGTGAGACTGTGACATAAATTCAAATCATGCAGAATTACACTTTTTCATCATGCATACATACATAGAAGTTGAACCAGCTATACATTCCCTCCTTTTCAAGTTACTTGTCAATTGAGACAGTGAATGCGATTGTCTTAGGTTTGGAAGCAATAAATCAACCGTTGCAACAACAGCAAGTCAGCACGGCAAGTGATGGTGATGATGATGATGATGATGTATTATTTCTTACTGTCCAAGTGCATATAGATATGCAAGCCTAATTACACGGCCCGTGAATCATGATTAGAGGTGGCAGAAGCCAACCCAACCTGAGAAATCTGCCCGACTCGAACCCTATCCGATCCGGCATTTTCCAAAAAGTCAAACTAACCCGACCTGAATTGAAACCGACCCGACTCGAGATCAAATAGCATCCAATCCAATTCAAATCAACACATGATCCAAAACAAGTTGATATTAAAATTGACCCGACCTGACTTGAGATATTCTAAAAAGTCAAACTGACCCAATCCGCCTAGTCTGAACCCGAACCGAAGCCAACCCGCTGCCCGATTTGCCACCTCTTAATCATGATGATAAGGTTAACGAGTGAAGGGAGACCTTAACATGTGTCATGTAATCACATGCCAGTCAAAGTCACAACTGATCAAACTAGTTTGTTCTATTTGTAAGAGGGGGAGAATCACACGCCAAAATGTAGGGAGGGTTTCCACTCCAATCAAACAAACAAACAGAGTGCTCATCCTCTGTAGCGCTGCATTGTGTAGCACAGGATGTGAACCGTTGGATCATCTTGAGATTTGAGCCCGCACAGATCTCAAGATGATCTAACCGTTCACATCCTGCACTATACAATGCAGCGCTACAGAGGATATGGAATCAAACAAATTAGGGTTATGGGCAGATATATTATATACATATGGGTCACCAACAAATAAAGTGTTTTTCGTTGAATATAATACTTTATGACATGATGATAGACCAATTAATTGACTTAATTCGAATATTTCAGGAGTTTTCCATTGACCCATTTAAACGAAAAGTATAATTGTATAGAGGAGGGATCCATTCACAATGCTTATCTTGACAATCTTGGCAATGGAGATTTTGAAAAATTTGTAAAAATAGTTAAAAATTCTAAAAAATAGAAAAAAATTATAGAGATATTGTTTGACTTATAGATTGATTATGTTTTAAATTATATTCAATTTATGTGATGTTTGATACATTGTTTTGAGAGTACTATACTCTCTGACGCAACATTTCCACATTTCAATAATAATGCTATTGATTAAAATTATTTATATATCCTATTTTTATTTGCAAATATTTATTAGTATTTTTAGCTACATGTTTAAAAAGATCCAAAACCGAAATTTTGTAATTTTGTATACCACAACATTTTCAAATGCACAAGTTTTTGGACAACATTAATCAACACTCAAAAATTTTAATAACCAGCCTTTGGTCTAGTGGCTAAGGCAACGCTCTCCATGTGGGAGGTCACGGTTCGAAACCCGGATGGAGAATCTTTTATAGACATTTAAATTTGAGTGGCTTGACGCTCATCTTTATCTCAAAAAAAAAAAAAACTCAAAAATTTTGTATTTTTAATACATAAATTAAAAAAAAATTAAAAAGACCATGGAAGAAAAAAAATAATAATAACAAATATAAGAGCATCATTTAAACCGGTGACATTTCAACTATACACAGTAAGTAAGATTGAAACTATCATCCTAAATTGATACTCTCGCAAGGTCTCAAACACGAATTCAAATCGGCTGTTATTCTAATTTGGACCGTTGGATCAAAATTAACGGATCAGATCTAGTTAAAAAAGACCCCTAAAATCTAAAGTGGGCCTATCGGATCCGTCCATTTTGATCCAACGGACCACAATGAAATAACAGGGTCCTGTTTTTCTTTGAGAATAACAGCAGATACGGACTCCTCAAACACATCCTTTTCAAGTGACTAGAGTTTTTTTTTGTTCAAGTACATGAACTCGTGTGTGCATATCATTGGTACACCATATACTTTTCAAAACAATATGGACTATTGGACCCTCACCTTCTGATCCAAACAATACTTGTTCCTCATGCAATGTATTTATTATAATAATAATAATAATAATAATAATAATAATAATAATAATAATAATAATAATAATAATTGATAACAACAACAACAACAATAATAATAATAGAGGGATAAAAGTAATTATTATTAGAGTATTATTATTATCACCAAATTGGTCCCACTGATATAATGATATTGCATACCAACGCTTGCTTGCCATGATATTGATTTCGTTGTCACTAATTAATTATTCCCTGAATCCACCAGCGCAGCTAATTACTGTAGAGTGTGGGCTCTTTCTGAAACGCTGCCAAGTGGCTGTTATTTTCCACGTCTCGACACTTCTTAGGAATCCAGATTGCAGAGCTATTCTAGGGTCGAAACAAACAGTCAAAGACCCGTATCGTATATATATAGGACCCACTTCACCTGACACAATAAAAATTCAAGCCAATGAATTAATTTTACTTTCCTCAAAAAAAAAATTTTTTTTTCTTTTTTTTTTTAGAAAATCGATGCTCTAATTATTTTGGACACCAGTGTCTTTATGAAGCAGTACTGAAATTTTGTTTTTCTAGAGGAAAATAAAAGTAAAATTTATTAAAATGCTAATTAATTAGTGCCTACAATTGGCAAAACAAAATTGAGCTAATAAATTATTGACGCTTCTAGTAAAAAAAGGTTGAAATTTTTTTGACCTGCAAGATATCAATAATAAAAATAGAAAGTGTACTCTAATTGTTATAATTTAGCACTAATTTCTTACTAAAAATTTCAACTCTTCATTCATCTATAAGAACTACTTATGTTAATTATTTATTTTTTTTTAACGATGCTAGTAATTCTTCATACCATCTAATTCTTTTTCCGTGATGCGAAGATTCGTTTGCACAAGTTTTAGAATCTCTAGCTAAAACAAGCATCAAAGGTAATACAAATCTACAAAAATTTGGACTTGCAGTTTACAATTTCAGCCACGATTCAAATTCACTTTACAATTTAGTCGGCAAGAAAAGTTCCAACAATGGTCAAAATAAGAATATTCACGCTGAAATTGACGAGGAATATATATCCATTTCAGTGTCCACATTTAATCTTGAATGATCTAAAGAGGCTATGCCACACGTTTTGGATTAATTTCAGCCGTCCAAATCCGGATTGGAGATACTCCGATCCAATCTGGACTGTAGCCTCAGGTGATTTCAGTGACACACTTGTTATTTTAACCAACAACTAGAAAGACAGGTTGCGCTCCGCGCAATCAATTAACTATACTTGCTAAAATATTAAATTAATATGATTAAAATATTTTTGAAAGTAGTTTTTAAATATATATTTTCTAAATACATGGAGCAACACCACTTATGAGCTTAGTTGTAAATATATTAAACTTTAAAACAAAATACTTAAAACATAAAAAATAGAAAGGTTGCAATCATTTCATTTTTATAAGAATTTTGGTACATTGAAAACTTAAACAATAAAAATATTAATACTAACATTGAAATTTTATTGTGATTAGTGAAAACAAAAATAAAATAAAATCATTTGTTGTTCAAATTTGAAAAAAAATCTTTATCACCATAAAACTATAATCTAGTACGTTTCATGATTAAACTCTAAAAAAATATTATTTTGTATGGTATATCCACAAAAAATACACCATGTGAAGTAGCTATGTCCTCCACACACAAAAAATAAAAAAATAAAAAAACTATTCTTTTGACCATGTAGATCTACAGTGTATAAGCTATGTCCAACCCTTAACATTTCTAATAATAATACGCTAATAAGTAGATACGAGTACGTCCCCAAGACTAAAAATAGATACAAATACAAAATTGTGTTTGTAAAAAGTGCAACCTCTATTTATGAATAAATCAATTTTTAGGAAAAGTCAAAGAAATTATTGGAAAAAGTGAAATTACTTTTATGCCATCAATTTGTAATCATTACATAATAAATGTTCTAATTAAATAATATAGATAAAAGGGTAATCATAATATTGGAGAAATAAGAGACGAATAGAAAAATAATATCGAATCGGTAAAGTTCATTTAATTAAGGACAACTTGTAAAGGGTATAAATTCATTTAATTGTGGACGGAGGTTGTAGCTTATTTGGAAGTAGAAGAGCAATTATTTCATAATGAACATATATTTTAATTTTAATTAATCAAATTATGTTTCAAAATTTTATGAAGTCTACGCCATGTAGATATATTCAAATGAGTATAATTTTTGTTGACCCATCCATAACCACAAATTTAAATATGAAATAACTATATTTTAAGTTCTTAAGTAAAAAAACTAATTGATAAAATGTTTTGTGTATATTATATGTTTTATGTCTATAAAAAATATTATATATTATTTGGTTTTGTTTACATGCGCATCAAGTATTAACAAAAATCAAAGGTTTTAATTTTATGATTTTTTTTTATTTTTTTCATTGCTATTGAAACGATATTAAAATTCTTAACTTTTGTATGTATGTATTATTGAAGTGATTTATGATATTTGTTAATTTATATAAGTAAAACGATTTTTGTTGTTATTAGATATCATGTGAAGACAAACATCTTGCGTCCATTGAAAAACTGTCTATACATTCATAAATATGTACGAAATGTAATAGATACACTCCAAATTGTTACAAATACATTATAAAATATAACATATGAATGAGATAAACAGTTTTCCTATGAACACTAGTTATTACTCTATTATACTTAAAAGTGAACAATTACTTAGAGGAGACCCGCGTGAGGGCGCTGAAATCGGCTGAGATCCAAATCGGATCTCAAGACCCTGAGATCCCGATCCGACGGTTCTCAGGGACCCTGAGATCCGGACTCAGCAGATACGAGTTCTGAAAACCGTCAGATCAGAATCTCAGAGTCCTGAGATCCGATTTGGATCTCAGCAGATATGGACGCCCAGGTGAGGTAGCCAACGAAACAAAGAAAATCCACCTATCAATTTCCCCCATTTCCCATTGGCCCCACGCAAAACCAAGATATTTTGTTCTCTCCTCCGTCTCATCCACTGTCTTGTCTTGTCTGCACATAAAAGTAAAACCACCTCAATAATTCCTTCCTTTATTCATTCCTTCCACCTTCCAATGGGCTCCCCCCACCTCCCACTCCATATTTGGTCCCCCCTCGTATTATTCATCCAAAGGAAAACAAATTTTGACCTTAACCAATAATTTTAGGAAACCACGTGGAGTCTACCTATAAATTGTCTCAAAAAAAAGTCTACCTATAAATAAGCTACTTATTCACACCTCTCTTACAATCTGACATACCCACATACACCCATGTATTTGTCACAGTTACATAAATGTTTACTAAAAATCATAGTGTATTTGTTTACTAGAAAATGATATATGTTTATTAGAAAGATATAAATGTTTACTGAAAATCATAGTGTATCTGTTTATTAGAAAATGATATATGTTTATTGAAAATATATAAATATTTACTGAAAAATAATATTTGTTCATAAAAATAAAAATACGGTTGACCGGTAATATTAACCAAATAAAATCACCAAAACCTCCCAAATAAAAAAAAAAAAAAAACCAGGTGCCGTGCCTCATCACTTGCAATTTCTATGTTCTTGCAGCAACAGAGCGCCCACCGTTCCTTCATACAAAATAATATTTGCATAATAATAAGACCAAATTAGGACAAATCACAAACACAAATTAAAAGCACATAAATATACCACCACAAGTCCACAACTGCAAGCCCAATTCTGACACCAGAAGCAGCAGCAGCAGCAGCAGTACTGTCAAAGCAATGTGGAAAGAGAGGGACGAGGAAGTGAGGCACCTGGTCCTGGGCAGGTACGAAATCGGGAGGCTACTCGGCATGGGCACCTTCGCGAAGGTGCACCACGGCCGG
Source organism: Cyperus esculentus (assembly GCA_030179965.1). Lineage (NCBI taxonomy): Eukaryota > Viridiplantae > Streptophyta > Magnoliopsida > Poales > Cyperaceae > Cyperus > Cyperus esculentus. The sequence goes on along the minus strand of JASGLE010000024.1, from coordinate 3,088,965 downwards.
GACTTACGCACGGGTGAGAGCGTGGCGATAAAGGTCATCAGCAAGGACCAGGTGAGGCGTGCCAGCGGCATGATGGAGCAGATACAGCGCGAGATCTCCATCATGCGGCTGGTGCGGCACCCGAACGTTGTCGAGTTAAAGGAGGTCATGGCGACCAAGACCCGGATTTTCTTCGTCATGGAGCATGTCCGGGGCGGCGAGCTGTTCGCGAAAGTGGCCCACGGTCGGTTGCCGGAGGACCGAGCGAGGCACTACTTTAAGCAGCTGATATCGGCGGTCGATTTCTGTCATAGTCGGGGAGTCTCGCACCGTGACCTCAAGCCCGAGAATTTGCTACTAGATGAGAATGGCAATCTGAAAGTGTCGGACTTCGGTCTCTCAGCCTTGCCGGAGCAGTTGCGGCAGGACGGGCTGCTGCATACGCAATGCGGCACGCCGGCTTACGTCGCGCCAGAGGTGTTGAGGAATAGAGGATACGATGGGGCTTGTGCGGATGTTTGGTCATGCGGCGTTATCCTTTTCGTGCTGTTGACAGGATACCTCCCGTTCCAGCACGAGAACGTGATGAAGATGTACCAGAAGATCTTCAAAGCCGAGTATCAGGTGCCACCTTGGATCTCCGGCGACGCGCGTCGTCTCATCTCGAAGCTGCTCGTCGTCAACCCCGCAAAAAGGATCTCCATCCCGGAGATCATGAGACATCCATGGATGAAGAAGGGCGCTTCATCAAGTCCAAACATGATCAGGGCTCTCAATTTAGAGATTCAAGCGAAGGACGACGCCGAGAAGGTTCTTTTCGCTACTTGAATTCGATCTCTACTTACGCTATATATAATTTGAAAGATGCCGAATTTATCTATCGATCTTTTGATCGTTCTTAATTTTGTGCAATTTGATGATATATAGGAGGAAGAGCAAGACTGTACTACTACTAACATAGAAGACTTGTCGCCGAGGTCGTACAACGCATTCGAATTGATCTCGTCTATGTCGTCCGGGTTCGACCTGTCAAGCCTGTTCGAAACCCAGCAGCGCGCACCGACTGTGTTCACCTCCAAGGCGTCGGCTGGGAAGGTGATCAGCTCGCTCGAGCGGGTGGCCAAGGCGCTCGGTTTCGGAATCGAGAGGGGGAAGAAAGAGGGCTACAAAGTGAGGATGGAAGGGAAGGAGGAAGGGAGGAAAGGGAAATTGGCCGTGACCGCGGAGGTGTTCGAAGTGGCGCCCGAGGTCGCGGTCGTGGAGTTTAACAAGGACTCCGGCGACACGTTGGAGTATGTGAAGTTTTGTAGGGAGGACGTCAGACCGGGGCTGAAGGACATCGTCTGGGCGTGGCAGGGCGAGGACGATCAGGATTTGACAGCCGCCGGCACTAATTTAACCGAGTAGTGGAGCCGCGGCGGCCTAATTAGAGCATATGTTGGTAAAATAGTTTTGCTACATATATAGATTTAATTGTTGTTACAACATTTGTACATAGATTTTGCTTGTTTAATTTAGCTACCGGAGGGCTGTTGATACTACATAGACATAGAATTGTTACTCGAGGTGCTGGTGGAGGCTCTATTTTTGGTGATCTTTTTTGTACTTAGTTTCTAGTTGAATGCAAGACTGTCAGGTTTTTTCTCAAAAAAAAAAAAAGTATATCAGTAACTTGTTTGAGTACAACCAAAAATATTCAGAAGATGATTCATGCCTGACTGAAGTTTGTACCAATTGACAAGCAGAGCTAGAGGCAGTCTGAGTGACTGTGTCATTTACACTACAACAAGAGAAGGTAATTAAGAAGTATTTTGAAGAAGAGGAAAGCTAACTGTACCCCAACAAAAATCTCTCAAAATTGTACTCCAACCCAATAACGCGCATGCACAAACTTATGAACACCTAAAAATAGTTAGTATGAACACTTTATATCAACAAGTATGAACATCGAGAAATTAAGACGGGTGGGCCCTTTTGCGTTCTACTTAACAACCTGGCCTAACTTTAACCATTTCCATTAATTTCCGTGGGGACCACATATATAACTGTTATAACTGTCAATTTAAGCACGCGATTAAATTAATTTAAGCATGTTTTTCACATGGACATAACGGCTGCATCTTCTGACACCCATAACGACAGCACCTTCTGCTGCGTAGGGTGTTCATACTAGATGTAATTAGGTGTTCATACCTTCTATATGCCCTTGTTCATACGGTGTTCATAGTATGTTCAGACCTGGTGCAAAAATAGTATTCCTGCTCTCCAAGAAAAGAGTAAATTACTGTGTTGGATGTTCAGTGTTTGTTCGTCTGGCTTTCCATGAGGTATGATGTGGGTGTTCAAACTAAATATGTTGCGTTGTTCATATCAGTGGAGGAACTTGTTCATACTTTGCTACACGTCGTTGACGTTGTGCAGTGCTCTTCCTCCTTGGACTTCTTGGGCAGAGCGTGCGTGCACTCGCGACCAGCGAAGACCAAAGATTGTCTATATCGTAGGAGATAGCATCAAATTGGTGGAGATCGTCTCAATTGCCGGAGATCGACATATATGGCATGAGACTGACGGAGATTTGTTTGAGATTGCCGGAGATCGCAAAGATCGCCGAAGATCGTCAGAAATCGCCGAGGTCGCCAGCTCAAATTGACCGGACCAATTCAGTATGAGCAATCTTCGTTTGTTCGTGTGTACGGACGGTAAGTAGTTTACTATTTTTGTCATTTTTCAAAAATAGTAAGATGGAATGATTGTTTGTTATGTTAAAAATAGAAAAGTGGGTTGGGGTACAAAGATGAGGGATTAGAGGTGGAGTAGAGAAAAGATTTTCTCTTTGAAGAATCACATTTTGTTATTCATGAAGCAAAATCTAAGAAGACAATACATTCTGGACAGCACATTTCATTGTTAGGACTATGGAGACAAAAAAAACTTTGCTGCTGTATATTATAGATTTTAAAGTTTGAACAATTTCAGTGTTAGGAGAAAAAAATTTATTAGATTTTTTATAGCGAAGAGGTAGATGAGAAGATTGGAGTTTGGAGAGTACTAATTAATTATAGCTCATAGTATTAATTCAAACTTCAAGCACATATTTCTGATTTCTGAATCATGGCCTTCATGAATTGGAATTGACAACTGACTTAAATCCTCCAATCTCCCACAAAGAAAGACTATGAACTGGCTTTGCTACTGGAACACAACCCGGTTCTAGAGAAAAAAAAAGAAAAAAAATACTCAATTAAGTCAGTATCATTATTTTATTTGAAATTTACCAAGAAATTATGAGTTTTTAATTTTTTTTAAAAAAAAATAGGAGCGTGAAATTAGGTGATTTGCTCCATATGTTATTAGATTGGTTCAAGTTTTATATATTACACTTACAAACTGAAGTGATAGGTCAACAAACTCAAATATTTTAATAACATACAAAAGTTTTTTTTTTTTTTTTTTTTTTTTTTTTGAAGTAGAATAACATAAAAGTTTGAATCCTGATGATAACTCTTATCTATATCCCGTTAGAAAACAATATGTATGGGCCGATTATATTATATAATTTGCTAACATATCTGCATATTATAAGCCAAATTTCTGATCCAGATAAGAACGAATGATACTTTGCAACTTCAAATATAGTTTAACAGTTGGGCATGACCATACTTTATTGCAAATAACTTGATATATACACAATTTGAATGCTCTGTCTGCTTTCAAAGAAATATCTTGATGCCATGACTTCATGCAAACAAACAAGGCCAGTTTTTAAAAGTTTTGATGGAAAAAAAATTAAGAGAAATCTCCAATTGGGGGCATATTCAACAAATGGAAGCTAATGCAAAATTAAAAAAAAAACTTAATCATATGTACGTAAAATAAAAAATAGAATTAGTTGTGGCCTTGTGGGTCTTTCTTAAGCGAACTGCAACAAGTGCTTAATTATTTCTTATTTGCTCACCAAGTGTATAATATCTTATATGCTAAAATAAGCAAGTATATCAATGGCCTTGACAAGTATATCAGTATGATCAGGCTTCACATCAGCATGCCTTTATTGTTATTATGCCAGTGCTAGCTATCCTTTTGTAACGGAGGCACATTAATACATTATCCCTCCTTTTGTCTTAAATTGCCAAACAATTCAAGATAGAGAATTAGATATTTCTATAAGAATGTAGCTTGGTGTGCCTAATTAACTGCTTGCTTAATTAACAATCCATATATCAGTTCCTACCTATTGCTATTGTATTGTATTTGAACTTTTGAAGCTTTTGTGCTTGATTCAGAGTTGTGGAGGTATTGGGCCGGGATGTATATGCATCTTGAAACATGGTCTGGATCTTTAAAATTGATTGCCAAGGCAAACTTATATATATAACCATTAATTCGAATGGGCCGGGATGTACATGTTTGCTCTCCAAAAATTTGGCATTTGGGTTCACTAATAAAATACAAGAAATCCAAATCAATTCGAATATTAATAACAGCTTATAGGTTGATCAAACGCCCTGATGCGTCCCTGTACGTACTCTTCTCGAGAACGTATAAATAAAACCGACTCTGTATTCTATTACTGAAACCGACACCCGCTTTAATAAAAAAAAAATTAACAATCACAACAGAAACAGAGAGAGAGAGAGATGGAAGTCCGAACTGGCGAATCGATGGAGCGGTCGAGGGCCAATCGATGCTACACAAATCGAAGCAACGATCAATGAATTTAGGTGCGTGGTCTCTTTTTTGGAATAAATTTTGTGCTCGTGTCTTGATAAGTGTTTGGAACAATCGTTATTGATTGAATTGTAATGATTATTTTGGTTTGTGATTATTTGCGTTGCAACTCATCAAGATCGAGCTCAGTCCATAATTTTTCCTTTAAAAGAATGGTATTCGTCCTGTGATATGGAACTCCGGATTCTTCTGGCTTCATTGTCTCTATTGTTATTGATTATTGTCCGACAAAGTTAGCATTGACCAAATGATTGATTGATCAATTTATTGATTAATTGTCATTGGTATTGAGTTTTGTTACCTGTCATTGACTTCAGTATGTTCAAATTGGGACTGTGAAACCAAGAACTGGTATTAAGAATATATGGTATGACCATTTACCAGACTTAAATTGATCTTAAATTGTCATTTAATTTGAAATTGATCTTAAACTGCAATGGGGAACACTAGGTTTCTCATGTACTCTTTTATACATCTTTTCCGCAGCTAAGGAAGAAATTGTTAAGTTGCCACCTTTTTCACTCTCCTCTCTAGTCTGTTAATCACATTGTCTCAGTTAATTAGTATCAATGCAAACCTTAGTATTGAAACTGAAATTTTGATCATATTCTTGAATTGCTACAGTACAGTATAATGTATTATTATAATGTGTAGTAAACTAATAATGATATACGTCCTGTGATATTATTCCATTAAAAAACAAGTTCGCACACACACATATATATATATATATATACACACACACACAATATTGACGGATTAGTTGAGAGAATCTCGGAAATAGTTTTAATTTTTTTACAATAATTCTTGCGAACATATGTGTATGCAGCAGCAGCTGCGTGATTCACATTACGGGTTAAGCTTGCCTATGCGTGATTCATGCATACATGGATTCAAATCCTTGTAGCTCTGATCGATAGAGGGCATCTGCTACTTACCAGCATCTATTTAAATGGCAGAAGCCGTCACTGATTACAAGCATCCACACAGCTAGTACACAGTTACACTTACACACCTCTTCTGTACTAATCGATAACCTGAGTTGATCGAGTAGCAATGTTGCTGCAAATCATCACCTTGTTCCTTGGCTTTGTAGCTGCCGTCACTCGTGAAGTGGCTGCCGAGACGTATTACACGGGATCCCAAATCTTTGAGATCACAGATTACGCCATTGTGAAGGAAGGCATCAAGAGCGGGAGCTGCATACAATCCAGCCCGTTCACCGTCGGCGGATACCAGTGGGTGACAGAGGTCTATCCGCAGTCAAGTAGGCAGGAAAACGCCGACTCTATAGGTATCTTTGTCCGGCTGGTAAATACAACCGACAAAGTCAAGGCGATATTCACCAACCATCTTCTAGACTGGACGACATCCACATGGTCGTCCAATACACCGCAATCGCCCTCTGTGATGGATTTTACTGGTGGTAACGCTGCCGAGTCGATATGGGGTAAGAAAACCTTCATGAAACGGTCCGAACTCGAGGGCTCAAACTATCTTAAAGACAATTACAAGCTTCAGGTGAAGACGACACTTTGGGTGCAGAAAAGCTCGACATCAGTCACCGTACCGCTCCCGTCAACAGTTGTGCCGGAGGTTTCTACTGCCTAGTACTGATAAGTTAGTTAGTTTTGAGCTAAGTGCCTGCAGTGAACAATTTGCTGTTGCATTGATCGATCACATTGTACCTGCTTTAGTTTAAATTCAATAAGGACGACCGTAGTCGGGTCCATCCGCTCGTTTTTCGATCTATCAATTTCATGAAGAACTGTTTGATTGTTACTTTGACAAGCTTGTTTTTTCTAGCTGTTCTACCTTTCCATAAATGATTGCTATATATCTGCACTTCAAATTGTTCCACTGCTTTGAATCTAAAAAATCTAATCGGCATGCATAATTAGCTGTTTTATCTCATTTAATCTGCTTTAGTTTAAATTCGAATAAGGATGGCCGAAGTCGGACCATTCGCTTGTAATTTTGCGTTGATTTCAATATGAAGCACTGCTTGTTTGTGAGTTCAAGTACTGGCTAGTTTTTTTTAGCTGCTGTACTTTTCTATGGTTGTTCTTATTTGCACTTCAAATTGTACCACTCTTTTGAATTTTAATCTTATAACTAGGGCATTAATATGCCCCAGAAGACCCCCAACCCCTGCCACCAAAAGAAAAAAAATTATACTAATTGCCTGGTAACAAATTGGCATACGAACTTTTAAAACTCCGAACTTTTAAGTTTTAACTGTGAGAAACACAAACCGTAACTATGCATCTTGTGAAAAAAAACCCTTCAACTGATAATTTGTCATCTAATACTCAGTTATAAGGTATGAAGTGACCAATATACTCTTAAAATGTCAATCAATACCCTTTGAGGATCCATTATCGTATGCATGGAGTCCAGTATAATGAAAGAATCATGCCAAATTGAAATAAATCCTAAGTGTTGAGACATAAAAAACTTACTGGATCATCTTGAAAACACCATGTATATATAACTAGACTGGTACAGCCGCACGATACTGGCATGAGGAACCACACTCATCCCCTAACGATTCTATAGGCGATCGATGATTACAATAAGTACGGACCACACCCACTAAAAAGTAAAACCCCTTTAAAACCTTCTAGTAGCATAAAGATAATTTCTTTTGCCCCCTCATCAACATGCCAGAAAATTACTTTTTTTCCCTCAGGAACATCTTACAATCTCTCTCAGCATATGAAATCACCTTTAATTTGATCGAATCATCAACAGATGCAGAATGTTATATATATTATGACAACAACAACAACATGAGTGCCATTCAGTCCCATTTAACCAAACCCCAATTAATGAAGATATTGAGTAAAAACTTATAAAAAGTCAGTTCATCTTCAAGTCAAACACTAATTTAAACAGCATTCCCTGAATTTGGGTTACTTTGTGCTGCTCTGGAGTTCCAAACTTGTATTCAAACTATTTCAGTCACCAGGCCCATAACCAAAAAAGCCCAAATCTTGAATTTCCAAAGTTTATCAAAAGTGATAATTCCGAACGGAATAAACGGTTTATTGGATCCTATAACAGGCCGGGTAGGTGCATAACTCCATATACATAATCATACATCTGACCCAAAGTATATGAAGTACAATGGCCCAATGTATATATATAACTCCATTGGGCCTAATATATACAGTTTGTTTAAGAAACTCAGCCCTGATATACAAGTGGCAAGTCCCCAATTTTAAAATGCAATTTAACATGCAAAACATTTGGAACATGTTGAGTAATTTCTAGTTGAGAGATTATGTTTATGTCTTTGCAAAGCGGCCCTGTATATAAGCGCATATATACATCGTTTGTCTGATATATCTATCTATACGACTAACATCTAGTGTCATTTAGTATAGTAGTTTACAGGAACCGTAATTAAAATTGTCTTCAAATTGTATATTAGTAATACAAAATTTTATATCTAGATGAAATATGCTATAAAAGTTTATTCATATATCTTTTATGCATATATCTTTTTCCAATTTAATAGGAGTAAAACTATGGTGCTCTTAGGAGCACAGAGACATCTCATACTCCTAACTCAAAAATTATACTAAACCACCATGAAATGTTGATTTATCATTCTCATTAAATTCTTTATATGAAAATTTTTTATGATACAAAAATTTTACATTTTTTGAGATTTTTAAGTATTTGTTTGTATTTTTTTTATTGATGACATAGTTTTATATATTACTTTATTATTATTTTGAGTCATTCTAGAAAATCCCAAAACATATACTTAAGAAACTCAAAAAATGGAAAATTTTTGTATCAAAAAATGGAAAAAATTTTGTATCCTACGAGCTTTTCATATAAAGAATTTAATGAGAATGATAAATCAACATTTCATGATACTTTAGTATGATTTTTTAGTTAGAAGCATGGGAAGCCCACTAGATATTTTAGGACGTCTGAACAGCATCATGGAGAAGAAAATAACAAAATTCCTGGAACCGGTACAAACGAACTGCTTTCGTCATTTATTGTACGTAGGCATACATACGTACCTAAACATGGCGATATGATGCTTCATGCTTGCAGCATCATGACAAGCTTGCATGACTGAAATGAAATAATCCAGTCTAGTCAGTCAAGATACTGGTAAATAATTTTATTCCAGACCAGAATTGTCATGCACTGAGATACTAAATTGCAAGTTCTCGCCAGTGGTGATGAGACAATTAGCTAGCCTGTGCCTGCCTGGGAAGAGGGAATCAATCAATCAACAAGTCCATGTCAGTCCTAGTACTTTTTTTTTTCTTCTTTTTTTGTTTTTTTTTCCGGGTAGTTGAGTTGACTGGGTTTCAAGTCGTTTTGTTATAACTGGCCACAGATTGGGCATATATTGGGGTTCGGATTTTTTGTGGGTTCGCCTAGAAATTTTTTAAAGAGTACAACATCCGTCCACAATTAAATGAATTTATACCTTTTACAATTTGTTTCCAATTTGATATTATTTTTCTATTCGTCTCTTGTTTCTCCAATGTTAGATTACCCTTTTATCTATATTATTTAATTGGAACATTTATTATGTAATGATTACAAATTGAGGGCATAAAAGTAATTTTACTTTTCCACTAATTCCTTTAACTTTTCCTAAAAATTCATTTATTCATGGATAGAGGTTGTATAATATAATAGTGGCTCATTTTTAAATACAAAAGTTAATAATTTGTGTCATACTGGTGTTCACAAATCTTTGAGCAAATCTAATCATAGGAGGGATTCAATGACACCAAATTTTGACACAAATATTGTTACACAAAAGGATGTAAATTTATGAAAAATCTTAAAAATAGAAAATCTTTTATAAACATGTTCATTTACTTATAAATCGGTTGTATTTCAAATTTCAATCAATTTGAGTGTCATTTAATACTCCATCAATGGTCATCAAGTTTATATGGTAATTAGAACGGTCTAAATTTAATGATTCTTGATGGAGTATCAAATGATACTCAAATTGAATAAAATTTGAAACACAATCGATCTATAAGTAAATGAATATGTTTATAAAAGATTTTCTGTTTTTAAGATTTTTTATAAATTTATATGATTTAGTATAATTGTTGTGTCATTGATCCCTCCTCATCCAACTAATGGTTTATCATCTCTGCTATATTATACTGCATAGTATACGATGCGAAATCATGTTCACACCTCTTGGGGAATAGTATATTCTAGAAGAGTGCCTCACGTTGCTCCGACAATGTCAATTGAGATAGTTTACAAAAAGTTTCTTATGACTTTCATTCTTATTTTTAAGATTTTGTTATGTTTTTTAATTTATTTTTAAAATTTTCAAAATATTTTGAAGTTATCTTTTCTCTTTCTAAGTTTGTATTACATTGAAATTTTTCATTATCGACTTACCTAATAATATGTTTGTAGATTTATATATATATTTTTAATTTATTTTTAAAACTTCTGAAGTATAATATTAAAGAGAAATTATCTTTGCCCCTCTTAACTATCCCCTTATCCATTTCCCAAACTAAATTGGTAATATTTTCTCTTTTCTTTTCATACTCTCATAAATTTTAAGTAAATTTTTTTATTCTTGATCTTTCTATTGTATATATATATATATAAGTATTTTGTTCGATTGAGGATGTGAATTGCAATCGGTAAAAGTGATTTGTTGTATTTGAAAAAGAATTTTTAACTAAAAACGTATTGTGGTGCGGTAAAGGAGTTTTTTTAAGGGGTACAGTTATCAACTTCCAATATTAAATTGACTATTATTATCATGAACTGTTTACACATTTCCTAATAAAAAAATTCTATTTAAAATAAAATATGATTTCAATTGTTGTTGTCGTTGAAAGTTAATCATATTATTATTATCTTCATATTTCTTTTCTTTTTTTTCAATACCATGCAATTCTTTATTATCGAATAATGTATTTTTAAATTTTTTTGAAGTAGCAGTAAAAGATTGTACTAAATTTTATTCGAATATATTTTTTTTTAATTGTTTTTTGACGATGATTGACTTATCACTTATAGTTTCAAATATATATTTCCTCAATTTAATATCTTTAATGATTTATGTAACATAAATAGAGAATGGTAACACAAATCATAAAATTAAAGTTGAAGCTTGTTTAGTTCCACATATAATGCGTAATAGAAGCTTCTAAAATTTACTAATACGAATTTCCAAGTATTTTATTATTTAGTTGCAAAGTTTAATTTGCTCATCTAGATTAGAACTGTTGTTTAAAGAGAAAATAAATAAATATTGTAGCTAGCACTGTAGCTTTGAGTGGCTTTGTGGGTCCTGATCAAACAAGATTAGAATACTATAATAATAAGATGAGTACAGGTTCTTTTTGAGTGACTTTTGTGGGTCCTGATCAGACAAGTAGCTGGTGGGAAAGGTTCCCAAAATAAAGAAATAAATACATACATGACTAAATAAATAAATAAATTTTGAGGATCAAATAATCACAAGTTTTGGTGCCCCATCAATAACCACAAAATTAAATCTCTAATAACTATATTTTAAATTATTCAAAAACAAAAATAATTAATAGAATGTTTTGTATATGTCATGTTTTATGTGTACACAAAAAATTATATTATTTTGATTTTATTTATATGTGCATCAAGCATTAACAAAAATCAACGGTTCAAATTTTATAATTTTTTTGTCTCTCTTGATGGCTATCGAAACGAAGTTAAATTTTCATCATTTTTTACGTATAGGGTATTGAGATGATTTGGAATACATCTAACAGTTTATATTTGTCAATTTATTTATAATTTATTTATAATTTATTTATAAAATTATAAAATTTTATAATTTTATTTATGGTTGTTGGATCCCTCCTCATAAATTATAACTCAACTCACAAAAAATATTATAACTGCAGAACGAGTTCTAACTGGTAACCAGTGGAAAAGCAAGTTGGAGCTAATCTAGGCTCATTGAAATGGAAACGTATGGTAAGGTACTGTTGAGTACTGTGACATGAGAATTAGTACCAATTTTGTTTATTCAATGACTGACTTAATATTCATGTTAATAACATAATTATTCAACTTTTATATGGTACTTCAAAATTTAATTTGAATACAAAATAAGTTGAATATTGATACTAAGTCGTTTAACATGAATAAATAAACATATCCCGTTAGGTATACTTAATAGTTTTGTCTATATATGAGTTCTTTTTAGAAATATATACAAAATATTATTGGGGGAAATTGAATTATATAGTGCATAAATTAATTTTTTTTGTTGGCGTCCTAAGAGTTGATTTCCGATTTAAGATTTTTATATTGTACTTCTTTTTATTTATTATTTTTCTGTAAAGACGATATCCTTAATACACAATCGATATTATCAATTTTAGCGATATAATTCAATTGGTGCGAAAAAATTGATTTTTTTGAAGTAAAATTCGCCAATATTGTTTATTCATAAGAGCAACATAAATTATGTTTATATAGAGAATATCGTATATATTTGCTGCAATTAATGCCTTGTTACTTATATGATAAAAATTAATTAATTAATTAATACAATTCAATGGAAGAAAAGTACAAACTAATTAAAAACACTTAATTGGTAAAAGGTATTAATATTGATGTGACGGAACGAACAATAATGATCTAGCTAGCTAGTACCTAATATAAATTGCAGTTAACTTGGCATCGGTTTTAGAAAAGCAGGGTCTGCTTTTCTAATCGGATGATCGGTATCGGTTGTTGTACCGATTTTAAAATATTTTGATATTTGCTGCACTGATCTCAATGTACTTTGGTGTTTCTCAACCGTCGAATTATCCGTTAACTTGTTACATGGTTAAAAGATTGCAATTCATATATTGTGCTAATTAATTGCAATATATATACAGAGCCATTTATGTGCTTATATAATTTACATGTGCACTCAGTACGTTTCTCATCACTTCTAACAGTAACTATCCATGACAGGAACGTTTCTTAATTTCCCAACATATTTCCTGCCTTATTATATACTCATTAATTATATACCAATTGTCATTTTATATACGTCATTACAATAAAACGTTTTGCTGACGAGATTAGCTGAAGATGACGTATATATATAGGGATATATATTTCTTGACCCAGTTTCTTAATTAATTAGTCTACGAAGATAATTAAGGACAAGAAGTCTGATGCAAATTCGTAACAGATCTTAGATATTCGATTGGGAATTCTCAACACCATTAATTGAATTTTTAGTTGACTCATGGGGGTAAAGACTACCAAGTCAATATTAATCGTTGTACATATTAATTTATACAATGGGAGCTGATACGGAGATACAGAGGTACGTAGCTTCCGTTGATGATACAGAAATTTATTATTTTTTGTTTTTATACAATACAAATAATTTATTATGCAACTTATAGTCTAATTATGCATGAAAAACCAACTTGCTGATTAAATCTCTCTCTTTTAATAACTAGTCGCAGTTAATCAACCAATTCATGCCATCTTCATCCGGTTCATTATGCATTTCTCTCTTTCTAATTATATAGCTTACTATTCATATTAATTACATAGCTTATTATGCAATTTAATAAATTCATTATGTAACTTATTTAATATGCAGTTTGTTGGTTGTAGAATATATGTTAATAGAATCTTTTCATGTATGTGAATTTGTTTATTATGCATACTGATTCATTTAGTATACAACTTATTGGTTGTTAACAAATGTCTCTATATGCAGGCGAACTTATTTATTATGTGCATATAGAGAACTTGTTTATTATGCACACGTATTTATTTAATATACAATGTTTGGTTATAGTGTATTTGCTAGCATGCATATTATCAAATGGCTTTTAATGTAAGCTACTTAATTTTTTTAATTCGGTAAATTAGTTTTCCTTGTATAAGAAGACTGTTATAGCATGCATAATAAATCAATTTCGCCGCACAACAAGTCAATAAAATTGTGTGTATCAATTATGGGAGCGATCGTGCATACACTTAAATATTTATTGTGAGGTTGAATCTTGGGGAAATCTTTTTTTTTTTTTTTTTTTTTTGCATGATAGTATTTGTTATGAAATCTAATATAAGAAAGAAGAGAGTTCATTTTGGCGAGTAAACTACTGCGTTCTTAAGCTCACGGATCTTTTGTGAGCTTTACACAAAAAACATATTAATCACATCTAAATTTTGATTTATATGGCTGAATAAATTATTTATATCAAAATCATATGACATGCAAAAAATTTTCATTTTAAGAGATTATTAAGTATTTATTTGGGATTTTTTTTAATTTACATACAAAACATTGATTATTTTATTAATATTGTATACTTGCTATTAAAAAAAATCTGAAATAAATATTTAATAATTGCCAAAAATGAAAAAATTTTGCATGCTATAAGATTTTGATATAAAGAATTTATTGAGTCATATAAATCAAAATTTGGATGTGACTTGATACGTTTTTTATGTTAAACTCACGGAAGGCCCCGTAAGCTTAAGAACACGGTAGTTTTACTCACATTTTGGCATATACAGTTATTTCCAAGGACCTTCCAGTAATTTATATTTAGATGAATTAACATTTCAATACAAAAGCAAGATTTTTACTGCCACAATATTTTGGGGAGAAAATTCAATCAAATTGGGCGGTTGACTTGAAATCCATCATGTTCATTTTAGAAAACTTAGCATGCATGTTGTTATTGTGCTGGAATTCTTTCACATTTACAGTAGCAGAGTGTGGAAAACGACTTGTGTGATATTGATTTTCTGTATGAACAGGGATCCAAGAACGGCGTTTTCATTGTGTTCGTCATTGCAATGACATAAGACGAGTGACGGCACTTATTAATTAACCAACGTACGTACGTATGATGCTCCGTATGAGCAACTGAATTTTCTGAATCAAGAATGAATGAATGGATCAGGGATCAGCTCATTTGTTGCCTTGTTGATGTTTTACTTGGTGAAGATTTGTACGAGAGAATTAACTTGACCGGAAGTCGAAGGAAGTCAAGACATGACAGGACTTAATTCCGAGTTAACTTTTCGTCCTTTTCCCTGCAAATTAATTTAGTAGATACAGATTGTTAATTTTTATACTATTAGGGATAGGATTAATCGACTGACGTACTCGACGCAAACTTTCGTACCCACTCCGGAGCATGAAATTGGTATTGTTATTTAAAACACCGTTGATCTCAGTTATAAATTATAATTAAAGTCCATTTTAAATCTTATTCCACTTCTGAGTTTTTTTTTTTAAGAAAAAAAACAAATCAATTTATTCAAATTTTCATTGTCAAGATTTGTGAAGAAGTTCATTTGCAGATTAAAAATTTCATATAAAACACTGTAGTTTACTCTTAAGAATAGTGCAAATTAAAGGAGAGCAATTACTTGATAATAATTAACTTTGTAATTTCGATAATGGAAAAGAGGAAAGGGTAGTATCCCCGACGTCCCATCCCCGTAATATCTCCTAAGTAGTTTCAAACCAATTCAATTGTTAAACTGTCATTCCCCCTCTCTCCCACTTTCCTCATTTTGCTCCCATTTCCTCTTTTATTTTTCTCTTTCTCTCCGACCACGATTTCTCTCATCTTAGTCGATCTCTCCCTCGTCTCAACAATCGCTATCCCAGCCTCGCCTTCTGGCCATCGCGATCGCGGCCTCGCCTTCCGGCCATCGCGATCCTGGCCGCGCCTTCTAGCCATCGCGATCCCGGCCGCACCTTCAGGTTATCGCGATCCAGGCCGCACCTTCCGACGATCGCGATCGCCGATACCGATGGAGATGAGCACTGTGTTAGTACTTAGTACATACTACACATTTATTTTTTGTTGTGATTTGTAGTATTTTAATGGTTTTTATGTTGTTTTTGAAGTCTGTTTTGTGTTTTTGTTGTTAAAGACTGTACATTTAGGCAATAGTTTGAATGAATCTGCTTACTAAATCTCCTTTCATTTTATATAAACACTTCTAATAGTTGTATGAACACTTTTCAATACTACATAAATATTTTTCAAAACTACATAAACTCTTTTCAATTCTACATAAACACTTTTTAACAATACATAAATACTTTTCAATCTTATCTAAGCACTTTTTTAAGCCATATAAACACTTTTCGAGTATAATAGTAATTGTTTCTGTGGGCCAAGTGGGCCTGTCAATAAATGGACTTTTAGTTGTACATAAACACTTTTCAATCTTATCTAAGCATTTTTCAAAGATATATAAACACTTTTAGTGGGAAACTGATGAGTGTTTCTGTGGGTCTGTCAACGCACCGCTGAGAGCGCTAGTGGACAGGCTGGCAACGCGTTTTCCGTTTTTGGCAAGTTCGGGATGCGCGCTGGGACTGTCTTTTAGCCGAAAATGGAAAGTCAGTTTGGGGGATCTTCGTGGGGGATTTAGTTTGGGGTACTATTAGTCTCTTCCAAATTGCAAATGGCCTAGTAGCTATAGTAGTTAATTAGGATGACTTCCAAGAAGTTACGTCTTCAAATCTCCATGAGCACAAAAATAAAATTTGAAGAGCTAGACTTTAATCTTTCTATCAAATTTTTTTTTTTTTTCATTTTGAAATTTAAATGTCATCGCATAGTCCATCAACAACTTATTAACTTACATTCACACAAATATATGCCCCTTTGGTGGGTGGAGGTGGGGGGTATTTGTTGGGTGGAGCTCTCTCATTGATTTGGACTTCATAGTCACCCGATCTTATCATCTAATGGTCAACATAAGTTTTAATTGCCTCCATTTTATTTTCAAATGGAAAGTTTTTTTTTTTTCGAGATAAATCAAATGGAGAGTTTTAGCTACCTCCATTTTTTTTCAAAACCAAATTGTTAAGCACCTACAAAGTACACATTTAAATTTTAGTGTTTTTCGGGATATCAAACAATATTTAATATAGTGTGAATTTGACACCACAACTAACTCTTTAGATTGATAGAGGAGAGATGTGAGGTGCTCAACAACACATGAGACTTTTGTTGAAAAATGGAGTTAATCACATTTTTCTCTAATGGCCAGCAGAGAAGGGGCTGTTAGAGTAGGAAGATGATGTGTGGAGGCTAGTTTGAGGTTGGATATCCACTAACATTCTCTAGTAGAAAGAAAGTGAAAATTTATCATCAAGCTTGGAGGATTACTAGTGGAGACACAACTCTTGTGGTGCTAGGAGTAAGAGAAAGCAGCGAGGAAGCTCTCAACCACCATTTGTGGGAGTTTTTCACTTCCTCTTACTATAGAGGAATAAGTATGACCCGAAAACCCTTCTTTGTGAGTTACGATGCAACTAGATTAGATAGATCTTGAGATATTTGCATTAGAAATTTTTTTTTCTTCTTTTGCATGTAACCTTGAACTTTCATCTGGTATCAGAATCCATCTATCTATAAATTAAAAAAATATATCTATAACCATTTTTCTATTTTGATTCTTTTTCCAAATATTTTTGAAATTTTGTTTTTCAATAACCCTAACCACATTTAAAATCAACAAACTGACCTAAAATTAAACATAACCTTCATTAAATCAACCTCAAACCACCTATCCACGAAATACTTAAGGACTAATATATAGATATCAAAATCGATATTTACTATGTAAATATTCATGTTAAATGTGTCTATATTAAAGTTAACTCATTAAAATATTTAACTTATTTTTATAGTATATCTCAATAGTAAGTTGCATCGTCAAATATATATTTTGAATACAAAATTATTTAATTTGAATACTAATACATTCGTGTCACTTTGATATCTCTATAACACTTTTTTATACTGAAGTAGGTGTTAATTCCCTACACGGATATATAGCCTCCCTAATTAACTAGAATTAATTAAGACGACGACGCAATTGAACGACTTTTCCTCTCCAAGTCGAGTCAGTCTTGTAATATATATACTCTTTTGATTACGATCCATTACACGACACGGCATTAACATCCCTGCCCCCTGTCTGAATGACAAACCGGGTTTTCTCATGTGCAATTACTTTGCAATTCCTGTTGACTTTGAAAGTTTGAACAGTCTCAAGTCTGATCAGTGATTATTCTCTCTGTATCCCAGTTCTTAGACTTTGGAGTGTGCTAGTTAATTAATTAGCTGGCGATGAGCTGAATTGATTATTTACAATCTTGATAGGATTGGGAGAGTGCTTATCCCTATAGTACTGCAAGTTGCAGTTAATCATGTGGGTAGTTGGATACGTGTGGATTTAGATCTCGAGACAATTCAACGGACCACGTGATTAGCTGCAATTTACAGTACTACATATGATGTGAAATTGAATGGTGGGCCCTCCAATTTTAAATGGACGGCTAAGAGTACTCCAGAACACCTATTAAATTTAGGGGAGTGCTATTTTGAGGGCTCAAATTGTTATATTGAGGGCAGAGAGAGAAACTTTTCCAATTGTTCCAAGTTTACCCCTCATAAAGAGTTTGCATACTTACTAAGATTAAAACTGCATTAACAAATGCACTAACTACACAACCTATGACCAATAAATTTTTTAGGCTCTCCTTTCTAAAAACAACAGATATTCAATATATTTGTTGCAATGGCAAATAGATTAAGGGGAGTGCTATTTTAAGGGCTCAAAGTACTATATTGAGGGCAGATAGAAAATAATTTTTCTAAATACCAATTTTAACCTCAATTAATGATATTTAAATTTAGCTTCAAATCAGGTTTGCTGCTAAACATAAAATACTAGAGTACACGGCGGTAAATCATTAATTGTTTGTCTCTGTACAATTTAATTTTGTTGTATCAATTATGTTATTAACTTTCTATTATATACCATTAAATTATGCTCAGTGAATCAGTGATCACAATAGCTGTTAAATTATGCTCAGTGATCACAATACTGTTAAATCATTAATCTACGGATGATACACTTTGAACTTAGATGTGACAAAATCTGATCCGACCCGAAAAATCTACCCTGACCCGACTTGCATTTTGGGAAAAGCCAAACTTACCCGAACCTGAACAACCCGACACCCGAGATGATCCGAAAATCGGGTGACCCGAATGGCTGAACCCGACCCGAAACCCGAGACGACCCGAAATCAGATGCCATAAGATATAATACACTAGCAATCGTCAAACCCGATACCTGACCCGACCCAAGACCCGAAAATATGTCGGCAACCGTCAAACCGATACCAGACCCGACCCGACCCAACACAACCCAACACGACACAAAATGACCCGAGACCCGAATATATGCCGGCACTGGCATGTCAACCCGAAAACCGACTCGTAACATGGCATTTTCATTTGGTCAAACTGACCCGACCCGAGACCCGAAAAATGCCGGCATTGGTCAATTCGAAACTTGAACCCGACCGGACCCGACCCGACAAATTGTTACCTCTGTTTGAACTTCAACTTTACTAAGTACTTCTGTGCTGAATTAATTTATCACAGACTATACTCACGGATAATATAATAAAAAAATAAAAATAAAATAAAAAAGAAGAAATAACATTTAAATTTATAAAAACCAGCATCCAATACATAAGAAAATAAATTAAAAAAATAAACAAAAAAAATATTGTAATTCATAAAGAACAATGTATTGTCACAAAAGAGGTGACAAAAAAAATTTCTGCATTCTTGAGCTGTGTTTTCTCTCGTAAAATGGATTCCTGAATTGAATAGCTTAGCTGGTCATTAATGGTGAGTTACTCTTGAGTTTGGTTAGAGAAAGAACCGGGGATAAAATTGGTATAGAGGGGGCAAAAAGTTTATGTGCCCACAAAATAGTAAAAGTTGCCCTCAAAATAGCACTCCATTAGATTAAAGGGGAAATTGCGGAGAGACAACTTTCAATTTTGTTACAATATAAAGAATTAAAGATCGATTGACTTCTTTGGGAATAATTAAATATTTTGAACAAGTGTTTAGGCTCTCCTTTTCTTGATTTTTCTCAGTTGAATGTTGTGCTTCTCATTTTAAATTTAAAAGAAAAATATATTGTAATTACAATATCAACTATTTTGGTGTGCATATATAATACATAAAAATGTCGTACAAAATAAACATTTAATATTAATTGTTCAAAATAAACAATAAAACTTGAACAAGTGCTCTCAAATATTTAGCCATGACATGTATGATTTAATTACAATTAGAGTTTATTGGTTATTCATCTTATATATCAAATAAATTTATTAAAAGGATAAACAACTATTAATCTAATCAAATTTAATTTGTTGTCTATGTGAATAATTAAGAAAAATTTTAAAATTGAAACCGAAATTGATTTATATTATTTATATAATTGAAAAATATATCATCTACAATTCATTTGTTTGAATAATATTTTAGTTTAAGATGAGGGTTCCAATGCCTCCATTTTTTTTTCTTAATAGAGTATATGCTATCAGCTTTATAATTGAGAAATATATATACTGGGTGTATCGTCATGTACGGCCTGCTATTAGTTTAATAGAGTATACTGCATCATAAAATGATACTTATTGGCAACAAAGAAATTATCAAAATAGATTTTTTTTTTTTTTACAACACGTAAGAAAATTAATAATCTAATCCCACCTGTTTAGTATCAAAACAATTAATCATAAATGAAGCAAATATATAAAAGAACTCTATTTGTCACGGCAACAAATATATTGAAGATTTGTTATTTGTTTGGAAAGGAGAGCCAAAGCAATTTATTGGGTGTAGGTTTTGTAGCTAATGCATTCCTTAATTTTAGCAAATGTGAAAATCTTAAGATCCCCACGTTCCTATCCCCCCTTATTTTCTTCCTGATGTGGCGCAGCGCGCATTGTGCAGCGCAGCGTGCAGCGCGTCTGGACGAACGCGGCTTCTCCAGATTCGTCGCGCTAAAATATAAATACCTATGATATGTGGATAAATGTCTGTCTGAGAAATATAAATACCTATGTTATGTTGATGTGAATTGTTCTGTGAAATATAAAAGATAAATATTTATCTTAGAAATATAAATACCTATGTTATGTGGATAAAAGTCTGTCTGAGAAATATAAATACCTATCTCAAAAATATGATCACGTGATCGGGGAGCGCACGCGTCACGTAGGGGGCAACTTGCTTCTGCGCGTCGCACGGAGTCACGCGCTTTCCATTTTTGGAAAACACGTTCATAATGGAAATCATGCGTTTTCCATTTTTGGAAAGCGCGTTCGTAATGGAAAGCGTGTTCGTCCGAGAATGTGAAATATAAATACCTGGATTTGTGGTATAAACACTTGGTTTCAAAATATAAACACCTAGCGACACGAGTTGTGCAGCGACGCGTTTTCAACATTTGACTGATCAACACGCTTTTGCCACATGGCGTACTCTGATTGGGGGGGATTTTGTCCGGGGATTTCGCTCCGGATATTGATAGTCTCACCCTTAGCAAATATATAAACACTCTTTATGAGGGGCAAAGATGACATATTGAGGAAAGTTTATCTCCCTATCCTCAAAATAGCAATTTGAGCCCTCAAAATAGCACTCCCCTTAATTAGTGACCATTAATTTTAAATTCAAACTGGATTTTTGTACGTAGACACACATTACAAGGGAGTATAGTAATTAATTGTAGTGATAAAGAAGGATAGCATTAATTGTCCCTATACAATTTTTGTGTGATGTCAATTATGTTATTAACATTTACCTTATAAATCAACTTTGATCAAAGTTTATGCATCAGATTATTTAGTACAAAATAAAAAATTGAATATTATGTACATTTTTTAAAAAATTATGTTATTAACCTTTACCTTATAAACTCAACTTTGATCTAATTAATACACAAAAAATCAATAAGAGAACATTTAAATTATAACAAAAAATTTCAAGTTACTACATAAAATTCAAACATTTAAAAAGATGGCTGGATCTCCCACGCACTGGATGCAATAATATTTAGGATGAATATTATCTCATTAAACATTACTAAGCAACTATGTATCTCGCAATTAAACATTTTTTTGTACTTTGATATATTAAAAAATTTGGTGCACAAAAGGTACTACAAAAATTTTCATATCAGCTGGTGGATGAATGTTTAATTTACCCCTTTAATTTTTACGGCAAGTTTCCAATAATAAGCTAATAGCTAATTTTTCTTAATTGTCACAATATTTAATGAGAAGAAAGAGGTCTTTAATAAGGGCAAGATGGGTACTAAGATGAAGAGTATTCTCTTTGCTCTCAAAATAAGAAATCTTGCCCTCAAAATAGCACTCCCCTTTTTTTTTTGTAGGTATCTTAACTATATAAGGAAAAAAAATCTCTCTCTCTGATTTAATTTCTAGGACCTTTGTAAAATTTTTAGTTAAATGTGTGCTGTACTATGTATTTTACTTTCGCCCAAACATGTTTGTAAACAAAAAAGGATGGGAGTAATTGACAACTAACTTATAATTTGATGACGGTGACAACAAACCTCCAGATATATATATATATTTTTTTAAAAAAATCCTAAAAATAGAAAATATCTTACAGATATGTTCTTGATTTCATAAATTATTTATTATTTTTAAATATGATCTAATGAAGATGTTGATACTCCATCAGATTTCATTAGACTTAGAGCATCTCCAAGAGATGTCGTAAAAATAGATTCCAATATACCTATATTGGATGTCATCCTAAAATTTTTGGGAGCAAATTTCATCTCAATCTCCAACAGATTCCCAAAATATGGATCCTAATACATTTAAACTGGGCCAAAATATGGATCCCAATACATTTGAACGGTCTGGATTTGGCTCTGATTTTGGGAAGTCATATTGGGAGTGCTAAAAATTGGGCCAAAATAGTTCAATTTGGCTCTGGTTTTGGGAGTACTAAAAATAGGGATAGCTGTTTGGGTATCTCTTGGAGACGGTTTCCTCTCCTTAATTCCCAATTTTTAGTTTTAGGAGTGTTTTACGACGTCTCTTGGAGATGCTCTTAGGGTGTGTTTGTTTTGGTGAAGATAAGCCTGCAAAGCAGGTCCACATGCTGCATTTGTAAAAAACATCTGTTTGTTTGTTTGTAGATGCTTTTATTTCCTGTAGTTGCTCTTCCAAAACACTTCCAGGTGCAACAGCTCGTCCTTCGCTCAATTTCAACGCAAGACGAGTTACATATCAACATTGAGACAAAAATGGTATAAATATATGCGCTGCTTAGGAATCTTTTTATTTTCTATTGGAAAACTTCCAATTATATAACAATTAGTTCCTTAATTTCAGCACCATGTAAACATTGCCGATCCATATATAGAAATATCTTAGAAAAAATATTATATATTTTTTAATGTTACAATTGTACATAAACAGTAGTATAGTAAGAATTGTATCTCTATCTACTGCATTAGAAATTACTTTGCAGTTGAAGATACACGTATTACTAGTTTCGTTGAAACAAACAGGCCCTTAGATTGTTACAAATGTTATGAAATTTTGATTGTCTTTTATGGAGTATCAAAAGGTATCCAAATTGAATAGTATTTAAAACATAATCAATATATAAGTTCAAGCACATGTTTGTAATAAAAACGGGTATATAAAATATAAGTCAATCAAAAGAATTATTAAAATCTAACAAAATGAAAAGGTTACAAAGTTAAATCTGTACAATATTTTTTGAGTGAGGTTATGGTACTATTAATAGTACAGATTTCTCCATACTATTGATCCGCATCTCTAATTTCAAAATACTAATACTCGATCCAAACTGTTCATTATGATATTCATATGCAATTTTACTTATAAACCAAATTTTATATATTTTAGAATTTATTTACTATTTTTTAAGATATTTTAAAAATGTCACTTGATTGAAACATTATGAACCATCTAAATAAGTGACATTTAAAATAGTAAATAAATTCTAAAAAATATAAAATCTGGTTTATAAATAAAATTGCATATAAAGATCATAATAAACGGTTTGGATCGAGTATTGGTATTTTGAAATTAGAGATACACTTATCCCCATTTCTTAAATTTACCATTTAATTATTGCATAGAAATAGAAATGAATTTATGAATTATATAGGAGCCCTAGTAGTGCCCTAGTCAATGTTCCACGCAAAGTAGTTGACAAAGAAGTTGCCACAGAGAAACAAGATCTAATCATCATTCTTATCACTTTGTACTAGCCAATTGAATATGTTGACCTTGTATAAGAATTCAAAATATATAAAAGAACGGTCTTCACTCTTCACAAATGAATAAGAAAAGAAAAAAAGAAAAAAAAGAATTACGTCACATTGTGTGACGGAAGCGGTGTGACGTCACACCGCTTTGTTAGTTTGTTTGGTACTGTGATAGAATTTTCCACTGAAAAGCACATGAATCCAAAACTTGTACAGCCTATATAAACAGGGCAATCTCCTCCTTAGTCTCCTTCAAATTCCTTTTGCACCTTTCCGAAAAGTGCAAACTGTAAAAACTTATTAAAAGTGATAAATAGACATAGTTAGTTAGTTGTACATTTATTTGGTTTCTTTATGTTTCTCATGGACCCGATATGGAGACGGAGATCGTCCCCGGTGAGCCTCGAGCTCAGCGTCGGTCTGGGCCCTGTCGACACCACCATGTCGCCACCGTCTTCGGTAAGTTATAAATTTCCATGTCTCTGCATATGATTGCTATAGTTTTGTTCTTCAGTTTGTTTCAGTTGTGAAAAAACTGAGAATGATGAACAGATGGTTTGACAATTAATTGATTTGTATGTGCAGAACGAATCAGAACTTCTTCCGAGCCGATGCAGTATGCAGAGCTCCAGAGATACGCAACTGCAGGTCAGTATACCGATCCGGTAGTACGTAGTACCAGTGATATATACTGATATATATGATGGAATAATGTTTTATTAATTTGCTTGATTCAGGCAAGCGAGCTGGAAGCGAAACTGGCGAAGGTGAATGCGGAGAAAAAGAGGTTGATCGAGGAGCTCAACGAGTACACCGAAAAGTATGAGATGTTACGAAACAAAGTCGTAGACAGTCGACATCCCAATTGCTCCTCTCCAAGTGAAGACAAGCAAAACGCGGTCTCCCCGACAAAGAGGAGAAAACTTGAGAATGAAATCGCAATGAAGTTCAGTGGCAATCAGGTCGACAGTGAATGGAGCAACGAAGCCTTTCGGAATTTGAGCCCGTCAAGCCGCGAGGCGTGCATGAAGTTCCACGAGGAATTCAAACCCAAGTTCACCAAGATCGTTATGCAGACCGATCCGGCTGATTCGAGCCTTGTGAGTTTCAATACTCCACCTGTTTCATTGAAACAGAATTAACATATTACAAACTATGACATAGTCCATAATCCCTGAGATACTAAACAGCTAGTACCAACAGAAATTTAAGTGCCAATTATCTAGAGAAAACATGTTTTTTTTTTTTTTTTTTTGGAATTTTATTTGAGATAAGGTGTAAATGAATTGAATTTATGAACAGGTTGTGAAAGATGGATACCAGTGGAGGAAATATGGACAGAAAGTGACCAGAGATAATCCATCTCCAAGGGCATATTTCAGATGCTCCTTTGCTCCTTCATGTCCTGTGAAGAAAAAGGTAATTAATCAAGCGCCTTCAATCTTATATTTTATGTTGTTATGTATTTTATATTTTTATTTCTACTTTTATATGTTATGTACTAATTAAAATCCACAAAATCTGATCATTTAGTTAATATTGCATGTGCTAGTTTTTATTCATAGAACATGGTATTTGTTCAGTTGATTTAATTTGAATTTCAGAAACTAGCTATTATAATTTTCATTGAATGCTATACATTGGATATTTGCATGCCATTTTGTCGACGAATAACGCTTGCATTATTCAAAGATTCATACTGCATAACACATGATATACTGCCATGGTTACCAGTAACTAGTGTACCAAAACTGAACAAGTATTGTTGGTATCTCGGTTAATCAGGTTCAAAGAAGTGCCGAAGACAAATCAGTAATCGTTGTCACATATGAAGGAGAGCATAACCATGGTTATCCTTCGACAACCCTGAGCGAAAACCGACTCTTGTCATGTTATACTGCCAACAGCACTTCCAGCTCGACAGTCACGCTTGATCTGACGCAGACAGATTCGAACTTGAATGCTGAGAGAGCCTGTCGTGAGATCCAAAATCAAGAATTTCAATCTAAACTTGTGAAACAAATGGCGAGATCTTTAACCATGGATCGTGATTTCACGACTGCGCTAGCAAATGCGATATCCGGGAAATTTTTCGAAAACATATGTGATGTAGGTTTAGAATAAATGAATAATACAAGTCAATTGAGACTATTCCATGTTATACGAGAATTGGATCATGTGATATATATAGGTTTAGATTAAAAATTTTATGCCAAGTTTTTGAGAAAAAGATTGTAGTCTTTGCCTCCAGATGTGAAGTTTTTGTAATAAGACTGATTTCAGTCTCTTGTATTTATGTCGTAACAATATAAATAAAAGTTTAGAATTTGCAATGATGAATGTATATACTTATGTGGTAGTGCATCCTGATCATGTCATGTTTCACAATCCAAAATCATCCAAAACTGGTTCCAAATATACCAGAACAGTACAGTTAGCTGTTTAGTACTTGCTATCTAGCTGTGTTTCATAGAATGACTAGCTCTCTTTTCATACCTCCTTTTAAGAACAGGAACAACATCTAAGCAACTTCATGATAACAGATCCACAGATCATGTTTCCTTAATATAGAATACAAATGAGCTTTAAGCATGAAAAGAAGCAGACAGTCAATTTGGTCTTTGTTTGTTAACTTGTATACTTGACCAAGTTACATCTGTCTCCAGGCTGTGTCATCCAGAAAGTCACAATCAAAGTCTTAAAAAAGTACAGGTAATATCCCAGCATAATTTAGCCACTAAGTCAGATTACATAAAATAGTCACATAGATAAGATATAATAGTAAAGAACCATTTGCTTATGGTCCTTCCTTGAAAAGCACCAAGGATTATAAGCATTAGATATGTTTTCTTTTTCTCACCAATGAGTACTCCACTATCTTTCAATATTGAGCTAACACTATCTATAAGTGTAACTTGTATTGTTGTATTAACAGCTGATTGGAGATTGATGTGAATGTGATGTATACAATGCATTCATTTAACTATTGACTATTCTGCCCCCAGCACCATCTATAATCGGTATTGCTAGCTTTCATATTTGTAAGAAGTTAAAACAGAATAGCTACAAGACTAATGTATACTCTTATCAAATGACAAAAAGAACTGTTGTATTTCTGTAACTGCCGCATCTAATGTATTTTTTTTTAAAATGAATGAATGAATACAAGACTTATGCAAATTCTGGCATGAACTTCTTCAGGAAGGTGATCGGCTGTGAGTCTTGAGGGGCAATATCATCAAAAGGCACATAATATCTATCCTTATTATAAACATGGCACATTGTCATTATGGTTTTCATCAGTCGCCAGTTCCAGTTTGCTTCATTTAGATACTGGAATAAAAAATAACAAAAAAATAGTCAGTATGGTACCAAATGCAGTGCAGTAGAATTGTAAAGATGTTTTTTACTAAAGGCTGTGACCGGATTATATTTCCAGAAATTTTTAGAGATTTAAAAAAGAAAAAGAACATCTTTATGTTATCAGAATACTAAAGGCTAAAGGTCTCATGTGCCAATAGGCTGAAACTGTCAACTTAAATTCATTTTGTAGACAATCAGGAATTCTTTGCATTGATTCCTTTTTCGTACTGCTTAATTGGTATGATAATAACTTTGGTACACAGACAAACAAATTAGCAAGTCTGTGACGCTTAACCCTATATAATAACTTCATTCGAAGACTGTAACACTGCATTAACATGAAAAAGGACATATTTAAAGTTGCAAGAAAAGAGTGACAGAACCTTTCCCCAGTTTTGTTGGAGAGACTCATGAGCAGCATGGAGGTTATAGCTTGGTATTCTTGGAGAAACATGATGAGGGATGTGCACATTAATATCATGGCATAGAATTTCTATCCTATAAAATACAATAGAATATTCTAAGTTTACACTAGTAGCAGAAAATATCGACAAATAAGCCAACATATGCCTCTTAAAAGATTCAAGAACTTTTCAAACTCGATCAGGGTAAAGTATGAACAGAGGAGCTGTCATTCAGTCAGAATGCACGGCATCTCAGTAATTAATTACTTTTTGTGAAATTTTCAAAAAAGCATATGTATCCGAAAAAATTGATTTTGTAATAGTTGTAATAGAGATTGCACAAATATAGAAAAGGTCATTACTGTTAGCAAATACAAGTCATGAATAATTAATCTTTTATAGGTCAGGAAATTTCAGCAGAATTTCTCTCCACTTGCAACTGATAAATATCCAGCAGACAAATCAACTGGTCAGAGCATGTACATCATCACTCCTTAGGTATTATTCTGTAGTACAGGTTGCATCCTGGTATAATCAAGTATAGAAAAAAACCACAAAAAGCAAGAAATACTGTACCAGCGCGGGTAGTTACAATGGACAGTACCACCGAGCTGTGCTTGTGCAGCATTCCATTCTTCAGAATTTTTGAAGGGTATGTGTGGAGCAGTATGATGTACCATAGTGAATGTGCTCATCTATTACACAAATTTGAAAAAAAGAAAATTAGAATTTCTATTATTATACATAGTGACACTCCAAATGAGGGACTAAGAAATGTGTTTTATGTACATGATTTGACAAGAGAAAATAGTGCCAGTTGAGGATTGATCACCCATGTATCCAAACCAAATAAGAGAAAATGAGGATAACTGCAACACACTGACTGCTGGTACATATTGGTACTGGACCTGACAGGTCGAAATGCAACATAAAACAATGGTAAATTACCAAGCTTAATTCAATATAAGAGCAGAAATTGGAGCAATGTGGTTGGCACCTGGTTAAAAGTGACAACAGAGTAGAGCTTACCCAAAAGTGGTACCCGAGCCATGGCATGAGCCAAAACTTGAACCAACCAACTATGCCTGTCTTGAGAATAATCAATGGCCAACCAATTGCCATGAATGCAAATACACATGCCAAGCTTATCTTTACTCTTGAAATCTCATTCGGTCTGAACTTCTTCAGGTCAAAGTGCCACTTTAACCTAGCAAAAATAATTTTGACATATAATGAATCACCACTCACTGAACCATCTTCAAATCAGCAAATCTTTGTCACAGTGACAAAATTGTACCTAACAATCTTACAAATATGAAGTTGACAGCTGATTGTAGATTTCTGGATGTAAATTGTATATTCAGTTAATACTTGACTACTCTGCCCTTGTCTTTTTAATGACCCTTTGATCATTCACGATTAATATAAAATTTGGCAAATTTGAACTTATTACCTATTGCCTCAAGTTTATGCACTTGAGGCAATTGACTGTACTGTTTAAACACTTGATTGGTATTTGTTTCAACGCAAGCATCACAGATATTGGATGTTACTTGGTGAATAGGTAAGGTTATTCGTCTTTGTTTGCAATAGAAGGTGCTACAACAATATGGTACTGTGGGGTGTGCCTAGAAACCCAAATCACGAATCAATCGTTTAAACCTCATAAGAAAAAAAAAATATTTCCTAGAAAGTGGCAATCCCATCTTTAAATTACCAATGCACAATAGACATCCAAGGCCTGAATGGGCCATAACCGAAGACAATAGCCTTCCTAAGAGCTGTTTTTGATTCAAACTCCTCTTCCCAAACTGGGTGCCATGCAGTGTCTTCAGATAACCTAGGATTCAGAGAATTATAGTGTGCAAGAGCAAAACTCCAGTCATTTCATTAATATACAGAGTGGGACAATTCACTGACCAGACCATAATTAACTCAAAAGTATGGCATAATTCCATAGGGGAATGCATCACACTTGCCATATTCGGGTCCTAGTAATCATCAAGAATTATCCCAAAGAAAAGAACAACACGATTTAATATGCATATCAGGTGTTCTAGTTTCTGCATGCAAAGTTTGAGTACTAACTAAATAAAATACTTGGATTATCATCTAAATACCCTGACCTGAAAGGTGCCTTTAAATTTGGTCCCTATGATTCTAAAACATAACTGAACCAGAGCATCAGAAATCTAACATTGCAACTTGCAACCTGAAATTAATCCGTCCCAACTTGATCCTACTGAACTTACAATGTGACAGTGAAACAAGGATAACAAGAGCAATAACATTAAAAGATGGGAAGCAGCACAGTAAACCTACATGTTGGTCTTAGCATGGTGTCTGTCATGTTTAAATCGCCATGGTTCATAAGGATATATGAGCGGCAAGAACGCTAATGTACCAACTATATCCTCCAACAACTTATTCTTTGAAAATGATTTATGAGCACAGTCATGACCTATGACAAAGAACTTCACAACAGAAAATAATTTATCTTTGTTAGGTCAGACATGCAGGTTTAATAGCACAGCTTATGAAAAATAGTACATGGTTAAGCACAGAAAACAGATCAGTTATTACTCTCAAAGAAACATCAATAGTTACCCAATTTAAAGGCTTTGAATTTAAATTAGGCCCACGCATATAGCACAAAAGGAACTATCATATAAATAATCTTAAAGCATAATTACATAGAAAGCACAATAGGAAATTTTGGCCATTTTGTTTCTGAGATCCCTTTGCAATACTTTTTTTTTGCTTCTTTTGCTTTCTTATTCTTTTCCTTTCCCGGTGTTTGTTGCAGACTTGGAATGATTAACATTTATTTATATCTACTAAAAGTATTACTTTTTGTGGGGCCAAGATTGGTATATGAAAAACAAGGACAAAAAAGGTACTGTGAACACCAGGTTTGAGATGAGAATAAGAAGGAAAGACACTGACCCCAGTTACTGCAGTACCAGTCCAAGCCCAAGCAAAGGGAAGAAGGTACCAGGGAGCCTTTGAAATCAAGAACAATCCAAGGGCATAAGAAGAAGCTGATATCAAAACCGATTTCCATGCCTTAGTGTCGTCTATTTCAAATACCTTAAAAAAAATATCTACATGTGAGAGGCATCACCACAACAAGTAACAACCAAGCAAAATCCTTGTTACACCCAATTAACTAGTACCACCTAGTAGTTGATGTGTTTTACAGCAACATTGACCACCTACAACCTTAATTCTCCTTTCTTTTATTTATGTGAAAAATTTTATAGGCACTTTATGATAAGTAATAATTTTGCAAGTGCCCTGAATTTGTAAATTTTACCAAAAGAAATTCTCTCTCAATATGTTCAATTTGGAATGGCAGTTTCTGAACATTTGAAATGTCATCACTAATCATAAATATATTGTAAAGTGTAGATAAAATAAAGTATATCAATTATTGGTACATATAGTGATTATCACAGTGAAATTTGTTGAGAAAAGGCATGATTTCAAAATTCAAAGGTTTTCATTCCATTTGCTCACCAACTATATGGTACAGTTCATGACAATTAAGATCTTTCAAATATGACCAGAAATTTGAGAATGCAAGTCCTTCATTTTAGATGATTCCTGCACTAAAATTACCATGCAGTCCAGAAACTAAGTCTTTAACCATCAAAACCAACATGTAATCCTTTATACATTGCTGGTCTAAGATTGTCTGATAACGATCTCTGCCAGAATGCGGCAGTACCTTACCTTTTTAGGGAGAGTATCCATGATGTCCTTGAGGGTTACATCATCAGGCACGGGATCACCGATCTGCGTGAACCCGTACATCTTGCACATCTTCCTCTTCTCTTCTTCATTGCCATTACTACTTGGTGAAAGAATAGTACTTTGCTCCTCGTTCTCCGTCGCCAGCGGAGTAGCCGAAGAAGGAACCACGGCAGCCCTCACACATAATATCTTCGGTTTCTCATCAAACTCCCTCCTCCCCCGGCACGATAAACCTATCCAAAACAACAACAACAACAACAACAATAATGACAATAATGATAATGATAAAAAAGAATGAGGAACTTTGTACACAAATTAATTAATTACGGATCAGGGAACGGTCTGATCATTCAGAATTAGTGAATTGATTACCTTGTGAGAACAAGCTGATCCTCCTGGCTGCTGCTCTGCTGTGCCGCGCGGATGATGACAATCCTCTCGGAGGCGCCTGTGTATGTATATATATATATATGCCAGTATCGCAATAGTAAAATCAGAAAAGGATATAGAAATTGCATCTGTAAAGAATGGTAACGGGAAGAACTAGAAGAGGGGAAGAGTGAGTTGATTACTAGGTGGAGGCGGGAGGCGAGGGGGTTTGGTGAGAGCCACAGAGCCATGTCTCTCTTGCTCGCTCGCTCGCTCGCTCTATCCGAAGCTGTGAATTTGTGAGCTGCAGAGAGGGGAGCTGGGTTGGGTTGGGACTTGGGACTTCACTGACTTGCGCGCTTATCCTCTGCTGCGCAGTACAATACCGCGCAGCGAATCAACGATGTAGATTATAAGGGGATTTTCTGAGATTGAGCTGCACAAATCTTAAAGCAGATCCAACAGTTCAAATACTGCGCAGTAGAATACTGCGCTTTAGAGGACATGAATTGGACTTCACTTGCGAGCGGAGATTGGCGAGGGGCGACCGATGAGCCCCTTGCGGGGGATCCCATATCATCTGTAATCCTCTGTACCGCTGCATTGTGTAGCGCAGCATAAGAACCATTAGATCATCTTGAGATCTGTGTTAGCTTAAATCTCGAGATGATCTAACGGATCATATCATGCGCTACACAATGCGGCGCTACAGAGGATGAGCGAGGGGGGCAGGGGCAGTCGGGCATACAAGTGACCTGAGGTGGGAAATTCCTGCGGTTCGCTACCCTACCTACCCGCTCTTTTTTTATTTATTTATTATTATGATTATTATCATCATCATCATCATCATCATCATCATCATTATCGTTATCGTTATCGTTATCGTTATCGTTATCGTTGTTATTATTATTATTTTGAAGAACTTGAACCATTTTAAATACACATTTTATTGTCCATTTTCTCTTTAGATAGATTCCATAACTAGTGCACAATTTATTTTCTTTCCGGATATTATATTTCTTGAGAGAGAAAATTTGCTTCGCTTTTAGTACGTGCGTACGTTTGACACAACCTGACGAATATTTCGGGAACAGTCCGAGCAATACATGAGATCTACTCGTGAATTCAGGAATTTTACGTACTAAACACATTGTATTCGCGAAAAAGTCTTCCAATTTACAAAGGAGTAATTAAGGACCGAGTAATTATGTCTGATCAGCGTATGAACTTAATTACTCTGTGGAAAATGGAGGGAGCAACAAGAGAAAATATATGTCAATAGACACATAAAAAAAAGTCTTGAGGAGACTAAAGCTTCCATTAAACCCTTATTTGACTTTATAGTACTAACTCGTAGCATGCACACCATTGCAATGGAAAAATAAGAACAAAATAAGTAGGTTATAATGCAAATTATAATAGACATGTATAAGTGTAGCATCAAAAGTATAATTCAAAAATATCTAACTATCTAAGGAATATCCCCAAGCACAACAATTGAAAAAACCCAACATACTTTTAAGAAAAAAAATACATTTATGGACCATAGCTAAAATATTGACCCCTCAATTTATTATTGCCTTGAAAATTTAGCATTGTGAATCTTTAGAAAACAAAATTTATGAATCTTGGTTCTTCTGCTCTCTAAGTCAAGATTCAAGAGTCAAGACTGAACTTTCAAGTTTGTCAAGCGCCGGTTGTCCATGGGTAAGTAGAGCTTTACACATAAATGAAATGAAAGTTCTTGCAGGCTTGAAGTCATTGTGGGTCTGAGAGCAATTTGGACTCAAAAATAACAATTGGGCCTGAATCCTTCAAATTAAATTGTCCCTGCAAATCAAATGAGCATCACTTTATGTATATCAGTATATCCTCCTAGCTAGCTAAGTCCCAAATATGGAATATTGAAGTCATGACAATTATTTTGGTCTGAAGTCTGAGCACATTCTATTCTATGCATATATTCTCCACTTGTAAAATCCAAATCAGAGATATAAATTGAGAAACATCTGTGTTCACAGATAACATGTCCATATAGATGTACAAATTGTATAACAGATAATCAAATTTTGTATCTTTTATTATAAATCTGTAACCTATAAATGTTATGGACAGAGAGAACGTTAGGTATTATTCATATTAATTAACATGTACTACCGAACATATCCTTACTCCTAATAAAAGTATATTGGATTTTTGACATCAAAGGTCTATCTTCCCCAAGAAATAAACCTTAGCCGTTGATTATTCATTTAGATTGATCACCATTCACTACCGTTGACGTACGTTAATGCCTGTTGACGTTCTCAGCCCATTAAAATTAAAGGCCTATATAAATTATCTCAATTTTAGACCCATTACGTATTATCTTAAAAGCTTATTATAAAAAATAACAATTTCAGTCCAAAGCAAGCCGTGGGCTTTTTACTGGTATCATTGTAACAAGTTTAACTAAGATCCAACAATGAATCTGTGATGGACCTTAGCAGTGACCTTTATATCTCTTAAAGAGCCTCAATAATCTGTACTCCATAAAGAGGGGTAATTTTCAAGCATCTCAACTATACCACATCATCACTATTATTAACCATTGATTTTGTTTGAAACTCTTCATCTACTTTGATCCAATGGCTTGTATTTTTTTTTCTCTCCTCATTAAATAAGAGGATTTTGACATTTATTAAATAAATTTTAACCCTTAAAATGGTCCAACATATATACATGTTCTTATTTATAAATTATTGTATTATTATTATTATTATTTATTTACATAAAAATTTACAATTTTTTTAATTTTTGTTTAATATAAATATGTAAAATTATATAAAATCTTTAGTCATTTATTTTATACCACTTTTCGGGCGAAGCCCCGAGATATAGCTCTAGTAAATAATGATGAACAAACAAAAAGCAAGGTACACTAGCTAGCTCCGGCTTTATTGGTAACGTCCGTAATGCCGCAAGCCACACGTTATCCAACTAAAACAAACTTAACCAACACCACCACTTGAAACATTTTTCAACAGCCAGATCCCTTTAATTTTGCCCCATCATTTCATCTCTTTTGTTTTTTTCTATCAGAAGAACCTTCTTTTTGCAAAGGCAGAGAGGTTCCCATTTCTGAGGAATTACTTGTTCAACCTGCCTTTTTGTTTGAGAATTCTGTTTTTTTTTAAAAAAAATATATATATATATCATCTTTATTCTTTAGTAGAAAATAAATCACCCTTTCAAGTACGTAATTTTCTAATTTGAATTTTTAATGGGGTCTTTAGTAATTAGTTAAGTTGAATGGCTCCATTCTCATTTTGATGCTAGTACAATTAATCAATTCTAATATGAAAAGAACGTCTTAATTAATTAAACAATCATGTGTTTAACATATATTCTATCTTATTAGAATCATAGGATCATCGTGTTTGTACAAAAATTAATGTGAAGATGACGAGCTAATAAATTATGGTATGTTTCACTAACACTAAACAGGAGCAATACTTAATATTTAATGCGTAATTAAGGAGCATACCGTTGGAAGAAAAAGAAAAGACATTGCCCGGATATACCAAGCTTTGCACAGATTTAACATATTGAAATTGGTCACATGATAAACAAGCCTGCTTAAAGGGTCCATATATAAACCACTTTAATTAAAGAAATTAGTGAACAAGTTCTTTTTTGTTATAATCGATCCAATAAGGTTCTACTGCAAAATATATTTTTTTTTTTACAATGAATATCAATGTCTTTACAAATATTTAATGTATATGTATATATATTAATTGGGAGCTTTCAATCTAATAGTTGTAAGGCCTTACTACTACTACTTATATTTCATATTCGTTTTATGGTACATATATTTGTCGAAATAAAGTAAATTAATCCACTCTTGCCGCAACAAATTAAGCCCTCACATATATAACATGTTGTCGGTTTTGATACCAAAAGGACACTCGTTAGGTTGTTTTCGAATCATTGTTTTTTATTTATGTTAGTTAGGTTGCTTTGCTTTTCCCACAGATTGCATTCTTTGATGGGTTTCATGATTAATTATTAGTGTGTGCTTCTCAAGTTTTCGACAGCTTTTGATCGCTGCCCGTATATATTGCATCAATGTTGGAGGTTAAGATATATATGCTTGATTGCTAATTGGCATCATTGTTTCCATCGTTAGATTAATTAATAATCTCATGTGATATAATTATACTAGCTTTTTTATTGCACATAATTAAGCACATATTTTTTTTCATTCGGTTGAACGTTACGTACCTATGGATAATAAATTAAATAAAAGGAAAAGGTTACATTGGAGTAGTACTATTTTTTTTTTCCAAATTTATGTTTCTAAAGATCCAACAAAGTAAATATTTCAATAAAAAATGAATGAATGATTCAACAAAAATTGGGTGCAATTGATTAATTTCAATGAATTAGCATCGAGGTTTCTTTATATAATATTTCAACCTAAGCTAGCTGGTGTTTAACAAAATAACAATTTTATTTTTTTGGAAAAAGAAATTTTGTACTGTATCATATAGTTTTTAGTTAGTCTATACTATATTATAAAGCACGTAACTATCATGTAACAAAATAACACTCTTCATTTCTTTTTCTAGTATTTTCAAACTTTTTTAATTCTCATCTTACCCTTTTTATTGATCCGAAGGCTAAAATTGTGTCCAGTTATACTGTTTCCTCTCCATTACAATCGCTTAATATCTTGTCTTATATTTGCTAAATCATAAATTTGTAACTTGATTAATACTTTCTTCTTTTGCATATCTGGTATTAAAAAAAAATTATGATTTGCAATATCGGAATTGTAGATAGATTGAAGGTGCTACCGTAATTGGAATAAGATGAATCGGAGGAAATTATTATAGGCCCATATCTTGCTTGTTATTTGCTAAATCATAAATTTATGAGCACAATTAAATACTTGCTTCTTTTTTCATATCTGATATAATAATTAGATTTATGGTTACAAATAGAAATTAGAGCTTTTTTTTTTTTTGCTTGCGGCCATCAAAGTTAAAATGCCCTATACAACGGGCGGGTTTCTCGCCAGTAGATAAAAAAATACACTATATCTTTGAATTTGAATTAAATATCAGCTGAAGTATTGAATTTCATATATTTCATCTGTAGTTATCATTTCCGAAGTTTTCTGGCACTATCACGTTGCCACTTGCCTTATTCGAGGGGCAGAAAGCACAATGGAACGTGTATTGTGGAAGTAGTTTTCAGGAGAACAGTTCAAAATTATTATTCAATTAACAAATCAACACTGTGGGCATAATTCCTCCGGATCCGAATCCTACTTTAGAATCAATTGATTCTTATATCAATTCACGCGTAAAATTTCAAAAAGGTCCGTGCATACTTTGAACTTCATTCATTCAAAAAAGAAGAACAAAAAAAGAACAAAAAGAGAACCAAAAATATGCTTGTCAATGAACAAACTCAAACAGTTCAAAGTTCAAACCGACTTTGGAATTCAAAATCCCCTTTCTTTATCTATGATTATTCTAAAGAGAGCATCACAGTCACACAGATTTCCAGAGAAGTCGGAGAACATAACTTCACCTACATCCGAATAAATATAAATACAAATTCAACAAGAATTTGCAATTGTCATTTGCCCAAAAAAAACAAAAGAAATGAAAATAACATACTTCATACAACCAATCTCCGTCCACAATTAAATAAATTTAAACCCTTTACAACTTGTCCCTAATTAAATGAACGTTAACGATTCGATATTATTTTTCTATTCGTCTCTTGTTTCTCCAATGTTATGATTACCCTTTTATCTATACTATTTAATAGGAATATTTATTATGTAATAATTACAAATTGAGGGCATTAAAGTAATTTCACTTTTTCACTAATTTCTTTAACTTCTTCTAAAAATTCATATATTCATATACAGATGTTGTACTTGATATTATTATATGAAATAACATACTTCATATTATATTATAGAGGAGGGATCCCTTGACAATCCCTATTTTGACAATCTTGACAATCTAATATTTCAAAAATTTGTAAAAATTCATATAAATTCTCAAAAATAGAAAAAAGTTTACGGAAGTATTTCTTAACTTAGAGATTGATTATGTTTTCGATTATATTCAATTTAAGTGATATTTGATAGCTTTTCAAAGATCCGTTAAATTACAACTGTTAAAAAATACACAAAATTTTGATAAGTCATTAAACGATATTTAAATTGATTGAAATTTGAAACACTATCAATCTACATGTTAAGTAATGCATCCACAAATCTTTTTCCATTTTTAAGATTTTTTATGAATTTTCACAAATTTTTGAAATATTAGATTGTCAAGATTGTCAAAATAGGGATTGTCAAGGGATCCCTCCTCTATATTATATTAACTATTAAGTTGGACCAAGTCCCTATAACACTGAATCACTACTCACTAGACCAATTTTAGTTGCTACCAGAATTGGCTTTAAATTTAATAATAATAATCGGGCAGGTGGCTTTCTTTATGGCCCGGTCCGGACAAAAAAGAGGACTTGTGTCTGTGTGTGCGTGACGTGACCGTGTGACTGGTGAGACGCACAGAACCACAATTCAGAATTAGGTGCCATGCCCATGTGCGCAGCAGTCAGCTAGCACAGATCAGTGAACCAGAATCAACCTTCCCTTCTCTAATCCTAGAGGTAATTTTAGAGGTGGCAGATCGGGCGGGCGGGGCGGACGGGCGGGTGGGTCAGGTGACTTTTTAGAATCTCTCTGATCGGGTCAGGTCGGGTGATGGACGGATCAGGGTCGGGTCAATTTTAATATCAACATTTTCTGGATCGTATGTTGATTTGAGTTTGATTGAATACTATTTGATCTCGGGTCGGGTCGATTTCGGATCAGGTCGGCTCGGGTCAGGTCAGTTTGACTTTCTAAAAAATACTGGGTCAGGTCGGGTCGGGTTGGACGGGTTTCTCAGGTCGGGTCGGGCAGGGGCGGATCTAAGAGGGGTGCCAGGGGCTCCCCGGCCCCCCTTCACCGGTAGAAGTTGTTGTACCTCTTTTTTTTTTGTTCAATTCAAGTTTATATATGGTGTAAATTTTTGTTAATTTGATGTCAAAATTCATTTTCTTTTTATATCAATACAATTAACTCTTAGTCATAATTATTTTGTTGAATATATATAAAAGTCATATATATAATAATAGTATTTTTTTATCGTTTTAACTATGAACTGGCCTCTCTAAACCCCTTTCAGATTAAACTTTAGAACAGTAGAACCATGACTAGTCTCTCCGGTCCTCCTTTCATATTCATCCTGGATCCGTCCCTGGGGTCTTGGGTTCTGCCACCTCTATCTAATTCCCTTCATGTGCCATCAGGGGTGGTTGGGTTCGATGATCGGACGCAATGCCGACCACAGAAACCGGGGGCAGCGAGTCCAGATCTCGCGGTTCGTTGGGACGGAATTCGGACCACAGAGACGATGTCACGATGCCGGGTGCTTATCCATTATATATAGCAATATACGGTGAAGCACACGGGTCGTTGGATTGTCTCAAGATTCGTGTAGGCTCGGATCTTGAGACGAATCAACGGTCCATGTGCTTCACTGTGGATTGCAGGACTGCAGAGGATGTTAAATCCGCGATGCCATATCCGACTAACGAAAGGGCTCTCGGAATTTTTCCATGCCTCTAGTTTTTTCTCTCTGTGAGGGGCCCGGTACGTACGACCTCATCAAGGCTCAGGGCCTGAAGGAAGGACTGAAGCAGCACTGCACCGGATCGGATCCTCTTTGGTTTCAGCTGCAATTGTACATGTTGCCATTTAGAGGAGGGATCCAATAACTATAGGCGCTAGAGCTGGAACTCGGGCTTCGCCCCGAAATATGATATCAAACAAATAATAAGCTTATAATTCAAAAATATTTATTATAAAAAATGAACAACATATTGAATTTTTGATGTGATTAATAATAATAATAAGAATAATAATATGTTGGACTATTTTAAGAGTTAAATTTTGTCTTAGATATATTACATTCATCATATTAAATGGAGAGAGAGAATACATATAAACTATTGGATCAAAGTAGATGAAAAGATTTAACCAAAATCAATGGTTAATAATGTTGATGATGTGGCATAGTTTTTTTTTTTTCGAGAGGTAATGATGTGGCATAGTTCAGGTGCTTGGAGTGCTACCTCTCTTTCTAGAGTATAGATTGGTGGGCTGATTTTTAAATATAAAAAATAAAAAAAATCTTATTTTTAATTTTTGAAATAAAAAAAAACTTATTTTCAAAAATAGTAAAATCGGGTTCCCAGAACCCGGCCAGCCTTTTTCTGGCCGGCTTCCCCAAACCCGGCCAGAAAAGGCTGGCCGTTTTCTGGGAACCCGGCCATCTAAAAAACTTTTTTTTTCTTTGATATTTTCTTCAGATACATCTTGTTGTTAGCTTTCCGTAGCCGCAAAGTTTGCTCCGATCGGAGTTTCCTATCAAAAGTTATGCCTGTTTGAATGTTGAGTGCCCGAAATATAGAATAAGATTCAGTATAAAATTCAGAACAAAATACAGTGCATGATAATTATTTATAAAATTGTAAATAAATATTAAATATTATAAATAATATTAGAAAAATGATATAAAGAAATAACTTAAATTTATTATATGATAATTGAAAGGGGCTAATATAGTAACAAATTAGTATTTACAAGTAAAACTATGAAAAAAAAAAGAAAAGTGGAACTATTTGATTGAGAGGGGGTCACAAATCCTCTTTGGGCTTTGGCTCAAGAAATGATCTGCCCTTGATTGGAATTAAAGAAAATAATCTGATTTTCTGATTTCTTTATTTTTATTTTGTAATTTATAATTAATTTTAATTCGTGTTTCAAAAAGTATTTAATGTTTAAAAATAATTGTTTTCATTATTTTTATATATATCTAAAATGGTTTGCCTCTAAACTTTAAAAAAGGCAATTTAAAATTATTATTCTTAAAATTTTTATGTCTAATCTCCCACAAAGAAATGGGATGGGGTGATCAATAAATAGTCAAAAATTGTCTCTTTTTAATTTTTAAGCAAATCAGCAATCATAAATTACAATATTCATCTTTTTGTTTACAGAAACGAAAGCAAATATTGTTAATATAAATTATTCGAATTAAGTTTTGTTTGTATATATATACGGTGTTTGTGCGTACGTTTTTTTTTATGTATATACGATGTTTAACACTTATATATGATGGAAAACAAGATTTATATTAATTATTTCATGTATATAATTTGTGAGTGTTGATATATCATATTGTTTAATGTATGTCATCATGCATTTTTACAAAGATCTTGTCTTTGATTATGTGGTTTATG
Organism: Cyperus esculentus; assembly: GCA_030179965.1. Taxonomy (NCBI): domain Eukaryota; kingdom Viridiplantae; phylum Streptophyta; class Magnoliopsida; order Poales; family Cyperaceae; genus Cyperus; species Cyperus esculentus. The sequence continues at coordinate 3,047,827 of JASGLE010000024.1, read as the reverse complement.
TGTATCGAAATAGAGTTTTTTATTGGATATATTTCAAGCTAGATATCTTAAGATTATCATATTCATGTTGAATTCATCTAAGCGAAAATTTTGTTTTACACCTTTCAAAACGATATAAATCAATCAATCCTTACTATATATAAAAGCGTATCGGAAAAAAATGACATGAAAGTGCTATCTTCTCCAAATAAGAAACCTGAGCCGTTGATCATTTTCTTGGATAGATCAAAACCATTGATTTACGTTAATGCCCATTGACGTTAATGTCTTGGCCCATTACATATTATCTTAAAAATTTATTATAAGAAATAACAATTTCAGACCAAAGCAACTCGTAGGCTCTTTGCTAATTTGATATAATAGATATTATAAATTGATCTAATTAATTTGTCCTTATCTTTGATATTTTTTTTATATAATGTCAGCTTGTTATATATCACTAGATGAGTCTTGTGTAGTAATTTGCTTCAGAAGGGATTTAGAGATAGGATTATAGAGAGACGTAATTTCTGATGCTTCTTAGCTACTTGTCATATCACCCATGACTTATCCGTTATTCGATTTGGATTTTTTTTTTAATTATTGCTGTATTATTATCTTTTTGGTTCAATTAGTTGGTATTTATCCTCGTATATTAATAGTGGCATATTTGGATTATAATGTACCGAATTAACAGTGAAAACAACTCTTAAAGGATGTCTATTCGGATTTAATGGTGAGAGAAAGGAAATGAGAAACAAACAAATCTATAGGGATAGATTTTCAAGCACCTCAACTATGTCACGTCATCATTCTTACTAACCATTGATTTTATTTGAAACTCTTTACTACTTTGATTTAATGACTAATGTTTTTTTTTCTCTCCTAATTTACTACTTTGATTTAATGACTAATGTTTTTTTTTTCTCTCCTAATTTAATAAGATAATGTGATATGTCTAAAACAAATTATAACCCTTAAAATGATCCAACATTTATGTATAATTATTTTTTATATATTATTGCATTATTGTTATTATTATTATTATTATTTAATTACATTAGAAATTTAAAAATTTTGTTTAATATAAATATATAAAATTTTATAAAATTCTTAATTATTTATTTGATACCACTTTTCGGGGCGAAGCCCGAGTTACAGCTCTAGTTTATATTAATTTTAGCTAGAAATTAAGCCAAGAAATATGCTTGTGAAAAAAAAAATTTATAAATAAAATTTTGTTTGTTAATTTAATTATGAATTCTGTATTTTTTTTATAGGTCAACAACAATTCATCACTTAATTTTAATTTGAGCAATTGCCATATTTTTTTATTGGTGCTATATTATGGGATTTATGCTTTTATTTTGCTCAATTTTGGAAGGGAAATGAGTTTGGTGAGTACATAAGAGGATAAGATAATTTATCCTTGTCGTTTTGTAAAGAAGCTGGTGAAATTATCATTTTATCTGTATTTCTTTCTTACCAAACATCGTATATACAAACAAAAGCAAATATTAATATATAAAAATTTAGAATTCCCAAGAAATAATTTTTTTGGATTTTAACTTGAGAAATTATAAGTTACCTAATAAAATCGGAGAGTATTTTTAAATTTAATTAAGTAATATTTGTGAATTTATAAAATATAAGTTGTTAATTAATCTGGCAATGGGTACACAATAATCTGAGATGTCTCATAACCATTTATCAATGTTTATAGAAAATACCTGAGAAATTATGTCAACAAATTAAAATATGTGCAAATTATTATATATCGACTTATCGAGCTATTACAGATCGAATCAAGAAAAAATTGAGCCGAGCTGACAAAAAATTAAATCGAGCTAAATCAAACTCAAACTCAAACCAAATAGAACACGAGCGAGTTACAAGTTAAGAACTTTTCTGCCAGCCTACAACCAAGTGGACAAAAAGCAAATAAAAAAAATATATATATATACATACAAAAATTACTCACTATCAATAATTTTTTGGGAATATGACCCAAACCCCCCAAACTATTGGGTTGTGACAAGTTGGCCCCCAAACTTTCATTTGTGACAAACACCCCCCCGAACTATACATCTTGTGACAAATGACCCCCTAGCTCTTAATTTGTTATCTAATACTTAATTATAAGGTGCGAAATGACCAATATAGTGCTTATTTATACAATATTTGACATAATTATGTTTATAAAGTACTTATTTGTGAAAAAAATTATTGTTAATTATCATAGTAATATAATTTAATAACCACACTAAAATTTTTATAATATTATTTTATTTCATATGTATTTTTTTAATTTTATATAATTACGTAATATACTTAGATTGCAAAAATATAATTTGTTTTGTAAACATCAAGTTAAATCAGTTAATATTTTTAATTCATTATATTTTTATAAAAAAAATGATCAATTTTGTATTTTCAACATTTATTATATTACCTATAATTCTCGTAATAATTAATAATTTTTCTTTTGTATATTAACATCATAAATATAAACATAAATATTTTAAATATTCCCTAACAAGCATATGGGGGTATATTGGTCATTTCACATCTTATAATTGAGTATTAGATGATAAATTAAGAGTTGGGGGGGTCATTTGTCACAAGATGCATAATTCGGGGGATGTTTGTCACAATTAAAAGTTCGGGGGCCAACTTGTCACAACCCAATGGTTTGGGGGGTTCTTGGGGGACAATTTTTATATATAAAAATAAAAAAAATCTTTTTTTTTTTAATTTTTGAAAATAAAAGAACTTATTTTGAAAAAATAGTAAATCCGGGTTCCCAAAACCCGGCCTTACTGTTGACAGGCCGGTTCCTGGGAACCCGGCCTACTTTTGGTAGGCCGGGTTTCCCAGGAACTGACCTACCAATTTTTTTTTTTTGATATTTTTTTCAGATAGATCTCGTTGTTAGCTTTCCATAGCCGCAAAGTTTGCTCCGATCGGAGTTTTCTATCAAAAGTTATGCCAGTTTGAATGTTGAGTGCCCAACAGTAGAAAAAAAAAATCAAAATTACAACAGTAAAAATGTTTTTTAAAAATTAAATGTACAACAATATTGCCAACAGATCATGAGAACACCTTCAATATTGGGAGACCTATAATCAGGTTGCTGTAAACTAATAAAAAATTGAGAATTATTTTTATTAATTTAGTAAGACAGTGTTGTACAATTCTCGGATCGCGCGGACGAGAATTAATTGTTGGCTGCTCGTGCAAAAGAACGTCGAGAAAATCAACTGAATTAACACACGAACTTCAAACGGCCATAACTTTTGATAGGAATGTCCGATTGAGGTGTTCTTAGCGGCCTCGGAAAGGTCGTGAAGAGATCTACAGGGTTTACCGGGCAAAGCCCATAACGGCAGTCCCCAGGGCCGAAAAAGCTCTCCAGGCCTCCGAATTCGGGGATTAAAGATTTCGTGCTTAGGGTTTATTTTCTTAGGAAGCTTTCAGTAATATTTTCTTAGGGAAGCTTTCAGTAACATTTCGAGGGTTCTACGACGTCCACTCATATTTACTTCTCACCAGTTCTCTAACATGTCGTCCGTGCAGTCCAAATCATGTTGGTTATCAAAAAAGGAAGTCCAAAATGTATGTGAGATATTAATTACGATTGTACTTTTTTGTAAATGTATGTGAGAATTCCGTTCTGAATTTTATACGGAATCTCATCCTATATTTCGGACACTTAACATTCAAACGGGCATAACTTTTGATAGAAAACTCCGATCGGAGCAAACTTCGCGGCTACGGAAAGCTAACAACGAGATCAAAAATATCAAAAAAAAAAAAAAAAATTGGTAGGCCGGTTCCTGGGAAACCCGGCCTACCAAAAGTAGGCCGGGTTCCCAGGAACCGGCCTATCAACAGTAAGGCCGGGTTCTGGGAACCCGGATTTACTATTTTTCAAAATAAGTTATTTTATTTTCGAAAATTAAAAATAAGATTTTTTTTATTTTTTATATATTAAAATTGTCCGTGTTCGTGGTAACCATTTCTTTATTTAAGCATAAATTAAAAAAATCTAAACCATTAGATGTATTCTATATTATCTTAGTAACATATACATAAAAAATGATAAAGTGTGATTGTTTTCCATGAATGTAAGAAAAAAGTAAATATATTGATGATTAAATTTATTCTTTTTATAATAATTGATGATTTAATTTGGAAATGGTCATTATATATATGATAAGAAATACAACTACCGAAATGTTTCTTAGACATTATATACTAACAGTATTTATTATCCACCAATTTTTTATTTGTATTATATAATAATATTATATCAAATGCGGATTACAGACAGATTTTTTTTTTTTTTTTTTTAAAAAAGACAAAGATTGCTAAAAAAAAATACCGGTAAAGACTCTGATTTGATACTAAAATTATACATACTACAGAATAATATTATATTGATTCGTGCTTACTATGACGTTACAACTTTTACAAGATAATTTTAATGTTAAAAGTTTCTGAGCTTCAAGCTCATATATCTCGCTATTAATAACGAGTGACATAATTTCAAGTCCTAAAATGGATTAAAGAAATCAGATACACTAAACCCAACAAAAAAAAAAACCCAATTTTTCCGAGATTAAACAAAAACTCTGTTAAAAAAAAAACTAATTATTTCTCTTAAAATGATACATTTAGACAAAAAAAGAAAAAAAAAAAAAACGGTCATACACTCATAGTAACTAAAGCACTTCAAAAAAAAAAAAAAAAAAAACCGAAGCACTTCAAAAATGTGAAATCCCAGATTCCAATTCCAAGTAATTACAATGAGTAATACCTAACATCTACAAATGAGATATATATTACAAAATCGGATGTATTTACATTTTTTGTATATCTATAGGACGTATAGTCCGTATAGACAGCTTTTCAATAGACGCAAGATGCTTCTCTCTCTGTTTTTTTTTTTTTTTTTTGAACATCTAAAGACCGTAGGCAACAAATTTCATTAAAAAAAAAGTGTTTACAACGTTACATCCAAAAAAAAAAAAAATTTTTTTTTCAGACCGCAACGTTAACACCTCAGAATTTATGTTATCGTGTTCAAAATTACGATTTGTGTTGCTCAATAAATTCTTTATATGAAAATATTGGGCCTCAGAATTTATGTTATTGTGTCCGATATCACGACGATACGATTTATGTTGCTTAATAAATTTTTATATGAAAATATGTCCGATATCACGATACAATTTATGTTGCTTAATAAATTTTTATACGAAAATATTGGAGAATACAAACACAAAGAAGAAGGGAACGAACAGTAGCAAGCAGGAAGGGTTAGAACTAGAGGTGGCAGAACCCGACCCGACCCAAGAAACCCGCCCGACCCAAGAAACCCGCCCGACCTGACCCGACTCGAACTCGACCCGACCCATAATTTTTCAGATAGTCAAACTGACTCGACTCGACCCGACCTGATCCGAACCCGACCCGACCCGAGATCAAGTAGCATCCAATCCAATTCAAATCAACATACGATCCAAAAAAAGTAAATATTAAAATTGATCCGACCCGACCCGCCCATCACCCGACCCAACCCGACCCGAGATATTCTAGAAGGTCAACCCGACCCGACCCGACCCGAACCCGAACCCGAACCCGACCTGCCCGCCCGCCCGATTTGCCACCTCCAGTTAGAACTTAGGAGTGAGGAAACACATTGAGAGGTCAATTTGGCGCGGTGACTGAGAGAGGCCCAAGTAGTAAGGAGGAGTGATCAACTGATCATCAGCATCAGCCAGCCAAGCAAGCGTGGCTCTCCTTCTTCTTATATAACCACACCTCCTCCCCCTCTCCTCTCTTCTCCTCTCCTCTCTACCTCCTCCCAACCCCCTCTCTACCACCCCCCAACCCAACCCCAACCCAACCCAACACCCTCTTTCCATCTTCCATCTACAAATCACAAGGTGGGTGCTTTGTTTCTTTCTTTGAGTTCTTTCTGTCTTTCTTTCCATGGCCGGGACAGGAGTCTTTGCGGGGATATTCGACGGGGAGAGGGAGACCTACAAGTACTACGCCGACGGAGAGTGGCGCAAGTCCTCCTCCGGCAAGGCTGTCTCCATCGTCAACCCCACCACCCGCAAGACCCAGTACAAGGTTCAAGGTACAGCTCAGCTGTGCAATTAATTTAATTTAATTTAAAGCTCTCCAACCTTAATTTTCTCATTTTCTTTGTTGGGTTTTTTAGATTTGTTGGTTTTTGTGGAATAAACTATAAAGTACGTGTCAACTTAAAATTGTTGGAATTGGGTTTAATTTTGTTTGATTAATTATCTGTTTTTTTTTTTCTGATAATTGGAAATATAATTGGGATGAAAGAATTGCATGCAGCTTTCTATATAATTTTAATTTTCAGTATAATATAATTACGCACAAAAAACTGATTAATTTGGAGAAAATGTTATTTTTTTTTTTATAGAATGGCACTCACCTCGGAGTTGTCGATTTCACAAACTAATTCTACTGAAATAATTTGTTAATCTGAATGCAAATTGTGTTCATAGTTAATTTAATTTGCAAGAGGTTTTGGGTTTGGACCTGGTCACTTAAATACCAGCTACCCTTCTGTTGGTACCAGCTGGTGCTGAGGGCCAAATTCTCTTGCAGCAACTGTTTTTCTGTTGGTACCAGTTAATGTTTCGGTACCAGTTAGTGCATGCCTGACCGGACTCGGCCCTACTGGTACGAAGCAGAGTTCGTTCTCTCTGTTTCTTCAGAGTTAATTTTGCACCAACATTTATTGATAAAAGTAATTTAACCTCTAATTCCCCACAACCACCAAAAAATCATTATTAATGTTTTTTTTGAAAAAAAAAAAGTACCGGGCTTTGTGTTTTTTGTCCCGGCAATATATCTAAACCTGACATTGTAATTATGATTCCAGCTAAGACATAAAATAAATAATTCATCACTCTCAAGAATTTTTTGTACTAAATATAGCCACATTAGCATTTACTTTTCAGTATTAAACGTTTAAACTCAACCAACAATTTCTCTTATTACTCTGAATAATCAATCTCCTCATAATTTTTATCAATCAGACGGAGTGAATTCTTATTAATAACACTGACTATTGTAAAAAAAAATGTTAAGTTTTTCTTACTGTTTTTCCTATGGTAACTGTAGCATGCACACAAGAAGAGGTGAACAAGGTGATGGATGCAGCAAAGGTGGCACAAAAGGCATGGGCTCGGACACCGCTGTGGAAGCGAGCAGAGCTGCTCCACAAGGCAGCAGCTATCCTGAAGGAGCACAAAGCCCCGATCGCAGAGTGCCTTGTCAAGGAGATTGCCAAGCCCGCCAAAGACGCTGTCACTGAGGTATTAACATGCTACCGCCTCTTCTTTTATTCTAGTTTTAGGAAGATTCTGTGATCCCTTCTGCAGCCTGAATTTTTATGGTTCTTTGGGTAGTAGGAAATGCGACGTAGTTTAATTTGTTCTGTCATTTACAGAGAGTCGGTTAGTCTCGAGGTTCCTTGCCACAATTTGTGGCTTTAAATATCTGATAATAGATGCTGGTCTGTAATGGTATATACTCATGATGTTCCATATGTTGGTCTTTCTGGAACAATATTGTCAGGCTTTTTTCAGAAAACCAATCTGTAAATGGTTAACAAAGTTACTTTTATTTAGGTTATTTTTCTTATTGTGTGATGAATCAGGTGGTTAGATCTGGTGATCTAATATCGTACACTGCAGAAGAAGGGGTTCGGATTCTTGGAGAGGGGAAGTTGCTTGTTTCTGACAGCTTTCCTGGAAATGAACGCAGCAAATACTGTCTCAGTTCTAAGGTATTCTTGTTTAATCAACTTTTACTCAACCAGAACTACAGAAATTTTGCTATGTATGAAAAAATTTATTGGTTTGAATTGATTTTTCTTGAAAGAGAAGCATCATTTGCTTGATTTATTGTTAATAAATCAGGAAGACCTGTCAATCAAAATCAACAATCTTCTGCTTTTATTTTTCATTGTATAATCTCTTTACTAAATGGAATGGGTGAGGGCCCTCATGCCATGTGGTGTTTAAACTTTTTAGCATGTCAGTTCTATAAATGTATTTCTAACATTAGTTATTGCTGATGAGTTGGTGGCAGATTGGGAATTACTATTTTTTTTTTAACTGTAATCTTTAATGGCAGGTAGCTAAGATAGGATACAAGGTTTTTAGTATTTTTAGGAATTATTCTATTGAAATTTTTTCTATCCCTGAAAAATTATTATGGTTGGATCACATGATTTGGCTAGAAAAATGAGACATGTTTTGCTTGGTTCACAAAATTTTGCTGCAGTAATGAGGATATTTGCTTTGATTGGCTTACTTTAATAAATGATTAATGACATTTCATTCAGTAACATAGTGATGTCACTTGCAATTGCATCGGTCTACAATTAGAAGCTTGCACTGAAATTCTTGAATGGTACACATACAATTAAAAAATTGGCACATTTTGCGGATGTAAATGTTACTTGCAACTCTCTACCAGCATGCAGCATGTGATTGCAGTTACATATAAACATCGTCGATGTCTGTAATTTTCTTTTATAGTTACATATTTATTTATTTTTACTTACTGTAGGTTCCGCTGGGGGTTGTTCTGGCAATCCCTCCCTTTAACTACCCAGTCAACCTAGCTGTCTCTAAAATTGCACCTGCTTTGATTGCTGGAAATGCACTTGTGCTAAAACCGCCTACTCAGGTTAAAATTTATCTATTTCTTTGAAAAGACAGCTATAGAATTACAAGTTATTTTTACCAGGGTCACTGCAACTTTTCCTGAGTTAACATTAACCCCTTCCAGCCCCCATAAATTTGTACAATTATCTGTTATGCCAGTTCAACTTTTTGTGTTTTTTTTTTTTTTTTTTCTTTTGTTTTGTTTGAATAACTAGTCACCGAATTTGGTTGATCTTAAAAATTTAGGTTGTCATTTAATGTTGATGTTGACCTTTTCTGATGTGACCAAAAATGAATTTACTGTCTTCTTTGTTGTTCCATAAAAGCTAAGTATTAGTTGATAAAATTACAAATCACAATTTCAGGGTGCTGTAGCAGCTCTTCACATGATGCACTGTTTTCACTTGGCTGGTTTCCCAAAAGGTTTGATTAGCTGTGTCACTGGAAAGGGTTCTGAGATTGGTGACTTTCTGACAATGCATCCTGGCGTTAACTGTATTAGGTATTTGGGCAATTTTTTTTTAATATTTTCTCTGCATTACTTTCTTGCATAAGGACCTGACAATGAATAGGAAGAAAACATCTGATTTCTGAAAGTGCTAATTAATACAGAAGCCCTAGAAATTTCATCGATTGGCAGCTGATTAAAGTGGCAAACTCAGCATATTTATAGCACAATAGTCTATTGATTAGTACTTAGTATATTATATTGTTTGGCAATGCAATAAAATCCTTAATTATTGTTAATGTTAGTTTTACTGGTGGCGATACTGGAATTGCAATTTCCAAGAAGGCAGGAATGGTACCACTGCAGATGGAGCTTGGTGGGAAAGATGCCTGCATTGTTCTAGAAGATGCTGACCTTGACTTGGTTGCTAATAACATTGTCAAAGGAGGATTCTCTTACAGGTGAATTGCTCTGATACTTGAACAAATTAGTAAATACAAACAAACATAACTATTGCAATTTTTCTTTAGCTGGATTGGTTTGTTTAATAACAAGTAAAACCGTAGAAAATACATTTAGTTCATTGATTTTCCTGATGTATATATATAGAGAGAGAGATCTATATATGCTCAAATAATTTTCAGTTTTGCAAGGGAATATTTCAGATACTTGATACAGTACCAACTAAGTGAGTTAAAATGTAAAGCAGATAAATGTCCAAAGTATTATGTTTTGCAGACATTGTGTTTGGTGTAAGAATTTTGTTAAACAAAGATAATATCCATTTTTTCCTTAGAAGAAGTTTGCTAATATGCTTGTTAGGGTAAAATATGTGTACCTCCTTTTACCATAAGTTGGAGAGGTTTATTACAAATATTACAAGGGCAGTTTGGGAAAATATTGATGGATCGAAGTTGTGACCGGAGCTAATAACTGATAACTGTTTTTCTCTTTATATTTTTCTGTGGGTATATGAACTACAGTCAGTATATTGCAGGGACTTTCGAAATGTTTTCAGTTTTAAAAAGGTAACAATGATTTGCTTTTTAATAATTTTTTAATCTGTCTTTGCTGTAGTGGTCAGAGGTGCACTGCTGTCAAAGTAGTGCTGATCATGAATTCAGTAGCCGATGAAGTCGTAGAAAAAGTCAAATCCAAAATGGCAAAACTTACAGTGGGTCCGCCTGAGGATGACTGTGATATCACTCCGGTGGTTACCGAGTCGTCGGCTAATTTCATTGAAGGTCTGGTCATGGATGCAAAGGAGAAAGGTGCCACATTCTGTCAGGAGTACAAGTAATACATCTTTATCATTGATCTGTTTCCGAGAACCAAAAACACAGACCAAATTAAAAAAAAAAAAAATCGCTAGATATTCATCTCTTTTTTTTAAGGAAAAAAAAATTACCAACTACACTTGATATTAAAGCTGACCAATCCGAAAATTTTGGTCTCACTTTTTTAAGTCCCGGGCCTGAATGTATACCAAAAATCAAGAACTATAATCTCTGCAATAAGTTCCTCAGTACTATGACTGCATACTCATGGCAAGCTCCCTGTACAAGTCAAATTTCTCAAATTATTGAAAGTCTTAACCCTAATTTAAATTGCACGGACAGGCGGGAAGGGAACCTCATATGGCCATTGCTGCTAGATCATGTCAGGCCTGACATGAGGATTGCCTGGGAGGAACCATTTGGGCCCGTTTTGCCTGTCATCAGGATCCAGTCAGTTGAGGAGGGTATTCACCACTGCAATGCCAGCAATTTTGGACTTCAGGTTATATCTAGTTCATATAAGTTTTCTCTTGTTGTTTAAAATTTGGTTCTGGTCAATTTAAATTCTCAAGTCGGTAGGTTTCAGTCATCACAAATTTTATGTTTTGTATCGTTTTTTAAGTTGCCAATTTTCATCTGAGATGAGTGGTACTTGTCCTAATTAATTTAGTTTGCATTTAAGTTATGTCAATTGTAAGCTGCACCATCATTTATCCTGCCAGTTCAATTGGTGTTCATATTGAACCAATCCAAAAGTGTTAACTTAAAACTTAGACTAGATCAATAGGAGTTTTGTTCTTTAGATTTTGCAGTTTGTCACGTTGGGGATGCTCGGGTTGTTGGTTTTTCATTATCTTCTTTGCTTTCTAAAAATCATTTAGTTTTTGGTTCAGATAAGTTTTGTACATCAGATTACAACTCCACCTCAATTTTCAATTATTTACTGTAGATTTATCTTTGGGTTACTGTTTCATAATTTAGCATAAATCATAACACTATCATACCTGGTACTAATGTAAAATCTCGGTCGTAGCTCTAATATTCTAATACCACTTTGAAAACCAGGGCTGTGTCTTCACTAAAGATATCAACAAGGCAATCATGATTAGTGATGCCATGGAAACTGGAACGGTGCAAATCAACTCGGCACCTGCCCGTGGCCCTGACCATTTTCCTTTCCAGGTAAATATCACCTACTTAAATGCTTTGTAATTCCACATTTACCAATGGAGGAACATTCAATTACCAATGTTCCGGTGTTTTCAATAACTGTAGGGTCTCAAGGACAGTGGTATCGGGTCTCAGGGGATAACTAACAGCATAAACATGATGGTAAAGGTGAAGAGTACTGTGATCAATCTACCGGCTCCCTCGTATACTATGGGTTAATATCGAGTCTGGCGCTAATAACAGGTTTATGTAGCTAAAGAGTTAGTACATTCAAAAGAGTTTCATCTATCGCTTAATCCCCTACTGCTTTGTTTATATCTTGTATAATAAGTACGTGGTACAGACGGTTTTTTCGAGATGTTTTTGTGTTGGTTTCTGGCTATGTATTGCTGCATTGTCAAACGAGAGCGGGAGTGGTGGTTTCGGGGGATACGATGAGACACCGAGATGCACAAATTCTGTTTTGAGGTGACGAATGAAGCGCATTGAAATATGAATGTACCCAAATGAAATAAAGTGATAACGTTATGATTACAAGGTACTAAAATTGAATAAAATTCAATCAAAAATTATGCCCAAGATGAGCATTGTACTTTGGTAACCATTCGTTCTTAACAAAAAATTAGCTAATTGTCTGTCTACTCATAATCTCCCTGTGAGGGATGTAACTGAAAATTTCTTTTTGTCTTGATATGTGATTAGATGAAACAAATCTGTAGAAAGGTTTTGGGAAAAACAAATTTTGAGGCCTTGTATTATCACTAATAGTAATTTCCAGTTCAATTGGTTAGTAAATATTATAAATCTAAACCGTTAGATGTATTCTAAATTATCTAAATAATATATACATAAAAAATGATAAAGTTTTAGCATCGTTTCAATAGCCATCAAGAAAGGAAAAAAAATCATAAAATTAGTGAACCGTCAATTTTTGTTAACGCTTGATGCATATGTAAATAAAATCAAAATGATATAATTTTTTGTATACATATAAAACATGATATATACAACACATTCTATCAATTATTTTTTTCATTTAACAATTTAAATTGTAGTTATTTCAGATTTAATTTCACGATCACCGATCGGTCACAAAAAACATGGTTATTTGATCCCTCATCTTGTAATGCCTGCCGGATTCAACAAATTACATATGTACCAATATTGGACGTACATCGAATTAAGCCTGTAATAATATGTTCGGCCCATGTATATACAGAATTCCGGCCCAACATGTGTGTATTAAAAAAATTACAATTCTTGTTCTTCATGTAAACATGCAGAATCATTTGGATTACTTAAATTAAATCAGAGGATTATATGTGCATCTTATACGGAGGAAGATTTTTTGCGTTCCAGACAGTGAGCTTTCCTACGTGATTGCATTAAATTAATCTGTCGATTAAAAACTCAAGTTCCTCAACTAGTCAACTCACAGCAACTTAATTATGCCGATGATGCCACAAAAAATCGAAGTTGCAGGCAGGCTGCCCATGCCCAGTGCCCACTCTTCTCAATAAAATAAAAAAAAAAAGGCTAGCTATTTAACAGTAGGATGGATCAAATAAACATGTTTTTGATGACCCATCGGTGACCATGAAATTAAATCTTAAATAACTACATTTTAAATTTTTAAATAAAAAAAATAATTGATAGAATATGTTGTATATATCACATTCTATGTATATACGAAAAATTATATCATTTTGATTTTATTTACATATGCATCAAGCATTTACAAAAATCAACGGTTCAAGTTTTATGATTTTTTTCTCCTCTCTTGATGACTATCGAAACAATGTCAAAACTTTATCATTTTTTATGTATATGTTGTTGAGATAATATAGAATACGTCTAACGGTTTAGATTTTTCAATTTATGCTTAAATAAAAAAATAATCACCGTGGTCACCAAAAACATAGTTATTGGAGCTCTCCTCATTCAACAGTAGGATAAATAAAAAATTGTAGCATGACACCTGCTAGGCTGCTAGCCTAGGTGACGCCACAATAAATCAGAGAGAGGACATTTTGCAGTGGAGACTGGAGTACAGGAAGAATAGGACCCAACACTAGTTTTTTTTGAGAAAAAAACTAGTAGAATAATTGTACGGACCTGATCACCCTAAACACTAGTAGAATAATTGTACGGACCTGATCACCTGATTTGATACTGCCCAATAGTGCCTTTTCCAATTTCGGATCTTGTGTGGGGTGTCCTGTGCAGCAGAATTGAAGCAGCCTTTTGACTTCTCAAAGATCTATTAACCACAGCACCTGTGCACATATCTGTTGTGGAGCCAGCCTTACCTTAGAGGAAAACAGCAAACATAGAAAGCTCAATGGGGGAGGCCTCCAGCCATCTAGTCTCCCCCCGCCACCCCATCCTCACTTTCTTCTCCTTCCTCTTCTCTTCCTATTCGTTGCTAGCTTTTAGACAGCTTTGTTCAAATCTTTCTCCTACTTTACTTTTACTATGACCTTTTCGACCTTGACTTTTGAGAGAACTGAGTGCAGCTCGAATCGACATAGTAGACGAACTTGGATAGAACACGGTGCGCAGATCTCCAAGGCCGTGGACCTCTCTTGCCCCCTCGGGCCGTCGACTTCTCTGGCTAACTGTCTACATTGCAAGTCGTATTGTCATGTCGGCCTATTGTTCTCGACTTCACTACTTCGTTGGTCGTCGACTCTCTGGCCATCAATCTCTCGGGTAGCAGGAGGGACACTTCCAAGTCAACCGATCTGATTAATGGAGTAATATTACAATTTGAAGCTAGATGGTGAATAATTTCACAAGAAAGTAGCTTTGAGCCTTCATAGCTCAAAAACAAATGGGCAGTTTGTTTGTTATAGATCAATCTAATTTAGCTTTAATTTTAGTTGTTTTCATTTTTTAGTTGTCATCTTTATGTTGTTTTAGTAGTAGATTAATCTAGGTTCAAGATATAATGGTACTTTATTATGGATTAATGTAACACTTACGGGTTCCTCTAAAAGAAAAAATATTAACCACAGCCTCAATAAACATTCTCGAAGAGATTGCTTATTTCTTGTAAGAGTAGTGATACGCTATCTCTTAATTTATTTTCCATTTATCCCCATATCAAACACGTCCAAAAGAATTTTATCAACACACAATATTAGAATTTTATCAACACACAATATTTTGAGACGGCATTATTTAAGAATTGAAATGAACGGTGGCTGCTTGATCATACCGTTTGAGAATCCGGATAAATTTCTTTAATGCTAGCTCTCCACCTAGACATACATTTGCCCTTTTTTCCCAACTCTATTAAGAATTATTGTCTATGATTTATTCTGGTTGACATTAGAAAAAGAAAATTTATTTTTAATAGCTTTTGTATTTATCTTTATCGTTTTTCTCATAAATCATAATCACTACATAAATTAATTCATGTTCTTGCATTAGATTAAACAAGCTCAAAACCAGCTTGACCAGACTCTGGAAAGGTTTAGTCCATACGTATCTTCTCATTCTTCCTCTCATTCCTTTCCTTTTTTCTTTTGTTCCTTTTTTTTTTTTTAAATATTGCGGCCGACCGGAATTACTAGTTCACACATTCCATCTTCTTTTTTTTTTCCTTAAGTGAACACATTTTCACAATCACTTCGCATTGAATTTCACTAAATTTAAATTTCATGAAACTAAATTCTGAATTTTCCTACGAAATAATACCGAAGCAATATTAATTCCTGCATGTGTTGCTGAATAAAGTCTAAAATTTCCAAGAATAAATGCACAAAATGACAACCAACATATAGGAATGTTTGCAAACAAACAAAATTTAATTCCTACAAATTAATGAACTCGCAAACGTTTCCCAGTTCTCACAAGTAACAAACTTTAAAACCTTATCATTGCCCATTTCAAGCAAGAAAAGCTGATCTCACATTCGATCAATGCAGCTAAAATTGAACTGAAATCAGATAAACCCCACAACAAATCCAGCCAAATTGAATGTATAATCCAAAATTCCAAATTTAATTCAACTATTTTGCATACAACTCATCATGCATATATGCTACAAAATGTGAAGGAAATCAACCCAGAATTGTGAAGGAGCATTAATAGGGCTGAGATCCAGTGCTCTTGAGAACCGAGAGCAGGACCCTACTCCTAAAATCTAACGGTGGAGATTAACCGAAGTGATGTGTTCAGTTGATGCCGACCGTTAGATCTTAAGAGTAGGACCCTACTCTCGGTTCTCAAGAGCAGCCGATTTTCATCCGCATTAATAATCCCAACGAAATATACCATGTAATCATATATAACGTGATCTGCTAAATTAATTGTTATAAGCACAAGGTAAAATATAATTTACAAAAAGAACTTGGGCTTACAGTTTTGCGTGCTTTCTCCGTTTCGTGTGTTACCAAGAACCACATAACATAGATGCAAATTATTTGTTTCATTTCAAATTCACAATACCCAAAAAAAAAAAAAAAAAAGTTAAAATCATCAAATACCAACAATGAACAAAATGCCACAATTTTGCTCAAACTAGCTATAATCAAAGGATTAAATTCTAAAGCAAATGCACTTGGACAGAACATTCTTTCTTCAAAGTGCTTACTCGAGCAACGATAATAAAATATTGTAGATGAGATCACCCATTTGACGACTTGTGGCTTATTTGTATCTATCTTTTTAAGAAAAGAATACCAAAAAGATTAGCATACCATTGGTACTTGGATTGGCAAATTAGATTCCAGTGACAACCCCTCAAGTCCAGAGTGGCCGGGTCCATCTTTATTTTTTCCCCTTACCGGACCAGTCTCAAAGAATTAATTAACATACCATTGGTCCCTCATTTTGTACAAGCCGGGATATAATTTTAAGCAAGTGGCGTATAATAATTTAATTAATCTAGCTAGCTATCTAACCTTGTATGATGCTTTCTACAAGCACCTTGGACCAACCTGAATTGTGTTATGGCACGTTTGCTTCCTGATATCAGCTTTTTATATAGAAAACTAATTAATGGTTACAAAGAATTTGCAGCCAAAGCGCAGTGATTGAAGGTTACCTGAAAGTATGAAACAAGGAATGTAAATTAGTATAGCAATATTAAAAAAAAAATTATGAAGCAACCATGCATTTATAGAGACCTTTTCTGCATCAAATATATGGCTGATACGTGCGCAGAAACAAAATACATTGGACAGATTTGGTTTACATAACTCTATAATGGCCCAATGCATGCATGACATCACTCAATAAAAAAAACCACCGATCAACTACATTTGATAAATTTGCCTCTCAAGTAAAATAATTGATCAATACAAAAATGAAAAATAAGATAAACGGAACTCATTATAAAAAAATTTAACAACAAGAATATGCTTGGACTTATCTGCAAACCATTATTTTGTTCGCAAACAATATCTGCAAACTTACTTCACAGTTCACACAATTGAGTTCAGCCATTGCAAACAAGCAAGATGAAATGGTCCACACACACACAAAAAAAAAAAAAAAAGGTTTGCAAGGCATAAAAATACACACATCCAAAAATATATTGTTTATAAAATTGTCCCAAGTATCAAAGTATGCCTACACTACTACCATGATGGTTAAAATAATTGTGGATATATAAGATACCTACAAAACCTAGATTTGTTTAATCTAGCATGAGCAACTGCTTTGGAGTGTGATTAATTTTTCTCAATGGCAAAACAACAGTTGATATGCTCGGTACAACCCCACATTATACAGATAGATTATGTAATCAACAGGAAACCCCAAAAAATAATGACATGGAATAATTAATAGGAAATTTAAACAAATGTACAGTAAATCTATGGTAGAAGTAGTAGATCTGCTATACTTTGCTTATCTTTAAAGAGGTTATTTCCCCTTCTAAATCAAGATATATGAGATATCCTCCTATGATATCCGCTTAGTTAAACGACCAACAAAAATTGAAAACTAAATCAATAAAGTCATTCTCGCCCTTTTCTTCTCAATTATAAGCAAACGCTTATGATTTTTGTCCACTTGATAGAATATCAAGGTTAATTAAGAAAATACATATATTAGTTATTTTATTTTTATTCTATATAACAAACCAATACACAAAAAAAGAACTAAAATTTTAATAATAATATGTTTATCGATTAATTCAAGGTAATGAATGCATCAAGTACCTACCAGTTCTTTTATGAAAATGCTATAATGTTTTTTTTTTCTCTAAAGAAAAAATCTTTAACAATTTTACAATTGTTTTCAGTATTACTATTTTCCAATTAAGCAAAAAAATGTAACAAATATGCTCTACAAAGTTTTCACACAATACATCTATACTATTTTAAAGCACGTAAGTATTGGATGTCTCCATTTTTTTTCTCCTTCTTCAAATTTCCTTAATTCCCATTCTACCCCTTAATAAACGGTACATATCAAAATACGTTGATTTCAAAGGTGTTGATGTTCTCCATTTTGGTTTTTACAAAAATGGAAATATATCAATCTTTGTATGAAAGACATCAATGTTGATTAGAATTTACATTAATTAGGAATTAATGCTTTATATTTCTAACATTCAATGAGTTAAATTAATGTAAAAATGAAATTTAAACGGTAAATAATTAGCCAAAAACCAAAAGCATGTTATATATATTACATAGTATGACACAGGATTTAATACGTACGCCCGTTATACGGGCGGTTTTCTTGTTAGTGAACTAAATTAGTATAAGGATATTTCTTAATTCAAGAGTCATTTCTAATTCAATGAATTTAGTGATGAATGTGCTTAAACACATGCTGATAAAGTGTGGATGTCCAATTCAAGAAGATTTCAATATGTTGAAATCGTCTTGTAGCACAAATAGCATGTATTGAAAGGGAAAAAAAGATAATAATATGCTGGTTGAAGAGAAATTGGCAGCAACAGACAAACCTTTTAAATTAAAAAACCTACTTCGATAGAGTGGACCTTTCGGATCAGGATCATTGATAATCCTAAAAGGACCTTACAGATCATTGCAAACAGACAACATAAGAATCAGCTGTTTGCAGAATGAAACACTGGATCAAACCGCCCTCGAAGACAATATCAATGTGTAAGAAAAGAAGACATTCAGATGGCAGCTGTTCGCAGTTTCGAAGAAGGATCTCTCACTGTACAAGTTACAGAGTACAGACTTCACGAGAAAGGAAATATTTCCAAATACTCTTACCTTTTTCAGCTGGTTTTCCTGGTGCTGGCAATTGCATCTCTTCAATTGATGTAAATCTTGTATGCCATCTCAATCATGGTCAAATCTCATGTAATAGTGAAGTTTTCCAGCTGAAAGCTAGAAGTTAAATCACATAATTCTAACTTCAGGATACAGTTTTGCTTTCAAATAAATGACTATTATATATGTGCATAGAATCAGTATATACTTAATTCAGTACTGATAGATCTCTCAAAGAGTAACATATAAGCTAAAAGGCAGTCAGTTAAACTGTTTATTTTAAGACTAACATCAAATGACAAAACTGCTATTTAATTTTCAAGTGTGAATTTCTATTTCTTTCCCAACGGATGCGAATTTCAGCTCAATTGAAAGATCAATGTGTGGAGACTAATTTGTAAGCAACGAAGCAGACACTAAATTGGAAATACTAAGCATTAATAAAAACAAGATCTTATATGGTATAGTTATAAAATACTAAATCCAGCACCACAGGTCTACTAAAGACATAGAACAGTCAAATTGATCTAACTGGGTTTCATTCTAGAAAATATGATTAGGATTGGGTCTATATATTAGGTGGCAATTGGCAAACTATCAGGCCAACGGAATTATGAATGAGTGATGCTATAGTACTATTAATAGTACAAAGTGCCATGTACTATGGTTGTATATTATCAATCAAGTTCAATTAAACGATCCAAACCGCTCAATATGATCTCCATATATAAATGTCACTGTAGACTAAAGTATATATTTTTTTTGTGCTTTTTGACTGTTTTTTTAGATAATTAAAAAATGACTTAATGTAAACATTATAGACCATTAAAAAATGTGCTTTTTTTGTATATCAGAATGAGGTATATAGTTAAAAAATTCTAAAAAATATAAAATTTGATCTAGAACTACACTAACATATGGAGATCACATTGAGCGGTTTGGATCGAACAATTGAACTTCAAATACCATAATATGAAGCCGTAGTACAACCCATTTTTGTACTATTAATAGTACCATAGCCTCACTCATTCTGAATTCATATCCGATGCCAGAGTCCTCTACAGTTTAGGGGCCCTGGTTAATGTGGTCTATATAGCAGGCACACCTGGTTTGCCAAATCTGGGCGGTTGTGACCAAATCAACCAATTTTGATTTAATGGCAGCAGATAATGGTCCAGGTCCAATTGGAAGCAGAAGTGTATTACTGGTTAGCACCTTTCTTATTTTTGATAACTCAACAACAAAAATTATTGAAATTGCAACTTGAAGGATCAAACAAGGAAGAATGCAACAAAATCTATCAATTAAGGTGCATTATGCATACTTCTGCAGATGCTTGAGGTATTGAAGATTAGATGAAGAAATAATATTTGTCATTTCTATATTCAAAATTTTTTTAGAATTTAAATGTGATGGACTATATATATATTACTAATTTATAGTAATGATTGAGATTAAGCTAACCAACCACTTTAGTGAGCTTAATTAGAAAAACATACATAACTATCCCCAAATTGTGATTTATGCTAGGGAGGGCTCGATTGACAATGCATATTTACTTATTTAGACAATCTTGACAATTGAAATTCAGACAAAATTTAAAGTAGAAAAATGTTCATAAATACATTCTTGAATTTATCAAATTGCTTTTGTTTCAAATTTCGTTCAATTTGACAAATTTCAATGGTTCTAATTTAGATAATCATTGATGGAATATCAAATTTGACTCAAATCACTTGAAATCAACATAATCAATCTACAAATTCCACAACATTTGTATAAAGGGTTTTCCATCTTTATGGTTTTTTTTAATAATTGTTTAATTTTTTAGAAAAGAATATTGTCAAGATTGTCAAAATATGCATTGTCAATTCCTTCACTTCATTAAATTATTTTATTATTTATATCAAAATGTCTTAAGATACAAATTTTTTCAATTTTTGCAATTTGTCAAAGCGTTTGTTTTCGACTTTTCAGGATAGCCTATTTTCATATCAATATTTTACTATTATATTGTAGTCTTATCTCAAATATTACAAAACAAATACTTCCAAAATTCTAAAAGTAAAATGGATTATTTTTGCATCCCACGAGTTTTATAGGAAAAAATTTAATAGAATACATACATCACAACTTGGGGTGAAATTAACAATTTCAAAATAAAAAGTTAACACAACTTGGTGAGCTTAAGCTCATAGTAGAATAAACCATAATTTTTAGGTAGTATTATCAAATCTAAATTAACAACTTCAAAATAAAAAGTTAACAGTAATCATATTTGTTGGTTGCAGTCAAATTATACAAATAAAATTCTCATCCAATGTTTGTTATAATAAATTCATTTCACACGTTCATCAACATATATATTTGTATTCTTCCTAATATATTATGTGTATGAAATCTACTATCTACTATGCACTACTATAAATATTAAATTTTTTTTAAGAGAACAGCAATCAAAACCGATTGCACGACCAATGGAATAAAACAAGCCTTGATAAAATCACATTAGTGTTTGATATGGGTCTAAAACATTGAAGCACAGGTAGGTTCATGAGATTCTGTCAAACTTTAAGAAAAATAAATATAAAAATATATGATAAATTGTATGGTTCACTTCCTATATAAAGTCAAATATATATATATATTTATTTCACCAATGTCGCCTATATATTGTAATTAATGGTTGATAAGAAAAATAGCTTTTAGTTTATTTATCAATAAATTTGACCTTCTGATTTAACAACAAACATAAAAAAGAAGACAATTATGAACACATATGCATCATGCATGATCACAATAATGAAATTAGGAATTAAGTTTATGGATTTTTTGTCACAAGATTAATGAAATTTCATATTTGTTCTTTTGCACTTTAAGCTGACAGCATGAAACCAAGAGAAGTGAGATTAATTTAGTACCCAGTGTACATATAATGGAAGCAAAAGAAAATTTTTTTGGCTAGTAAATGTTTCTTCCAATATAATGCATCAATTCTAAATTTCTCATACATATAATTAATCTTTACTGTGAAAGAGGCTACTATCAAACATCAGAAAGGTTTTGTTAATTCATTAAGAGGTGAAAACTACATTTTTGTCCAATCAACATGAATATGAGTCGTTAAAAATATTTGAACATCTCTATTTGATAAATTAATGGTTATGTATGTAATTATTATATTAATTAGCATGTAAAATGACAACCTTTAGTTTTAGCAAAGAATAAAAAGTCTGTGAATATGGTTATAACAAAAACCTAAGTCAATAAAAAGGATTCACCAGGAAGAAACAATACATCATGTATGCAGCATATGCAACAGGCTCAAATAGACTTAACTCTTAAGGAAATACATGTTTATGTAATAAAATGATTTATTTTATAAGACACAGGCCTAACATGCAACAAGATATGTCAGAATCACTTAGATATAGTAGTGAACAAGCAACTAATCCATAGATTTGTGTGTTTTAAGTTTATTGGTACAAAATTACAAACTCATTCCACAATATAATATGAGAAAATAGAAAATTTTAAAAGATTTTTTTAATCTTGATTCAAATATAATATGAGAAAATACATACTTATTCCACAAGCACTATGTGCGTAGATTTTCCACACCAGCATATGACATGCAATACAAATTGTATAATATTGAATACTAGCTATTAGAAGTTCTTAGATTCATCTTAATAAAGAAGTTTAACCATCACAAACATCTGATATTTATAACTTCATACAAAGACAACAATATATATTTCATGCAATATTGCATGCATCAGCAAAGATAAATCTAAATGCAGGAATAACAAAAAAAACCATACCAATCAAAGCATATGATATTTGTACAACTGTATGGGACAAGATATTCACAATTTCAAAGAAAAAGAACAGTCAAACATTTACTACATGAACCAGTTATAGCCTAAAACCAAACATGCAACACATGCAGAACAAAATTCTTGAATTGCATGCAGTAAAGACAAACTCTTCTTCTACACATAAACTTCATAGTAAAAGCAAACTCTTCTACACATAAAACTTTATAGTAAAGGCAAGCTCTCCTACACCCACAAAATTCTACCAGATCTTGAAAGCTCTAAAAATATAGTACATGTATCTTTTAAAAGAAGGACAAGAAATAAAGATCCATACCTTTTTTTTTTTTTTCGAATTTCTCTTTTCTTTTTGGCTTCAAGGAATTTATTCAGGTGGATCTCTCCTCTTTCTAGCCAGAAGCAATTGACAACCAATCACTAAATCACTAAACAAAGAAAAAGGAAAAAGGAAAAAAGGAAGAGCATTGAAGAGATGAAAAAAAAAAGCCCACGGGCATTTACACTCAAAAAAAAAAAAAAAAGAGATGAAAAAAAAAAATGAAAGAGAGAGAGAGAGAGAGAACATGAACATGAACATGAAGAGGTGCAAGATAGAGGAGAGGAGGACCAGTCAAACAGTAAGTTCTTCTCTTTCCGTTAAATCCGGACAGCGTGCAGTGCAGTGCAGAGTTGAACTTGGCAATTAAACTAAACTGCAATGAATCAGTTATCAGTCCCATCCATCCATCATCGGAAACCAAAAACCCCAAATCGCATTCCCCCATGAAATCCCTAGAAATTAACCCCCCTAATTAATCAAGTATATAATTAAGTAACAAGAGGCATGTATATGATTATATGATATGTATGATATGTATTATTATCCGTACATTAACCTAGGTAGTTTTTCCTCAAAAACACCGCCTCCCACAACTCACGCTCACGCCAAGCTCTCCTCTTTCCAATGATTTCTTTCTTCCCTCCCTCAACAGGAGGGATTTATTTGTTTATTCATTATTCATTCGTTTGTTTATTTATTAGTATTTATATTTACTAGTCCCAAAAAGGAGCAGAGCACAGAAAATAAGAAAGTACTGATAACTGATAACTGTGATAAGATAAGATAAGATCCTTGTCTTTCTTTCTTTCTTTCTTACCTCCATGGAAGGGAGATGCTGATCTTTCTTTCTTTCTTTCTTTCTTTCTTTCTTTCTTTCTTCATGATCCATCAAATCTAAAACCAAAGAAAAGAAAAGGAAAGAAAAGCAAAAGAGAGAGATGGATAATCAAGCAAGCAGTGTGAATGGGTGGGATGGATAGGATAGGATATGAGGCCAGTTTCCTGGTACAAGTACCGAGGGTTTGAAGCTAGCAGAGCTGACAGATAGAGACGTGAGCACGCAACAGCACCGGTACCATTCTTTCTTTCTTTCTTTTGATTCTTATCATTTTTCTTTCTTTCCGGTACAGAGTAACCGCTGTGTGCTCACTCTCTTCTGTCAGCCTCCGAATCCTAATTATCCACCCATCATCACAACAAGAAAAAAAAAAAAAAACCCAGATCTAGGGTTTGGTGTTGTGAGGTGAAAGAAGAGAGGAGGGGGAGAGAGGAGGAGGAGGAAGAGATTAATTAGAGGCGGCTAGATCTGTGTTGCTGGAGCATCTATCGCTCAATTTGGGGGTGAGGAGAGAGCTCATGTTGGCTGTTCCTTTTATAGAAAGAAAAGGCCCCCAAATTGAGGTCCTCACTCAATTCCATTCTATCAGAATAGGTTTTGGTTTTAGATCAGAAAAAAAATTAGGGTTTTCTTTTCTTTTCAATTCCCTTCCTCTCCTTTGTCAAGGCTAAGGCTATCTATCTATCTATCTATTTAGCTACTCTGGGGACCATATATGCAGCTCCATGCCTCCCTCATCTCCTCCTCTCTCAGCGGAGTGGTTCCTCTAAAAAAGGATATTTCTTTGCCCTTTTCATGCACTAAGATCGGTAAAAAAATTAAAAGAAAATTTGTGTATACATGGAAAGAAGAAGTAAGAGGAGAAGGAAATGGAGTAATTGACTAATAGAGCTCTCGTTTGTTTGTTTGTTGTTTGATTGTTTCCCATTTTCAGGAAAGTGTGAGTCTTTCTCATGTGTATTATTATTGCGGGGGCACGTAATTCAAGTTGGAGATTAGGTGCCAAGTGGTGTCACAGGTCGACACGTATGGGCTGTCAGTCTTGGACGTGTCAGCAATTACACCTAGTTCTGGTAAGTTTCATGGATTTATTCTCAAAAAAAAAAAAGTTTCATGGATTTGATTTGTGAAAAAGATTTGTTCTTTGGGTTATTTTTTAGTATTTCAAATGCCCCCAACAGATGTGTTCCTCGCTCCTTCCTTCCTGTACAATTGTCAATTGGGATCGATCCATCGACCGACTGGCAAAGTGGCAAGACACAATAAAGATATTGAATTTACTAATAATAAATATGGCAAGTGGCTAAAACATATTAATATTGAGGATATAATCGTCCATACATGGAATATTTGGTATGTCCTCTAATGTTATATATATATATATATATCGTCAGTAACGTACAAAAGTTAAATGGTAAATGGGAAGCCACTTTTGCAAAGTGAAAAAAATTGATTTATTGGACGATTCTATATATCACTTCTGCAGCATATTGAAATTGGCATTCCTAAATGTTATCAATGGCCTCTCCTTTATCATATTTTTATGAAATATTTATAATAGGTTCCCTGTCGTATAGATTCTATTTTTCTGTACCCTCAAACCATGCTTGGTCATACCCTCTAGCATGTAACAAAAAAGAATTTGAATTTTATTTAGTTTTGAGTTTTAAGAATTGTAGTCTCCAATCAAGAATAAGAGCAAAAGGAAAATAATGCAGAAGACAGATTGGAGTCAATAAATTGCAGTGATTATTGATTAAGCACAAATCAAAAGTACAAACAATTTCATTTTTAAAATATGTTTCAGTACCACCTCTCAATTCTTTTGCGGAATTATATTTGTAAAATTGTAATGTAGCATATTTTTCTCATATTAATATATACTTTCTATGAGTCATGAACTGTACCAGTGCTCAGTATAGTTGTTTTTCAATTTAACACTAATTTTATTGGAATGGTCAATAATTATTCAGTTGAACTACTATATAAGCATTTTATTATTATTAGCTTTTATTTTGAGAAAAAGACCCTTCGGCATTATTGCATGGTTTGAAGTTTCAACAAATTGAACCTATGAGCTCCACATCCCCTGCTCAAGCCGATGCTCTTTGTATGCAGATCTATATTCGCACCAGTTCTTGATAGCAGGTTATGGTCAAAATCATAATATGGATTTTACTATTCTTCTTACGAATTTAACAGGATGCCGAGTGGTAAGTTTCCTTTGCATTTGTTAATTTGTTAAGTGGATATATCCATTATAAGTTTTGGTGAAGAGCAATATAAATCTGATATTATAATTTCCAAAATTGTTTATTGCCATTTTCAATTTCATATTAATATGATGCAATATCATAATGAGGTGATGGATATCGATAGTTTATATTGCTGAAATTGTGAAAGAGGATTGAGAAGGAAAAGTATTTTGATTCCATTTTCCAATGAAGTTATCAACAATTGCTTGTTTCTTAACAGAACAAGTGGAAGATTGTAATGTTAATGTATTCACTATTCAATACAAAAATGGTGATTTTGAGTTTCCATGCATTGGGCACATAGACTAAATTCAAAAGTTTGAAATCAATTTTTTCAGTATGCCTCAGACTCAGGTTCAAATGTATTATTTGCAAATATGAAAAAAATTAAGAAGTCAGAGCGTACTATTCTAACATTTCCATGGAAAACTAAGTGTAGGGTTTAGGGTAGTTCATTTTTCTGAATTGCTTACCTTTGGATTGAACAGTGATATTTTGAAAACGAACAAATTTTGTGAAATGTAACATGAACTGGATAGGCAAATTCATGAAGCATAGAAAAATAGATAGTATTCTGTTGTGTATGTAACTCGAATCACATCTCGAGTGTTTGCCACATTGCTAACTGTTGGCAGCTGCTGCCATTGTGGTCTGGTAATGGCAAGTGCTTTCAAAAATTGAAATTGTATTTAGTCTTTTCTCATATAAACACTGCCCTAATAGTGGCTGCGTCGATAGCAGCTTTTCACTTATTGGGGCAGTTATGGCAGTCAGTTGTTCCTGTATATGTCATGGTTTCCAGGACGATCGATTCATGGTAATGGTTGCTCTATTTCTATGTGTTCTCTGCATTTCTTTGATTTCCTCTTATTTTTGCCTAAGGTTTCTTCTGATCGATAATATGCAATTCAGTCAGTCAGTCAGTCACACTTGGAATTGAACAGCAATTTTATATGTTCCCCTGTGGAAGTATCAAACTATCAATTGCTTTGTGATGGCATAACATACCATATGTGTGTGTCTGTGAACTGTGTAGTACCAGTAATTAGTCTGGAACTGGTATTCTGCACAAAATACTAGCTATCCAAACATTTGTGGATTTCCAATCTGCAGGACATATTTGTTTCTGTTTTCTCTTGTGAAATGGAGCACATGTATTGGTTAGTTGGTATTTAGCATTTTGATGAACTATGACTTGAATGTTAAATTTCTATGTTTAAAAGGTTGATTCTCTTTCTAATTAATGCCAGTATCAAAATTTGCATATCTGAGAATTAAGAGACTTGTTTATCGGTACAATTAATTGCTTGTGAAGTTCCTCAGCTTGATTGTCTTTGATCTCAATTTTAGTTCATATAAAAATACTGTGTTTGACACTCCTTCTTTTTGGGCATTGAAAGGGTTCTTGAATTTGAATACCTGTATTTATGTTTTAAGTCTATTATCGGCTTTAAGATTCGCGCACAAATCAAGCTGCCCCACAAACGGAGGCAATACATCATGTACGAATCTTAAAGCTAATCAAACCGTCTGAATAATATTCGTAGTATAATTTCCTATTATGTATATAGCAGTGTAGTAGAATTTTTTTAGCCAAATTGGTTATATCTCCATAGAATTTGCTCTATTTAGAAAATTGTCCATCAGATTACACAAATTGGATATATTCCCATAACATATTAATTCATTTAGATATATACCCTACAACTCTCATTTCTAATAAAAATAATATATTAAATTTGGTTTTTTTTTTGTGAAAGACACTTGTACCCTTTAGATTGTCCCACGTTAGACATTACACGATCCTGCAATTTATAGAGCATAATTTTTGTTGTCAATATAACTGTCATGACTTCTTAGTGAGATGTACAAATGTTAGAGGTGGAAAAATCTGATCTGACCCAAAAAACTTGCCCGAACCGAACCCGACTCGAGTTTTAGGAAAAGTCAAACTGACCCGAACCCGACCCGTGTTTCAAGGAAAGTCAGACTGACCCGAACCTGACCCAACCTGAACCCCGAGATAACCCGGGAATAGAGGTGCAAAATCTGACCAGACCCGAAAAACCTGCCCAACCCGACCCACAAAATCTCACTCTTGGACAAACTAAAGGGTATAAGTGTCACAAATAAAAACGAATTTAATAGATTATTTTTATTAGAAATGAGAGTTGTGGGGTATATATCTAAATAAATTAATATGTTAGGGGGATATATCCAATTTGTGTAATTTGATAGAATAATTTTTAAATAGAGCAAATTCTATGTGGATATAACCAATTTGGCGAATTTTTTTTGCTTTTAAAAATGAATTATTGTAATGGTAAAAATTGGATCATTTTGATGTCTATGTCAACTCAAGTCCACGATCCAAGAAAATTCCAAAACTGACAATAAGAAACCGTGAATATATTATCAACAATCTGGGGGAATGTACGTAGGAAGCAGACCTATCACCTATGTTTGAAAAATGATGTAAAGAAACAAATGTGAGATGTCCAGGTTTCTTGGTTTAGGTAAAACCTAATTATTACACATTTATTTTCATTGAAATGGGGGCTTCAAATTCGTCTCTGTTAAAGTGTGGTACCAGGATCCATTAGATACCCAAAATATAATTTGGATGAAGGTTAGAGCATATTTCTTTTAATTAAGTAAAAAAAACTACAATTTATAAAAGGCTTAATATAAAATGTATTGTGCTTATGTATCGAAAAAGTTAAGACTCAAAATTTCGAATATATCAAAAATCTCATAATTACAGTTTTAGCAAGCTCATTGGAACACATTCATATATTTATAAAAGAGAAAATTCTTAAGTTAATTTACCGTTTCGTTCTCAAAGAAAAGAAGAATAAATAAAAGAAAATAATTTGAGAATATTTTCTAGGGGTGACATTAATTTGAGAATTAATGTCTTCCAAGGGGTGACAAAAATTTTTGGATGAAGGTAATTCCTTTTAGTATAGTTTTGAAAATATTTTCTAGGGTAGAGCACAAATTTGTAATTACTAGGAAACTTGAGCATATTTTCTTGGAATTTCTTATATAAAATTCTAGACCAATGCCCACTCCTTCCTATCTAGGGGTGTCAAACGGACGCAATTTTGCGTTTTTGCGTTTCGTTGCGTTTGCACGAATCGCAAAACGCAAGAAATTTTGCTACCGTTTGATAGATGCAATTAGACGGAAGAATTTTTGGTGCCGTTGCATTGACGCAACGGAAGACGCAAATGATCCGTGACGTTTCGTTTAAGTTGTGTATTTCGTTTAATCTAAGTTGTTATCTGTTATTTATTTGTGTTGTTAGCCTATTGGCTATGTATTAAGTATGAAATTAGTTGTGAGTTGTGACTTGTGAACATTATTTTTATGTTTTTTCATGCTGTCATTGCTATGTTATTGACTTATTGGCTATGTTATATCATGCTATAGTGTGAAAAATATATGGAGGTTTGAAAAAATTAGTGTAACTTGACTGTTTGAGAGTGTTTTATGGTTATTATGATTTTTATGTATTTATTTCCATTTTATATATAATGATATGCAAGTTTAGGCAACCATTTAAAAAACTGTACATAAATTTGCGTCTTTGAACGCAATTGCGTTTCTTTTTGTAAAAAAAAACGCAACAGTAGATGCAACGAATTTTAGTTTCGTGTACTTGACGCAACGCAAGGCGCAAACAATTTTACCTGCATCTTATAAGCGCAACGAAAGACGCAACAAAGTATTTGCGTGATCGTTTCGTCTGTTTGACAGGTCTATTCCTATCCATAGCTCCGCCCTCATGATGAGATGCTCATGAGCAATTATTGACAAAGTTATGTTATTTTTTTTTAACAACAAGAACAACAATTAGGAGGAGAAGAAAATTAATGATTATACTTTGATTTCGAACTTCAACCTTTCGTATTAAATCACTAGACCAAAAAATATCAAAAATTCAAAATAGATGTCGTTGTTCCGTAATTAAATAGTCACTATTAAATATTTGATAGGTCGGGAATATATTTTGTATGTTGAAGATATACCTCAAAATATTAGTCTCTTTTCTAATTGTGTTGGAATTCCGGCTAGCCCTCCAAAAGAATCGAAGAGAATGATAAACATAAATAATAGTCATTAATTATTATCAAATAAAAATGGAATACTTGTATATGATGCATGTTGTATGTTAGTAACTTTGTAAATATTACGTAAGTATTTTCTTTTTAGTAAGGTGCACTTGGTTGGTTGGTTTAATTTGATTGGAATTCATCCTACGTGATGAAAATAGCAGAATGATAATAAACTTTATATAACAGTACATCTATTTTTTTTATTATATTATTTATTATTAATTTATTATTAAGATTGTGCAATATATATATATATATATATATATATATATATATATATATATATATATATATATATATATATATATATATAGTGAGGCTATTGTGCTTCATAAAGCACAGTGGCTAGTGTGCTTCGGCCTCATATCTCATCAACCGTAGCTCGAATGACCAATCCAAGTTGCTCACCATGATCTTGATATTGAAATCTAGTTGCATACCAAAATTTTCTATTTTTAGAGTTTTCTAACTATTTTTATGAATTTTTAAAAAATGACCCATTTTATGTTCAAAATTTTTGTATATTTTCTATACAATTTTCAAAAATCCAAAAAATAGTTAGAAAACTCTAAAAATGAAAAATTTTTGTAATCTACAAGATTTTAATATGTAGATTGTGTTGAGCAACTTGGATTGGCCATTTGAGCTACGGTTTTGCGATACGAGGCCGAAGCGCACTGCCTCACCACGCTTTATGAAGCGCAATAGCCTCACTATATATATATGTGTGTGTGTGTGTGTGTGTCATCTAAACAATATGCAACTCAATTGTCTACAACGAAATAAAATTTACATTTAAATTGTGAAGTACCTATAAAGTACACACTGCGCTTGCCCTAGTTTAAAGTTGCGAGAGAACATATGAGATCAAGAAGGAAAAAGAAAGCAGCAAAAAAGAAATTGATATCATTTGAGATTCATTTTATTCTTATTATATTTCAGATTAACTTTATAATCTCTTATTTCAATCAAACAAGAGTAGCTTTATACATAATATATATTTTTTTTTATCTATTTTGCAAAGGTTTAAATAGCGGCTGGCAAACTCGTTGTGGTGGGACTCGTTGTGGTGCGGTATATTTGATAGCGGATATCGAATATCGGCGCTATCGCAGGCGCTACCGGTTCCTGTTATGTGGAATATTTAACTATTTTATTGGTTTATGAGCTAAAATATTTAATAAAAATGATGAATAATTGGAATAATGTATAATGTTTTCTAACCAAATTGTTTAAAAATAATATAGTTATTGTATTACTCTTGAAACAAAAGCATTCTTATTCAGATATATTAATATAGTACAACATATTGGTCAGTCTTTTATTGCACAAGTATAATTTTTTTCTATCAAAAGGATTTCAAATTGAATAATTGAGTAATTACTTTTCCTAAATATTAAAAAATTGAATAGATTATTGAAGTTATAAAAAATAGATTATCTACCTATCATTTTTCAAGAAAAAAGTTAGAATCTAAAAATTATGATAAAAAAATTGTAAACAAACTATGATAAAACATTATGTAAAAAAAATATTTATTGGTTATATAACATTTTAATGGATCTCAAGTATATAACTTTCATTTTCACTAATCAATCCCATTATTTTTCTTATGAGGATACTAAGTTTATATAACATTGATTGTTGTTTATAAATCCAATTAATTATGTGTTAAGCAATTGTAAAACATAAATTAATAACGACTATTAGGTATTAGATATCATAAAATAATTGAAAATTCAGACGATTCTAACCATATTTTATATATTACTATATAAAGTATCACATAACGGGGAAAAACCTATAGCGTCGTAGCGTTTTGGTTTTCCAAAACGCTACATCAACCGCTATAGCTGCCGCTATGTGCCTTATCCCAAACATATTCCAAGATTTTAATTGTTGTCGAATATTCATTGGATCAAGTTAAGTGTACTTTCCCAATCTGTGTGCAAGGATATGTACAACACAAGTTAATAATGGACATTTCACGTGACGATGGGACCAAGCACTGTCGGTGCTTTTGATTGGGTTACTCTGAGCCTTGATTGGGCTACATTACAGCTGGTACAGTAGCAATACGTCATGAGCGCCCATAAATGATAAATCCCACAAGTACCCTGGAAATACTGCGGTCAGTACATGAAAAAATGAATTGAAAGTACAAGATCATACCTACGGGTTCATCCTAAAAAAAAAAAAAAAAAGTACAAGATCAGGACACCGCCGAATTCCAGATGGGAAAAATGAAATCTTTGTAGCACCATTTTGTGTCAATATACAGTCAAGATGGGGTATGCCATGTTATCAGGGGGGAATCCAAGTAGCAATACAGAAAGTGAAGAGCAGCAGCTATATACAGCAATTTGGGCCATGAAGGGGATACTGCCAAGGGTGCAGATGTTTCTCTGGAAAGCATGCCAGAATGGGTTAGCCACAGCCCAGGAAATGCATAGAAGGATACATAGATTTCAACCCCAGTGTAACAGATGCAATCAAGAAGATGAATTCCTCATGCACCTATTATTTTTCTGTCCTGGTTCCAGAGTGATCTGGTTTGTGTCCAACCTGCCAATAAGAGTAGAAGAATTGCCTATGGAGTTCAAAGCTGCACTGCGATATCTGGGGAGCCAGCATGATGAGCAAATGCAGGCCAGGATTGCAAATTTAATGTGGTGCATATGGAAGGCAAGAAATAATGAGGTAATTGAAGGAAAAAGGGTGCACCCCATCACAGTGGTGAAGCAGGCAAGGGCAATGGAAATGCAGTATGACAGAGCACCACAGCTGACTCTGGTAAGTGAACCACACAAGATAACAGTTCTAAGAAATGCAGAAATGATCCTAGTGGATGGGTCATGGGACCAAAGTCAAAGTGCAGGATTGGCAATGCTGACTTTCAGCACAGAAGGGAAATTGATGGAATGCAGAGGGAAAGCAAGGCAAGTCTCAGATCCTTTCCATACAGAGGCACTGGCAGTTTTAGAGGGGGTCCACTGGGCAAGGGAGAGAACAAGAGAGGTGTTCATCTTCACTGACTGCACCAATCTGATAAGGGCAGTACTTGATCAAGAAATAGGTGAGATTCCATCATGGAGAGCAGCCCCAGCTGTTGCACAGATAAAGCGAGAATTGGAGCATGCAGGTGCAGCAATCCAAATTAGGCACTGTCCAAGAGGAGGGGTAAAATGGGCACATGATTTGGCACACTGGTGCAGAAGGTCAAGGGGAGATTTCACGGGAAGGGCATTACCACAACAACTGCAAGAGGATGAAGGGCCTGAAGAGACATTAGAAAGGTGGTTTGCCAGAGAACCGGACTAGGTGGAGGAACAGGACGAGTCCACAAGTGATATGTCAGATGATTGAAAATATATCTTCTGCTAAGCCAACACTTTAGGAATTTTATTAAAAAAAAAAAAAAAAAAAAAAAAAAAAAAAATGGAGTTGTTTAGTCCGTTTAATATGTAGTTAGTTTTCGCTTTCTCCTTTTCCATTGTAGCAAGTTGCTATGTAACCTTGGATTACATCCTTTTTAGCTCCTTTTTTTGGTACTGTAATGTAGATGCAAAAACTCTCAGCTTTTGAATTTTTTTCTAAATGCAAGCCTACGGGCATTTTACCCTCAAAAAAAAAAGCACCATTTTGTGTACTGCAACTGTCTGAGCCTGCGTGCTCAAGAGTCAGTTCGGGCGTACTATATATGTGTGTAGCCTCTCTGTTTACGTTCATACGAAAACATACAGGTGTAGACTTGTACCTGTAGTCCTAGTCTCCTAGAAAAAAGATATAATTTCCTCAAAAAAAAAAAAACAAAAAGAAAAAAGATACGATAGTTTTTCCTCTTTTTTTTTTTTTTTTCTTTTCACTGTGCAGTGCAATCAGTGTGTGATGTCTTTCAGTCTTTGATTTGTCAGGACTTAGGACTTGGGAGTACAATGTGACATGTGTCATCTAGTTTTAAATAAGATCTTTGGTTTAAAATTTAAATGATGATCTTATGATTAGTGAATTTTTTTTTTTTTTGAGACAAATGATTAGTGAATTCGTTGAGGATTTGTATCACCAACCATATTTTTTATGGTTGGAAGTTTGGAACCTACCATTGAGCGACAGGTGGAACCAAAATTAAAATAAAGAACGAAAAAATGTCACATTGAAATGGTTAAAAAATTTTATGCGCTTTTTTAACCGTTGTAATTTAATGAGTCTTTGATAAACTATCAAAGATCATTTAATTAAATTGAATATAACTGAAAGCATAATCAATCTATAAGTTCAGTAACACTTCTATAATTTTCGTTTCTAATTTTAAGAATTTTTAATATTTTTAAATTTATTGAATCTTATTATCAAGATTGTCAAGATAAGTATTCTCAATGTATGCCTCCTCTATAAGTAGGGGATTGCCATTTGATCCGGTCACCTGGCCCTTCCCTAAAACAGGAAGTTTATCTAGAACTTCTACTTTTACCCGATTACCTACAACGGATCTGACCCTACCCAACCCGACCCATAAACGATATTATAGTAGGTGTGGTGTGGATTTGATTTACTTACCCGACTCAATACCTGTATGAATACTCGATATATACCATGATAATACAAAAATGAACAATAAATTAATAAAAAGTGGGGTAACTAATGAGAGCAATATCTATTTATCAATTGTTAGTACATATGTTTACACAATTCCTTGGGAAAGAAATATTTGCAATTAATTAAGTATTTTTAATAATTAACATCGGTGAACTATATATTCGACAACATTAACAATTTACACAATATTTAAATTCATAAGTTTTGTAAAAGAGCTGTTAGACCCTTCATGAAACCAAATTATAAAATAAGTATATGGATCAAAATTTATACCCAAACACTTTCAGGATTTGGACCAAGTAAGATAATATACAGACCACTGTAAGGGTGATCTGTTCAACCCGACCAACCCGACCGACCTGATCAACCAGATCCGCAAACCGACGGATTTTATTTCTAAACGGTTAGGTACAGGTTGAATTTTTAAAAACCCAATTGATTTTAGTTGGCTACGGATTACAGGATATATGACGGTTAAAACCCGACTCGATTCGAGTGCCTTTAATTACGCGATTTGTAATAAATCGCTTGTATATTATCTGCCGAATTCACTTCAAATCGTTATGCTTTAAATTGAGCAATTTTTCCTCTACACATTTATTAATAAAAATAAAGTTCTTCAATTCAATAAAAATAAATAAATGATGTCATTTTTTTGTGAGGAATAATTTGTTGTTTAGACCACGTAAGCAACTATAATGTCATAGTTATGGATAATTTGCTATTTATATTTAGCATTTAATGGAAGAATTGTTATGTTCTTGCTTGTCACAAAAAGATAATTGTAACATCCTAGAATCTGCAGCTTCTGGACTGTTACTTTTCTGATATATCCACAGCATTCAGTTCGGCCAGCAACCTACGTCGCCAAAAGAAAACACACAACAAAGAAAACAGAGTCAGTTTATAAAACTCAGTAACCGGTTATTTTACGATGCAGCTTCTCTATAACAGGTTTACAAAATAATATGCAACTAAATGTAATTCTGTTAATTAAACTCTATTTAATAAGATCACAACTTATATGCCTTATCCTAACCGACCTAGACCATGCCACACACTCCTAAGTCACTTTTATCATTTTATAACTGAAATTATGCGATCAGATATACATAATAAGTACCAGAAAATTATGCAATATATTCTTTATAAAATACATATGCTTCCCAACCTGACATACCTGACTAACTGACACACACCAATACCCGAGCCACAGTCTATCATGCAGTCATACCAGATCACCTTATCATGCAATTATGCATCATACCCAAACCAAGGCATACCAAACAACAAAATAACATCATGCGCATCAGCACGTATCCTGTACCTAATGAACCCAGAGATCCAAATAACCCGTACATGCCTGTACATGCATGTCCGTAAACCATAGCGCTATAGTGAGGTAGCTAGCCTCCTGCCGGTATCTCTATCCAGGTACATAATCAATCCAACCACAAGCGAACTAGGCATATCCAAACCATGCATACTCAGACCAGGCATATGCAATGCATACTCAGATCATGTATATCCAAACCATGCGTACTTAGACCATGCATATCCAAACCATGCATATAACCAGGCATATCCAGATCAAACCCAACTCTTAACTATATCCAAGTTGATAACTACGTACATGCATAACCATACCCAAATACCAAATAGATAACATAAACTGACATGACATACTCGTATCCCAACCCGAAACCGGTACCACACTTGCATCCCAAAACAATATTAAACATGCACAAATAACAACACCCAAGAATCAAGACAATTCAGATCAACTGATTCATATCACAAGTCACAAGGAACTCAAACAGACAACTGGAATCAAATACAAGTTATAGAGAAGTCTGGTTACCTGATACGAAACGATTCCGATTTACGAGACTCGATTAACGTCCTTAACTCGAATCAGAAACCCGACTGCGATCTCGAACTGACATCCTAATCAAACACCACGATATTAATATATTTATTTTATTCTCTCTCTCTCTCCTCGGTTTCCCCTTTTCATTTTCTTTCCTTTTTCTATTTATCTGTTTTGGTTTATCCGTTTATAAGAGATTGATATATATATCAAGTTCTAACCGATCATCAAAATCCAACTAAGCTGCTGGTGATCACTTATCCATGCCACGCGCCACTTAAATGAGAGACCATCGTGTCTCTTGTTTGTATATAAAAATCATTTTGCAAATTAGACCCTAAAGTTACTCTAAATTATGAAATAGTCCAAAATAAATTATAAAGGAGTCTTTTACCTTAACATTCCAAATATCAAATATTTGGAATATTACATTCCCCTACCCTTAAAAATAAAGTTCGTCCTCAAACTTTTCGAACTTAGATTTGTACGTAAAACTAGTTATTTTGATATTCATTATCCCGTGTTAAAAATATATAACGATATATAAAAATATTTAGATCCTGAGACATGTAAATTATGGGCCCACCACGTTTCTGCTGCGCATTCTGATATCACAATTGAGATACTTATTCAAAGATTAAGTTAATATAAAAATAATAAATTCATATCTTCGATTAATGACGCTGACGACTAAGATATCACATCCGCATGTAACTATTAATAAATTTGGGATCCATAAGATAGCTTTTAAAAATATAATTCTGCTTGTCACTTGTATAAGCTAATATATAGAATTTTTATGGCTCACATACCCGCCTTAACTAACATGTTATCGATAAGTTATAAAATAAGTTATAGTGTTATTAGATACTACAAATTTTATTTCAATTCTTTGTGTGTACGTTCCCTTTTTATTCTTGCTAATTAAATAGTTTACTTAACAGCTACCGTCTTGTAACTCGGATTTTGCTACTGAATTAGATTTGAGATAATTCAAACGGATAACTCAAACAAAATTCAGAGATGATACTGACAACAACATCAGAATCAAGATTTCAAATGGAATGGACCCAGCATAGACCAAAGAAAGTCATGCTCTGATACCATAAATGTAACACCCCAGAATCTGCAGCTTCTGGACTGTTACTTTTCTGATAACCACAGCATCCAGTCCGCCCAGCAACCTACGTCGCCAAAAGAAAACACACAACAAAGAAAACAGAGTCAGCTTATAAAGCTCAGTAACATGTTATTTTACGACGCAGCTTCTCTATAACAGGTTTACAAAATAATACGCAATTAAATCTAATTCTGTTACTTAAACTCTATTTAATAAGATCACAACTTACATGCCCTATCCTAACCGACCTAGACCATGCCACACACTCCTAAGTCACTTTTATCATTTTATAACTGAAATTATGCGATCAGATATACATAATAAGTACCAGAAAATACTATGCAATATATTCTTTATAAAATACATATGCTTCCCAACCTGACATACTTGACTGACTGACACACACCAATACCCGAATCCACAGTCTATCATGCAGTCATACCAGATCACCTTACCATGCAACCATGCATCATACCCAAACCAAGGCATACTAGACAACAAAATAATATCCTGTGCATTAGCACGTATCCTGTACTGTACCAATCAACCAACATACATATCCCGTGCACCAGCACGTATCCTGTACCTGACGAACCCAGAGATCCAAATAACCCGTACATTCCTGTAGATGCATGTCCGTAAACCATAGCGCTATAGTGAGGTAGCTAGCCTCCTGCCGGTATCTCTATCCAGGTACATAATCAATCCAACCACAAGCGAACCAGGCATATCCAAACCATGCATACTCAGACCAGGCATATCCAATGCATACTCAGACCATGTATATCCGAACCATGCGTACTCAGACTATGCATATCTAAACCATGCATATAACCAGGCATATCCAGACCAAACCCAACTCTTAACTATATCTAAGTTGATAACTACGTACATGCATAACTATACCCAAATACCAAATAAATAACATAAACTGACATGACATACTCATATCCCAACCCGAAACCGGTACCACACTTGCATCCCAAAACAATATTAAACATGCACAGATAACAACACCCAAGAATCAAGACAATTCAGATCAACTGATTCATATCACAAGTCACAAGGAACTCAAACAGACAACTGGAATCAAATACAAGTTATAGAGAAGTCCGGTTACCTGATACGAAACGATTCCGATTTACGAGACTCGATTAACGTCCTTAACTCGAATCAGAAACCCGACTGCGATCTTGAACTGACATCCTGATCAAACACCACGACATTAATATATTTATTTTATTCTCTCTCTAGAACTCTCTCTCTCTCTCCTCGGTTTCCCCTTTTCATTTTCTTTCCTTTTTCTATTTATTTGTTTTGGTTTGTCCGTTTATAAGAGATTGATATATATATCAAGTTCTAACCGATCATCAAAATCCAACTAAGCTGCTGGTCATCACTTATCCATGCCACGCGCCACTTAAATGAGAGACCATCGCGTCTCTTGTTTGTATATAAAAATCATTTTTACAAATTAGACCCTAAAGTTACTCTAAATTATGAAATAGTCCAAAATAAATTATAAAGGAGCCCTTTACCTTAATATTCCAAATATCAAATATTTGGGATATTACAATAATATTAAGAAAATTGCATGTTATTATTTATTTTGTCGCATTTGAGATTTAAATGCAATTTTTTTGTCAATTAAAAGAAATATGTGAAACCTGCGAAATCCGCAAAAACCTGACTACCTAAAATTCGTATGGTTTTTTTATTTATAATTGTTAGTCATGGATCCAAGATGTTGTAACCTGAATAGTATATATTGGATTGAACTTTTGTATAAAACCCGACCAACCCAACCCGTTTACACCCCTACACCTCTAAGTTTATAAGAAAAATATTTTATTTTTGTTTTTATAATTTTTGTTTTTATAATTTTTGGTTTTTTTTTTTAATGGATACCATGGAATTGTTAAATTCGGACCTCATCCCCTTGGGACCCCAACAAAAAGGTCCCGATCTTTTCTCCTCTTTCTATACTACATTAATCGTAAACCGCATCGCGTTCTCCTCTGGTAGCTTCCCCGTGCTGCAACTTGCAAAACATGTTTCTTTAATTTAATGGCATGCTTTTAAAGTTTAAAATCCGCATTGAGTATATGTGCTGTGAGAACCAATGGAAATAAATAATGGAGATATGGAGACGTGAAAAGATCGACTGGCTGTCAATCTAATGAATTAATTAGAATATATAGATTATAGATTATAGAATGTTAATTACATCAATATATATAATAGATTGAGCACAAATATTGTGAAAACATTTGCATTTTGCTCCGAAATGTAAACGATCCAAATTATACTTTTTCACGTCCGAAATTTCGGTTTATGGCTACCGTTAAATTCATCATATGAAACTAGGGGATACAAATTTTTTTTATTTTTGACGTTCTTAAGTATTTATAAAGATTTTTGAAAATCCATGTACAAACAAGTACTATTTTATTACTATTTTTGGGTTATATTGAAAAATCTATAACAAATACTTAAAAAGCTCCAAAAATGAAAATTTGTGTATCCCTTAGTATTTTCATATGATGAATTTAATGGGAGCTTTTAAGAGCTCAGAGACCTCAGTAACTAAAAAAACGTACTTAATTATCTCTAAATATCAATTTACGATGCTCAATAGATTTTTATATCAAAATCTTTTAGGATACGAAAAATTCCAATTTTAGAGTCTTAAATAAGTACGTTTAAGATCTAATAAAATTGCTTCAAAATGATAATAAAATAATCAATATTTATATGTAAACTTATGTTATTTTAAAAATTCAAAACAAATATAAAATTTTTCAAAGAGTTAACTTGTGGATTGGTTGCACCCTATTTCACTAGAGGAAGACTAGTGAGCAAACAATATTTATGGTGTTGCACGTTTGGTTGCATAGATCGAGCCCCACTAGACCTCTGTTCTGATCTCTGGCATGCATATTGATTCTTTTTTTTTTTTTGAGGAAATGGCATATTGATTCCCAAGGAAATTGTGCAGAAAATCGACACGTCCAGGGGATCTTAAAAAAGGGTATATCCCACTAAGCACGATCGATTAGATAGTGTACTGAAGAATCAAATTTAGCAAGAGATATGCTCTATTTATTGTTCTATATGCGAAAGAAAGAACAAATAGAAATTTGTGGAGAGTCCATGATTCGACGAAATGGGGTAACGGCATCCGCGCTTTTCGATAAAATATGCAATATATATATATATACTAAATTAACTATGCAGGTGCCGATGTATATCTTATTTGAAATCGAGTCTCTGTATAATTAGTAAATCGAAATAAGTTTTAAAAGTTCGATTTTCAAGAATGCAGCATTTGGTCTAGTGACTAATTACAACACTCTGTGTATGAGAGGTTGCGGGTTTCAAAATCTGAATGAGAGTTTTTTTATAGACATTTAAATTTGAGTGGCTTAACCTCAGCTTTGTCTCGAAAAAAAAAGTGCAATTTTCATCTTTTTGTAGAAAAATTTAATGAGTTCCACTTGTCATAAATTAATACGTACCTAGCTCAATACTTTCTTTTCAGGTCTCAAAAAATATAGAAAAGGAAATACTTATTGAGGAGAGATACATTGACAATGCTTATCTTGACAATCATGACAATATGACATTTCAAAAACTTATAAAAATTCATAAAAAGTTTATAAAATAAAAAAAGTTAGCGAATGCATTCATTACTAAACTTATAGATTAATAGTGTTTTAAATTTCCATAAATTCGAACATCGTTTGATGGCTAGCTTATCAAAATTTTAGGTACCTTTTAACATGTGTAATTTAATTATGAATCTTTGAAGCAACATTTTTAAAGTTTTAATTCATTTATTATATGCTAATTATTTTGTGCATGATACTTTTTATAGTATCCTTATGGATTGGATTTTAATAAGTTACGCACTTACGTAATGGGCTTTAAATTATCAACTTTGTCAGTGCGTAACTTATTAAAATTTATAGTATCCTGACCGTTGATCATTTTTTTAGATATATCAGAACCGTTGATTTACGTTAATGCCCGTTGACGTTAATGTCTCAGCCCATTAAAATTTAAGGTTCATATCAATTTTCTCAATATAAGGCCCATTACATATTATCTTAAAAATTTATTATAAAGAATAACAACGTTGCTTTGGGCTCTTTACTAGTAAGAATTAAGGACGTTTCTTCCATGCTCACACCCCAGATAATTTTATCGGTTACAGATGAATCTCGTAATGGGTAATATTTATTTATAATCGTCAGATCAAAAATAAATTTTTTTTGGTAGGAGTATTGAAGTAAAATTCAAAAATTAAATAAGTTACGCACTGACTTCCTAAGCTATTAATTACAATAAAAATGGAGACTACCAAGAGATTTATGGATTGAAGGGCACGTATAAATGATCGACACATGCTAGAACAATCCACAATGCTATCCGGGAAAGAGATTCAGATTCAGTCCCATCCCTTTCCTTTAATAATTAGCGTATATGCTAATATGCATATCTAGCTACTAGCATCAATGCTAGAACAATTCTGCAAGTAAAAATAGAATAGTGATGATCGATTAGTATAAATGGTGCAAGAATAGTATTATCAGTTAAGTAAAAATAGAATAGTAATGGTTTGGTGATTAATGGCGGAGCTTAGTGTGAGTCAAGGAGGGTTATGCGCACCCCCCTTCAATCAAAATTTTCTTAATAAAATATAGTGTATCTACTTGCTAAATATTGATTAAATACTAAATTGGCCCCCTCTTCTAATCAAACTATAACAAAATAGCTAAACTGGCCCCCTCTTAGATTACTGTCAAGCTCCGCCACTGTGGAATAGTAAAAAGAATAATGATGTTTTGAAGTTATTCTGATATTTTAGTCTGTGTTTGGCAAATGCTAATTGGAAGTTTGGGATACCAAATTAGTTAGGGTAGTTGGTGATAACACCAAAATATACCTACAAAACTAATCAAATCATGAGCATTGCATGCTATTAATTGTAGTTTTGCATCCA
The DNA here is from genome assembly GCA_030179965.1 of Cyperus esculentus. Classification (NCBI taxonomy): domain Eukaryota; kingdom Viridiplantae; phylum Streptophyta; class Magnoliopsida; order Poales; family Cyperaceae; genus Cyperus; species Cyperus esculentus. The sequence goes on along the minus strand of JASGLE010000024.1, from coordinate 3,005,059 downwards.
TTCATTGAAATTTTACATCTTTGACCATTTCTCTCATAGTTTTTGGATATCTTCTTTTCTTCTGCTATTTTTTCTTGTTTTCAGGCACTTTATGAAGATGTAGATGATTTTTGTGATCCATCTCGAAAATATGAAGAAAACGAGTCCTGGAACGTTGAAAATCTCCACCCGGATTGTCCGAAAAGCTGAAAACACTGTTCAATGCGCAGAAAACTGCAACCCTTACATTGTGCTCCACAAAATAGGTTAGGAGGGGAGGGGAAAAATTATATGTTGTTACTTGCTCCACAATAGGAGAGGAAAGGAGGGAATGGTTTGGTTTAATGAGTCTTGTACCCTCCTCTACACCCCAATTTGGGGCGGACAAATTTGAGTCATATAAGGATAGAAAGTTACTCCATCTCCCATACCTTTCCATCAAATATTGTTTTGTGGAGCAAGTAGGATGGTTCATTTTACCCTCCACTCTCATACCATTCCCTCCTCTCCCCTCTTGTGGAGCACAGCCTTACGGTCCGTACTAAATCTGTACGGACCGTAAGGTCCAAAACTGGAAATTTCATCAAAATTGGCTGAGGGTTTCTAGGTCGGTTTGGATGCTTATATACTCATTTTTTTGCCATCGTTTTGAGGCATTCGGGAGGCACCACGCCTCCAAGGAGGTAGAGAGCGTTTCCGAGAGGTCATGTACGATTTGGAGGTGATTTTAGCGAGGTTTCGGAGCACGGGAGTGAGAACGGAGCGAGAGCGCATGAGCAACTTTGGAGTGCTAGTCTTCACCGGGTTTTCTATGCTTCCTTGTGTTGATTTGCTATCTATTGTTGTGTCTATGACTCTCTTTCATATTTGCTTTTGTTGTTTTGTTGTGTTAGCCATATCCGGCTAAACACTTTAGTTCTTAGGGTTAGGATTTTGACTTGAAACTTGGTTTGTTCTGTGATGTGATTTCTTAGATATTTTATTTCAGTTTTCTTGTGTTGTGTACTAGTTTACTGACATATGACTATACTTGAATTGTGCACCACGCGGGCGACCAGTAGGTATTGGTCGGTACTCTAGGTCCTTAAGCCAAGTTAATGTGCATCGCTAAGGTTTAGTTGTAATTTAGGTGGGTTAGAGAACCGAGAGGTCAACCAGACAACAAGCGAGAGCTGAGTCTTATCGTTGCTCGAGAGAGATCGGTACATCTTATAATACCAGCAGTAGAGCTTAGGTTGGGCCTACAAGCGAGAGTTGCGGTCTGTACCTTTGTCTGACTTAAAACTGTTTTAGGACGTGTACCTACAAGCGAGAGCTGCGGTCCGGTCCCTTTACTGCCAGAACTGAACAATTGAACTGCTAAAAGTCCATTACAAAACTTTACTTGTATTGCATGCGAGTCGGATGCGAGAGCGACGCCTCGCGCACATCTAGCTAGCGGATGCGAGAGCAGAGTCTAGATAGTTGTGCAGGTTGTATGTGACATATGTGACTTGTGTGATCCGAGGCCAAGTGGGTTGTTTGTCCGAGTCCCTAAGAACGCCTTTAGCATTACTATCTTTAGTTTAGTTTTCATAATTACAAAAACACCCATTTTTACAAGAACAACCCTTGCTTAGGATTTTTACAAGACCCCGTACTACGCTACAATTTAGTTGTACGCTTGCGACTGATTTGCAGTTTAGTTGAGATTTTAAAAGTAGTGCACTTTCGAGTAAACATTAATTTGCTATTCCAAAATGCTATTCCGGTATTGCATCAATTGGTCCAAATACCGGATTAGTGATTTTTGAAGTTATTCCAATATTATATTCCGTGTTTGGCACTCTCTTTTAGTTGAAATAGCCTATTATATTGGGGCCATTATATTTCATATTTGGAGTGCCAAATGGACCCTACAAGAGGCGTAGAATCTCAGATAGAATTTGCACTTTCAATTGCAGGGGAGCCGTGAGTTCTCCCCAAAGCATATATTATTGGTGCCTTTTCTTTTTGTGTTTTGTTAATGTCGATATATATTTTTTCTAATAGTTTAATTTAAATATTGGTATATCATGGGTGATAATTTTGTAATTGGTCAAAAAAATATTTCTTAATATGCATTATACAATCAACAGAATGCATACTACATGAGCTGCATATATATAACAAAAGTATTAGTTTGTATAATAAGCTGTGTACTATATATGTGTAATAAGCCATATATAGCATTCATAATATAGTTATGACAGTTAAGGAAAGTGAGAAAGAGGGGGATGCTACATTGAATCGGAGGAAGAAGTTATGAACCGGTCGAATAGTTGAGTCAAGTATTTAACGTGCTTTTTATTATTAACATACATATTTAAATCAACAAGTTGATTTTATATGCATAATAACTGAAATCAAATCTATATCAATTACAGCATTTAGTATTTACTTTGGTATCTTCATAGCGTTTTCCTAAAAAATATAATAAGTACAGTTGCATGTTAATTAGTGGGTTGATCTTTTTTTGCCCCTTAAGTGAAAGGAATAGTTAGAATAGTACGTTCATGTATGTAATTGTGTGCCTCATGGACATATCTAGAGTTTGGTGAGTAAGATATATCCTTACTCCTAATAAAAGCATATTAAATTTTTTGACATCAAATATCTATTTTCCCCAAGAAATAAACCCCAGCCGTTGATTGTTTACTTAGATTGATCACCACCGTTGACGTAGGTTAATGCCTGTTAATGTTCTCAGCCCATTAAAATTTAAGACCCATAAGGTCCATTACATATTATCTTAAAAGTTTATTATAAGAAATAACAATTTCAGTCAAAAGCATGACACTTGCTTTTTACTAGTAATTAGATTATATATGGTTTTCTCTGTTCATCATTATTGTCCCTTTATGACATCAATGGTCATACATTATTCCAAAGCTTACAAAGCATACATGTTACGATCGACAGGTGTTTTGCTGATCAACATAATTAATGTCTTACAAAAATAAATCATATATTCCTTTTCGTTGAGCGACTAACAAAATTAATAATAAGACAAGATCGAGCACTCGTCATGTGAAACGGGGATAGGATAGGATATGATAGAAGATAATTTTTTTTAATTATAGATATACTAATAAAGAGTCTACACTTGTTTTAGACTAAAATTATTATTTCTTATAATAAAGGACTGAGAGCTCATCTCTTGTGAGGAAACTGATATAAGCATTAAATTTTAATGGGCCGGAACATTAACGTACGTCAACGGTGGCGATCAATCTAAGTAAACAATCAAAGGCTAGGGTTTCTTATTTAGGGAAGATAGAACTTTTATGTTAAAAAGTCTAATATCTTTTTATTAGGAGTAAGAGTATATTTGAAAGTTTAGTAACTTGATCCCTACATAAATATAAAAAGAATGTCAAAATCAATACCGAATAGTATATATTAAAATTCATATTAACTCAAGTCATTACACAAATTTATATATATATTTTATGCATAAATAATATTATTGAGTCCTTTTTAATTTGTAAGTGCTTTAATTATTTAATCATCCAACATGATGAGCTAGTGGCCCAACAATTACGCGACAAGAAAGAAAAATCGGCTAAACGACAGACCAGTGATGCTGATAGAAGCAAAAGTACGAAAGGACAATTTTGAATGAATCTTGCCCGATTAATTTAAAGTCAATATACAGAGCAACAACACATGGTTCTAGATGGCTTTTTGGAATTTTTTAATTATATTGTTTGAGATTTTTAAAAGTAATTATACAGTATTAATTATAATAATTAGAAGTTTTATCTATTATTTTTAAAAAATCTCAAACAAATATTTGAAAGTTTTTCAAAAATATAAAATTTTGTTTCCCATAAGATTTTTGATATATAATGAATTTGTGAACTACATAAATCGAAATTTAAAAATTATATGATATAATTTTTGGGGGTACGCTCACGGATGAGCTTTCGAGCATAAGCTTGAGATAGCTTTACTCTACAAATATTTGTAATTATAATAGAAGAGATTATTTAATAATGTTTATAATGATAATTTTGACTGTATAACTTTTAACATATTAATTTTTTCAAAGAAAAAACTTCAAATTGGATAAGACATAGATATATTATCAGATTTATGGATAGATTATGTTTGCAATCACATTCAATTTAACTGTAACTTGATAAATTATCAAACGAGTCATAAAAAAACAATCATTGCAAAGCACATAAAATTTTGATAAGATATAAGTTTTATTTCCGTGGGTATCTAAGTAATCCTTCTCACTGCATATGTCAGAACTCAGCTAAATGACTTCATGAGACCAGTAAGCATCAATGATTTGTGCTTCTTCTTTTTAATTATATTTATATACGCAAAATGAGTTAATAATTTAATATGCATAAATAATTTTATTACGCAACTGGCTAGCTTTTTTATATTATATTTATTATTTAATTTCAGTGATATGTATCTTAAATATGTAAGTTAAATAACTTATTATGTAAAATAATATCTTTATTATGTATGTAAATTAATATCTTTATTAAGTAATTTATTTTGTTACAATATTTCTATTATTCGACATCCTCGATACATGACTTTACTATATTAATTATACAAGTAATTATGCAATAATTTTATTGTACAACTTATTTTTATACAGTATTTTTTGTTATTCAACACTGTCAATATTATCAATATGCATATATACTATGTCGTCTAATTGTTATGCATAGTAACTAATTTAGTTTGCAAACCTTAATTAGTTAATTAGGTCTCAAGTGAGAATATTCTAATTAACGCTGGCCATGGGAATTAATTAGTGCCCTTGGCAATACCAGCCGCAGATTCGATACTTCCAACTTGCGCAGCAATTAATTTCATGAGATATATATATACTTAATTAAAGTTGACATCTTTCAATAATAGTAATTAAAAAGGGGAGAAGATATGAGTACCCCACTTTCAATACTCCGGTCAAATACCCCGCGTTGACCAAATCTCAAATGCATTTACAGCCCAACTAATAATACTAACAATGTGTTATAAGCGCGCTAAACATTTCGTCCTCCAAGTCTAAATACCTATAGAACAAACCCTAAATACTACCTATAATAAGTAATAATACCTACAACGCATACATTCTGCACATCCAAAAAAACACGTGACTATGAAAAAAAGTCAAATATCCCGGTCAAATACCCCGGTCAAATCCCCCATTTGACTAATATGGAAAACTAAACTTCTGCAACTAATAATACATATTATAGATGGTCTAAATACCTAGTATACAGAAGTAGTAATACCATTTCATTTTATATACAAATGTTTTTATGTGATTGTCAAAATTCAGACCTTTGTAAGTAACTTCTGCAAATAGTGCCTTTTGAAACTAATAATAATAAATAAAATATGAAATATGATAAAATTTTGTTTTATTTTCAATGTCACAATACCATATTAACACATTATAATACCAACTAAGAAGAACTATAATACACAATTTTTTCACAAATAACAGATAATAATACTTCATGCTGTAGTTAATAATATAGTTAAAGTAAAGTCATAATACAAACTACCCTCTAAAACAAAGCCTATATGCATGTTAGTGTTTATGTACTAGAGAAACATACATATTTATATTTATATATATATGGTATTCGCTTGTTCATGGTTATTTTTATTTGGATGTTTTATTCATTAGTTTCCTTGAATTGATGTTACGTTATGGCTTGTGTCGTTTACGACAAGAGCAAGTGATATGCCATGATGGGTATGACGTCAATTCTAAAACTGCCCTGATCTATGATAACTAGCATGGTACTCTAGTTGGTCGGATAGGATCAGCATATGAGTCTAGCAGATGGGTTTGTATCACGTCCCATTGATAGCGCGGCTATCAACTAGATCATATGGATGCATGTGCACATTCTCTGTGACATGGCATTGGACTGACCGCGACAAGAATATGACAAAAGGAATGTGTTATGTCATTCATATTCTTGTCAGTGTTGGATTCACGGTTGAGGTTGTCATAATCAAATATCATGACTGCACACTGTGACTAGTTTCCTATCCCAACCGTAACAGGTGGCATAAGGGATTCCAGTTCGGTGTGTAGAATTGGTAGCTTGGATCATGGATGATCAAGATACTGGAATGTCTCTCATCATAGATGAGTTATGATATCCACTGGGCCCCTTGACATTATGGATTACACACGCGCGCAATGATTAATCTTAGTCATGTGTTTAATCTATATGGACGTCAAGTAAATGATATATATTTGTGGGGATGACACAATCCTGCCTCAGACTTTATCTTGGATATTCATATGACATAGAATCAACACAAGTAAGGTACTCTTACTCAGGATCAAGATACTACGTGGACGTGCGTACTGTCTGTATCATTTGGGGATCGTCACGTGGATGGCTTGACACTGATGATGATCAGCATTGAACAGGTAGATGAGAATCACTGTTAATGCAACCCAACATGATCCAGATCCCTATAAGGTCACACCTACAAAGGCTCTCGACCATTAGTCCTGTTCAGGTTCGTGTCACATCGGCGAACGTGTAAAGAGTGATGGCAATAAGTCAAATCAGGCGCGGCCTGACTTGAGCTTGATTGGGCATCATGATAACCTGAATATCATCATGGCTATGATGTTTTGATCTTATGTCTCGAACATATGAGAGAATACTTGTCATTTGGTTCTGTCAACAATCTGTGACAGAAATCTGGTTCTGTCAAGTGTTGCGTTACAACGCAATATTGGGTGCGTTATAACGCAACCTGACAGAAAGGCAGATTAGGGTATGTGATTAGGGTTTCCTTAATCACTCTTGACAAGTATAAAAGGGAAGGTTTCATGCACGAAAAAGTAAGTTTTTCCCAGCCACCTTTCTTCCTCTCTCTCTCTCATGTGTTGAGAAATCTCCTCTATCAAACCTAGGGTTTAGGGTTGAGATTCGTGCGAGGAAAAAGATCGAAGGACCCGCCGGCAACGTCTTCTCGCCTAGACGGACGGTGGTGGCCGACCCTTTGGTGGACAAGGGTGACGCGCGCGACGGGACAGCCGAGAGCAACCAATCACGCGTTAAAGGTATAATAACTACTGCCTCTCTATGCATGTTATTGTGTAGATCAGCGATAAGTCGTTCGTTTGGCAAGATCTGATTGAACTGCACATGCTTTGGTTAGAAAAATTTTAATTTCCGCATCGCTAGCCATCGTGCTATTCCTTTCAATGCGCACTTAAAAATTATAACAACCAACCATATCACATAATAAAACAACACAAAAACTACAAATAATAATAGCTACATTATAACAAAAGCATAAATCTGTTTTGTAAACTAAAACATCATTCACATCATTCACAAAATAAACTAAAAGCATCCACACATCATTCACAAAATAAAACCAAAACAGCTACTACCAGTTTTCTTAAGATAAAAGAAACTCTTTGCCCTAATCAAACAGCTCTCTTAACCCTATTATTTCTGATTCTTAAATCGGTCAAAATCTTATAGGCAACAATAAGGCTCTCCTTGCTAATTTGTACCTACAAAAGAGCAACAATACAACAGTTAAATAATAATACAAACAATTGTTAACTAGTAATAGTAACAATAACAAACTAATAATACAAACGTATTGTATTAATAGTAATAATAGTAACATTATCAAACTAATAATATTATTATTGTAATACAAAATGAATAACGTACTAATACATTGAAATCAAAACATAAGAAACACATACAGAAACAACCATTAATACTTCAAGGTACAAAACCAATAATAGTTTAACATGTACGTAATAATAGTAACTCAACAGAGTATAAATACTTTTCAAATTTAAAATAATTGACCTCAAATAATAAGTACACTTTTTTACATACAACACAGAAAACTAGTAAACTAAATGGCCATAGTAGACATCATGTGTACAAATAAGAAATAATGAAATCAAATAATAAGTATTATTGGTTACAACCCAGAGATAATAGTTGTAAATGCAAGTAATAATACTGAATTAACAAAATAACAGTACATTCGAGTGTTCGGACAATTTGAACTCAAATGAAAAGAACTATACTCAATTATTGAATTAAACTCAAATTGGAACAATTGAATGAACTTACATCGTCAAATTGATGAACGGGCGTCGAGAGGAAGGCTCGACGACGGAAAAGAGAAGCGATGGAGTTGAAGACAGAAGCGACGAATGAGCGTCAAGATGAAGACACGCGATGGAGATCCGCGACGGAGAGACTCGATGGAGATCCGCGATGGAAAAGAGAAGGGATGGAGATCGCCAGAATAGAAGATGCGTCGCCGGAGAAGAAGGCTCGACGTCGACGCCAAAATAGGTGCCTCGTTGAAATTTGAATTTCGGTTAGAGAGAAGAGAAACGCGAGTAGAAGAGGAGATCGAATGCCGGAATAGAAGGTTTGAAATTGGGAATATATACGCGCTACCGCGAATCAATATGGACCGTACGATTACAAAAAACCCGGGGTATAAAAGATTATCCCATTAAAAAAATGATGGCAATTCCGATTCCAATCAGTTGACAATTCACAACTAAGGCTCATGTATAGCATATTTTGGATTTTGGATACATGCATCTCGAGCAACTTAGAAAGAGACATGCATGTGTATGTATCCAGCCGCTTCTAATCGAGGTGATCCTTTTTGTTCCTGAAAGCAAGCTTTGGTCATTCATGTTCACATGGCATGAGATGAACTGAAATGAAAGCACGGAACCATGCATGAAAGAAAAGGAAGATTATTTGGTTTCTGAGTAATACGTATTGTTTATAAAAAAAAATTGTCACAGCGTCTGTATATAACACTTTGAATTTATATAAGTTACATGTCATCAGGATGTATCTGTTATATTTTGTAGATGTTTACGAATGTATGGACCGTTTTCGAATGGACACCAGATGTTATCTTATTGGTTTAATGAATGAATGAATGAATTTAGACTCGTGATGGCTGGATGATTATCGTCTGACCCAGGTCACATGCCCTGGAGCATGTGACCCATTGGATCTCCTCGGGATTCGGGCTTGCCTGAATATCGAAGGGATTCAACTGAATCCTGAAGAGATCCAACGGGTCACATGCCCTACCCGGGTCAGAGGATCTCATGAAGTGGTGATGGCTTGGAAAGCGGCGAACGGCCGACCAAACTTGTGCTATTGGGCCGCACTCTCGCTTTTCAGGTTCTGATAAGAAAAGAATTTCTTTCTTTCTTTCTTTTCTTGCGTTTCTTTTAAAAGTTTATGGGCTACGTAGTCTATGGCTTAATGCCACTTAGATATATCCTTGCTTGGTGCCTCATTTTTCCCTTTTTTTTTTTTAATTTCCAAACCTGTTTTTCTAACTTATCAACTCCTGTTTAGGGATTTAATATCCTCTGTAGTACTGCATTGTGTAGTGTAAGATGTGAACCGTTAGATCATCTCGATATTTGTGCTGGCTAAAATCTTGAGTTGATTTAACGGTTAACATCCTTCACTACACAATGCAGGGCTACTGAGGATGAGTACTCCTGTTTCGGTGGCCATTTATGAGCATGCACGAGAATGCTGAATGCATAAAAAAATATTTCAATATTAATAATGAATATTTGCATAATAACTTATTAGTATATCTAGTATTATCAAATTACATTTGACATATCATGACAAATACTTGCTATACATTTGAAAAGTTGTCTAAACTTTCATAGACCTATCCACAAACTCATAATATTTTTTTTTTGGTTTTGATGATCCATATGTGGAAACCCAACTATGTTTGTACGTTCATAGACTTATAAATTTTGTAACTAATATGTCCAATTTGTAACAAATACCTCAAGCTTGTAACCAATGGACGCTACGGACACATTTTCATTGGGACGCTACATTCTTTCGTTTGTTTTATTTTGTTGCTCTTGATTTTACTAGATTTTTAGTTTTTCATTTGAGGTCTTTTGTCACAAAAAATCGCAAAATCTATACTCTATAAAGGGGTAGATTTCCAAGCACCTCAACTATGCCACGTCATCATTAGTATTAACCATTGATTTTGTTTGAAACTCTTTATCTACTTTGATCCAATGGCTTGCATTTTTTCTCTCTCCTCATTAAATAAGATGAATATGATATATCTAAAACAAATTTTAACCCTTAAAATGGTCTAACATTTATATATGTTCTTATTTATAAATTATTGTATTATTATTATTTACTTACATAAATAATTTACAATTTTTTAATTTTTATTTAATATATATATTTAAAATTTTATAAATTTTTAGTTATTTATTTGATACTACTTTTCGGGGCGAACCCCGAGTTACAGCTCTAGTAAATTTAATTTTGCATTATAGTTTTCCCCATTTAAGTCAAGGCGCTTTGCCACTGGTTAATTGTCCCCAAATCAACGTTGATTCCAATATATTGTGATATCATATAACTTTAATTATGTAACGCAACATTTTATAGAGCATTGCAAATTATTATGTGAACTTAGGGAGGTATAATTAAACATGTATATATGCATGTCCTATTAAGATATATCGCGTTAAATACATATATATTTTGTTGTGTACACAACATGCATATTTACTTGTAGTGCTGGTGGCAAAGCTTGAACATGAATTATGGGGGCACAAATAGGTAGAAGGCACTATAACATGTCTCAATAATTTATTTGGGGACGTAATAATGAAAATACACTATAAATAATCCGAGCAACCCTAGCTAACATATCTCAATAAATTTTTATATACTTTATTTGAGATAAAAGATGATGGTCAAAGCCACTCAAATTTAAATGTTTATATAAGACCTTTATTTCGGATTTCGAACATTCGACCTCCCAGATGGATAGTACCGGCCTTAGTCACTTGATCAAAGACTTGTTCTTATATATTATTATCACTCATTTTCAAAATTTTTAGGTACCTATGTCTTGATATACCAAGGCTCCGCCCTGGGTGTCATGTTTTAATTTTAAAATAAGAAACATCAAACGTTCATTTAATAACCTGAGTACGTACGTATATATACGTTGTACAAATTTTACAACAGTTACATAAATTATATATTTTTACATTAATTGTGTAACTTTTAAGTCCATGAACATTCTATTCATAAAATGAATGCAAAGGTTGGATCTGCTCGGTCGGTTTAACAATTTCTGGACAAAGAATGAGTTAGACTATTATACTAACATCTAACACCACAAATTTTATATTATCGTATCCGAAATCACGATTTATGGTGCTCAATAAATTCTTTATATAAAAATATAGCGGAATACAAAGTTTTTTTATTTTTAGAGTTTTCTAAGTATTTGTTTTGAATTTTAGAAAAAGCTCATAAATATTAATAAAATATTGATGTTTGTACATGCAATTTTTCAAAATACAAAACAAATACTTAGAAAACTCTAAAAATGAAAAATTTTTATATTCCCCAATATTTTCATATAAAGAATTTATTGAGCACCATAAATCATGATTTTGGACACGATAACATAAAATTTGAGTCCGAAATGCTAACTGTTGAGTATAGAGGCACTAGCTATAACAATATTTTCTATTATATCTCAAAATATTGTTACAACTACTACTACTCAAATACTACACCTCCATATATCCCTAGCTTCTTACTACAATCCTAACCTCCAACCTACTATACTAACTCTTAGCAAGTGGATGTGTTGCTCTAACCTTACCTTGCGTTGCTTGGTTGCTTGATTCCTACATCCAACTCCACACCCCCTATTTATACTAGTTCTATGGAGAGTTCTAGACCCTAGATATTTTGTATACAACATTAGAATTTGCTCAACTATTACCAAAATATCTAGCACAAGATATGAGCTAGATTTATCTTGGCAATTCTAGAAATTTCTTTTGATTGGGCTTGATGGGCTTGGGCCTCAGCGTTGATTCTCAACACTCCCCCTCAACGCTGACTTGGTGCATTTCTGATTTCGGTACTCCGCGTCCATCCGGATCGTCATGTTTGTAGTTTTTCCTTCGTGCTAGCAGTGCTTGCCACTCCTCAGTCGTTTGTGGTGTAACTTATGTATGCTTCACTTTGGGAATTCGATTCTCTAGTGGTCTCGACATTAGTCTTCCCCGAGTTCTGACATCTCGACAAATTACCTGATAGCCTGCATCTCCTTGCAAGACCTCCCTTCCTTCGACAACCACGACACTCCTCCGTGTCGTCTTGACATCATCACCCTCCTTGGTGATGGTTTCCACCTTAGTGCTTTCTTGTGGCTCTTTGACATCTTCGATGCCTTCCATGAAGAACGATGACTCGAAACTGATCTCTTGCTCCTCAAGATCACTGGCCTCCTCAACGCCTATGTCATTGATGAAGGACCGCGATTCGATGTCTTCTTCCTCAAGCTCATCAACTTCTACAATGTCTCGTATATTGTTGATGGGCCAAGTCTCGGTGTCGATCTCTTCTTCAACAACTTCATTGGCATCTTCTCCATCTTTGATTGGCCACGACTCCATGTCGAACTCCTCTTCCTCTACCTCATCAACCTCGGCAACCTCTATGCCAACTACCAACTGTATTCCAACAGTCGTCACCGCGTCCCAATCTTCTTCATATGGGACCTCCTCCGGCACCATCTCCACTGTGGTCACCGCGAGGCTTTCTTCATCATCCACGATTGCAGCCGTGAGTGCTACTTCTGCATCCCACTCTTCTTCACAACTACTGCTCTCATGGACTATGTCTTGGCTTCTTGAGGTCGCCACATTGCCATGGCCTTTCTTTTTCTTACGCCAGCAATCTCGTGCATAATGCCCTCTTTTGCCGCAGTTATAACATCGATCGTCATCGTCTTCATCGTTATCGGATGAGTCTTGAGCTCCCCCTGAAGAATTAGTCTTCTCTTTAGGCCTCCGTTTCTCGCTAGACCTTCCTTCGGGTCTACCTCTTGACTTTCGGTCAGGTCCACCCGCCTTTCGGTTGCTGAAGAAGGCCTCTTCTTCTTGCTTCAACGAGACTCCTGCCATTTGCTTCGCTAGAGCCTCCTGGTTTGCGAGCATATTCTCCAGCTCCAATAGTGTTGGCTGCGTTGGCCAACCTCGGATGGCTGCTATGAACCCGCTATACTCGGGTCTTAGCCCATTGATGAGAATCCTTCTCATCCTTTGCTCGCTGATCTTCTCTTCAAGGTCTATTTGAGCAATCTCACTACAAAGAGATTTTGCTTTCGTAAAGTAATGGTTAATCATCATGTTACCTTGTGAGATTGTCATGAGTTCCTTCTCAAGTAGTTGGAGGCGCACGTCGTTCTTCTTTGAGAAGAGTATTGCTAGGGTATCCCAGGCTACCTTCGGCGTGGGCGCTTCTTTGATGTACTCCAGTAGCTCGTCTTCAACGGCTGTCCTGAGTACAAACATCGCCTTCCCGGCCTTGATTCGCCATTTCCGCAGAGCTTCGGCTTGCTTCTCCACGGACAGAGTTTCGGCTGGCTTCTCTGAAGCCTTCTTCTTTTTAGTTTTGGGGTCAGCAACCTGTTCTGATACCGTCTCTTGTACAGTATCAACTTCCGGCGGGGTCGTCTCAGACCCGCCTACTACCTCCCATGGGTCCTGCCCTTGGAGGTATGACTCTATGCATGCCTTCCAATATATATAATTACTAGTATTCAATTTCTTCATTCCACCAATCGTACCTGAGAAATCCATGGCTTCAACTAGGTCGCCTGACAGTAAGCCTTCTTGAAGATTTCTCCTCCACCGCACTTCGCAGTCCTAGACTGTTGTCAAGCTGCAGCTCCTTCGACAACTTGTCGATACCACTGTACTGACCGGCGGAACACTGGCAGAATTCCGGTTCTATGCTTGACCCCTACCGCCGACTCTGAACAAGTTCCGACAACACCGGCTCTGATACCAGATTGTTGAGTATAGAGGCACTAGCTATAACAATATTTTCTATTATATCTCAAAATATTGTTACAACTATTACTACTCAAATACTACACCTCCATATATCCCTAGCTTCTTACTACAATCCTAACCTCCAACCTACTATACTAACTCTTAGCAAGTGGATGTATTGCTCTAACCTTACCTTGCTTTGCTTGGTTGCTTGATTCCTACATCCAACTCCACACCCCCTATTTATACTAGTTCTATGGAGAGTTCTAGACCCTAGATATTTTGTATACAACATTAGAATTTGCTCAACTATTACCAAAATATCTAGTACAAGATATGAGCTAGATTTATCTTGGCAATTCTAGAAATTTTTTTTGATTGGGCTTGATGGGCTTGGGTCTCAGCGTTGATTCTCAACACTAACGTTAATATAATAGTCTAGCTCACAAAGAATTGCATCTACATATATGAGCGTCAGTTTTTCTCAAACTTGATTTGATTCTGATTTGAATTGCTCAACATATTTGAGTTAGTTGAATTGAGTTAGATCAGAGAATTCCTACTGGATATGCATAAAAACAACAAAGAAAAAGAAAAAAAATTAAATCAGAGGAAATTCAGATCCTCTACTATGCAGTAAATTACTGTGTAGTATTCCAGCCGTTAATCTGCTTTGAGATTTGTGCAAACAATATCTAAAACACCCCTATAATCCACATCGTTGATCCGCAGCACTCGATCAGAGGAGGGTTGGGATTTACTTACCATCTCTGAGTGAATTGCTTATTATCCCCTAAATATAACACGGTGCTACGCAATACGTGGGCCGTTGGATGCCTCAAGATTCCGGCCAACGCGAAAGTGCTGTATGATACCGTACCATATGTTAGAAGATCTGAAATCCTCTGAGTGGGCCTCACCACGTGGCAATGCCTCAAAGAAATGATAAGCATGCGATGAGAGAGTTGTGGACCTGATGTGGCGTTCACGGCTCCACCTTATAAGTTCCAATCTCATTTATCATTTATCATCGTTCTGGTTTCATTTGTGGACCTGCAAAATTAAAATAGGTGAATGCATGTGCAAACGAGTGCTCATCCTCTGTACCGCTGCATTGTGTAGCACGGGATGTGAACCGTTAGATCATCTCAAGATTCGAGCCAGCTCAGATCACGAGATGATCTAACGGTTTATATCGTGTGGTACACAATGCAGCGCTACAGAGGATATGAAATCTGTGCGAACTTGGTCGACTCTTATTCTATCTCACCACGAGTCCTTATCGGCTACGATCCAAATTGGATCGGAGGACCCTCCAATTTCGATCCGACGGCTGTGGATTTTAGGGATTTTTTTTTAAATAATTCCAACCATCTATTTGGAATTGGAGGGTCCTCAGATCCGATTTTGATCGTAGCTGATTTCAACGCATCTCATCACCACTCCAGAGGCAGAGCGAACCCTTTTATAGAAGGCTTAATTTTTGCTATGCCCATCAAAACTTGCTAAATAGCCAATATATCCATCAAACACTCCTAATAGCCAATATACCCATCAAACTTCATTTTTATTACTTTTATCCCCTTTTAAAACTTGCTAAATAGCCAATATCCCATCAAACCCTTCTAATAGCCAATATCCCCATCAAACCCTTCTAATAGCCAATATCCCCATCAAAATTCATTTTTTTTATTTCTATCCCTTTTTTTATTTATTTAACATATCATTTAACTAATATCAAATTTGAATGAACCATTATACCCTTTTTATTAAATGGTGAGCTTCCTTAGAATTCTTGGCTGGATGAGATGAGAAAAGAAATAACAGTGATTTTTAACATCCATGCCTTGAGTTCATTTCTTACGCTGGATGTTTTTTTTTTTTTTTTCAAAATTTATTCTCTTAGAATTCTTTCATTTTTCTCATTATCTCTGTACCATGTTTTATACATATATCAGTACACAAAATCGTACTTATACTGGGACTAAGAGTTTGTAATGTTTAATGCTAAAATTGGTTTTCTTTCAATCGGTTTTCCTCTATATTTTCCAATATTAAGAATCCCAGTGCTTAATAACCATTACAGGAGGTCAAAAAGAGAAGCACAATTTATCATCTAAAACACTTAAATAGACATCTCCACTTCAAATGAAGGGTAAAAGTGTAATTTTAATATTTTATAACATATCAATAGATGGTTTAATAAATAAAAGGAGATGAAAGTAAGAAAAATGAATTTTGATGGGTACATTGGCTATTAAGAGTGTTTGATGAGGATATTGGCTATTTAGCAAATTTTGATGGGTATAGCAAAAATTAAGTCTTTATAGAAAGTTTCAAACTTTGAAAGTTTGTAAATTGATTAACATAAATATACTATAATTGATCAGTTGGTCATCAGATTCTTTGTGCCCCACCGCCGGCCTCAAAAGTTATAAAAGCTCTTGTGTCATGTGGAATATAAAATTGGATAATTCATATAAAAAAAAATTACAAATATTGCTTTTGATATTTGTCATATTTTCATTCAACAGAACTTTAAATGCAAATGTTAAATGGTACTTATCCTATATGTTTTAACTCTTAATATGTAGCAACTAAATTTTCATTCTGCAAAATTATGTTAAGTACTAAATGAACATTCGAATATAAACTTGATTTGCATATCAATTGCATGTACAATTAATATAGTTAGATGATGAATTAGGACTTGCATGCAATTAGTATATATGATGCTAGCTAATAAAGTAATAGTAGTACACTACTCGTACATAGTACCGTTAGTTATAGATAATGCTAGCTAATAATACAGTCGAAAGTGTTCATATATAATCATAATTAATTGTAACGTACCAGAAAGCAATCAAAATTAATAACCGGGGACCGATCTATCTTTACGCATGACATATATATAACAGTATTAATTAAGAACATGAGTCCCTTTAAAGATGGCGTGCTTTATCACTAGAGATACTTTTAAGAAAGGTTAATTAGCTGAAATTAAAAATATCAACCAATCTGTTAACTAAATATCAAAAGCAATAACCCCAAATCTAAAAATAATTATCATATATATAACACAATATTAATTAAGAACATGAGTCCCTTTAAAGATGGCGTGCTTTCTCACTAGAGATACTTTTAAGAAAGGTTAGCTGAAATTAAAAATACCAACCAAACGGTTAACTAAATCCTTACTATATATAAAGGCATATTGGAAAAAATGATATGAAATGGCTCTTCCCCAAATAAGAAACCTGAGCCGTTGATCATTGTCTTTGATAGATCAAAACCGTTGATTTACGTTAATGTCCGTTGACGTCAATGTCTCAGCCCATTAAAATTTAAGGCCCATATCAATTTTTCAATATAAAGCCCATTACATATTATCTTAAAAATTTATTATAAGAAATAACAATTTCAGCCCGAAGCAATGCATGACTCTTTACTATAGTATATATATCAAAAGCAATAACCCCAAATCCGGATGTAATTATCACTGCTAATTGATTAAGTGTGCCCACCTAGAGGCCTAAGAGATCAAATTATGCTCAATTGGACGATGAATGAATGACGTACAAATTGTGTATATGTACATTCCAGGAAGTAGTCAGGCAATGCTACATATGTGTGTACATATTTTTTGTTGTTGTTATTTTGATAATCACAGAAGCCAGAGTGAATGATTGGTGTGCACATATTATACTTCCAAGAAATCAGAAACAAACACTTGCAAGTTGCAACCGATTTTGATTAATAAAAAGAAGACTCATTGACTGCTTGACTTGTAGAGTATGTAGGTTTATGTACCATTGATTTCCCAATCAGAGGAAAACAAAATTGCATCCACTCTTAAGTTTCCTCTTCCAAGAACAGCAAGTAAATGGGCTACAACAAAAAAAAAAAAAAAAACGATTGCTTGGTAACAATAATTATAGTCCTAGAAAAAGGCCCTTTTTATGAACAAAATAGGGCCCAAATAAACTAATTTGCAAGGAATAAGAGCCCATGATATAAATTCAAATGGGCCTTACTTTACTTTCTCTAACATAAGCCCAACATACATACTTTCCTTTTTACTGGTAACCAGGGACAAAGATCATAGATAGAATCAGCAGGAGCAAGTCCATGGTGGGATCGATCGACGGCGGCGGCGGAGTGATGACGGACGTTCTCTCGAAGGGCCGCGAGACCTGCTACAAGGCGAGGGACATGTTCTACGCGTGCGTGGAGAAGGAGGCGGACAAGCAGCAGCAACGGCCCACGGAGATCGCCACCGGGGGGCTGCTCTTTCCTTCCGCCTGCAAGAAGCCCCGCGCCCTCTACGTCTCCTCCTGCCGCCCCTCTTGGGTCAGTCAGTCTATCACTCTCTCTCTATAATCTTCCATCCTGTCATTGGGGTACCCATGTTTGGGGTTAAATTTCATGTTTGTTTGTTTGTTGAGTTGTTCTGCTATGGATCTGCTGAGCAACCTCTCGTTTTGAATTGAGCGGTTCTTATCAAACGTCTCTCTTTAATTGTATCTAGAAGATATATTGTGGCCATTTGATTATGAAAAATGAATGACCATATATCATCTGATCCATAGCAGAATTAGCCTTGTTTATTTGGTACTAGAATGGTGATGGTGTGGATTGTTATAGTCCTATAATCTTTCCTCTACGCTACGTATGGAATATTAAATATCGATGATGTACCCATGTTGGATTGAAAATCCAGCAGTTTAAGAAACATTTTTATACTTGAGATCATGCTTAGTATAATTTTTTTTTTTTTTTTTTGGGTAAAAAAGTGAGCTCAAGGCTCACCGATTCTATTAACAGAAGCTTAAATTAATTGTTACATCACAATCCCGAAAGAATAAAGCAAAGGAAGTTTTAATCAGCTAGGTACACTCACACTCCTCCCATACCGGTTATCATACCAAAACCTCCTGCTGCCTAACACACAAAAGACTAAATCAGAGGAAGTAAAAAAGACAAAACTCCTTTCTTCTGATATGTATGCCCCCTTTTACATATAGTTACCAAAAATACTGGTTGAGTCAACTAGTCTGATCTCATTCTTGTTAACCGTTACAGTCGTATCTCATGTGTAGTTTTGCCAAAATGATTTCTTTTACAAGAAAGGACAAGTTTTTGGAAAACAAACCAACTTCGTACTTAGTTTGATGGCACCATATAGCTGCTGGAGAAGCTACCGTTTGTGACACTTAGTTATGTTTCATTAATTATTAATTTAGTTGATGTTTATGAATGGTTCCTCAATGATTAGGCGGTGCAGATCAGAGAAGTTATACTTCTTTGTCAAGCATGAAGAAATTGTTGTTGTTGTTACTTTATTTTCCCATTCTCTTAAAAGTATGAAGGAACGTTTACCATTTAATGATATATTTAGGTGAGGCATTTTGATCGACAGTACTGTGCAAAGAAGCGTGTGCAGCGCCTATTGGACTCTGATGATTCGAGGCGGGGCCCGATGACTCTTCCACAACCTTCCACTTTCAAGACCTGACTTATATTCCCTAAGTTTTTTTATTTATTTTTGTTATATTTTTGGTAGTGGGTTTCGAGTGTGGATATGTGTATTGTGTACTTCTGTCTGGGCACCTAGTGGTCGTCCTGGAAACCGATGTCAATTGATAAGAAAATAAATAAGGTGTAGTTTCATTGTATGCATTGTGCATCTCTTTTTAGTTCTTTTATGATATATAATGAAACTTCTTTTTTTTAGATATATATATACCAAATGTTATATTGTTCAAATTGAAGGATGCTTATACAAAATTATTCATGGAGAATATCCTTTAAATGCCACTAAAAGATTGTCTAATACAACCACATCGAAGCTCATCTGTGTTTTATATTGTTGCAAGGAATATTTCCTTACAGCAACTACTGTCACAAAATAAAACTTAGTTGATATCATTAGTATTAAACCGGCATGCTAATCAAGCCAAACATCATTAGCTTGCATTAATACTCAAAGGAGTTTTTTCAGTACATCATAGATTTAACACAACATACTTACAGAACAGGCTCCTCAAATATATAACAGAGGAATGCATGACATTTAACTACATAATTTAAAGCACTAATCTAGCATGTAACTTGCCGAGAAGTGGTTCGAGGGGCTCAAGATGGGAAGGTGCCCTTTCTCTTGAAGACTCTTCACCGTCTCATACAGCGATTCGGACACCGGCGTGAACTCCAAGCCGAGGTCCCTCAGCCGCTTGTTCGATATCTGGTACGGCTGCTTCCTCGGGTTGACTTCATCTGAACACCTGCTTGTCAATGAAAAATAAATTATTACTGCCTCAAAAAAAAAATTCAAAAAATAAACAAATTAAGCAAATACCAGAATAAAGGAAGAACAAAAAATGTATCAGAAATTCAGAATAGATAACTGACATATTAACAATGTATCAGAATAAATTAAGCCCAATAGGGTAAGCATATTGGGCCAATAAGATGTCACTTTAAAAGCCCAAAAATAGAGGAAATGATGAAAGAATGATGTGATCACTAGCTAAGCAATACGTGGTGCAATCTGGTTCAGACAAAATCATAGTGCTGCAGGTGACCCACCAACCATGTATTCAAAAAAAAAAAACAAAAAGAAAGGACAATTTTGAGCCCGACACAAATTATAGCTTGTCCGTCTTACTATAATGGGGACTAAATTAAGCAAAAGAAATTGAAAAATATATATTATTGTATATTGTATATACTTTGGAGAATACAAACAACTTTTAAAGATATCATTCCTTGAAAAGGGCAGTTTGTGCAATTTTATTATTATTTTTTTTCATCATTATCAAAATAAGTAGTAGGTCAGAGTTTTTGTAGTTTAAGAAGTCATTAAATAGAATATTACGTACGTAATGCTCTTCTGATTTATGTGATGGAAATTGTTAACAATTAAATATCTCTTAATCACTTTCATGATGAGGTTTAATAATTAATGTTGGTTCCATCTTTTTTCTTCAGAACAAAAGTTGGAGTTCAATTCCTTTAACAATTAATTGGGGATTCATTTTGATTCTATGCAAGACTAAAATTCTTAATTATAATTAAATAAAGAGAAAAGTCTGATTTTAGTCTCTGAACTATTGTATTTGATTCAAATTGGTCCCTAAAAAAATCGGACTTTCCTCTTAAATAAAGTACCACAATAAAAGTGAAAGAAAACTACATGTATGTTATATTGATATATCTAAGTTACTCAACAACCCCATAGTACACCCCACCAACTCCAACTTAAATTTACACATGCATTCCTTTTACAATGTCCCTCTCATATAATACTTACCAAGTCGCCAGATATTGATAGATTTGTTGTTTGACAGTGAACATATACTTCGCTGAACTTGCAGACTAATTTGTGGCTAAATTTTGGAATATCTTTTTGATCTCAACTTGAAGTTGTTTCAATATGTTTACTTGACTCCATATATATATATACTCATGTTGATTTTTGGAATTTTATATTTTACTTTCCAGTCAATATGAAATTGCATAATATATAATTCATGTACACATATTTTAAAAACTTAAGAATTTTCCAATATATATAGGAAGTTAATTTGGTCTATATATATAGATCGTATAAATAGAAGAAAACGTAAAATAACCTCGAGTCCGTATCATCTAAGTTAACTCGAAATTTGAGTTAACTTGTGAACAAATTTGGGCTGTTGGTTTCAGATCTTGGTCAGGACGGTCAGTATTTAGAATTTACGGGGCCCTTTACAAATCACTGTACAGGCAAACTCAAATTTTGAATTAACTTAGAGGATATCTCAATCCACCAAAATTTGGTAAAAAATATGCCAAAAGTGTATTTTTCAACATCCCCGTTGATTATGATATTATATATATATACACCTATAATTGACTTAGACCAAAGTGATGTGTTAATTCCATCTAAATTTTTGCACGTTTCAGATATGTCAAGGAAATTCCACCAAGATATTTCTTATCTGCTCAACAAGTTCTTGATAGATCTTTCAAGCTGTCACTGTATCTAAAATTCATAGATTTTTCTTTGTTGTTGCATGAGTTTTAATTCATTCAAACTAGTACAGGAAATCTTGACGATTAATTATTCATACCTTGTTAAAAAACAATTGTTGTTCAAGTTTTTTTGAATTAGAAAATAGTTCAGGTTTTCCTTAATTTTTTATATGTTTCTTATTTTTTTTCGAGAGGTTGGCAGCGGCTGCCAACGATTACACAGACAAACAAACCGACTCCTAAAGAGTTCATAAGAAATAAAAAGAAAAACACACATCCCTCTCAACAAATTATATGTTTCTTAATTACTCTTATATATTTTAAGTTCGACTGGTACTGGTACCGGATAGTAATCTTGTCAGCAAGCTGTAGTGAGAGTTGGTTCAACTGAAACACCTCCTTCCATATATATATATATATCATCATCATCATCACCTCAAATTTAAATCCTTTAATAACTCCTGTTAGTTTCTTACCTACCAAAAGTGGGCCAGAATGTTTACTATATAGACAGTTCGATCTATTCTCTATACTACTTCCATATATGATATATATTCAGTGCACGCTTCTCCCACTCCACAATCTTATTTAACACGTACAGTAGTGTCGATATATATATAGATTAGAAGGTAGTGTCTGCCTTTTTACTTATCTACAGGTCCACCGTATATTCAATGAACAAATATCATTTGTTTCTGTGAATATTTATATCTTTCTGATTAATTATAGATATCATTTTCTAGTGAACAGATACGTACATAACAGTTTCCGGTAAACATTTATACAACTGTGCGTGCTAAGCTAAGCACATGCGTGTAAGTAGTATATCAGAACTGTGAGAGAGGTGAATAGGTGACCTACTTTATAGGGTGGACTCTACGTGTTTCTCATGTGGATATATATATACGATATGTGACTGTACAAAATGCCTTTGTTATATAAATGATCCAAATTAATTAATAGACCATTTATATATAAATAGACTTGATGTTCCAGCATCTCTTTCACGCATTCTATCCGATGGATGTTTGTACTGTGATCTCGATTTATAACTTCTGTTATTGTGATTTTGTTTGTCATCATATCATTTCTAGATCAAGATTGATTGATAGTTGTAGTCCCCTGTTTCAATTAAGAAATAATTCAGTGAAAGGAGACAGGTGCGTATATATATGGCGCTTATCCTCTGACCTGCTGCACTCGAACCTGGCTGACAGAGAAAGAGAGAGTGACTGAGGTGGGACCTCGGTTCAGTGGGTTCCACCCTCAGTCACTCTCTCTTTCTCTGTCTGCCGGGTACGGGTGCAGCACGGCCGAGGATATGAATTCGGCCTCGCGCCTCTCACGAGGAATAAATACGTAGGGACTGAAACTGTTGGAATTTATTAATTAAGTCCGTAGGTAGGGACTTAGGATATATCATGAGGAATTACATACAGAGTCCATAGAAAAACTGTCCATAACGTCTATAGGTTATATTCTGGAATGTATTTGTTACATTTCATAACGTATCGATCTGTTATGTTCCATACACATCATATAGACGTATGGACGGTTTTTTATGGACGCGAGATGTTTCTCTTGTATATATATATATCTATATTATATATTATATGATGTGATGAATTATACTAGAGATGTCAAATGTGGACGTGTTGTTAATTTGTAGGTGTCAAACGTACAATAAATTAACAAGAAATTGATGTAGGAATAGGATTAATCCGACATCAAATTAATTACTTGTTAGATATTATTAATTTTTTAGATACTATTTATTACTAAACTTTTATTAAATTATTAATAATTCAAAAAATTAATATAATGAACACAAAATTTTAATATATGTTGAAAAAAAAGCAAAACATAAGTGATTAAATGATTAATTGCACTTACTTCAGAGGGATGGGGTACTCCGGGAAGAACTTGGCGAGGATGCGAACGACATCTTCCCGGTGGAGCACGCGCTCGGCGCACAGGTACCGCCCTGACGCCTCCTCAGCCTCGAAGACCCTGACGTGCGCTTGAGCTACATCACGAACATCGACATAGGCTTGCACGGCGTTGACGTACTTCTTTGCAGAGCCGTCAAGGTACTTGAGTATGTGCATGATGCTGGCATTGACGGTTGGCTGAAGGAGAGGACCCATGACTAGCACGGGGTTCACGACCACCAAGTCGACGCCTCGCTCCTTTGCGGCCTCCACGGCCTTCTGCTCTGCCACTGCCTTGCCGTAGCAGTACCAGTTCTGAGAAGAACAACAAGGAAGATTAATTTGTTATTTAATTAGTACTTAATTATTTATTAATTATGTTGTAATTAAGAGATGTTAAGAAAATGATCATTAAAAAAAATAATAATTTTGCTTAATATAATAAGAGATATTCCATCCAACAAATAAGGATTTGGGGTCCCTCATGCCATAGTTTATTAATTTATGGCAGCAGATGTACAATTCTCAAGTCTCAACTAAATGGTGCTTTGCTACCTATTTAAGTGGACAAATATTGGACAGTACGAAATGTAGTCTAAAGTGAAGATAGAAAGACATAATGACAAAAGTAACTATAATGTAGGGAAAAAGAAAAAAAAAAAAAAGGCTAGCTTGTAGGTATCAATAAGATATATATTTAGACAAATATATAGGTATCAAAAAGCTTAATTAAGTGCAAAACAAAGTAGAAAAAGTGTGCATATATATATATATATATATATACCTTTCTACTTTTCTCAAATTCATGAGGTCATGAGGGCAACCAACCGGAAGGTTAGGTAAATATAACAATTCACATATTTGTTAAAACTTCCCTATATATGTTTGTAAACTTTGGAGTATATATTTTTAGTTGCATGTAGTACTCAGTATATATATATATATATGAATATAGTACCTTTGTTTTCTTGCAGAACTCAAGGTCACTCCAGCACGATTCGTCGACGACTACGTCGGGCCCGCGGTTCGGGTCCATCGTCACTGCCCCGATCGACGAAGTGAACACGACCCGACGGACTGTGCCGGCTTCTGCAGCTGCGTCTATCACATACCTTGTGCCTCTCACTGCTGGCTCCACCATTTGCTCCTGTGGATTGTTTATAAGCAAAACATATCTTAGTAAAAAAGCAAGATATGGAAAGCGTAATGCATACATGTTTTTACGATAATCGTTGTCACGTTTCGTGCGTACGTACCGGATCGTCTGTGACCGGCGACGCGGTGTGGAACACGCCCTGACAACCTTCGATTGCGAGGCGGAGCGCGTCGTAGTCGAGCAAGTCAGCTTTGCATAGTATAAGCCTCTCCTTGGCACCGTCGAGCGCCTTCAAGTGATCGTTCTTCGGGTCATCTAAAAAAAAAAAAACAATATAACATATATCTAAGAATGATTTCTTTATCATTAATTGTCTTTTATGCATGTTAATTATAATTAAGCAAGCATTTATATATAAATGCATTATTACCTGGATTCCTCACTGTCCCCTTGACAGTGTAGCCCTTCTCCAGGAGGAGCTTCACCAGCCAAGACGCTATGTAGCCTCCCGCGCCGGTGACGCAGACGGTTTTCGCTTCGACACCGGCGCCAACGGCGGTGAGGTCTCCAACAGTCATCTTGTTAAATTTGCTTACACAACTTGAAATTTCCTCGCAACTTTTGTTGCTGTTGTTGCTAGATATGATATGATATGATATGATATGATAAAACGGTTTTTCAGTTGTACAGTCCGATTGAGCAAGAGAAGCTAGCTAGCTAGAGAGACTGAGTGAGGAGAAAATAAAAAGGTTGGTTCTGGTGAGTCGGTGGATTTGGTAGGATTTGGGGGGTGGAATGGAATAGGTAGGCTTATATAAAGGGGATTGTGAGTGAGGGGGAATATATAGGAATATATATATATGTGCGTGGCATAGATGTAAGGTTGAGGTGAAAGGGCGGTAGGTGAAACAATGGAAATGGAAAATATATATATATATATTGCCTTTTGTTGGAAGCTTATATATATTAACTGTAATATATATCTTACTCCTAATCCTAGTAAAAATATATTAGATTTTTTGACATTAAAAGTCTATCTTCCTCAAGGAATAAACCTCAGCCGTCGATTGTTACTTAGATTGATCACCATCGTTGACGTACGTTAATACTTGTTGACGTCTCAGCCCATTAAAATTTAAGGTCCATATAAAATATCTCAATTTAAGACTCATTATATATTATCTTACAAATTTATTATAAAAAATAACAATTTATGTCAAAACAGGTGTGAACTTTTTACTAGTATATATAAACTATCGTTATCTAATTTGTGGGTGTAGTGACATTTACAAGAACAAGTTTGCCCTTTTGTCACCGTCATGCATGTCCAATTAATTATTACATGAACCATAAGCTTGTGTTTGTGTATATATATACGCTTGCAAGATATATTTGTACCCAAAATAAAATAAATATACCACTTAATTAATTTAGGAGTTTGTACTTAGTATTTCCAATTAGTCAACTTTATTAAATTAATATATAATATTGTAATTTATCAAAATTTTCTAAAATTTCAGTATTTAGAAATAATTGGTAGCTGTAAAGCATGTATGTGCCTCTTACATTTCTTTGTCCATATTTGAAGAACTTGACTAGTTTTCAAGGCTCGATTGGGTTAAAAAATCTTGACCTATATTCGATCTATTATCCTCGGATTAGACCTATCAAAGGTGTAAAACGAAACGGAGCTGTTTCGTTTCTTTTCTTTTCGTTTAACGAAACGGTTAATTGTTTTGTTAATTGTTTCGTTTGAATGAAACTAAACGGAATTGTTCCCTAGTTGTATTATTACACAAAAATAGAAAACAAAATCGAATTGATAGGTTCGTTTGCTATTTCGTTTGAACAAAATGAAATGATAGAATGGCAGAACAGTATTCGTTGTTGACAGCCCTACCTCGGTTATTTGGAGTCAGGCAATGTAAACAAATTGACACGATCAGTATACCAAACAAATACTTATATATGAATTTTTAAAAGGGAAAATTGTCAAAATGCCATTCTAAAACTTGAGACTTGTCAAATTGCCATTGCAAAGTTTTTGCTTGCAAAATTGCCACTCCAAAATTAATGTTCTTGCCAAAATACCATTATGCTCAATTTAAAATTGAAAATTCATAATTTATTATGCCAAGACAAAAATACTCTTCCAACATTTGTACAAAATTTAATCCACTTGATTTATGTTGGTTTCTTCCCTGAACTCCCGCCAGCAACTTCTTTTGGCTGCCCAACTAGCAACAATTCTACCACCCTCCACCGTTGCAAGCCCCAGTGCACCATTGAACCACTATGGTGCGTCATCGATCCACTCCGGTGCGCTGTCGAACCATTCCGATACGCCGTCAAACCGCTCCGGTAAGCCGTCGAGCCGCTCCGGTGCCCCCTCGATCCACTCTGGTGCGCCGTCGATCCACTCCGGTGCGCCGTCGATCCACTCCGGAGCGCCGTCGAACCACTCCAGTGCCCCTTCGATCCACTCCGGTACGCTGTAGAACCACTCCGGTGCTCCATCGATTCACTCCGGTGCACCTTCGATCCACTCTGTACGCTGTCGAACCACTGTGGCGCGCCTCCATGAAACTTGGGAGTTATGTTGCAGCGAGTCAACACAGAGGCATAATTGGCATTCAAGTTCTGTAAGTGGTGGAGTATCCAATAGGAATAACAATTTATTTTGTATTAAGCAAGTCTTCAACGTAGTTTGTTTGTTTTTTTAATTATTTTTTCTAATTTTAGATACTGGCAGCCAAAGGAATGATGAGTAAGGGTGTGTATAAGGGTATTATGGGAAATACCAAAGTATAGATATGATTAAAGAATATTTTTTAATTAAAATGAATAAAAATATTGTTACAATGGCATATTGGCAAGAATATAAGTTTTGGAGTGGCAATTTTGCAAACAAAAACTTTGCAATGGCAATTTGACAAGTCTCAAGTTTTAGAGTGGCATTTTGACAATTTTCCCTTTTTTAAAAATAAAAAATTTCTATCCTAGCTATAATATTTTGATGTAAGATTAATTTGGAAGTCATTCAATATATTTTAAAAGTCATCAAACTTACGGAAGGCTTTCACGAGATCAAGTTTATCCAAGTATACTCATGTATGTATAATACTACTAAAACTTCCTAAAAAGGACATTAGTGGAAACTGATGATTAAATTTAACAGTCCAGATATTCGGATACCACAAAGGATACTGTCGGGGATACCATGATCTTTGACCAATTCAACTAAACATAAATATTCACCTTAACCTCCTAAATATTCAACTTAAAACTTTTTGCTTGACAACCAATAAAAACTCACAGAATAAAAACCTAATTGTAGCATTACACTTAACACATTTTGCTTTACAGCCAATAAAAACTACTCTTAATTTAACTTGCAGCATTACACTTCCTAACTATTCAGCTTATCCTCCTAAATATTCACCTTAACCTCCTAAATATTCAACTTATTACATTTTTTATTGGCAGTCAATGTTTAATGGTATCCCCAACGGTATCTTTTGCAGTATCCCCGTAGCATTTTCCTAAATTTAATAATAATTGCTTAAATTTTATATATAGTTGGCTGCTAGAATTAATTCCAACATGAAGAAAAAAAACAGAAAAATCTGCAGAAATTAAATTTCTTGACATGGACATATATATAAATATACATTTATGAGTCCATTTATACAACATGCTTCAATTATCAAGCTGTTGCATGAATAGTAAAAATTTAATATGATTGCGACGGAATACATGCAAGCTCAATTGAAGCTATATATGAACGTCACAGAGCCCATGAAACGGATTCCATATCCTCCGTATCGCTGTATTGTGTAGCGCAGGATGTGAACCGTTAGATCATGTCAGGATCTGTGCTGGCTTGAAGCTCGAGATGATCCAACGGTTCACATCCTGCGCTACACAATGCAGAGCTACAGAGGATGAGCACTTGAAAACGTGAAAAACAGAGTTTCTCTGTGCAACTATATAAGAACTAAATCTAGATTTTTAAAAAAATAATGATAATAGTTGATAACATTAAATATGGTTTCTAATATTGGTAGGAAATTAATGCATATATATGTGGCAACACACCCATATATTGGGTAAAGAGAGAGAAAATGATATATATATTTTTTTCTCAGCAATATAATATTATTATTATTGTAATGAGGGGATACTGATATATGCACTGGGAGATTCAAATCATCATTGGGCATATAATATAGATCTAAATCTAAGTTTGTAGATCGAGTAACTTTGGATGAAAGTGAAAGGAGAGCAGAAAGAGTGGCCAACCAACCAACAAAACAGGATAATAGATAGATATAGATCGATCGGAGGTAAATGGAAAGGGGTTCTCTTTAATTCGAACTCTCGAGAATTGTTTATTTTGGATCATTCTTGTGAATTTTACACCAAATATTTGTAACAATTTACATATGAAAATGCAAGATATATATAACAAAATCAATTGGCTGTAATAATTACTTCAATTGTAATCATGATAATTTGGAATTAAATGGATAAATTAATTAATCCCTTGGTTATTTTAATATGTTAGATAAAACTGATCGACCGATCGATCAAACTTATTTTGTTTTGAATAATTGTTTTGAGTTAGTTATTTAGTTGATCGTTTATTATGTGGTCATCTAATGAAATTCAGATCATTTTAAGGTTTGAGGTATTCGAGATTAATTTAGGGGCACTTTTAGTCATTTTCAAAAAATCGTTAAATATAGTTAAGAAAACTTTAGAAATAAAAAAAAAATGACATTCAGTGACTTTTTGATATGTAAAATGTACGTCTGTTGAATCGGATCGGCTATTCAAATTATGGTTTTTGGGATATAAGCATGAAGTAAAACGCTATATAATTATATTATGTTGAAATTTGAATGAGTAGAACTATTGTGAAAACGTTTGCATTACGCTCCGAAATGCTAACGGTTCAAACTATACTTTGTCGCGTTTAAAATTTTGATTTATGGTTCCCACTAAATTGATCATATGAAAATAATTGGGGATACAAAAATTTTTTATTTTTAGAGTTTTCTAAGTATTTATTTCGAATTTTTTAAAGTCCCTGTGCAATGAAGCACTATTTTATATATTTATATTTTAGAGTCATTTTGAAAAATCCAAAACAAATACTTAAAAAACTCCAAAAATGAAAAAAAATTTGTATCTTCTAGTATTTTCATATAATCAATTTAAAGGAAATCATAAATCAAAATTTTGGGATATGAGAAAATATAATTTTAGACTATTAGCATTTCGAAGCGAAATGCAAACGTTTTCATATTAGTCTAGCTTTATGTTGAACATAACTTCTTGTAATTCGAAGTATGTATGACGTTGTTTTCAGAACATTATACCAACAATAACTAATAATTTAATTTGTGCAAAATAACAATTGTCGTCAACATAAGGATGACGCATAGGGGTGGCAATGGAACGGAAATTTCCGTTTTCCATTCCGTTCCGCACCGAACAGAACAGCAACGGCACAGATTTGGCCTGCCGTTTGCAAACAGAACAATCAATGGCACGGATTTGATTTTCGTAACACTTAACAGAACGGCGAACGGAAATCCCACTTCCATTCCGTTTATTTTCGTTATGTCGTTCAAAATTCATGGGATTTGCTATTGTTTATTACCGATGACCGATGCTTGTTTAATATGCTCAAAGTGCTTGATTTTCTAATGTTCTAGAACTGAAATATTGTAATTTAATGTACTTTTTATGTGCTAGAATTGAAATTGTGAATAAATTGTCTAAATTTTATTTGTTTTAATGCTTCAAAGGTTGAAATTCATCTCAATTCAAATGGAACAAAAAATTTCTGTTTTGACGTTGTTCCGTTCCGTTAAAACGGAACTGTAAACGGAACAAAAATTTTCTGTTATTTAAACAGAACGGAAAACGGAACACAATTATGTTCCGTCAATAATAACGGAACAACAATAGAACACCCCATTTCCGTTCCGTTCCATTGTCACCCCTAATGACACAGTCAGTAAATTTGTACCAACAATATTTTTTTTTTTAAAAATGTGTGTTAATTACATTGTATTGAACATAACTCCCGTGTAATTCGAATACTTAAAATTTTAAATTAAATATGAGATCGTCAGTCTAGTAGATTTTGTACCAACAACATTTTCAACAATTTTATTTGTGTAAAGTAACTGTGTTGTATATATTGAACAGTATTAATTTCTTTTATAAAAGCTGAATACATGTAATATTCAATACTTATTTGTGCCTGAAAGTATATGTCATCTAGACATGTAGTCCCATAATTAAGCAAATTGAAATTTTCAGCTCGTCACAGAAATTTCGAATAACCCTTAATTACTAAGTTACGTGCGGTAGTTAATTAACAAGCTAATTAAGACAAAATTTGACTAATAAGAAACCCATAAAAAAGAGAAAACATTGTACAGTGTACACTGACCATTCTTGAGTGGGAAGACTGGGAGGAGGGTAGGTGAGATGGTTAAAAGGTCTGAAACGGATCTTTGTAGCGAGGTGGTCACACCAATCATTTGAGAAATTCATATGATCATATATATCTTCATTTAATAACATAGAGGACAGGAGGTATCGGTTGACAATATGTCTTTTCAAAAAATTGAAAAAAAAAAAAGTTTTAATAAAAATGGAAAAACTTTTATAGAAATGTTGTGAAACTTATAGATTGATTATGTTTTAAATTTCAAACAATTTGAGGTATATTTGATATTCCATTAAAGATTGTTTAAATTGGAACCGTTAGAATTGACACAAATTTTAGATGAGCCATCAAACGACTTTCGAATTGAGTAAAATTTGAAACACTTCCAATTTATAAGTTTAAGAATGCATCTATAAACTTTTTTCTATTTTTAAGATTTTATTTAAATATTTTTTAAATTTCAATTGTCAATGTCAAGTTTTGCGTCGTCAACCGGCCCCTCCTCAATAACATATTCACCATACATACATACGTACATGCTTAAGTTGATATATTGACACCGGTAATCTATGATCAAATAACTTCATATATAGAGAATACCTACAAATTAAACTACATGAAAATAGTTTTTTGTTTCCTTAAAACTACCTCATAATAATTTTTTTTTTTATGTACTAACTACGTACTAAGTTAATTTAATTATTTCCTGCGCATTGCCACACGGAGACATGAACCCAATACAGCCATACAAAACCCACAAACCAAAAAAACAGGGACACATGTCCCTCCATTGTAGGAGAAAAAAAAGCAAAAATAAAAAGGCAAAAAAAAAAAAAAAAAAAAAACTTTGCACAACCGACCAGGAAGGAACTGACTCAACTAATTAACAAGTGATCAAAATATTGAGCCGTTTACCGACCACAAACGTACTTCCCTCGCTCTGTCCACAAATAAAAAGCAAAAGAAGAAAGAAAGGAAGAAATAGGACCCGCCAATAAGGGCAATAAGGGCAATAAGCAAGCACTGATCGATCTTTCTTGACTAGAGGTAGTGGAGCGTGAGCTAGTGAAGTGTGCACAGTGCAC
The DNA here is from genome assembly GCA_030179965.1 of Cyperus esculentus. Classification (NCBI taxonomy): domain Eukaryota; kingdom Viridiplantae; phylum Streptophyta; class Magnoliopsida; order Poales; family Cyperaceae; genus Cyperus; species Cyperus esculentus. The sequence continues at coordinate 2,972,562 of JASGLE010000024.1, read as the reverse complement.
AGTGCATGCCAGTGCTTCTGTTATATTACAAGACAAACAGAAGAGGCTGCAGTGCAGTATTATGCTTATCAGCATAGTGCTTTGCTTTGCTTTGCATCTCTTTATTTTTTGGACAATGATATTATGTCACAAACTTTGCCTCCACAATCCTATAATAAGGTGGCATGCAGATCATGTGGGTCATTTTTGTAAAATTTTTAAGGTCGAAGGGTCATTTTCATAAAATCTGTAGGGTCATTTTTTGTAAATAGTTTTTCAGATATGGTCAATTTTGTAAATGTTATTTGGAAAAAAGAATATTTCTGTAAATTTGTCTAAAAAAGAAATATTTTTGTAAATATTTACCATGTCATATGGTATGGAGGCAATGTATGGGGCAATATATATATATATATATATATATATATATATATATATATATATATATATATATATATATATATATATATATATATTTTTGGTTTTGATAGGTAGGGGCATTGAGCCTTGAGCTTGAATCAATTTGGATTAGGTGAGAGGGTCAGGTAAAGGATTTTGAGATGAGGTGAGGTGAGGTGAGAAGTGATTTTTTATTTGGCTCAAAATATTTTTCTTTTGTTAAAAAAAAAAAAAGAAACCTATTTTATTGCGACAACGGTTAATTAAATTTCTTTGGCTTAAGAACTGGTCTTTGGTTTAGTGGTTAAGGGCAACGATCTCCGTGTGGGAGTCGCGAGTTCAAAACCCGGATAGGGATCTTTTATAGACATTTAAATTTGAGTGGGTTGACCCTCATCTTTATCTCAAAAAAAAAAAAAAATTCTTTAGCTTAATTAATTCTGGTACCTAAATTTCAATATTAAATTGGTAATAATGGGAAATCATGTCGAATCTTATGAATACCAATAAAGACTTTTTTTTTTGGGAAGAATCTCAATTAATCATCCGAAATAATAATAAAGTCAGTTTCAGTCTGTCCTGCTAGTTATATTTATATTACTTTCAATTGAGACCTGGAGGGGTCTCATGTTTAGATTTTTTTTTTTTTTTCATGACAAAATGTCAGAGCCAGCAAACCTCGTATAAAGTAAATGTATATTAACTGGTATATAGGAAGTAAATAATTTTAATGTATCTAATAGTATATCCATCTTTGACACAATATATGCTATAAATAAAAGACAAAAAAAACATTATTGTTTATGTAATAAAGAGAAACCTACATATATGCCATGCTTCCAACCAACAAAAACTTTTCATTACCAATATTCTTCTCCAAATTAAAACATATGATTTACAAAAAAGATGCATTAATTATTGTATCATTTTTTTAAGGCATCGTCATTAATTAGTAGAGACATTGGCTAATGGTTGGTGGAGCAGACAAGTGTTTTTCACTTCACTAATAAAAAAAGTACTAAATAACGTTTACTTTTCAGTAATTTCCACCCGTCTACCTACCATATTTCAGTCAATAGATATTATTTTTACTATGAATAGATATATACACTTATTCTGATTAATAGATATCGTTTTGCAGTTTATAGATATACAACGACAAATAATTGGTGCATATGGATTTGTCAAACAAAAAGAAATGGTGGTCAAAAATTAAGGTAAAGCATATATGTTTTCTTTAAAAAATGTTTGAATCTCATATATGAGGGTATAGATATATATACTAGCAAGAAACTCGTCCGTTGTGCGGGCGTTTTAAATTCTGATCTCATACTGTGTAATACATATAACGTGCTTTTGGTTTTTGACTAATTATTTACCATTTTAATTTCATCTTACACTAAATAACTCATAGAATGTTATAATATAAGGCATTAATTCATCATTAATGTAAATTGTAATCAACATTGATGTCTTCTATACCTCCATTTTTGTAAAAACCAAAATGGAGAGGAAGTTGTTTAATTGGAGAACATCAACACCTTTGAAATCAATGTATTTTGATTTGTACTGTTGATTAAGGGGTAGAATGGGAATTAAAGAAATTTGAAGAAGAAAAAAATGGAGACGTTCAATACTTACGTGCTTTTTAATATAGTACAGATATATCAGGGTTTTTTTTTTCTTTTTATAGAAATAATTTGATCATGGCACATTACAAGTGCAGAGCATATTTGTTGCATAAATCATTGTAAACAATGTTTTTTTTCAGGTACCCCTATTAACACAATTGCTGCAAAAGGTTGCTTAAATTTTAGTAAAATTAAAAACTGTGTTTTATTTGACAATTTTTTACAAAAATATGTCTCAATATATGAATTTTACTATGTCATGATTCTTATAATAAGTATAAAATTATGCTTTGTTAAAAAGATTTGGCTCTCCCAAATGTAGCATAAGACTAACATGTATAATAAAGAGGAGGGTTCAAGTATATATCTCCATTATCTATGTCTCTACTATGTATGTTATTTTTAATTTTCTAATGACTCAAAGTCCTAAAATTATTCATATAAAAGCAACTAATTGTTATGCTCTTGATATAAAATACAATAATATTTAAAATACAATAATGACTCAAAGTCCTAAAATTTCTTAAATATGCATAATTGATATATATCAAACCTAACAGTTTGGTTTTACAAATTAGTTATAAATTTTAAATTATTAGAAAAGTTTAAATATATGCATGATGAAAGTCCAAAAAGCAATGTTACATAAACACTCCTCATAAGTCATAACTATGTACAGCCAAAATAATAACACATATCTATACTCCATAAAGAGGGATAGATTTCTAAGCACCTCAACTATGCCACATCATCACTCTTATTAACCATTGATTTTGTTTGAAACTCTTCATCTACTTTGATCCAATGGCTAATTTTTTTCTCTCCCCATTAAATAAGATGAATGTGATATGTCTAAAACAAATTTTAACCCTTCAAATGATCCAACATTTATATATATTATTATTTATAAAATATTGCATTATTATTATTATTATTTAATTACCTTAAAAATTTAAAAATTTTGTCAAGTTTTGTTTAATATAAATATTTAAAGTTTCATAAAATTCTTGTTTATTTATTTGATACCGCTTTTTGGGGTGAAGCCGAGTTACAGCTCTAGTTACCATAAAAGAGAAAAGTAAGGAAGGTATATATAGAATCGGAAAGAACATTTCTCTTCAAATTATAAACCAAACTGTTGGCTTTGAAATAACTTAGACGAGCAATATTTGGTGTGACAAAATGAAATTTCTCTCCAAAACGTCGACCAAGTGATTTATATCTTTTCCAACTACGATGGAGTGAAGTACGAAAGCTCCAAAACAGAACAGGCATCTCCGCGTGATTGTCCTCTACTGTGCATTGTACTGCGCAACGATGACCTTTAGATTAATAAGGGGTTTTTGAGATTGAAGCTAGTACCAATCTTAAAGCAATCGGATGGCTCATCTGCTACGCAGTACGGTACTGCGCAGTAGGTGATATGAATCCGGCATCTCCCCCCAAATTAGAGCTTCTGTTTTAGCATTGTCTTTTTTTCAACAAAACAGCAGAAAAGTACGCACAGTATTTTTGTTAATTTCTTACCCCTTTTGAAGAAGCAAAACAATACAACATTATCAATAATTGAGTTATTTGATCTATCTATATATGCGGTCCGGTGACAATACAACAATTCCAATCATGAGAAATGAAAATAAATTAAGTACATTTTAATATATCCTTGAAATTATTTTTTTCAATAAATCTATCTCAAGATATAAAAAATTTCAGTAATTCAACCCATAAGCACATTATTGGAATTCAGTGCAAATAAACAATAAAAAATCTTGGTTGTTCAATCTAAATATACAGTATATTGCTAATATTTTTTCAACACTTTGAACGGGGCTCATTACTAGAAAAAATCAAAACTGTATGCAGCCGAAGAAACTAAAAGCCGTTTAAGCAACGCCATTTCAAGATTAAAAAAAAAAGTAATAAATCTTGAAAAAATTGACGCTTTAAAAAAAATTAAAGCAGCTCAAAGTTGCATTTTTTTTTTTTTTGGTAAAAATTAGATTCCATCATTCAAAAACAGAAATTGGATTCTCCTTTGACCACGTCGGTAAACGTTAGGTGACATGGAAGTCTAGTTCCTTGCAGAAGTTTAAATTAAATTGTCAGGAAATATGTGGAGAGATCACTGTGACGTTATCTTGACGATTTTGATAATGTATTTATTTTTCAAAAAATTTAAAAATATATTAAAAAAATTTTAAAAATGGAAAAAAAATTATACAAATGTTATGAAACATGTAGATCGAGTATGTATTAAATTTTAAACAATTTTAGTCATATATGATATCCTATTAAAGATTGTTTAATTCAGAATCGTTAAATTTCGTACAAAATTTTGATGAGCTATCAAACAAACTTTCAAATTGAATGAAATTTAAAACACTATCAATCTATAAACTTAAAAATAAACCCACAAAACTTTTTTATTTTTAAAATTTTATCTAAATTTCTATTATCAAACTTATCGAAATGTGCAATTTCAACATATCTCTATTCTCCCCCCTTTGTATATTTATTAATTGGACGAAACTTGTAGAAAATGTATAAAGAAACAATAATTAATCACACAAGTCGGACAAATTCAGTGGTAGGTGGACGAAGTCAGCAAGGACACTCAGTCATGCATTTACCAGAAAAGAAAAGGGAAATGACAGAAAATTCCATGTATATATTTATCCTTTTTCCAATTATTCCTTTCAAAAAGATAAAATAGTAATTGAGTGGTAGGCAACATATATATATATGATCTCTACGATTTTGATGCGAGAAGAGAAGAGAAGAGAACCACTCAATGTATACCCGCAGTACTGCGTCACATAATCAAGTACCTGATCTCGTTACCTACTAATCTTGTCAAATTCAACACGCTTATATATCCTCAAGAAATATGAAATTGGAACTTGATAGTTGATATGTACCACGTAATTAACGTAAGTAATTTGGTAGCTAGTTTAATTTATATATACCTATATACATGTACATATCGTTGAGTAATGTTATCACAAGATTAGCTGAAAAAAATATATATATTTAAACATCTTCAAATTAGTAAATTATAAGAGTGAGGATATATTGCGCTTTGAAAAGATAGTACGCTTCAGCCTTGTATCGCAAAAACTGACACAAGTTATGCTGTACCGGATATATGCATAACTTCATACTCTAGAAAGAGGGGTAAGCTTTCTAAGCTTTTTAGCTATGCCACATCATAATTAATCTCAACCATTGATTTTGTTTCTCTCTCTTCTTTATCTTAATCAAATGGCTTAAATTATTTGTCTAAAGAACAATTTAAGACTCAAAATATTTGCAACTCTTTGTATTCTTTTATATGAATTAATATGTAGCTAAAAATATATTGTGTAGAAGTATGTTAAGTTCAATATTTATTTAATAAGATATATTTATGAAAAATGTATATTTATTTTCTATATATATAATATTATTTTTTTCGGGGCGAAGCCCGATCCACATCTCTAGTAAAAGTAATCGTCAGAGCATGACTATGCAGAATGTGAACAAAAATCTTCGCCAGAATCATATAGTCTTTCAATTAATGCATGCTTATTGCTATTACTGTTTGTACGATCTTTCTTCTTATATTTTTTATTTTGATAAGAGATAATTATGTCAATTTTTTTTCAAAAAGAAGTTGACACGTATATATACAGATTACAAAAGCGATAGATTTTTTTTCAATGTTTCTGATCCGAGCTAGCGTGTCAGACACCTGTGTACAATTTACACTTAGTTACGGTCATGCATTAAATGTACAATATGGAAATCTTAAATGTACAAAATTATCCACAATCATATTCATATTGTTTAAGCATACAAAGTTATTACGTTTCAAGTTGCTATTCAATTTGAAGGACTAGACTTTTGTTCAAATTCATTTTGACGGTCTCCGTCCAAAGCTATAACTAAACCGTTCGATTTAATTTGTATGTTTATCAACGGTAATAGCATGCGACCCTATCATTCTAAATATAATCAGCATACTATTTTTAGTACCTACATAATTAAATCACGGTTGATCAATCAGGGCTGGAACCAGGATTTGAAGTTGGGGGGTGCCGAGACGCCGAGGGACAAAAAAACAACCACATACAGAAAAAGAGTTTTAGGGGTGCCAAATCAATTATTTTCCATAAAATACAATCAAATTAATGCTCTAAGTACACAATTTCTAAAATCTTGGGGGGTACCCTACCCCCCTCTATCTCCCCTCGTTCCGTCCCTCTGATCAATTACTAACAATTAGATCGTACGGCTCTCATAATTCTTTAAATACTGTTTGCATACCGTTTTGGACCATCCAAATAGTTTTGGACAATATCTGATTCCTAATTTGAATACCGTTTGCTACTCCATCATACTTGATACACCGTCTTTCAAAATGCAACATGTTAATTATCTGAGATCAGTTTTTCTAGTGATATTCTTAATTTTTCATCAAAAATTTGAAGTGCTCTAGTTTTGTTATTATTTTTAGTAGTGTTCAATGATTCTAGAAACTTAACAAACTAGCATTCTCTATTTGCGACTACAATATTGTCTCTACATTTGTCGAATATATTGATGAATTCTTATACTTCAAAAATCTTACAATGCGATCTAGAACACGATTGTGAAGAATTAAGTCATGTCAACAAGAAAAAAAAAATAAGAAGACAAGACAAATATTTTAGATGTGGCATGCGGTTAGGAGTGTAAATGAGCCGAGTCGAGTCGAGCTAGGCTAAGTTCAAACTCGGCTCATTAAGTTAACAAGCCAAAAACACAAGTTTAGCTAGATCTGCTCTTTTATTTAACGAGCTGACCGAGCTGGCTCGTTAAGCTCATTTATTTTTTAATAATAAAATTTTTAAGTATCTTATATCAAAATTTATATAAAATTAACAAAAGTACTAACAAATATATGTTTGTACACATTTTACATAACAATTTCATATATATTTAAAACCATATGTTGTATAATATATTAATAATCTACTATAAGAGCAGTACGAATTGCAATTAGTAATAGTTTATCAAGCCAAACGAGTTTAACGAGCCGAGCCATGCTAATCTCAAGCTCGGCTCATTAGCTTAATGAGCTTAACAAGCGAGCCTAATTCGATCCGATCCCGAGCAAGCCACGAACGATCCACGAGCTCCGACTTTTTTGCCAGCCTTAGGCATGCTAACTGTCCACCCAAAAAAATCCTCCTAATTAAAATGTTCCCTGTCGATCAGGATCCCCTCTTGTATATAAGGTATCAACACCCTAATATAATATATATGAATATCCAATAAAATATTGCATGAACACTCAAGTTAGGATGGACGGTCATTCATCAAAGCTGGAATCTAGGACACGTCCTACACAAAAATATTCACCATAATGCGGAATCTTGGATGTCCTACTCAAAATCTCGGATAGTTAAAAATGAACACCTGATGCACCGACTATGGACAACCCCATCATAGAAAGTCTGAACACTCAAAAAAATAGGTAAGAACATCATATTTGCGTGAATAGTTTCATCATAATGTCATGACACAACAAATTTGATTATTAATAAGTGGGACTCGACTTTTAGAGTCAAAATTAATAAATGATTAATTTCGTGCGGACCTGCATCCTGAAATAGAATCTCGGTGGGGACAAAAGAAGAGGAACAAAAAAAAAAAAAAATGTTTCTCTATTTACAAATGTTATAGATCAATTTGCATGTTTTTGTTTAAGTATAAGAACTCGTTAATTGGATAAGTGTAGAGAAACTGTTTTTTTTATTATTATTTTTTAATTATCTCAAGCTCAACAGATAAGTTTTGTTCTTTTTGGTGTAAGAGTCAATTTTCTCTTAATTATGCAGTTTCAAATTGATTTTTTTTTTTTTCAATTTATTGTGTGTGGTTCTACAAACAAAGTATTTTCTGCAATATAGTATGGACCCATTTTTTGAAAGAAGGTTAATTATATATATCTCTCTTGACTTAATTGGTAGAATATTCTTACAAGATTTTTTATTGTTTGTTTTAACCAGATTATTCCATCGAGATGTCATTCCAATTCTATACTTTTCAAACTCTGTACGTGATTTTTTTTTTCCTTGACCGGTATTACAACCACCTCTTGGACAACCGCAATTCTGAAGAAATTTTTTTTTTTCATTCCTATGAAAAGTATTTCAATTTACGTCATGAAAGGATCACATGATGATGGTTATCTACGTTTCTCCAATACATATTTTCCGATACAAATACAAAAAGAATTATTTTACTTAATTATACATATAAAATTATAAATTAATTGTATCTAAAATCCTCGCAATTTAAATATTATATTTAGTACTACAATTCATCGTATCATCAAAATCATATGATATTTGCAACCGCATTTATTTAGTAAATTTTTTATTCATTGTCAACCATTTAACTTCACAAACTTGCATGACAATCAATTTCAAATAAGTTCATAAGAATCTTCCAATGGACATCTTTTACAAATATGTTTTTATATAAAGATTGATTAAATGTTTAACAAATTTTGGTTTAATTTAAGCCTCATTTATTCAATTAAAATTATTAAATTTAGATCATTGTACTTATCATACAATGTTTTACAGTTTTTAGTGGAATACCAAATAATACTCTATTTAAAAAATATTTTAAACACAAATTAACAACCTATGAGACTTTTTTTTTTTTTTTGAGTGATAATCAATAAGAAACTTTTGTATATATATTTTTTAATTTATTTGAAGTTGGTTATCAAAATTGTCAAGAAAAAGTAATTAAGTCGCCCGTGCATGTCAATTTCTTACCATGTCAATATATAATGCTGCCAGTGCTCAAGTCATTAGTCATAACCACTTGGTTAGTCATAGTTGTGTACTTGGTAAAATTAGAATACATGTACACTTTCCCACCAACCATAGAATTTGACAACTGAAAAAAAAAGTCCTAATATTTGAATTCCTTGGGTAATAATTGTTGTATCATTCTGCGTTCTTGGTCTAGTTAGCAAATGAACTTTTTGACTGTCAGTGTAATTTTGAAATCGCAATATTTGGTTAAATGCAAATTCCTTGCACAACCAAATATCCAATCCAACATGCATTGTACTTAGAATTGTTGTAAGAAAAATAAATAATGCTGGTTGTATTTATACACATATAATTAATTTTATTTTATGTTTTTATGTTATGTGTTACAAAATCTATGTTATAAGAGGAAGGACAGTGCATGGCCAGTTCGATTGTCATGCAATTAATTATTTAATTAGTAATTAAGAACCGGATACCTATCAATATCTTATTAAGTATTGTACAGCAGTGTAATGAATATATGCAAGTTAATTTGTTTATAATCGAAATTGAGTAATCCATTAATCTCCACCAACACATGCATGCTGTCAAAATTAAATTGAGAATTAATTAAAGTAATTCATTACGCCACGCGTCTAGCTGTTTTTAATCATGTTGTCTAGATCTAGCTACTAAATTGTATTGAAAGTGTACTTAATGATTTTGAAAGCTCATTGTTATTTAATTTATATATTTTATACTGTTGTTGGTATTAAGATCAGAAATGCCCACGCGTCAATTAATCTCCCATTATATTTACTACAAGTACAAGTACAATTAATATTTTTTAATTAAGTGGAGATTAGATGAAGGATTATGCATGATTATGACGACCATGCAGAAGATAATAAATTAAATTAATTACATATATAAAGAGTACAAACAAATCTTAATTAATTACGGTTTAAAGATCAGAAGATTGGTAAGAAAATGATGCGATTTAAGAAGCCGTCGACGTCAAATGTTTGGTGAAGAATTGATAGCTAAAAATTTCGCTGTTTGTCTTCATCTCAAGTTCTCAACTTGTGATCATAAAACTGCAGATGTCGACGGTAATGATGATGAGATATTCAGATGTCAATGTCATATATATATATATATATATATATATATATATTCTTACTCCTAAATCCGATTGGAGTTTTTGACATCAAAGGTCTATCTTCCCCAAGGAATAAATCTTAGCCGTTGATTGTTTACTTAGATTGATCACCACCGTTAACGTACTTCAATGTCTCAACCCATTAAAACTAAAGGCCCGTATCAATTTTCTTAATTTAAGATCCATTATATATTATCTTAAAAAAATATTATAAAAATTAATAATTGCATTTCAAAGCAAGGCGTGGACTATTTACTAGTATATTAAACTTGTCAGCTTAAAGAACCAGCCTTTGGTTTAGTGGCTAAGGGCAACGCTCTCCGCGTGAGAGGTCGCGGGTTTGAAACTCGGATAGGGAGTCTTTTATAGACATTTAAATTTGAGTAGCTTGACCCTCATCTTTATCTAAAAAAAAAAAAAAAACTTGTCAGCTTAATTAATTTGTAGTTTTGTACTAATAAAATAGGAGTCAAGAAGCTAGTAACCTAGCTCGTTCCTGTGTGAAGATGTAACGAGCTAAGGTTTGAAATTTTGAATATATATGGGTTGCCAAAACTTGACCTGGCTTTAATTGTGGCTCTTGAAATATATAGCTGAAATATATTATGAGATTAGCGCAAAATGAAATGACTAAATCAATTCAACGGTGAAAGTTGGTCAAGTTAATTTTAAGCAGATTTTATTTTTGGCAGCGTGCTTGGGACGACATTATAATGTAACAACTTTTGAATTTATCTCAATTTTAGCAAGACAATTAATCCATATATTATATATATAGACACCAATTTGTAACCCAATCCTTACTAATAATAAAAGCATATTGGAAAAAATGACATGAAAGGGTATCCTCACATCTGAGCCATTAATCATTTTCTTCGATAGATCAGAACCGTTGATGTACGTTAATGCTCGTTGACGTCCTCAGCCTATTAAAATTAAGGCACATTTAAATTATCTCAAATTAAGGCCTATTACATATTATTTTAAAAGTTTATTATAAGAAATAATAATTTCAGCCCAAAGCAAGGAGTAGGCTTTTTACTAGTATATATTAATATATATCGATCCCTTGGCTTACAAATGTTATCAGTAATATACAGAACCCCGCGTGCTGTATAATTCAAAAGTGATGATGAAAAAAGCGAATGTTGGGGATGGTTTCCGTTTCATCCATAATATCTATTGCATGCTTCCAAGAAAGCTTGCAGACCATATACGCACATTCCATAAATTAACTCCAGGAATTACTGGTGGAGGTGTTTTTGATAGTGATGTTATATAGAGTAAATCTAACGTGCTCCTGACTCAAAAATTATATTAAACCATCATGAAATTTTGATTTATCATTCTCATTAAATTATTTATATGAAAATCTCTTAGGATACAAAAATTTTTCATTTTTTGAGTTTCTTAAGTATATGTTTGGAATTTTTTAGAATGACCTCAAAATAACAAAATAATGTATAAAACTATGTCATCTTTTAAAAGTACAAAACAAATACTTAAAAATCTTAAAAAATGGAAAATGTTTGTATCCTATGATATTTTGATATAAAGAATTTAATGAGACCCATAAATCAAAATTTCGAGATGGTTTAGTATGATTTTTGAGTTAGGAGCACGGGAGGTCTCCGTGCTCCTGGGAGCACCATAGTTTTACTATGTTATATATATACATGTGTACGTATTGTTGATGACGATTATGATTTTGTTGAGCAGGTGGGAATTCAAAATATTGAGAACTCCCGTAGGCTTATATAATGGTTTTTAATTTTTTTTATGACTATATATATTGATCAGGTTGTATATATGAAAACCGATGTGTGAAGGCAGACTAGATTTCAACTAAATGAAAAAAATGCCCCTTGGTCACCCGAAATGGCGAAACAAAAAACTCAGCAAGAATTATATAAAGCCATAAAACAGTACCTATTATATAGATCAGGTGTACATTTAGTAAATATTTACAAATAAGTTTAAATTAAAAAGAATCCAATGCAAAAGGGGTGCTGAATATTCACTTAGTCAAAAAAAAAAAAAAAAAAAAAAAAAAAAAAAAAAAGAGAAGCCAATGCAATTGGTATTTACGCAGAAATATGCTACCATCTTTTTTTTTTTTTTTTGAAAAATTGACAGTGGCTGTCAATATGCTACCATCTTTAGCTAAACTAATTTGGTACAGATGAATCGATCGAAAAGCCTATTTGAAGGGCCACATTTAATTGTCGAAGATTTCTCCTTTTTTTTTTTCTTTTTTTTTTTGTATTGTTAAGAGGAGGCTCTATATTATATATATATTTGATGAGCCCAATTAATTGTCCACCGGAATTTTGGGTAATTCCTGCATGGATTGTTTCATGTCCCAGATGGGTTGAATTTAGGCCCAACTTATAAGAACAGGCTTTAAACTATTGTGTTATTCGGCCCTTGCTCTTTTCATAGCCAACTCCAAAAATATAAGTTCAGCAACCGGACTTGTATTTCTGCAATTTTGGATCGTCTCTACCAGTACCAAATACCAAGTAATCTCATCTAATTTCAAACAAAAAATACAGAAGAAAAAATATGGAAAAAGGTTAAAAAAAAAAAAAAAAAACGTTGTGAACATTGTGAATCGAATTAAATTGTGATCCCGATTTGGTATTAAATGAATGCAATCAATCAGTAAACACAATAAAAGAAAAAGATAAAGAAAGAGCATGGTGATATTATTCCAATCAGTAAACACGCTCAAATCAGTTACGATCCAATTGGATCGTAGAGCTCTCCAGTCCCCATCGGACGGCTGATATTATTCTAAAAAAGCTCCTCTAAAAACCACAATCGTCGGATCGCGATTGGAGGGTCCTCCGATCCAATTTTGATCGTACCGATACAGACTCAGCGATAAACGCACTAGACTTTCCACTTCAATCAATCTCAGCCGTCCAATAAACTCCCTCACCCCCATCAGACTCTAAATTTCACATCCTCTCAATTACTTTCGGCGAACTACACAATGATCACCGTTCGATTGCTTTGAGATGCGTACCCTAGGACTCCAGAGTCCAGATGAGTGCTTATCCCCTAACTTACTGCACTATGCAGTTCACAACGTCAGCCGTTGGATTATTTTGAGATCCGCGTTAGCACAAATCTCGAGACAATCCAATGGCTGACGTTGTACTCCCCTGCACAATGCAGGGGATATGAATTCGAGTCGAGATTCCCCCGACACGAATATCTTCTTCACCACGGAAAATACAGCCACGCATCACATCACAACTCCACTCCACTCCACTCCAATCCAATCGATGCCACTTTGATAAAAAGAAGTCTACTAAAACCCCCCCAAATTACTCAAACACCCACAAACGATTTCGGTTACAAGGTAGTATAACAATGGCAAGAACTCGCTCTGCGGGGCATATTCCGGTCGATGCCCCAACAGCACCGGCACCGCCCAAGAGACGGAGATCGGAGAGGGGGGAGCAGTCCAGGGCAGAAACCCACAAAACCCACAACGAGGATTTTGTCGGGAGAGGGAAAGGGAGAGAGGAGGAGGAGGAAGAGTACAAGGGTGTTCTTGGCATCAGCAGCGACGGCGACAGTGACGATGTGCTGCTGTCGGAAGAGCTCCAGATTCAGGAGGTTCTCTTCATGAGCATGCAATCTCAGGAGGAGCAAGGTAAAGGATGAATGGTAATTTAAGCCCCCAATTTTACTTTTACTGACTAGGGTTTGGGTTGGAATCATGCTCAAGTTAATTGGTAAGATAAAATTGGTAATCTTGATTTAGGGTATTATGGTGTTTTTCGATCTCACGTTGAGCAGTTCGTGCAACTTAATTTGGTATTTATGGTTCTGAATTGGTAAATTTCAAAGGTCAGGGTACAGATTATATGAAGATGGATATAATGTTATAATTAGATATAGATGATAAGAAGGGGACTGTAAGAGAGATTTTGTATGTATTTGCTGCCCTTTAATTCTTAAGTTCAGGGATCAAATGTCATGGCGAGCAAAATGAATAATATGAACGGTATGAGATTATTTGGAACTTTATACTGGAATGGTTAAATTTTAGATTTTCATAAGAGACATGCTAAATTTAATTGTGCAGGTACTTAAGTTACTATTTTTTTTTTTTAAATTGTCTGAGGACCTTCTTTTTTTAATTTCATTTCTAACAGTACTATCATTATTGCAAAAAACTAAGAAGTCCATGTTGTCGAACACATTGTGAATATGCTGTAGGCAAGTATAGGCATTTGTAAGACAGCAAACTCAATAATATTATAATACAGGGTAATACATGAGTGATTGGATAAAACCTTCTGTCAAGCACATACACATGACAGAAGCTAACATGACATTTGAGGGGACACATATATCTGTTATTCTTTTTCTATGTTCTTGTTATTTTCTTCATAGCGGCATCTGCATTTGTTTTAACATTATTGACTGCATAACATGCTACAACCTGTATGTCCAAATGGTTATTTTAGGCTCTGACAAATCAAAACTTGACCCCATTGACCGAAAAGGGAAGCAACCGACAAAAAGTTCTTCCAAACTTGAGACCGGCCAAACCTCCAAATTAACCCATGCCAAGAAAGTTTGTAAAATCTGCTTGGAATGGGTCTCGAGAACCCAAATCTTTCGGATAAAATCCTGCAATCACTACTTTTGCAATTCCTGCATTGTCCAATACATCACCTCTAAGATCGATGAGAACAGCTCTACTATCCCTTGCCCCCATCCGAGTTGCGGAGTTGGGTCTCTTGACCCTTTATCCTGCCAATACATCCTCCCGGCTGACACATTTGACAAATGGAGTCACGTTCTGTGTGAATCATCTCTTGGTTCCAACAAATTTTACTGCCCTTTTAAAGATTGCTCTGCTTTGTTGGTAAATGAAGGAGGTGAAGATGTGAGAAATTGTGAGTGTCCGCATTGCAACAGAATGTTTTGTGCGAAGTGTAAGGTGCCGTGGCATGGAGATATGAGTTGTAGGGAGTTTCGGAAGCTCGGAAAGGATGAGAGGGGGCAAGAGGATTTAATGCTTAGAAATTTGGCTAAAAACAAAAGGTGGCAGAGGTGCCCACAATGCAGGATGTACGTGGAGAAGATTGACGGATGCATGTTCATGAAGTGCAGGTATTGATTTTTTGATAGCTGTTACCATTGTGTCATTCAGATTAATTTTTTTTCTTTGTGAGTAGGCATGTAGGCATTTTGATTTCATGCTGTATCAGTATATAATATATACTTGAAATGATAAGGTTGGATCCAGTGTAATATAATGATATCAATTTGGCTTCTAGTTGTCCAGATATTGCTAATTATCAGTTAAAATTTGGTATATTTTTTGTTGGTATTTCTGCATTCTAATGCTTGTCAGTACAACCTTATATGTACAGGTTTGCACCAAAAATAGCTTCTTATTGGAACTTTCTGTTAATTTGCAGTATACTTCTTGGCAATGTCTTTGTACAGCCCAGCATATGTTGTTCTCTTACCATCATTTTGTGTTGTATTGCTTTTGAAGGTGTGGATACTGCTTTTGCTATGTGTGTGCCACTCCAATGTCGCAGGAAACTCACTACTGTACCACGTGCAGACGCTAGTGTAGCCTTTGATTTGACTTCCTGGAACTTTGCTACTCACAGATCATGTCAACATAGATGTTGACCAGTTGTATGTTTTCCATTCTGATCGATTATGTACATATGGAGAAAATTTGATCGCTTTCTTTTCTAGTTTTTCTTTCCTCAAGTTAAGGAAGAATGCAAGTTGTAGAGTTAATATATATTAAGTTAACAAAGTTGGGTCTTTTGTCAGAACTTGCTCTTTATCTGTTTGTTCAAACGATTCAAGAATTTTATATTATTGAAAAATGACAAAATAATATACTTATTTTAGCTTTAATTGTCTATGGTAATCATAATTTATTATAATAATTGAGCTCGTATGGAGCTTGGAGCTCGATTCGAGTTCGAGCTAGTTCGATTCGGTTTCGGCTCGGTTCGATTTCAGCTCGATTCGGTTTTGGCTCGGTTCGATTTAGATCAAATTCAATTCGATTCGTTGCCAGCCCTAGTCTTATGTTTTCTGGATGAACTATGAAGGGTAATCTGCAAGGAGAATTTTAGCAGGTCACAATTTGTTTTACCGGTGGTCTTTTATTTTGTCTGCTTAAGGCCTTTTGTTAACTGCAAATTTGGGCCTTTTTGCCAGTAGGGCTCTAAAATTGTTGAATTTAGGTTTTATGGGCCTAATAAAAGTAGCATTTTATGCATTATGAGATATGTAATACCCTCGCTGGCACTGGCCTTGGCCTGAAAAATGCTATGTAATACCCTCGCTGGCATTGGCCTCGGCCTGAAAAATGCGCTTCTAGTAAATTATAATTGCAAGATTATTATAATAGGCTAATTCTATTATGGATCAGATGAAGCATGGGCCGTTCATTTTGCGTTATATGAATATGTAATACCGTCGCTGGCATAGGCCTTGGCCTGAAAAAAAAGAAAAAGAAAATGCGCTTCTAATAAATTATAATTGCAAGATTATTATATTAGGCTAATTCTACTATGAATCAGATGAAGCATGGGCCGTTCATTTTGCATTATATGAAGATATGTAATACCCTCGCTGGCATAGTCCTTGGCCTGAAAAAAAAGAAAAAGAAAATGCGCTTCTAATAAATTATAATTGCAAGATTATTATATTAGGCTAATTCTATTATGAATCACATGAAGTATGGGCCGTTCATTTTGCATTATATGAAGATATGTAATACACTCGCTGGCATTGGCCTTGGCCTGAAAAAAAAGGAAAAGAAAATGCGCTTCTAGTAAATTATAATTGCAAGATTATTATATTAGGCTAATTTTGTTATGGATCAGATGAAGCATGAGCCGTTCATTTTGCATAATCGAATGGCTATAATATATCTTTTAGATCCAATTAAGAGAAGATGTTTGATAAGAACTGCTCGATTCAAAATGAAAGGTTGCCTAGTTGATTCATACAAGAACAACTCTTATTATTATTATTATTATTAAAATACGTTTCCTTTTTTTTATTTCTAGTTCATTTTTACACCATATTATAAATAATACTTGTGTTTTCAATTTTATCAGAAACTATGTCAAATCTGCACTAAAAGAATAATGTTTTTTTAGCTTGTAAATTGTTAATTGGATATTAAAAATCTTACTCCTTTATTGTCATACATTCAATTTACATCTCAAATATAACAGCAACCTGGTAGTTTTACATCCATCAACACATCTCATATATTCATAAGAAAATATATTCAACTGCAAGTAACTTGCTCATTAAAGCAGGAACTCCACTGTGAACTCTATCTGAAGTGCTAGGCAGGGCTGGCAAAAAAAACTCTGAGCTCGTGGATCGCTCGGGATCGGATCGAATTAGGCTCGCTTATTAAGCTAATGAGCCGAACTTGAGCTTAGCATAGCTCGGCTCGTTAAACTTGATTGACTAGATAAATTATCATTAATTACAATTTATACTGCTCTTATCCTAAATTATTAATATCTTGTATAACATATGGTCTTAATATATATATAATTGTTATGTAAAATGTGTACGAACATATTTTTGTTAATCATTATGTTGATTCTTATATAAATTTTGATATAACATACTTAAAAATTTTATTATTAAAAAATAAATGAGCTTAACGAGCCAGCTCGGTCGGCTCGTTTATTTAAACGAGCCGATCTTTGACCTTGTGTTTTTGGCTCGTCAACTTAATGAGCCGAACCTCTAAATTACAAACAATTAGTATAAAAGTCTGGTTGTCACGTACGTTGACAGAACTCACATTTCGCCTGTCAAATCCATTTCATGATACTCAAAGATTCAAAACTTAATTTAGTTTAGTTTAGGCTTCACGTCGCGCTTATAAATTGTAAAATCTGTTTACACTATTTACGTAAAATTTGAGGGAAAAAAGTTGCCATCATGATAAGATCAAAGTGCATAATCACTGTCAACTATCAAGTGTAAAATTTTGTCGCATTCCTGGTCTGTGTATATATTCGGTAATCATATCATCTGCTAGCATATTTTAAAGAGAAAAATAAAGTAAACATCTTGAGCAAAAGCGCATTATCATGTACTACATACCGAAAGCTCCGTCTAACGGAATATAATTTATATAACACTTGATAGTAACATAACCTTCAGTGGAGAATCACTTGATAATTACTATATTGAGAATTGACAGTTCTGACATCACTCCATCTAAATATTAATTAAAAAATAAACTTTCCTGGAAAAGAATCTTAATGTTCTAACTCCTTAATGCGATAGTACAACAAGAAGTAAATTTCATCAAGCATGAACAATTAATTTATGATTTAAAAACTGTCTTTACAATCTTGTAATTTTAATTTTATCTTAGATTTATTTGAAAAACTTACTGGTAAAATCGTCAAATTAACTGTCACCCCTGAAGGTACAGACACAGACAGGTTTAACTCAAAATTACTCTGATAGCTGAGATGGGGCCAGCCAACAGCAAAGCAAGTTAGCATACAATGCATACTTTTGTATTAAAAACTTGGCACCCAAAAGACTTCCATTAAAACCAACACAAAATCAATAAAAGTACTTTTGATGACCTCTCTAATGCAATGCAACATATATATAGATAGGGGCGTCAAATGAATGCAAATTTGCGTTTTTGCGTTGCATTTCATTTGCGCAAAACGCAAAACGCAAGGATTTTCTGTGTCGTTTGATCAACGCAATGGAAGACGCAATATTTTTTGGTGCCGTTGGATTAACGAAACGGTAGACGCAATTGGTCAATGTCGTTTCGTTTATGTTACGTCTTTCGTGCAAACATGTAAGGTAAGTTGTAACTTAACTAATTCGCTATTTGATTCATGTTATATTATGTTATATGGTGTGAAAAATACATGCAGGTTTGAAAATTTAGTGCAATTCGACTGTTATTATGATTTTTATGTATTTATTTCTATTTTACATACAATAATATGCAAGTTTGCCTCAAAAAAAAAATTGTACAAAAATTTGCGTCTTTGAACGCAATTGCGTTTCGTTTCGTTTAATATAACGCAACAGAAGACGCAAGGAATTTTGTTTTCGTTTAGTTAACGCAACGCAAGGCGCAAAGAATTTTATTTGCGTATGTTAAACGCAACGAAAGACAGAAGAGTCTATTTGCGTGATCGTTTCGTCCGTTTGACACCCCTATATATAAATATGCTGGTTTTTGAGACAATATATATTAGTGGGAGAATAAACATGACTAGGCAAAGGGGGGACCGGTCTTGACTCTTGACTCTTAAGCATCAAAACTGGTTTCGATGACTTCCACTGATATTTATACTAATTCCAAAGTTAGGGGTGGGGATGTGTGTGGGTGGGGGGGGGGGGGGGGGGGGGGGGGGGGGGGGCAGATAGATGCCCAGAGCCCAAAATCAGGAATTCATATCCTCTACTATGCAGTAAATTACTACGCAGTACTGTGGCCGTTGGATTCGCCTTGAGATTTGTGCAACCCAATCTCAAAAAACCTCCCTATAATCCACATCGTAGATCCGCTATGCAGTGAATACTGCGCAGCAGAGGATAAGCACTCCAAAATCAGAGCATTAAGCTCTGCCACTAGCTGAGATAATCCAAGATGTCTAATTGTCTACTGACTACTGAACAAGAAGTATTATATATAACAAGTCAAGCTGAACTGATCAATTCCATACCAACAGAACAGCGTCAGCGCTGGCATTTTGCACAGTAGTGAGTGTCAATTGACACCGGCGATGCGCAAGCATAGCAAAAGCAGTGAGCACACCTATTAGAAAAAAAGAACACACAAAAATAAAGTTAAGTAAATTTCATCACCATGCATGCACATTATTATTATTATTGTTGTTGTTGTTATTATTATTTTGATGTAGCAGGCGAATTGCCTACTATGATTTTAATTAATTTATGCACATTATTTACAATTGCATCATTTATTTCATAGTTGAGCAGGACTATATGTATCCTTTAGATTAACAATTCAAAGGATTTCAATCTCACTTTTTTCTTTTGCCATACACAGATTTGGGATGAAACTATAAATCTAAATATCCTAGAAATAATTTCTACCTCAGTTCTGGAACAATTGAAGATGGTAAATTAAAAACAAAAACCAACAAAAAATATCCCAAATTCACATACACCATGTTAAATTAAAGAAATGATCATATTCATACCTGCATTTCATGAACATACAGCCATCAATCTTCTCCACATACATCCTGCACTCAGGGCACCTCTGCCACCTTTTATCATTCGCCAGATTCCTGAGCATCAAATCCTCCCGTCCCTTCTCGTCCTCGCCGAGCCCCTCAAACTCCTCACAGCTCATGTCACCGTGCCACGGCACCCTGCACCTTGCACAGAACATCCTGTTGCAATGCGGGCACTCCGAATTCGGTACCGTCTCGCCCCCTTCATCGATAAGCAAAGCAGAGCAGTCCTTGAACGGGCAGTAGAACTTCTTCAGACCGAGCGACAGCTCGCACAGCGTGAGGCACCATTTATCAAACGTGTCCTTCGAGAGAAACCGCTGGCATGTCGCCGGGTCGATGGCCGCCGTGTTGCAGCCCGGCGCGGGGCAGGGGACGGAGACGGCGCTCTCCTCGGCCTTCACAGTGACGTAGCGGACCATGCAGCCGACGCAAAACACGTGGTCGCAAGGGTTTACGGTAAACCCGTCCTCTACCCTCACCGCCTCCATGCAAATCGGGCAGTTGAACATGTCGTCTACAACTCGCGAGCACTCGCCGCGCTCCGCCGCGACGGCGTAGGACAGCGTCACTTCCACCGCCGACTGGTTCCCCTTCGGATCGATCAACTCTTCTTCAGTCGGCATGCTCATAACAGTATCATCATCACTACCTAAAATATAATTGTTTCAAATGTACACATGATATAACAAAAAACATGAAATTAAAAATCGATCATCAGCAACGAAATTTGAAAAATTTCTCCCCAAATGGATCTAAGACTACGTACCTGGTGGGGTTTGTACGGTCTCCTGGGGTTGCTGAAGGCAAGAGAACAGGATCTCCTGCATCTGCGCGGCCTCGGCCACCTCGTCGTCGTTAGGGTTCCGCACGACCTCCGCCTCGCCCTCTCTGATCACAACCAGCTCTACGACGTCGTCGAGTTCCTCCTCTCTCACTCCCGCCATCAGTCGCGTTGCGTAACTTGCGTGCCCCTGCCGCGGATTTATTTATTTGGGAGAAACCAAAAGCGAGGCGTCGTGGACCTGACCGTGGACCTGACCGACTGTTTGGTTATGTGACGAATGACGATCGAGTCGCGAAATGGTTGGGTTGGGACGTTGGGTACTTGGGCTGGTTAGATCGGTTAGATTGATCTGATCATCTGACGGACCGCTTCGCTTCGGTCAGTGAGCGAATCAAGGAATCAGTGGCAGGGGCTGCCCCGGGCCCTAATCCAGTGAGTCGGTAAGTAATCTAGAGTTGGAAAATAGAAGATTTTCCTTTTTCAAGTGTATGATGTACGATTTTACTGATTAATAATTACTGGTAAGCAGCACGCGTTGCTTTGGAATAAAAAATATTCATTATAATAATATGTTATTTTTTTTATCTTAAGATTAAGATAATATGTAACTAGGAGTGGCAATGGAACGGAACGGTAGCGGAAATGGGGGTGTTCCGTTATAATGGACGGAACCAAAATCCGTTCTGTTGAACATTATAACAGAACGGAACAACAGAAAAACTTATTCCATTGATACCCCTATATGTAACTTCTTATTCCACAAATCGTAATTATATAATAAAATACTACATCGTAAGAACAAAGTAATACAAAAACAACATAATAAATCAATGATATCTTAATATTAGAAGATTAAAAAAAATAAAAAAAAAACATGGTAATAGATGATTAAAAATATATATATATATATATATATATATATATATATATATATATATACAACAGCGTCTCTGGATCCAAAACAGTAAGAAGTAGAGGGGCTTCTACTCATGATATCCTGTCGTGTTAAAAATAAAGAAGTTGGGTTTTTCAAAAAAATAAAGACATGGAGTTGTTGGGCCGAGTTCGGGTTACTAAAATTAAACAACCATAAAGCATGCTATTTGGGCCTTAAATTATCAGGCCGGGACATTAATACAAATCAATGGTGCTGATTTATCTAAGAAAATGATCAATGACCGAGGTTTCTTCTTTCGAGAAGATATAACTTTCATATCAAATATTCAATCTCCCTTTATTAGGAGTAAGGATAGAAGACCTAAGTTCTGTTATTGTATTTGGTTAATGCAATTTCAGTTTTTTATTAATTGATGATACTCACCAACCGTTTTTTTTTTCTAATATTTTTAATAAAATGTTAATTTCAGTGTTGCTCTGATAATCACACCCAAATAAGTTTACCGATTACATATGAATTTAATATTGGATAATATTTATTTATAATCGTCGGACTCGAATCAGAAAGAAACATAATACATGAGACCATTGGATTAAAATTCAATTAGCTTTTATTATGGGTCCCTTTACTTTTTCTTCGACAATAAATCACTATATTTTCATTAGTATTCTGTTATATGTTTCAAAAAATTAATCAATTTCCATATAAAACACTTAATTTACAATTTATATATAATTTTTTTCTTGAAGGAGCGCATTTTTTTTTTTTTTTGGTCTCCAAGTCCAACGACTTGGAACGAGTGCAGAATTTAACAGCAATAACATCTTGACTCATGAAGCCCTGAGGCAAAGTAAACTTTTCATGGTTTTATTCGACTAAATTATAATTATTATTAAATCCGAGGAGTAAGTCATAGAATATTTAAAAAAGTTCAGATTTATAACTTTGGTACTGACTAGTAGCATTCCATTATACAAAAAGTTCCCAGTAAAATGTGAGAACATGGCATATTCGATGGTCTGGCAAGCAATTTAGTCAATTTGATTACTAAGTACGAAGATTTGTAAATTATTATTTTGCGTAGATTATTTAATTATACCTATTATTCTTCTTCTTTGTACTGTTTTAATTTTCGGGCTGTCTTCATATCACCCTTACATATATATTCGAAAGCGCTACTAAATAAAAATAAGAATTTTAGTCCAATATTCCCACAAAAAATTTTATTTTCTATCTGATAATTATAAATAAATATTACCCATTATATAAGATTCATCTATAATCGATAAAATTATTTGGGTGAGCATAGAAGTAACGTCCTAAAAATAAACTTAGTTTACAACGACCAAAAAAGTACTACCTAAAAATAATGTTCAACCAATTAACTAGGTCCGATATCTTTATATTGATATTTTTTTCCCCAAAAAGTATCTAAATTTTTTTAATAACTCTCTCAGCTAATTTTTCTAATTCTAAACATTTTAATATTCTCCTTTATATAGAAAAGACTCAAATAAATAAAATAGTTTGCAATGACATAATTCTAAATTAATTTTTCCTCTAATTGAGGCCTCTTATAGAAGGAAGGGAGTTATCAAAAACTGCTCCCAAGTCCCAAAGCAGTTTATAATTGACCTGTAAATATATGACAATTCAATCGAATGTTTATAATTGTATATATTAACATAAAATACAATCAACCTTCCATTTTCTTTTCTTTTTTTTTTTTGTTTAACGCATGATCATGAATTAAGTAGCTTAATTACAATAACTAACTAAAAATTAATTAATGACTTGAAGAGATCAGTAAACTCAAACTCTCACAAGCACCAACAAGAAAAGGGCCTCGGCTCAGAGTACTCATCCCCTGACTTACTGCATTGTGCTGTGCAGTTCACAACTTCCGCCATTGGATCATCTCGAGCTCCGCGCTGGCACGAATCTCAAGGCAATCCAATGGCTGACGTTGTAAACTGCACAATGCAGTACAGCCCTCAGCCCTGCCTTCACCAAGTACGGTTGCACTTTTCGCAATAGTGCCGGGGATCGTCGGACATCAACGACCCGCAACCGTAGCAAAAACTGTGGCCACACCTATTAATTAGAAGAAATTAATTAATTTAGAAGCCAGTAATTACACGCCTTAATTGTTTCAAAAATTGTCTGTCAGAATTGAGCATGTAATTAATTAATTAACACTATAACAGAGCAAAGCAAATTTGTAATCAAATAATCTCACATATTTTGGTATAATTTTTTGAGGTAACATAAATATATACTTTGATGCATTTAATTATTTTTGCCATCCTGAGAAATTACTTTTCCTCAGTTCTGAAAAGAATTGTCCATAACAAAATTCAATGTGAAACTGAAAGAAAACAAAAAGAAAAATCAGAAGGAAAACAGTATAATAAATCAAGAAAGAGAAACATCTTGCGTCCATTGAAAAACCGTCCATACATCCATAGATATGTACGGAATGTAGCATATATACTTCGAAATGTAACATATACATTCCGAAATGTAATCTATAGACGCTACGACGATTTTTCTATGGTAGGTATATATTACTCA
The DNA here is from genome assembly GCA_030179965.1 of Cyperus esculentus. Lineage (NCBI taxonomy): Eukaryota > Viridiplantae > Streptophyta > Magnoliopsida > Poales > Cyperaceae > Cyperus > Cyperus esculentus. The sequence continues at coordinate 2,948,055 of JASGLE010000024.1, read as the reverse complement.
GAAAGAAATTAAGCAATTCATGATCATACCGGCATTTCATGTATGTACACCCTTCAGTCTTCTCTACATACATCCTGCACTTGGGGCACCTCTGCCACCTCTTCTTTTTAGCCAGATCCTTGAGCATCAAATCCTCCCGTCCCTTCTCGTCGTCGCCGAGCCTCGCAAACTCCTCGCAGCTTATCTTGTCGTGCCAAGGCACCTTGCACCTCGCGCAGAACACTCTCTGGCAGTGCGGGCACATGCAGTCAGTCAAGTTCTCCCCGGCTTCCCCTCCTTCGTCCACGAGCATAGCCGAGCAATCCTTATACGGGCAGTAGAATCTCTTCTGGCCGAGGGACAGCTCGTACAATGCGAGGCTCCACGTGTTCAATGTGTCGACCGGGAGGATGTCCTGGCATGTCGAAGGGTCGATGAATCTCGTCTCGCAGCCCGGCGTCGGGCAGGGGATCGGCACGGCGTTCTCCTCGGTCTTCACGGTGAGGTACTGGATCATGCAGCTTGTGCAGAAGATATGGTTGCAAGGGTTTATGTCGAAGAGCTCTTTTAAATTCACTGCTTCCATGCAGATTGAGCAGTTGAAGGTATCCTCAATACTTGAGCTGGAACCTTCATCAATGCTTGTGCTGGAACCTACAATAAGTCAATATATAATTCCGCATTTTTAAATATTTTTTTAACACTTTTTGTTCAAGATTACAGATTTTTCTAGCAATAAATATAATTGTAATTTTGGGCATTATTAGTTAATTTATTGATTTATTGGATAGCTACATAGAACTTTAAAAAAGGTCTAATTAAATTCACAATTAATACAGTATTCTGAAAAATATATATAACATATAATACAATTCATACATGTCCTGTAATATTGTATAACAATTGGAAACAAAATATAAAATGTAAAATTTTGTATATATTCTCTAGAAACAAACATATGAACAAATTAACTTGAAAAAGAATGAGGTGAATAAAAATTCACTTTTTTCAAAAAAAAAAATGAACAAATTAACTTGAAGTAGAACACGTACTATCATCTTGTAGCCGGAGATCGAAGAGGTGGAGCTGTTCCTCGGTCAGTTTCTCGGCGAGCTCGACGCAGTCGTAGAAGATCTCTTCCGCCTCCTGCCCCGTTTCGTAGTCTCCGATATCTTCCGTCTCCTCCCCCGTTACGTAGTCTCCGATAAGAGGAAGAAGATGATCATGACGAGCTTTCTCCATGTTTATATATCTCTTTAGTTTGTACATAAATTTTGCCATCCGGTACATTGTAATATATTTGGAGTATATATATATAACTGGTTAATTGTATATATATAGTGGGTGTTGCAATTTAGACGAATTTGCTATAAGAGACAGAATTAAGAAGCTAAAAAAGAATAATAGGATTATATATATAGGAAGCTAAGGCGAGGCATCGAGCATTTAATTTGATCTTTTGATATAAAAGTTAAATTAAGGGCGTGTTGTAAGAGATAATCTCTTTGTCCCCCATCATTTGTCCCCCTTAAACGTCCCCCATCCGTTTTTGCTGGAACCGGTATGAATACCAGTTGGCAAGTGGTATGAACACCACGATACATTCAGTATGAACACCCTCTGAGAGCTCTATGAACAATGCAAATTGGGAGAAAAAATTTTTTGGCATATTTTCCATGTGCAAAAATAAATTAAGCACGTGGTTAATTCAATTTCAGCACATGATGAAAATCGGAGCGCGTGCGGGTGTTCATACTGCTTATTCGCGGGTGTACATATCAAATGGTCTTTGGTATTCATAGTTGATGTGGACGGGAGTTGACATATTTTCCACGTGCAAAAATAAATTAAGCACATGCTTAATTCAATTTCAGCACGTGATGAAAATCGGAGCGCGCTCGGATGTTCATACTGCTTATTGGCGGGTGTTCATATCCAATGGTCTTTGGTGTTCATAGTTGACGTAGACGAGAGTATGCGCGCGGAGGACATTTAAGGGGGATTTTTTGTGGGGGACGGTTAGCATCCCTCGTGTTGTAATTAATAAATTATCTTGACCGCTTTGGTTTGTGCATGAGAGAATCACATTAAAACCATTTTCATGGTTTTTAATTGGTCGATATTCATGCATGTTATTATGAAATTTATTAACAAACAACATGCCTTAGTACTCCATATTACTACAAGATTCAGCATTATAAAATTATTCATATTTAAACAACATTATTATTTTAGCAATATATGTGCTATTGGCAACAAATTTTGTGGGGGTTTAAACGTAAAAATAAAGCACAAACCAAAAAATGTTGTAGCTTAATTAAAACTTAAAAGCTGTACCATAAATTAACAAAAACGCGTGTCCTTGGTATTGGACTATTGGTGTTACTTTTGTTTGATGAAGTATGCAATATATATATATATATAGTTTCATCATCCCCACAGTGCTTTAATGATGTCGGTTTGCTTTTGGAAAACTATCTCAAAAAATAAAAAAAAAATCTTTTACTTGCTTTGTTAGTTAATTTCTCCTTAATTCTTAGTGATGAAGAAAAATACAGTGGGGACTGGGGAGTGAGGGGAGTGAGAGGAGTGAGTCTTTTTCAAGAGTGATTAAAGGGGTTTACTTCGAAGGGTACTTTTGAATCGGTCTAGTCTACCTCCTTACTATATATAAAAAACATATTGAAAAAACTGATATGGGGCTATATTCCTCAAATAAGAAACTGAGCTGTTAATCATTTTTATGGATAGGTCAAAACCGTTGATCTACGTTAATGCACGTTGATGTTAATGTCTCAGCCCATTAAAATTTAAAGCTCATATTAATTTTCTCAATATAAGACTCATTACATATTATCTTAAAACTTTATTATAAGAAATAACAATTTCAGGCCAAACAACGCGGGTGCTATTTACTAATAACGCAACAATGCATTAGACAATTTAGACTAAAGAAAAAGGCTTGCTTTCCTGACCTGATAAGATCAGATAACTCTATATAGCAAATAGCAGAACAGCAGAGACTAAAGAAAGAGTAAAGACACATCATGCATGCTCTTACTTTTTATAAAGTTATTACTCTGATGTGTCATCTAGGTCATGTATACTTGGCACTAACATATTACTGAATTTTGAATTGATTGAAAAATAAGGCACCATACTTGTTCTTTTAATTTTATTTTTTTTTTCATTTTAAGATGTGACTCCAATAAGGCAATAACCCTAATTTAATTATCAACCTTTTTCTTAATAGGACTTAAAGTGGTTGTAGCGTTCATACTTCATAGTTCATGCAGTGTCTGTGTCTGCAGAGGATCACAACTTGTAGACAGAATTTTGTGAATAGTTTTGGAGTTTTGGTTGATTAGGAAACTTCAGATATTCTTTTCTACTAGAGCTGTAACTCGGACTTCGCCCCGAAAATAAAAATAACTATATTAGTTAACTATAATTACTTTTGGTGTTGCAAACTTTATATATATTGGTTTTATATAGGAGTTTGCATATGTTTATTATCTGATACAAACATTTTTTTTATAGACCACAATGCACCTCAGTTTCTAAAAGCTTGCTTTCTTATGATGACTAAGCCTTAGGAGTTAGGAGTAATGCCAATTCCAATGCATTGAGTGAACTGTTCCTGTTAGATATAATCCTTTTATAAAATATGTACCAAAATGCTATATATAGAAACAAAAATTATTTTGTACTAAAGTGTGTTGTAATTAAAAAGCATCTTGTATCGACAAGTTGTAATCTTGTGGATTAATATTAACATGCATTACCTGGAATGTTGCTACAGTCACAAAAATAAAATTAGTGCATATATAACATAGCTGGATTGGTATATCTCTGTCCGTCATGTTTGATCTCAACTTGCTGAAAATCACCACGGGCTTTGTATTTTTCCATTCGATGCTACTTCATCTTCCATCTCACATGGTGAGTTAGTGGAAAAGATTTCTTCTTTGAATCGACTTGTGTAGCTTGTGGCACTCTTAGGCTTAATGTTGTCCTTTATCTAATATCCCTGTTGAAAAAAAAGAAACAAATGTGAGGTACTGTGAGAGATTGTATCATAACTAAAATATAAGGGAATGCTAGCTATCGTAGAGAGAGAAAGGATGATACATATATAAAAACAGAAAATAAAAGCCTTTCATATTCAGAGAAACAATTGTTAATTAATTAGGTGACTTGAACAGGTAGAAACCGTTGGATAGTAAATGCACACAATATGTAACGATTGGTTTACAGCCTATATTAATTGAGAGCAAATAAAGAATGAAAAACGTAATTAATAATAAGAATATTTTTTACAGTTCCCATGGAAAGAGAAAAATGCTAAAGCATTAATTGTATGTTGGAGAATTTTCAAAATAGTTGGGTGTATTTTATTTGGAAAATTAATGATAAATATTTAAGATTTGTGTGATGATTGAACTCATGAAATTATAAACCGTTGCATAATTGAGTCATGATTAATATTGTATTTGAACAATGGAAGCCTTCCATTTATGATGAAATGGAGAAGAAGCCTATTATATAAGTGGCTTAACCGATTTAGATGAATATCGGTTTGGATTCTTGGTGACAAAGGAAATTAAGAACTTGCATAACAAGTTCATTAATAAACTTGCCAAGGAAGGCAAATATTGCACTTGCCGTGCAAGCCAAGTACTGGCTTAAACCGACCAATATATGGCGGTTTGATGGGCTATATATAGCCATGGTGACTCAAAGTTTATACATACCAAAAAATACATCAAGTTTCATGAGTTCATGAAATCCACACAACTCTCTTTTATCTGTAGTTAATTTTCTACTAGATCGACTTGTTACAAATTGCTTGACAAATTTGTAGTAAGTATCAAATAGTCCTGTCAAATCTCCACCGCTGTCTGGGTCTGATTTCGTTTGTGCAGACGTCGTCAGACAGGCTTCAGTATCCTGAGAGGCTATTCGTTGTACCTGTTTGCACACCACATTATACTAGTGGGGACGATTAAGCCTTAAAGAAAGCGACTTTGTAACGCGCACTTGAAGCCAACAACAAAAAACATACTTGCAAGAGGCATCACACCGACCACCAGCACCAACATTGTATTTATTGTGATAATCAATTAATTAAGTAAATCATGCAATAAAAATTAGCTCTGCTGAGGTGTGAGGTGGCATAGCTGAAATTCCAGGAAACCTACCCCTCTTTCTGGGATATGGATTTGGGTTCTTTTTGTAGAATGTTCTTGAATAACTCGATATTCAATACTTTAATCTACTAGGTACTATTCTTCTCCTGAGAGAGGAAGGGGAATCGAAAAAGAAAATTCTTGCACTTTCTTACATAGTATAACCTCTATCCACAATTAAATGAATTTATACCATTTACAACTTGTCCCCAATTAAATAAACTTTACCAATTCGATATTATTTTTCTATTCGTCTCTTGTTTCTCCAATGTTATGATTATCCTTTTATTTATATTATTTAATTGGAACATTTATTATGTAATAATTACAATTGAGGGCATAAAAGTAATTTCACTTTTCCACTAATTTCTTTGATTTTTCCTAAAAATTCGTTTATTCATGGACAGAGGTTTTGTATATAAATTGACACAACACGACTCTCAACTTGACTCTCTAACTACTACTTATGATCTCCTAACATAATCCTAGAACCCCTCAAAGGTAATGCTTATATAGGTGAGGACGTGCCTAGAAATAAACAACCAACTTCTGGTTTCTTGGGGCGAAATTAAGGAGAGATCCCAAAAGAGATCGCCTAAAAGAAGTGTGTCGCCAGAAAATAGATGTTCAGATCAGTTTTGACCTTCTTGCGTTCCGCAAATAGGGTCTTGCGATCTGCAAATGGAAGTCCCAAAAGAGATCGGCCTTGAAATAGCATGTCGGTTGCTTAAAATAGCACTTTGCACGTTTGCGAGCTAGAAATAGCAGATTTGAACTAATTGCAGACTGCAAATAGAGAGTTGCGGTCCGTAAATAGTGTGCTCCTGTATGCTCCTTCACCTATTTTTGCTCCTTGCTCCAAATCTAGTCCAAATAGCTCCAAAATGGGTATGAACTTAAGAATTGTCGGTCAAAATATAGATACAAGTCTGGTAAAAATATAGATATGAATGTGGTGTATCAAACCTCCCCAAGCTTAAATTCTTGCTTGTCCTCAAGCAAAACCCTAGAGCCTAAGAGACAGACCATACCTAGACCTAAACCTAAATTCACAAGTAGACCTAAATGCAAATAAAAACTTTGTGAAAATGCTTAACTCAAAAATTTATGGATAAGTTTAAACTTTGTTTTATGGAAAATTAGGTGTGATTACTTCATAAGACATGTGTTATGGCAAGTAAATCAAAACAAGCGACTCTTGTTCCATGAAAAGCAAATTGAATTTGCAAGTAGGACTATTGTACTTTTTCGGACCTAGACCTTTCAATCAAACTACAAAGTAGTTATTTTAATTGTGCTAACCTCACGTGAACCACTTTCTCAACCATTCAATTCCATAGAATTTGAAATGCCTTTTATTAATTTGTGTTAGGGGATGAAGCCCAAATCAGTCCGGATGAAAAAAAAAATAAAGGGTGCACTCGTCCGAACTGACCACGACTTCAACCTTTTGTTAATTATTGAGACATTCTAGGACCCAGTCAGTCGGATGAAAAAAATAAAGGGATACACTCGTCCTACCTGATCGCGATCCTAAAATGCATTTTTCAATTTAATTTTCTGCTGCCCAGACTTATCTCGTCGTATTGGACATTTACGGATTTTTTTTTGTTTAAACATTCTAAGCTATGACTTTCCACATTGCCAGACCATGTTCACGTGGAATCAACAAAACTAAAAAATTACTTTTTCGTTCTCAATCAGTTTTTTGATTTGCTACTTTTTCCAATTAGTACTACGCTATTCATATGACTAGACGCTATAGAACAAGACTTTCCAACTATAACACATATTTCATGAAATTATCAAACTCAATTTTTCACAATACAAAATTCAAAATTTAACATTTACTCAAAATTTTTCAATAAAATGCAAGCATGAAAATGAAAAAGATGACCCTAAAACTCAAATTTATTCTATCCTCCCTCCCCAAGCTAATCCATGCACTGCCCTCAGTGCATAGAACATAAGTATCATAAGTAGTAGTTAGAGAGTCAAGTTGAGAGTCGCGTTGTGTCAAGAGGAGGTGGAACGCCGCTCGAGTCAAGAAGACGGTTACGCCCGCCTTCCTCTTGACACAACACGACTCTCAACTTGACTCTCTAACTACTACTTATGATCTCCTAACATAATCCTAGAACCCCTCAAAAGTAATGCTTATATAGGCGAGGACGTGCCTAGAAATAAACAACCAACTTCTGGTTTCTTGGGGCAAAATTAAGGAGAGATGCCAAAAGAGATCGCCTAAAAGAAGTGTGTCGCCAGAAAATAGATGTTCAGATCAGTTTTGACCTTCTTGCGTTCCGCAAATAGGGTCATGCGATCCGCAAATGGAAGTCCCAAAAGAGATCGGCCTTGAAATAGCATGTCGGTTGCTTGAAATAGCACTTTGCGCGTTTGCGAGCTAGAAATAGCAGATTTGAACTAATTGCGGACCGCAAATAGAGAGTTGCGGTACGTAAATAGTGTGCTGTTGTATGCTCATTCACCTATTTTTGCTCCTTGCTCCAAATCTGGTCCAAATAGCTCGAAAAGCTCTGTTTTCCTGGAAATAGGACCAAATAAAAGCAGTAACTGGATTCTAGACAATTAACTACCTAAATGCATATGAACTTAGGAATTGTCGGTCAAAATATAGACACAAGTCTGGTAAAAATATAGATATGAATGTGGTGTATCATAAATCCTTAACTATGGAAGTATCAATCGAAGAGTAGTCCGAAATTGATCTGAATCATGATTGATTTGTTTTTTTATTTTTTATCTGATCCGTTCAGAAGAAGACTCTACTGTTATATAAACAGTAGTCTACAGTGACTCAAATTCAGTCAATCAGATGAGGTGATAGAGTGATTCCGACCATTTCGAGATAAGTGATCCCGACCATTCGAGATTTTCCCCCGTCAATCTTCTCTTCCGCTGATGCTGACAGTTGTTTATCTTCACACCTCCGTATTACATTTATTGCCTCACAAATCTCTTGCCTCGCCTGTTGCCACCATCCTTGCGCGTCCCTCCCCCGACGGATTATTATTGCGTAGTAGATCTGGACCATTGGTCCAATTAGCGGCTTTTGATTCTTGTATTTTAATTTCTGCTCTCCCCGTACTAGGATAGTCTCCTCCTTTTTCTTGGAGCTACAAGCACATGCCCTCAGCGTCTTCTCCTCCCCATTTGTGTTCCAACAAATTAACAATTTGTTTATGGAAGATATTATTTTGTTGGCCTCTTGATGATGTTTTGATCGAGGTGCCAATATGAGCTTCCTACCTATCCTCTTGTCAATTTAATTATACTAGGTGATTCTAACGGCAAACCAAGGATAATCCCATCAACCAAAATCAAACATCTTTGTTATGCTCTAGACTATGAATCAGCATTGAATGGGGCCAAAAATTAACAAGTATTGACTCGGATTAGTAATCTTTGTTTTTATTTTGAATTTTGAATTTTGGTTTCCGCACGTGGAAGAGAAAATGGCTGCTTCTCGTATTATTATTAAATTCAAAATTTGTAAGTTGTAACTCAGTGTTGTTTGAAGAGTGAATATCGATTTGAGTTCAATTTAATGATTTTTCTCAACAACGAGACGAGATCGATCGAGCTGCTTTAGAGGGAGAAGGAATGGCACTAATGTGCAGGCTTATCATGTTCAGAAAACCAGCCTTTTCACTTTTATTCTAAGAAAAAAGATGTGATTTTTTAGATCAGCTGTAGACCCATATATATATATGGCTAGTGTTTTGCCCTCAAGCGGGCAAGACTCCCGGCGGGCGACGGGCACATGGGCGACAAGCGAGGGGGGGTTGGACGGGCGGGCTAGGGGTTTCATCCCATGGGAGGCCCTTGCCCCCCCTTATGCTCGTCGGGCTTGCTCGGGACGGCCGGGCAAGGGTTTGGGGTTGGGCGAATAGCAATGAGGGGAGGGCGAACCGGTGGGTGGCTTGGGCGGCCCGTTGGTGGGGTTCTGAGTCATCCAACTAGGGTAGGGCGGACCGCCAGCGAGTTAAGGGGTAGGGGGTAAGGGAGTAGGAAGTCGTTTGGGGGGGGGGGGGGTTAGGGTCAGGGGCGGATCCAGAACTGATATAAACGGGGGGCCAGGGACAATTCATGGTTCCAACTTTCTAAATATTGATCCAAAATGGGTTTAGAGGGTCATTTTATGGCTCAAAAGATAAAAAAAAAAAAATATTATAATATACAACTTTTATATATATTCAGCAAAATATATATCAAATTAAGAGTTAATTGCATACTTAAGTAACAAAATATTTAATTAATTAATCATTGTCCATGTTTTGATGTCAAAAAAAATGATTTTAGCATCAAATTAACAAAAATAACACCAAATATGAATTTGAGGTAAACAGAAAAAATTGGGGTTCAACAATTTCTACCGGGCGAAGGGGGGGCCGGGGTGCCCCCTGGCACCCCCCTTAGATCCGCCCCTGGTTAGGACTGGGGCAGGTCGGGCGTTGATTCGGGTTTGCGGGGACGGGCAAGCACGAGTTTGAGGGGCGGGCATAGGCGGGCGAAGGCCACGGACGGGAAGGGTGACGGGTTTCGTCGGAATGTGGGCACAAGTGGGCAAGGGCGGGTTTGAGCATAACACTAATATGGCCCGTAAAATAGATTGATTTGGGCTTCTTGTTTGGTCCCAATTTGCATTTTATATATACATATATCTACATCCTAATCTTATTTTTATTTTACTGTTGGTGTAGTAAAGTGAACGATTGGGCTTAGTAACTAGTATTATGGGCTAAGATTGTCAACAAAATTCATTGAATACCATATTGTAATTTCCCCCCTTGTAAATAACTTTTTATTTGTTAATGAAAATTATTGGTAGGCATTTTGTCAACCACCTCAAAAAAAAAAAAAGATTGTCAACGAAAGGTGACTGACCCCGGGTCTTGTTTCATTATAAATATTTAGGGAGAAGATATTAGTACCCCACCTTCAATACCCTGGTCAAATACCCCGCGTTGACCAGATCTCAAATGCGTTTACAGTCCAACTAATAATACTAACAATGTATTATAAGCGCGCTGAGTATTTCATCCTTCAAGTCTAAATACCTATAGAACAAACCCTAAATACTACAACACATACATTCTTATGTGGTCCCAATACCTACAACACATACATTCTGTATATCCAACAAAACACATGATTGCGAAAAAAAGTCAAATACCCCGGTCATATCCCCCGTTTGACTAATATGGAAAACAAAACTTCAACAACTAATAATACATATTATAGATGGTCTAATTACCTAGTATACAAAAGTAGTAATACCATTTCGTTTTATATACAAATGTTCTTATGTGGTCGTCAAAATTCAGAACATTGTAGGTAACTTCTGCAATTAGTTTTTGAAGACAATGATAGTTACGAAATATGATAAAAATTTTTTTTATTTTCAATATCACAATACCTTATTCACACATTAATAATACCAACTGAAATAACAGATAATAATACTTAATAACAGATAATAATACTTGATATTGTAGTCAATAATACAATTGCATTAAAGTCATAATACAAACTTACTTTGAAACAAAGCCTACTTGTGCAGTTAAAATACAGAACAACCAGACATATCACATAATCAACACACAAAACAAAAAGTAATAATACCTACATTATAACAAAATCATACATATGTTTTCTTAAACTAAAACATCATCCACATCATTCACAAAATAAAACCAAAAACATTAACATCATTCACAGTAAAACCAAAACAGTTATTACCAGTTTTCTTAAACTAAAAGAAACTTTTTTGCCCTAATCAAATAGCTTTAACTATGTTATTTGTATTGCTTACATCCGTGAGAATCTTGTAAGCAACATAAGTTGGTAGCTTCTATCAACTCTTCGAGAATCTTGTAAGCAACAATAAGCCTCTCCTTCCTAATTTGTTCCTACAAAAGAACAACATTAATAAAATAGTTAAATAATAATACAAACAATTGTTAAGTGATAATAGTAACAATAGCAAACTAATAATACTAACAATAGAACAATAATAGAATTAGTTAAATAATAATACAAATAATTGTTAAGTGATAATAATAACAATAGAAAACTAATAATACAAACAATAGAATAACAATACAACAGTTATATAATAATACAAACAATTGTTAAGTAATAATAGTAACAATAGCAAACTAATAATATTAAAAAAAGACATGTCATATAGAAATAGTATGAAAGTATAAATATTTTGTGAACCTTTTCATCAAATCAATTTAATGACATGTGATGGTTCATAAATTAAATCACTAATATAAGATATAATGGTAATTTCATGTCTGCAGAACACAAGAAAAAACCAATCAATAGAAAGAATAAGTAGAGCTAGACTATTATACTAACGTTAGCATTTCGGACCGAAATGCTAACGCCTCAAAATTATTGTTATCGTGTCCGAAATCACGATTTATGGTAATAACTTCTTTATATGAAAATACTAGGGAATACAAAAATTTTCTATTTTTACAGTTTTCTAAGTATTTGTTTTGAATTTTAGAAAAGAGCTCATAAATATTAATAAAATATTGATGTTTTTACATACTATTTTTAAAAATGCAAAACAAATACTTAGAAAACTCTAAAAATGAAAAATTTTTGTATTCCCCAATATTTCCATATAAAGAATTTATTGAGCACCATAAATCATGATTTCGGACACGATAACATAAATTTTGAGGCGTTAGCATTTCGGTCCGAAATGCTAACGTTAGTATAATAGTCAAACTAGAATAAGTATACTTGAAAAATATCATTTCACAATATAAGTACCAATATCAGTTTAAACATGCCATAATACAAGAATTACGATTATACAAATATTTTATAAAACATGTCATAGTACAGATACAATAATAAACAACATTTCATTATATCAATCACTAATAATTAATACTTTGCAAAACAGTGTACAAATGATATGTATTTGTATATAATTCTAATTTTATATAAAAAAAACACACAAAAACATTTCAAATCAGATATCAAGACTGTGATCAAATCCAACTACACACCGATTGCAAGTTCTACAATGCTTACTCTGCAATCTGACACTTGCAGGACTAGTTTTTTTCTTGAAAGCTTACTAGCTTAGTATTGTAAATTTAACAAAAGAGACTCTTAAAGTGAAGAAAGAAGGATCACAGACCTTGATACACTTCAGCTAGCGGGAATCGTGGCTGGAGGAGAGATCGAGCTAAAGATCGCGTCAGACAAAAGGGACGATTTTAGCTAAAGAAAGGATTGGATCGCGGCCGAAGGAGTGCGCGACGATCACGGTTGGAGGTAGGAGAGTTAGTCATGGTGGGAGAAGGGATGATCAAGGTCAAGATGCAATGGGCGATCGGTGATCGTCGGAGGAGGAGGATTGGCCGGAGGAGGTTGAACTCGATTGTTTCATGAGAAAAATGGTGGACTTAGAAATGAGAAGAGACTACAAAGGTTTATATCGGGTAGTCAAAAAGTCAATGTAGGCTGATCCGTTAGAAGATGGTGTGTTGATTGGGGCATCTTGAACCGTTGGATGGTTGGGTATTTATCTCCGGGGTACAATACATTGACCCAAATATTTATATGCCAAGTTCTATTACAATTTTTCTTGTCAGAGTTGTAAACGAAGACCCATCTGGCTACCTTGGATATGAAAATCTACCGAGTCGAAATAGATTGCATATGTTACAACACTTTATCGATGATATTTTATTTAAGATCTTTCTTTATAGTAAGCAAAATAAATAAATAAATAAATAAATAAAATAGCGGCCTCAGGTCAATTGAAAACGATTACAATGTGTTAAAAGAAGCTGATATGAGCCAGCAAATGCTGCAATAGGATTTTGTAACAATCCAAAACTTCTCAAACCAGGAATTGGCATTCACATTAAATACCTTCATCAAATTATCAGTAAACAATTTGGTATCAAATCAATTATGATAGACTAACAATTAACAATATTTCAAAATTCAAATCTCAAATAACAAAATTTTATTGCCAACTTAAAAATCACAACTTCATTAAAACAGAGATATCAAAGATAATTGAAAGCAATGGGACAAATCCACACAACTTGAATCAGAAAATATGCAGCCCCTACATATCAGAAACCACAAGAATTTTAGAAGAGTTGTTCAATTGATGACCCATCACATCAGCTTTGATGTTCTTGGGGCGAATCTCTTCGTCGAAGGCTTTCTCGAATCTCTGCATTGTTTCAGAATCGAGCAACACGAAAGCCATGACACCGGCATCTTTTCCCGGTTCGTTCATGATGTAAATTGCATTGTTTACAGGTAAATGAGCCCATGTCATAACCTGCGGTGCACCCCATCCAAAATCTGCCTCATATACCGGCATTGCGGTGATGTTAGTAATCCGTAGATTGGATTTCGATAATTCTACCGCAGGGGACAAATTCTTGCCTTGATTCAGCCCAATCTCAATGTAGTCGATGAACGATCTTATGTACTCATCAGTAATCCCATCGATGGAAGCTTTCACGGTTTTTGCTGCAACATAAAGTGGATCGGATGTAATCACGGAGGCTTCAGCAACTGCTGATGTCCTCATGATAGCCTTACCGAAGAACTTTTCCGGGAGTGGCGGCTGTATACGTTTGCGTATGTCTGCGGTAAAGTTGAGTCGTGTCTCGGTACCGGGAGCAATTTCTTGCGCGATGCAATAACATTTCCAAAACAGCGCCGAAACGACACAGAATGTGGAAACATTACTCATCTGACCCCCCTCCATGCACTGAGATTTTAGGGAGGAAATTTCTTCTCTTGTGAGCTTGAACTTGGCGGTAACACAGGAACTCGGAACCGTTTTGTTCTTCACTTGATCATGATTGCCCCCATTATACTCGGCGTGTTCAAAGGTGACAACCGGCGGAGAACGCGCCTGAAGCTGAGCATTGTCGAAAATAGGTTTTACAATGCTGTCAGGGTCGCCTCGTGCGATTTGAGCCCATGTCTGAAAGAAGTGGAAGGCACTCCGGCCGTCGACAAACACGAGATTGGTGGCTGATCCAAGCACCACTCCACCACATTTGAGGTATGTAACCTGTATGTTATGTATATATACAGTAGAACACAGTTATTCTTCCATAAGAACAAGGGAGGTTCATTAGTATTTCGTAGTAAAAGTAACAACTGCATAATAGATATATATAAGGATTAGTTACGTATGACATCTTTATATCATTATAGGTTGAATTGATCTTGTATTAATCGAAAGAAATATGAATTGTTCATAAATGGGATGGTCAACGTACATACATTCTTTGACACAAGTAAAGCGGTAAGATTGATCTGTAAATTATATTTACAGATGGACTAGAATTTTGTCCAAAGCCATTTGGACGGTCTCTGTCCAAAAGCATGACTAGACCGTTCGATTCAATTTATATACTTATCAACGGTGCTAACGTGTGACCCTATCATTCTAAATATAACCAGCATACTATTTTTAGTACCTACATAATCAAATCACAGTTGATCAATAATTACCAACAATTCGATCGTACGGCTCTTTGAATCCTTTGAACCGTCTAAATGGCTTTGGACAATATCGATTCCATTACAGATTCTTTGACTAGCTACTTGTTGTCCATAAAAAAACAACTCTTATTATATTATACTAGTAAAGACTCATCCCGTCCCGTTGGCCCATCTCCCTCTTTCTCAAATCGCAGAAGCCAGAAGGTAATAAAAACTCCATTATTTGGAGATTTTAACGCTGTCAAGATCTTTCAAACTATTTAAATTTGATAAGTAATTTGCATTGCGCGATGGTTCTCATTTTATTGGAGGGGGTGGCACACAAAATTTTTTGAGAATACAAGAGATTTAATACTCCCAGTACAGAAATTCTCAATTCATGGGGGGTCATGGCCCCCCGGCCCCCCTTGTCTCCGCCCCTAGAGAAAAACGTTAACATAATCGATCTACTAATGCATTATAATATTGAATTTTTTGTTCTGAGCATTAAAGGATACAAGTACATTACCCAAGAAAAATTATATTAACTAGAGCCAGTAACTCGGGCTTCGCCCCGAAAAATAGTGAACAAAATTTGAACATGATTTATAAATCTTTTGATGTTAATAATAACATAATTACTTTATAAATTATCATCATAAATGTTGTTGGACCATTTTAAGTGTTAGATTTATGTTGGACATACCATACTCATTTTATTTAATAGAGAGAGAAAACATGTAAGTCATTGGATCAGAGTAGATGAAAATATTCAAGTAGAATCAATAGTAAATAATATTGATGATGTGGCATATATAGTTGGGAAAAATATATATTGACCCTTACATTGCCCCCAGCACCATACAATGACCTGACAAATATTTACAAAAATATCCTCTTTTATAGACAAATTTACAGAGATATCTCTTTTTCCAAAGAACATTTACAAAAACGACCATATCTGAAAAACTTTTTACAAAAATAACCTTCCGACCTTGAAAATTTTACAAAAATGACCCACCCGATCCATATGCCACCTCACCATAGGGTTGTGGGGCAAAGTTTGTGGCATAGTATAGATTTCAGAACTTTTAATTTTCTTGTAACTGAAGAATGCCAAATATCATGTTGTTGTTTATAGGTACAAAACTACAAATTAATTAAGGTCCATGCACCAAATATTAACATATTAATGACACCAAGTATATATTTTGATGTGAAAACTTGTTTGGCCAAAAGCGGCTCGAGTGGTTATCCCCTAACTTACTGCATTTTGCAGTTCATGATGTGAACCGTTGGATCGTCTCGAGATTCGTGGATATCTGAGCTGGCACGAATCTCAAGACAATCTAACGGCTCACATCATGAACTGCAAAATGCAGTACAGCAGGACATAAGAAATCAAAGCGGCTCAGGTCGATTCTGAGACAACTCAGTCTTATTCAATATATATATATATATATATTGTCTTTTTGAATAAGGTGTTATTCACTAATAATTTAAAGCTTTAATATTGAAAATGAAACCTGAAGCATTATCATGAAAGGTTCTGATGTTGCTTTTGCTACAAACTTGCTTCGCAGATCAGGTGATGGCTGGAAATCGATGTCCTCGGAACTGAGCTCCGAACGGGCGAC
Organism: Cyperus esculentus; assembly: GCA_030179965.1. Classification (NCBI taxonomy): domain Eukaryota; kingdom Viridiplantae; phylum Streptophyta; class Magnoliopsida; order Poales; family Cyperaceae; genus Cyperus; species Cyperus esculentus. The sequence goes on along the minus strand of JASGLE010000024.1, from coordinate 2,931,731 downwards.
CACAAGGAGTGCTCCTTCTGCATTGCAATCTATCACCTTCCTGCCATCCGATCCAACTGCAAGCCGGCCAGCAAGGGGGTAGAAGAGGACCAGTGCTTTGGCCAAAGCAGCCTTCATGACCTCAACTGAGAAGAAGTCTTTGGCTCCATTGTTCTTGTAGAAATACACTGTGCAAGTGTATATAGGGGGCATGAGTTGATCAAGGTTTGATAGCCATAGCTTCCCACCGGGTGTTGCTTCAGATGGAACTACTAAGGTGGTCTCTATTACATCTACCATCTTGTTGCTCTTGCTAATTAATTCTCTGTGTAAACTGCGTATGATATGATTGTATTTAGGTAACTCTTTTTAGGGTAGTGGACGACTGAATTAGAGTTATGTGCTTTGTATATATACAAATTTGGAACTGCATCGTCGAGTTACTTGAACATGTGTTTCACGTGCTACGCGCGTACATGATCTATACGGCTATACCGGAGGCAGATGCAGTCACGGACCTTGAGCCAAAATAAGAAGAGGACCAATCAAATTTAATTTGATTTATAAGATACATTAATCAACAAATTTCATTTAGTTTGATTTATAAGATACATTAATCAACAAATTCATTGATTTACAGGTATTTAATTAATTTAAGGGGGGGCTATGTAACATTCCGACAAGCAGATGGAACAGTAGCCGTACTGATAAGTACAAAGCTATAAAATATGCAACAATATACTTTACCAATATAGCCACGATTCTCAAATAGCCAACCCCCACGTCCCAAACCCTTCATATACAGTGGAATTATATGAATTAATAAAATCCCTTGTGGCATATCGAAATCCCTTTCTTTCACCCAAATCGTCCTTGCATCGCAAACCTGTAACCTGGAACCCACAAAAGTGGAACGGGTAAGAGTCTGAAACACTCTCAGTACGGTATTTAGTTCCAACCGGTGGTATTTGTCAGATGGTCTTTACTACCCCTCAGGTAGGCCTTCAACAAACATATTATTCTTTCTCTTTTTTATTCTGAAAAAAAAAAAAGAATAGAAAATAGACTAGCTAAACTGAATACCAGCTAACATAAACACTTTTAGTGATAATATAAATCAAGTTTATCAAATGATGAAACTGCATGTCAGTGACGATAATAATTATCTCCGCAACTACAAAGAATTAGACGTCAAGTCGATAATACAATACATTTTCCTTTCCAAACCAGTTTAACGTCTTCCCTACAAAACCACACATACCAGTTCAATATCTCATACCAAACCAAAGCAATCACCAAAACATAAACACAAACAACCCATACCTGTACCAAATATCACACATATCACACAAACCTGTATTAGACGAATCCATAACCTGCATATCCCGTGCATCTCAGCACGTATCACATACCAAGCAAGCCAAACAAATATCATCTCGTGCATCAGCACATATCATATACCACACAAAAAAGCACACACAATTCCGTGCATACCAACACGTATATCCTCATATACCTGACGAACCCGGAGATCCAAATATATATCCCGTACATGCCTGTACATGCAAGTCCGTAAACCATAGCGCTATAGTGAGGTAGCTAACCTCCTGCCGGTATCTCTATCTAAGTACATGATCAACAACCACAAACACAACATCCTCAACAACAACAGCAGCAACAACAGTATCCACAAATACACACACAGAAATGCATAATGCCATATATGCAATCACTTACCTTATTAAGTCATGCAGCACATACAAGCATTCAGTTCAGTTTCACACAAACCAACGCATAACCAGATATCAACAATATAAGCAATCATACAGAAACATTTCGATAAATATAATATTCAGTTCAATTCATAGACTTGATAAATAATCGGAACCGCACCTATTCGACGAATTATTACTGAGAATCTGAACCGGTCAGTCGTCCGATCTCACCTCACTGTCTGATTCATCCAACATACATCAATCAGAATCAACTCCGAGTGTTCCAGTTATTTCACACCCTAGTCAATATTCATAATCTTAATATTTTCTAGAGCAACTAATATACATGACTTCCTTTCAGACTAAGAAAATTGGCTTAATTTTTGTTATACCCATCAAAACTTGCTAAATAGCCAATATCTCCATCAAACACTCTTAATAGCCAATAAACCCATCAAACTTCATTTTTCTTACTTCCATCCCATTTTATTTATTAAACCATCTATTGATATGTTATAAAATACTAAAATTACACTTTTACCCTTCATTTGAAGTGGAGATGTCCATTTAAGTATTTTAGATGATAAATTGTGCTTCTCTTTTTGACCTCCTGTAGTGGTTATTAAGCACCGGGATTTTCTTAATGTTGGAAAATATAGAGGAAAACCGATTGAAAAAAAACCAATTTTAGCATTAAACATTACAAACTCTTAGTCCCAGTATAAATACGATTTTGTGTACCGATATATGTATAAAGCATGGTACAGAGATAATGAGAAAATTGAAAGAATTCTAAGAGAATAAATTTTGAAAAAAAAAAATCCAGCATAAGAAATGAACTCAAGGCATGAATATTAAAAATCACTGTTGTTTCTTTTCTCATCTCATCCAGTCAAGAATTCTAAGGAAGCTCACCATTTAATAAAAATGGTATAATAGTCCATTTAAATTTGATATTAGTTAGTTAAATGATATGTTAAATAAATAAAAAAGGGATAGAAATAAAAAAATGAATTTTGATGGGGATATTGGCTATTAGAAGGGTTTGATGGGGATATTAGCTATTTTAGCAAGTTTTAAAAGGGGATAGAAGTAATAAAAATGAAGTTTGATGGGTTTATTGGCTATTAGGAGTGTTTGATGGGTATATTGACTATTTAGCAAGTTTTGATGGGCATAGCAAAAATTAAGCCAAGAAAATTGATAACCAGAGACCCACATACATATATATAGAACCCTAGCTAACACGTAACTAACATACAATTCTCATAACAATGTTTTATACTAGTCTTTTATTAGTCTGTCCAATTAATCATTCTAAGTAAGCCATTGGTGTACGTAGTTGGTTCATTAATTTCTTAATTGATTCTAATACATCAAACCGTACTTCACCTTCTACACGGTTCCTGCATACAAGTTCTACAATTGTAATCATCTATTTCTTTTTCATCTCATGTATTTACTTTAGTATTATGGTCATCCCATATGGCCATATCCATATGATACACTTCTGTACGAATATTAAAATTAAAATAACCACCCCGGCCCAACCAGTTTCCATACCAAGTTGAAGCACAACACAGTAGCTAATATATTTTTTTGAGGTAGACAGTAGCTAATATATTAATATAATATAATCATACACCCTAAATTAACCTAGTTACCGGTTAATTAATTGCTCACCTGTGAAGAATCGAGAAGGCCAAAGTTCCATAAAATCTACCGACAAAGCCGGTTCAACAACTATCAAGGCAGACGTTAATTCGAGCCATCTGCCTCCCCTCTTAACTATTTTCATTTTCAGCATCGTCATGCAATAAAACCATGAACTCACTATTTGAGAGAACACATATAAACCCCAGTTCGAGTGCAATCACATGAGAGAGTACTAAAACCCAAAGGTATATAGAAATTTAGTTTATATCTTTAAGCTGCTTACTCACAATACCTCTTAATCAAATCAATTCAGGAAAGGTCGCCACGCACCTACTTGAAGAAAATATCATAATGAAAAGAGATGTGCTGGAAGAAAGACGAGAAATAAATCGAGAACCATCGGAAACAAAAGATAAGTGCAGATGCTAATTGGTCGAATCCTTTTATAGTATTCTAATCTGCGATGAGTGTCTACAGTGTCATGAATAGTGAAAACAACAGTAACTTTTTTTTTTTTTAAGATTGGTGCACAATGAGCCAAAGCATGGAGATAGAGGTAGCAGATTGTTGGGTTGGGTTCGGATCAGGTCGGGTATCAGGTTGACGACATTTTTTTGGGTCGGGTTGACGTCTGTCGGTAATTTTTCGGGTCGGGGCCGGGTGATGGGTTTTTCGAGTCTGGTCAAATTTTGCACCTCTATTCTCGGGTCATCTTGAGTTTTTGGTCTTTTGGGTTCGGGTCAGTCTGACTTTCCCTGATACACGGGTCGAGTCGTGGTTCGGTTCGGATTCAGGTCAGTTTGAATTTTCTTGAAACACGGGTTGGATCGGGTTCAGCTCAATTTGACTTTCTTTGAAATACGGGTCGGATCAGATCGGGCCGATTTTTCAGGTTGCTTGCCACCTCTACATGAAGGTAATCATGAGACAAGTAAATAGTTTGCACTATTTGAACATTGCTATTCACCTAACTTTTCTTCTTTTTTCTATATTGAATCTTTCTTTTCTTCATTAATTATTATATTTTTGACGATTTATAGTCTAATTTTAGGTCTTCATATGACTCAAAGATATTGATTTTATTTTTAAGTGTTCAAAATAGCATCATAAAGAATATAGATATATCAACAACAATTGATTTCATGACTAAATTTAATTTGCAATGAATTTGAAAATATGATAGTTTATAAAAATATTGACTTCATCCAAATTTTATGTAGAGACTATTTAATTTAATATTAACACATCACAACAAAATAAATTATATTATTTTATTAAGGCACTACAAAGAGTGAATTTTCTTGAGAACTTTTATTTTAACAATTGACAAACATATTTTTTGTACATTAATTATATTTGGAATTTCATTAAAATATGATAGTTTTTAATAGAAACACAAATTGTTTAGAAAAAATAAATGATATTGCTCAACTTTTACTGTCGAAGCAAAGCGATTGCCTTTTTCTAGTAGTATACTAAACTTGAACGATATGCTACAGTAATTTCAACAGTGATATCTACAGTATCATTTTTTTTTTGGCGAATATGAGTTAGATTATTGAAGGGTTGTTGTCACGACACAAGTTATTTACACCAGTCACCAGTCATATAGCTTTTATTCCCTCTTTATTTTCTTTTATTTGTTTTAAAGCATCATCATGACAAGAGTAATATTGTCAAAGAACCTTGACATACTATATTTCAAAGAAAATTGAGACATCCATTTGCCTTCTTTTCAATTCATTTTCTCTTCATAATTGTTTTCAAATTGATTTTTAAGAAAAACATCATGCTTTTCATTAAGAATTATGCTACATAAAATCATCAACAAATTATTGTATATATTTTTCATCAACAATTATTTTGACAATTTGACATATAATTTCCAAGTATATGAAAAAAAATACTACCTCACTACAATAATAATTTTTACAATCATATTTATCTTTATACATTAATTGTTTTCAATTTCATAGAATTTTATAGTCATTGATAGAATATTAAAGAGCTTGAAAATAGTTTTATATATTGAGCAAATATACCGTGAGCGCACCTCCATAAACCTATCAAATTACCTCCAAATTTCGATTTATATGGTTCAATAGATTCTTTATATCAGAATCTTACAAATTTTCCATTTTTGAAAATTATTAAGTATCTGTTTGCGATTTTTGAAAAATGACTATACAATATTATTAAAATAATCAAGTTTTATGTATCACTTTTCAAAAATCCCAAACAAATACTTAAAAATTTTCAAAAATGGAAAATTTTTGTATCCCATAAGATTTTTATATAAAGAATCTATTGGACCATATAAATCGAAACTTGGAGGTGATTTGATATGTTTATGGAGGTGTGCTCACGGAAGGCTCCGTGAGCTTAAGCTCACGGTATATTTACTCTTTATATATTTAATATTACTTGTATACAAATAGCTCAACATCATTCAATTTGTATGGCTCAATAATTATTGCCGAAGCAAAGCGAGGCCCCTCCTCTAGTTTAGTTTAAATTTAGAACTTTACAATTATTTCCTTATAAATTCTTATATTTATGAACTTGTCCCTGCTCTTGTATAATTTCAAAAGTGCCTAAACCTTTTTATTTATCTCCATTTTATAATTGAGACGGCCCACATAACTCATACTCATAAATATTCAATATCTGTAGATTAGATGCTAGACAAATATATCTTAATTTTTGTATGACAAAAATTCAGATATCACATGCAAACACTAAATATTAGATAATTTTTCATTAATTTATAGGTGCTTTTTATAAAATGTCAAATATTAAGGGGGCGACTGCCCCGGGTGGCCTCCTCATAGGTCTGCCAATGGGTAGGTGTCTATTGGGTCGGATCGATTCAAGTTGGATTGGTATATTATCATACTTAGATCCGTGCCCTAAAAGTGTTTGGGTCCAAATTGTATATTATAAAGTACGTAACTATATTATAAAGTATGATAACCGTCAAAAAGTCTGATCAATTTGATTATAAAGTATGATAATATAAAGTATTATCAATTTGATCCGACTTAAAACGTAATCAATCTATTCTATATTATAAAGTACGTAACTATCACACCCTCCATTTGTTTTTCTAGTGTTTTCGTACTTTTTTAATTCCTATCTTACCCTTTTTATTAATCCAAAGACTAAAATTGTGTCTAGTTGTACCGTTTTCTCTCTATTACAGTCACTTATAAAGGAAGTAATTTAAGTTAATTGATATCTGATGCACCTGAATTTTAAATTATAATACATTATATAGAAAGACACCAATTAGCATTATCTAACTTGGGATAAGCCATTAAGTTGATTAAGTGTTAATATAGAATGTAAAAACAAATAATCTTTCAAACAAGGTAAGCATATTTCTGTTTTTATTATAAAATATGTAAGTTCATACAAGGTAATTGATCTGTCAAGTTACTACACTAAGAGATTAATTGTTAATCATGGTCTCATAATAAACTATTTTTTATCAATTAGTATATGTTTATTGAAGTTCCGTACTACACATATGAAGTGTACATTTCAGTGATACTGATACATGATGCACCGCATTCCTATCTGCATTTTACCAGTCCTGCACCTTGTTTTTGACCTAAAATTCCTAAGTTCATATGCATTTAGGTGTTAGTATGTTTAGATTCTAGTTACTTCTTTGCATTTGTCCAAATTTCAGGTAAATTGGGCTTTTGGAGCCATTTGGACGTGATTTGGCACTGGAACGCACTGTCTGCTGGCAGCAGACAAGGCCCTGCGGGCCGCAGGACGGTGCGAAGCAGATTCTGTTTTGGCCGCCCTAGGCTATTTAAACTCTTTCCTTGGGACATTTTTGGCATCTTACCATCTCTCTCAAAACCCTAGCCACCAAACCCGAGTGCTACAGTACCAGTGCTACAGTACCACGCCTCTGCCATCTCTCCATATATATCTTACTTCATACCTTTTCATTCTCCTCTCACCCTAGCCGCCATAGGAGGAAGAGCAGAGACGATTTTGCTTTGTCCATCGCTTCTTCGACGGATTCGCGAGATTTCCTTGGAGAAATCGAAGATTGAAGCCCTTCTTGCTCTTCTCCTTCTCTTTAGTATCATGAACTCTCTCTTTTATTTGTTTTGTTAATTTGTTTTCCCTCACCATGAGCGAGTAGACTTGTAGTTTCTAAGGTTGATGACGATGTTTATGCTTATGGATTGATTGTACTTTGTTTTGATTCACGTTGTTTTCATAGTTACTTGCGCTTTAATTATAATATGTTCTTGACTTGATTTGTTTGTGTGGTAAACCCGCCGATTAGGCCAAGTCCGGTATGGTTAATAGAATATCTCATAGGGGTGAAAACAGAGCGGATTTTATCCGTTCCAAATCCGCTCCGTATCCGGTATATTATCCGTAAAAATAACATCCGTATTCGAATATTAGTTATCCGTATTCGTATCCGTACCGTATCCGTAAAGACTAATGCGGATACGAATACGGATAATTTTTCAATTTTTATAATTAGGCGGATATCCGAACTATCCGTATCCGAAGATAAGCAAACTGTACCAATATTTTCTAATAAGATAGTGCTAATTACCAAACATTTTGTATGTATATAATGGTTTTATACAAATATTAACCAATACATTTATCTTAAATAATTATTGTTAATTTAAATACTTATTGTTATTGTATATATGTATTCATTTGGTAATATATTTTAATTTTTATTTCATATTTGTAGTTAAATTCACATCCGAATCTGTATCCGCCAACTATCCGTTTTGTATCCGTATCCGTTTAAGGCGGATTTGGTATTAAGTTTTGATATCTGTTCAATATCCGTATCCGTATTTGTATTCGCCTAATAGGATGTGGATACGGATATGGTTTTAGCATTATCCGCTCCGTATCCGCTCCATTTTCACCCCTAATATCTCATGACCAAAACTTGTTATTTCCATTATTTTGGTTGATTGCTTGCTTTCCAAGAAATACCGAAAGGTTGATTGCGGTTTCGACGAAAGTTGAACTGAATCCGTGAATAAAAGTAACTTGAACATAGGTTTAGACATAGATCTATGAATTTCTATTGAACTAGAATTGCTAGAAGGACCAAAATACGACAGTTGCGGAACTTGTATTAAATCTGATTCGAATATAAATTGATAACGTGAGTCGAAATTTGAACCAGAACTGAATCTGCTTTCTGTCGACTGTCTGCGACCCGCAGAGACATCTTGCGGGGCCGCAGAAAGTTACAGAAAGTTTAAGACAAAGTTTTCGACACTGGTTGCGAACACAGGAGACATTCTGAGGTTAGCAGACAGTGTCGGTTTCTCTAACTACCCCCCTTGCAAGAAGGACCAAAATACGACAGTTGCGGAACTTGTATTAAATCTGATTCGAATAGAAATTGATAACGTGAATCGAAATTTGAACCAGAACTGAATCTGCTTTCTGCCGACTGTCTGCAACCCGCAGAGACATCTTGCGGGGCCGCAGAAAGTTACAAAAAGTTTAAGACAGAGTTTTCGACACTGGTTGCGAACACAGGAGACATTCTGAGGTTAGAAGACAGTGTCGGTTTCTCTAACTACCCCCTGCGACCCGCAGAGACATCCTGCGGGGTGCAGACAATTAATCCAGAGCTAAACTGAATCTGAAAACCCTAGGAACGCCCTTTTATTATCTGTTTCCAAGTTTTACCTACTGCAATTTACTGTTTTGCACCTTCTATTGTTTGAAACCAAAATTGTGACAAAACCCCCCATTTTATACAAAAAGACCAAAAACATTTACTTAGGATCTGAACTGCGATTGAAGTCTGGTTTAGAGTTAATTCCGTCCTTGTGGTTCGACCCCGACTGTACTACACGAGATCGTACGCTTGCGATCGAGTGTTTGCTTAGGGTTATTTAAAAGCCTATATCCTTTTGGGACACCAATACACGCGGCACTGGACATAGTTGTAATAATGTACTTCTTTATTATAATTATACCTTTTATTTAAACCAATATTTTCTAATTCCATTGATGATATTGGTTTATTATTAAAAAATTTTATTTCATTCTTTATGTTTTATTAAAAAAATATATGCCTCTTGCAAATTTTAATTTTTGAAACCACCCATATATTTAATAAATTTTAATTTTAGAAATCACACGTAGCAACGCATGGACATCTTACCATTTTTTTTTTTTTGCTTGTAGAGATCAAACTTAAAATGGCCCGCACCACGGGCGGGTATTTTGCTAGTCCAGAAATAAATGAATGTACATTTGTAAAAGATTTTCCATATTTAAGAATTTTATATGAAGTTATAAGGTTTATTATTGGCTTTGGACAAAATCTGATTCCAAAATGGAGATGCACATGGTATTTCCAATATAAATATAAAAAATGAGGAGGGATCCACTTACATGTAAAAATTTTAGACTGGAATTTTGTCTAAAGTTGTTTGGATGGAGGGAATCGGATTTTGTCCAATGCCAATTGGACAGTTCAAATGATTCAAAAAGCCGTACAATATAATTGTTGGCAATTGATCAATCGTGATTCAATCATTTAAATGTTAATAAAGTACAGATGCATTTTATGCTAGTTATATTTAGAGTGACGGTGCCACGTGCTATCACCGTTGATCAACATATATATAAACTAATCGAACATTTAGTCGTAATTTTGGACGGAGACCGTCCAAATTATAGTCTTTCATTTTCTGTTTTGTATTCTCTCATTACATATATATATATTCTTGAATCCTGTTGAAACTTTATATATAAATTAATTGTAAAACAATGACCACATCACGGCATTTTAATTGTAAAATTAACAAGAGGAATCCAAATCATTAGATGTATTTCAAATCATCTCAATAACGTATTCACAGAAGAGGAGGGATTCATTGACAATGGTTATCTTGACAATCTTGACAATAACACTTTTTAAAAAATTTTAAGAATCATAAAAAAACTAAAAAAAATAGAAAAAAAAAGTTTATGGAAGTATTACTTAACTTATAGATTGATTATGTTTCTGATTATATTCAATTTAAGTGACGTTTTTTAGCTCTTTAAAGATTCACTAAATTATAACCGTCAAAAAGTACACAAAATTTTGATATGTCATTAAACGATGTTCAAATTGATTTTTTATGTCACAAAATTTTGAAATTTGAAACACTGCCAATCTATAAGTTAAATAATATATCCATTAACCATTTTTCATTTTTAAAATTTTTTATGAATCTTAACAAATTTTTAAAAAGTCTTATTGTCAAAATGGTCAAAATAAGCATTGTCAATGGATCCCTCCTCTTAACAAAAAATGATGAAACTTTAACATTGTCTCGATAGCCATCAAGAGTGGACAAACAAACATAAAATTTGAACCATTGATTTTTGTTAATATTTTATGCAAATGTAAATAAAATCTAAATGATATATTTTTTTTGTGTACATATAAAACGTGACATATACAATACATTCTATCATTTAGTTTTAATATTTAAGAATATAAAATATATATATATATAGAGAGAGAGAGAGAGAGAGTTGGGTTACGGTGATATGCATAGCAAAACGACGTTTTTGCTATGCGCTCGTATCTCAACAACCGTAATTCAGATGGCCGATCTGATTCAACTGGTGCGTTCTTCATATTGAAATCTCATAGGATACTAATTTTTTCTATTTTTAGAGATTGCTAACTATTTTTAATGATTTTTTAAAGATGGACAGAAAATAATAATAAAATAATCTATTTGGATCTCTTTTTCAGGGTCGTTTTTTCAAAAATCGTTAAAAATAGTTAGGAATCTCCAAAAATAGTAAAAATTAGTATCTGATGAGTACAACGCACCGGTCGAATCGGATCGGCCATCCGAGTTACTATTGTTGAGATACGAGCGCATAGCAAAAAAACGTTTTTGCTATGCATATCACCGTAACCCAACTCTCTCTCTCTATATATATATATTAATATATATTTTTTTTATGAAGAAGAACTTAAAATATAGTTATTTAAGATTTAATTTCATAAATACCTATCGATCACAAAAAATATGATTATTTGATCTATTCTCTTTTAATAGTACCTTGGTTTTCTTTTCAATGGACCGGGCAAATATTCACAATTCATTCAGTTGACAACCGCTGTCAACATCTCAAAAAAAAAAAATATTCACAATTCATAATTTATAAACTCCGTATAAAGTAAATAATGAGAGGGGTGGGGAAGCGCACAAGTCCAAGTACCAAAATTTTGGACTGTAGCAGTTTTCTAGGACCCTTTGACCAAAATTGTTTTGAATCTCCTTCTCACCCACTATAATCTATCAAAGAAAAACAAATATAGTCTAACGTGGTTTATGAGTGCTTATCCTCTGCCTTAAGTTAACGTGCCTCATGGCACGATACCTTAAGGCAGACGATTTGAAATCTATATAAGTAGGCTAACCATTCAATCATCTCTTACGATCTGACACATCCATATGTACTTATGTGATTCACACAGTTGTATTAATGTTTGCTGAAAATTATAGTGTATATGTTCACTGAAAAATAATATCTATTAATTGAAAGATATAAATATTTATTTAAAAATAATATTAATTTGTTAACTAAAATACGTTTGACAGTTGGATAAGTAAAAACTTTCAATGCTATACCTACTACTCTATATCAGTAAATGAGATAGATGTTTGGTTTTGTATCAATATGTAGAGAGAGGATTTCTCTGATTTACAGAGAAAGAGAGATGATTAAGGGGTTCCATTCCGCCGCCATAAAAAAACTATGCAACAAAACATGAAAGTACATCGGGACCATTGATTTTTGACTTAAACGTTCCGATTGTAGTAAATAGGGGTTTTCTTTTTGGTAGCTCCACAAACAAAAATCTACGGCACTTGCCTGTCATATATAGAAAAACTATGGCAGTACATGTGAATCCATGATCAAGGTGCACAACGCGAATATTAGTGCAGTGCACTAGTGCGCAGAGTGCTCATCCTCTGTAGCGCTGCATTGTGTAGCGCGGGATGTAAACCGTTAGATCATCTCGAGATTCGAGTCAGCACAGATCATGAGATGATCTAATGGTTCACATCCTGTGCTACGAAATGCAGCGCTACAGAGGATATATATAAAATCCTACAAGAAGAGAGCAACCCAAAGTACAACACATGAATTATGAATATAAGCAACTTGGTCCGACAAGGCGATCGATAACCACAGTCCACATGTCCATCCACATGGTGTTTTCAGTCTCTTCCCGTATTCCAACCAAAATTGTAATTAATACAAAACGTCAAAAACATGTAGCTACCTACCCCTCTTCTCGCAAGGCCGGAACCAGACTCACGGGACGACTTCGGGATCTACTGCCGCATTGTCAGATTTGCAGCGCAGATCCGACGGTGTGTTAGACCTCAGGATCCGTGAAAAGTATTGAGTTCGGATCCCGAGGTCTACTGCATCGTTGGATCTGCGCTGCAGATCTAGCAGTGCGGCAGCAGATCCGGACTCGGACTGGACGAGGGTAAAACTAAAATGTAAAAACATTTTCAACGAATCATAATTGTACATACAATACATTAGTTAGTGAGGAGCGATCTATTGATGATGCTTAGAGGTGGCAGAACCCGACCCGACTCGGTTTTTTAGAAAGTCAAAACAACCCGACCTGATCCGACCCGTGAGTCAGCCCGAGATCAAACAACCCGAAACCTGACCGGATCCGACCCGTGGCGACCCGAAACCCGAGTCAGCCCAAGATCGGACAACCCGAAACCCGACGCGATCCGACCCGTGGCGATCCAAAACCCGAGTCAGCCCGAGATCGGACAACCCGAAATGGCCCGAGATTTGACGACCCGAAACCCGACCCGACCTGATCCAAGGCGACCCGAAGCCTGAAAGACAACCCATATCCGACCCGATCCGAACCCGAACAACCCGATATCAGATGACCTGAGACCCGACCCAAACCCGAACAATCCGAGATCATATGACCCGAGACTTGACCCGAACCCGAACGACCCCAAGACCGAGATGGCCGAGATCAAATGATAGAAAACCCAACGTGATTAGGAAGATATTCTGTATACGTGTTGCAAAAAAAATATACATATATATCATTTTCTATTTAACATAAATGGCCCACACATTGAAAGAAAGATGATAATATAATAACTGTATGAATTTAAAAATCGTAACTAAATCGGAATTGTAGATAATTGATTCTCATATTTAATAATATATATTTATTGTGAATAAAAAAAATGGTAAGTCTCCTTCATTCATTGGAGACCGTCTTATTTTTATATTCAAAATGTTGAATCTTATTAATTTAATTTTTTTAATCTTTAATTCAAATGAAATCACTCCTTTCTCTCACGCTTCCAATGTGATCGGTCTATTTTTTTTTCTCCTCGATTCTCTTTTAAAAATTGAAAATTGTTTGTATTTATCTCTCAAAAATATGTTGCAAGATTCATGAATCTCAATTTATATGATTACACGTTAAATTATTCATATTAAGTAACAAGGATAAGTGAATAACGATTATTTATTTTTTGTTAGATTTCCACAAATAAAAAATTTTAACCAAGCATTGCACTTGTACACGCCAGGGAATGATACAAATGCTAGTCACTGAGAAAATAAAAATTAGTCTCCACTGCAACATTTCTACAAGCTCACACAAAAGTCTCAGTAGCACAAGATAGAAAACCCTCCAAGAATAGAAAACCCTCCAAAAAATTTACATTTGAGAACCACAAGAAGTTGTGCAAACCCCACGACTTTCAACAAATAAGTCCCCATATCAATTAAAAGCCTCTAGAATCTAAACTAATAGCTCTCCAATAAGACTCCATATTGCAACCAAGCTCACTTGTATTACATTGCCAAACAATCTGTATAATTAAAATTTAGTTCAGTTTTTTTGAAAATCAAACTAAAAGTGCATAACATGTTAATAATCTATAAATTTGGTTCAACCACATTGATATCACCATATACATATCAGTTTATGTTTTTCAGGCTAAGTGGCTAACCACAAAATAGATACAATTGAAGCTCAAAACTCAAAAAGACAGTCAATACATTATTTCAAAGCAACTCCATAACCAACATTTTTACATACTAATAAAGCATTTAGGAAATCATGTATGAGAAGACCTTCAGTCAAAATCAAAGGAGCATGATAAAAGCCTAAAGGGACTTACCAAACATGAGAGGATGAGGGTGGAACAGAATGGGGCTGTTCAGCTAGGCAGATCTCCACTTCTACAAAATTATTGCCTTCAGAATCCTCAGATCCATAAGCTAAAAGTAGAACACCCAAATGTTATACATGTGCCTTTCCAATGAAAAGATTTAAATAAGTAAGAAAACAAATGTGCATACCTTCATAACCATAGAAACAAGGCTTAATTTTTGCTATACCCATCAAAACTTGCTAAATAGCCAATATCCCCATCAAACACTCTTAATAGCCAATATACCTATCAAAATTCATTTTTCTTACTTCCATCCCCTTTTGTTTATTAAACCATCTACTGATATATTATAAAATACTAAAATTACAATTTTACCCTTCATTTGAAGTGGAGATGTCCATTTAAGTGTTTTAGATTATAAATTGTGCTTCTCTTTTTGACCTCCTGTAATGGTTATTAAGCATCGGGATTTTCTTAATGTTGGAAAATATAGAGGAAAACCGATTGAAAGAAAACTAATTTTAGCATTAAACGTTACAAACTCTTAGTCCCAGTATAAATACGATTTTGTGTACCGATATATGTATAAAGCATGGTACAGAGATAATGAGAAAAATGAAAGAATTCTAAGAGAATAAATTTTGAAAAAAAAAAAAACATCCAGCGTAAGAAATGAACTCAAGGCATGGATGTTAAAAATCACTGTTGTTTCTTTTCTCATCTCATCCAGTCAAGAATTCTAAGGAAGCTCACCATTTAATAAAAAGGGTATAATGGTCCATTCAAATTTGATATTAGTCAAATGATATGTTAAATAAATAAAAAAGGGATAGAAATAAAAAAAAAAATGAATTTTGATGGGGATATTGGCTATTTAGCAAGTTTTAAAAGGGGATAGGAGTAATAAAAATGAAGTTTAATGGGTATATTGGCTATTAGGAGTGTTTCATGGTTACATTGGCTATTTAGCAAGTTTTGATGGGCATAGCAAAAATTAAGCCTAGAAACAAATGGAATACAAATTTTTTTCATTTTTAGAGTTTTCTAAGTATTTGTTTTGAATTTTAAACAATAGGTCATAAATATTAATAAAATATTGATGTTTGTACATGCTATTTTCAAAAATGCAAAACAAATACTTAGAAAATTTTAAAAATAAAAAATTTTTGTATTCCCCAATATTTTCATATGAAGAATTTATTGAGCACCATAAATCATGATTTCGGACACGATAACAATAATTTTGAGGCGTTAGCATTTCGGTCCGAAATGCTAACGATAGTATAATAGTTTAGCTCTATATATATATATTGAAAATCAATCAAACTATTCACCCCTACAAGTAGTTATGGACTTGTGGTGCTTCATGTTCATGCAGAGGATCAACAGCTAGCACGTAAATCATATAAATAATCTGTACAACCCAGAGAGGCTACATACTGACATGACTGCACAACTATACTTCTTAATTAACTTACAGATGGATTTATATATTATATTCATTGCCAGGGTATATTATTATTGTTATAAACTTATTATATAATAATGCGCGAGATAGGCGCGCAGATAGCGCAAGGACCGGTTCCAATCCAAGTTGTTATATCAAAACATTAATTGATTGCACTTAATTTCTTCTCCTGGTTATTTAATTTTCATAAATTTCGTATTCTTTTTTTTTTCATTTTTATAAAGAGGAGGGATCCAATAACCATGGATATTGGTGCCGATGGTGATCATTTTTGTATTTATGCATAAATTGAAAACTCTAAACCGTTAGATGTATTCAATGTTATCTCAATAACATATACATAAAAAATGATAAAGTTTTAATATTGTTTTGATAGTCATCAAGAAAGGATAAAAAATTATAAAACTTGAACCGTTGATTTTTGTTAATACTTGATGCACATGTAAATAAAATCAAAATGATATAATTTTTTGTATACACATAAAATATGATATATACAACATATTCTATAAATTAGTTTTGTTATTTAAAAATTTAAAATGTAGTTATTTAATATTTAATTTCATGGTCACCGATCGATCACCAAAAAACATAGTTATTTGATCCCTCCTCTATAAAACCATGATTTCCATTCTCAACTCTTACTTTTGGGAGGCGACGCAGTTTTCACCATTCGTAGTAGGGATGTACAACCGGCGGGTCAATATTTTTTATCAAAATTTGAATCCAACCCGGTTAAACGGGTTATAAAATATTGTTACTCAACCCACCCATAACCCAACCCAACCCGACTACCTTTTTATAGACGGGTTTTGCGGATTGTACGGGTTACGTGGGTTAAACGGGTTAATTATAGTTTCAATTAAAATGTTAAATTATTAATCATAACTAGGATTGACCCTTGCATTTTGCGGCGGGATAGTTGAGTTGTAAAATTTATTAAGCTGGCAGCATAAGTTGTATATTGATTAGATGATATATATTACATAATCAAGCCCGAATATATATAGTTTAAAACTACATAACAATATAAAAAGTAAATAATTGATGAAAACAAATGAAATAAAATTACTTCTTTGTACGTACACTTGTAATATATGAAATAAAATTACTTCTTCACACCTACCTCACCCCAAAGATATTATACACCCAAATTAATTGCTTGAAGGTTTCACATTAACACAAATCTTTTTCATAGAGAAAATCTTTATTTCCCCCAAATCGTCTCCCTTTCCCATCTCCGTACTATCTATTTGCCACTCGGAAACATCTTGCGTCCACTCTATGGACCACCATAAAAGACACATGAGTTACATTGTAGATTCCACTTGTCACATTGTGGGTCCCACTTATCACATTCTTTGTGTCTTTTATGGTTGTCCATAGAATGAACACTTGGTCTTATTCTTTGCCACTCATCTTCTAAGTTATACAAACTAATCTTATATGCTATTTGTCCCCATAATTCTCCCCCAATTCAACTCCGTATGCTAGCTCCTCTCTCTCGATTGTGTTGCCTCTTCCTCCCCTCCAGTGATATGATAGTCAAGTTCCCTCTTCGATCTCTATCACTTGATTGTGTCGTTCTCTCCTTCCCTTCTTCTATAAGTTTAGTCACTTGACCTAATCTTCAACCATGGAATCTCCGGCCATGGCTGGACCTCTCGAAAATGTACCGTTACTCGTGGGGACTCCTCTGATATTTCTACATGAAGCACACCACTATTATTGCTCCCTATAGCTTCCAAAAAATTATCTGAATTTTTTTTCAGCGAGCATGCATACCTTGCAAACATAAACTAACAAAAAAAAAAAGTTGAAGTTAGAAAAACAAAAACAAACACATTAGTTCGAATATTCAGTTGTTAGATTAGATATGCATTTCTGCAATGACCCTCATGGCAGCTCCTAACATACCAAATCATGAAAATGAGATAATGAGGCATACATATATATATATATATAGTTGGGATACGGTGATATGCATAGCAAAACTACGTTTTTGCTATGCGCTCGTATCTCAACAACCGTAAATCGGATGGCCGATCCGATTCGACCGGTGCATTCTACATATCGAAAACTCATCAGATACTAATTTTTACTATTTTTGGAGATTCCTACTATTTTTAACGATTTTTGAAAAAATGACCCTGATTATGAGTTCCAAATAGATTATTTTATTATTATTTTCTTGCCATCTTCCAAAAATCATTAAAAATAGTTAGGAATCTCCAAAAATAGTAAAAATTAGTATCCGATGAGTTTTCAATATGTAGAATGCACCGGTCGAATTGGATTAGGCATCCGAGTTACGGTTATTAAGATACGAGCGCATAGCAAAAACGTAGTTTTGCTATGCATATCACCGTATCCCAACTCTATATATATATGTATATATATTGTGCATGTTAGCTGTATAGACAACCATTTAACTCCGTACTCAGTTGGTCAACAAACCCCAATATATATGCATTTTAGATATATATCATGCATTAATAGAGCATCCGTAAAATAAACAAGAGGAACAATCACAATCACAAGATATATATATACGATATGTACTAAAGTGTCACAACTGGCATGATTTAGTTTGATTCGATAGGAACGTAAAATTTTAAAGAAATGATCAATATGCAAACTGTGCCATAAATTAAGTATATGTCGCTATATATATATATATATATATATATATATATATCCACTTAATTTGTGCTATATTACAACCACCCACCAGATATTACTTATAATTAATTATATGATTATATCCAATGGTTGAAATAATGTTATCATTAATAAAGGAAAAGTTGAGTCGTATACAGTTCGATGTATGTGCCAAAAATCTATGCATATATAAGTCAGATGGATCTCAATTAACAATAGCATTGTCTAACTTCTAATTAATTTTTATTTCATTGTCAATGAATGAATGTGTTTAATAAGAACATTATAGCGATATTTTAAAGCAATACAAATTTTGGTGTAAATACAAAAACATTTCTTTATAAAGAAATGAGAGAAAAAAAAAACTGAGAAATTATCTTTATAGTATAATGAGAGAACATTATACTATATTTATAATATTCTCTCACGCTCTTATAAAATTTGAGTGAATTTATTTTATTCTCTATCTTTCTATTGTAAATGTAAGAGTATTTTTGCATAGTTGAGGATGTCAACTACAACCGGTAAAGGTGATTAATTTGTTATATTTTGAAAATAATTATCATCTAAAAATGTATTGAGGGATGGATAAGAAGATTTATAAGGGGAACAAATATCACCTCTCAAAAAAAAAAAATATATATATATATATATATATATCTGCCTCCTACGTCGAGCTTTGCCACACCATACTGCAAGATGAGTGCTCAGCTCAATATCCCTGACTTACTGCATTTTGTAGTACAGCACATAAGCCATTGAATCGTCTCGAGATCCGAGCTAGCCATTGGATCATATCTGCAAAAAGCAGTACTGCAGGGGATATGAACCCCTGCGAGATGTGTTGTTTTGATAGGAGTCCATTACTTGTCTGAAGTGTTAAATAGTCACATATCGCTGATCAAGAGAAACTTCATGTGTCCATTCTATAGATGATCGAAGACAAATGAGTTACATTGTGGGTCTCACTTTTCACCTTTTTTGTATCTCCTATGGTTGTCCATAGAATGGACATTAGCTAGGTGTTTCTTATATCAATGAGTTTAAAGAAACTGAAAGTTGATAAAAAATATATTATATAATCGAAACTTCTATAATTCACCCCCAACGTTTTTCCTATTTTCTATGAACATAGAGTTGTTCTTGGTCCCAAAAGGGCGGATGTCAGCATGAAATGTGTTTATCAGCTATAGTCACATATCATTGATCAAGAGAAACTTCATATGTCCACTCTATAAATGATCATAGAATACATATGAGTTACATTATAGGTCTCACTTTTTACTTTTTTTGTATATTCTATGGTTGTCCATAGAATGGACATTAGCTAGCTATTACTCTTATATCAATGAGTTTAAAGAAACTGAAAGTTGATAAAAAATATATTATATATATAGTCGAAACTTCTGTAATTCACCCCCCAACGTTTTTCCTATTTTCTATAAACATAGAGTTATTCTTGGTCCCAGTAGGCGGATGTCAGCATGAAACATGTTTACTAGCTAACTTAGAAGAAATTTACTTGCGATGCTTAAAACTAGAGGTGGCAAATTGGACGGGCGGGTCGTTTTCAAATTCGGGTTCAGGTTCAGGTAGGATCAGTTTGACATTCTGGAAAATCTCGGATCGGGTCGGATCAATTTCAGTATCGAATTTTTTTGGATTGTATGTTGATTTGAGTTGGATTAAATGTTGTTTGATCTCAGGTCGGTTTGATTTTCTGAAAAATATTGGGTCAGATCACAGGCAGTTTCTTGGGTCGGGTCGGGTTTTGCCACCTTACTTAAAACTCATCAAGTTAGGGAAGAAAAGGCTTGACGGAAGATTGTACACAGACAGATTTAAAGTGTTATGACAAGTATGTAAAACGGAAATGTCACCTGCATCAACCACAAAAAGAAAAACAAAAGAGAAAAGAAAAAGGAAAGTGCACATCAGTACAATGATAATTGATATAAGATACAAAATAAATACATTTTGAAACGTGGTGATTTTAGACACAGTGCACTGTCATCAGACATAACTGGTATGGTATTTATTTGTTCCGCCTCCCTATAAATCAACATAGGAGGGATCCTTGACTATTGTTACTTAAACAATTTTGAAAATTTAAATAAATTAAAAAGAAATCTTAAAAATAGAAAAATGTTTATAAATATATTCTTATTGAGAGTACTTTTTAACTTAATGAAATTTGAATATTGTTTCATAGCTCATCCAAAATTTGTACATTTTTAACCGTTAAAATTGTATCAGACTTTGATAGACTATCAAACATACTTATGCTTCAAGTTTTAAAACATAATCAATCCATTACTCCACAACTTTTTTTAGAAGTTTATCAATTTTTACAATTTTAAATTTTTTTAGAGGACCCATTATCAAGATTGTCAATCAAGTGATCCTCAAATCTAAAAAAAAAAATCAATTAGGTATCAATTTGTCTAATATTTTCCTCAAGTTGCACTTAAAACATTGAATCATACAACAACACACCAGCTCATCAGGATAGGTAAAGATGCTCCAAAAATCATAAATAAAGACATACCCAAGAAGGCCACGGCCCCGCCACGGGCGAGGCGGCGAGGCCGGGGTGACTGTCAATTCCGAAGGCGCACCATGACGCGCGGTTCACGATCACAGAAACAGGAAGGCCCTGGTTGGACTGTGCCTCTGACACAAGCCTCTCCTTCAATGCAACCTTCACCTATCTCAACCTTACCATATTTAACCAGTTCATCTCCAAGCTGCAACCCATCTTCTGTTGCAGGTGAATCTTCCACAATGATGTACCGACTAGGAAAAAAAACAATAATCTATCAGACCAGTTTGTACTTTGTATAAAATCATTTTTTTTTTTTTTTTTTTTTTACTTGTACAGAAGCTTCAATGTTATCTTCTTTTGTTCTAAATGTTACGGTGGAGATTACAGAACAATTAATTTTGACACCGGTACAATGTGTTCTAAAGAAAAGTATGGATGTTTGTATCCCTGTTGATACTGTTAAACATAATCTGCATGAGTGCAGAACTTCTATGTTGAGCTTGTCTGTTATAATATTTTTTTTTTCTAATTTCCCTTCCACAAGATTCACATCATATTAATAATTACAAAGACGATAGGAAGAAAAACTAAACTAAAAGGAAAACGTAAATGTTAAAACTTAAAAACAGAAAGTTGGTACTGTCTCAGAGGTTAACTCGATCGATTCTCGAACTGGCATTTGGTATCCAACTGAGTACCGCAAGCGAATTACTTGTATACTATTACTACTTACTAGTAAAGATCCCACCCCTTACTTTGGGCTGAAATTATTATTTCTTATAATAAATTTTTATGATAATGTGTAATAAGACTTAAATTGAGAAAATTGATATAGGCCTTAAGTTTTAATGGGTTGAAATATTAAAATACGTCAACGGTGGTGATCAATCTAAATAAATAATTAATGGCTGAGATTTATTCCTTGGGGGAATATAGAAATTTCATATCAAAAAATCCAATATCATTTTATTAGGAGTAAGGATAACTGGTCAGCTCTAGTCATTATCACAGTAATGACATATAAAAATGAATAATAAATGTTAGAACTGGAGCACATAATATCCCGAGATATGTCTATATCTGACCTAAGAAAACCCTAATTAATTTATTAACAGAACCAATAAACATGTTACATACCGAATAAAAAGAACTTCCAAGCTTTACTCAGATGGGCCTCTGTCGATTGGGCCGCTTTCTTTTGGGCCTGCGTTTGAATCATCAGATCGGGCCTGAAAGAGGCAGAAACTTCCAACTTTGAACATCTACTTCAACAAGACTTCTTTCGATTTCTAATTTCTACGATTCCAGGACTGTTCAGATATATATATATTCTGGTATTTACTGCTTATTTGTTGATTATTTCCATGATATTAGATACCGATACAACGACTTGCAGAGAATGGAATTTCAGCAGTAATATGATTTTCTCAGATTTCCTTTCATATAATTCAGAGATTTTGTTGTCCTAAGTAATATGGTTACTGTCTTTAGACCCGACCTAAAAAAACTACTGCAGGTGATGTAAAACCGAAGAAGAAGATCTAATGCGCTTGCCCAGACACGAAACGACTGAGAGATCGACGAGTGCATAGTTGCTCTAATTAAGTTGGCTTAAATTAAGAATATGTTGAATAATGAATAGTAATGATTTATGCATTGCTTAACAGCATAACTTAGTTGCTTAACAAACTCATTAATCTCTTTAGATGCATCATATTTGAGTATGACACTACGACGTTCTCTTTTGGTTAACAGAGAACAACTTTACATATATAGGTCAGGGAATCATCTTCATTTAATTAATAGAGACTTTTCTGCACTATTTTTGTATTTCCTGCATTGCTGATATGGAGCTTGTACTTTTGCTCTTTTTTTTCTTTTTTTTTTTTTAACAAAGTGAACTCATTATCACCCCTTCCCTTTCTTTGTGGAAGGTTTTGCTCTTTGATTTTAATGAAACATTTTCTACAGACAATAATTAATGTTGTTGCTCTTTGAAATTAATTCCGTATGGATCGATAATGAATATTGTCAGCCCACAAAATTTGGGAGGCCCTCGTATGAGCTAAATAGAATATAATAGATAAACAAAGATTACACAGGCCAGAGACCAAATGAGCAAAAGAGCATTCATGTCCAATAATAAATAGTTCAATACTCTTTTGAGCCCAAAATCCAAATTTAGAATATCATGTTTTTATCAGAATTAATCGCCAAATTTGTAAAATTTCAAATCTTCATATCTTTCTTCTATTCTGCTCAATTTTAAATTTCTGCACAAAATACTTATCTATAAAAAAAAAATAAGGTTTCCACAAATATTGGCACGTGTAGGTTTTGAAGGTTTTGAAGTTCGAACACAGAATTCTCACACCGAGAGTATTGTTTTTGTTACTACACTAAGGGTGTGCTCCATAAGGGGGGAGAGGAGGGAGGGAAAGGGAGGGAGAGTTGATCAAGTTTGGAGTTACCTGTCTAAAGTCATGTTACTTGCTCCACAACTGCAATTACTAGAGAGGAGAGGAGGGTAACAAGATATAAATTGTAATTATGGAGTAACTAACATGATCTTGAGCAGGTAACTCCAAACTTGATCAGCCCTCCTCTCCCTTCCCCTCCCCTCCTCTCCCCCTTTCTGGAGCACACCCTAAAGAGCCGAAGACTCATTCTCCAACTTACAGATTTTTAAAACACAAGACTTACACAATAAATTGCCTTTCTAAAAGAGAAGACTAGTTGCACTTCTTTATTTTGAGTCCAAAACTAAAGAGAGATATCTTGAGTTTATAAAAAAAACTGTCAGTATATCCGTATATATATACATAGATACATCAAATTTTATAAGTCACACCCAACCAAGAAACACTATGAACACATCATTTAGGAAGTACTAAATCACCCTAACATATTAGTATTTGGTGCTAATGAAATAAATTTGATAAAATGAGTAAAATATGTGATATATTAGTGATTTAGTTTAAAACACTTATATAAGTGTGTTAACTTACTACACCTTAAATCACTTCCGTTTGATGACTTAAAGCGCTTTAACTCACTTACTACACTTACTACTACACTCTTATTATTATCACACCTAACAAACGCAAGGTTAGACCTCAAATTTTCCTTTTCCTTTTCATTTTTGTTTTCGTTCAAAGAATTGTTACAAATTCCACGATTTTTTATTAATTCTTGCCGTGTACCGTTCACCCCAGCACATAATTTTAGACCAAAACAAAGAACCAATCTTTTTTTTATAGAAATATGGAAGTCTAGCTTTTCAAATTTTATTATGTGCATATGGAGGTTTGAAACTATGACCTATTAGAAGTCATTCTAATTACCATTACGTGAGCTATTAAGCCATTTGCACAAGAACCGGTCTTTGATCTAGTAGTGGCGAAATACAACACTTTCCGTGTGTTAGATTGCAAATTCGAAATCCAGATTGAGAGACTCTTATAGACATTTATATTTAAGTAGTTTGACCCCATTTTATCTCAAACAAATAATTTAGTCCAAAACTGAACTTTTCACCAATGGAAAATAGTCCGTGTGCAAAAAATGGAAAAAATTGTATGTCGTTTTCAAATCAAATCGGATTCTGACATTCTGTTTCTCAATTTTCAGCTGGGTCCTCAACTCTTTTTTTTTTTTCCTTTCTTTATTTCGGTTCAAAGGTATATTCCCCAATCCACATCATTGTACGTCCACTCAAGCACTAATCAACCATTATCACCCAATATCTTTTTTTTTTTTTTTGAATTACTTATCACCCAATATCTTATTTCTTTTCAATATTCCCCAAGCTTTCTTTTTTCTTGTCAAAGTGTCCATTTTTCCAATTAAATTCTCCCTTCCATTTTTCCATTTTTCAAATTTAAGTTAGCACTCAAAAGTTAAAAAAACAGTCCTAATATTTTTTTCCCCAAATTAACGTTCTTAATCTACCAACTAACCTCACCTCCCATTTTTTACTTTTTCTCACCCAAACAACTTTACAAAAAACACGTTCTCTTTTCTTTTAACTACAACGCCGGCATCGGCTGCCACGTTACATCCGTCAGAAGATCCAAC
The DNA here is from genome assembly GCA_030179965.1 of Cyperus esculentus. Taxonomy (NCBI): domain Eukaryota; kingdom Viridiplantae; phylum Streptophyta; class Magnoliopsida; order Poales; family Cyperaceae; genus Cyperus; species Cyperus esculentus. Next base: position 2,906,405 of record JASGLE010000024.1, on the reverse strand, counting down.
GGTCCAAACAAGCCCTCGTCACACCACCCAAACCCTAGTCCCGCATCTCCCCCGCTCTCCTCCTCCGCCGCACCGCCGCCGGCAGCAACCTCCCTCTCCGGCTCCGGTGGCGCCGGCTCGGCGGAGTCGCGCGGCGGCGGGAGGCCGAGCTCGTCGTCGGACGCGTGCAGTAGAAACCCTAGCTCCCCGTCCCGAGCAATCTCCTCCTCGAAGCTGCGGATCACCGACTCGAGATCGTTCTCTCCCCCGGCACCCCGCTCCTCCTCCTCAACGGCAACCTCCGTATCGTGCTCGAGTAGCTCCAGGAGGTCCTCCGATCTCAGCCGCTTCATCAATGGCGAGTCCGGGGAGCCGTGGTCGAGAGATCTCTTGACGCTAGGGTTTCGCGAGGGTTCCATTAGAAAAAGGATTAAAGAAAAGAAAATAAATGGCGGGTGGATTTTGAAGTTTTGAGTTTTCGAGCTTTGATTTATATAAGAACCGGAGAAGGGCCTAAAGGGCGTTTTTGAAAAGAGGAGGGTTTTGGGAGGGGGTGATTGGGAAGATTGGAAAGAATAAAGAAGTGCTGTATAGAGTATAGTTAACAACGCCAAATGGGAAATGAAATAGTGATGTTTTTTTAACTTTATTATCCGAGTTTTATTTATTAAAGCAAGGGTGGACGAGAGAGGGACTTGGAGACTGTGCCCTTAACTTTGGTAATACTTCTCTCCAGTGTGATTGAACTTGAGTGTATATTTTTCTCTTGTTTTTTCATTTATTTTATAGAGATTAACAAATTTTATTATGAACGATGGCAAAGATAATTAATTAGGTTTATGGTCCTCAAATCTGTAAATGATTATTGTAAAACATAATAAATTGGGTAATTTGGACTGGGAGTTTATTCTGATTTATGTTTTACTGTAATATTGTAACAAAATGCCCATTCTGGTACTTCTTAATAAAAACAAAAATTATTTTGGTTCAGCATAGTCATGTAGTTATAACGTGCTTCCGGATGGTCAAATTTTTTTCAAAAACAAATTGAAAAAACATTTTTTGTAGAAAGTAGAAAGATACGATATTTTTTCAATGTACTAGATAGACCCGATTTAATTTTTCGTGTCCTTAGGTAGGCTTTTTGGGGCACGCTGCACCGAACCACACGGAAATGCCACAAAAGAACCCTACCGATTTAATAATTTGGTTCCTTCAATAGAAACCGCAAAAAAAAAAAAAAAGATTGGGGGAGTTTATGTATGTTAAAAAAACTTTTGAACGAAATATGTCGCAATTGGTTCAACTAATAGGTGTTCCTTATTGTGGGTAGTGAGTAAGCTTAAAATATATTTGTTTCCTGAATGGAAATAACTTTTTTTTGCAAACAGTTTTACGATGAAAAAAGATAGATTCAAGTAGATATAACTTGGTATAATTTTCTGTAAGAACGGATGTTTTGTGAAGGATGGAATTGGATATTGTTTAAAGCCATTTTGATGGTTCAAAAGATTCGGAGAGCTGTACGATCTAATTGTTGATAATTTGATCAACTGTGATTTGATAATGCAAGTGCTAAAAATAGTGTATTGGTTATATTTAGAATGATGAAGTCACATACACTATCATCATTGATAAACATATAAATTGAATCGAACGGTTTAGTCATTGCTTTGGACGGAGACCGTCCAAATAGCTTTGAACAAAATTATAGTCCGTGAAAGATAGACCGCACATCCCAAACGGTACATATCCTATCCTCATCTCTTTCCAATGCCTTCTTGAAATTCGAAGGACAGCGTCATAATCTCGCATAGAGTTTTAATTCTATCCGTTTCATCCCAACAGCATTTACGGCAATAATTTTTGGTAATAATATTTTAAATAAACTAAGATATATTTTTTCAAATAGATTAAAAAGGTTAATTAGTATATATTTTCTTAATATTATAGATGAAATTTGAAACATTCAAATGTCAATTTTTAAATGGATTCATACGCTATCAGATACGAAATGAACAGAGGTTGAATGGTCGACTCTGAGTCAGGAATTATTGGGCATGTTACATGTTTCAATCTGATTATGATATCGGCATACCGGCATAGCCGATTTGCCCCACTCAGTTTAACTATAACGGCTCTGATTGTTATAATGGAATTGAGTTATCAGCCACGCATTACAACATAAGTCGTCAAATACAAACAAGTTATCTATCTCAATTTTATACCTAATTTATGTAATAACCTTAACATAATTCAGAATACAATTCAACAACAAAACATACTTTTAATAACATTTATCAATTAAAAACAAAATACAGTGGAAGTCTTTAAAAAAGTGATAACTAAATCTTGAGAAGCAACTGCAAAACTCTTTTTATACAAAGGACTGCACACCGTTATTATCATTAATTCGTTGATCGACGCTTGAGTGATGCCTCCTCCTTGCTGCACGTGCGAGACCGACCTACTCCCCCGACTTTACTCCTCTCTATCGTAGGGATACGTAGATAAAAAAAATATATATATCAAAATTGGTACCGACTGTATTAGTTATCATATTAAATAGGTTGATATGATTAATTTTAAGACTAATTCATTTAGTATTCAAGTGACTCATACAGTACACTACACGGTATGAAAAAAAAAAAAAAGTATCACAGTAGAGCTACCAATTTAAATTGTATCTCATTCAATATGAATACTGATAAGGTCGGTATCGATTTTGTTGTATCTTTAAAACATCTTTCTAAACAATAATGACTGGACCAGTCGGGTCCGTCCACCCCACTTGCAACCAGATTTATGAATAAGACACCTCATTTAATTTACATTATAAACCAGTAACAGTAACGATGATTTCACCGCAATATCAACTACCGCGTCCGAATCTGCTGTTATTCTGAGGAAAAACAGGGTCCTGTCTTTCTTTCACCTTGGCCGTCCGTCCGTCTGATTGAGTGAACAGCTGAAAAGCTATAATCTTTCATGGGTTTTGTGACTGCACGATAATTATTGCTCAGCTCTAGAGGTGGCAGATTCCCCCGTCGGGTCGGGGTCGGGTTCGGGTTTCGGGTTGACGTCTGTCGATATTTTTCGGGTCAAGTCAAGCGATTTTTTCGAGTTTGGTCGTTTTTTTGTTGTTTTTGGTCAGATTTTGCACCTCTATTCCCGAGTCGGATCGGGTCGGATTCGGGTCAGTCTAACTTTCCCTGGAACACGGGTCGGGTCAAGTTCGGGTCAGTCTCACTTTTCTTGGAACTCAGGTCGGGTCAGGTTTAGATCAATTTGACTTTCCCTAAAACTTGGATCGGGTCGGGTTTCGGATCAGACGGGTCGGGCAAGTTTTTCGGGTCGGGTCAAAATTTGCCACCTCTACAAGTCAGCCCCTTGCCCGCTGCCCGTATTGCATTTCATCCAAGGTCAGCACTCAGCAAGTCACAAAAACGTGTCTTCAAATAATAATTTGTTTCCTTTGAAAAGGCTTCCATTTCTTTTTGGCACTTTATTTCCAATCCCCACATATATTTGAACAAGTGCTTGTCACATATATTTCACACTATCAAGGTGCTTGTCAACATATTTTTCAAGTTTGCATCAACTGATAACACTTAAAAATACAAAGTCTACTTTCACATAACGTTACATGTGAATAGAATTTAAAAATAAATTACTAGCTTTTTTTAAGAAAAAAATTACATCGTTTTGAAACTCACATGGAACAATACTCAAGCATCGAAGATATAATTACAAGCTATAACCGATTGTCATTTATTTTTTTTCAAGGAGAAAAAAAAATTGAACTGTAAAAGATTATACAAATTTTGAATGAGCTATCAAACAATATCAAAATTATTTAAAATTTACTTCTATAAACTTTTTCTACTTTTATTTTTTTATGAAATTGATTTAAATTTTAACTGTTAAGATTGTCAAAATAATAATTATTAAGTGATCCTCAAAAATTAAAAAATGAAGAACCAAGTTCTTGAGGCACGTAGAGTTAATTAATAGGACCATTGAAGTAATCAAGTGAGGAATTTTTAAGGGATATAAAGCACTTCTGCAATTAAAAGTGAACAATATTAATTTGAAGGAAATACGATTATGTTGAAATGTCATGACTTTGTGGTTTATTAAATAATAAAGAGAGTCAATAGCTTATTAGTTACGTGGAAATGTTGAGGAAATTTGGAAAGGAAAGGGCTACGATCCATAAGAGAGCAGCGCCAAACCTGCCAAGAAATAAGAATATATAAGCCAGACACATCCTGACCCTTTGGGCCCCGTTTGGGAGCCGGATAAAATAGGAGATAAGAGGGGATAAAGTTATCACCTGTGAGAGAAGTGATAACTTTATTCCTCATTTTATCTCCATAACAAACATAGCCTTGGCGATTAAGAACAGTTCGGATCGGAGAAAAACAGGTTCCTGATTATTGTCGATAAGGATATATCCTCTTGAAGAATTTAGAATATTTCACATCGTGACATGATGGTGGACAAGAAGTCAAAACCTAAAAGAGGAAAATATTCACGGGTACTAAAATTTTTCTTTCAAAAGGATTAAATTCCAATCCTCCCGGAAAAAGACGACAGCATTCAATAACGACAAGAGGACCTAATAATTGAGAATAATATTTCCTTTCTTTAACATAGCTTGTAGAGTATAATATAATAATTGGAAATTCCTAATAATTAATAACAAAAGAAACTTAAACCGGGCTTAACAATATTGTTGACCAAATCACATAAGGCATGATATGGGGCTGCACAGAGAACTCACGACATGGTTCATTCAGGATCGACTCGGTAACAGCTCCAACGAAATTGGTTCGAGCCAGTCTAACTCGTATAAACATACGATGATATGATCCAAGCTTGAGTGAGGTCAATGACTCTTATCTTTCTTATCAAAACAGAAAGAAGTTTGAGTTAGATTCGACTCGGCTCGTAACTCGACCATAAATATATCATAAAGATTAATTAGTATTAGTTCGTTATCGAGACTTATCCGAGTCTATTCCATAGTAACCAGTGATTTTTTTTTTCTTGCTTATTTTGTAGATATATGTTAATTATATTAATATATCATATTTTCATGAGTTAAATATTTGAGAATAAAAATTGTGATCTGGCTAATTTTATAAAAGTAAGTTATATATAATAAGCCACGGGCTGGTTTGAACTCACTCGAGTTGAGTTTGGGTTGAGATTTTGAATTGAAACTGACTTGTAAAGCTAGCACAAGCCAACTTACATAATATGTGATCCAAGTTCAACCTTAGCACAATAAATGACGGATAGACCTTAATTTTTCATGGTAGATGTTTTTTTTTTAAAAAAACAAAAAAACAAAATTTACAGACACAAAAGGTTCGTTTGGCAAATCAAGGAATAGCACTAGAATAATGCTATCCGATTAGCAAAAATGGATTAGTGATTGTTAGAAGAGTAGAAAGAATAGTGATATTTTGAACCCTTCGGATAGTAGAATTATTGTTTGGCAACATATTAGTGGAATAGTTCGACAATAAGTGTAGCTATCCGCTATTCCATCTATATGGCCGAATAGTGGATTAGCCTATTCACATCACTATTCATTTAGGTATTTTATGTTTGGCACTTAAAAAAAAAATAGAATAATATACTATTGCGGAATAGACCATTTAAAATGGACTGCAAAACACACCCTTTAAATATACCAGAACAATCAATAATCCATGAACTTCTTTAATCCAAGAAGATGGGCTCCGACTGCAAAGTTCAGAAAGTGAGATATATATTATATCTGTTACATCTCCTTTGGATGTTATCGTAAAATTGACATTTGGAATATAAAAAAGGGCACCAATGAAAGGCACAACAAGATAATATTATTGACTGGGACCTTCTTCTTAAACCGGCACGGAACAGGAATAGATAGGGGCCGTTCGGCAACTCTTCCTTAGGTCTCCTTACACTGCACTTCAGAGAGGGGTAGAGAAGGGGAGGGTTGTAAATGAACCGTACCCTCCCAAATCGGGGTGTAGAAGTCTGATGGAAACTCTTAACAAATTTTGTACTTTGTTCCCCTCCACTACCCTCCTCTTCCATCGTGTCCCCTCCAAAAAAATTGGTTGTGGAGCAAGATTCTTGACTTGGGTAGGGTAACAACAAAAGCGGTCACCCCTCCATTCCCATACCCTCCCCTCCTCTACCCCTCTCTGGAGCGCAGTGTTAGGCTTTCTTTAGCTTACTTATTCTCTTAATCTTTTCGAACGCAAGTTCCTTAGCACGGATTAAAAATTTATCTTTAAGCCTCCTTTTGATCGGGGCTTAAGCAATACCCATGGCTTAAGGCTTAAGCTTTTTTAAGTCCTTTTTCTTTTTCCGAACGAGTGTGGCTTAGTGGGACTTAAATATTTAAGCCAACCACCTTGCCGAACAACCCCGAACAGACTTGTTACACTTGTAGCTTTAATTCGATAATAATAATTTATCACGATGGGGCCCCTGCTGGTACATATTTTTCATAATATCGGAAGTTTGTATTCACCACGGTCCATGAACCGATGTAGACTTTAATATTTTTGTTTCTTTTCCTCAAAAAAAATATATATTTTTTTTGGAGGAAAATGTAGACTTTAATATCATACAGATTGTGAGAATACTAGGGGTGGCAAACCGGCGGGGGGGGGGGGGGGGGGGTTCGGGTCGGGTTCGGGTCGGATCAATTTAATCTTCTAGAATATCTCGAGTCAGGTCGGATCAGATCAATTTTAATATCTACTTTTTTTGGATCTTATGTTGATTTGAGTTGGATTGGATGCTATTTGATCTCGGGTCTGGTCGGGTTTGGATCAGGTCGAGTCGAGTCGGGTCAGTTTGACTATCTAAAAAATTCCGGGTCAGATCGGGTTCAAATCGGGTCAGGTCGGGTCGGGTTCGAGTTGGGTCGGGTTCTGCCACCTCTAGAGAATACCATTCATTAATTATGGTATAATGTTAAATAGAGAAAATTGAGTGCTATTCATGAGGAAGTTTCTTCTAGAACTTCAGACTCGTTGAGTTATTTACTTATTTTTTTTAAAAAAAAAAGGTTTACGAGAGAGACTGAGTCATCAAATTTCAAATATTCGTAGCAAATATAAAGCTGACATAATATGCAAACACCGAATATGCTATTTATTTTTTTCAAAAATACAAATCATACGGTTTGCTTTAAATAAACTTTGTCCAAAAATTACACTTACAAGCTGAACATTAGAACTTTTTTTTAGATAAAGATGAGAGTTAATTCAGTCAAATTTAAATGTCTATAAAAGATATCCTATCTGACTTTCAAACCTGTAACCTGCTATATAAAAAGCGTTATCTTTAACCACTATAACCACTATATCAGATGCTGATGATTCTTTTTACTAGAATAGTAAAAATATTCGTGCAATCCATATACTTGAATAGTAAAAAATACTAGAATGTGAATGCTAGTTTTTTTTTTGGCTCGAAAAGGCTATTTAAGCCTATTTGGCTGCATACCAGAGAATATTTGACATCTGAAAAGCAATGAGAAAATTTAAGAGAGAGCGAAACGGCGGAAAAATTGATCCATTTTTGCCGTAAGGATCAAAACAATACTCAAAAAAAAAAAAAAAGGATCAAAACGTCAAAATCAAATTTATAGAGAAGAATAAAGCCAAACAAGCGACATGGACTTCATTATGTCTTCGTCACTGCAATTGTCCAAAAATTCGTCCAGAAATATTTCAAGTTTTCAACATGAAATTTATTTGAGACGCGTCATTTTATTTACAAACTTGAATTAATATTTGGCTAATTCTGCTATTGATCTAATAAAATATGGACAATTTATTTTTTATAATCAGATAGTCACGATATGTATTTAAGATATAATCAAAAAGAAATGTTTGATAATAATCGCTCGATTCAAAATGAAATGTTGCTTAACCGATCTATAGCAGAACAACTCTTACTATTTTAGATTTTTTTCATAGCGTATCCGCATGCGCCAGAAAAAAAAATAATAACCAAGTTCGGACGAAATTTATAGGGGCGAGAGAAATCTTTCTAAATCCAAACGGTACATGTAGTTCTCGAAAACAAAATTTCAATCTAATTTAAAAGGTCGTCAATTTATTGAGAATCAACTTTTGATCTAGTTGTAGAGAAGTGCTCTCTACGTAAAAGGTTTTAAGTTTGAAACTCATGACGAGAGTTTTTTTATAGAAATTTAAATTTGAGGGCCTAACACTCATATTTATAAAAAAAAATAAGAATTAATATTTCTTTAACACTGAGAGGTTTTGAGAGTTTGGAGTTCTAATGAACAGTTTATAGCTTTATAGAAATGTTTTATAAAAGAAAAGAAAATTATGGCCAGCATACAAGAAATAGAAAGAAAATGGTTAAAATGAAAAGAGAAGCATCTACGGGGAGAAACCGAATAGACGGTTTCTCTCTTCTCATCCCCATCAACAATCCATCTATTTTCTTTTTGTCACTATGAACTAAACTATCCTGGCCGTCGGTTGAATCACAGACATGTTAGACCCATCAATTTTGCCAATACATATCCAATAGTTTATCCCTAGACCAAGAAGGTAGGGATCGGGTGACAATCATTTTTTGTAACAACCACGTCAACAGATGTTCAAATATATATATAAATAGAACCTCTAAAATAAGAAAATTTTATACGAACATATTATCAAACTCATAGATTGATTATCTTTTGAATTTCAACTAATGAGTATCGTTTGATACTCGATCAAAACTCATCAAAATTTGTTAGGGCGTGTTCTCTTTCATAATTTTGCATGGCTTTGTAAAAGATATGACCCTAGCAAGCCAAGTTTAAAACATAGCAAGCCACAACTCCAAAAATCTAATAGGAGTGGATTTTTTGAAAACTTGGTTTTGGGGCTTATTTGACTTGATTTTTAACCAAAACCATGGCTAACATTATACAAAACCTGGTTTTCAAAATCACCATAGAACACCCCAAAACTAAAATAAGTTACAACCATGGCTTGCTAACCCAAAACCACACAAGAGAACACACCCTTAATATTTATAACGGCTCAAAAAATTATGGGTTTTGATATAGCATCAAACGATACTCAAATTATTTGAAATTTAAAACACAATCAATCTATGAGCTTTATAATATATTTGTACAAATTTTTTTTTATTTTAGAGATTTTATTTATATTTATTTGAGGATCCGTTTTTACAGTTGTCATAGAGAATGATTGTCACCTGATCCCCACCTAATCAAGAAAGCTTTACTTTCAATAACCAACTAACAATCTAAAAATTGCGCCATAATGAACAGCAAAATTTTCCAGAGTTCACAGATTTATTTAAATTAATAATATAAAAAATGTCTGTGTAGAAAGTTTGAACAAGTTTCATCTCATGATCCCTTGCTTGCTGAAATTTTCAATATTCCGTGTGGACTCCGGTAACATATTTCATAATAAATACTGCTGTGCTGCTTGCTTATCCGTTGAGTTTAAAGAAAATTCTGCACTTTTTTAATTTTTCTCCATTTAAAAAAAAAACATAATTTATTTTTCTCTTTCCCACTCAATATGAATCCTTAAATTACAATAAAAAATATTTTTTTGTCATTTTTGTCATCGTTATCACATCTCACCATATATAAAAGCATATTGGAAAAAATGATATGAAAGGGCTATCTTTCTCAAATAAGAAACCCGAGCCATTGATCATTTTCTTGGATAGATCAGAACCGTTGATTTACGTTAATGCTCGTCGACGTTAATGTCTCAGCCCATTAAAATTTAAGGCCCTTATCAATTTCCTTAATATAAGGTCCATTATATATTACCTTAAAAATTTATTATAAGAAATAACAATTTCAGTCCAAAGCAACACGTGGGCTCTTTACTAGTTAACACAACTACTTTCTACCAAGTTTGTAATCAACCCAGTCCGAAATGAATCAAATAAATAAATAAAACAGCTTCTTCAATCTTTCAACTACATAAAACCCAGAATAACATTATTTTCCAGGGGCACCGAGGCAAAATAACATCACACCAATTATTCAATTAACGGGCTGAATAAATTGTTTCCTTTTGTTGTTTTTAAAAGGAGTGGAAAAGGACATGGACGAACGGGCAAAGAAAAGGAAAGAAAGAAAAGAAAAAGAAAAGGAAAAGGCTGTGGGCGCGTTGGAGATCGGCATTCTGGGGCCACACGCGTCACGGGCGCGACCCTCCTTATCAACTCTATTTAATTTTCGCCTGCCCTCACGTCCTTTCTATCGATTCCAGTTAACGTCCGGATTTGAAGTCCGCGAGGCATTGTTTTTGTTTATTTTCTTCATTTTTTTATTTTTTGAATTTTTGGATTCAAATTTTTTAAATTATCTTTGTAGTTTATCCTGGGATGTTATTTAATATTTGCCCAATCAGAAAAGTTTCTGCGGGATTTCTTGATAAATATTAGATAGAAGTTTTGTGCAACAAATTTATTTATTAATTTAAGAACTTATTTTCTTTGTAAAAATATTAAAGGCCTGTTTGGTAGTCACTAATCGTACAAGAAAATTTTTCTATCAGGACACTATTCCATATTGTATTTGGTGAAATCCTACAAAGAACTCATCATTGATAGGAAAAAAATAATCCACTCAAACCTAATTAATATTTTGCTCTAAAAACAAGCATTTTAGAGGAATAAATTCCTATTAGGAATTGATAGTACGGTTTGCCAAACAGTGAATAGAAATTATTTTCTATAAATTCTCAATTCCTACAAAAACCTACAGGATTTGTATATACCGAACATGCCCGCGTTTTGTCAACGTCACAGGAAAATTATGCTGAACACATGAAGCAACTTTTGTAGTTAGAAAATTAATTTATACCTTTTATTTTTCGAGAAAATAAATTTATACTTTTTTAGTTAAAGAAATTTGCGGGTTCTGTACTCTACACAGATCGTGATGTAATTTTTCTGCCTTCAAGGGTTGCTGGTTTTAAAGTTGACCGAACAGAAATATCAAGTCAATTTGAACGATAATGTTAAAGTGTTCATTTTTTATAATCAGATTGATATGTACCTTTTAACTTTTAAGCATCATTAAAAAGGAATAATTGATCCATAAAAATAGAAACGCTCAATCCATTACATTGGGGGCTAGAAGAAAAGTTCGCGGTCGTAGCTTGCTCGCGTTTAGTTTAGTATGGTCTCAAGTTTGATTTAATTTCACTCGATTTTTTTATGATTCGATTCAGACTCTACTGCTAATAGCTCAATGTATAGTTATTGGTACCAATATACCTATTTGATCAATTTTGTCAAAATTGTTTGTACCAATATACTTTATTATTTAATTAATAAATACCAATATTTTTTAAGATAATTTATTATTACATCAATAATTTATTAGCTTCAAAAAAGAAGAAAAAAAATACTTAGTTTAGCTCTAATAATTTATGATAATATAAAAGTTTTATTTGGTTTAGTTTAGAGCATCTCCAAGAGACTCCTTAAAAATGGATCCCAATATACCTATATTGGGTGTCATCCTAAATTTTTTGGAAGCAAATTTCACCTCAATCTCCAATAGATTCTCAAAATATGGATCCCAATACATTTAAATTAGGCCAAAATATGAATCCCAATACATTTGAACGGTTTGGATTTGGCTCTAGTTTTGGGAAGTTGGATTGGGAGTGCCCATAAAAGCTACCAAAATAGCTAAAATTAGAGAGGATTTTGGGATAACCCAAAAATTGTGAAGGGTTTTGGACTTCTATTGGAGACCAAATTTTGTTCCTAATTCCCAATAATTAGATTTAGGGATGGTTTTTGGAAGTTCTTGGAGATGCTCTCAAGTTCAGTTTAGCTTAAGTTAGATTCGGTTCGATTCGTTTGTAGCTCACATAACCTCTTTTCATAAGTTGTAAAACTTAAAAACTTTTGGATAGAATAGCAAAATATACTACAATATATAATTGAAAATAAAAAAAATCAAGTGTTTCACGTTTCTCTAATAGCTACAGATTTCTGGCTTTTGCCAAATTGCCATAGCACATGGAGGTTTTCTGCTAGAAATATTTATCGTGCGCCTTTATGGCCACATGAATATCAATACCTTACTATTAGATTAAATAATCATAAGTTCGAAACAGAACGGAACGAGCATTATTTTATTTTATTTTTTTATCTAAAATAGGCAAAAGGATAAACAATGTTCTTTCATGATATATTTAGGTGTGAAATTGCCAATTGGTTTTAGAGGGGATCCAATAACTATGAACGTTGGTGATTGTGAAAGCAATTATTTACTACACCAACCCTCTCATTAGATTGATTTCGAACATGATTTGGGTGAACTTTTAACCTACAAATTATTTGGTTTCAAGTGTGAATATGTTGAGGTTTTAACTTTGATAAACTTTCCTTTTCACACATTAAAAAAAAAAGTGGGGATTTGGTGACAATTAAATTTTTATGACAACCGTGACAAACGGATCCTTAATAAAATCTCTAAAATATAAAATTTTCTACAAACAGTTGAGAAGCTCATAGATAAAATATATCTTTTAAATATCGACCAATATAATTCTTATTGGATACTCTGTCGGGTTCATTAAAATTTCTTCATATTTCCAACTTTTAATAATATTATGAGTTTTGATGTATTACCAAACGACTTTTAAACCGGTCGAAATTTGAAACTCATTCGATCTATGAGCTCTACAACATAATTGTACAGTAATTTTCTATTTTATAAATTTTATTTATATTATTTTATTGCGTTTGGAAAAAAATATATATTATTTTGTTGTGGTTGTTATCAAATTTGATTATCACTGCATCCATATCCATAGCCGCCTTAAAAAAAGGACTTCTCTTTTCCCACCACAGCGTTGAATCTGTAGCTGTTGTACGGCGTTTGTCGTTCCCAATTTCTCCTAGCAGCCAAATCGAGTCAGTTTTTGATGTTTTGGGGTACTTAAAATGACTGTGAGACCCCGTATATAAATCTATATGTTATTCTATGAAACAGATCACATAATTACAATAAAAAAAATAGCGTATTTATTACAAGAAACCATGTATTGGAATATTGATTGTAATTATTCTGCATATATTTGTTGAAATAACATATTTTTCATTGGAGTATTAAATATTATTTTCTTGACCGAAATTAAACATTCTCCCCTGACTAAATTAACGAGCTAACCCCGTTTGACAAGTGTAGTAAGTTAAAGCGGAGTAAAATATTAAATCACCTTAAATCAGTGGTGTTTGGTGGTAGTAAAATAAATAGATGAAGTAAAGTTGATGTTATGTGTAAAATATGTGAAATGTTGGTAATTTAGTTTACTACACCTATATAGCTACGTTAACTTACTACACCTTAAATCACTTCTGTTTGGTGACTTAAAATTGATTTAAGAGCTTAAATCAATTTTACTATGGCTACCAAACATAGGGTTAAATATTTAAAGAACGTAGAAAACTATATCACATGGTTCATCACGTAGCGTCATAAATATATTTATGTTTCTTAATAAATTTATTTGTCATTGTTCAGCTATATATTAATAAACTTTTATATGTATATTTATTTGTCATTATTCAGCTAAATATGTATATTTTTTAATAATTATTTTTCCCAATTTTTTTATACATAATTGACTTGATACATGTTACTACTATTCATGAACATGTTATGATTCTACAATGCTAATTTAGAGGTGAATGCGAGCCGGCAGTACTCACTCCTGTTGAGGTGGACTTTTTTTTTTGAAGATAGAGATGAGGGTTAAGCTACTTAAATTTAAATGTCTATAAAAGATTTATATCTGGGTTTCGAACCTGTAACCTCCCACATGGAGAGTGTTGCCCTTAGTCACTAGATCAAAGGCTGGTTCTTGTACTATTGAGGTGGACTTATACCTATGCTCATCGTAGAGGGCAGGCAAATCGCTTTTAAAGTCTCATGTCATCCCATAATTATTTTTTCCAATAGAAAGGTGAGAGTATAACTCTTAAAATTTTATTTGGTGCTAATAGAGACTTAAATTTATACTCTTTTGAAAGTCATCTTAGTTAGCTGTTAATTGAGCTACCTGACTATCTTGCCGCATAACTAATTTTACGAGGGAAGTCCAATCTTGGTCCACGACTACTGTATTTGATTGTTCCCTAGAGTCCTAAACTATATTTGGAATTATTGTGCTTGGTTCAAGTTAGTTCATATATTATCTTGTTTGGTTCAAATTGGTCTCAAAACTATTCTATTTTTTATTCAATTAGACCTATTAAAATATTTTTTATTCGAATTGATTCCTGAACAATTAGGTTTGGTTCGTACTGCTTCCAATTTACTTTTGTTTATACTTATCGATATAGTTTAGGAAATATTTTTAATATAAATTAGTATAAATAGAAGTAAACTGCAAAGTGATTGGTTAAAAGTAAAAAATGGACAGCTACTTGGTTGATTCATAAATAAAGCTTCTACTTTATTTAAAATTTCAAGTATTTGTACAATTTTTTTTTCTTTTACAGTACTTCTTCGGAATAATGATAAAACGATAAGAGTTATCCACTGATCAGTGTCCATCGCATTCACAGCGAAGACCATTAGAAAAAAAAAAGAAAAAAAAAAGGTAGTGGATGGTTTTATATATCGGGAAAGAACACATCTATTAAATTATATTTATATATTCACATGTACAGCAAAAAAAAAAAAAAAAATCTCAAATGTAAAGGAAAATTTACTACAGAGAAGAAAAAAATTATTGCTGTGACCTGGAAGGCAAAAGATAAAAAGGTGATGACTGAGATGAGGAAATCCCAGTTAAACTGGTTTTGTTTCAGATGTTTTTGTAATTTATATCTATACTATATTAAAAAGTACGTAAGTATTAGACATCTCTAATTTTTTCCTCCTCCGTCAAATTTCTTTAATTCCCATTCTAACCCTTAATCAACAGTACAGATCAAATAACATTGATTTCAAAGGTGTTAATGTTCTACAATTAAACAACTTTCTCTCCATTTTGGTTTTCACAAAAATGGAAAGATATCAATCCTGGTATGGAAGACATCAATGTTAATTAGAATTTATATTAATGAGAAATTAATGTTCTATATTCTAAACATTCAATTAATTTAGTGTAAATATGAAATTTAAATAGTAAATAATTAGTCAAAAACTAAAAGCACATTATATGTATTACACGGTATGAGATCAGAATTTAAAACGTGCGGGTTTCTTGCTAGTATCGTAAAAGGAGCTTAAATGACCCACGTAGTCTCTCTGAGGTTGAAATTAGCTGACGAGTGACGACATGAAGTTAATTTAAGTAGGCCTATTTGTTTTCAAATAATTTTTTACTGAATGATAAACATCTGAGTTTTATCAAAATAATAATAATAATAATAATAATAAACATCTGATGTATGTAATAGTTGAAGCCATTAAAGCTTAAGGTAACCACTAAAAATTGTTATTTTTTATAATCTATTCCATCTATATATAAAAAAAAAATATTCTCTCCGTGTAAAGATGTCACGGATTCGAAATCCAAATAGAAATCTTTTATAAACATTTAAATTTAAATAGTTGGATCCTCGTCTTTCTCTTAAAAATATTCGAAGAATCGTAAAGAAAAAGGAAAAGAAAAACACAATGTCATTGGTCTTTGTCTCTTTTGACAGTTTGAAGATTTGAAATAATTCAAGGAATCTAGATACCCAACCAAATACTAAAGCCACACGTGTCAGTGGCTGTATTTCAGAGACCAGGAGCGTCAAGCCTCATAAGCCTTAAATCAAATAAAAAAAAAAACCTCAAAAAAAAAAAAAAAAAAAAGCCTCATAACCCTGAGAATTGAGATCCTCTAAGTTAACTCAAAAATTGAGTTTGCCTGTGCAATGAATTTCTAAAGGGCCCCATAAATTTTAAGCACTGACCGTCTTGACCATCCTGACTATCTGTCCAGAGTTAAACTCAAATTTTTAGTTAACTTAGAGGATACCGACTCGTAAGCCTGATACAGTGATACTGAAGTAGGGGTGAAAACGGATCGGATAATATCCGTCCGTATCCGGATTCGTATTCGGATTTTTGCAGATACGGATATTCGGATACGGATATTTGCGGATACGGATACGGATACGGATAAAATTTATGCAGATACGGATACTGGATATGGTTTTCGATATGGAAACGGATACGGATAATTATCCGAATCCGGGTATAGTAATTCGGATATCCGTTTCAAAGGCTTATTATATGTTTTTCAATTAGATTTTTATGTAGATTTCAAATTTAATGAAGTTTATATCTAATTACACTTTGTAATTCATCTCTTTTATAATTATTTATAACTTGTAACTAATAATATAATGAACATTATGGATTTTTTCTGAACTAATATGTAATTATTTATGATAATAATGATCCACGATGAACTAATAACATGTTTATTATAAGTGATTAATTATTATAGTAATTTAACCATTTTAGTTAGTGATTTATCATGAAAAAATTATATAAAATATATTTTTTTAATAATAAATCTAATATCCCAAGTATACTCGTATCCGCATTCGTATCCGTTAAATATCCGATCCGCATTCGTATCCGTTTAATATCCGATCCGCATTCGTATCCGTTTAATATCCCATCTCTATTCGTATTCGGAACTATCCGTACCTATATTCGTATCCAAAAAACTAAAGTGGATAAGAATACAATTTCGCTTACTATCCGTTGATATCCGATCCGTTTTCATCCCTATACTGAAGCCTTCATCAGAGATGAACACTCATTGCTGGTACGTGCCAGTGATTCAGCAATTATATTATAGATATATCCGGTGAGTCAGGACTGGCCCGGTACTAAGAGCTAAAAAACGGTGTGCTATACAAAATCATCATTTCAAAGGAGGGACTTGGGGAATAGGGACTTAGGGAGTATGTGCATTTCTTTTTTCTTCCTTTAAACTTACCTTTTATTTTTGTTTTGTATTTAACAGACTAACAAGTGTGCATGTTTCAGAAAAAAGGAAAACGAGGACCCACAGATGAAAATAATCAAATATAATATAATGGCGACATTTTATATATGCCCAGAAAATATCTTATTTTTCATAATTTTTGGTAAGGGCATTTCCAAGAAGCCCATGAATTTGTCAAATTTACATTATAGATACTAGTAAAGAGCCCACGTTGCTTTGGGCTGAAATTGTTGTTTCTTATAATAAATTTTTAAGATAATATATAATAGGTCTTATATTGAGGAAATTGATATGAGCCTTAAATTTTAATGGGCTGAGACATTAACGTCAACAGTAAACGTAAATCAACTATCTCTGATCTATCCAAGAAAATAATCAACGGCTCGGGTTTCTTATTTGAGGAATATAGCCATTTCATGTCATTTTTTCCAATATCCTTTTATATACCGCAAGGATGACTACGGAAAAAAAAAAGGGTTATTAACGTGATCCATATACAAATTAATCATCCACTTCTCATAAGTTGTCTTCAATTTTTCTAATACTATTAATTAATCTCACAAGAATTTGCGTGTTTGTTTTACTTTCCAAAAAAAACTATGTGACGAATTTTTATTTAACAGTACAAAACATTTAATTTTTCATTAGCAATTTTTTTTTTAATTTTACTTGTCCTGAATCGCTTTCATTTCCGTTTCGACTGTGGAAGATTAGAGAAATTGAGAAAAATGAACAACCATCAAAATGTTCTAATCTTTTTAGCGGAAAATTGCTAAAACGTTGAACTACTTCAAATGGTAGTTTTGTTATTTGAATTGTGCGTGTTAGAACAACGATTGATTGTCAAACGAACATGGTTGATTAGAAGTTTAGAACAATAGTTATTCCAATTGTCACTCAAATAACAAAATAACATTTATTTTCACCGTTCTATCATAACATATCGCTTTTAAATGCACATCAACTAGTAAAATTATGAAAATATTTAGATTCACGAATATCATTTTTTACTTCTAATCAGTGTTCGATTGGACATTTCTTATGATAGAAATTTTGGAAACTGCAAGAGATAAAACTATTTCATTTAGGTTTTGTTGTTTCTATATATTTATTTGGAAAGTGAATAATTAGACTCCTTTTGGCGTTGAAATAAAGTGAGAGATAAATCAGAGATGTGGGATAAATTCTTATCACCAATGAGACCAATGATAAGGACCTTACGTGCATACGAAGTCTTAGAGATTAAAACTATCATCATCCCTTTCCCTTAAAAAAAAAAAAAAAAAATCATCATCCCTTAAATGCATACTTTTTTTTGTTACCAATAACATTCATGATATTTTTCGCATCTTAAATAAAGGGAAACAATTGATCTTGACAAACGATTTATAGGGGATAAATCCTATATAAGTTTTTTACTTACGCAATAAGTGGCGAATTTTTTCATTTATGCATATTTCTTCTAATTGAAAACTGAAAGAAATGAAATTAAAATTAAACAGCATATAAATAAACCCAGAAAAGAATATTCTAAATTGGACAGATGTTATATGTTAATGCTCTTCTTTTATTCGTTTTCGATCATATCAAACGTGTTCTACTTTAATCATAAATTCTCTAGCAAAATAAGGTGAGAAGATGATACGGCACTTTTCTTTTTGTTAGCCACTGAGTGGTACACAAACCGTCAGAAAAACAGAACTTCATCACAACAGCATATTTAAACAGTCTTTACCCTGTGCACTGCAATTATAAATATTCGATCCAAATCTTCCATAAAGTGAACCCAAAAGATATTGTCTGTATTCAAACTTGTTTGGAAGCTGGAACCCACTTTTTTTTTTTTTTTTTTTTGAGATAAAGTTTAGAACCCACTTTGGAAACACTATATTGTTTTCCTTTATATTAGAAAAATATTCCAATGCTGATTATAAATATTTATTAACTGACAAGACGTGTTCAAATCTCAAAGGGCTGTTTGCATGATTAAGGTTAGGTAACTACTTTTTAGGAGTAAATAAATTGAGCTTAAGCTCGTGGTGGTCCTAACGTAGTTTATCCTAAAAAACATATCAAATGTCATTTAAATTTTAGTTTATATGACTCAATATATTATTTATATAAACATATCTATGGGATGCAAAAAATTTCCACTATCAAAAACTTTTTCGTGCTTGTACTTAATTTTGTAATTGAATATATAATATTAATAAAATAATCAATGTGTCATATATCAATTTTAAATAATCTCAAACAAAATACATAAAAAGCTAGGCCAAAATATTAAAATATTTGTATATTCTACAAGATTTTGACATAAAGAATTTTTAAAGCCATATAAACTAAAATTTGAAATTTGTTCGAAAAGTTTTTCTTAGTTTAAACACCCACAAGTTTACTCAAATTATATCTTATTTGCTCATTATATCCTCAATATGAGGAGGGATCCGGTGCCAACGCTCCAACGGTGCCAACGGACAGATTTTTATATCATGTGCCATGCAAAAATTTTCCATTTTTAGAGATTTTTAAGTATTTATTTCAGATTTTCCAAAAGTTATATATGAAGCATTGATTATTTTATTAATATTGTATAGATGCTATTAGAAAATCCAAAATAAATACTTAAAAATCTCCAAAAATGAAAATTTTTTGCATGCTATAAGATTTTGATATAAATAATTTATTGAGCCATATAAATCAAAATTTGGATATCAAAATCTGCCTATTGGCACCGTTGACACCGTTGGAGCGTTGGCACCGGATCCCTCCTCTTTACGAGGGTTTCTCTATACTATATGCCCTAGCTATTGCAGCGTTTGTCATCGTGAGATCTTACCCTAAAACAAAAGAATATAAATTGATTAATGAACGAATACCAGGAAATCGGAGATATACATAATCCGTACCTACTGATATATGGAATTAGGCTACGGATATGCATATCACGGTTTTACTGTACTATACTGTTCGTATCTCTATTTTCGATATCTAAGTAGTCGATCCGAACCGCTTAATATGATCTCTATATCAAAATATACAAGGAAACCAAATTTTATAATTTTTTTGCTATTTTTAGTGATGGCGAGAAAATCGTTGTTTTGTATGAATCAAAATCCTTGGATCTAGCCATTTTCTCCCCTCATTAAAAATAGCAAAAAAATTATAAAAATTATAAAGTTTGGTTTGCTAGCATATTTTGATGTAAAGATCACATTGAGCGGTTCGGATTGACTATTTGGACACCGAAAATGGAGATACGGACCACATAACACGGTAAAACCGTGATATGCATATCACCGTAGCCGGACTCGTGATATATGTTGCTTCATCAATTAAGTATGACAATACAAAGAAAGACTTCAGGGACAGGGAAAGGGAAAGGGATTTGGTTCATAAAGAGACGTCGATTCGAAAATAATAGTCAGCAATAAAATGATTTGAAAATATATATCCGGGGCATCACATCAGCACGAATAGCCTCCTACACAACATGACACAATACAACATGCCAATTTGATATTATGTCATCGATGCATATTAATTAGGACAAAGTATTAGGGCATAAACATCTCTTTTTCTTAGTACTATGCATTTATGAATAATCTTTTTTTTTTTTAATTTCGAGTTTCTGGCGTTTAGTAATCTCAGTCACTATGTCACTACGTCAGCATTTCAAAAAGAAAGATATCAATTTGGAAGTAACATATTAATCAGGCCCATGGTTCAAATCTCCCCCTATGTATATTGGTCCATTAAGAGAAAATATACAACCCCCTTATACAGGCCGAAAAGGCCTTAAAACATACACAGGCTGATTGTGGTCTGTTTTTCTGTTAAAAGGTCCAGAATTGGAAATTTATATCAGACTAAACATGTTTGTTATGAGCAGATGAAAATAACTGATGCATTTTATTTCGCATCCCTGCTAAAAAAAAAAAAAAAAGAAATATATGGGAATTAAAAAAGGATGAAATTTTACGATTTAGGGATTAAGAAGGGTGATAATATTGTTGAGGAAAAAACAACAACTGTATCGAATTCAGTTGTACATTCTTTACACATAACACATGGTATAAGTAAAAAATGTAAAATCGAAAACCATTAGGGGGACCTGTATATATCACTCTTCTTTGTTAAATTACACTGAGAAAAAACATATTATATAACAGAAACGGATGAACTTCGTAATCAAATTGCAGTTATATCACAAGTTAATTTCAGATATATACATAAAATTTTCATATGTGGTACAACAAAAGCTATCCCAGAAACAGCAAACTGAGCTGTACCCAACTGTAAACAACTAAACAAATTGACAATCTTAGACTAAAAGTAATTTGTGCGGTTGAGCTGTATTATATGAAGACTTTATTTTGCCAAAGCAAGGTGATACAGAGGCAATTCAATTCAAGAAATGGAGTCCCTATTTATGTGGCGTGATTGGCTATATTTGGGGCACTGGTGTGCGCCTTAAAAACTCTTCTCCAACTAATGAATGATTGTGGTCGGTGATCTATAGGAAAACCATGTTTGGTTTTTAAATTAAAAGAAAAATGTGCAATTTTAAATTTTCGATTTATATTAGTTCATATTTTTTATACCAAAATTGAAAAGGACGTAACCATTCATGTTTTTGAAGCTTTTATTTATATTTTTAATATATTTAAAAGGATTAAAAATAATAATACAACAATAAATGTTTCTCTACAAAGATAATTAGTTTTGAATAGTTTGTAACATGTACTTCTGAAATACATTAATATATTTTTTATCCCATGATATATTGATACACTATTAATTATAATAATAATATATTATTAAGATAATTAAATATCTATTATATTTTATTAAACGCACAGTACTTGGTGCTCTTATCATATGTCTGTAGAAAAAGAGATCAGACAGACACTAATTCCGATCCTGCTGTAGAACTACAGTGTCAAACAGTAATTAGACAGGCACAACACATCACAACACAAACTCTCTCCTGAAAAAGAGAGAGATCACCAACAAGTTAACTTCACAATAAATACCTCATTAGCTGTCCCATGCAACAACTGATTGAGATCATTCTCCAAAAAAAAAAAAAAAGAACAACTGATTGAGACTTTTTTTTTGAGTCCTTGAATTTGGGATTCCATTTTTAGAAAAAGAACACTTTTCTATTCTAATGCTGTCGCCTGTCGGCACCAAGAGTCCAAATTTGACATGCCATCATCATTAACCCTGATTTCATTTTTTCATTTCCATTCTGTGTTGTACTTACCTCATTACCTGTCTTGGCTGCTGCTTGTTCGGTTGGTTGAATTAATTATTGATTGCATATGTGATATGTGATATGTTGATGTTCGCAATATTAAATTTTCTCTTTATATTGGGACGTCACAGAATTATTATTATAAATTAAATGTGCGGCGGTAAATATTATTCGGTTTAGTTACCACGTCTGTAAGTTTGAAGAATATCACAAGGACGTGTGTTTTCTTTTGGGTGGTTTTGAATTTAAAAAGTCATGCATTGTGTAGTTTATTTGTGGTTTTGAGTGTTATTAACTTATTATGGTGAGAAAAAAATAAAATTTTTGCTATTTCATGTACCGGATCAATAAGATTACAAGTAAAATTAGGCTCAAAATCAGACTTTTTACAATGTCCTGCTCTATATTGGATTATTGGTCCTTAAATTATTTTTTTATCAAGTCGGTTCCTAAACTATTGCATTTGATACAATTTGGTCGCTGAACTATATTTTTGATTCAAATTGATTCCCAAACTATTGATTTTTAACACCTTCGGTACAGTTGAAAACCCTGTTAGGAATTTTCAGGCATCTCTTTTATGCATTCTATTTCGAAAGAGTGCCCTAATTTTTAAATTTTGAGTTGAATGGATGATTGTATTTTAAGTTGAAACTTAATCAGATTCAATCGATCCAATAAATGAGCCGACTGGTTACATTTGTTCTGGGTCCATGGAGCTTACAATCATAAATGTACCGACCAAATAACAAATCAACTTGACTCCACTAGACTCGTTTATATATAAAAAAAAACAATATGAATATATCTATATTCAATTTTTAGACAAAGAAGATAAGAGAAAATATAAGTTTGTTGACTCCACACAGTCATGACCATCACTAAAATTTGAGATAAAAGAACCATTTAAAATTGAAAAATTACATAAAAACAACAAAAGAAATTTGGAACCGGATTAATAGATCTTGAGTCGGGAATATTGGTTTTTATTTTTTATAATTACCCCCTCATTTTATATTAGCTTGAGGTCGAACTAGTTATAGATTAACTTATTTATTGGAATTAAAAATTAAAGACTTCACACTTAATCCTATTCAAAGTGTATGTACAATACAATATTTAAGAAACTCTATCGAGAAGAAAAAAATTTGATATATCAAAACACAATCCCTGCGTTTGGTAGCCGTAGTAATTTAAGGTGTTGGGATTTTTATCAATTTTAAGAGCTTAAATCAATTTTAAGTCACCAAACGGAAGTGATTTAAGGTGTAGAGATTTTTATTTGTTGCCATAGTTGTGATGGCATGTTGTGCCATTGCACCTATGACAGTGGGTCCTATTGGAAAAAACCCTCTCTATTTGCTAAAATCATAGCCGTTTAAATCAAATCTAAGGGCCATTGTAAAACTATGGCACCACATGCCATCGTTTTTATGGCAGTAGATGCAAACCCTAAGGTGTAGTAAGTTAACGCAGCTATATAAGTGTAGTAAACTAAATCATCAACATTTCACATCTTTTACACATAACATCAACTTTACTTCACTACCACCAAACACCACTGATTTAAGGTGATTTAACGTTTTACTCCGTTTTAATTTACTACACTTGCCAAACGGGGGGAATGGTTGGAAATTAATGAATCAACATATTCCCACAAAAGTACAGACAAAACAGTTACAAATGTTAATAGCTAATTCTGCCATGAATCATATGAGGTCTGCGCCACTCAATTTTCAAAATCAAAGAGCCACAGTATGTTTTTTAAATATAATTATAGAGAAATGTTTGATAAGAACTGCTTGATTCAAAATGAAATGTTACTTAGCCGATCAATAGTAGAATAACTCAAATGTTAATGTATATATCATAACACATCCTTTCAATTGACAGAGACAATTGCTAATTTACCAATTTTTAAAACAATTACAAATGTTATAATACGATAACACGTCCTTTCAATTGACAGAGACAATCACTAATTTACCAGTTTTTCTCAATCGGACAGTTGAGATTCATTAAAATGCATCAAATTAATCTCTACCATCAGATTTAGGAGTCCGTACCTGCTACGATCCAAAGTGGATCTCAGGACCCTACAATT
Organism: Cyperus esculentus; assembly: GCA_030179965.1. Classification (NCBI taxonomy): domain Eukaryota; kingdom Viridiplantae; phylum Streptophyta; class Magnoliopsida; order Poales; family Cyperaceae; genus Cyperus; species Cyperus esculentus. Next base: position 2,882,041 of record JASGLE010000024.1, on the reverse strand, counting down.
ATGATCTGATGGATGTGTTTTTTTAGGAGGGGTTTTCTAAAATAATCTCAGCCATCTAAAGTGACTTTGGATCTCAAGACTCTACAATCACGATCCGATGGATGTATTTTTTTAGGAGAGGTTTTCTGAAATAATCTCAACCATATAAAGTGAGGTCTCGGCGTTTTATCACAGCTGATTCTAACGTCAGATTTAGGGGGTTGTCCCTTCCCTTTACTGATCCGGCGGTTCAAATGTTTTTTGCATGCTTGCATTTCAATGTCAAGCTTAACTATTTTTACATACTAAACACTTTTGTGCTCTAAATATTGCATTTTAATGTAGAATATTTGTAATTTAATTTTCACTTACGCTGCGGAGAAAATAAAATATCTTGGCTCTTGTGTAAAAAAAAAACCAGTTGTGAATTAACTGGATCGGGATCCTTTTCTAAAAAGAAAAACAAGCTTGCGTTTTTTGATCCGACGGTTGAGAAATACTGAAGTACATCGAGATCAGTGCAGCAGATGCCGAAGTACTTTGAGATCAGTGCAACAACCGATCCCGACCATCCGATCAGAAAAACAGACCCTGCCTTTTCTTCTCAGAAAAACAGCAGATTTTTATCCTAATTAACCAGTGATAGATGTCATTAGTCACTAGTGTATCCAATGCCAATCCATTAATTCCGACATGAAAGCTACTTGAAGGTTGAAGCTACAAAAACATAATCATGACGAAAGCTCTCCTTTCTTCATACAAAGAAAGTACTAAAAATGACTCATTGAATTTCAAGAGAGGCTGGCTGCCATTGTTGCCATTTTTTTTTTCAAAGATGAAATTATAACTAATTTTACTTGCAAGGAGATGAATTTTAAGTTCATCCTTACAAAAAGAAACGAAATTTAGTACCCACAATGTAAAAAATGCTTGCTTAGCAAGAATTTCAGTCCCAAAACATTGTAATATAATTACTAGCATAAACTCTATGGAATAATAGAATTCAAATCACTATATCATCATTAGCACCATTCTTAACAAGCTCTTGAATTTTTTGAGCTTCGTTTTTTTGAAATTTCCTAACATTTTGCCATCCATTTTTCATATTCATACCAACCAACCAACCAAACAAATTAAAACAATTCAAGTTCAAAAACCACACCCCAAAATCAACCCCAAATTGACAAAAAGATCTCTACTTTCTTCACCACATCTAAAATTCTCTAATTTGGGACCTCAACTATGTCATTCAGCCTCCACAAATCAAACAAATCGACCCCCTCCTCCTCCCCGACTTCCCGAAAATGGCCCTCGACGAACGGGTACCAGCCCGAAAGCACGTCCTGCTCGATCGCCCACGGCCAGACGCCGCTCAGCTCATCCCAAGCCGCGTAGAGCGAATTATCCGGTGTGTTCACTTCCAGAGAAGCAATGCACATCGATTCGACCACTGCATCAACCGGCACAGCAGTTGTCGGGCTGTTATCTAAATCTTCTTCTCTCTTAACCTTGGTGGTTACATTGTGGGTATGTTTCGGAGATTTGTACCGGCGTTGAGACTTGGCTGTGGTCTCTTCCTGAAGCTTTTGTTGCTGTTGTTGTTGCATTGTTGTATCCCCTCTGTTGCGCTTCATCATTTATAATTTCTGAAGAATTTGTGCTTGTTTTTGGGTTTGGAAGATCAAACAAAGTACCCAAAATTGAACTCTTCTTTGGAAGTAGAAGAAGTGGAGCAGAGAAACAAACAGGAACCGGGAAATCAAATAAAGGCGGGTTTGTTTGTGGGGATTTATATAGGCAGCACAACTGCACAAGGGAATGAGAGAGAGAAAAGCAGAGAACTTTAATTAGGGTTTGTACTTATTATTTTTTTATTTATAGTTTTGGACATTATTATGTTATACATTATAAATGCTGCACTTTAATTTAAGAGGAAAGTCCGATTTTGGTTCCTGAATTATTACATATTGTTCAAATTGGTCTCTAAACTATTGCATTTGGTTCAAATTGGTTCTTAAACTTATAGGTTTGGTACATATAATCCCTCTCAGGCACTTTTGTTTATACTAACTGATACTAAAATTTATTTCTAAACTATATTAGTTAGCATAAACGAAAGTAAAATGAGCAGTAATACCAATCAAACCATATAATTCAGGGACCAAATTGAACAAAAAAAATAGTTCAAGGACCAATTTGAACCAAATCTAATAGTTCAGGAACCAATTTGAACAAAAAAAAATTCAAGGACCAATTTGAATAAAATGCAATAGTTTAGAGACCAAAATCAGACTTTTCTCTTAATTTAATGAGAAGAGAAGGTTTTGTTGGTTTAGGTCGTTGTTAGAGAGTTAGGAGTTAATAATGGTTAGGCAAGGATATATATGGCTCATGTCATGCTGCCTCATGGTCATGGCTTTCTAAGTGTATTTAAGGGCAAACCACCTGAAACTTTTATTTGCAATTATTTTATTATTGTCACTCGTTTGCTAATCATTTAATGTAATTATATTCTAAAACCGCTTTGCTTTTTATTTATTTGAGTCATTGATTTAGTCGTTAGTTTTTATTTATTTATTTCATGTTTTGTCCTATTTCAAAACATAATTGCGTATATATAATTTCATCATTTGATAAACAGTTTGGATATGAGCAAAGTATATTTTTGTAAAAAAGCTATTATTTGACATTCATTTCAAATTTTGGAAAAGATATGTAAAAAGATAGATAATTTCCGAATTATTCAAAGTTTTTTTTTGGGTTAAAATTGCAAATTGAGGACAAGTTATTAACCAAGAGACCAGCTTATGCAAGAAAATAAATTATGAATCCACCCACTCAATTCTCTGGAGTCTAAATGAAAAAACTGTGTGCTAAGAGATTTCACTCAACTGCAAAGCAACAAAAAAAAAAAAAAAAAAAGGCTGCTAGTTTCTTTATAAACAGGGGAATAATAAACTAATAAAACCAGCCATAGAGAACATTCCTGATGAATGATGATATATCCCATCCTGCAACTGCAATCAAAGAAAAGACTAATAGCTAGCGTTTATAGAAAATTTATCTATAGTGTTTATAAGTTACATTTTATGATGTATCTGTTATATTCCGTACATATATATAAATGTATGGACAGTTTTTGAATGGCGCAAGACGTTTCTTCAAAGAAAACAACAAAAGAGATGCAACATCGTTTTCCTTGCTCGCATTATAATTATCCTATTATCATACCATATCGTTATCAGTTCATGTGGCCCCCCGCCGTATATATGATTTCTCAGCTGGCGGCTGGCTCAACTTACTCAACCAACCATGTATGTATGTATGATTCACGCATGTATGTTTTGTTTTATAGTGTGATGCGCTGAAACCAGCTGCGATCCAAATCGGATCTCAAGACTCTGAGATCTTAATCCGACAGTTTTGATTATTTATAAAAAATCTCCTTAAAAACTACATCCGTCACATCCAGATTGCAGCAGATACGGACTCTATTGTGATTGTGATCTTGCTAGCTAGAGAAGAACAAATAAAATACTTTGTAAAGTATGATCTGCCGACATGGGACCAGCAGTTGGGGACTTCATCAACTAAGTACCTCTTCGATTATTCTAAAGAGTATTATAATATAAAATTTATTTATTTATTTATTGATTAATTAATTTCGACTAGATTGCTAGTGGCATGGACATTTATTATTTATATAGCTATAATATTTATATATATTGGCTTATTGAATTGATGAAGAATTTAATTCAATTGATTAAAAAAACAGACAATTTGTTTGGTACCATGTGATGTGATATTGACCTAGATGCACGCTGGTATTATATTGTAACATGCATGTCATACTCATAGTCGTAGCCCGCAGTTTTCGTTTACTCAAAGTGGAATTCAATATTGGTCACTCAAGTTTCTAATGTTTATCCGAACTGACATTATATATATATATATATATTTGGGCATTTTTGTAGAGAGTTGAACTCGCATCTTTGTATAAAAAGAAAGATGAAATTCGCATATATTCATTACCATCTCTGGGAAAGCTGTCACTTTTTTTATCACTAGATTTTTTTATTAATTTATTTTGTATATTCTTGTATATTATATTATTATGGGTTGTTCAAAATTTGCCGGTTCGGCTCTTCGTATACCGAAATAGAAAATGCCTCTTCCAGACGTGCATGGGAGAAACGAAATTTACATGTTGTCATAATAAAAAAAATTGTACGAAAATAATAGAATAGTAAAGGAGTATTAAGCGAGTCATATAAAAATTTAACTCGAGCAGAATAAAATAAAAGAAATTATTAACTTCTGAGGCGCTATATGAATTTATTTGACACCAATATGTCATCAGAATTGATATAAAAATATGTGTAACTGTACAAAAAACCGTATTATATAAATATAAAAAATATCTATTATTTAAGCAAGCACTGTATTTTTTATTTATTTATTTATTTTTTTTGACGTTGGTAGATGGGAAAAGGATGAAGTAAATTAATCTTTCTCATCTTAATATTCTTTCATGAAAAAACTGGCAAATTGAACATGCAGTTTGTCCGATCTTTTTGGACGGACAAATCAGAATGTACCACTAATCATGTCGGCAAACAGAAAATTAGTAAGTAATAATAAGCACTTGCCAGTTTGGAGAAAAGACCCAGAAGCTTATCTTATATATATGACGCAGTTTATACTTTATACTGGATTGATTCATGGACCACAGGGCCAAGTTGGGGTGGTGGGGTTTTAATGTTTAGTTAACTACAAAAACCAACTATCGCCTCCATTTAAGAGTTTTTGCTCTTTATCCATTTTTTTTTTTTTTTTTTTTTTGTGATGGAGTTTGCCTATGCTTTCTGTTTGCAAGGTGTTTCAGGTTTCAACCGACATTATGATAATGATTTTTAGAATTTTGCATGTGGGCGATTGTATCATATTAAGAGAATAAATTTATAACTTAACGTAAAAATTATTCTCTCTCACAATATACAATTTTTATTTGTTGATAGTGTTACAAATATTTTTGTCATTTTTTTTGTTTATCGAAGAAAGTTTGTAATATTTTCATAACATAGTATATAAATTAACAAATACAAACGTGTGACTTGTGCTACCTATTCTAGTGGTTTGTGGTGCGACCTGAAGCGAAACAATTAAGTCACGAATTATGCAACAGTACTTAAACTTACATTGTCATTTTTTATTTTATGATATCTAACAAAAAGTAATTTAATTTACCACTGTGTATAAAAACATTTTCTCAATTTTATGATATTTTCGACTTACATGCCTTTAAAATACTTTCAACAACTTTGTTTGTATATATTTGTCAATACCTATTCATATTCAAATTTCAAGTTTTATAAGACTAATAAGACAACATCAGGTTAAGAAGACCTCAAATTTACATATAAACGAAAGATATTAGTTAAGAATGTAATGCATTCATTGACATAGTCACACATCTGTTATATAGTATATGCTAAATTAATTTGTCCTCGGACATATTTTTTCATTGCCGGTTCATGACAGAGCTAATTTAAACCCAAGAAAAAGGTTTAGATTTCCTGCTCATACAACTATGCCACATAATATTTGTTATAATATCATTTAACGATGCTTGACTAATTTCTTCACTATAATTCAAACAGATGTATAGTATATAGTCAACGCAACAATACAGAAGGCATAATAGTTGCATCTGTTATAGTATATACCAAATTTCATCTCCAGACATGTTATTTCACAGTCGATTCATGATACAACTAAAATCAAATAATGATGTCAAGCTAATTCCTTCACTATAATTCAAACGGACGTCTCACCAAATATTTCGAATGGAGAGGACTCAACGCAATCATGTAGAAGGCATAATAGTCGCATCTGTTATAGTATATACCAATTATTTCATCTTCGGACAGGTTTTTTCACAGTCGATTCATGACACAACTAAAATCTATATATCAACCATGCCAAGCTAATTCCTTCGCTATAATTCAAACGGACGTCTCACCAAATATTCCGAATGGAGAGGACTCAACACAACCATACAGAACAGAAGGCATAACCGGAGGCATGCAGGTGACAATGACAGTGATTAATATTAGGCAGTAAGCACATGATGTTACAGGCTGCAAGTTAGCACGGCCACAATGCCATTGGCCTAATGCCATGTGAAATCTTGTGACCCATCCTTGCCAATCTGCCCTCAAGTCCACAACCGTTGATCTTCTATTCCTCTGCGTAAACACTATAATATATAGTGTGTTGTGCATGCAGCTGACAACTCGTCACTCGGACAGGTCGGATTCTGGTCGGGTCAGTTTCTATGAAAGATATAATACGGGTTTGGTCGATTTGAATATCATTTTCTTGTCTTAAGTTTATTAGGATTGGATTGTACTTGATCTTGAGTCAGGTCGGTTTAACATTTTGAAAATTATTGGGTATAGTTGGATTCAGTTACGACATATGAGCGAGTTCTTTCGGGTCCGATCTGATTTTGCCACCATTGAATAATAACTATTTATCTTTTTCTTGATTTATTGATTTTTTTTTTTTGATATTATTTATATAGAAAAGTTGATGTTGTTGCATCGCCTATTAAAATAAAGCTTAAGATACTGATAACTTGTAAATGGACGCTAGAATAATGTTGAGAGCTTTGAATTCAACTTAGCGATGGAACTACCATTTAACAACCGTCCAACGATCAAATCTAGCAATAATAAATTGTGAGCTGCTTATTGGCAGTGTTCCTGTACCAACTGGCAACTTCTTTATGTTTCTTTTATTTGTTTTTAATTTTTTGTGTGTAAGGAAAAAATTTTAGGGTGGGAATCGGTGACAACTAATCTTTGCGATAACTATGACAACGGATACTTAAATAAATATAAATAAAATCTCTAAGATAAAAAATTTTGTACAAACATATTATGAAGCTCATATATTGATTGTAAAATTTTAACTAATTAGAGTGTCATTTGATATTATCTTAAAACTCATGATTTTTTTAGCCGTTGTAAATATTAAAAAAATTTTATGAGTCCCGACGAAATATCAAATAACACACTCAAATTAGTTAAAATTTTAAACACAATCAATCTATTAACTTCAAAATATATTTTTACAATTCTTTACGACTTTGCCTAAGGGCAATTTGTCAAAAAAAAAAAAAAATCTTTACGACTTAGAGATTTTATTTATAATTTTATATTTATTTAAAGATATGTCGTTCAGCAGGTTCCTACACAACTTTTCATGTTTCTGCTCGTGTGATAAATTTCAGCTGGAGGTGCCTGCGACTCCAGGCATTTAATGGAATCACTAATCAATGAAAGATAGCAAGCAAGCAAGCAACAGAGACAAGACAACTCATAAACAACTAACAAGCAACCAGTTAATGCATCTCAGAATAAGTTGGCAGCAGAGTTAATAATACTACACCAGAACAATGTGAGATATCACGAGATTGGCAATCCAAGCTTAACCAACAATAACACAGTAATACCTAGCGTCTAGCGTCTATAGAAAAACTATCCATAGGTTACATTCTGAAATATATCTGTTATATTTTATGATGTATCTGTTACATTCTGTATAATGTATGAACGGTTTTTCAGTGAACGCAAGATGTTTCTCAATATAATAATAATGCATAAATAAATGGGAGCTTTCACAATCTCTGTTGTCGGCACAAAACTGGCATGCAGCTGGCCCATGTTCTCGTTTATTTATCAGTCCCAGACGCCATTAATACCGTATTTTTATTTATTTAGTAAGTGATATCATATTAAATTAAACTAACTAACTAATTAATTAATTTAGTAAACTATACTCGTGGGTGTTCTTCCAGGCCCCAGCCGACATGAAATCTTTTTTTCTGCTAGGCAGAGATCAGATTCGACGGTTTCTTGTACCGTGATTTGTGAGGTTTTTTATTAATTGAGGGATACAATAACACACAAAATTATGACATAAATGTAATACTAAATCATATAAATTTATAAAAGATCTTAAAAAAAAAAAATCTTTTATAAATACGTTTATTTACTTATATATCGATTGTGTTTCAATTCATTCAATTTGAATGTCATTTGATATTCCATCACCGATCATCAAGTTTATATAGTAATTAGAACGGTCTAAATTTAATGACTCTTGATGGAGTATCAAATGACATTCAAATTGAATAAAATTTGACATGCAATCGATCTATAAGTAAATGAATATATTTATAAAGATTTTTATTTTTAAGATTTTTTATAAATTTATATGATTTAGTTTAACATTTGTCTCTAAATATTGCTTTGTTATTTGATCCCTCCTCTTATTAATTTTGCCGTGTGATTTTGGGTTTCTGATAAGTCTTGGGTTTTGGGTTTGCACAAGTTACACAATTTAACAAAACAATTATAAAAAAAAAAAAATTACGTATTCAAATGAAGTCGAATTTGCCCTCTATGAAGTCTGTGACAATTGTATTTTGAACTTCGAATTTAAAGCGGCTATTGAGTATTGACTATAATTGTGTGGCAGGGGAGCTTTTTATTTTCTGGATTAACTTGGATAGGTGCAATTTGTTGACTTCTTCAGTTGATCTTCTCGTTCGATCGGTTTAAAGACTTGTTGAGATGTTGAGTTTAGTTTCATGAGTTGCTTTCGTTGTCCCTGGAACACAATTTTTCAGGTTGGTAATATTTCAAAGGGGTCTCTGGACAGGTGAACACAGAACACTAGCATGTATATATAGTCAAATGTTTTCTATGCATTAATATTTGATTATCCTTACTATATATAAAAGCATATTGAAAAAAATAACATGAAAGAGCTATCTTCCCCAAATAAGAAACATGAGCTGTTGATCATTTTTTTGAATTGAGTAGAACCATTGATTTATGTTAATATTCGTTGACGTTAATGTCTCAGCCCATTAAAATTTAAGGTCTATATCAATTTCCTCAATATAACGTAAGGCCCATTACATATTATCATAAAAAAATTATTATAAGAAATAACAATCCAGCTGAAAGCGACGTGGGCTCTTTACTATAAAAGTGTTCAACCCATGCTGCATAGTCCAGATGAATTTAGAGGCGACAAAAAGTCGGCAACAACATGTAACGTCGTTGCTTTCTTTTGCAAATTGTGCAACTGAAGAATTTTTTTTTTTTTTTGGAAAGTAAATTGTGATACTGAAGATTTAACTTGAGAGGAGATACAATGCATCGAAACTAAAAAGCAATCAATCAGGTGGATGCATTGCTAGATATTGTCTCGTACCTTTGTATAGTTTTTTAAAACATTCATGAATGTTTTTTCAACAATTAAAAATTAGAAATTCCCACTGTGATTAGGATACATAATACAGTATAAAATGAGTAAAACAAATGTGAAAACATTTAAATTTCATTTTAAAATTTATATAAGTACTCAAATTATATTTTGCCACGCTCAAAAATTTGATTTATGATCTTCATTATAATCATAACATGGAAGTACTTGGGATACAATTTTTTTTTCATTTTTGAAGCTCTGTTTAATTTTATTTCAAATTTTTGACATTTCGTATACAAAAAAGTACAAACTATTTTATTAATACTTTTACAGTCATTTGAAAAATCCGAAATAAATACTTAAAAAGCTGTAAAAATGAAAAAAATGAGTATCCCGTAGTATTTTTCATATTATGAATTAAATGGAAATCACAAATAATATTTTGTGCAAAACAAATAAAATGTATTGCAAATGTTTCATATTTGTCTAACTCATAAAAAAATTTTAGCATCCACAATGATTCCTCATTTCATCCTGGTGCTGCCATACATGCATGCAATAATATTCCATACTAGAAATATTAGACTATTATTACTGTTAATAGGAATTAGTAGTCTCCATGCATGCTTGAATACGAGGTACTTGGTCACCGGTTAGATCGTAAATCTAAATTTAAAATGTGTCAAAAGCAAATTTAACTTTTATTAGAGAGAAATATTTATCAACTTTTAGTTTCAACAGCACTGTCAAATAATTATACAAAAAATACTAAAATGCACGTGAAAATTAATAGATCGGCTCTTTTTTTTCTTTGCCTTCTAAAGTCGGCCTACTCCTTTAAAATAGTGGACAAATTAATATATCCGATTACATAGTAATCTGTTCTGTTATTTATATTTAATTTAATTATTTATCGAGGCATAGTCACTAATATTTCTGTTCACGGTTAAATAAATTTATATCTTTACAACTTGTCCCAGTATGCAATCCGATCCAAATTTCCACGAGAAAAAACAAATAGAAAAGGGTCAAAGCTTGTCAGACATCAGTAGCAGCTATTGGACCGTTTCTCAAAAAAAAAAAAGCAGCTATTGGACCTAGCTAGTCCTCATATAGGGCGATGTGTATTAATCAGATGCAGTGATTTTTCTCGCAAACAGACAAAAAAAAATTCAATCACATCATCACAATTAAAAAAAAAAGGACAGAGAGAGACGTTAGCAGTGTGCTGCAATTTCCAACGATAATTAAAGTGGAGGGGTAGTCCAACATGGGACCCAAGCTAACATGGCATCCAATGTTTGACTTTGACTGTTCAAGGAATGTATGGATACGTAGAAGTGACAAATTATCGGGTCGGATCGGTTTAGTTAGTCCAAATGGATTTTCGGTTCCGGTCATTTTCGGATTCGGGTCTAGCATCGAGTTGACGGCTGTCGACATTTTTTGGGTCGGGTCGGGTATTGGATTGTCGTATGCCGGTATTTTTCGGGTCGGGTGGGTTTTTCCTGTCTGGTCAGATTTTTCACCTCTATTCCCGAGTTATCTCGAAGTTTGGGTTTTGAGTCGGGTCGGGCAGATTTTTCGTGTCCAGTCATATTTTGCACCTTTATTCCAGAGTCATCTTGGGTTTCAGGTCGGATTGGGTTCGGCTCAATCTGATTTTTCCTGAAACACGGACATGATCGGATTGGATTCGAGATATTTTAACTTTTCCTAAAACTCGGGTCAGGTGGGTTGGACAGGTTTTTCGGGTCGGATCCGATTTTGCCCACTCTATACAGGATATGTTGCTTAATTATTTAATTTTCACATCGGCTCTATTGTTTTGGGCTCTTTTCTTGCTCCAATGAATATGTTGCTTAATCATATGGGCCTTTTTTACTTTTTTATGCATTGTCTACTGGAGCCCAAGTAACAAGTTTCTCCTTGTCAAAAAAAAAGATGCCATGGAAAGAAATCCAACAACAGTAAAAAGCCAACCAATATAAAGGGTCAATTGAATAGGGTACTTGAATCTGTCAAAAGAAAAAAAAGTATTCTGAGCCTTCTCTGTTTTGTTTTTTTGGATTCCCGAGCCTTCTCTGTTGGTAGATGTAGCGATTAAAGCCACCTGAAACAGCGACAGTCGCTTTTTCTGAATTGATTCCCATTGGAACGTGGAATCATTTTCTTTCTAGTCCGGACACTATTATCAAACGGATCAGAATCAGAAGTCTGCATTTCTGATCCGACGGTCAAAATCGGTTTCCGCACGGATCTTAAAGTACTTAAATTTGTGTTGTACCAATCTCAAAATATGTCGGTGTTTTTTAACCGTCAGATCGAAAAAAAGTAGGACCTGCTTTTCTTTTTAGAAAATCAAGTAAATACCGTATCATTATGAAACCTATTTGAGTTCATATCACTCCGTGAGTCTATTTAAGAAAGAAGGGAAGAACTAAGCAGCCGCGTTGCAAACCAGAAAGATGGAGTTGCAGTGAAAGAAAGGAGTGGGGTACAAAGTTTCAATTTTTTAAAGGTAAGTTCGATTTACTTTGTCCAGAATTTACATTGTAAAATAGTTTTGAACAAGGCCTTAAATCGTCCTACAAGTTAGTAATATCATTTATAATCTAAAAGGAGGGTAAATTTATGGAGGGTGGTTTCACTGGTTTGTACATTCTCATGCACTGTTTTTAGATTTTGTATGTTCATGTTTCGTTATATTTAAGTGTAAATATAGCTATATATAGCCGTATGGGGATAAACAAATATTTGTTTGCGCAATACTTGTTAGGTTTTACATTCATGATTATATTGTCTTTTATTTTGCATTTAAATGACATAATTGTTTTTTTTTTTAAGTTGTGACTTAATTCATGGAGATAAATAGTAATGGATCTCAAAGCTTAAAGCAATTGCAGAGTATAGGAGGAATTGGAAAAAGGTGAAAACCATATTTTCTTCGTATTTATTTTGTTTAATTTATTTCAATTTATGTTAACATAATATTGTTTCGGGCACCAAATGTAGGTTTTGGAGTCTTTGTTGTGTGGTAGAAAAATTGAGATAACCCTAGAAAATTTAGCTAATTGGTTTCATTTGGAAAATGATGGTATGGAACTTTACCCGTTAAATAATTGGCCACATTAACTAGATGCAACCCAAGCCGATTGCAAGAATTGGTTCAATGAACACAACCCGAACCGCAGCTCTCTATGCTACCACCTTACCGGCCCTTCATAAACTTTTTTTTCCTTTTTTTCAACAACATACTCCAAGCGAATATTAAAATTAATATAGAGTATTGTGGGATGTTGTAACTCCGTCACCTCATTGTATTTCCCAACAAATCTCGCAGTAGAAACCCTACATATCATACATGTCATTTCTCGATCGCCATTTCAGTTCTTCTTCAAGCAAGCGCCATGGCGAGCGAGGATGCCTGATTGGACCGCTCTTTAGTCCGACCTAGTGGCGAGCATCGGCGGCTGATCGCCGACAACGTCACCGATTTCATCAGGTTTCGAGCCGTGTGTCATCCATGGCGTGCCTTGTCGGAGGAAACCAAGTGCCTTGCCGATTGCCATCATCCCTGCAACTGGATCACGCTCACTGACCCTACGATGTTTCACGTTGAGCATGTAGAGTTCTACAGCACCTCCACGCACAAATCCTTCTCGTTTGATCTGACAGGTTACCTTGAGGAGTACTCGCTGTTTTGCACTTCTGCTTGTCTGATTATCTTGCAGAACAAGAATACTCAAGGTGTTGCTCTTCTCAACCCTTTTATGAGGTCTCTTACTCAGTTGCCTTCAAAGATTGAGTCTGATTGTTCGAAAACCCCTTCAAAAATCGAGGATATGATTAATTATTCTTTTACGAATCAGATTTCAGATGTGTATGTAACCTCATATTCCACCATAATACTTAGGTTTTCATCCTTACGTTGTTATCTGGTCTGGACTAAGCCCGGTGACCGAAATTAGGTGTCTGTCGAGTTTAAAGTTTTGTGTTGGAGTAATATGTTGTTCTATGAAGATCGACTCCTCTTTGTTATCCTTAACAAGGGGTTGTGCAAATCAATTTTGCCAATGGGATGTCGTCTCAACCCAAACTGGAGGTTGTTATTCCTGATAATTCGCTTGACGATGCTCGGCATCTCATTGATTGCAACATTTTTGGGAGACGCTTGAGATATACGAGTTAGATCTCAACGAGCAGGAGTGTTGATGTGACTGAGATTGGCAACCGTTCTATTTTTCTTGGTAACAATATAACAATCTCGGTCTCTTCTAAAAATGGTCTCATTCCAGCCAATAGCATTTACTTCTGTAAATACTATCGTGAAAACACATGTCTCAATCTAAGCACTAACCGCTTGAAGTTTTCATCCAAGAAGCCTTTTCTTCTCCCAAACCCACTTGTCAAGAAGCTTATCAAGTATTGTCAGTGACCAAATGTGTAAGTTCTTCTGAATTTTCTTCATTTTGAAAACATATTATCAGTTCTTATTTTGTATGTTATAAAACCCAAAAATTGTATTGGGTTTTTAGTAAGGCTTGTATTCTGGTACAAAATGAGAAATCCTTTCTGGAATCTATATAACGGTTCAGCCACCATGCTAATTAGTATGGGTTATGTGGATCAACTTGTTGCACATAATGCTTCAAGACTGTTTTATGATCATTTTCCGGGCACCTGTTGACAAAATTTGACCTGTGATGTTCCAACCTGACACTACTTTCACTGATTTCAGGATAAAGTTGCAGCAAGAAGATAACAACAGTTTACTTCACTATGAGTAGGACCATGCCTGGTGGTATTGTTGGCATCAAGAGGTTCTTTGTTATCAGAGTTATTGATATTGAGGGCCTTGCGATTTTTTTTTAATCTTTTTAGCTTTCTTTTATGTCTGATTTCTTAGACATTTACTGTTAGCTTGGTAGCTATGGTATATTGACTCTTCTTTATTATCAATATATGCTGATGCTAATATATCTATTAGAAACAAAACTTTGTATTGGGAAATGCTTTTTGATTAAGTTTATGGTATGGTATCTATATTCTCAGATCTATACATTAACTTGGTAATATGCATGAGTCTTCCTTATCAATGTAGACTTATTTGGGGAATGCTTTGGTTTTGGTATTACACATTTACACAATTCAAGTTCAGCTAGCTTATTTCCGGCAGCTATCCTGATACTGTTGCTTGTTTTATTTTAAGTTTCTCACCTGTTATATAAATGAATTGTATGGTGTTGACATTAAAATAGAAAAGGCAATTCATTTTAGAACTATGTGAACGAAATTTTGCTGATTTTAGAACCATGTGAATTATATTGGAATCATATCAATATATAGCACAACCTTTAGGATGTAGTTTCCACACTATTTTTTTTTCTTCTTTTGATGGCCGACTATATATACACTCCCATGAAAAATTTAAAAGGAATCATCATTAGCTGGTTATTAGTGTAAAACATGTATATGCATCGCAATTTTCCCAAACTCTATAACTTATTGATCATGCATCTGGTTAGTTGAAGCAGTTATTCTGAAATGAGTTAAATGTTCAAATTTCAAATCCTATAAGAACATCTAGTGTAATTTTGCTACCTCTGCTGAACAAAAATAAACTCTGCTGCACTTGAGTAAATTTGCAAGCAATTCATCAACCTCTGTCTATGCCTAGGTCACATCATCAACGTCTCCGACCGGATCGGTATCGGCTACTTTTCTAAGAAGAAAAGTAGACCCTACTTTTTCAATTGGATGGTCGGAATTAGTTGCTGCACCGATCTCAAAGTACTTCGGTTTACCGATCCTCTCCGACCATAAGTCCTAGCACATGTTCAATAATGGCGCATGCCCTGCTGTTTCTTTTCATTTCGATGTATTTTTTTCCTCTTCATGTAATGCATGTCTTAGTGATTAATTAATTGAGCCTGTGAGTCAATCTTGTTCAGAGCTTAGGACTGAGCCTTGAGCTGCACCTTTGTTTATTTTGCTGGTCGTCTTATTTTTGCTAGTTGTGCTGTTGTCTTTCTAGTTGTCCTAATACTTAACTTTTTTTTTTAGTGGTTCTGCTGTTGTTTGTTTGAATCGGTACCAAATTTGTATATTGGTCGCCCATACAGAAAGCCATGAGGGCCCACAGGTTTTGGCTGACCTAACTTGAAGTTTTGAAGTGGGTCCAAAACCATTGATGAAGGAATAACAATGCTCCTCCAATTGTTTTCTTACCCAGGTTTTGCTAGAGATAAGTTCCGATTCAAGAATGCCAGGATCGCTGCACCCAATTGTATACCTGTGGGTTATCGAGGTCACGCAAGAAGATCAAATACATCTTTGGTACACTATCAGTCTATCACCAGAGCTATCTGGAAAAACAATGGATCCAAGTAGGTCCAACACAAAAGCACATGTGTATCTTGCAATATACTCGGCTGTAGCTCCTTCGGTATTTCTATGTACTTCTCACGCAAGATCTTAAGACTAATTCGGTACTCGGATTGCTGTATGTACTCTTCCTGATTTGCGGTCCTACGCTTATTCTTCCTACAGCGTATCTTCTTCTTGAATTCAACATTGATTTCACCTTCACAACATTCTTCAATCAATTTGTCAAAATTCCCATCGCTCTTGCCAATAATAGGAGGACCAGTGATAGGTAGGCCCACAAGCAACTTACATTCTGCAATCATTTCTTTTCAAGTTAGCTAATTTTAATGAGATGTACTGAAAATGTAAATGGAAATAAGATGTATATTGCAAGATCAATAATTAACCTGCAAGGTCACCCCGACCTCCCCAATTGGTAAATGAAATGTATGTGTGTCTGGGTGCCAACACTGGTTTTGGGTTTGTACAAGTTAATTTCATCCGTCAGTATGTCTTAATTTTTATCAGTTAGTTATTTTATTTAAGAAAATTCAGCATGTTTTATAAACGTATATAACTTCAATTTGGACAGTCCTTTACAAATACTGCATTTGTAAAATTTAACAAAACATTTATCACAAAAAAAAAGGTACTCAATTGAAATCAGATCTGCCCTCTATAAAGTCCCTGACAATTGTTTTTTGAACTTTGAATTTAAAGCGGTTATTGACTAATGAGAAACATCTTGTATCCATATAATGGATGTCCATTGTAGACACAAGTGTTACATTGTGGATCTCATTTGTCACACCTCTAGTATCTACAATGGATATTCATTATATGGACACTAGGTCTTACTCCTAATGAGTATGTCGCAGGGGAGGTTTTTCTGGATAACTTACAAAGGTGCAATTTGTAGACTTTTTATCGTTCGGTTTAAGACTTGTTGACATGTTGAGTTTCATTCCATCAGTTGCTTTCGTTGTCCGTGGTACACAATTTTTCGTGTTGAGGTCAAAGAAGTTTAAGGTCTCGGCTAAATTTTTTTTTCTCAGTGGACCAGTTCAGGTTGGTTGAATATAGGGTCTCTCGACAGGCGAACACGGAACACTAACATAGTCAAATGGTTGTCAACTTGTCATGCATTGATATTTGGGTCCCGGTGTTCACAATAAATGTGTCCACGTATCCATAGTAATACAAATGTTGTGATAAGTATTATAAATTTTGAGATATATGTAGCAGAGGTGACAAAATTTGACCCGATCCGAGTTTTAAGAAAAGTTAAATTGACTTAAATCCGACCTGACCCGATCCAATAATCTGCCACCTCTATATATGTTTATAATATTTATATATTTGTAGATTTATAGACACTTAAAAATGATGGGACCAATTGAAAATTTTCTTAATATTTGTCTTCAACATCAAATGCCCAAAAGTGAAGTGTTTGGCCCATGCTGCAGAGTCAAGATCAATTAGAGGCGACAAAAGTCGGCAAACATGTAACGTTGTTGCTTTTGCAAATTGTGAAACAGAATTTTTTTTTTTTCTTTCTGAAAAGTAAACTGTGATACTGAAGATCTAACTTGAGGAGATACAATGCATCGAAAGCAATCAATCAGCCGGATACATTGCTATATTATCTCGTATCTTTGTATATTTCGTGAAATCATTCATAAATGTTTTTTCAACAATTAGAAAGTGCCACTGTGACTGGGATATATGATAAGAGTTATGTTACGGTGCACCGCAGTATAAAATGGAAATTTTGCACCACCGTTTCAAAAATCTCATAAACCGAACTTTCAATGCCAAATCTAATTGAACCAACACATTATTCATATTAAAATATGGTGGAATATCAATTTTTAGAATTTTTTAAATTTTTTTTGGATTTTTGAAAGATGGAACAAAAATAATAATAAAATAATACTATTTGGATATCAAAGAGTACCCATCTTTGAAAAATCTGAAAAATATAGTTAAAAATTCCCAAAAATTGTAAAATTTGGTACTTTGCATAATCTTAATATGCAGATTGTGTTGGACAAATCGGTTTGGTCATTTGACTTTTGGAAACAGAGATTCGATGGCAGTGCAAAAACTCGTTTTGCATCGCGGTGCACCATAACATAATTATGATACATACTATAGAGTTAGACTATTGTGAAAACGTTTGCATTCCGCTCTGAAATGCTAACGGTTCAAATTATGTCCTGTCACGTCCGAAATTTCGATTTATGGTTCCTGTTAAATTGATCATATGAAAAAACTAGGGTATACAAAAATTTTTCATTTTTGGAGTTTTTTAAGTATTAATTCCGGATTTTTTAAATTCATGTACAAACAAGCACTGTTTTATTGATATTTTAGAGTCATTTTAAAAATCTAAAACAAATATTTAAAAAGCTCCAAAAAATGGAAAATTTTTGTATCCCCTAATATTTTCATATGATCAATTTAACAGGAACCATAAATCGAAATTTCGGACGTGACATGATATAATTTGAACCGTTAGCATTTCAGAGCGGAATGCAAACGTTTTCATTTTTGAAGCTTTTTAAGTATATTAGTCTAGCAAACTTTTTTAATTAGTCTAGCTCCATACTATATTAAATGGGTAAAACAACTGTGAAAACATTTGTATTTCATTTTGAAATTTAACTACTCAAATTATATTTTGCCACGTCCCAAAATCTGATTTATGATTCTTATTAGATTCATAATATTAATATATTTGGGGATACAATTTTTTTTTAATTTTTTTTTACATTTATGTCAAATTTTTTACATTTTATGTACAAAAAGTGCTATTTTATTGATACTTTTATGGTCACTTGAAAAAATCCAAGACAAATACTTAAAAAACTCTAATAGTGAAAAAAAAATTATATCACTAGTATTTTTCATATTATGAAAAAAATGGAAACCATAAATAATATTTTGTGCACAACAAAGTATAATTTAAGTTGTTAACATCTCGGAGTGAATTGCAAACGTTTACATATTTGTATATTTGTTTAATTCATGTAAGTAAAATTTTTATCCACAATGATTCCTCATCTAGGGGTTCATGCTAATGCTGCCATACATGGCATGCAATATTCCATACTAGCTCTTGCCACACAAATTAATGTCTGAACCTGATTAGAAATTTTTTAATGATGCGAATATGAGATTAGTAAAATGCACGTGAAAATTAATTGGAGAAATATTTAATATGGGGTACTTGGTCACCGTTTAGATCGTAAATCTAAATTTAAATTGAGTCAAAAGCAAATTAACTTTTTATTAGAGAAATATTTATCAACTTTTACTTTCAGCAGTACTATCAAATAATTATACGATGAATACTAAAATGAACGTGAAAATTAATAGATCTTTTTTTTTTTTTCCATCTAAAGCCGGCCCACTCTTTTAAAATAGTGGACAACTAGGATCGAGGCCTCGCATTGCTTCGACAACATTTTGTTTGTTACATGGTATATTCAACTCTTACTATGTTTAAGGTTAGAAAAATATTGATATATAAGATAGATAAAAATACTGTGTGTAATTTTTTTTTTCTGATAATTATTCATAATTTTAATTTTTTTTTATTATATATAAATAAGTTGACATATCTTTGTTAACAGTTTCACTATTTAATGTAAATGTTTTCAACCGGTGTATATGTGTGCTTAACGAAGAAATAATTACATTTTTTAAAGTGTGCAACATTTGGGATGCATTACGTGTCACAAAAATTATACGACGAAAGAACCATCGTGCAATAAAATTTTTGACGCGGATGCCGAAATAGGATCTTCAACGTGAATCTCTTTGGTGCAAAGTTAGTTTTTACACATATACTGCTTAATTAATTATGTAAATTTGAAGATATCTCAAATACTCATACTTACTATTGATTATGTCAATATGGCATTCATTTAAATAAGAATTTAACTAATTGACAGATCACTAGGAATGAAAAACTAAGTAAACTATGAAATTTAGTTTTTTTTTTTTTTTGGTTATATGTGTTAGTGTGTTAGCTTGTTAAATTTTTTGTATAAGATGAAAGTAGTAGCATTTGAATAATTAGTGCTTAAGAAAGCTTTCAAGTTTTGACTATCTTGACTGTTAAACGATCATTATTGTCTTCAATTTTATAAATCATGCAAATATACCATAAGCAATACTCATAACTAATAGTCTTTCATTTCTAAAAAATATAAAAGAAAAATTAGAGGAATAGGAAGCGGCCGTCAACTATTTGAGATCGTAGTAACGGCCGAAATATGTAATAACTCTGTCACTAAATTTATTTTATTAACTTTGTTAAACTGCGTATATAACTCGATAAGATAATGTTTTTCGACAAATTTGGTTTAAATTTTGATTTTGAGTTCTGTTTATTTGATTTGATTTTATTATTTATATAAACTTTAAATTTATTTATCCTTTTTTAAATATATTTTTCAATTTTTAGAAATAAAAATTCATCAAATCTCTTTATTAATAGTTCATTAAAAAGATTTTTAATTTATTGTTAACAAAAATTAAGAAAAATTACAGAAATATGAAGTGACCGTTAACTTTTTGAGATCATAATAATGGTCGAAATATGTACTTACTCTGTCACTAACTTTTTTTCTAGAAACTTTTGTTAGATTATGTAAACAACTCGATATGATGATGTGTTTCAACAAATTTGTTTTTCGTTTTGATATTAAGTTAATGTTTGTTTAATTTTAGTTTATTATGTTTTTAAAACTTTAACTGTATTTTTTATTTTTATATAAATTCTTTTTTTAATTTTAGAATAAAAATTCATCAAGTTTTTTGGTTTACCATTTATTTAAAGATTGTTTTTAAATTTATTATAAATAAAAACTGAAAAACAAAAAAAAGTTAATATACAAAAAAAATTGCGGCTGGAGTTATGTCCAGCCGTATAAAGCCAAAAAAATTTTAAAATATGTTTTTTTATTTGAAAAGATTCCAGACAAACAAAAAACAGCGAAATCCACAGTACGATTATTCTGTGCTACCATCCGTATAACAAACACAGAAACAACTAATTTTGGATTTCCTCACACAAAACGATCACAGAAAATTCCGTAAAATAGTTTATGATGCTCATCTAGTACACGAAACATCGGAGCGAGTCACAAAGATAGACAATCTATACCCGGCCCATAATTTTACAGTAAGGCACGCGATACAGATGATCCGTTAAAACCAGAAAATTCGAGAGTTAATATTCGTGCAAATTCTGAAAAATGAAAACACTATCTACATGAAAACACTATCTCCCGGATAAAGTTAAGGGAGAAATATATCCGATTACATAGTAAATTGTTATGTTATTTATAGTATATTTATCGAGGCATAGCCGCATAGGAAATATAATAGGGGTAATGTCTCTGAACCCCCCTCATCTTTTCTGTTGTGACAAATGCCCTCCCAATATTTTTTTCTAGACAAACACCCCCCAACCTTTGATTTTGTGACAAACCAGCCCCCTCTCCCTGTTTTCCATCCAAGTTAGCTAACGCCGTTAACTTTAAAGCTGTTTTGATTTCTTTTCTTGTTTTTTTAATGTTTGTTGTTAATCTTTCTTACAGTACTACAATTAATATAATAAATAAAATACAACGTGACAATAAATAAAAAAAAAATGCTCTGATACATTACGAATTAATGTAAAAATGGTACTCCATATATAAAAGCGTTAACACTAAATAAGCAAAAATATAATAATTTAATTAGAAAAGAGTACATATCTTTTCTTTTAATCCCAAGGAGATGGCAAATATTAACCATCTTAACTAATATTCAACAAAATATTCAACAACTGCTGGTCTCTTTCAATCACGTTAAACTAAATGCATTGAATATTAAATTTGCTAACTACTAATAATTCCAAAAATGATATTTAATTGACCTCCTGCACTAGCAAACAACCCATACATCTTATCCGATTGCAGCACTTGAGCAAGAGTCTTATGGGATGCCAGTACTTGAGCCATTGATATTCGCCTAAATAATAACATAGTTTGGAGATTAGACATACAATTAATGTGGCCATATATATTTAATGTACATGTACTCATATAATTTGAAATTAAGTAAAAGTTAATATATGATATTACCTTCTTTCTTTTAGTTCTGGAATTGGATGCCCTGGCTGCAGCCTTCTTCAAATTGATTTTTTGTCTACGAAGGGCATAATCAGTGTTGGTTGGTTTCTTACATTTTTTTGAATTGTGTCCAAATTCTCGGCAGTTCCCACATCTAAATTTGGTACCCTCTGTACCAATCTTGTTCTTTTTAGCTATCTCCTCCAGCTCTTTTCTCCTTGCATGCTTTTTTGGTCTTCCAGGTTGCTTCCTATATGGAGGAGGTTTAATGGGTTCACCATTTGCTTGTGGCCACTCTGATGGTCCCGGCATAGAACTGATTGGGGTCGCATAAGCTCTTAAATAAGCTTCTTTACCGTAGCATTCATCTACATAGTCTTCAGGATTATGCCTATGATAAAAAATCGTTGCACAAGCATGATAACATGGAATTCCTGTAAGATCCCATTGCTTGCACCCACAACTCCGTTTCATTAAGTCTACAACAACCGTTTGACATGAAAAATTTCCAATATCGCCTTCAAATTTTGGATGTTCTGTAAAATCAACTTCAAAAGTACTACCTCCTCCCCAGTGCACTACACAATTCCTTGCAGCCACTTTAGCCTTTTCAATCTTCTTCAAGATGGCCGGGCATACTGAAACTTGGTAGGCTTGCATTCCATCTCTTTTGGATCGAATCCTCAGCATAAGCTGTCTTCTTATGCTCTCCAACATGAACAAAATTGGTTTTCGGCGAGCCTCTAAAATAGAAGAGTTGAATGATTCAGAAATATTGTTCAATAACATATCTGACTTCGGTTTGCTCGAGAATGTATGTCGAGACCACACTTCTGGATTGGCATTGACTAACCAATCATGTGCACCTTTACTCTTCTTTGCAATTTCTGCCATATATTCTTTGTAATTTCTGATGGTCCTTGTTCTTGCTGCAGCCCATATTAAATTTTTCAAAGTTTTACCTACATTTCAGATTAATTAAATAAATATGTGTACATCAATTTTCTGTTTTAGAATTTTGTGCTTATAAATAACATGTACCTGGATGAATGCCACTCAAATTATTGTACATATGTCGCACACAGTGTCTATGAGCTGCACCAGGAAGCACTACCTCAAAGGCATTCACCAATCCCTATAAATTTCATATTTTGTTATTGCTTACTAATTACAAACAATTGCAAATTTATAGCAATAAAATTGTGCAAAATTTTTAAAGTAGCCTAATATTTACCTTTTGCCGATCAGAAATAAAAGTCCATCCATGTTCTTCAACTGGTCCAATGTCTTCTATTAGTAGAGTTAAGAACCATATCCATGTTTCTTTAGTTTCTCCTTCAACGACAGCATATGCAATAGGAAACATATTTTCATTACCATCTTTGCCTACAGCCACCATTAGTTGGCCACTGGTATGCCCTTTCAAATGGCACGCATCAACTCCGATGATAGGCCTACAACCTTGCAAGAAACCTGTTTTGCAAGCTGCAAGACATATGTAACATCTTTTGAAGACTGAGTTGTCGGTTTCCACCTTTGCAGTTGTCCTGGATTCCAATGGATCAAAGCCTCACAATAATTTCTTATATGAAGATATTGCTCCTTCTCTTCACCTTCAATCATTCTTAGTGCCATCTGTTTGGCCCGATAACACTGTCGTAAGCTTACACCAATGCCATGCTTCTTTAGCACCAATGCTTTAAGGGCATCAACCTTTATCTCCGGACTGATTTTTATAAGATCAAAATTTTGCAAGCAAATCCACTTGTAACCTACTTTAGAATGTTGGTAAACTCTACCACATCTATGCTTCCCATCCAACTTCTTAATTTGAAAGTAGTTCTTGTCATTGGACCATGATGCATAGACATAATACCCACAATCAGATTTGCACTTTGCTGACACTTTCTGCCCATCATTTTTGACAAATTTATAATCACATCCATTACTCACATGAAACTCCTTTAAGGCTTTTCGGAACACAACTGGAGAGGTAAACCACATTCCCAAACTGAGTTTAATGGGGCTTCCAAAATCTAGTTGTTCATTAAACACCGGATATTTTGGTACATCCACTTCTTCAGAATCACACAAGCTCCTTAGTTCATCACTATCAGAATTTTCCTCCTCACAATCAATTTCCCATTTCTCAAGAATGCCATCTTCTGTTAATGTTGTACAATATAAAAAATCAGTCACATAAATCAAAATATCAAAGCATTACTTTGAATATATGTAAAGCAAATCATTAAGTTTCTGAATAATATATACAGATTCAACTAACTACCTGGCCTTAATGATTTAAGAGATAAATTATCATTGATAAACCAATCTTTGAGTTCTTCATTGATATTCAAGTCAATGTTAGCAGCAAATAAATCATCATCTTCCTCATGATCCGTTTCTTCTAAGTCACTCATGTATTTACTTTCATCTTATTTGGTATCTTCACTATCACTTTGAATTTCCATTTCATTCTCCTCTGAATAAGCCTTCTTCACACTCTCGTTTTCAGGTTCTATCAACAGATTTGCAAAAACCTCAACTACTTGGCCATTCTGTTCTGCAACAACAATCATGTCTAAGAATTCTTTATCGTTTGACAAAGGCTTAATTCCCTCAATGAAGGTATTATGAGGAAGCTTGTAGGACAATGTAATCGTGTCCAAATAACCCAACTCCTTGCATAATCCAACTAGCTCTTCAATCGATAGAGTATCAGTATCTACATTTTCTTGTGTCAAGACATGACCACCTTCATATCTTGTACAAGAAAAATTGAAGGAACCTCCACAATGTAGTATTACTTTGATATTCCCCATGTTGTACCTAAAAAAAAAAAATAATTTGAAGTTCCTAATTTACAACAAAAGTAAACAAGATGTTTGTGGCCACTTAGGATATCTATAGCAAAACATAGAAATGTTGACAATACAACTCAGTACATCCCTTTAGTTTCATTTCTATTCTTTGTATGTACATACTTTCTTTCAATAAATGAAAACTCTGGCTGGTTGTTAGTTGTTACCCCCCGGACCCACACCCCCCCCCCCCCCCCCCCCCCCCGCCCCCGCCAAAAAAAAAAAAAAAAATCCTAATTTAAGTATCTACGAAGTCACTAAATTTGGTACATAGAATTTCGATAAAAAAGACCTTTAAATTTTATCCAGAGTGCTTGATACTAATTGTAAGTAAAATATTTATTGAATAAAATAAGTAACCAATTCTTATGTGGTCCATGTGTCCAGAAGTGAACAAAAGAGTGAAGAAATTGACAAATCTAATTAATGCTCCGTCAAATTCTTTAACAAGGCCAAGACAAGTAATCAAATATTTTGCACCAAAGAGAAGAAAACGAATTGCAAAGTCATACTAACCTTTTAGAGTCAAGTAGATTGCAATTTTTCTGAGGATATCAAACCTTTCGTCTTCACGGATGAACCCTAGAATCGTTCCCCTTTTTGTTTGAGCGATTATATTTCATTTTATCTTTCTATCTTTCTGTCTATTCGACTTCTCTTAATTTTTTTTTTCTTTAAGACAACGGGGCACTAACAGAGTACAACGTGACTACAGAGTAGATAACGGTGTTAGCTAACTTGGATGGAAAACAGGGAGAGGGGGCTGGTTTGTCACAAAATCAAAGATTGGGGGGGTGTTTGTCTAGAAAAAAAGATTGGGAGGACATTTGTCACAACAGAAAAGATCAGGCGGTCCAAAGACATTACCCCTCGAATTTAAGTAGTAGGAGCTGAGTCCACGTTTAATTAGAGTAAGTGCTCTGAGCCTTCTCTGTTGGTAAATGCAGCGATTAAAGCCCCACGAGTCCGTGACATAGCCACAGTCACTTTTTCAGAATTGATTCCTTGCAGTTATTGGAATGCGGAATCCTTTTCTTTCAAGTCCGGACATTACTATTAAACCCTTTTGAATTGAGTTTTCTTTGTTTGAATTACAACCAGGCCCGAAGGCAAGCAACCGCACAACACAAGTTACATATCAGTATATCACCAATTTTGCCTAAATCCTAGCGTATCTACTTTCGGTGTCCGTATTTCAGTAGTCGAAGTATTTAAAACTACTGAAGAGAAAGAAAACCAAAATAAAGGGTCTTTTTTTTTTTTAGTTAAACAAAAATAAAGGGTCAATTGAATAGGGTAGTTGGGTCAGTCAAAAAGTATTCTGAGCCTTCTCTGTTTTCTTTTTTTTTTTATTTGAAAACCTGAGCCTTCTCTCCTTTTCTGAAATCCGACCCTTCTCTGTTGATAGATGTAGCAATTTTTTTTTTTGAAGGAAAGGCCGACTTATATATAGTTCCTAAATTGGTAATATGTGGGCCTCCATAAATAGTATCGGTGGGGCCCATGAACAGTGCTTTATGAACAGTGACTATTTTTTTTTTAAAAAAGAATGATCCATTGGTTATTGATCGTTGGATCTTGATCGCATGGGGTCTAGATAGTTTTGCTGGTATTGTTTCAAACTTGTAGACAATTTTTTTTTAAGATTATAGAGTGATATTGTTTCAAATTTCATTGAATTTGAAAATTTGGAAAATTATTCCCTGTTTTAATTAAGTTAACCAATTGATGTCATTCTCTTATGTTCTTTCCAAATTGTACTGTTAAATGGGTACTTACCTAACCATGGTAGATTGTTTTTTTTCTATTGCTTAAGATATTGTAATGTTGTATATATTAAACATTTTATTTGGGTTAGACGAGCTTAATATTTTGCAATGTTGTTAACATACATGTAAAGATGAACAATACATGATTCACTTTATTTGAGCAACTTAGAATTAATTCCATTTTGGATATTGTTTCTTCCAAAATTGCGTTCCACTTTTTTTTTTCTTTTCTTTTGCTTTTTTTTTTCCTTTTTGGTATTGTTAAGTTTGCTATGTACCGCAATTTGAATGAACAATAAAGTATGCTCGCATAGCACAGACATAGGTGGCCGAAAGTGGCTTCTTCTTTTTTTTTTTTCAAATCCTCTTATACTCTAGAATACCTGTGAGCTCCTGTGAGCTTTGAGATCCAATACTATTTATCTCCATGATTTATCTACCTACTATGCATCAGCCCTTTAACAGTTCTAACTCAGTTTGGTTTTCTGGTTGAAATTTGAAAAATCATGTAATTTCACAGAAAATTTAGAAAAATGTAAAATTTGGTCAGGACCCTTCTTGAGGTGTTATTTGCATGCCCTGAGAGTTTGAGAATAATTGGGTAACCATAATTACTAAACTCGTCACCTTTCAGAATCATGGTCATTTTACTAAACTCGCGCCAATATATTTTGCTAGATCGGGTAAACCGAACAAACTGAAAAGTACAAAATATAATGAATAAATGTACTAAATTTAATATATATGTTTGATATTCAATATAATTATATCAAGATTATTATAATATTTTTATTTTGTATATTCTTTTACTCATTTGTTTTATTTATTTACACTATTTTTTTTTTTTCATCTTAACAATGAAGCATTTCAAAAATTTATTAAAATTCATAAAAAATCTTTAAAATCTTAAAAATAATTTATGGATGTATTACTTAACTTGTAGTTTGATAGTGTCAAATTTCAATCAATATGAATATCGTTTGATGGCTTATCAAAATTTTGTATATTTTTTAACGGTTGTATTTGACGATCTTTGAAGAGCTATCAAATATAACTTAAATTAAATATAATCAGAAATATAATTAATTTATAAGTTAAGAAATACTTCCATAAATTTTTTTCTATTTTTGAGAATTTATATGATTTTTTACAATTTTTTAAAATATCAAATTGTCAAGATTATCAATATAAGAATTGTTAATGGATCCAACATATCACCGTTATATATGTTGGTACGTATTTTTGGATCAAGTCAGTGCCTAGACACGGCCTGGCACTGTCCTTGGTTCCGCCTTTGGCACATGCCATAGGAGTAGTGGAAGTTATGTTTAGTTTTTTTTGTTATGCTTTAAATATTGTATGTTTTTTAATTAGTAGTATGTATGAAGTTGTTGTTTCTCAAAAATCCACTCTCTTCTATTCTATTACTGGTAAAAGCGGCCAACATTCACTCTGGTTGACGAGAAAATAGTGAACGATTTGCAAAAGCTCGGAAATATAAAAACCGCCAATGCAGAAGAATCTGAATTGAAACGACAACGGCTACAACCTCTTTTTGAAATGGAGGATCGAGCAGATGAAGGAGCAGGATATAGATGCTAGAATAGAAATTGCCACGAGAATGTTAAAAGAACTTAAAGACAAGATTGCAGCACAAGAATCAATTTGAAAGGAAGGAAGAGTATATATATAATATATGGCCTGCAAAGTTGTTATATTACCAGCTTTATGAATTGCCGGGGCACCTTCAGGACTAGAGACACCGATACCCGATCCAACCCAATATGCATGGCTCCATGCTAAGATGGTATCCAATGTTTGAACATTGACTTTGATTGTTTACTGTGATCTTATGTAGGTCCAACAAAAAAAAAAAAAAAAAAAAAAATCACAACGCTTAGTTTTTTTGGGCTTTTTTTTCTGCACAGAATATTGGGCTTATACGGGTCTTCTTATTATTTCAAATTACTTCCAAGAAGAGCCCACAAAAATATTGTCAGTGTGATTGTAAATATTTTGCTATGTAAAGGCCTACCAACAAAAGAAATAAAGGTAAATTGAAAAGCTAGTTAGGTCGTTGCTCAGCCCACATCTATTAGCTTTCAGAGTAATCTAGCCTTCTTTGTGATAAGAGTCGTATCTACCGTCTCCATATATGGACAATCAATAGAAGTTACAAAGTTGTATGACCAATAAAACTATGTAGACCTCAATATAATAACTTGTGTCACACATGTAACTCTATGGACAGTCCGTGTATAGACGAAAGTTCTAATGAGCTCAGTGGGACAGCTGCTGAAACTCATTCTATGATGTATGATGTATCGTGATGGAAATTTTGAAATTTCGCTATATAAATTCAGCATAATAGAAAAGCCAAATGTGCAAAAACTGGTTTTGAAGAAGTAAACCATGAATGTCCATATCATAATACAAATCCGCCACCTGAGAGTAGTAAAGACTATTGAATTCATAGAGCTTCAATTTATAATGTTTTTTTTTCTCTGACTTGGATAATATATTTTAAACACTCGAATATTATTGTCAAAAATTAAGAGGAACAAAACTATAAAATGAATTTTGTTCTTGTCCTTGGTAATCAAATCGATTCCTTCCTTTTATGAAATAATTCCCAACCAGCTAACTATAAAGTGATAATAGCAGTGAAAGTGCGATCGATGGATACAGACAGCATGAATTCATATCTCCTGTTTGTCCAATTTGGTCCGTTGGATCAAAATCAACGGATGAGATTAATTATAAAAAAGCCCCTATAATCTTAAGTGGGCCGATCGGGCCCGTCCGTTTTGATCCAATGGTCCAAATTGGACAAACAGGGTCCTGTTCTTCTCAAAGAATAACAGCAGATACGGACTCCAGACAGCATAATTTTTTTTTTTTTGAGGGAAACAGCATAATTCCATTTCCCAAAAGAAAGTTGTGTGCCAATTGCAACAACTACATCTCATATTTGATACGCCCATAGCATTGCCATGTTCGTTCTTTCTAGTTGCCGCAGAAAAAAGTAGTCGCTTCTGGTTTTACTGCTACATTATTGACATAAAGAAAAAGAAAGAAAAAAAAAAAAAAAAGAAACTGCTACATTGCATTTTATCAGCCAAATACTGCATGTGCAGCATTGCCCGGCGCCTGTCTTGTTAACCCACGATTCCATTTAAGTTTTGACTCCAGGTTCTCTTATATATATACTGCCATCTTCAACTTCATACGGGGGGAGGTGTGCATTGTTTATTTGAATTCATGTCTCCTGTTATCCTAAATAAGATAACAGGACCTTGTTATTCTATGCTTGGCCGTCGGATTAAGATCAATGGATCAGATTTATTTAAAAAAGGCTCCCTATTATCTAAACTGGGCTGATCTGGTTCGTATGTTTCGATCTACACTGCCTAAAAATAATAATCACGATAATTTTAGATATTTCTTTTGCGGCGTAAATTCGGTAACTCTGCGCCTTGACTGCTGACTAGTGACATGTATGGTACGCTAATAACAATGTCTCGACCAATAGTTAATCTCAATATGATCAATTAATTGGTATTTTCAAAGTCTTCGGTACACGAATACTCTCAATACGACAATTCGATTTGGTTCACAAATTAAAAGCATGTATATATGGTTCAATTTTCTTCCTATCAAACCATTCAACTATATATCCATTATCAAACTCTTATCCCCGGGTCATCTCGCGTTCGGGTTCAGATCAGTCTGACTTTTTTTGAAACTCGGGTCAGGTCTGGTCAGATTTTGCACCTCTATTCCTGGGTCATCTCGGGTTCGGGTCAGTTTGATTTTTTCTGAAACTCAAGTCGGGTCGGGTTGGTTCAGGTCGAGCGGGTTTTTCGGGCCGGTCAGATTTTGTCACCTCTAAAATTTGTAACTCTGGTATCAAATTATGTAACACTGCACTCAAATTTTATAACAACGTAGACACTTATATTGTACACCAGATATGACCCATATATATGATACATGGCATGGCAATATGGCATGCGATCTTCCATACTAGCTTTTGCCACAAAATTAAAGTCTAACCTGATTAGAATATTCTTACATATATTTAGAAATATAAGGCTCTTATTACTATATATATTACTAAGGAGTAGCCTTGATGCTTCACTACGAGATACTTGGTTAATTATATCGTAAATCAAAATTTAAATTGAAGTAACAGCAAATCTAACTTTTTCTTAGAGTAAAATATTTACCAACGTTTAGTTTCAACTTTCAACAATATATACTACTTCTTTGAAAGTATCAAATAATTATACGATGAATACTACAATTAATTATACGATAAATACAACAACTCACGTGAAAATTAATGTACATATTTTTTCGATCCACCTACTCCTTTGAAAGTAGTGAATAAATATATCTTCTGTTATTTATTTTGATGGAAGCATAGCCGCATAGGAAATATAAACTGCAATCCGATCCAAGTTCCCACGACCAAAAAACAAATAGAAAAGGGTCAAAGCTTGTCAGACGTCAGTAGGGTCTGCTTTTGGACCTAACTAGTCGTCTAGAGATTTAAAAAAAAAAAAAAAAAAACCAGTCGCCTGGTCCCAATGGATAAATATCTGCTGCTTTTCCGAGAAGAGAAGAAAAGCAGGATCTGCTTTTTCCGATCGAATGGTCTAGATCAGTTGTCGCACCAATCTCAAAGTACTTTAGTTTTTATTGTACCGATCTCGAATGTACTTTGGTGTTTCTCAGCCGTCGGATCAAGAGAAACAGGCCCTGCTTTTCTTTTTTGAAAAGCAGGTGATACCGATCCATTCCGGATATAAGATGATAACGGTGATGTGCACTAATTAGATGCAGTGATTTTTCTCGTAATAGACAAAAGAAAATTCAATCACATCATCACAATAAAAATAAAACAGAGAGAGACGTTGGCAGTGCGCTGCAATTTCCAACGATAATTTCGTGTACATAATCTTTATTAAAGGGGCCCCTTAATAAAGTGGAGGGGTACTCCAGTATGGGACCCAAGCTAACATGGTATCCAATGTATGACTTTGACCGTTTAAGGAACGTATTAGTGATTTAAAGACGGTCCGGGTAGATCCGGGTGGTCCAAACCCGTCCCGGTTTACAGGTTTTCTGGTCTTCGGGTTTTTCCGGTTTATGGGTTTTCCCGGTTCAGGAAACCTTGAGAAAAATATTTGGGGGATGGAGATTAGACCTAGCTTAGAACTGTTCCTCCCAGGTTGCTCGAGTTCTACGGGTTGGATTGCCCGGGTTGTTCTGGTTATATCTTATATGGCAAAAAAAAAAGCTTCAAAACAAAAAAAGAAGCTACAGAAATATATAAAAATATATTATACTTATTTTATGCTACAAAATTCGAAAAAATTACTTTAAAAAATCAGAAAATTAAAAAAATATTTATTTTAAACTGAAATATATATATTTAATACTAAAAATTTATTTGTTTTAAACAAAAATATATATATTTTATACTATACTAATCATATTTGAAAAATAAAAGTTAATCTCTTTTAAATTTTGGGTTTGGGATCAGCTATATTACTAATACATACGGGATCAGCTATATTTTTTTATTACTAAAATTTATTTCGCTCGGGTCGGGTCTTCTCGAAAAATTTTTTGTGGGTTGGATTCCTTTTCTTGTGAAAGTGTTTTTTAATTTATTTTTATTTTTTTGAGATGTTTCATGTTTTCATGATTTTATTAAACTAATGAAATATCTGTTGAAGACGAATTTTACAATAATTAAAGCTTAAACATATAAAACGCTTACACATTTAAAACATAAAGCAATGAAATGCGCTCCACATCACACAAAATTCATTCAAATTTACTTTATACTTGAGCCGGTACCGAGTTTGGCAATTTTAAGTCTGAATTTTCATTACTTTACACTTGAGCCAATACAATCTTTTTTTTTTTTTTTGAACATCAACAGCCCTTAGACAACTTTACTTCATTAAGAATCACGATTACATATGATATTTCCTAAACTTAGACAAAATCAACTTAGAAACCTCTGAGCAGTAGCTTGCCTTCTGGTTCTGGGTATAGAAAAAAAATGAAAACGAAAATAAAAGCAAAATGCAGGGTACCAAAAAAGAGAATTTGACTAGGAAAGCATCCCATGCGGTCTCATGCACGAGGCTACACGCCTACACTGTGAGCACGTCTTCCTTCCTTCAGTATACTATCCTTCTTTCCCTTTCTGAGGTCTCCACCGGTGAAATCGTATACAACAAACCCCATACCTGAGTTCGTATCTTGCATATGCATCCTGATATGTACGACCTTTCTGTTCCCGCAAACCAATACAGCGGTCCGTCAGATCAGCATGCATATGCAAGATACAAAGTCAGGTTGTGTGGTCTGCCAGATCTTAAAATATCCTCGATTGCTTCTTCAACATGGGTAGTGTTCTCTTCAAATTCTCATTGTCATTACTAATTTGTAAACTTTCATTTTTTCTTTGTTTTTTTTGCAGAGAATTGGCTTGGATCAAATTGAAGTTTAGTTTAATTTTAGTTGAGGTTTACTTCTAGTGTAGTTAAATTTAATTGATATTTTAAGGTTCCTTTGATTATTGATTTGATTGTAGTTTTTTGGTGCTATATCTGGCTCGATCTTTCTCTCTTTATTACCTGTTGAATCAAATTGACTTTAATTTTTATTTCTACCATCTCATTACTAAGTGGGATTAATAACATCTCAAGATTCTTGCAGGCTCGCATCTCCAAACGATCCAACGGCCCATATACTTCATGGCACTGTGCCTTAAGGCAGAGGATCTGAAATCGATCATCCCAATATGGCTCCATGCTAAGAATAAGATGGTATCCGCGCTGAAATCAGCTGAGATCCAAATCGGATCTCAGGGTCCTGAGATCTCGATCCGACGGTTTTCAGGGACTCCGAGATCCGGACTTAACAGATACGGGCCCTGAGAACCGTCGGATCAGGATCTCAGGGTCCTGAGATCCGATTTGGATCTCAGCAGATACGGACTCAATCCAATGTTTGAACATTGATTTGATTGTTTTGTATGATGTAGGTCCCACAAAATATAAAAAAAATATCACAACGCTTAGTAATTTGGGCTAGGGGTGTACAACGGGCGGGTTAACGCTATTTTATCAAAATTTGAACCCAACCCGATTATACCGGGTTATGAAATATTGTTACTCAACCCACCCGTAACCCAACCCAACCCGACTACTTTTTTATGTACGGGTTTTTGCGGGTTGTACGGGTTACGCGGGTTAAACGTGTTATAGTTTCGGTAAAACTATTAATCATCTAATTTTTACTTTTGTATAATATTGAACATGTTAATGGTGATTTATAACTTGATGATAATATATTTTGGATAACTTAAGTAATATAAAGATAATTTAATATTAAACATAAATTAGGAATTATATATAGAGTACTCATTATATATTTATTCCCTAAATTTCATATTAGAAACATAGAACAAGCATATAAAGTTGCAAAAAAATAGTTCGACATAATAAGCATTAACCCAAAAAAATCATAAAAATTTTATATTGATCTTAAATAAGAATTAATTCTTAAATTATTGACTCATTATTTATCTTTTTAATAAATTGTATATGTAAGTTTGTATAAAATTATAATTTATAACTAGTTGCGGGCGGGTCCGGGTTAGACGGGTTTCTAAATGCTCAATCCGTAACCCAACCCGGCATAACGGGTTAGTCAAAATTACAACCCGACCCAACCCGGTAATATCTCTAACCCGGTAAAAAACGGGTCGGGTCGGGTGGGTCGGACGGGTCGGCCGGGTTGACGGGTTTTTTGTACACCCCTAATTTGGGCTTTCTTTTTGCTGCACATAATATTGGGCTTATATGGGTCTTCTTATTATTTCAGAGCCCACAAAAATATCGTCATTGTGATCGTAAATATTTTGCTATGTAAAGGCCGACCAAGAAAAATTTTCTTTTATTTGAAATGATATCATGAAAAGAAATTCAACCGGTGAAAATGACAAAAGAAACAAAGGGTAAATTGAAGTGCTTGTTAGGTCGTTGCTCAGCCCGCGAGCTGTCACAGTCGGTTTTTTTGAAAAAATGGGTAAGTCTCGTTATAATTGATTCCTCATTAAAATTTTGAACTCATTTTCAAGTATGTCCGCCCCAATCCGGTTTTTAGCAGGTTAAACATGTTATTAGGTTCGGTCGGGTCGTAAGATTGACTAATTTGTTATGTTGGATTGGTTCATGGGTTAAGCATCTTGATACGCGTCCAATCTAGACCGCTCGCACCGAATTCAATTCCGTTGTTATTCAAATTTGGATAAAAGGACTCTGTTATCCAAATATGGGCTGTTGGATCAAAATCAACGGATGAAATTAATTGTGAAAAAGGCCCCCTATAATCTTAATTGGGTCGATCGGACCGTCCATTTTGATCTAACGGTCTATATTGGACAAACAGGACCTGTTATTCTCAAAGAATAACAACAGATTCGGACTCCGCTCGCACCTAGTGGAACTCCATTCTTTTATTTTGAGAATGTCTGTATGATGTGATGTCTGTATGTCTGTATGATGTGATTTCTCAAAAAAAAAAAAAGTGGAACTCATTCTCTGGTGTATATCTGTATGATGTGATGTCTCGGGATGGAAAGTTTGAAATTGCAATATTAATTCAGAACAATACAATGAATATGGCTATTGTACTGTTAATATTAATAGTACAAATTGCTCCGTACTATTCGCCGTATCTCTAATTTCAAAATATAAATAGTCGATATAAACTGTTTATTATAATCTTTATATCCAATTTAACTTGTAAAACAAATTTTAAAATTTTTAGTAACTTTTTACTATTTTTAAGATATTTTCAAATGTCACTTGATTAAAACAATTATGAGTCATTTAAATAGGCAACATTTTAAAATATCTAAAAAAAATATCAAACAAGTTTCAAAAAATATAAAATTTGGTTTAGAAGTAAAACTATATATGAACATAATAATGACCGGTTTGGATTGACTATTAATATTTTAAAATTAGAGATATTAATCAATAGTACAGAGCAATCCGTAATAGTATAATAACCCCACTCCAATAGAAAAGTCAAATGTGCAAAAACTGGTTTTGAAGAAGTAAACCATGAATGTCCATATCATAATACAAATCCGCCACCTGAGAGTAGTAAAGACTACTGAATTCATGGAGAAATCCTTCATTAAATTAATTAAAAAAAAAAAAGACGGACTTGGTTCTCTCTGAATAAAAGCTTTAATTTATGATGTTTTTTTTTTTCTCTGATTTGGATAATTTATTTTAAACACTCGAATATTATTGTCAAAAATTAAGAGGAACAAAACTATAAAATGAATTTTGTTCTTGTTCTTGGTAATCAAATCAATTCCTTCCTTTTAAGAAATAATTCCCAACCAGCTAACTATTAAGTGATAGTAGCAGTGAAAGTGCGATCGATACAGCATAATTCCATTTCCCAAATGAAAGTTGTGCCAATTGCAGCATCTCATATTTGATACGCCCATAGCATTGGCATGTTCGTTCTTTCTGGTTGCCGCAGAAAAAATGTAGTCGCTGCTGGTTTCACTGCTACAACATTATTGGAGGGAAAAAAAGAAGAAGAAAAAAAGACACTGCTGCATTGCATTATGATCTTTTTTTTATTTAAATTTTTTTTAAAAAAAAGACACTGCTGCATTGCATTATGATCAGCCAAATATACTGATACATGTGCATTGCCTGGCGAAGCGTGCTGTCATGTTACCCCACTATTCCATTTAAGTTTGACTCTAGGTCTAGGATCTCTTATAGTTATATATACTGCCATCTGTAACTTCACAGGGGAGGCATGCATTGTCTGTTTATTTCGCCGATTAAAGTTCCTGTGGGCCAAAAAATAATTATCACGATAATGGGTATTTTTCTTTTACATTATTTTTTGTTTAAATTAAAAAAAATAAAGAAACAAATCAACAATTAATATTAGCGAAACATCTTGCGTCCATAGAGTGGACATTCCATAGTCACATTATGTGAGTGATGGTGTTACAACTGAGATCCAGTTGGTCCCATTTGTCAATGGTGTTGTCACGTTCTATGGACGTCCACTTTATAGACGGTAGGTCGAACCCTTAATATTATTCTTGGTTATCATAAATAGAGGAACAATTAATACTTTATTTTGATTGTGAGAAAAGACTCTTCACATTTACAATAAAAAAAATCAGAACCGTTAAATTTTTATCAAATGGTTTACGATAGATGTTGATATAGTATAGCGGAAAATCTTGGAAGCGCCCCTTTCTAGAGCATAAATTATTCGTTACATAGTAGAGCTCTGGTCCAAAGCTTGTGTTTGATAAATATTTCACTAAAAATCAATATTTTACGGTTCAATTAATCAGCATATACATAATATGTACTTAAAATGAAAATTCAAATTAAAAAATAGAATTTTAGTGTATATGTAGTTAATTGCTAAGTAAAGTAGGCAAACTCTCGATCTAGAGTATTTTGCCTTAGACCAAGTGATTATAGCTATAAGCTATCTCTCTTGTATCTCATATATCCTCAGATAAATATGGGCTTCGTGGGGTCGAGATCCAGTGGTCTTGGGAATCGAGAGCAAGACCCTACTCTTAAGATTTAATGATGGAGATCAACTAAGGACTGAGGTGATGTAGTCGGTTGATACCGACCGTTAGATCTTAAGAGTACGGTCTTGCTCGTGGCTAATTCTCACCGACTTAGTGTAACCCAACCGGATTCGGACTTGCATAGATCTCGGTGCAATCAAACCTTAACCAGGCGCGTTATAGAGTACTCTAGAAGATGTAAATTAGGCTGCCAATGCGCCAACCACGTGTCCGCAGGTCGGGAACATATCATTACATCAATATCAAATATACTTTTTTATTATATAAAACAATAATTTACTTATAGAATAAGGATTAAGGACGTAATATACATTTAAAAAATTAGACCAGAATCAAGTGTCCCCCAAGTCAAGAGTCTCCCATTACTAAATGCATTGCATATCTTAATATTATACATACACTTGCTTATAAGGATTAATTATATGCTAATTGCCGATTAAATGCGGCGTGAATTCGGTAACTCTGCGCCTTGACTGCTGACTAGTTGACATACATGCTAATAACAATGTCTCGATTCATAGTTAATCTCAATATGACCAATTAATTGGTATTTTTCAAAGTCTTCGGTACATGAATATATACTCTCAATACGACAATTCGATCTGGTTCACTAACTCCTTTCATATCAAATCAAATCATTCAACTATATATCCATATTATGAATGCTAATTAATTTTCAGTTCTTGAAGTTTAATTTGAACTAACAATTTTCAGCTTGTTAATTATCCTCCAACTCCAAATTAACTCTCAAGTTCTCTCTATTTTTTTCTTCTCCCTTGAAAGTCAAGTCAAGTTAATTTATATACATACACTCTCTAGCTAGCTAGTACGTGTTTGCCAAAGATGAAAGTCAGCAAGTGCAGGAGTTATACATTCACACACATTCTACCACACATGACAGCAACAGAAGATCCTCAAAATACCACTGTGGCTTTCGAATCCACGAATCCTCAATGACATCATCACAGTGACGTCAGCACACCTACCATTAAGAGTCGTGTATTTCTCTATAATTGTTTGGTGCTTGTGCTTCCTTCTCGACTCTTCACATTTCACACTTAATTCCTCAAACCCTGAGAGGGAATTAAATTCCAACAAGAAAAGCAAACCTAATTACCAACAATGGATCAGGAGCAGCGACATGCGAACGGCACCAAGGCGGAGGCGACGACACCGGGGGTTGCACTCCCCAAATTGGCCAACAAGAGATCGCGGGGCAGCAGCGAGAGGACCGTGAACGACGACGAGGTCGACGAGTTCTTTGCGATCCTGAAGAGACTGCAGGAGGTGAAGAGGTTGAAGAATGGCGTGAGCAATTCCGGTAATGATAGCGACACGAAGAGTACTCGACGGTGCGGGGCAACGTGGCAGCCGGTGTTCATGTTAGACGACTTCAAGGACGTGTCGGGCGGTAAAGATCGGATCAGGCGGTGCAATGATAACACCGGCAATGCGCGGGACGATGTCGAAGACGACGGGAATGAGGTGGCTTCGAGAAGCTTCGATCTGAATGCGGAGCCGGAAGTCGATCGATCCGACGAACTGCTAATTAATTAAGATCGGTTTAATTAATTATATGAATTTTTATGATATAATTAAGTAGTATATACAGTAGCATATTAATATTAATTGTTCTGATTTTATATAATTACGGAAGTAAATGGAATGCTTCTATAATAGATGGATGATCTCTTTAGTTTGTTGTTTACATGTAATTCTTCCTTTGTTCTTTTTCTTTTTCTACTTTTTTTTTTGTTGTTTTAGTGGTTGATGATATGGTATGGTAGATCTGATCAACTAATGTCTAATTAATTATTTTTAGTTTTAGGATCGTAGTAGATCCAATTAATTAGTTGATGCATGTAGATTATTTTTCCATCTATGATGAGAAATTAGTTTGAAGATCTAATCTCATCTCATCTACTTCTGTTCAATGCCATTGCCAGTGCTCCACCAGTTGTCTAAGAATTAATAAGAAATTTATTGTAGATAATCTACAGCGACCTATTCATGCGGCTAATAAAAGGATGTATGAATGAATATTTGCATGTGATATGCTATCAATAACTTGGCTAATTAAATTATTGTTTTTGTTTGTTTTAAAAATTAAGCTGATAAGATGATTATGATAATTAATGTTGTACTTATGGCATACTCATATCATACTGCTCGTAATAATAAATGTTGCAAGCAAAATGCGAAATTACATAATGCAAGATGGAAAATTTTAGAACTAATTATTCAACTTAACATTAAATAGTAGGAGTTCAATTATTATTGATATAATTATCCAAGTTAACATCAACATAACATGCTAACTATATGTTGATGTTATGTTGAATTTTTACAATTAATATGTTAGGTTGAATAATTAGTTTTTTTTTTCTATATTAAGCACAATACATATCAAGTTGAATGATTGTTGATATAATTATTCACTTATAAGTTGATTTAAGTTGAGTACTTAGCATAGTAAGTTGGAGTTAGACTATTATACTAACGTTAGTATTTCGGAATACAAAACTTTTTTATTTTTAGAGTTTTCTAAGTATTTGTTTTGAATTTTAGAAAGTAGCTCATAAATATTAATAAAATATTGATGTTTGTACATGCTATTTTAAAAAATGCAAAACACAAACTTAGACTCTAAAAACGAAAATTTTTTGTACTCCCTAATATTTTAATATAAAGAATTTATTAAGCACCATAAATCGTGATTTCGGACACGATAACATAAAATTTGAAGTGTTAGCATTTCAGATAATAGTCTAGCTCTAGTAAGTTAAAAAATTGGTTCATTTGACCTAGTTGATTATAGGAATTAAGTTATAATTTAGGGTCTTAAAAATTTGTAGGAATCCATAATTTTGTATAGAGAAATTCTATTCTATCTAAAAAAGGACCACTTGGTTTCGCATTAGGCAAGTCAATAACTTGTGTGTTGAAATTTCATGATCACAGCCAACTAATTTTAAAAAAATAGATGAATTGTGGGAGTAAAATTCTAATAATTAGGGTAAGTGCTTGCACTTCGTAGTGGGATTGTATTATTTATGAATTCATGTTAATAAGATTTTTTATATTGGCATTTGAAATAGAGATATACATATTTTAACTAATTATATGTAGAAAGTATATTAAGAAAAACGGTTGAGAAGTCTTACCTAAGAGGTCAACATAAAAATTCTCTTACTCTCAATCAAAAGTGTCTATCTCATTTAGTAGTTACCTCAAAAAAAAAAAAAGAAATATAATTTTTTAGTAAAAAAAAGAAGCCTAAATGTATTTTATGAAAAATAGAAAAAAAGAACTTGCACTTTTACCGACACTATAAAAACTCGATTGTACAAGTAAAATAAGAATGAAAGTAGAAAATGGTGAAAATAGGTTCTAGTTAATCATTTATATTTTTATTTTTATTTGGTTTAAATTATACACAATCGACCTAATAATAGTATGTTAGTGCATTATCATACTGAATACATGTTGACGCTGTCTGATCCACATATTACAAACATAGCACATTACGATGCATATCTAACGGCTTAGAAAAATTTAACAAACATAATATGTTTTCCATTAGATCAACACCGTTGAAATATAAAAAAATTGATCAGACTGTTCTTAGCTCCAAATCATTGAGGGAGCATCGTTCTCCCCACTCAAAAGGAAGGTGTTTATGTGTTGCTTCCATTGGAGTAAAATTCTAATAATGTATATAATTAAACAAATAATTAGCAAAATGAAAATTTCAAAATAAAATAAAAGAGTGGGAGGAAGGAAAAAAAAGAAAGAAAAAGTAACCTTTTGACCCCGTCAAATCCACTGTTTACAATTTGCGTACAATAATTGATGAATTTCGGCTAGTGGGAATAAAAAATATTCAAAAAGAATGACTTGAGGTCTTCGGAGCTCAGTCCACGATCGCCACAAATCACAAATGCCATGTGATTTGGGACTTTTCTAGGGTATATGCAAGTGTTATTAAGTTAACTAATCAAGCATATTATTATAAATTAAAAGATATTGTGAGCAAAAAATATTATACCATTAAGGAATAGCACTCAACTTTTTTTTATCTATATATATATATATAGTTTCCTACCACCAGTCGCCACAAATTTGGTAGCATTTATAATTTTAACAAGAGTAATACCTACCATCCATACAATATCCGTCATAGCGTCCATATGTTATAAAATTAGATGTATCTGATACAAAATCGAATGTATCTGTTACATTTTTTATATATTTATGAACGTATGGACGGGTTTTCAATGGACGCAAGGTGTTTCTCTTTCAAGTTTGAGTTCAACAACTGTTTTTCTTCCGTTAAAAGATTTTTAGGGTGTGTTTGGATTGTCAAGATTAGTTATATTCTTATAGTAGTATCACTAATCCAATATCTAGTGGTATCCAAACAAGAAATAGAAGTTTGGGTTAGTTGTAGAATAGCACTACTCAGCTAAACCGAAGGGATGTTGGGTTAGCGAAGCAGCAAGCCCCTGGGTTAGTAAAAATAATAGAATAAATCGCCTCTTTATGGAAAATAAATCGTCGGCGCCCTTTCTCAAATCCGCAGCTCTATGCAGAAAAATCGTCCAAATGAACAACACCATCGTCTTTTCCATGGAACAAGCTACAGATAGAGATCTGTCTCGAAGGATTGCCGAGGTGTGCAGATGGTGCACAACAGCAAGCTCAGCTGCACGGTGTGTGAGCTAGCTGACAGTTGTACTGAAATTTCAACACAAATTAGTAATGGGGGATTGGAGCAACATTATAACTGATTGCAGATTGCTGGTACAAGCTGTGCAGAATGGTGATTGCACTGAAATGCGATGCTGGAAGTACTTGTAATGAGGGGTGTACTTGTCATTTACAGAAAAAATTTTGACCCATGCGCTACTTGAGCCAATTTGTTGCTGCCGATAGCCTCACCCTCTGGAGACATTGGCGAATTGTCACAAGGGCACTTGTACAACCACATCAATTGGCAAATTCTCGGCAAGAAGAAGTGAAGAAGGAAACATACTGGTAGACCATCAGTACTTCCAGTAAACAAATACAAGTGCACCATAAAATCACTCTTAATTTGAAACTATGCAAACTAATTTATATTCAGGATGATGATAATTGAATTAAACTTTTAACATATTTTGAAAAAAAATTTTCCCAAAGTACAATTACATTGACAGTCTAGATTAATACTAAATATGATTAAAAATTTAAAATTAAATATGCAGAATGTAGTGCAGAAGATATGTAACGGATCATAGAAAATGTGAATTAATTAATTGAAATGAAAAAAAATAATACTTCATTTTATTTCCTCTATCACTATTACGTATTTCGAGACATCACTAACCTCACATTATTATCAGATACTAACCCAAAAATCATTACTCTTACACTACTCGTTGCACCATCCAAACACACCCTTATAGTTTTATCATAAATTTTTATAAAACTGCAGTAGCGGATTTGACATTTTGCACGGCGAAAGCCGAAAGGGTTGATTTTTTTTGGCTATACATATTGTCAATTGTCAACTTTTAAATTCTACTTTTTTCTCTGGTCTTCTTTTAGAAACAATAAAAATATTCCTTTCATTTCAAGTGAGGTCATGGTGCCTACGTCACACGTCCACCCACTGAGGCCACTAAGGATGGTTCGTAGAATTTTCCTAAATTGATGAAAGTGACTCATTTATAAGAAAATTGTAACTATGCAATGGCTGCATCCTTATTGACGAGTCAAACATATTTAATATCAAATTGAAAAATACTTGGAGTCACCTTCTACCGTATCCAAAGTTTTTTAGTTATAGAAAAACAATTGATACATCGTCAATTATAAAATGGTTTATCCAAATTTTTACTCCCACTTGAAAGACTCAAGCCAAAATTTCGAGTTTATCTAGTGACCTAGTGTTTACCAACATTTTTTTTTAAACAAAAAATTATAGGATTTTTTTTATAAAAGAAAAATTAAGTGATTAAGTGGAAATTTTTCTAGAAAAATGTTATGGAAATAACAAAAATGATGCTAAAATTAATACCGACTGTATTAGTATTTATATTAAATAGAAATGTATTCAAATTAATGGTTTCACTGTACAATTTACTATGTACAAAGTGATGTTGACTCCCTCTCAATCTCATCCACTTTCTCCATTTTTTCACAGATTTGGGAAGTAATGCTTTGATTGGAGTTTGATAAAATTGTTCTCGTGTATGGATGTGTTATCTTTTGAGAATCTACATTCTACAACACAGACGGAGGATAACTTGAAAGTTGAAACCTAAACCCACTCTAGCTACTACTTCCCAACATCCATTAATTAACGGAGCCTTAGTTTTATCTTTTATCTTTTATGGAGTGTTTTTTCTACACTGGAGCAATGTGCAGACTGCAGCGGAGTGCTCATCCCCTAACTTACTGCATCGTGCAATTCACACCGTCAGCCGTTTGATCGTCTCAAGATCTGCGCTGGCAAGAATTCAACTGCAGCGTTTGGTTTGAGTCAGGACAACTAGTTCACAAAAAGGACCACCCTACCTACGATCGGAATCCATGTTTCTTACCGTTTACCTACGCATAACTTATACTCTAACCATCTGATAACCTTCGAGATTCGTGCGACTCGATCTCAAAATTCCTCTCTAATAATCCACATCATTGAATCGCCTCATAGCAAAATGCTGCCCAGTAGACTTTTAGGGCATGTTCGGTGAATACTGTTTTTGGGAAGAGGAGGGATCCATTGACAATGTTTATAATGACAATCTTGACAATCAAGATTTTGAAAAATTTGTAATAATTCATAAAAAATCTCAAAAATGAAAAAACTTTTATGGATGCATTCTTTAACTTATAGATTAATAGTGTTGTAAATTTCAATCAATTTGAACATCGTTTGATGGTTTATCAAACTTTTATACATTTTTTAACGGTTGAAATTTAACGAGCTTTAAAGAGCTATCAAACGTCACTTAAATTGAATATAATTTGAAACATAATCAATCTATAAGTTAAACAATATCTCTATAAACTTTTTTCTATTTTTAAGAATTTTTAACTATTTTTACAAATTTTTCAAAATCTTGATTGTCAAGATTGTCATTTTAAGCATTGTTAATGGATCCCTCCTCTTTTGGGAATGGGTACGGTAATAGGAATGGTACTCATTGAATGCAATTTTTTGATTCCCAACAACATGGGATAGCGTTTGGAAAAATCAAAATTGAGTCCAACTCAATTATTTTTTCCCATGGGTTTGTGCATGTAGGGTGGGTTTTGTAAGAAAATTTTGTCCAATCCCAAACCATTGAGGAAGATGCCGAACATGTTTTGTAAATCTTACCCATTTGATTGAAATTCCCAATTATTCCTTTGCATTCCCTAGGTGCCGAACAGGTCCGGGTGATTAAAAGTTAGGGGAGCTAAATTCTTTTTTTTTTTTTTTAAAACATGTAGAGCGTGTTCGGTTGTAATGGGATTATATGGGATGGGAAATTTCGGG
The DNA here is from genome assembly GCA_030179965.1 of Cyperus esculentus. Taxonomy (NCBI): domain Eukaryota; kingdom Viridiplantae; phylum Streptophyta; class Magnoliopsida; order Poales; family Cyperaceae; genus Cyperus; species Cyperus esculentus. Next base: position 2,837,438 of record JASGLE010000024.1, on the reverse strand, counting down.
TATGGGAACCCACAAATCAAATTGCGGGAACCCATGCACATGTGAATAATTATGCTACATGTAAAAATGGGTGTTCAGTTGTATTGGGAACCAATATGGGAGAAGCTTTTTTAATTTAAATTTGGAGATAACGATATCGTATTAATAATCAGATTGTTACTGTTATATTTTGAATTCATGTACTTGTATGTTTTTTTTTCAATTACAAAATTATAATATGCCTCATGAAAATAATGAAAAATAAATAAAACTTATTAGTTATTCGCATGACAATTTTCATGGTGTAGTATTTTAACAAAATTAACATTTTCATTTCGGCACCAAATTAATGCAAAAAAACTAATATTTTTTATTGTGTTTGTGTCCAAAATCTCAATTATTGTGCTAATTAATAAATTATGTAGATAAAATATTGAGATATAGAAACTTTACAATTTTTTTTAAAATATTCATTTTATATTTCTGGAAATAATAATTTTTTCATATAATTTAATCTAGCAAATTCCAATCTATGACCATACAACTAATAAAAAGGACTAATCAAAATTTTAATTGAGACAATCTCTATATCATCATGAATTCATGACAAATAGACGATAGAGAGATGAGAAGAAAAAAATCAAGTCGGAGTCAATTTTTAATTTCCCATCCAAATGAGTGTAAGATATGATTTTATGGGTGGAATAATCCAATCCAACTGGGTATACAAAGTTGCTCCCAAACGGGTATTGGGTAATATTGCCCATCTCTCTCTCACAATCTGACATACACATGTGCACCCATGTGCTTATCACAGTTGCATAAATATTTATTGAAAATCGTAGTGTATATATCTGTTATTAGAAAATGATATATGTTGATCGGAAATATATAAATATTTACTAAAATAATATCTGTTCATCCAAAATACGGTGGACCGGTGGATAGATAAAAAGGTCGTCCCTATCTACGACTTTTTTTTTCCCCCGAGCAGCTAGAGTGCACAGGGAATTGATTTCAAAATTAAAACGCACGGAAACCAAACCCAGTAGGGCAGTAGGCTAAATTCCCCAAAAAAGGTAGACTGCTAAACAGGGCCCAAAACCCAACTTAAAGAGCAGCAGAAACCAGAGCTGTAAATCAACAGCATCCTGAATTCCTGATACGATATTCGATGCTTACAAATACAACTGCAACGACACGACACCACTAATCCACTATGGCACCGCACTATTCAAGTAATGAGAAACATTAAATTCAGACATTCAGTTATAATAATAATGGTCTCGACGAACTGCTCTAAAGTTCAATTTTTTTTTTTTTCTAGTTTAACATTGTTTTATGGGTCTCCTATTCTTTTCCTTATTAGTCATCAGTTGTCAGTCACCCCCACACCTCTAACAAAAAAAACAAAGAGGTATTTCAATGATTCATCCATCGGCCTTTACCTGACGGATCTGCTGCTTCGGTTGATGTTATTTTTTGGGTTGGGCCTGAGATAGCTTACTATCCATTTTATCAAAACAATTGCTTTTCTTTTTCAAAAAAAGCTACTAAATGTAGGCCTTGTAAACCTGTTATTTGGGCCTCTTTTACTTACATCAATGCTTCCTGTTTGTGTCACCGAGCCGGCAGGATGCTAACAAAGGATTCTCATATGTTGCAGTTCTGACTTCTAAGAGAGTGAGTGAGCATTCATGTATTGATGCTGCAACCCAAAAAAAGAGGAATAAAGCTGTAATCAGTACAACTTTGTTAGCCAACTGCATCTGCATGAAAGGTTATTTGATTTTTCTTGGGTTATAATGAGTTAGGCTACAATAATATGCATAGCACGGTGAACGTCCGTATCTCCATTTTCGGTGTCCAAATAGTCGATCCGAACCCTCAATGTGATCTCTATATCAAAATATGTTAGGAAACCAAATTTTACAATTTTTAGAATTTTTTTGCTATTTTTAGTGATGGGGAGAAAATCATTGTTTTGTATGAACTAGAATCCTCGGATCTAGCCATTTTCTCCCCATCATTAAAAATAGCAAAAAAATTTAAAAAATTATAAAATTTGTTTGCTAGTATGTTTTGATATAAAGATTAAGTTTAACGGTTCGGATCGACAATTTGGTCACCAAAAACGGAGATATGGACCGCATAGTACGGTAAAACCGTGATATGAATATTATTGTAGCCGGACTCGGTTATAATTTATGAATTATGATAATTGATTCATATGTCATGCATGTAAGAGGGTAAAAGTAAAGAAAAACCTTAGCTCAATCGGTAGGTTGACTAGATAATTAATTGAAAGTTATTCCTCTGTAAATTACTGATAAATAAAAGCCCTTAAAAAACTATCTTTTCTTTTTTTCTAAATTAAATTATTGATGTAATTTTGAAATTCGAAAAAAATAGTAGGTAGTATATATATAAAAGGAAATTGCTGATGCCATTCTTAATTTTATTTGATAACAATATTAGGTCGAATAAAAAAGTAAATGCAAAAGCAATCTGTTACAGAAGTGGAAAAAATAAAGTGAGATGTCAGCAAAATGAATCGATGCAAGCAAGTTGTGCTGTGAGCTGAGGCAAGCAACTGCTTAATGTGGACATATTCCAACCTCATGTCAAGCAATTTACTCCTTCACAAAAAAAATAATTACAACCAGGAATATCCCTGAAAAAATTTCATGTTGTCATTTGCAATCCACAAAATTCAGAAAGTTCCTTCATTGATAAAATTTAAAAGAAAGACCAGTTATGAATATCTGAAAGATCATCCCTAACTAATTTGAATGGAACGTTGCAAATTTGACAAGCAAAAGGGAGTTAAAAGAACTAATAAATAATTCTTCAGGGGCACAGGGCATTTATAATATAGAGTAGTGATAGGAGTTTACAGGTCGTGCCATCCAATGTATCCAACGTAAGAAGTCGCTCGGCATCTGTAAAAAGTCGCTCATTATTTGTTGAAAGGAAAGCATAAATGTTGAATGGAAAGTTTATTATACGGAAATATATAAAATTTATATTCAAAAAATAGACATTTAACACTTATATATTTCCATTCAATAGATAATGAGCGACTTTTAATAGATGTTGAGCGCTTTTAATGTTGGATGGCACAATCCGGTGGACTCCAAACATTTCCGTTCATAATAGTATTTGGGATCCGAATCCGTTGCTTTTCTTTTCGGTTGCTATACCGATCTCAAAGTATTCAGTGTTTGTTGCACCGATCTCGAAGTAATTCGGTGTTTCTTAACCGTCGGATCAAGAAAAACAGGGTCTGCTTTTCTGAAAGCTTTTCTTTTCATAAAAGCAGCAGATTTATTAGATGAGTGCGTATCCTCTAAGTTAACTCAAAATTTGAGTTTAACTCTGGACAGATTTGAGCCGTAGGTTTCAGATCTCGGTCAGGACGGTCAAGACAGTCGGTGTTTAAATTTATAGGACCCTTTATAAAATTATTATACGGGCAAACTCAATTTTTGAGTTAACTCAGAGGATCTCAATTAAATAGATCCCACTATTTGTGTAAGAAAAGAATGTGGAGAGGAGAGGTTGCTATCCAAAGAGAGTACCAGCATCAGACGTGGAAGCCTCATCCTGTGCAGTGTCTCATCCATCCAGGGATGGCAATGGGCCGAGCCCACAGGCTTTTTACCAATCCTAGGCCTGGCCTGCCTGTCTTAAGTCCTATACCTGGCCTGCCTTACCTGATTGGATGGGCCTAAAATTCTAGGCCTGACCTGCCCATGGGCCTCAGTCCTAGGCCTGAGCCTGCCTGCCCTTACCCACTGGGCCCCTCAGGCAGCCCATGCCCACCCAAGCCCAGGCCACCCAAAAAACAGTTTAATATTGTTTACCAACCCAGCAACATAGATTGAACAAATAATTACACACAAATCATATAATAACCAAAAAAAATTTTAAATAAAACATAAAAGATTCAATTCAAATTTGCCATCACAGATTCACAACAACATAGCAAATTTACCAACACAACAGATTCACAACAACATAGCAAATTTACCAACACAGCAACATAGCAAAGTTTGAACATAGCAAGCTTGAACATAGCAATTTGCAGTTACACAAAGAAATCTAAAAATTAAGTTTGAACACAGCAAGCTTGAACAAGCTGTGCGTCGGGTGGTCGACTGGGCGTCGAGGCAGCGTGGGTCGCTGGCGCTGGGCGTCGGAGGCGGCGTGCGTCGGGGCGGCTGCGCGTCGTCGACGGCGTGCGTCGGGGCGGCTGCGCGTCGTAGGCAGCGTGCGTCGGGGCGGCTGCGCGTCGCGGTGGCTGCGTCGGGTCGGCTGCGCGTCGCGAACTCGCCACCAGCAGATCTGAGATTGAGCTGCAACTCTCAGAGAGGAAGAGGAAAGAGTCGTGCTGCAACTCTCACAGAGGAAGAGGAAAGAGAATAGAAGGGAGAGTGGGAGACTGGTTTGGAATTGGGAGTGAACTCTAAACCTAAACCTAACAATGAAGGGTTGTGATCTAAAGTCCCATGATATCCAACGGTCCATATTAGTCCTACAGGCTGCCTGTGGGCTCTGAGGCCAGCCCTGAGCCTGGCCTGGCCTGGTAATAGGCCTGGCCTGGCCCGGCCCATTATGGCATCAGGCCGACCGGGCCTGGGCTTCAGGCCAGGCAGGTATATGCAGGCCTTCGGGCCACTGGGCTTAATTGCCATCCCTACATCCATCCCTCAACTTCAACTGGATGGGGATTTCACATCCTCCATACCTACAATGAGGGCCTATTCGGACTCATCCCCAAACTGTGGGATTTCTACTGTGTTTACGTGGAAAAAAATAAATTCACTCTTACAGAATTTATTTGTTCCCACGCAAGCAGTAGAAATCTCATAGTTTGGGGAGGAGTCCGAACAGGAGATGAGTGTTATTTTTTTAGCCCACGACACTTAGTGGAAAAATAAAAACTAGAAATTATTAACTACAATAAGATTCTTTTACTATAGTAAAAATGATATATATATATTCATTCAGGCCTGTTAATCCAGGTCAATATAATAGAGTAATACTGGTGTCCATAGCGTCTATAGGTTATATTTTGAGATGTATCTGTTAAATTTCGCGTCTATAGACGTATGAACAATTTTTCAGTGGACGCAAGATGTTTCTCAATATAATAAGCCCATGATGCCTTTTAGTGATAAATTTGGGATTCCTTTTTAAATGACTAATAGCTCGCTTTCATGGAATATTTGTCCATAGTGTTCATAGGTTGCAAAATCAGATCTATTTGTTATAAAATCGGATGTACTTGTTCTATTTTGAATGTGTTTATAAACATATATATATGAATGCATTTTAAAGGGACGCAAGATGTTTCTCCTTTTAAATTGGCATGTGACCAATGTTACTGCTTACTGGTGTGTTAAAATGAAGTAAATAGTTGTAGTAAAAAATAAAAAAATCATAAATTTTTTATACAAATTTGTGAATAAAAATTTGGAATGTTATATATTGAAGCTAATGACGCAATTGAGAAAATTGAAGTTTAGAAAGGCCGGACACGCAAACAGACAATCCTTAAATTCTGGTTGGTGAAGTTTAAACGGTATTTCAAGTATTAATAGAAAAAAAAAAAAAAAAAGTACTTTGGACAATGTACTTGTAAAGCAAATTTATTAAACAAAAAGCATACCCTACAAAAAGCAGAACCAAAATAATGAAAGAATTAACAATTTATTTAGAATTAGATAAGAGTGAGGCTATGGTACTATTAATAGTACAAAGTGGGCCGTACTACGGCTCTATATTATCATTTTTTAAGTTCAATTAGTCGATCTAAACTGCTCAATGTGATCTCCATATATAAATATCATTGTAGACCAAATTTTATAATTTTTGGTACTTTTTTACTATTTTTTTAGATAATTAGAAAATGACTTAATATAAATATTATAGACCATTCAAAATTGTGGTTTTTTATATATAAAAATATATAGTTAAATTTTTTTTAAAAAAATAGAAAATTTGGTTTAAAACTACAATAACATATAGAGATCACATTGAGCAGTTTGAATTAATCAATTGAACTTTCAAAATCATAAGTAGTACAGACCATTTTGTACTATTAATAGTACCTTAGCCTCACTCATTAGATAAAACAAACTTTATGCATGTTCAATCAATTTGAATTTGTGAACACAATTCTGAAAAAAACAAAAACACCCCATAATATATATAGATATGATAATAATACCATAAATTAAGTGCATGCACAGTTGCACAAAAACAAGAGATGCTATATATTATGGCTCAAGCATGCATCTTTAAGAGTAGGACCTCACTCTTAATAATTGGACGGTTCTCTTCATTTCCTTTTTATAATCACTAGAGCTATAACTCGGGCTTCACCCCGAAATATGATAACAAAAAAATAATAAAGCTTATAAAATAAAAATATTTATTTTAAAAAAATTAAACATAATTTTAAAATTTTTTATGTGAATAATGACGATGATGATGATGTATGATTTATAAATGCTAACACATAAATGTTAGACCATTTTAAGGATTAAATTTTGTCTTAGACATGTCATATCATCTTATTAAATGGGGAGAGAATAAATATAAACCATTGGATCAAATTAGATGAAGAGATTTAAGCAAAATCAATGGTTAATAATATTGATGATGTGGCATAGTTGAGATGCTTGGAGAGTTACCCCTCTTTCTAGTTTATACATTTGATCTTCAATTGATCTCAGTCGTCTAATCAAAAGAGTAGACCCTCCTTTTGGCTTACAAGAGCAGCAGATTCTTATCCCATCACTGCATCACAATTTCGTTCACAAGTCGCAACTGTCACGGCTCAGATTGGATGGACGGAACCGTCAGGTTAGTTGAGATTTGAGAAAAAGTTTCACAAGTGTTAATTCAAGGTATGTACGCCTACGGGCTTCAACTCAAAAAAAAAAAATTCAAGATATGTAGTCTCCAGTGTATATTTATGAACTGGAACTGGATCTCTCAGTTCTTGTTTTTTTTTTTTTTTTAATTTGGAACGTTTTTCTATTGTCACGTAAATGGAAATTTTGGCAAAATAGTTTCATTATTTTAGACCCCAATTGCACGATTTATTCAAGCTTAAGTGACTATGCAAATATTTTTATTTTTATTTTTGTAGTATCTATGGTAACTGAACTCTTATCTCAAATATCCTGAAAATATAACACTTTCAATCAGGGCAAGGTTATTATTTAAGGTATATAATATATTACAATTTTATTATTTAAGGATGGACCTCTTTTGGTCCCCTTTGTATCTAGTCAGCATCCAAAATGTTGAATAGTCGTATGAATAATTATTGGAAAAGAGCGACAATTTGATTTTGGTCCGGGACAATGTTTGTTTCAATTAGATATATATTACATGAAATATTTTTTTATTTTTTATTTTTTTGGAATGAAAAGTTCAAAACTAAAAAAATTTTATTTATTATTAAATATTTGTTAAATATATTTTTTCAGAGTGAGACTATTACATTGTGCATAATATGGATTGGTGACTTGGTGTGTACTACAAATCTCTATCTTTATTTTTAAAATTTTATAGATCTATTGGAAATGTTCAATGTGATTTTCATATGCAAATTTAATTGCAAATCAAGTTTTATGAATTTCAGAATTTCTTCTAGACACTTAAAAGTATCACTCATTTTGATAGTTCATAGTATTTAAAATCGACTTTTTAATTATCCAGAAAACTGTTAAAAATATATAATCAGGTTCTATAGTACCAACCAATTTATATTGTATATAGCATATTAGTCTCGAAATTATTTAATTATCATCCATTTTTCGAACATACAAAATACACGGAGTATCTTTTATTTCATTGCATAAAAAAAATTAAGACCAAATAATTTCTTGTATATAATATAAAAAAAACTCCATTTTTTTTCCCAGCCAGCAAATTAACGTTTTTGGCGTTCAAATTATCGGGTGAACATCCTCTGAAATGGTCAATCACCCAAAATCACAGAGTGGTTAGAAATTGTATGGTAAAATATGTGTTATTACTGTAGCGGACAGTCTCGAAAACCGTGTGCAGTTGTTTTATTGGTGGGGTTTTGAATGTGCGGTACCGCAGGGATTTCAATTCCAAATTATCAAGCACTACGAAATAAAACTAATTAAACACTTGATTGATTTTGGAAGGGCCTTTCAGAAAATGACAAGATAACCCTAACACAAAGGAAAGGACTGTATTATTGGATGGGAACGCATGAACATTATGGTATGCGGCCACTGGTGAAAACAGAGGTGAGGTGAGGAGAGGACAGGATACATACATAACATGACAGAAAAGACAAGAGGCGAATAAAGGTGAGGATACGGTTGGATTGAAATCTGAAGGGATGCATGATGCAAGTAAGTAACATGCAACAAAGGCTGCACACAAATAGTTAAGTTGTTCATGGTGGGACGACACAAAACTGCAGAAGAAGCCGGGCCGGAATTGCTAACAAGTTCACATAAGTTATAGTAACTACAACTATTTTATTTGATGCTCACTGTAACAACTGTTTGGGGTTCTTGGAGAAATTTCATATCAGGACCTGGGTATGTTATTGTATGGTCCCTCTAAATTTCATAAATTATTATTGATTAGGGTTCTAATGCCTCAATCATGCCTCCACTTTTTAAATTTAAAATAACTCAAAATTTAAAACTAATTTTTTAAAACAAAACCGTTAGATGTAATCTATATCATTTCATTTATGTATATGTAAAAAATCATCAAATTTGAATATTATTTTGTTTGACATCAAGGGCTTCAAAAAAATGCACTAATTTGAGCAACTTCTAGACGTTGATTTTTATAACTCATTGATTTATATAAAATAAAAGAAAAAAGTGCAAAAAATTGTTCTGTGCACATAGAGAATATCATATTGATCATATCTAACGGTTTTGTTTTGAAAAATTAGTTTTAAATTTTGAGTTATTTGAAATTTGAAAAGTTGAGGCATGATTGAGGCACAAAAAATTGAGGCATTGGAACCCTCCTCATTGATTTTAATATTGGATTTGTGTTTGTCAAAACTCAAAACTCCCTCAGAAAGAGACTTTAAATAATTTGAATATGAATGAATGGTTAATATTTGAACTTACAATTGTAGAATAGAGGAGGGATCCATTGACAATGCTTAATTCGACAATCTTGACAATGAGAATCTTTAAAAATATATGTAAAATTTCACAAAAACTCTTAAAAATAAAAAATGTTTTATGGATCCATTATTTAACTTGTAGATTGATAGTGTTTCAAATTTCAATCAATTTGAATATCGTTTAGTGACTTATTAAAATTTTATGCACTTTTCAACAGTTGTAAATTAACGGATCTTTGAAGAGCTATCAATGGAGCTTAAATTGAATATAATTGGAAATATAATCAATCTATAAGTTAAATAATACATCCATAAACTATTTTTCATTGTTAAGAGTTTTTGTGAATTTTTACAAATTTTTGAAAATTTTCATTATCAAGATTGTCAAATTGAGCATTGTCAATGGATTCCTCCTCTTGTAGAATATTTGGGGCTATAAAAATTTGAGGTATTGTATGGGATTCCTCTCTCCATGTCCGGATTAATTGATTAATCCATCGGCAAAATTTTCAATTTGTAATACTCCTTGCCAATCGAGATCTCCTAACATATGGCACCTGGCATGGCATTGTGCTATATGTTAGAGGATAAACACTTCCAACAGTATTTCTATTTCAATATGGTTGTTATGAGTCTGTATCTACTGCGATCCAAAACAGGGATCGCAGGGTCCTGCGATCTTGATCCAACGATTAAGGCTTTTTAGTGGGGATTTTTGAATGAATCTCAGCCGTCCTATCCAGATCTCAGGATCTGAGATCGGATTTGGATTGTAGCTTATTTCAGCGCTGGTTGTTATTTGTTAACAAGCTCAAACGTAAACAATGGGACCAGGTGAACAACAAAAGGATTGGATAAATTAATATTTTCTTAGTGGATATTAATTAAAAAAAAAAGATAATTGATATATTATTCATATTTTCAAATTCAAATTCGCCCTATTTGCTGGAAAACTGTTCCTTCTAGAATATTTTAATTTCAGCTATTTAAGAGCTCGATGATTCCAAAAATATTTTAATTTTGTGAATGATTCTGCACCTTTTAAATGTCTCTGATTCTGCGTTGCGTTCATCAACAAAGGATGGTCACCATCCCCATTTAATCTGCCATACAGATACTACAAATATTCCCTCTCTTTGACAAGCGTAGTAAGTTAAAGCGGAGTAAAACACTAAATCACTTTAAAGTAGTGGTGTTTGGTTGTAGTGAAGTAAATAGATGAAGTAAAGTTGATGTTATGTGTAAAAGATGTAAAATGTTGGTGATTTAGTTTTCTACACCTTAAATCACTTGCGTTTGGTGACTTAAAACACCTTAAATCAATTTTACTACGTTGCCAAACGGGGACAAGATTTTAACAACCCAAGATCCCAAATAATGGAATACCAAAATACTAGATAACTGTAACGTATAAATCCAGAATCCAGAAATATAAAAAGAAGATGGCAAAAAGCCCTTTATTCTTCAAAAAAGACTTAAGATACTGTGTCCAACAAAGAAAGCTACAGAGATAAGAGGAAAAATTCCTTACTCCTGCAAAATAATAATTTTCATCTTTCTGTACATCTTATGCAATCATTAACATGAAAAAAAATATATAAAAATACATAATTTATTTTGCTATCAATTTTAAAATTATTTACTGTATATGAAATTGCATTTTTTGCTAAAATATAAATATGTATACAATAAATCAAAATTCCACAGGTTAATGATAATTCAATCACATTTATACATCCTTACTCCTAATAAAAAGAGATTGGATTTTTTTGACATGAAAGTTCTATCTTCCTGAAAAAATAAATCTCAGTCGTTGATTGTTTACTTGGATTGATCACCACCGTTGACGTACATTAATGCCCCGGCCCATTAAAATTTAAGGCCCATATTAGTTTTTTTCACAAAAAATAAGCTTTTGACAATTTATTATAAGATACAATAATTTCAAACCAAAGCCAGACGTTACTATCTACTAGTACATAACTAATTCTGTGTTTATGTAGGTCTGAATTTGTAGAAAAAGAAAAATAAATCTTGAGAGATTCGATTGATTTTGATTTTTGATTCCTACCTTACTGTTAGCGGACAACGCAGTACAATACGCCAGTGACATTGGGCCCAGGAATTGAATCCATCTGGCCCACACACTGGTCCAGTCCAGATTTCACTCCACTTTATTGCATCGCATCTCGGCCGTCCATCTTGCAACACTTGCTCACCACCAAGATTCACTACGGAATACAGATCAGGACAATAATAAATTTCAGGATTTTACTCCATCTGATCCGACGATTATAAATGAATTTTACTCGTTATGAGATTCATCTATAATTTTGTAACTGGTAGAATTATCTGAATATGAGCATGGAAGTAACCTCCTAAATTATAATAAAAATGTGGGGTGCTTAGGCAAATTAAAAACGACCATTTTTTAAGTTGATAAAAACCTAAATTAATAACAGTTCTTATGATCTTATACATACTTGTCAGTTGAATTTGTATGGCTGGAATTATGTTAAGGGTCTAATTAATGTGTGAGGTGGATGAAGTATGAAGTAGGGAACTCCAACAAGGAAACCCAACACTTTTTGATTTTTCCACTAACATCGTTTTATGTAATCCTTGAATGAATTATCATGATATATCTTGACTGGGGAGGAGAAAAACAAACATGAGCGCATTTGGCGTTTGGCGTTTGGGAAGTCACATCGGCAAAGTGAGTGTAGAGGAAGGAGCGTTGAAATCAGTTGCGATCGGAAGTAACCTGAGATCTTTATCCGATGGTGCAGATTATTTAAAAAAATACTCTCTAAAAATCATATTCGTCGGATCCGGATCTCAGGATCCTGAGATCCAATTTGGATCGCAGCAGATACGGACTCAGAGGAAGGATAAGGTCTTCAAATAAAATTCAACCCTCAAACACAATCATGCTGCAGCATAATAAAACCTAAAGTGCAATGTCGCTCTCATTTTTCCTTGGAAAATATATGTAGGGTCGCAGAAATTCAAAGAGATTATAGATGATAATTTGATTACAGGTTATTTCCTCCAGTTGGATTTAATTAATTTACAAATATAAAACTGCAGATCCAGTACATATAAAACTACTTGTGAATGTTCCAATTTTATAAAAACTTGTGAAAAATATTATTCACCCGGCTCAGTGGAAACTCTATTTAAAATAATAAAAACAATAGCTTGGAATAGTATAAACCATAAACCAAAAAATGAATAATTTATGTATATTTTACATATTAAAATAATTTAGGAACTAGGATTGACTACAAACTTTTAGTATAAACCTTAAACCAAAAATTAAATAATTTTCATAAATTTATAGTACAGAAAAATTCAATTAATTTTTATTATTTTTTACACTATTTTTTTTTCTTTCAGATTTACTAGATTAGAAATTAACACAGTAACGAACTTGAGATATTTCAGATCATGTGAGGTCTCTTTTAACGAAGGATATACACCCAAAAAAAAAAAAAAAATCCGTTTATTCAATCACAAAAAATTATTTGGTTCAGGACACCGTACCGCGGCACATGATCGACCAATGAAGCAAAATCCGGATAAATCCAAGCCGTTGAAAGGGACCTCACATGTTTATAAAATACTTTTCATTAATAGTACCAACAATAAAATTATTATTTCGAAACTCAATTAAAGAGACAATGACATAGGACATGGTTGAAAGCTAAAATGTCATGGACGACTTGTTCAAATTGTCATGTGACAGAAATTAAGGGATAGAGGCAAATCTCTGCACGATAGGGCGTTTAAAATTCAAGTTGATTCGAATTCAAAATTTTAAAAATATAAATCATAAAGTAAAGTTATATATCTGGGGACCTTTGTGCCTGTCAAGTTTAATTTTAACAATCAATTTATTAATTTTTTGATTGCTTCCTCCCACTGAGAATTAGTTGCAAACACGACGAAAGCACAGCACTGGCTATATAATAATTTAAATTTGAATTTGAATTTTATAAACTGAAAAGATCGGTTGCCTAGTCATGGGTATTATCACAAACATCGTTTTCTTACCAGAACAGACAACAAAATTAAAATAAGTATGAATGAATGGGTTATTACGGAACGCTTTCTACCAAATAGAATAATTGAAAAGAAAGAATAATAAATAAATAAACATGCTGATGGCAGATTCAAGTTGTAATTTATTTAATATAAAACAAGTATGACAACCTTTACTTATTATATATGTATATATAATATATAAAAAAAATAAGAGGCAAGAATAAATTTAATTTAATAAAATTTGGCTGACTTATAAAAAAAAAAGAGGTACAAAAGCTTTTACATAAAAAAGGGAATTATATGTACATCTCAAAACTGGGACCACTCCTTTTGCTTTCACATTCTTTTCTTCTTTTATACAAATTTTCCTCAGGCCTCAAATTTCTTATCATCACAAATAAAAAGAGAACCCTTCTCATCTCATCTCATCTCATCTCACCTAACAAATCACTAATTAACCCCTGATAAATAACAAAATAAACCAACAACTAACAAAGATTGGCTTGCACCCTTCTTCTCTCTCTAATTAAAACTTAATCCCCCTCACTAATTAACCCCACTGATAATGACACTGATGATGATGATGATATTATCTTACATGATATGACATACTTCTTCTATATTTACATATTTTTTTAGGAACAGAACAAGATTTGGAAATTGGAAAACAAAATATACAAATCCCTCTCCTCTCAAAATAACTCAATTTCTGAATTTCCCCCTTAAAAAAAGAAACTAATAATATTAAGTTAAATTTTAATTTAATTTCTCACTGCTCTCTCTCTCTCTCTCTCTCTCTCTACCCTCAATTGCTCCAAGAAAAAAAAAAGATGATTAATCATTAATCATTAATCAAACACCCAAAGGGATTTTGATTAATTGATTGATTTGATGATTTTGAACCTTTTAATAATTTTAGGTTATGATAATTATTATTATTATTATTATGTGCAATTTTTTATGGTTGGTTGTTAGGCCACGGCGGTGATGCCATGGCGGCGGCGATCGCGGTTCTCGAGGCAATCAAAACCCTCGACCCGGACCACCGCTGGCTGGAACCCGAACTTCGCAGCGGACCGCACGCAGCCCTTGCGCGGCGACATGGGGACGACAACCCCGGCGCCGCCCGGGTATGGCCCGCCGCCGCCGCTAATCGAGAAAGGGGTTGGGGTTAGTGGGCGGTTTTCCTCGCCGAACCGGGTATCGTGCACCACCGGGTTCGCCACCCGGCTCGGCGGAGACCCGCAAAAGAACGGCGGGGATGACGCCACCGGACTCTGCTCCTCTGCCTGAAAAAATTATCAAAAAAGAAAAAAAACAAATTAAGTAAACACCTAAATATAAATTTAATTACAAATTACAAACTAAAAAAGGTAAAAAGATTTACATAAAGATTTATATAATCTAAAAGTTGTAAAATTTGTACCTTTGGCAAGAACAAGTCCAGTAGCTCAGGTCCAGTCCTCAAATCACATAGATCCATCTGATAGCTGCTAAAATAGTTAAAAAAAAAAAAAAACTTAAATTAGCAACAAAATATTTTAAAAATTAATATTGCAAAAATTAATTGGAAACTAAAGACGAAAAAAAAAAATAATAGATGAGTACCAGGCTTGCCACCGGAGGGGTCGGACGGGGTCGATGGGCAGCACGGGACCGATGCGGCGCGGCTTGGGGCAGAAGACCGGGTTGCGCCGGTCGGCGACCGAGAAGGGGCTTCTCACTTCCTCGCATGCAGCCAACGGACTCTTCATGGCGTAGTGGTTCATGATTTGATTCTTTTTTAGTTTTTTTTAGTTATTGTTAGATCTACTGCACAGAGAAAAAAAAAAAAAAAAAACATAGTTAGAGATTGAAAGGAAGTAACTTTTTTTTTTTATAATATTTCTTTGATGAAAGTTTAATCTTTTGACAAAATTTTAATTAGTTTAGTTATTTAAATAAATTAAGAGATGGCGTGTAAGAAAAAAAAAAATCAGAGCAAATAGTAGAAATATAATCTTATTTTACCAAAATAAAAAAAGCCATGCAAATAAAGTTTTTATGGGAAGAAAAAAAAGTTTATTAATCAATTTGAGCTTCCAATTTTTTTTTTTCTTCCATCCAGATCTATGAAAAGAAGCTATGAATCAGAGGACAAAAAAAAAAAAAAAAAAAAAAAAAAAAAAAAAAGAATCGAGATTTCTCGAGCAGATCTAGCTAGTAATAATAATAAGCGATGATGAAGAGGAGACTTGTGATTATTACCTTAAAGTTAACCCTCACAAGGGTGGTAATTCTCTCGGAGAGAGAGTGAGGGAGGACTAGTACTGTTTTTAGAGGGCGAGGTACGAGGTGGAGAGGAAGGAGGCGAGTGGAGGAGGCGAGAGTTGCTTTATAGAGGCGAGAGGTGGAGAGTTGAACGAACACTCAGAGAAAGGAAAGGAGAGAGAGGAGACAGCTTTCATTTGAATATTGTTTTTTTTTTTTTAATGAATATTAATAATAATTATTATTTTATAAGGAGAAGAAAAGATGTGTGGGATTTGGAAATTATTAATTTTTGTAAGAAAGGGTTAAGGGTTGAAGATTTTTTTATTTTTTTTAAATAAAGAAAATTTGTTTGGAGTGTCCCTTTCTTCCCTACGTTGGCATGTGGAAATGTTAGGTGTCTACGAGATTTGCCCCCATAGGGTTACCGGTCCCATGTGTCAAAGGGAAGGTGATTTGGTAGTAGGTCAGTTACTATGCATACTGATTCAATCAGTATGTAGTGTAGTGTGTTGGTTGTAGAATACATTTTATCATTTTTTTTAATACAAGCAAAAATATTTAATATTTAAATTGTTTAGTGTTTTTTTATTTGACGAGTTGGTTTCATGCATAGTAAATACGTTTCGCTACATAATTCGAAAGTGCATAGAAGGTTTAACTCATCAAACCATTCCTATCGACAATGAGAGATATAATGGTATCGTTGCATCAGCTCTCTTTCTCGAATGCTCCTAACAATAAGACTTACATTGAAGGCGGTTTGAGAGTATTTCAAAAAAAATTGCAGATGGCCAAATCACCTCCCATAAAATTTGGAAATAGTATTTATATTCAAGTTAGGTATTTTACGATTTACGTATATGTATATTAACAATTATGTAATTAATGACACCAAATACGGTAACACATTTGTGATAAAAATCACGACATTCTAATAAATTATGACTATTATAAAGTATTAGAGGAGGGATCAAATGACACTAACTTTTTTTTGACAGAAATGTTACACTAAATCATATAAATTTATAAAAAATCTTAAAAATAGAAAATTTTTTATAAACATATTCATTTACTTATAGATCAGTTATGTGTCAAATTTCATTCAATTTTAGTGTCATTTGGTACTCCATAAAGAATAATTGATTTTTGACCGTTCTAATTACTATATAAACTTGATGACCGTTGATGGAGTATCAAATGACACTCAAATTGACTGAAATTTGAAACACAATAGATCTATAAGTAAATAAACATGTTTGTAAAAGATTTTTAATTTTTAAGATTTTTAAAAAATTTATATGATTTAGTGTAACACTTGTGTCAAAATTTTTTGTGTTATTGGATCCCTAGCGTGTTAGAACCAATAGACACAAAAATCTTAATTAAGCATATACATGAATTACCGTCGTTCCAAATTAAGCAATTGCAACTTCAATCTATTTAATTTGTGAGATTTTAGCATATCTATGGTAAATCTTTTGAAGAAAAATACGTGTGTTCACCATAGCCTATTGACTATTAGATTAAGATAAGTACCAACTTCCTATTTACGACATTCTATGTTGATGTCCCCACGCCATCAAACCGCTATAATTTTTTTCTAAATTCATCACAGTAAGATATGTATTGTTAATAATATCAATGACAAATCCAATTCTAACAATCATCAGTAATGTTTCATGATTTTTTTTTTTTTGCTTTTTTATTATACGGGGCAAAACTCGGAGCATATACCTAGTTTAAAATAGTAGCTAAATCAACTCCGGTCGGTCTAGTAGAAGTTACTAACCCAATTGTTTTGAAAAACAATTTGTACTTCTAAATATAAAACAACATTTAAAAATATTTTTTACTCAATTTAATACTTCCTCCGTCCACAATTAAATGAATTTATACCCTTTGTTTGAATCCACTTTTTTCCTCAAAAAAAATATATATATTACGAAATTCTCAAAATGCCCCTCGTCTCCTTCCAAGAATGCTCACTTTTCTACTAATTGAGGGCATAAAAGTAATTTCACTATTCCACTATTTTCTTTGACTTTTGCTATAAATTCATTCTTTTGTGGACAGAGGAAGTACTATTTTTCTCCCAATAATACATGCCCATTTAGAAAACCAACATCAAGTACCAGCCGTGACTATTCTCCTGTGTGACTTTAGATCAAGAACTTGTTGATAGCTGCTATCAACTCTTCGAAAAAAAAAAAAGACTTTAGATCAACAGCGGGGGAACAAAATTGGAGCGGCATAAGAAATCACAGTGCTATGGTAGCAACAAAATTAGGTATCAGATGCAATAATTGAATAATTTTTATAGCTGTTGCCCCTAATAAAAAAAAATAAAGAAACGAAAGAGTAAAAATTGTTAATAGGTTCACGTTTGTGGCAGACTGATTGCTGTCTGTTTGCAGATGAAGTGCGCCCTCCCCGCTCCTTCTGACCCTACTTTATTATTAAAATATAATACCATATTAATTTATTATATAACTTCAATTGTTATTATCATAGCAATTTTCACTCAAAAAAAAAAAATCATAGCAATTAATTTGCTGCAGGGGAGAATGGAGACTGTCATACCGAAATCATTTTACACGAAATTCGGGGTAGGTAAACATACTTTCATCATTTTACTTGTTCATATTTTGAGTTTATTTGACAAATTAAGGAATAGAGTTAGAATGGTATATTTAGATTAGTAAGAGTGGAAGAATGATTGTTCGAAGAGTTACAGAAAAAGTAAATATTTTGAAAAAAAGAGTAAATATTTTGAATCATTCGGAAAAGTGAAATTATTGTTTGATAACATTTTCGTGGAATAGTTGAAAAATAAGTGTAGCTAATCCAGTATTCCATCTATATGGTTGAATACCGGATTAGGCCATTTGCATCACTATTCATTTAACTATTTTGTGTTTGACACTCACAAAAAATAGAATAGCACACTATTCTGAAATAAGCTATTTAAAATGGGTTACTAAATACACCCATTAATTATGGGTTAATTATTTCCTACAGAAGAAATCATCAAATCATTGAAGCTACAGGAGATGAATGCATATTTGCATAATATTATGAAAATTAATTGCAGAAAACTATTATTTTTTTCTTGGTTCATGGCTAGGCTAGGTTGAAACACACAAAAAGAAGTGCATTTTTATTTTTTGTAATTAGCAACAACATCAGTAAATAAAAATTATTATTCTTTACTTATAAAGACATTTTGCATGCAATCCTTAATTCATTATGACATGACACATGAGTAAGTTAATGTCCCAAGAAATATTACTCGCAATTACTATTTCTAGCCAATATATGCCAAAACTAGTATTAAACGCCCAGAGTGATGTGAGACCATGCTGCCAAAGACACACAAATCCCCAAATACTGTAATACAAATATTATATATGAATAATATATTTTACATTTAAAAAATCAAAAGAGAAGACAGTGAATGACAATTTAACATATTTTTATAATGAGGAGGGATCCATTGACAATGTTAAAGTTGACAATCTTGATAATTAGAATTTTCAAAAATTTGTAAAAATTCACAAAAATTCTTAAAAATGAAAAATAGTTTATGGATGCATCATTTAACTTATAGATTGATTATGTTTCCAATTATATTCAATTCAAGCGACATTTGATAGCTCTTCAAAGATCTGTTAATTTACAACCGTTGAAAAGAGCACAAAATTTTGATAAGCCATTAAACGATGTTCAAATTGATTGAAATTTGAAACACTATTAATCTATAAGTTAAATAATACATCCATAAACCATTTTCCATTTTTAAGAGTTTTTGTGACTTTTTACAAATTTTTAAAAATTCCAATTGTCAAGATTGTCAACTTTAGTATTGTCAATGGATCCCTCCTCACTAATTACTCAGTGGACCTCTTAGAATAATAGAATTTTTATCTTTTTACATTAGTACCTCACATACAATGTACTGCGAATTAATCTGTTCATCTTCTTACACGTCCTATTAAATTTTAATCGTTTCTTAATTTTTTTTTTTTTTGTCTCCATAGAGGCATAGACACATTTTTAAATATGTTTTTATTTTTTATAAAACAAGTACATTATTCGACTTTGGGAATTCTTTCAAAGATTCGTGGAAATAATATTTCATAAAAACAGTGTAAATTTGGATTTTTAACAAGTTCATGACATTTTTCAAAAAATCTGTTAAAAAATTAAACAAAAACATGGCCACAAAATTTATTAGTTTATTTTCTCCTTTTATTCCTTTTCTTTTACATGTCAGTAGAAGCCGCTGAAGCGACGAGTACCGAAAGATACAAAAAGCATCCAACGGCTGTAGCTGCATGTGGGCCGATAAAAAAGATCTCAGATCCCCTAACGTATGGCATGGTATCATGCAGCACAAGGGACCGTTAGATCTTCTGGAGGTTTGTGCAAACACAAATCTCGAGGCGATCCAACGATCTTTGTTCTGCACGGCACTAGATAAAAGAGTGCTCATCTCTGTAGCGCTGCATTATGTAGCGCAGAATATGAACCGTTATATCATCTCGAGATTCGATCCAGCACAGATCTCGAGATGATGTAACGGTTCACATTCTGCGCTACACAATGCAGCGCTACACTACAGAGGATATGGAATCCTAGATAAGAAGGCCTAAAAGAAAAGAAAAATATCTAACGGCATGTCTAGGCACGCTGCAGTGCACACGAGTGCTTATCCTCTGCTGCGCAGTATTTTACTGCGCAGCGAATCAACGATGGAGATTATAGGGGAGCTTTTTCGCGATTGAGTTGCACGAATTTCAAAGAATATCCAACAGTTAAAACGCTGCGCAGTAACATACTGCGCAGTAGAGGATATGAATTGAGTGCGAGAGAGTCGTCTACGCTGAAACTTCCTCTTCTCTTTTCTTGTGCAGGTGCCATCTACATCTCCGTTTCATACATTACTGGACTCTTCTGTACTCAAAAGTCAAAGTTAGTGCTCAGTGGTCTGATCTCAAGCGTTGAGGATATAGTAGCTGTTCCGATTTGAAGAAAACTGGAGAGGAAAGGGACTTCGACCTGTCCGTTAGCATGTCCATCCATCGACTACTGCAGGTTATTTTGTATACAATATTATATACCTGAAAAAGAAAAATACAGTTTAGCTCTGACATTTTGTTGTATTTAATGCTATTTTACATGGATACCCTTTTGTAGTATTGAATTTTCATCTTTTGTTATTTGAAGTGGAAGTATTCAGTAACTTTTAGAGTTAAATCTCAAGGTCTGGAATGAAAAATGTAAGAATATAATACAACTAATATATATATATTTTTAATTAATATACATTCATGAAATATTTCTTGTAGCTAAAACATACTTTGTCAAATTCAATATGATCGGCACGTTCTTTCGGATAACACACTACTCGGTCAATAAAAAAAAACACTAATTCAAAGGAAAGCAATGAACTTTAAAAATTCTGACAAAGCACAGATTTTTTTGCGTTAACGGAACAATCGCACTTCAAAAAAAAAAAAAAAAAGTTCAAACATCAAACCTCAAACTTCAAAGACATGAATGAATATGACCCAACTTTACCACTGTCCAATGCATCATTTCACATTTTGCTTCTTTTAAAGGTCACTTTAACAAATGTGCACATTAAATTCACACTAATGCTTTTTTGATGGAAAAGGGCAGAGATGGTACGGTTCCCGGTGCACATGACTGCTTGAAAACATGAAAGGCCAACCCATCCCATGCGCATTTCTGCTTCTTTATTTGATCCTTTATGATCATTCCAATATGGTATCAGATGCAGAAATATAAGATATATTTATAAGAGTGCGGCTGCTGTACTGTTAATAGTAGAAATTGTTTTTTACTATTGGCTGTATCTCTAATTTTAAATTATTAATAGTTGATCAGAACATGTTAATTATGATCTGTATATCCAATTTAACTTGTAAAGCAAATTTTAAAATTTTTGGTAACTTTTTACTATTTTTATTTTTTAAGATATTTCCAAAAGACACTTAATTAAAACATAATGAGCCATTTCAATAGGTGACATTTTAAAATACCTAAAAAAAATACTAAACAAGTTCCAACAAATATAAAATTTGGTTTACAATCAGAATTGTATATGAAGATTATAATGAACGGTTCGGATCATAATAATACTATTAATATTTATAACTATATCAGCATATGTTATTTCTATATAGTTATGGGAATAATGAATCTACAAGAAGTGGTAGATGGGCTCCTCCTTTCAACGCATTATTATCTCCTGTTGGGGCCTGAACAAGAAATAGTTGGCAGCACAAAAAGTTTACCCAGGAAGATCAATTGGACATGAAAGGGGTGAAGGGTAGGTGGTAGATAACATTATAACATAACATAACATAACATATACAACTTAACAAGGCAGTCAAGACAAAATTATTTTATTTTCTTGATGGATTTCATTTAAGTATAAGACTGAAATGAAGATTAGATGGGCATTCTAAAAATGCATAGTCAAATTAGCTAGCTAATCAAGCTGTAAATAGTTGGGTGGTCCAGGCTCCAGAGTACAGCTTTGCATTCGTGCATCTTAGATCCTCTTTTTTATTTTTTATATTGGAATTACAATTATAAAATTACAATTGACCGAAATACACATGATAGTGTCATAGGAATTCATATGTCCTGTTTGTCCAATTAGGATAACAGGACCCTGTTTGTCCAATTTGGTCCGTTGGATCAAAATCAACGGATGAGATAATTATAAAAAAGCCCCCTATAATCTTAAGTGGGCTGATCGGGCCCGTCCGTTTTGATCCAATGGTCCAAATTGGACAAACAGGGTCCTGTTATTCTCAAAGAATAACAGCAGATACGGATTCAGTGTCATAGTGTGCAGACAAATTGCATGTATATGGTTAACCCTAAAAGTAATGGCGAGGGATAATTTGACAATGTTAACTTCTTTGTCCATGTTAACAATTTCACAGTAATATTTCAAATAAATTTAGGAGAGTTTAGATATAAAAGCATATATGTAGAATAATATCATTTTTTGTTAATACTATTTTAAATTTTGTGCAATTTATATGATAAATACCATTTGATAATTAATAAATTTAAAAATGGATATTTTACATAATTTACAAATGTTTTGGTTTAATATACTTTTGGTGGACTATTGAACAACACTTATATAAATACTTAAATTGTACAAAACTAAAAAAAAAACCATCAATTTATATGTCCATAATTTTTTTTTCCTTTTTTAATATTTTTCTCTCACATTTTTATTTATTGAAAATCTGATAATTGGGATCCCTACCCAAAATAATAGATTACAGCAAAAAGGCTTGGAGCCAATACTACAAAAAAAAAAAAAAAAAAAAAAAAAAGAGAGAGAGAGAGAGAGAGAATCATTTGATATAAATTATTCAACGAAGCATTGAACTAATGAAGCAGCACCACTATTACTGAACAGAATTAAAAATACCCCAAGTAGCCGACCCCACGCACAGTCGTACGCCCGCTCAATTTCTTAATTTGGGAGTCGTACAAATGCCCTTAATAGGATAATAGTAAATAACTATTTCGTGGTAGAATAAACCATGTGATATGCCGGTCTCCACTCCCCACTACCCCTCCTTTATAATTTATATTTATATTTATATATCCTCTTTAGTTTAATTTAATCCCAAGCTAGCTAGGTACATACAGCATAATGTTTGCATGTGGGAGATTGTTATAAAAATGAAAAAAATCCTTCTAAAGTCTATGATTTTGTGATTTCCCCACCCTCTCAACTCTACCAAAATACCCACAAAATTAAAAAGATGCAAAGTGTGTGGTTTGTTGCTATATATCATATCATATGAGTCCGTATCTGCTGTTATTCTCAGAGAAAAGAAGGACCCTATTATTCTATTTTGGGCCGTTAGATCGAAATGGACGGATCCGATTGGTCCACTTTAGATTTTAGAAAGTCCTTTTCAAATAGATTGGATCTGTTGATTTTTGATCCAACGGTCCAAACTAGAATAACAGGACCCTGTTATTCTATTTGGAATAACAGCCGAATTGAATTCACATCATACATCTTGATATAACTTGATGATATATCGATATAGAGTCCGAATCTGCTGTTATTCTTAGAGAATAACATGACCACCCTGTTTGTCCAATATAGACCGTTAGATCAAAACGGACGGCCCGACCGGCCTAACTAAGACTATAGGAACCTTTCTTATAATTAATCTCATCCGTTGATTTTGATCCGACGGCCCAGATTCGGATAACAGGGTCCTGTTATCCAAATTAGGGTAACACCGGAAGTGAACGCCATTGATATAGCATGTGGGTAGTTGTAGGAATAAGGGGTGGTGGAAGAAGGGGGGAATAAGATAAGGAGAGGAAGTGTTGGATGTGAGCTGGAGTTGCCGTGTCCTTGTCGAGTCGCTAGCAGGCCTTGGGACCCGCTTGCTAATTGGGCCCTTTAATTATTATTATTATTATTATTATTTTTGTTATTAGTATTAATTAATATTATTCGAATAAGCAAATTTGTTTTCTTTTACACTTTGGTTCTTAATTAATATATACGTAATACGTGTCATTTTTATTATTATATGCTTCAAGTTGAATGAATCTTATATATGCTCTTGGTATTAATAAATAAAGAGAAAAGGTTGTCAAGGCACCTTTGATATGATGCCCCTGCAGCCTGCAGGTTGTGCTATATTTTTTGTATTATGGTTTTGTGAGGTTGAATAAGTACCCATAAGTTTTGTGTGACAATTTTACCATATTGTTTTTGTGACTTTTTTTGTTTTGTTTAGTTTTGTCTTTTATTATTTTTTTTTCTATATCTAAAAGTCTAACAGCAATAAAGATCAGTCATATTTACTACTATGTTTTTTTTTTCCCAACTACAATAAAACTTAGAAATATGAGTATTAATTTTTTTTGTAAAAACTTATATTAGAGACATTAAAGTTAAAGATTTTAAAAAAAATCATGAGTACAATTCTCTCTTCATTTGACAGAATAATCAGGGGAACAAACAAACATAAATTCAATAGTAATAATATTGTAATAAGGACACAAGGACACATAATTAAGTGATAATAAGTAACCGATGAATCGGCAATGATTCATGGAAAATGACCTCTTTAATAAAAAATAAGGTCTTTAAACATTGACATCTATGTATGTATTGTTGCTCCCATTGCAAGGTTTGTTTGTTTCCGGAATGGCCTTCGCTTGAAACAAATATAAGAACAAAAATATCAAGTAGGATATTCAGAAATCGTTGATTGAGTGCCAATTAGAAGGGGTCCCATTTTGACCATCTCCCATCTAACATGATTGGTCCACAATCATACTCATAGGGGTTTTATGGGAACTCTTTAACAAAATTTTGTCATTGATATTAGGGTGATACTAGCGTCCATCATAGATTTTTCATAGATATTAAATGTTACACGTTATATATGATTGTTACGTTTAAGATATAACTATTACACCTCTTTATGCTCTATGGATCTATGGTTGGGTATTCCAATAGACGCATGATGTTTCCGTTGTTATTACATGAGTGCTACCTAGCATCCATTATGGGTTTATTGACTTTATGTGTTACAGGTTGGATATAGAAGTTACAAAGTTGAGTAACTGTTACAAAATTTGTATGTTATGGACGTATGCAGGGGAGGAACCACCAGTAGTGCCTGGTGGTGCCCAGGCACTGCCTTGGCAAAAAAAAAATCGACAACCCCCCAACTTATAAAATTATTTTATGCTGATCGACGGAAGTGATTTGGTAGTTTGACCTTTATACATTTCAAAAACATTATAAATTAACACTAACTGTACAAGTATTCATATTAAATAAGTTGTTATTAATATTAGTAGTTTTATTATGCTAATTATTTTGTGCAGCGTATATTTGATATACTATACAAAATACATTGCATATTAAATCAATTTATTTAATATATATACTAACCTATGCGGTATCAATTTTGGCATCCTTTTAGTATCCACGTAGCAACTTACTATAAATTTTATTTAAAACCTTATTGCATGCATTTTATGACAAGAAGAAATCACTCAATGCTCTATTACAAGAGATCTCATTCGAAGCCTCATAGTTTATCTTTTTGCTATGATGTGTATTTTTTTTTCTTTTTTAGTACTTTTTTCTTATAGTTTTTTTTTCTTCCCCCAACCTCTTGGGAATGACTCTGTAAATATATATATTTTTTAATTATTAATAAAATTTGCGAAAATAAGGGCTAGACCCTTATTTTTACTCAAAAAAAAAAAACTTATTGCTTGACACAAATAATGGAAAAATCAAACTTCTTTAACGGTTATAATTAAATTTATAGCTGGGGCCTAGCTCATACAATTGACATGTATAGTTGTTACAATTTTCGTACTTTTCTTCTTCTGCTGAAAATTTTGACAAGATGAAACGAAACGAAGCATATAAGAGACAAGATAAATAAGTCATGAGGTAAATTAAATAAAGTACCAAAAAAACTCTTCATATTGCAAATGAGATGGATGACTTCAATATATACAGATCTTTCAATAAATATTCTGAATTTTGATAGTTTAATTGAATGACTATGTACTGTCTACATATGTGTATTACAACTTGTAAGGCCTCCTAAATCTCGGCACCCCCTTATAAACTATCTTGGTTCCGCCACTGGACGTATGGACATGTTATTCAATGGACGGTTGATGATTCTGTTATTACATATTGATGACGTATGGACATGTTATAAAATTTGTACGCTACGAGTGTATGGGATGATGAAATAAGTTAGGGCTTGTTCGGAGGACTAAAATTGGTGGGAATGGGTGGGAATTTTGATGGGATGAGAATTATTTTACAAGATGTGTTCGGTGCTCCATTCAAGTTGGGAAAATGTACCCAATGGGAAGGAGGATGAGAACCAATTTTGTATACAAATTGAAGGGAAAATAATATGGAACTCATACTTGATTTGTTTTTTCCCACATTCTCTCTCTTCTTGTTGGGAACCCAATAATTGCTTTTAAAGAAACGCTCACCCATATAATCCCATTCCCATCTAAAATATGTCAACCGAACAGAGTCTTAGTATTTAGAATTTAGGAGACCATTTATAAATGAAACCTAGGCAACAAGCCAACAACTAAGAAATTGAGTTACTGTAGAGGATTTGAATTCCCCCCATGAGTAGTAGAGCTACATTTCGGTAGATGTTGGTTTGGACTTTGGAGAAGAAACAAAAAGTTATTCAGAAAT
Source organism: Cyperus esculentus (assembly GCA_030179965.1). Lineage (NCBI taxonomy): Eukaryota > Viridiplantae > Streptophyta > Magnoliopsida > Poales > Cyperaceae > Cyperus > Cyperus esculentus. Next base: position 2,810,718 of record JASGLE010000024.1, on the reverse strand, counting down.
TTGCAATGGCATACCATCAAGCTTATATAGTAATTAGAACGGTTTAAATTTAATGATTCTTGATGGTTATCAAATGACAGCAAATTTAATAAAGTTTGAAACACAGTCGATTTATAAGTAAATGAATATGTTTATAAAAGATTTTCCATTTTTAAGATTTTTTATAAATTTATATGATTTAGTGTAACATTTGTGTCAAAATATTGTTGTGTCATTTGATCCCTCCTCTTCTTTATTATAATGAAATTAAATCGGTTTCTCAACTGTTTTTTTTTTTTTTTTTTAATTCGAGGAGTTTATATAGCTTAATAATTAGCTAATTTATATTCTCTGGGATTTCATTTAAAAATGTTATAGAGGAATTTCAATTGTTACAAGTTATGTCATAAGAAGAATCCTTCCACAAAGAAAAGGAAGGATGTGAATAAAATTCACTTTTTTCAAAAAAAAAAAAATGTCATAAGAAGAAAAATTATACTAAAAATTACTTTTGAAGCCAACACAATCCAAATGGAGCATTTAAATAGCCATAACTTCTGATAGAAAACTTTGATTAATATTTTTTTGCCACGAGATCTATTAAGGGCCTGTTCGGCAAACACATATTCCATAGATTTTCATATGAATTGAGGGTCTATAGAAAATTATTTCTATTCATTGTTCGGCATACTATATTATTAATTTCTAATAGGAATTTATTCCTCTAAAATGCTTGTTTTTAGAGGAAAATATTAATTAGGCTGGACTGGATTATATTTTTCATCAATGATAGGCTCTTCGTAGGTTTTCATCAAATGTACTCTGAAATCCTGCTTTAACAGAAAAAATTTCTGTAGGTCAGTGTGACCAATCTACCCTACGTTCATACTTTATATTGTCGAACTATTCTTTAAATTTTTTTTCTATATAAAATTATTATTATTTTTTTATTTCTTTATTGAAAATCATCCAATCTCGTAAGTCATAACTCATAAGTCATAATGATCTGTATGTGTGCCTATCAGAGTTGCTGAAAATTTTAATTGTACCTCCAAAATATTAGATCTGAACAACAAGGCCTTTCACACCTCTTTTCCAATTAGATGATTATATATCGTTAATTAGAGTTTACTTAATCCACCATTAGACTTCTCTGTTTAGATCATAATTACTCTTTACGTTTTCTCTAACTTACAAAAGACAAATGCTATCGTGCGTTTTTATGTAATTAAATTGGGGTAAAACTTTACTATCATTTTTTTTATACAAATTTTTTGTATTTAAAATTTTAAATTATTACTATACGAGATTTGACCTCGGTATAGGATTCTGTTAATTTTTGTCAAATTCAGAACATGACTTCGGTTCTTTTTTTTTTTTTTGCTTTTGAATTTTGTTGTCGCAGATCTTTAAGTTTCGAACATGCATTCTTGTAATATATGGAAGCAATATTTCGTTGACTTAAATCGCATATTACCTTGAAGAGAAAGAGGTTAGATTTTCCAATTGTTCACTTGCTTAAAACGAACTACATCAAAATCAACTTTCATTTTACTATTTGCATCACTAGGAACGATCCATAAATAACACCGCGCTGAAATCAGCTGCGGATTGCAGGACCTGAGATCCTGCATCAACAGCTGAGATTAATTTAAAAAACCCTTCCTAAAAACCACATGCGTCGGATAAGAATCTCAGATCCTGAGATCCTATTTGGATCGCTGCTGATACGGACTCAAATAACACCCAAATTACAAATACCCACCAAGTAACCCTGTTTAAAAAGGATCTAAATCTTTTGCTTTTATGAAAAGAAAAGCAGACCCTGCTTTTCTTGATCTGACGGTTGAGAAACACTAAAATATTTTGAGATTAGTGCATAAAATAAAACACTGACGTACTTTAAGATTCTGCTTTTCTTGATCTGACGGTTGAGAAACACCGAAATATTTTGAGATTAATGCAGAAAACAGTAAAGTCCTTTAAGATCGGTGCAACAACCGGTTCCAACCATTCGATCAGAAAAGCAGAATAAGAAAAGTAGCGGATTCAGATAATCGGATCCGTTTAAAAAACAATGATTGAATAAACAAACCAAGTAAAAGAAAAGAATCCATTAAATACTCAAGATGCTTTAATTCCCAGAAAAGGACTGGTTACAATTGCAGATTAATTAGCCCCCAGCTGGCCTTTCTTTGACCAGAGATTAATTAAGGCCGATGATTATTATTAATTAGCGCATTGGTTCAATTATTTGAATATTAATCAGTTTCGAGGTAAGCACATGGTAATGCTGCCCCACACCACACTTGAGATTGTGAGGATCTGCTTTTCTTTTGTATTTTATTTTCGTCACTTGAAAGCAAAGTACCCTCCTCTCGTGCACTTCGAATTAATCAAATGATTATTGTTAATTCTTCTTCTTCTTTTTTTTTTAAGCTTTGTTTTTGACCTTTTATTTTGGGTTTTTTGGGCCTTGAGAAATATGTAGCAAAGATATATATATTTTATGGGTTGTTATGGGCTTTTAATGGGTCCTTTGAATTATTGGTCTTGTATACCTTGTAGGCTTGTACTAATCTGGGTTTACAAATTAAAATGGTTAAAATGGAAAATGGGCTTTCTTATTTGCGAATTTAGGCTATGTTTGTGAGTAGTTACTTTTGAAATTGGACTGTTTCTTATTTTGGGCTCTTATGCTATTTCTGAGAAAATTCGCATTCAAAATTCAAATAGCACATCAAAAATGCTAGTTACAACAAGTAACAGAGACCATACATGAGTTAGTTTAACAAATATATCAAAAACAGTCACTTTTCATGGATGTAACGCATGATCGATCTTGTATACATATATACCTTACAACAAAAAAGAACATCAATACAGCACAAAATAATGCATGTTGATGTTTATACATAGTTGTTCTAGCGGCAGCTTTTTCGCTCCTCACCAACTGTAGTATTATATATGTAATAGTATTCTGATCTGCTGGAGAGACATCATATACTTGTCGAAACAACAAGAAAGAAAAATAAAAACCAGTACCACAAAGCAAATTTTCAAATTTTCGGAATTCCAAAATCGAACAAACGTCATGATCACGACCTTCGATTTAGTAACTTAATGTCGATACGGATAGCTCCATGATTGACGCTCATAGGGACGAATTGCTTATATTAGTAGGTGCCCGGGGGCTTGTAGGCAATGAAACTGATGCATTGCACCTGACACTTGTTGTCGAATCCAAGGATTCTGATGAAGGCGTCGGGGTACTCCTTCTTGGCCTCCTCGACCTCCTTGTACACCTGGGCGGCGTCGGTGCAGCCAAACATGGGCAACTTCCACATGGTCCAGTAATATGGTAAAGTGGTAATATTAATACTTACTAAAATAAGCAACTTAATTTGAGTTGTAGTTCAAAAAATCTGGGCCACCTTTTTCAGACCAATTTTCATATTTTGGGGCTAAATTGGACAATCTACTCTGAAGTAATATTTAATATGAAATAATTACTGGTCCCATTAAATCAGAACCACAATTAATCTATCTAGAAATATATATTCTGACATTCACACTGATTACCTAATATTCATCTATGTATCAGAAAAAGGAACAATTACAAAGCATGAGAAGATGAAGATGTGGATATGTACCCATTGCCGATATACCGAGATATGGGGCACCATTGCCTGATTTGGCCGACACAACTGCGCGTGCCATTGTGATTGTCGAGGATATATGCCATCATTGTGTCCATTTTCCTCTTTGTTTCTTTTTGTGAGTTGCTTTGCTCTCCTGAGAATCAAGGTGTTTGCTTATGAGGCTCTAAGCTACAGGCAACTCTTCTATATATAGAGCAATGTGTGTTCTAGAATCGAAGCCGTCTGGTCGATTGATCCAAGTAGCGACAGTTATGGAAGGAGTGGCTAGATTTAGCTTTTGCATCCAAGTGAAGGGTCATTAATTTCTTCCTTGCCCACCACATATCACATTAAATCATATCCTGTTCATATTCTTTTTTTTGTTTTTTGTTTTTTTGCATAGTTTCTCAATGACTGGTCCTATAATTTTCTGTCAATACATGTTTCCTGTCCTGTGCAGTGGGCTGGAGCTTCGACACGCACGTACCCATTGCAATTCCGGTGGTCCATATGTGCAAGAACACACCCGGAATACAGGGACTTATGGGACGTCGCTTGCATCTCGCCATCTCGGTCATGTGGAACTTATAGAAAGAAAGAAACAGACAAATCTTTCACACAAATTATCTAAACCACCTAGACTGCTCAGGAACGACATAGTCGTTGAAATCAAATTTTAGTACGTATAACAACGGTTAGCACGTTATGCTGGGGAATTGTCTAATAATAAAAGGGACGTACGGTGGGGGTCCATTTTTTTTCTTAATTTCTGTTTTTCAATACTCCCTGTATATAAAATTTGTACATGTTCTTTTTCTTATTAAATGAAACCAAGTAGGCTGTTATTTAATAATATGTATACTTGGTTTCAGTACTGACAAATGCTTATACATACAAGCATTGATTCAGAAAGCAGCAACAGAACTAACAAACCAGTTTGTGCTATACGTCTATTTCCAAAAACTTGCAAAAGCGATTTATACGAGTAAACATATAATTATGCCTGCTTTGAACTGAAATTAGTAGAATTACTCCATGTTAATATGCCCTTTATGCACAATTAATTGCATTGTAAACCCTGAGTGCATCCGTGCAAGAAATATGCTACGTGCGTGCTGTTTTTTCTGCTGATAATCAAAACAGCTTTTCTTTTTTCTTTTTCAATTTTTGCAGTTAGAAACTAGTAGTTATTGACGTCAATTGTTTTTCACTTTTCTAGAACTGTGATACAAGTTAAATCAGTGTTACAATTATGCTTAGCATTAATATCTGTATTCGCTTCTTTATCGACATGTCTACCATGTTTTGGCTGACAGTAACTACATTTTTAAAATCCACATTAATTGTAGCTCTGTGCTTACATCTGGAGAAGTATATATATAAGAACAATGCAACAACGCTTCTGAAAACTTTTATACATAATGCACACAACAAAAATAATTCGAAAAGAAACATAATGCATGCAACAGCTGCTCATAATTTTTTACCAGTCAATTAAGAACTTCATCTAACAATGGCAGTTAAGTGTTAACCAATATCGATGCACAATTGCACACTACAGTTGGATTTGATTGTCTTGAATTAAGAAGTCCCACTGTAGCATGGATGATCGATACGTTTATGGTAAGATCTTCATTTAATTGTGATTTTCAAGCTCACCTTATCATGATTAGGTGCACTATTCTGTGAGTGGATCACATTAATTCAAGCTTATTTAGGCATCACCTTTATTTTAAAAAGTATCATTATTGAATGTATTAGACGTAGATATCCTCGACAAGTCAAGCTCTGATATAGTGACGATACATTACATCATCGTATATTTTTAATATTCTTTCTTATAATCAATTTCATAATTTCCAGCATCGACTTTCGTCAAAAGGTCTATGCAAAGTTTTCAAAATTCAGGACTCAAGTTCTTGAGGCAAATTTAGTTGGAAAAGTTACATATAAGCTAATTTTACTATGATATTGCAAGTGAGCATTCATGGAGCCATAAGCATATAGATTGAAACACAAGATGTCTTATACATATATACTTACAAGCAAAATGACATTTATATATGCAATACAAATGGCTTTTTTATATATCATCATTAGCCGGTTCTTTGTTGTTCCTCACCAACTGTAGTATTATGTAGTAATATTCTCATCCGTTGGATCGAGAGACAGCATATACTTGTATATAGAAACAGGAGAAAAAAATTGTAATTGAGTAAATTGGAAGTACTTCCAAGAAGCTAACAATGTTTGCAAAAGTAAATTGGAAGTTCCAAAATCAAAACAGACAACATTAATTCAGTAATTTTGACTTCGACATGCATGGATTGTCGACGCTCGTAGGATAGATTACTTAGTAGGTGCCTGGGGGCTTGTGGGCAATGAAGCTGACGCATTGCACCTGGCGCTTGTTGTCGAATCCAAGGATTCTGATGAAGCAGTCGGGGTACGTGCTCTTGGCCTCCTCGACCTCCTTCAACACCTGGGCGGCGTCGGTGCAGCCGAACATGGGCAGCTTCCACAAGGTCCAGTAGCGGCCATCGTAGTACCCGGGTGAGCGGTCATTCTCACGGAACACGAATCCGACCTGAATTTCAATTTCGACAAGTATTATTGGTCAAATTTTATTCGTCGATAAATTGATCAGTAACTTCCAATGAAGCTTATAGTGAAGTGATTTTTGTACTGCATACGTACCTTGCTGAATTCCAAGCAGGGAATCCAGTCGGAGCGGATGAGGTACTCGACCTGCTTGAGCAACTGCTCTTGTGTCAAGGGGGGGAGGTACGAGAGGGTCTCGAACTTCTTGTTGCCGTAAATTGGCCATGTCTATTAGACAAGTAGATGCATTTCAATCAGCTCATATATCACATTTGGTTTGAACATGTTTAAATCTGTGCATGCCTCTCATCAATTTGCTCTTTTAAAAAAGGATCAAACTGATATATATGTTCTTTAATTTGGGTGGTCTCAAGTAGTACTACAATTAGTACATAATCATTAATTACTGGATACAAACATCTGATATATACTTTTGTATTGATAAAATACTGGTGCCAATAATCTACATTCAACTCAATTCAGTTTTAGGTAACCAAATATATATGACATGTATATATTCATCAGACTAAGCTCCAATACATTAATTCTTTGGGTCTTCTTGACAGTTATTGCTAATATGATATATATATACACTTTTAACAAAAAATCCTACAAGTTATTAATATGATATATATTTCCAATGCTCTTATATATATATATTGTAACTACACTTGTCAGTGAATGATCTTATAAAAACACTAAAGAAATTATGTATTCTAACCTGCATGCAGTTAACTTGCATCTTCCTGCTTGGGACCTTGGTGGCAACCTTCCTGGCGCCGACGAACGGGGTGCCAGATTTGGCCGGTGTGCCGGCTCTTGCCACGGTGATGGCAGATGAGACACTCATGGTTGCCATTTTTTTTGCTAGACTTATAATACCTTATATCACTTAAACTTGTGCAATAACAAATCTGCAGTAGGAAGTACTTGAGGCTTTGGGCTTCAGGATACAAGTCCTATATATAATCAAAGATTTCATAAAATGTCTGGTGGATCTTGATTCAAGGGTTAAAACATGGAGATAAGGCACCAGGACAAATTTGAGTGCTTATCCTATACTGCGTAGTATTTTACTGTGCAGCGAATCGACGATGAGGATTATAGGGAGGCCTTTTTGAGATCGAGTTGCACAACTCTCAAAGCAGATCCAACGGTTGAAACACTGCAGGGATATGAATCGGGCAAATTTGGGCTGTTAGATCAAGGAGTTGTTGGATTTCATCACTATTGGATGCCACATATGCAAGGGTAGGGATGTGGATCAGATCCTTATCATGTGAACCCCTCATGGGCTGCCACGTGGCAGGAAATGTGCTTGCTTTATCTAATTGCACTATTCCTTGAATTGAATGGGTGATGCACTTTGTTTGTGTGGTATACAAAATATATGGGGTGCGTTTGGATCGTGCAAGGATTAGTAAAAGAATAGTAGAATAGAGAATAGTAGATGAGATTAGTAAAAAATAGTGGTTGTTGGATTAGTAAAATAATAGTAGAAATGTATTGTTATTCGGAATAGTAGAAATGTTGTTTGGATTGTATGTTTAGATTAGTGATAGAGGAAATAATAGAAATAATAGTTTTTTTTTCTTTTTGCTAACCAGGCAACTACGTTCGTTAAAAAAAATTCTTATCTGAATGATCAAATAAGTCCATAATGTTACAAAAATTAATAATAATAATAATAATAATAATAATAATAATAATAATAATAATAATAATAATAAAACAACTCAAAAATGATAAGTTGAAGTACAATCCATTATGAAACAAGAACCATATCAAAAAACTTGACCAGTGTCCAATTTTCGTAAGTATCTTCCAATTTTCATAAGCATCTCAACAACAATACAAATCAAATACAGAAAATCTCGGATGAACAAGGGTCTCTATTGTCACTTTTTTTTTTTATTTTCGTCCACCTTTTTTTTTTTTTTAATTCCATTGAAGGCATGTGGGCAGGTGGAAACTAATCCATGGCCAAGGGCAGGCAATTGTTGCCAAGTCCATGACTGAAGGAGGTGGCCATGAGGCGAGATATGGTGTCAAAAGGCAACGCATAGATGAAGGTCAGAGGCAGGTCAATGGTGAGCAAAGCGAAAAAACGTAGGCAATCGGGGTGTCTACGGCATCGTTGTGGTGTTGAGAGGTCGTTAAGGATATCAACGATATCAATTTCGATTTATATTGACGGGAATTCATGGAGAAATGGCAAACTCATTTTCTTTGTTGTTTCCAACTTTTCTCTCTCCTTCGTTGGAGGAGAGCAAGAAAATTAATTAAAAAATGGGTTCTACTTTTTTTAAAGGGAAGAGGCTTCCCTGTTCTTGCTATTCCGACTTCCACAAGGATTAGTGGATTAGTACTAATCTGAACTGTTCTGAATAGTAAATTGTTTGTTTGGATTGCACTCAAATGGGAATAGCAATTGCTATTCCGAGAACAACACTATTCAAAGCAATCCAAACATACCCATGGTAGCTACCATTTCACCTTCCAAGTTCCAACTAAGGGTGCTTAGTTGGAAAATAGTAGAATGAAAAAAAGATGCAAAATTTTTGTACTGAGGAAAAATGACAAGCACAATTAATTAATATATATTTATTACTGTAGGAAGCCAAGCTGGAGCCCCAAGTCAAAACAAGTAACTTTTAACAAGGAAAAGGAAGTAGCTAGCTAGCTAGGCTCTATTAAAACTTTAAAAGAGACCCATGTTACTTGTAATTTGGAAATTTGCGTATTTCGTTCTGTTGTTATGTACGTAACGATTAATGCCAGAAAATTTTTGTGTCGTTTGAGAGACGAAACGAAACACGAAAACAATTAACAACGACTGCATGTGTGTGTCGTTTATTATTTAAAACGAAACGGAATACGAAATGGACCTGTGTTTCGTTGGTTTATTATTAACGGTCCAGATATACAGATATAAAAAAAAAATATCAAAACAGATACCATTTATAATGTAAAATATATTCAAATTAAAACATTAACAAATTATCTTGAAACAATTAACGTATTAACTTGAAATATTGTAGTATTAAGTTGAATAACACAAATAATAAATTAAATCATCTACTTGAATCACTACTAAATCACATAAATATTACCTTAAAGTTGTTGAGAGAACGTATGGGAGCAAGATGAAGTAAAAGAACAACAAATGAGAAAATTATATCATTTGTGTTTCATTTTAATCTCATTAAGTTTCAGATTAACTTTATAAATGTTTCATTATGATCGCAACATGTTGCAGATTAACGTTAAGTTAACTTTGTATGGTGATATTCCCGACGGTATTTTTTGCAGTATCCCGTAGCATTTTCCTATTACTATAACGAAACGAAATATGAAATGGACCTGTGTTTCGTTGGTTTATTATTAAAACGAAACGAAATACGAAATGGACTACCTGTGTTTTCGTTGCGTTCTATGTATTTCCGTTTTGTGGACTGTATAATTGCATGCAGGTTTGGATCTTGTTTCCCCTTTCTTTTTCCCTTCTCGTCCTGATCTCCTCTCTGCACTAGAGAACAAAGGGGCAATAATGAAAAAAAAAGGATACGTGAGAGGGAGAAAGACAAATGCAACAGCTAAGTTTTGTTCCGTTTAATTTGATCGTTTCGTTTCGTTTTTTTTTTTTTCAACGAAACGCAAATGCAACCAAATCTTGTGTCGTTTGATCAACGCAACGCAAAACGAAAATGCAATCCCTATATAATACATATATATCTTGGTTCTTGTTGTTGCTTGGGGGCCAACAAAATATAGTGGCATATAATTGGTCTATTAATTTTGTGATTACCTATGAATCATAAAAAATTGTGGTAATCCCTCTATTGAAATTTTGAACCTGCGATTTTTCATACAAATAGCTAGCGTTGTCACTAGACCAAAAACTGTTTCTTGTCGATCTCATAATTTAAAATTATACATCAACCCTTCCCAAGTAAGATAAACGTAAATATTTTTTTCCTCGAAAATAAAATGCTTGACATTGGTATTAATTTAAATAAAGAGCGCTTGGATCAAATATTTCTTTTGGATTTTGGTATTTAATTTAAGAGGGATCGATTCCTTTGATATTTAGTTAAGGACACTTTCTCCTGTGAACCTGTATTATTTTCACTCAATAATAAGTTTTTTGAATTGATGCTATCAAAAAGGATTTCTTTAATCTTTAGTTATTTTATTAAGGGGTTGGTATCATGGGCACTATAGGGACTCTCAAAAAAGGAAAGGAAAAGAGGTATTTAAGATTTCTTAAACTTACATAAAATTAGAAGTCAAATCGAAAATGCTAATAAAACTTCATATATATATATATAAAAGAAGACACCACAAAAATATTTGAGTAATACCAAGCATCCATAGAAAAGTCGTCCATAACGTTCATAATTTATATTTCGGGATGTATCTGTTACATTTTAAGGTGTACCTGTTACATTATTTATATGTCTATGGACATGTTTTCAATGGACGCAAGATGTTTCTCAAAATATTTACAACCGTTCATTTCTAATCAACCGATTCAAATTTCACAGATCAAGAATCTCTTTTTACTTGTGCTCCAAGAATATATTGTAACCATTCGATTTAGACAAATGAATGGTCCATATCTCTTGCAATCCATTGAAGAATTCACCAACTTTTATTTTGGACTTTTTTTGTCACTGATCAGAAAACCAATTACACTGCAAATTTTTTTTCCATCTCTTTTGATTTTATATGCATGGTGCTGCAAACTTTCAGCAAGAAATCTATTTGTTAACTCTTCAATATTCAGTATACTAAAATGACACTTAATTATTATTACTAAAATTATCACAAAATTAACATATCAAAATGCCCCACAAATTATACTCATATCAATTAATGAAGCTAACATTGTCAGTGTATTGAGTAGTGACAATGTGGACCATCATACAGTGGGGCTACAAAGATAAGATATTTCATGGCTTCATGCCACTATGAAATTTTTTTTTTTTTTTTTATTTTTAAAGTAAGAGGTCATTGCCATCTAAATTTCTATTTAACCAGGATACGGTTGAGATTATTTCAAAAAACTCGTCCTAAAAGTCGCATCAGTCGGATCGGGATTGTTGGTTCCTAACTCCAATCACATTTGGATCGGAGCAGATATGGACTTAAATATATAAACTCAAATTTATTCCACAATCGAACAAAAATATCTCTTTGAGTTATTGAATAGAATATATTCTAAATAACAAAAAAAACTTAGAATGACAAATTGAGGCATACCAGCTAGCAAAATAAAATGAGGCATTCTATTCATAAAACAAAAATAGAATATGCCATAATTATAAGAGAGGCAAAGATGAAAAAGAAAACCCTATATATATATACTAGTAAAGAACCTACGCGTTGTTTTGGGCTGAAATTGTTATTTCTTATAATAAATTTTTAAGATAATATTGTTATTTCTGATAATAAATTTTTAAAATAATATGTAATGGGCCTTATATTAAGGAAATTAATATGAGCCTTAAATTTTAATGGGCTGAGACATTAACATCAATGAGCATTAAGGTAAATCAACAGTTTTAATCTATCAAGAAAACGATCAACGGCCCAGGCTTCTTATTTGGAGAAAATAGCTCTTTCATGTCATTTTTTTTTAATATGCTTTTATATATAGTAAGGATATGCATAGTATAAATGATGTAAAGTTGAGTTATAATTATTGTGCAATTTTAAAGTTTCTGAGAAGTTACATTACATGTCGACTATGACCAGAAAAAATCAGCAGATTCTTTGCTAGCTTTTGCCGTTCAGCATCGATCGATCGGCAGCAAAATCGGTGGCTGAAGTTTGTGAAAGTCGCAGCCCGGGTGTACGGGTGAAAGGGAAATGGTAGTTGTCAAGGACTAAAATGTGCAATCATGTCATGAGATGGAGATTTTGGTGCGTGTTTTTGTCATTCCAATTTCCGCTTAGATATGTGGTATCTTATGTTGTGACTTGTGAGTTGAGTTACTAGGTCTGTATTTTTAGTATATTTTACCAATTGCCATAAACTTTCATGGTATAGTGTTGCCACAGTAAAAATGATTCTGGTTGATTTTAAGCAGTTGTAATTTGGTAGCGGAGACTAATGTAATGCCAACGGACGGGTAAGGCCCCGACGGGCGACGGGTGGGGCGGGTTAGGGGGGTTTTGTCTCAAGGGGAGGCCCTTGCCTGCCCCTTTGCCCGTTGGGCTTGGCGGGCGACGGGCGGGCACGGGGGGCAAGGTTGGGCGGGTTGCCGGCCGGTGAGGCGGATTCCGGCGGGTTAGGACGGATTCCGGCGGACGCGGGGGGCAGGCAAGCATAGGTTCAAGGGGTGGGCACGGGCGGACAAAGGGCGACGAGGGGCGGGCGGATTTCTAGGGGCGACAACAAATATCTAGAACCTTGCCCTTTGAGACCCGCCCCCGGGACCCAAGACGGGCGGGCAAGGGTTGTGGGTCCGGGTGGGCGAGGGTTGTGGGCCCAGGCGGGCACGGGTGGTCCCCGAGCACGGGCAGGCGAGGGCGGGCGTGCCCGAGGCGGGCATGAGCACAGCACTAAGCGGAGTTAATATGAGAGTATCCGCTATCAAGTCTAAATTCTTTAACATAGAGCCATTATTACTTTGTTCAAAATGAAATCACACTGACACACCCTATCAAATGAGAAATGGAATTCTAATTTTTCAAAATCCCTTGCTCAAAATGAAAAAAAGGAGAGATTCTCAAAAAAGAAGAACAAAAGAAAAACCAGAGCATTCTTTCTTTTTTTTTTGAGATAAAGATGAGGGTCAAGCCACTCAAATTTAAATGTCTTTAAAAGACTCCCCATTCAGGTTTCGAACCTCCAAAACTAAAGCATTCTAATTATACTTAGTTCAATATGAAAACCCGCAAGAATTGAGTTTGATTAAATAGAATAACAAGAATTGAGTTTAATTGGATATATAATAGAGTAGAGATGATTTGAAATGAGTAATACCTAGCGTCCATAGGATGTATGTTCATAGAATACACGTCCATAACATCTATATATTACAAATTTGAGATATATGTTACAAAATCGAATGTATATGTTACCTTCTTTATTTTTCTATGAATGTATGACGGCTTTTTAATGGATGCAAGATGTATCTCATTTGAAGTACTAATATACCAAATTTATCGTTTTCTTTATTATTTTTTGATATCAAAATAAATGTCGGAGTTGAAATTATATCCCTCTCAAAAGTTCATACATGAATTCTGAAAATTTATGCGAATTCAAATATCAATTTTTTTTTTTTTGAATTACACGTCGCTTTCTTCATATGAAAAAAATTGACTATATATTTGTCTTAAAAACCACCTCTATTTATTTATTTATTTATTTTTGCCAATTGACCCATTTAGAAAAAAAAAATAATAATACTTTTCACATTAAGATGTGAAAGTCACACCGAATCATATGCAATTGAAAGCTGTGGCATAAAATTTTTTCATTCCTGCAAAAAAAATCCCCTTGGTACCAATAAAATTTTGTAGTGGTTTTCTGTCTTTATTTGGTGGTCCTTTTTTTTTTTTTTTTTGAAAATCCTGGTGGTCCTTTTTAGAAATTGCACTTTTATTTCTTCTATGACAGGCCACATGAAAGGCTTATTAATTCTTATCCATCACATTCTAGTGATCCAAAATTGTTTGTTTTCAATCATTTTGGGAGATCTGTGGATCATGAATATTTTAGTATAAATAATTCTTGTGATATATTGTGATTATGCGATATATATAATATTTTAGGCTAATTCTGCTATAGATCAGATAAAATATATATGAATCATTTATGTTTCATAATCGGATGGTCACAATATATCTTTAGATATAATGAAAGTTAAGTATTTGATAAGAACCATTCGATTCAAAATGAAAGGTTGATTAACTGATCTACAGAAGAACAACTCAATATTTTATATTAAATTGGTATTAAGTTGGTAATTAATGTAGCTCCATAGAATCAAAGACTTGATTTCAGTTAGAAAAAAAATTATAATTAAACAACGTTTTTAATTAAGAAAGCAATGAGATTATCTTCATTAATTCCCTAACATTTCTAATTAAACAAAGTTTCCGTGTATTAATACCAGTGTCATATATATGAGTTAAACTAAGGGCCTGTTTGTTTCCATGTAATTGCAACGATTATGCAGGTTTAGATACAAACAAGTATGTTTGTTTTAGTCTAATTGCAAAATCAATCTGCATTTCCAAATACAGGTAGGAGTCAGATACAGTATTTCATCATGCGGTCAAATTTAACGCGACAACAGATACTGCATTTGCTTCTTCACCTTTTACTCCACTTATCTATCATCGCTCTTTACATATACAGAGATACCGTAAAATAATTCTTTATAGCTTTCTTTGTAGATAGCATAAAACAGAGAGAAGTTTTGGCGCCATATATATGCTACTCTGTTCATTATAAAATCCAATTGATATTTTTCTCATCCTTGCACAACAAGACGAACAATTGGCTCATGATGTGGCTACCGTGAGAGTCCTAGGGCTGACAAACGTTGAAAACACAACGAAATTGAGTTGTTTCATTTCGTTTAACGAAACAAAAAATCGTTTTGTTTTCGTTTCGTTTGGGATGAAACGAAACGAAAGAACGAAAATAATCGTTTAACAGTAGTATTTTACAGTCAAAATAGATAACGAAATAGAATCGATCGTTTCGTTTAACGCAACAAAAAATCGTTTCGTTTAGAACGATACGAAACGAAATAACGGAAAATGGTGTTCCGTTGGCAGCCCTATATGAGACTGAGACTATATCAATACAAAAAACTCTAGCGTCCAGAGGTTTATGTGCCCAGAGCTATCCAGAGGTAGCTTTTTATGATGTGGCACAACTTTTTGGAAAATACTTCCCCTTCCACTATCAAATGGATCCGTCCAATTCTTCTATTATCCAGAGCTATCTTCTTATATCTCCAACTACATCTGAATTGCAGTCGCAAGAAAACGAACATGCTCTAATAAGAAAATATTTGCATTTTGCTTCGAAATTCTAATGGTTTAAATTATACTTTGTCATGTCCAAAATTTCGATTTATGGTTTCTATCAAATTCATCATATGAAAATAGTAAATACTAGGGGATGCAAAAATTTTCCATTTTTGGAGTCTTTTAAGTATTTGTTTTGGATTTTTTAAAATGACTCTAACATATTAATAAAATAATACTTGTTTGTACATGGATTTTGAAAAATCTGAAATATATACTTAAAAAACTCCGAAAATGGAAAATTTTTGTATCCCTCGATATATTAATATGATGAATTTAATAGGAACTATAAATTGAAATTTCGGGTGTGATAAAGTATAATTTGGACTGTTAGCATTTCGGAGCGAATTGCAAACATTTTCACACTAGTTACAAACGTTTGGACAAATTTTTGTATTCCCCAATATTTTCATATAAAGAATATATTAAGCACAATAAATTGTGATTTCAGACATGGGAATATAAATTTTGAGTCGTTAGTATTTTGGTCCGAAATGCTAACGTTAGTATAATAGTCTAACTCATATATATATATACTTACTTCCATTTGGATTTTGATTAAGAAAGCTGACAAATTCAAACATGCATTTGTTTGTGAAAAATTCAAACATAATCCTATAATTTTTAAATAATGCCTCTACGGTACCAACATAATTTAGTTCCATTCATTTCATACTAATGTTCTTAAGAAGCTTAGACCTTAATTATCTGTTAGTACATTTGTCATTTGTTTGTATGTGATTGTGCATCAATCACCATTTAACTTGATGAAGCCTCAAAATATTCAATTCCATGTAAATCACATATATGGGGTTCTGATTTTCTTAAGCTCAATTAGCAAACTAGATACTTTTGAAGGATATATATATATATATTCTGCAAATGGGTCACTAAAGATCCTTCCAAAATCCAAATTAAAATTTTTTTGATGTATTTTTTTCTTTTTCTTTTTTTGATGTATTTTTTTCTTTTTCTTTTTTTTGATGTATTTTTTTCTTTTTCTTTTTTTGATGTAGAAAAATCCAAATTAATATTATTGAACCGATGTGCTACGTACGGATCATGTGATGTTCTTGCTTCTAAGTTCTAACACTGATTTTTTGTCATTTCTGATATCTTCCCATGCATACATACATACATACATTGTGGTGATCCAAACTGAGCAGATTATGGGCAACTGAACACCAGGATGTGGATATATTTTTAGCTCGGTGTATATATAGTCAGTCGTATTCTTGCGACCATTTGGCTTCTTGCTGGGAATATATACATACATGTTCACTTCTAAGTTTTGGTACATATACGCGGTAGCTAGATTGCTCCGGTATGTAGTCTGTGCCATTAATTTCTTCCTTAAAAAATGAGAAGTGATGGACATATTTTTGTCCATTTTATCCAAAAAAAAAAAAAATCTGGTGCCATTTCTTCCTTAAAAAAAAGGGAAGTGATGGACATATTTTTGTCTATTTTATTAAAAAAAAAAAAAGTCTAGTGCCATTTCTTTCCTAAAAGAAATGGGAAGTGATGAACATATTTTTGTCCATTTTATCAAAAAAAAAGTCTGGTGCCATCTCTTCCTTAAAAGAAATGGGAAGTGATGGACATATTTTTGTCCATTTTATCAAAAAAAAAGTCTGGTGCCATTTCTTCCTTAAAAGAAATGAGAAGTGATGGACATATTTTTGTCCATTTTATCAGAAAAAAAAAAAAGTCTGGTGCCATTTCTCAGTACGGATGTTGCCTTATATTGTCCTTAGCTAGTAAGCACTAGGAATTTGGCTTGATTCTAAATTCAACGTTGTTCAACTTATGCAAGTTACAAATCTGTATATGGGATCATGGGGTAACTCTGACGTGCAGTATGCATAGGGTACATTTGGATGGTGCAAAGATTAGTACAAGAATAGAAGAATAGAGAATGGTAAAGGAGATTAGTGAGTTTTGGATTAGCTTGAAAATAGTAAAAATACGGTACTATTCGGGATAGTAAAAATGTTGTTTGGATTGTATGTTAGAAATAGTGATTGGAAAAAAGAAATAAAATATTGGTTCTTTTCTTATCTCTTTTTGCTAGCCACCCTTATTTGTTATTTGCGTTGAACAAATTTTTATGTTAACGATCCAATTTCATGCTTGATAATTATAACAATTATTAATTACTAAATTGTGAGTCCATTTACGATAATGATACACTGTACCAGCTGGTACCAGGTTCTAAAAGATGGTAAGAACTATTGGTAAACAACACTAAGAAAAAGTATGAAAAGAATTATGACTGCTTCCATGGCAGTGTGACTTAGATCATGAAAGCTTATCCAAAATTTTCTGCAATTAGAAGCAATCCGAGGCAAACAACGGAGAAAGCGAGGGTGAAGGTGAGACCATGGCGAAGTATGCAATGGCCGTGCATAGACAAACTGCGATGAAGGGACGGAGAGAACGAGAGCTCGGAGGGGGCGCAAAAAATGGTGGACAACCGGATCTCTATCGACTCTCGCCGATGAGGAGAGTACAGTGGATCTATCGGCGGCAATGATCGGTGAGTTTGTTGTTGGATATTTGATTAGTCGGTGAGGAAACCATTTCTTCCTTTCCTCTTTCTAACCCATGTGGTCTGGCAGGGAAGGTAGAGGAGAAATCAACAAATTAATAGGAGAAGCATTTTTTTATTAGTTTCTCTAACTCTGCCAACCGTTGTTCCCACTATTCTGTCTTTCAGCTGGAACAGCAGATTAGTTCTATTCTCAAGCTGTTCGGAATAGCATTAGTTTGTTTGGATCACACCTGAGCGGGAATAGAGTTGCTATTCTCTGGAACAGTCTATTCTCTTACCATCCAAACATACCCATAGTGTTTTGTTTTATTTTTGTGAGAAACATCTTGCATCTATATAATAACCGTCTATATATTTATAGATGTATAAATTTTATAACAGTTACATCAATTTTGTAACTTTTACTTTAAATTTGTAATATTTGAACTTTGAACTTGTGTTTGTGGATGTCCATTCTGTAGACGCTAGGCAGTGCTCTATTTTATTTTATTATTTTTTTTTGTACAATGTAGGAAAGAACTATCTTGTCTTTCCACTGTTCAATTCCTAAGTTCTTGGTGTAAGGTGGAAAGAACTATTTGTCCTCCGGTTATTTTATGCAAGAACTGAAGCATAGAGATTATATCAAGGGAATTAAGAAAAATAACATATATAGTGCGGCGGTCATTTTTTTTTTGGAGTCAAACATTTTGCGTAATTAAGTTTCAAACAATACCTTATTTTTTTTAACTAATTTTTTACACAAAATTTATCCAACATATTGAAACTAGAACTTCAATTGAATTTCACCCTTTTTTATTTTTTTTTCCTTTCTTCAAATTCATCCAACCCCGGAGCAAGTTCCAGACGAACCGAATTGTTAATGGGCCAATAAATGGTCAAGAAATATGATCCATGGACTAGTTCAACTCAATGGGCTGTAAATTTGTAACTGGGCTCAGATATGATTTGTGTTTCCTCAGTATTTGAAGCCCAATTTCTCAAATGGTCTGCACCAGACTATTCAGAATTTCAGACCCAGTTGCCTATTTTAAATTCTTCTGTGTGTATTTATTTTTTCAGCCCACCTAATTAATTGCCTGTTTGGGTTTTGGGAAAGCACATGGAGGTGAAGAATGTTCCTTCAGACCGTGCTTTAATGCGAATCTCTGTTCCCATTTTCTATGCCCTTACCCAATATTAATCTGTACTGTGAGTCTGTGAATCACATTATTCCATTGAGTGAATATTTTCTTTTTCTTAGCTAAATATATATTATACAGTACTATTTCTTCTTGCAGAAATAATTCATTTTTGATGCGTTTCGTTGCAACAACATTCTTGAAAATAAAATAAAAAATGTTTTTTAGTTTTTTTTTTTTTTTATCATTCAAAATGTTTGATAATGTATTAATGTTGTTGCTAATTTGGATGTACATAGAAGATCTTAAAGCATGAAACACCGGGGGGGCACCACCACTGGTATTTTATGTAAATTTGGCCAATGTCGAGGACCAGAAAGGTGGCACGAGGTTCAAAAAGCAGAGCCGCTGGGTTCCCATGTTTTTATTCCCAGGACACTACTTGATTGTCCGGCTCGTTATCTCTGTGAAACATGATCCGGTGTTAATTCATGAACCGACTCGGAAAATTCTAGAAATGCTTGCATTGATGGCGGATAAGTGTGGATTAACTTTGATGATTTTTACTGTTTTAATTAGTGGATGATTAAATTATTCGTTTTGCATTATAGATTTCAGATTTTTATGTATAGATAGTTGCATAGAAAAAAATGTTAAAATGAATGTAATTATTTAATACAAATATAAAAAAATAAAACTTAATGCTTGTTGGACTGGAAAAGAAGTCTCTCCGCAAATACTACTATTTCTTAGTTGACTAGAAAATAAATTACTCTATAACCTTAAAAAATGTACATATTTTATTTTATAAAATTCACAATTTATTTATTTGGTATCCGTTTGGGTGAGGTCAAAAGTTTAAGATTTCGAAAATAATTCTCGATTATTTTGTTTCATATAATGAAAAAATATTGAATTTTTTTTTTAAAAAGAAATCACAAATATTATGAGTGATACCGATACAAGATACAAGAAACCTACTGGAAACATAATATTGAAAATCTCCATTTATTTGCAAACCGAAAGCATTGATTTGACAAAAAAAAATCAAGTTGGGTGTATGAGTTATTAGGTTCATCATCATTAAGTTGTTATCTAGTAATTAGCAATTATATAGAAACATAATTACTTTATGTGGACGTGCATTCACATAATCGCCCAAATGTTGAATTTTCGTTTAAATATGCTAATAATTCGTTAAATTTGTAAATTATTCACATATTAATCGAATAATTTGCGAATAATTCGTTCTAGACCTAAATCCAGATCATTCATAAACTATGTTAGTATAATTAAAACCATGTTTGAAAATAGGGCATAGGCCATATTACAAATTTTTTCACAAAGATAGTACAATTTAATGAGTTAACCTTCAGAACCAAATCTTTAGGGGAGTGCTATTTTACACGCAGGTTTTCCAATTTTGAGAGCAAAGAGAACTTTTTTTTTTTTTTTCATAAATACCTATTTTGCCCTTCTTCTCTCTCTTGTTCCAAACTCTCCATTAATAGTTTAACCTCTACAGTTAATGATTGAAAATCACTTTATGAGAAAAAATTGGTCCGAGGAAAATCTACTAAGCTGATTCAGTTCTCAAGTTAACTTCATCTTTTCTCTCTTTCAAATCTTTGACTCGATTCACCCCTATTCCCAATAACGAAAATGGATTGTATATTAGAATGCATCAGAGACAAACACAGAACTAAAGCAAAAATTGTGATAGCCATTGATTCTCGACTTCTCAAGGCAAGTACACCCAAAGGGTCAGATTCGAAGCAACATAACGACAATAGAAGGCTGGTTTCAAGTTCTCTCTTTCATTACTTCAATAAGTGCTTCCACCATATCTATTACAGTAAGTATTATCTTTTGTTGAACATACTGACTTGTAGATGAGTAGATGACCTTTTTTTACCTATAATTGCTGACGTTGTTATACTGAGAGAAACCTAATTTGTATGTGGTACCTTTAATTTAAAGTAGAAATTGTTCTTAGTCAACAATTGTTGATTGTCTATAACATGTTCGATGAATTGCTTGAAACAAAATATTTCTATTTTCTTCATTTACTTAGTTTACTATTGAAGAATTTCTTTGTAAAACCACTGAATTTATGGCAGACCATGTTCATGTCAAGCTTCATAATTTGCCTTGCACGTGCATTGAACCTATAAAAGTCTTACCTTGCCTTGCACATGTTGAACTAAAGCCTTACCTTGTCTCGTATTTTTATATGTATTGTGCATTAAGCTAAGCTAATACCTATATTATCATACAGTATGCAAACCAATTTCATTGCTATTTTATACCTATATTATCATGCTATATCGTTTTGTATGTATTGAAGCTTCCTTTGCCGATCCATTGAAGTAATATTAAAAATGTATAAAATGATTTTGCATTTAGTGCTAAGTTTTACTTGCCATGGTAAACATTAAAAATGACGACAGGACATACCAAATGAAATTTCTCAAGTCCATTCATTAAATATCATATAAGGCCACTAATATAGACCTAAAAAAAGTTGTTCCTCGTAATTTGTATTTTCTCCTTTACTAATTGTAGTTATGCTATTAATGAGTAGATGTGTTATTAATGAAACTGATAGAAGGTAGAAGGGGCAAAATGGGTAGACATTGGAAAAAAATTCTCTTTGCTCTCAAAATTGAAAAACTTACGTGTAAAATAGCACTCCCCAATCTTTAATATATTTGGAGTACTAAATGATAATATTTAAAATTTTAGTAACTTCCTTTTTGTAATTTTTAAATTATTTATGACTTCTGCTTATTAAATTGAACATATGAATCTATATTTTCACACTAACGGTTATATCTAGTATTCTCAAAATTAATGTCTACATATCTATATAGTTATAAATTTTGAGTTAAGTTGCACAATTTAAAATAAGAGTTACAAATTTTCTCTTGTAGATAATTAAAACAAGGACTTAGAAAATTCCACTAATAAAACATGGACCGAGTCCTTGCAGAAGCCGAACCCATCCCCACTTCCACTTCTGTACTTGCACATTTCACACTCACTTCACACTTCACACTTCACAATTCACACTGATCCACTCTTCTCTCTCCCAAACACCTCCATTGCTCTTACTCAGCTTCCCTTTGCTTCCCCAAAAATACAGCTTAACCCAACAGACAGAGGGAGAGAGTGAGAGAGGAATGGAAGGGAAGGGTTCCACACTTGTTCACATACTTGTCATTGCACTCAGCCTCACTGCCTTTGGCTTTGCCATTGCTGCTGAGCGCCGGAGGAGCACTGTAAGTTCCCCCACCCTTTTCAGTTCACCCCCCCTTCCCATTTCTGGAATCAGTGTTGGGTTGTGAAAAATCTGCTGTCTTTGGCTAGTTCTGGGTTTCTTTTTTCTCTTTCTTTTGGGTTTAGGGTTTTGAAATAAATTGGTCCCTCTTTTAATGGTAAAGTTGTTTTCTTTTCTTTTCTTTTTCTTTTTTTTATCTTTTTAGAACCTTTTTTTGTTGGGTATTTAGATGCTTGCCTGCTCTTGAAAATATATGATTTAATATGCCACTGAAGAAATTTAGAAAGAATTAATAGATTGGCAAGTGCTTGGTTTTGTTTGTTGAATTAAGTCCAGTTATAATCATGGTTGGTGATTTCAGTCTTTCAGAAAAAAATTGATAATACAAAATATATAATATTTGGTTGAGATTGAGATCTAGCTTGTAGATTACCAACAACTCCAGCAAATTAAGGGAGCCATTCACCATGTGCACATTTCTTGTCTCTACTTGTGTATATGAATATGAAATTGGCAACATGTCAAATGATAAATCAAATTGACATGGCATCCCCTTCTGTTGGCATTTTGTTTATTGTAACAAAATGCTGTCCAATTCTAGCTTCTTTTATTAAAGAAAAATTCTGGTTGTCCAGTGTCAAGTCTCAACCATCCAAGTGGTATATATTTCAAAATAAAAAAGATGGAATAAATTTATTCGATGAAAAGGTGAAGGCATCTGTCCATGGCATAATATCCTAGTAAAAAAATTGTTAGAGTATATTGTGTTATGATTTAAAAATGGATAATACCGGCGGTTTTTTTGTGCAGCTGAAAGTGTGATTATATGATAACATATTCTTTTATGTTACAGGGGTTGATAGTGACCGATCCCGTCAATGCGAATGTCACGTACTGTGTTTACGACTCCGATGTTGCCACAGGATATGGAGTTGGCTCCTTTCTGTTTCTGCTATCGGCTCAGTCTGTACTGATGGCTGTCACGAAGTGCATGTGTTTCGGCATACCGCTGGCCCCTGGCGGAAATCGTGCCTGGTCCATTATATACTTTTCTGGTTCATGGTATTTACAAAAACCCTATTTTTTATATAGTTGCAATTTCTAAACTGACATGGATCATTCTGGCCGATGGTCGTCGGTATTATATCCTCTGATTTGGTACTAAAATGCCATGAGAAACATGAAACTGTGAATGAGTTTGTGGTTTTGTAATATCACTATATCAGTAAGCTGAATGTAAGGGAATAGCTGAATAAGATCCAAGTTACTCTTTCTACTTTTCTAGTTCTATATTGTCATGAGATGAGTAACATACCAATCCTTGTCTCATAATATATATGCAGCCGGCAAATTTTTAGTAATGTTAACAAATTGGGGAGCAAATTTGTAATGTTTCTGGTAATTACTTTGTTATCATCAGGTTGACATTCTTAATTGCCGAGTCATGCGCAATAGCCGGTGCCACTAAGAATGCGTACCATACCAAGTACCGTGGTGCGGTCTATGCACACAACTGGACTTGCGAGTCTCTTCGTAAGGGGGTTTTCATAGCCGGTGCAGTTTTTGTGGTCTTCACCATGGTCCTCAACGTGTACTACTACATGTACTTCACCAAGGCGACATCGCAGGCCGCTCGAAAGGCCACGAAAGTCGGAGGCAATGTAGGAATGGCCGGATATGCTTGAGACAGCGAGCTAAAATTCGAAATATACATACGATTACGAATTCAATCTGGATTTGTAATTCTGATCAGATTTTGTAATATGGTAGTGAGTTTTGTTTGATCAGGTTTGAGAAATGTGTATCATGCATGCAGTGTAGAACAGTTGGTAGTGTTACTGTTGTCTACTTTAGTTGTTTTTTTCCTCTTTATATTTGTTCATAAATGTCATCTGTTAGCTAGCCTGTGGAACAAATTATACTTGTGGGTGCGTTTGGATGGTGCAGGGATTAGTGCAAAAAGTAGTGATATTTGGGTTAGTGATTGAGAGTAGTGTGAAATTAGTACTAGCTTGAGTAGTATGAGAGTTGTACTAATTTTGTACTATATGGGTTAGTGAAAATGATATTTGGATTGCATATCTAAAATAGTAATAGTGAAATGAATTATTGCTACTCACGAGTGTGAGTCGGTTTGCTAAACCAATGTTTCCTCAGAGTAGCTGAGTAGTGCTACTCGTCTGCTAACCAAAATTTTTACTTTGTGTTTGGATCGTACTATTGTTGAGCGTAGTGAGCTAACCTCCGGTTAGTACTACTCTTGGATGATCCAAACACACCCACATAACAATGTGTTGTTAGATACTGGATAATACAGTTTGATGTCCTGGTTGGTTAAAGTACCAGTGGGCTTGTATATTGCTAGCTTAGGGTTAATTTGGTATTACTATATTACTAGTAAAAAGCCCACTCCTTGCTTTGAGCTGAAATTATTATTTCTTATAATAAACTTTTAAGATAATATGTAATGGGCCTTAATTTGAGATAATTTATATGGGCCTTAATTTTAATGGGCTGAGAACATCAAATGGCATTAACGTACATCAACGGTTCTGATCAATCAAATAAAATAATCAACGGCTTAGATGCGAGGATAGTCCTTTCATGTCATTTTTTCCAATATGCTTTTATTATTAGTAAGGATTATTGGGGGGCAATGGGAGTACTTATGGGCTGCACAGTTGGGCCTATAACAATAATTACAACATTGATTTAAAAAGGGGAACATATATTATAGGGGCAATATATGAGAAATTGGGCCCTAATTTATTTGGGTATTAATTAGTTTCACATCCGGGCTTGAAAAGGATAATAATGTATGATGAAGTTCAGGCCTCTATATGAAAAATTGGGCCTAGAGAAATAATTAACCTAAACCAGACCTACATTCCTTGCTGTGTATATATGATGGTAAATATTCCTTGTTGAGCTGTAGAATGAAACCAGTGGATTTTGCAATATATTTCTTAGTGATCGACCTAATCCAATATGTAGGTGGTATATATACTGGATATGTTGGGTTAGCTATATCGTACATCTGTACTAATTAAGTAATAAGCAACAGTACTATGGTAGGTATCCTTAATTAATTAAGCGAATATGTATATAGTGGAGATGACAGTTTTCAAGTTCCATTTGGATTCCTCGATTGGAAATTAATTAATTAGATAATGATTTGATTAATTCCATTAGTTTACTGCATGTTCTTAATTATCCATTATTGTATTGATGATGATGTCTCTTCTATATATACATATATGTTGTTATATCTCCTGCATGATCATATATAATTAAAACACTCAATGGAATCAATTCTAGTTGGATTCATATATTAATTCCACCGATGAAGAAACCACGCACACCTTTACATTAAAATTGTCACAAGTTGAGCTTTTCTATACACACATCTCTTAATTAATCTGCTTTCCTCTCAGTTTACCAGTGATTAATTGTTTATGTTATAACGGTGGTTTATAATTAACTAATCAATAATTAGCATTGTTTACTGGCTTAATTAATCTTTGACCTTCTGTTTTGTTTTTTTTTTTTTTTTTTTTTGTTATTAGTTTCCGAGGAACTGTTCAATTACCATTGGAGCTCTAATGTTGTTGTTCATGTTTTCTGTCTCCTGTTTCTAATTTACTACAGGCTCATTTTAGCTTATACGCTACGTATGTGACGGTATGACGGATACTTGATGCCTGTACTGGTAAGTACAAACTCAGTCATAGTTGAAAGCTACGTAACGTACCGGGCAGATCGATGTACCGTCCATCCATCCAGCAATGACTTGTACAATAGCAATATAAGAAATATTACGGTTGTAACACACACAGAGAAAACAGAATGATTGTATGACTCGATAGAGTATATAATATATCATGTTGGATTAATCTTGATTAATTAGTGTAAATAATTTATTGTATTAAGTACAAAATCCAACAAAGAACACGAGTCGACCCGTATCTGATTCATTTTTTTCATTTATTTATCATATCAAATTGAAATTAGATCAATATATAATATATAATTACTGCCTCTTAGGTGCACTATATATATTAACTTCCAAATAATGCCCTAAATTTGGAATTAGCAAAATTAAGCTGTTTAATAAAATAAATGTTAACTGTTATATATATATATATATCCGTCCTAATGCTAAGATAAACACAGTTCAAAAACAATCAAACTCCCCAAGAGTGTGAAAGGCACATCACATACATTCATACATACCGTGTATATATGGTCAAAACAATCTGGTAGATTCTAGAGAAACCAATAAAATATGGCCTGCTTAATTAATTAATTAGGAAGATAATAAAATAATTAATGGATAAGCGTGTGGCTTCCACAAGCCTACTTGCTTTATTAATTATTCTTATTTTCCATTAAGTTAATTTTCAGCTGAAACAACTACCTAGTCAACTAACTCACTATATTATAGTGGACTGGTTCTTGGAAAAGCAACAACCAACTCAAAAACCATTCATGGAATTGCTATTTATGACCGACAATTATAATCAATTACCAATAATTAATTTAATTGGTATATAATGTTTCAAAATCAATTGACTTAAGCAAAATAAACAAGAGAAATAGTTACATTTTTATTTTATTTTTTTTTTGTTTTTGGAAGTTAACTACAGAAATTAATATATATATAGTTGCATATATATGTTATTGCTCACTAACTAATGAAAAAGGGATCCAAGATATAGAGAAGCACCAAACTCTAAATGTGCTTTAATTATCATTACTTTCAATACCTTTTGCATATTTATCCTAAGCCTATATATATATGGTCATTGGTCAAGACTTTGAGCAGATGCTTATATACAAAGTCACAAAGAGAACCAGGAACTTTGAAATATTTACAAGCAGCAGAATTGCTAGGATATTGGCATGATTGAGGAAAGTACAATGAACAATACATATATCAGATTCAGTCCATATATATATATACAAGTTAAAAACCAAAGAACTATAGCTAGTGAGCATAATGTGCTCTCAAATATAGAGATTATATATAGGGATGTCAAACGCAAGAAACGATCACGCAAATAGACACTTGTGTCTTTATTTGTTGTGTTTAACAGACGCAAATAAAATTCACTGCGCGTTGCGTTGCATTAACTAAACGAAACCAAAATTTCTTGCATCTTTTGTAGCGTTATATTTAATGAAACGAAACGCAATTGCGTTCAAAGACGCAAACTTTTGTACATTTTTTTTTGGAGACAAACTTGCATATTATTGTATGAAAAATGGAAATAAATACATAAAAATCATAATAACCGAAAAACACCTCCAACAGTCGAGTTGTACTAAACCCTAAATCCTATTCCACTGCACTACGTGTACTAGTACCAACAACCAATACCAGTGTGTACATATAACCAACTCATGTACCAGTACCAATAACCAGTGTATCAATATCAATGTCAATAACCAATATCAGATCTGCAAAATACCCAAAAACCTCCAAAAATTGACAAACAAAGACAAGCTGACCTATGTATTACTCAATAGTAGCAACTCTTTCTGAATTTCGAACGATATAATGCAAATAAACGAAACGATACAACCGATTTGCGTCTTGCATTTCGTTTTTTTTAACGCAATAGATGAGCGTTGCGTCTTCCGTCCCGTTTCTTAAATGTAACCAAAAACCTTTGCGTCTTGCGTTTCGTTCGGACGAAACGAAACGTCCGAATGAAACGAAATAATGCAAAAAACGCGTTGCATTGACAGCCCTAATTATATATTATATATGAAGAGAAATGTCCCACTTGAAACAACTGACAAGTTGGTCAAAACTTTGTTTTATCTAATTAATATAGTTGGATGATACATCACTGAATATTATATATTGTGTTATATAATATATAGAAACTGAAGATGTGCTTGATACCTCACTGTAATAAAAGTGTATATATTTTTTAATTTTCTGATTCTTAATTTGCAACTTCAATAATGTCATCAGATCCTAATTAAGATAAATCATCCTTTATTGCAAAATACTCTTTGTCATAGCCACCATAATGCCCTGGAAAATAAATATATAATAATTAATCAACATAGGGTACCTAATTAAGCAACTCTAATTAGCCATCAAAAAAATAGTTTTCTGATACTCTATTCTGTAGCTTTCATTTTTTTTTTTTCTTCTTCTTTCCACCAGCACACTATTAACTGGTACTTCTTTCTATTTTTTTTTCCCCCTTCAAAGAGACAGACTTTGCATTCTTTTCAAGATTTTATTAATGAAGCAAATTAAAGAATATTTACATGCATTCCTCGGCGAACCCACGATCTAATTGATCATTTTTATAAGAAACTTTTCTCATAAATTAATCACCTTAATTATATACAAATGTGTCAACTATATATATATATATATAGTACTGCTGCCTCTCTTCTTGCTTCGATCGATCATCAGGAGTTGCGTGGCATCCTCGAGACACTAGAGAAGAATCTGCGGTTGTGCTCCTTCCGTAAGCGACGATATGTGCAGCGAAGCATCTGACATCCTGTATCTAGTTGTCGGCATGTAATCCACTAAAATTACAGACACACTACCATATACTGTTGTGTCAATGAGGAAGCATGAGGAAGCAGAATCATAAGTGCATAAGCATACCATTTACCAGTAAAGTTGATCCTGTAATGCTACTTTTTCCTCGGATGACTTGCTTTGTTCAATCTTAGCAGGGTTATGATCGATATATGAACGTATAATTTACTTGTGCGGCTCTGTGCTACCATATATACTGGTAAATACTGGATATATAGTACAGCAAACTAATTATAATATTAATCGCTCCACACATCACAAAGTGAATTTGCACCGATGCAACACGCTATATATGTCGCTATGTACAGTCGACGATCGATACATTTATTTTCATGTTAGAACTGTCTCCATTTTTTAGTGCTAAAGTGAATAGATGAACCTCTGAACTGTGTCAATTAGGGATGATTTCAATTAAAGAAGCTATCTTATTTAGTCTCAGCTTTGATTAACAAATTATACATCAGTATGTACCTTGATTATTCTGTCTGAAATCCATTATACAAGTGAACAATCAACAATCAATGATTATAAAAATGAGCACAAACTATGAGAAAATTGCGAAAACCGACAGATCGATGATGCATGCTCATCCCCGAACAGTAAGGCAGAGCTCCACACGGTGGCACGCGTCGTGATCATCAGATGCATCAGAACTGATCAATGCCTCTTCATCATCATCATCAGTTGTGAATTTTGAACCAAGGGTCAGATCTAGACCCAAATCTCTTGTGATCACCACGTCTTGCTCCAGCTTAACTACCGCACGCTCCATTTGGCCAATGCAGGATCCGTTCGCAATTTCCACGGGTCGGTCGATCGGATTATTTTCTCCCTCGAGTGGTCGGGGTTCACCCGTCTCGGCACGGATTGACCAATACCCCGACTGCTTGAACTGAACCCTTGACCTAGCGTTGACCTTGTGCAGATCGACTGCAGCGCCGTGGTTCGTACGGTGTGCCAAGTGACGGATGTCGGACGCCTTTATAGGCGCTACGACACTCGTGGATGTTGGCGTCGTGGCAGATACTAACTTGGTGATCGGTGCACCTTTCAGAACTGATTCGACGGCTGCTTGACAAAGCTGCCACTTGCCCGACCAAAGCAACCCGACAGACCCGTAAACCGGGTTCACGATCCTGCCGCATGCCTCGTACAAGAGAGACTTGAAAATACCTGCATTAAAATTAAATTTCCAGAAAAAAAGGTAAAATTTAGGGTTTACACATACTTTCTCTAATCAAAATAAATTTAGGGATATTAATTTGGATCAAGAATTAATTGATCACGCGCGTACGTACGTACCGGCACGTTGTTGCTGGGGTTTGGCAGATAGGAGGTTGGTGAGGCCGGCACGACCGTAGAATTTGGCCAGGAAAAGAGTGGCATTCCCTTGCGCCTCCGGGGTAGGGATCCACCCGAGGCACGGCCTGATGACGCAGTCGTCGTAGCATGCCTTGCGAAGAACTCGGCACCCGTTGCAACTCATTCTCATTAGGGGTGATTAGGGTTGGTTTGGTGGTTGTAGCCTGGATGGTGGTAGAGAGAGTGGTTGGGGGGGGGGGGGGGGGGGGTTGCCTTGTTTCAGAAGAAAGAGAGAGAGAGAGATGTTGAGGGTAATTAAGAGGAAGATTACAGTAGGGTTCATATATAACAAGCTCTTAATTAGTATTTTCTTCTGTTGAGCTGTGTTTCTCTTTCAGACTAATACCTAGCTAGCGTCCATAGAGTATATGTGCATAGTATCTATAGGTTATAAATTTGAGATATATATTACAAATTAGATGTATCTGTTGTATTCTCTATACGTCTATGGATGTACGTATGAACAACTTTTTAATGGATACAAGATGTTTTTCTTTTACAAAAATGTTCAAGTTGAGGGAGTGATGACGACTTGATGAGCAATGTTTTATCCACATTTATAGGCAATTTTATGTATAATACATCAAATTACATACTCTTCTAATTAAAATTCATAATATTATATTTACTCTTCAAATCACTAAAACTTTCGTTTCTACAGACAAACTTCAACTTAAGTACTTAAGAGTACATTTAAAATGCTTTTAATTTGCTTTATATGTGTTTACAATCAAATTATTTTCTCTCAATTCTTTATATTATATTGCTAATTAATTTGCTTAACTGTTCTGAGTCCCATACGTACATGTTTAAGTATTTATTCCCTTATTTAAACTAAATAAGTGTGTTATACCAATTACATGCAAAATTCAACTTGAAGCCTTCGGATTATTTTATTTGTGTTATTATTAAAAAAGTTTTACCCATATTTCAATGAATTAATTATACTGCCAAAATCTTACTAAAATGCTTGGGAGACCTCTATATGCGTTTAAATATTGATTCAACTAAATATTTGGATATGGGCAGGACTATTGTTAAAACTTTTCCATTTTTTATTTTTGAAGTTTTTTAAGTATTTATTTCGAATTTTTGAAAATCCATGTACAAGCAAGCACTATATTATTATTATTTTTGGGTCACATTGAAAAATCCAAAATAAATACGTAAAAAACTTCAAAATGAAATTTTTTTGTATCCCCTAGTATTTTCATATGATGAATTTAATGGGATCCATAAATTGAAATTTCGGACATGATAAAGTATAATTTGGACCGTTTACATTTCGCTCCGAAATGTAAACGTTTTCACAATATATATAGTCCTTCTCGTTGGATATTAAGATATACCAAGTACGCTTATATCTAATTAACGTGAATTAATGTATTTAAATTGCTCATTTTCGGTTTTTAATAATCTTCTACTCCATTTGTACATACATACTTTATTGCCAAAATTTTACTAAAATACACTAAATAAGGGTATCATGATGCCAATTACAAAAAATGAAACTGAAACTTATTTGAGACGTTTTAATCTGTTTATTCATGCGTTAATAATTTTTACTCCATTCCTATACAATTTATTGCAAGAAACCTTAGTAAAATGCTTTTGATATATACGTCTTTCATAGGTTCAAGTATAATTCAAGCTATATTACATATAAAGAAAGGAAAAAAAATTGTCCTTCAACGTACAAATAAATTAAAGTATCTGGCTAATTAAGTGATAAATAATCAAACGCAATACAAGACCTCGGGATAAATATATATAGGTCAAAACCAATTTTAAGGTTTTCAATTTTTCATGCATAAACTTGACCTAATACCGCCTCCCAAGACTGTCGTTTGAATTTACCTATACCCAAAAAAAAAGTTGGATGATCTATGGAAAAAGTCTCGTAAAATATATACAAGTCAGTCAACAAACAATTAAAAAAAATGTATAATTTATATACGATTGTGTTAGCTTCTCCATGCAGCTATTAATTAATCAACTTGCCGGCATTTTCAAACAAGGTTGTCATGGTTGTCTCCTATTACAAATTAAGTGCTATACCTTGACCTTGGTATATATAACTACAGGTCAACTAAATAATAGTTAATATATGATTCCAAGAACTGAATCTAAGACCGAAGGATTACCTCAAGCATCGAGGATATAAAATGGCTCATAAAATTTTTAATTACAATTCTTTGAATGTCACTGCTGAATTAAATTAAATTAAATTATCATTTCGAAACACTTGGTGGTATTTTTTGGAATCGATTGGTAAGCCCACTGACAGGTGGTGCAAATTTACTCTCACTAGAAGCCCAAGTAATTGGGCCATTTAATTACTTCACCAGAACACTGAAGTGGAGAATTTCATAGGCCCGTTTTGTATTTTCAGGCCATATAATGCCCTGCCAGAAAAGGATTTATGGTGGGATAGAAATCCATATATCCTCTGAAGTAAGTAACTCAATTTTTGAGTTAGTTCTCATCCACCGTTAATACAATTCAACTGTCTTGGTGCAACCTGAATTTAAGGGGATTTCTCACCACTTACACTTTTGTAAGTAAACATAATGTTTGATCTAGGGCTAAGAGTTAACTAATTTTCAGATTTGAGGATATAATGTACAGCTAAATGAGTATGAATTGTCAGAATAAATAAACATATAACAGTATTTAATTTTAGAAATGGGAAAGTAGTTTCCACAAGATTAATTCAAGTATCAAACAAGATTAATATTTAAATTTAGTTGGCACCCATTAAACCAATTACCAAACAAGCCTAAATAGACCTGGATACAAGCCTGGGTACTTTAAAACTTAAAAAGTGAAACATGCACAACTAATGTACACCATAAAAATTTGAATGAACTATTACTGCCACATTTCACAATCAGAAGTCTGTCAGTATCAAACAATACTAATTAAACTCTAGTATAAGATCCAGATATATTGGAATATCTACCGACTCATCCAACAGAGTAGAGATTTAAAACTGGAGTATTTACATTCATTATTGATTTTTTTTTTTTTTTACATCTAATTCTGAAGCTCCACCGTGAATACAAATAAATTAATATGCTATCACAAAATAAAAAACGATCCTTCTCCGAGCGAATGGTAAGAAATTAGGAAGAACGGTTTCGTTCACTGTGGTTGTCTAACCAAGATATGATGTCGTCTAAAGCTCTAAAGATAGCATCGTCAGGTTCTCCTTCTAGCAGAGAATGATATGCATCTTTGTAAAGGCACAATTTTTTATCGGAACTTTTTGCTTTGTCATACAAGGCTTTACTGACAGAAGGATCAGTTACTATATCTGCCTCTCCGTGTAGTATTAGTAGCGGTAGAGTTACCTAAAGGGAAAAGTGAACAGGGTAAAATTCGTGAACTCTTATTGTTGGCACCTGGTACAAGTCCTGAAAATTGGTTGCCGTACAGAAAAGAGCTCTTCTGGGTGTCCTAGACCAGAACCAGAACTAGTTTACCAAAAGAATTTTTTTAAATTACAATAATACCTCTTCCAGCCTATGCTCAATCTCTTGAGTAGTACGCAACAACTCCAACGCTGTGCCAAGCCTTGGCTTACCACTGTATGCAAGCACATTGTACACACACTGCATTTTGGAAGAAATTAGAAATGCATACGTTAAATTTTAGTGTTCTATTTGTCAAATTCCAAAGGGCCAAAGGGATTATATTTGAAATCAACCTGATCTCTTTTTTTAGTTTCTTTAAATGCCATGTCAGCTAGATCTTTCATAGGTACCAGTTTCTCCTTTGGGAAAAATTTTGCTGCCAAAATTAAAATCTGTTTGAGTGCCCAAGGTGGCTCCACATCATCTGCAATCTACTAGATATATCAGAAAATTCCATTGTTAAGGAAAAAAAAAAAAAACACAGAACCAAACAAACAATACAAATGTGTTTTGAGTTAGACCTATGTACAAGTTTTATATCTTGACAAATATATTAAAAAATACGAATCACCATCTTCAATATATAAATGCAATCAATATCAATATTGTTGAAGGCAAAATTTTTTTTGAAGGATGGCCCTACTCATGTGAAAAGATTTGTACCTTCATCACTAATTTAGGGCCATTTAAATAAATCGAAAAAATGGAAGGGTGGAAAATGGAGGAGAAATAACTTCTTAAAACATCCATTTTTGACATTTGACTTCTACAGAGTGATTTTTTTTTCAGGGAAATGCGTGCAATACCCTTACAAACCAGGGCACTACTTCTGGTTTTAATCTTCAAAGAATGATAAACATAGGAAACCATGTGTAATATCAAGGTTATTAGTTCGTCAAGCAAGAAATAGATCGAAGAGATTCATCTTTGCTTATACAAGAGCAATATGTACAGCTTGAGAAAAATGGATGAGGTATTGACAGCTGTTTAAGTAATCTCAATGGCAAATGGGGTTGACGACTATATTGTAGAAGTCCAGGGCATGGGGGTAAATCTGAACTGAAGATATCCATTGATCATAATCATACAGCTATAACAGCACCACCCATTCTCTTCAGTTTGAATGAAGCAATGCTAGAGAACCTCACAATTCAGCAAAACCATCTCATAGGTTAAGCTAACAACAGCGGGAAAATTGAAATGATTACCCCCTTTCATTTTTCAATGTTAAAACAGAAAACGCTCCAACAGAAAAGGGTTCATAAAAAAAATTCACAAATTAAGGAAAATAGTTGCCCTCCCAAACAAGCAATTATCACATATGGCCAACCAAATGGGGAAGACAAATATAAATAAAAATTCGAATTCACAATTGGATTTCATAAAAAAATATAAAGGAAGTCATACCTTGCACATTGGGGCAACTAAAACTGCGCCATCCCACTTATCTGGTTGCTTAAAGTGCACTTTCAGTGCAACCGCACCACCCATTGATTGGCCAAACAGAAAACAAGGCATGTCTTTATATTCAGGATTCTCTGCAAGACAAAGATACTTCTACTTCAGCTTGGTTTCCGTCATTCTCATCATAATTTTTTATAAAATTTCCCTCTAAATATGGGGGAAAAATTGAATGCTGTCCTCTATTTACAGATTTATTGGGAGATCCTATACTATGCTCTTCTATATAAAATTGGTTAAAGATAACCACAGAAACAAGCGGTTATCTGCGGAACCTTTTAAAAGGTCATATAAAGATGTAAATCATGGCCCTTACTTTACTGGCTATACATAACAATATTTCCAAGGGTACATATAAAAGCAGACGCTTTTGTACTTCTTTGAATATAGAATACACAAGTTGTCTTTCGTGTTTTTTATGGTTAGAGAGAGAAGCAGTTGGGTGAAAACTCAATCAGGGAATAACTTCCACTATTTACCAGACTGTTCATGACAGTTTGTTGACATCTAATAGGGGATGTTTCTCATTTCAAAGTAGATACTTAGAGAACGAAAAAAACCTCTAATCTTGGAAAAATGTTCGACAACGTCATCTACTAGGACATCAAAGACTGGTATGTAACCATGAAGTCCTTCTGACAGGCCAAAGCCAGGGTAGTCTAATGCAAACACCCCATATCCAG
The DNA here is from genome assembly GCA_030179965.1 of Cyperus esculentus. Lineage (NCBI taxonomy): Eukaryota > Viridiplantae > Streptophyta > Magnoliopsida > Poales > Cyperaceae > Cyperus > Cyperus esculentus. Next base: position 2,774,989 of record JASGLE010000024.1, on the reverse strand, counting down.
CCGAAGCAATTTTTCTTGCTATCCCTGCAGTTTAGTAATCAAAACAAATATATGAATGTGACTAAATATTGCATAGGTATATTTTGGATTGATTCAATTTTTGGTGTAGGAAGAGAATGCCAAACTGCACTAGTACCATTTTTGAGCTCAGTATGGCAATATATCGTACCAGCTCATACTGGAAATGTCTCCTATTTCTGAAGATTCTTTGGTTTAGTTTTGTCCTTGAAGGGGTTTGATTTATAGTTTGTAAATTCACTTGGGGAAAAGTAACAGTCTAATATTTCCCGGTGAAGGAAATGAATCTGTTACAAAAGTACCAATTCTCAAAGAATATCACCTTCAAAGAAAAATGTGCATGTGTCACCATAGCCATGGCAGAAAAAGACCAAGGCCTTTATATTAGAATTCTCCGGCAGCCAACTCTTGGAGAAAATTTCAATGCCCCTAGAGTTTTTTTCATAAGACTTGAAAAAGAAAGTACTTATGTCAGTATAATACTGAAGTACCCGCACAAAATGTAAATTAGAAAAACAAAAAATTAGAAGAGATTCACACCTCCTTGGTTTTGATTCCATCATATTTTGCCTGCAAAGAAAAATAAATGAAATTACCAACTCATTGCAAATAAATATCGAAGTTAGATCAGAATGATTCCTTGTATTAAAAACTTAACTTATGAGTTATGGCAGATACAGTCCATACGGACCCCAATTTTTCAAACCTGAGCCATTTAAATTCAACTTGTAGCCGTTACAGATGAGTTAAGGCACAACCCTACCATATACAACTCTAATGTAGCAGAAACGGTCTCGTACAGTGCCCCAATCACATATAACAAACTGAACAGTTAGTCAATTATCATTATTAACATAAGAGGAGTTTCGCTATGGATTGGCCAACCGCCATTCATTATTGTAGGTACTTCGAAACAGTACCTGAAAAACATATCGTGACCATTTCTCCCAATCCATAGCAAAATCCACCTTAACATATGTATTAATGTCATGGTACCGGCAGAAGCAAGACACCATTTACTGTTTCGTTTCCCCAACAACCTCATGGACCAGATTTTCAAACTTAATTACTGAGATAATTAATTATAGCGGGCATATACTTCTTCCTAGATTCCAACTTGGACAAGCAGTTACGATACGGTACCAAGTACCGATCACCAAACTAATAATTGGTAATAACTAATAACTGTCCATATATCATATCAGGTGTACTTTTGAGCATATTTCTTCCATTGGCAAAGTGAGATCAAAACCTTGAACAGGCAATGGTCGATGTTCAGTTGCACATCCTTAAACGCCTCTCTGACGCGGCGCCGTTCGGAGACCTCATCGAGGTTCGCCTCGGTCACCAGCTTCGCAAGCCTCTCATCCACCAACGCCGGATCCCACCTCGGTTTCTTCTTCGTCTCCGCCGCCGCCATTGCCGGCCGCCTCTCCTTCCTCCGCCGCAGCAGCCGCACGATCCCGAGGAAGCTAGAAAACGAATCTATGAACAGTCAGAAGTACTCAGCAAGATCAGATTCCGTATCATCTCATCTAATCTCATCAAAGAATAGAATAGAATACCAATCCAAAAGAACAACAACATGTATGTACATGTACATCTACTAAAATTGATTCACCTGTTGGTGATGCGGAGGGATGGAGAGGAGGAGGAGGATGTGGAGCGAGGAGGGAGGAACATTTGGGAAGGAAGGGTGGGGAGATTGATGGGATTTATAGGGGGGAATGCGGAAAAGAAAAATAGAACATAGTCATAGTGGGAACTTTGGGAGTGGATGATGGATGGATGGAATATGGATGGATTGACTAAAGAAAGAAGAGCAGAAGATGGAGAGGGAAAGACGGATGGATTAAGGACTAAGGAATGGATTGGAATAGTGTGGAAAGAAGGAAAGCGACGAGGAGTCTCTGTAAATTGTGCAATGAATCTCTCTCATTTCTTTTCATTTTTTTATTTATCTATTATTATTATTATTATTATTATTATTAGTATGCTTATTATTATTGGTAGTAGTATTATTAGTGTGATTATGATTTATGAAAGATTGGAAATGTTATGGGTTTTTGTTTATTTTAATGATATTTTTAGGTATGCATATATTTTTTTTTTTTGTTTTTTTCTCATTTAATATTTTGGATTGAGATTATTTGTTTGTCTTGTTAAGGCTTTATTATTGTTGTTATTTTTTATGGGGAGTACTGATAATAGTTATTACTACCTCTGTCCCATTTTAAATGGATTTTTTGTAGTTCAAATGAACTACAAAAAATCCATCTATTTTGGGACAGAGGTAGTACGGACTAAATTATTTCAGACTTCTTCCTCAATAAAACTATGCCACGTGTTTGTTTGAAACGAATGAGTCCAAATTATCTTTTTTTTTTCTTATTATAATAGCCACACAAGTAACTTACCTGATTTCCCTTTTTTTATTTATTTATTTATTTTGATGTTGGAAGATCAAGTTACATTATCTCTATTAGTTTAGTTGATTAATAAAGTACTAATTAACTGTACTATTCTATTTCTTGTCCTGGATAGAGAACTAAGAACTAAAAAGTGTCTTTTGCTTTGAAAGAGATGGAGATTTTCATTAAATTAAATTTAATAAAAGAGTAAATTACACGAATAGTCCCTAAAGTATCACTTTTTTATCAAATTGGTCCTTAAAGTTTTAAAAATACCAGTTTGGTCCTTAAAGTATTTATTTGCTATCAATTTGGTCCATAAAGTTGGGATGTACCATTTTGGTTCTTAAAGTTTCATTAGTATATCGTTTTGGTCCTTAAAGTTTCACTAGTATATCGTTTTGGTCCCTAAAGTTTTAAGAACTTATCAAATTGGTCCTAAAATTAAGTATTTCATTCAAAATTATTATTTTCACGTATCTTAAATTAATTTTTAGCATTACAAATAACGATAATATATCATTAAAAAACATAAATAATGTACAAATAAATATATTTGTTCATGCTATCAAATACTTATTAAGTAAATTTTAACATAAATGGATAATGATAGGACCGATTTGGTATGAATAAAATATTTTAAGGACCAAAACGATATGTTAGTAAGACTTTAAGAACCAAAATGGTACATCTCAAACTTTATGGACCATATTGGTAGCAAATCGATACTTTAATGACCAAATTGGTAACTTTGATACTTTAAGGACCAATTTGGTAAAATGATGATACTTTAAGGATCATCGACGTAATTTACTCTTAATAAAAATACAAAACTTGATCTTATGACAGAAATTGACAACCGTTGATTATTTCAATGGAAGGCAAAAAAAATCGGCACTTTCGCCAACGTGGTCGTATGAAATTGGGCTTATATTGACAACTTAATTAATTAACAATTTTGAAAAAAAAAAACTTCCAAATAAAAGTTCTATATAATTAAGTTGGGAGTATGAACATAAAAAATCAATCATTCAATTAAGCCGTGACTTGATTTTATACCAATAAATAAAATCGAATAAAATCCTTTATTAAATTTAATTATGTTTCAGAATTTACATTGTCGAAATTGTTAAAATTTTCATTAATTGTTTCCCACCTACTGTATATTCACGTGTCCAAAAAAATTTTTATAGAAACATATTTTAGATATATCTAAGAAACTTTCTGGCATATGCAAATTTGTATATATTAGCACTTCTACAATATAAAAAGAGGAGCGATCCAATAACTATAGGCATTGATGCCTATGGTGACTATTTTTTTATTTATGCATAAATTGAAAAATTTTAACCGTTAGATGTATTCTATATTATCTTAATAACATATACATAAAAAAATGGTAAAGTTTTAATATTGTTTCGATAGTCATTAAGAGAGAAGAAAAAATCTTAAAACTTGAACAGTTAATTTTTTTAATTCTTGATGTACATGTAAATAAAATCAAAATAATATAATTTTTTAGATGCACATAAAATAAAATATGATATATACACATAAAATAGTACGTGATGTGCGAACTAATGGAACGATGCAAACTAATATCTACTTGACAAGATATTTGAGGTACACTGACGTTTGCTTCTCATTCTCAATTTCAAATGATTCGTCAATTGCAAATTTATGACGCGATGTAAACTAATTGCTACTCCTCCGTCCACAGTTAAATGAATTTATATTCTTTACAACTTGTTCACAATTAAATGAATTTATACTTTTTGTTTGAATCCACTTTCTTCCTCAAAAAAAAATATATATATATATATTACGAAATTCCTAAAATGCCCTCGTCTCCTTCCAAGAATATTCACTTTTCTACTAATTGAGGGTATAAAAGTAATTTCACTCTTTCACTATTTTCTTTGACTTTTGCTACAAATTTATTCTTTTGTGGACAGATAAAGTAATTGAGAGGTTGTTTTTAGAAATCTCATCGAATCTGTGAGATCAATAATTATAGTTTTTTTTTTTTTTTCAATTGTAAGCCTAGCACCGTAGCTGGCTTCTTTTCGTACAAATTCTAGGTTTCAAATCTCGTAAAAGTAAACATATTTGCAAAAATAATAAATGTTAATGCTAGAAACGGAAAATTTTGATATTTTATAAGACTAACAAGAAACTTGCCCGTTGTGCGGGCGTTTTAAATTCTGATATCATACTGTGTAACACATATAATGCGCTTTCAGTTTTTAGTTAATTATTTACCATTTAAATTTTATTTTTACACTAAATCAACTCATTCAATGTTAGAATATAAAAGCTTTAAATCCTTGTTAATGTAAATTCTAATCAACATTGATGTCTTCCATACCAAGATTAATATCTTTCCATTTTTGTAAAAACCAAAATGGAGAGGAAGTTGTTTAATTGGAGAACATCAACGCCTTTGAAATCAATGTATTTTGATATGTAGCAATTAGCATTGATTAAGGAGTAGAATGCGAAATTAAAGAAATTTGAAGAAGAAAAAAAATGGAGACGTCCAATTCTTACGTGCTTTATAGTATAGTATAGATATAGATGAGTGAAGCTATAATACTATTAATAATACAAATTAGTTGGGTAGTACAGCTCTATATTATCATCTTCAAAATCCAAACCATTCAATGTGATGATCATATGATAATCCCATTGTAGCTTGACTTTTATAATTTTTGGTAATTTTTACTATTTTTTTTAGATAATTGGAAAATAACTTGATGTAAAAATTATAGGCCATTCAATAATGTGATTTTCATACCTATCTAAAAAAAATACTTGAAAGTTTCTAAAAAATAGAAAATTTTGACGTAGCTCAATATTATCATATGAGGATCATTTTGAGCGGTTTGGATCGGCCATCTGAACTTTAAAAATAAAAATATATGGCCGTAGTACTGGTCGATTCGTACTATCAATAATATTAATAATAATGTAGTCTCACTCTTACAGGATTACGATATAAAGTTATTAACTATTTAGATTGACGTTTTTGAGCATTAGTTTTTGAAACTTAAGTCATTAGTCCTTACTATATAATCATATTGTAAAAAATGATATGAAAGAGCTATCTTCCACAAATAAGAAACCTGAACCGTTGATCATTTTCTTGGATAGATTAAAACCGTTCATTTACGTTAATGCCCGTTGACGTTGATGTCTCAGCTCATTAAAATTTAAGTCCCATAGCAATTTCCTCAATATAAGGTCTATTACATATTATTTTTAAAATTTATTATAATAGATAACAATTTTAGTCCAAAGCAATGCGTGGGTTGTTTACTAGTTTTGTATAAAATACACTTAAAACATGGGTCAGAATCTGCTGCCATAATTGTGATGGCAACATCCTGCCATAATCAATCTAGACGGTTGAGATTAATATGAATGGCTGAGATTTTTAGATAATAGAGAGCTGTTTTTCGTAGATCCCACTGTTGTCGTAGAAATTATGGCAGCAGATAAAAATCCCTTAAAACATATAGAAGTTTAATTTAAGTGGGGGGACAAATAATGTTGAGTAAAATAATGTGCTTGGACTTTGTACTTTGGAGTATTTAGACCACCGTTTAATTTCTTACAAACACCAAGGATTTATAATATCTCACGTCACGTCTCACATATACATAATCCTTTGGGATCTTTTCTTTCCACCGTTTTCAACTATAGACCGGTCCTCATCAACTCACCGTATTTCTAAAGACAATATTTTCTTGACACGAAAACAATAATAAAATATGGGTATCTTATGTTGAACTTGAATGGCACATTATATATTTTCTTGACACGAAAACAATAATAAAATATGGGTATCTTATGTTGAACTTGAATGGCACATTAAAATATTAAATCAAGTGACCTTCATCATATATCATATCATATCATATCATATCATATCCGGGGAAAATGCATGCGTTGATTTATTTTTCTGGGTCTTATTCAACGACGTCCTTGTCTTTGTTTCTGATCATTTGCATACATATCCTCTCTATCCTTTTTATTTAATTTTGGGCCCAGCGGCTCCACTTTTGGGTCGATTTGGGACTAAATCTTATTAATGTGACAAAGTTAATATTGGGCTGTAACAGAAACAAAAAAGCCCAAACTATAAGACAGATTAATCGACGAGTCGTAACTTTTTTTGGGGCTTTGCATAGTTTAAGTTTTTTTTTTTTTAGATTTAAGTGGATATTTATCCACCATCTTCTATTTATTTTTAGGAGATTTATTATTTTGTGTTAATGAAGAATTGAATCTATGACTTCTTAGAAGTTATCACAGTTAGCTACCACTTGAGCTACTAGGCTATTAAATGATTCAGGTGCTCCTCACCAAAATACTGCACACAAGAAGATGTGCTGTAGTTTTAATAGGACCAAGATAAAAAAAGACTCTGCTTTTCTTGATCCGATATTTGAGATACGCCAAAGTTCTTTAAGATTATAACGGCAACCGACTCCAACTATCTGATCAGGCCTTGCAGATTCGGACCCGTTTTGATAGTCCATTTTTTTTTTTTTTTTTTTTTTTTGAAATAAGTGAATTTTTCATTCACCGATTACTAACGTCCTTTTATTTTCCTTTTTGCTGGAGATGTAATCAATGGAGGTAGGGAATTACAAATTTGATCTACCATGCACCAAAATTTCTTGCCGTCTGGACCCATAAATTATTTTTTTTTCTTTCAAACGTACTTGATAATAAACCTGTTATCTAGAGTCCTCAGCAAGAAAATAAAAAAGGGGGAGTACATGTACATCTGTACACGAAGCAGCAAGGAAAACTCCAAAAGCAAAATTAAACTGTCATCTAGAAACAAAAACAGAATTAGAAAAAGACATGCATGCAAAAGGGATATTAAGTAGAAATTAAAACACCTCTACTTAATGATCTCCACATTGCTTAGCTGTAATAATAAATTTAATTAAGATAGTTTGGTAATTAATTAAGCCCAAGGATTTGTGGTACGGAAAAAGGTGGAATTTCCAGAAGCATGTCACTTTCTTTATAAAATTTTTAAAGCTTTTGTTAGGAACGAATTTGAGGAAAAACTAGCTCCATACTTGAACCGTGGTTCATTCATTTGGTGCCCCAAATTTTGGAGAATGAATAGAGGGATCAATAATCAATTTTAAGTTCATATTAGCTAGCTTAATTGATTTGCTGTTTAAGGATATATACAACTCTTAATTTGGATCATGACAATTAAGGACAAGCAAAATAATATGAATCCGTAATTTTATTTAAATTGTTTTAATTACAAATTGTTACATTTAAATTAGATTATTTGAATAAATCCATTGTGTCAATAATGATCAGATTTATATTGTACTCTTATATATGTAGAAAATTTATTGAATAAATTGGCTTGTACTTAGTTACACATAAAGTGTTTTTTTTTTTGGTAAAATATTGTTTGTTTATTATTTTGTTGTTCAAAATGTTTTATAGTAACATTAATTATCATTTACTTACAAAATTATGTTTATGATAAGAATTTTAAATTAGTAAATATAAAATTAACCTCGTTAACTCCCATCTCCTATATATAATATATCCACCCAAAAAATGATGATTTAAATAATAAATATGAATATCCCATTACATTAACTTAAGTATGATTGTACAAACGTGTACCAATTAACGGACTCTTTAATTAATTAGCGTACTATATATATATATATATATAAAATGAATTACAATATTGTACAGTATTGTACGGGAGAACTAATTAATTCTTGGTTCATCCTTATAACGAAAAAAAAGAAGAAAAGACGATCGATTAATTAATAAAATAACTCGTAGTTAACATGACCACATGCATGTAGTTTATTAACTTATTATGCATGCAATGTGAGGACAAGAAATTAAAGGCGCCAAATGGAAGCTACTGAGATTGATGCAACAATTTCAAACCCAATCGTCTAAAAAAAAAAAAACAAACAATTTCAAACCCACGAATGAGAGAAATCAGGAATCCAACCAACCCTAATTTTTATTTTGGGTCCTTTTTGTTTGGTAGGATTTCTTTACTAGAATTGACAGTACATGCAGCTTTATTATTTTTGTTTTCATATATTTGGGTTACCCAACATATATATTTCCTTCTTAACAGTAATATATACTAATATATATCCATTTGCATTAATTCATGATTATATATATAGTACCCTGATCCAGTGATTTGGATTACTATATTATAATGAACTGGTGTCACCGACACGATGCTTATATATATATATGTATATTCTTCAATAATCTTCATCAAAACAAAAAAAAATAAAAAATAAATAAAGACAAGAGGCTGTATTATAAATTAATCTTTTCCATACTTGTAGGTTATGTAGCAATTTTTTCATATGTATTTTTTATCGTAGCTTCACAATTACAATTACACATATCGACCAGGTCTAGGATTCTAGAATCTTAGATAGATTCTTAATTTATCATATGGTTTGGATGGTTTGTAATTTGTATAAATCAAAATTGAGCCAATTGCATTTAAGAAAAACTTGCAATTTGAATTTAATTACTAAGCTTGGAGATTGTTATATGTTTTATTATTCAATTTAAATTATTAATAATCTGGTTATAAGATAAAATAATGTGTTCATATTCTGGGCACAAGTCACATTTTCAATAATTATTTCTTATGAAAATTAAGTTAGATAAACGGCAACAATAAGAGGTAATATATGTAGATTAAATAAATGTCATCTTATAATTATTATTATTTATAAATATCAGAAAAGATATATCCAGAGTGTCTGAATTCTAATCAACACATAAATATATGTACTTCCCATAATGTGACATATATATGGTTGTGTCAATATCACAATATATAGTAGCAATTCTATGAATTAACCAGCATGTTAATTCAGAGGTTGAAGTATATATAACATGAACAAACTGATCACTTAATTATTGCAGCTGTTTGGTGTCTGTATATATATGTTGTTGTCTTGTACAAATGAATTAAGTACTAGCTAGGAGGGCAAAACAGGGAACAGTATATATATATATATAGACTCTTAATGTTGTTGTTCAAAACATATGGCCAAATTAACAATGCACACTTAATTTGATCAAAACCCTTGGAAGGAACTTTCTTAATTATTACTTATCTAGTCTGGATAGTATAAAATACAATGTACATATACTAATTAAAGATAAATATTAATTATTGGAATCCAAAATAAAAGCATTTCATGTGATGTATATATATCATTAAATTAAACTCAGGATGTGAGTACGGTGATCATTTCATTTGGTCTTATCCTTAATCAGCTATATATATATATATATATCTGCACACCAACTCTGAATATTAGGAAAACAAATATTAATCAACAATTACTGCTGTAGATAATCATACATTAATCATTATTTGTATATATATATATATATGTGGCCAGAGGACATTTTGCATGCAGGAAATTGAGCAATGCCAAAGTATATATATATGGCTCCAAAGTAAAAAAAAAAAAAAAAAAAAAAAATCCAGTTTCTAATAAACAGAAAGCGATAGATTCTAATTTGAGAAAAGATGAACGAAGCCAAGTGCCCATTAAAAAAACATCAATGACGTATATACATAATGAATTATTTAAATCTCGCAAATATATCTATATTCCTCCACTATAGCTAATTAAATTTTATGTTACTTTTCTTGGTGCATATATGCAGGACAGGCACGACCGAGTCAATTTTAGCACACGTGCAATATGCAATCACACAACACAAGTGTCGACCGATGGAAGCTTCAATTCATTTATGAATTCATTCATAAATTTAATTTAATTTGTCCGTTTGTGTGCGCAGTACGTGCATCTCTTGGTGGTTTGGAAGCGGTTGGAGTTGGTAAGAATGTGGATATATAAACCAGAGAGGAGAGATACCATTAATATTATTATGTGTTGTTGCCGGCTAATATGTATGTTCTTGATGTTCTACTAAATGCCCATGATCATGGGGGTATTTGTCATGTTGCCACTGAGGCTTAAATAGTTTTAAAAAAAATGATATCAAAATTGATACTGATAATCTGATACCGAAAGTGTTAATATTCATGTTATGTTACATGGGTTTGTATTTATGTTAAGTTATTTAGTATTTAAGTTAGTTGAATTATATATATGTTCCGCTATTTTAGAAAACCTTGGCTAGAAACTGAGTTAAAGAAATTAATTAGTATAGTTCCTCAATAATCAATATGAATACTAATTCAGTCGGTATCAATTTTTTCTAATTCGTAATGGATGTCTCAACTGTAAGTTAATGAAGATGAGATAGAGATATTTTGTCTCTGAATTTGAATATCATATTTTTGATGTTTTATAAGAAACAAATTTAATGTGCTAATTAATAATATTTGCAATTAGTAAAGACAAATTAATTGTGACTGATACTTGTATATAATTAACTGAAAAAATCAGAGCTGTAGAAACATTCTGCTGTTATATATATAGAGTTTGACTATTATACTAACGTTAGCATTTCGGACTGAAATACTAACGCCTCAAAATTTATGTTACCGTGTTCGAAATCATGATTTATGGTGCTCAATAAATTCTTTATAAGGAAATATTGGGGAATACAATTTTTTTTTTCATTTTTAGAGTTTTATAAGTATTTGTTTTGAATTTTAGAAAATAGCTCGTAAATATTAATAAAATATTGATGTTTGTACATGCTATTTACAAAAATGCAAAACAAATACTTAGAAAACTTAAAAAATGGAAAATTTTTGTATTCCCCAATATTTTCATATAAAAAAATTATTGAGCACCGTAAATCGTGATTTCGGACACGATAACAACAATTTTGAAGCATTAGCATTTCAGTCCGAAATGCTAACGTTAGTATAATAGTCTAGCTATATATATATATATATACACTTGCCAATATATTAATTTACCTCTGTGACATTTCACACACCTCAGTACTGTTTTCATAATTTTTTAAATTCTAGCTTAAAATTATGCCATGCATATATAATTGCATATACACAATTAGAGCTGCATGGATGCATGGATAATCACTAATCAGGGTCAATCATGTCTTTTCTCAGCCAAAATCTACAATAATCCCCTGTCATTTTCAGGGCACAGAATTACAGGTTTTAAAAGGAGATTTGGAGATGCACTATTCCCTACCAACACTACCACTCTATAAAGTTCACTACTTTACATCCATTTAGTGATATATACCCTTCCTCTCCTACCCTTGTTCTCTCACTGATGATCAGTACCAACAATCATTTAGCATCATCATCAATCAAAGGTACCGGTACCAGTCATGCTACACACTTAACTTAAGGTTACATTGTGGTATATATATGCTTAATTAGTTGGGTTGAATTAGTTCTTGCTAATATGGATGAGAATCTGCCGCCCGGCTTTCGGTTCCACCCGACCGATGAGGAGCTAATCACGTACTACCTCACGCGCAAGGTGTCGGAGTTTGGCTTTGTGACGCGCGCCATTGCTGATGTCGACCTGAATAAGTGCGAGCCATGGGATTTGCCAGGTAATAATACTGATCAGTTCTGCATTGCATATATACTTTCATTTTCATACACTGTCTGATGCATTCATACAGTTAATTCAGGTACCAAATTAAGCAGTTAGGTATAATATAGCTTCATGACATTGATTAGTTCATGATAGTAAAGAATGATTAGTTGATACAGAAATTAATTAGGATCGATTAGTATATACGGTACCGGACCAATGTAGCTAGGTTGAGCAGAGTTAATCGAATTTTACTACATTTATATATGCATCCCTATTCTTTTATTCATTGGAAAGTTTATTAGTTCATCATTAAGTAGATACATCTAATTGTGTATGAGTCTATCCTTAATTACTGGTAAGAAGTTAAGGACATATTTACTTCTTTACATCAGTTAGTTCTTCTCTATATATAACCGGATTTTATATATACAACAATGTAGCGAAAGCAAGCATGGGCGAGAAAGAGTGGTACTTCTTCAGCATGAAGGACCGCAAATACCCGACCGGGCTACGGACGAACCGGGCAACCGATGCCGGGTACTGGAAGACGACCGGTAAGGACAAGGAGATATTCCATTGCGGGATGCTTGTTGGCATGAAGAAAACCCTGGTTTTCTACAAGGGCAGGGCCCCGAAAGGCGAGAAGACGAATTGGGTTATGCATGAGTACCGGCATCAAACCAAGTTCCCCTACAAACCCAACAAGGTATGTTAATTTGTATGTATTTGAAGGTTTAAACAAGTTTGTATTTGATATGCTTCAGACAAATGATTATTAAGGATTCGGTTTTGTTTTCCTAATTATGTGGTTTGAAGTTTTGAACATTGTATCTACTTTGTTTGAAGATTACAAAAAGTACTCAAATTTTGATTGATAAATGATATTTGTTTGTGTACATGATGCTAATAAAAATCTAAAAAGGTTTAAAATGTAGCAAAAATAATAACCACTAACCCTTTTTGTTAATTTAGTTTTGACAGTTTCAAATCATTACTGATTAATTTTTTGTTTTGCATTTTTGGAAGGAGGAATGGGTGGTATGCAGGGTCTTCAAAAAGAGCTCGATTTGCAAGAGGCCACAACCGGACTCGCCGCTCGACTCGCAATGCAACAACACTTCTCTTAGCGAGCTAGGAGAGATCGACGTCTCGATCCTCAACAACCTCGTCAACCCGTCAGGTTCCACAAATGGAGTACTGCAACACGGCGAACACTTCAACCCGGGAAAGATCGACATGGCCACATACATGAACTGGATGCTAGTCAGAGAGGCCACAAGCCAGCACAATTCTCTTCCTTGGCAAGCAGCAACCGCCAGCGCCCTTCTCGGTCCAGTTCTGTCGGCCAATGCTGCGATCCTGAAAGCGCTGCCTGGACCGTTTAACGGATACCCACAACGGGACGGCGCTAACGTCGCGAATATGGGGTCGTTTGTCGGTCAAGGCGACGGTATAACAAGTTTTGCCAGTTCCTCTTCTAGGGGAATTGACAGCAGTGATCAGCAACAGCAACAGCAACAGCCACAGCAGCAGCCGGCACAGCTTGATCATCAGGATGGAATGTGGAGAGGTTATAATTGATAAATGATAAATTAACTTCTGGGTACACAATTTGGGACTGTTTAATTATGCCAAAAAAATTATAGTATATATATGTCCAAGTGCAATTAGGCTAATTGTTCATTTTATACACAATTTATTTAGACAAAAATTAAGGAGTTTAATTACACAAATAGGTAATATAAACATAATGGGAAAATCCCATTGGGCAATATATATATATATATAGTTAAGACATTTGATATTTTAATTGTTGTAACTTGGTGTTTTAGATAGGATATCGGTGCATGTGTTGGTCCCAGTAATTTGTAAGGAGGTCTCATCATCTCATTTGTTTATGGCAAGTGTGTATACTAGTCAAGACATATACATATAAATATAATGTGTTCAATTGTGCATTAAAAATATCTTTGCTTGAAATGCTATGATAATTAATTTGGCAGAGGTCTTTTATGGCCACTTGTTTCTCGTCAACCAGAAAATATGGTGTTGTCCTCAATTTTGGGAAAATTAAAAAAAAAAAAAATACTTCTAGTATTTTTAAATATGAATCATTTAATCACACCAAGACAAACCCCTCCTTGAGCAGAAAATCATCTTCTGATTCCCAGATAAGAGCATGGTGCTAAGCTATTACATTTTTCAAATCAAAGCCAAAATAAATAACCTCAATGCAAGGAACATGTCATCATAAAAATGTATTTATTATTGTTACTGTTCTTTTTCAGCCAACTTTGATTCTCTCCACATTATAGAACTAATCTCAATTTTAATCATATTTTTTCTTATGATCATGTCGCAATAACTTTGTTTATACAAGTAAGCATCACTGATGTAATCCATTGTTATAAATGTGCACCAATTATACAAGGATCAGACTTCCGTACTTAACCTCAGGTGCAAATTAACGGTAATTGCATCAGCTTATTACATAGCCAGGATGCGCTTCCTATACGTTCCAAAGATGAGTGTTTAAACATGCACCAATTATTCTGGATTTTCAAAAGAGGAGGGATCCATTAACAATGGATAACTTGATAATCTTGACAATGTCTCTTTTAAAAAAATATATAAAAAATCTTAAAAATGAAAAATGATTTATAGATGTATTACTTGACTTATAGATTGATAGTGTTTCAAATTTCAATCAATTTGGACATCGTTTAATGACTTATCAAAATTTTGTACACTTTTCAACGGTTATAATTTAACGGATCTTTAAAGAGCTATCAAACGTTGTTTAAATTGAATATAATCGGATACATAATCAATCTATAAGTTAAGCAATAATTCCGTGAATTTTTTCTATTTTTAAGATTTTTTATGATTTTTTATAAATTTTTAAAAAGTGGGATTGTCAAGATTGTCAAGTTATCCATTGTTAATGGATCTCTCCTCTTTTCAAAATACTAACAGGCGAGGCAACTTTTAAAAGATCAAATACTTTTGATATTCACAATCAATAGTGTAGATTGTTCTCATGTGCTAAGCCCCCCCTGAATTGTACCCCACAGTAATGTCCTGTAAATTTCTGAACAAGTACATCCCCTATTTTCATTGTTTTTCTAACCAGGAAATTAGCTCCGTGTTCTCTGCTGCTAAGCGGTTTATCAGATCAAAATATCAAAGAAGAAAGGGGTATTTAAGTCAGTTTAGTTATATTTTAAAGAAAGTATTAAAAAAACTATATTGTAATATGGTGCTTGTGGTTGGGGTGGCATTTTGCTAATTTTTCAACTTTGGGGTGGCATAGAACCAATGTCCCCAAGAAAATATGATAATTCTATCAGGAAGGTTAAAAACTGCCTTTCTTTTGAACTCATAACTCTGTACATCAAACAACTGGTGCTTCTCCCCTTATTTTCGGTGTAGCACTGTCTCAACAAAGGTACACATAAATACAACAAGGGAAGATCTATACATGTTAAGCATTATAATTGTTTTTTCTTCTCATTGCTCTCTCTTTCTACTATGACTGGAGCTGCTGGAATACTGAACCACAACTCTCTCAGTCTCCGGGTCCACTTCTCAGTGCTCGGTCTCCTCAGTGGAGAGTACCGGGTAAATATTTCCAAAAATGTCATTAGTATTATAACTCGAGTAGGCAACAAAGCAAAGCATACTGCTATTCCAACCAGTGCCAATATCGCCTTATTTGTTGCCTGTATGTGTGAAGAATAGTATTGCAGTCAGCAATCCAATGGCATTTTTAAAATTAATTGTTATGTATGCACAACCATAATATACAACAACCACAACATTCAAACGAAGTTGATTTCGATTGAAATTTTGATATGGATTCAAAAACATTAAAAATGAGGGTAAAACTAAATCCTGTGTCAGTCATGACTTGGTAGACTCAAAACCTACCAAGGAATTTGGGCAAAGGCTAGCTCCTCTCCATCAAAATGATGGGGCAAAAGTGGCAACTTAATTCAGACAAACTACCATAGAATGCTATCAGCAGGTCATTAGAAATAACGGGTATTTTATGGATATTCTAAGATGATAAGGCTCTTAATCAAAATTACAACAGCATCCAGTTCAATTGTGTACCTGAGAAGGAACAGCCATGAGTAGTGCACGGACTTTTAGAAGAACAATATTGCCATCCTTGACAAGCTCTTCAATCTGAGAGATGGCATTTTGAACTGCCAGGAGCTGCTCCATGGTGTTCATGGCAGGTGGGGCCACCACTTTCAGCTCCTCTATTGATCTCCCCCGGTTACTAAGCTTGGTGAGAAATATGAAGGCAGCCATGAATAGAAGGATTGCGACAGTTGCATATGCTACCCATCCCCTGATAAGGATTAAATTACGGTTGTCAGATCTACCGGAATGAGCCCATGACATTTTCTCAGTTTTATTCTTTTTATATTCAAAAGAAGTAACACTTCAGTGCAATTTTGAAAAGCCTCCTAATCAATTATGATACAAGGGGAAAAGGGCATTAGTTTTTGGAGAGAAGTTCAAACCTAATAATAATGTAAGCAGAAAAGCAACAAAACAAAAATGACTTTAGCGGATCTTCCCATAGTGCCAAGGATAGAAGCAGCTTTCCAATTTCAATAACAGGATGCAGCAACTCCTGTAACAAGCAAAAACAAAATTTAATAGATGAACTTATACAAAGTAACTAGCTTACCCCTCCTGATTGTCCTTAAAAAAAGTAATATCAAATCACTTCTACGTGGATTTTGGGAAATGATATGACAACACATGTACGTTCTCAAAGGTTCATACAAATTCAGGGCTTGAGCCTCTCTTTTCTTTTTCTTTTCAGATAAATACAATAATTTAATAAATCATTTATTATTGTTTTGCGAAGAAATGCGTATTGTTTGCTATATTCTATCTTCTTTTTGGTAGAGACACAGTACGTAAATCAGATTTAGAGACAAATTACAAAATAGAAGTGGCCTAAAGACTAAGGATACATTTTAAAACATTCTACTTCAATGTAGAGGTAAATTGAAAAAGAAAAAAACTCCTTGTAGTTCAAGATAACAATAATAAGATTACCTTCATAAGGGCCAAATTCGTATCAAGACCATCAACTTTGACCCCATCAACAGAAGCTTTAGCTATCTCCACTTTTTTATAATTATCCCTTGCGAGATTTACAGCCTTCTCCAAGGGACTCATCTCCCCTACCAAAATCTCTCCTACTAACAATCTATCTGTACTGCACTCACCACTCTCTGACACAACACCCAAGTTTGATAAAACAGAACGTGCTGACATGGAATAGAAGTGGGTCTTACTCTTATCTTTCCCCTTTGGGGTGGCATTATTAGCAAGGGTTTCTAGAATGAAATCACCACCTGGAAGCTTGTCACATAGGTTGAACATGAGTAGTGTTTCGTATTGAAGATTAGGATTAAGAATTTGGGGAAGGTCTTGGAGGGCTTGAAGGCGCAAAATTCCTAATGAGGCTTTTAAAAGTGTTTCTTCTCTCACTACACCAGTTATGTTGTGCTTTTCGATGAATCGATGGGCATAGAAAATTTCTAACATAATGGCCAGCCAGTAGTCTCTCCGCGAGTGGCCTGTCAGCTCAGGGAATTCCATGAACACCGGCTCTGACCTATAAGGGAAATTTTGAACGAACAATAAAGTCATGGACTCATGAACTCATATAGATATGAAACCGTACCCTTCCAACCCATATGTTATGAAAATAAAACTGGGATAAAAAAGAAAGATTATTTCGGACCAGAACAGCACTTGATGACCCAAATGGGTGAACATTTCTGCATGCCTTTTGTTTTACTGCAGGGATCTGAAGTGAATTAACTGATACATAAATCAGTGACTTGTGGGGGGGACAAATCTCAGTTGATGAATTAAAGGTACAGTTTAGTTACCTCCATTAAACTTGTCAAAAATCTGTAGCCCAAAACATTATTGGAAGTAAAAGAACAATATCACTTTGTATATGTTGACTTACAATTTGATGGATTTGTACATGACGGCTTTGTCAAAGAGGCGAGATCCCCATGGACCAGTCAACTCAGGCTTTATTACCTGCTTCAAATCCTCAGCTAGCTCATAAACTTTTGGCTTGTCGTAGGTGACAACTTTAAGGGCTTCAAAGTATAGTGCATGGTCGGTCAATGTCAATCTCCCTATATTGAAATGTTGATAGTCAAAGACCAAACAAATAAACAGAACAGATAGCCCTATATTGAACACTTAAAAGGGGGACAAAAAAGACAAACCGGGCCACGCAGAAATGCCAACATGCTCAAGTACAGGCTGTGTAGTCAAAGTGCCATCTACTTCAAGTATCTTTTCAGCTCTCTCTTCACGCAAGCCAGCTAGAAATGAAGACTCTGATTGTGATTTCATTTTCTTTATCGCTCTATGGAAAAAAGTTCCGATATCAAAATTATGAATGAGGTGCATGAGAAAAGCTGAATTAAAAAAACACTAACTTGTCTATGCCGGCAAGATATTTGTCATAAACAGCAAATGAAAGACGACCACCAGTAGAGGAGGAAAGCAGGTCAAAAAGATTTGAGCATGTAATAACTTCTGCAATGGTAGGGATAGCAGGAGCTATTCTGCAAAAAGCCTCCAGACAAACAGTGCTATCTGCATCAACCTGCATACACATACAATTTGCAAGGACTTACTTTTCCAGTTTTCCTAACAAATATTCAAACAGCCAGTAAACTATTTAACTATTGAATTTATCACGTTTCTTAAAAAAGTCAAACACCGGTTGTTCGACTTATTTGTAAGTTGTAACTTATGTTTGGTCATACACAGAGTAGTGTTGAGACTATTGACCCAATGAAGCACAAGTCAGCACATTCCAGCAATAACAAAGTTAATCACCTTACATAATGAGCCTTTTCCTATTTTTAACTAAAACTAAACTTTATTATAAGTAATTTCATAATAATTCAGGGTCTCATTTGCAAGAATATGGATTTTTTTACATTTGCAAATAAGGTGAAACCATGGTTGTGATTTAATACAAAAATAACATGATATGCCTTGCAGTATTTAAAGCGCGCTGTCTGAGAGAACTGCAATTACCAAATACCTTTGGCACAGACTGCATATCAGAAGAAGGGAATTCCCAAGCAAGCATCATGTCAAATGTCAGGCGGCGAAAGGATTTATCAGCCAGGTGCCCTGCTATATGTGTGGCCAGACCCAATGCTCTTAGACAACTGTACTCCAGAAAGTTTCTTGCATAGTTAGCAGGACCCTTTATTGTTTCTGATGCTTCACTTTCGAAGTTGCTCTGGAGCTCATCCATTGACACATCTAAAATTCTGCACAATATTCCCATTTCTATTCATCGTAAAATACAGGAGTTGATAGCAAATATTGATTTGTTGTAGTGGGACCAATATAACTCTACAATTATTTGCTGGCTAATTTGTTGTAGTGGACCAATATAACTCTACAATTATTTGCTGGCATACTGCACCGGTATCAACTCATGCTGGCTATGTATCAGTCAACAGGGCACTTTTCTAAAAGATGGGTGCAAACTTAAGCCCTTGCTTGGTCCACATTTAACAAAAATTTGTACAGGGTTTAACTCTTGAGTTTGTTCTTGGGAATATCAGGCTTCATGTGAGGTACACCATCTAACTGGTGGACAACAAGGGGAAGAAAATGACTTCATCATAAATAATCACTTCCCTTTTGGTAATACCCAGGAACCCTAGTCAAGTCTGGTTAAAAATCATCACAAAATTCTCGGGCAAAACACAACATAGGGCAGAATCACATTGCAACCAGACATATTGTACAACCTACATACTTGTATCTAATATTAAAATTTGGGAACGGATACATAGATACCAAAATTGATACCATAATTGATACCGACTGTGTGTGTAAGTATACCTTGGGAGGTTTGTATTCGAGTTAACTAATAAAAGCATTCAACTTGGTTTTATAATATTTCTCAGTAGTACTCTGTACAAAGTAAGTTGCATAGTAAGACCAATAATTCGAACACATATCTATTTAACCTGAATAATAACACAGTCGGTCAGTATCAATTTCGGTATCTCTTTCAATTAAAGGGCATAGAAATTCAATCACCTGGAGCAGCGGCCGACAATGACGTTGGCTAGGGGTGACAGCTCGGGGATCCACTTCCTCTTCCCGGACGGGGACTTCCCCATGTCCTCGAACTCCTCGTCGAAGGAGGTCTTCCTACTGAGCACCCACTTGAAGGACCCCTCCTTCACGAACCCCTCTATCAAGTCCATCGTCTTGCTCATCATCGCCATCCCTCCCTTCCAATTCCGACAGATGACAGATCCGTCGACAGTCTCTCAGTTAGTTACTGAACCTAACTAACTACCAGCTACCGCCTACCAATTCGACCCGATCACGTTTCTTCGCCCCCAAGACAACAGGCTCTCATGTGTTTCCGCTGGTTTACTTTACCGCCACCCGATCGAATCTAAACTCACGATCGGTTAGAATTGCGTAGGAAGGGAGATCGGGGCAGAGCGGTGAAGAAGAAGAGGGAAGAGAGAGACCATTTAATGCGAATGGAAAGCAAGCAAGCAAAACGACAGCAGTTGGCGTTGGAATGGAGTTGGAGTTAAGCGCTTATCCTCTGCTGCGTAGTATTGTACTTTGCAGCGAATCAACGATGAGGATTTTTAGGGGGCTTTTTGAGATTGAGTAGCACGAATTTCAAAGCTGATCCAACGGTCGGAACGATGGGTAGTAACTTACTGCGCTGTAGAGGACATGAACTCGTTGGGAGGATTAGGGAGTGCTTATCCTCTGCTTAAGGTAATATTAGTGAAGCACATGGACCGTCAGATTGTCTTAAGAGACTCGTGCAGGATCGGATATTAAGGTGATCCAACGGTCCATGTAATTTACTGTAGACTACAGTACTGCAGAGGATCTGAAATCGGGAGGTAGTTCTTTCTTCGGAGATGGGTATTGGTATCGGACGGACCCGTTTATTCGTTATCTTTCTCATTTTTTTAATCTCTCTTCTCGTTACTTCTCTAGTTTTCTTTCACGAATGTTTGTTTGTTGTTGTACTTGTACCCGTATTGAGTTATTCTTATTCCCCCGGGCATGGATAACTTTGGGAACATCAAAATCAAACAATGTTGGGCACTTGGGCCCAGTAATGAAAACGGTTTGCAATCTGGCCCATTCGGACGGTTGCAAACTTCACGATTCAAACGGTTGCAAACTTCACGGCTCGAGGATAGGCAAATAAGTCATTTTATTACTAATTTGAACAGAAATGACAAATTTTTTTATAAATCAAAAATGAAAAAAATTAATTTACGAAAGTAGCAAGATTACACTAGAAATTACATATACTAAATAGAACCGAATTTGAAATTCGGTTCCTTCCATTGGAACTGAATTTCAAATTCGTTATGAACCTTTTTATTCTTTTTTTGAAACCACACCCGTTTTACACCCCATCCGCCACACGGGATCCGTACCGAATTTAAAATTCGGTTCCAATGGAAGGAACCGAATTTCAAATTCGGTTCCTTCTTTTTTTTTTTTTTTTTGGGCCGTCCCCCTCTCTCTCTTTTCTTCTCCCCCTCTCCCTCTTTCTCTCCCACCCGACCAATTCGGATCCGATTGTGACCAACCTCAAACCAAAAAAAAAAAAAACAAAAAAAAGGAAGAAACTGAATTTGAAATTCGGTTTCAATGGAAGGAACCAAATTTCAAAATCAGTTCTATCTAGTATGTGTAATTTCCAGTGTAATATTTCTACTTTCATAAATTAATTTTTTTCATTTTCGATTTATAAAAAAATTTGCAGAAATGAACGCAAAACCTATCATAAATTTGATGGGCCGAAAATGGAATGACTTATCAGAAAAATTCATAGATTAAAACCTATTCGACTATTCTAAATTAATTCCATGACAGTAACAAAATTACAAGATACAAAACTCTGAGCGTCCATTTTTTTTGTCCAAATATAGAATGAAATTTTAGCTAATAAGATTGAAAGTTAAGAATTTCAGATCAAAGTGGATGATACACGGCAAAAATGTTATAAACCAATGAAATGCCCTACAAGATCTACGGGAGGAAAAATATGACAGGAATACTAAACACTAAGAAAATGAAAATAATCAGCCAAAACAATATAATTGTTTTAAAAGCAACAGAACATTTACTAGCTTTACAATGCACTATCTCAAAGAACAAAATCAAGACTATTCATTTTCACGCAAATTTCTTATCCATGACAAAATAATCTGAGCACCTTTTTCCCATGCACAATCTAGCATCATGTCATGTGCCACTCCTTCCACACATACAGGCTCAACACCATAAAATTTTGCTGTCTCATTTAGCCCCTCCATGTCCTGAAAGTGTTATTTCAAGAAATAAGAATGCATTATAGACGTAATGTTACAAAAATGGGGCCAAACAATTCAAAAAATCATTTCCCTCCAGAATATTAGAAAAAAAGGTCAAGCAAATATCCCATTGAATACTGATTTCAAACAGTACTGTTAAGGCCAAGTGACAGTACAGATACTGCAATGGTCATACACCCACATATTTTGCAATTGAGAGTTTGACATTTGTAATGACTACTTACAACAATGAAGTCATTGCTTGCACCCAGTACAAGAATATCTAAAGAATCCTTTGGTATTGAAGGTACTGGTAACGATGCATTTAGTCTCCTTAAATCGAATAGAGGTGTCTGTGAGCTTGCCTTCATAAGCTCTTGATACCTACACAGTGCAATTCATGATCTCAGACATTCAATTTACTTCCTTTCACAGTTAACAGCAATAGCAGTAATATTAGTGAAATAAGACGTATAAAATTGACAATATTTGTGGATTTACATATAAATGAAGTAATGATGTTTCCTTCTGTTCCATTCAAATTATCATGAATTTTTTTTTTTGAATGGTTTATCATGAAAAATTATAAGTAACATATATGCACTCTTTAGAGCATGGTAGAGACCCCAGGTCCCCAGCAATTTCTGAGAAAGAAATAATAAAAGGGAAAAAAAAAAAAAAAAAAGTGCACCAACCCTGCTTTCAATCTCTCGGTACAAAAAAAGAGCAGTAGTTTTCATAATTCTGGCATCACTCGAAACAAACCAAGAGGATATGGTACCACAAATACCTTTTTTATGTTTCCTAAAGGTCGAATTAATATCCCTCATTCTGTTATGGCAAGCTGATATTTTGACTACAGGTAAGAATATGACAGAAATAACCAATAGATTATTGTACCTTAGGACAAGGTGATCCTCCATTTCTGAAGAGAAGAATGTTTCCTTACACAGAGATAAAGAACTTGCGAAAGCTTTTGCTGCCAAACTGAGGGTCACCTAAACATAAAATTTAATAGTTAAACTAAAATTTATCAATCCACTATAATTGTGCTTCTAAGCCTTGTCATGAAGTCGCTCAGGGAAGCTTAGTTGGAATAGCAGAAACTAATTCGAGCATTTTTTTTGCATGATTACCTTAACAGCAGCTATTGGTTTTGTCAAAAGGTACCGCCAGACAAGCCCACTGAAAAAAAAAAAAATTCAACCACGTCAAAGCTAAGTCCAGCTCTACCGGTTATCAGAAAAAGATGCAAAATCACCCTATTTCTATAATTGTAATGACCATTACTTATTAGAAAAGATAAAAGAAAAATTACCATATTTTGCTAATTCAGTAAACCAATACACATCGAACAAAAGCCCAAATTTTGAATAATAAAATTATCACCATTTCGCAAAAAGTATTCATATAATAAATTTGGATGTATATTACCTATTACCAGAAGGTGGAACAGAACATAATAGGATAGCACCAGCAGGCTTGGGGTACATAGTACTTGCTTCTACAACAGAAAAATTATTTTAGACCAAACATGAAATTAGTTTGCAGATCTACTGAAAAAAAATTTGTCTACTAACCGAGTGATGAATTTTCTGCGGCAGAGAGGTATGACTGAATGATTAATCCACCAAACGAATGCCCGATCAAAATTGGTGGCGCATTTATCTCTTTACTGATAAAATCAGCTACATCACTTGTATGTGTCTACTGCAGGCCATACAAAATAAATTAAAATAATTTTATATAAGTTCAAATTATGGAATTACGTCTGCGCTCCAACCTAGCTAAATTAATTTCAGCCTTTAGCCATGCTACATAGTAACTTTATCATGTACTCCTTGTAAACTCACAAATAAATAATCAACCCACAAGAAAGAATATTAATTAGTTCATACCAAATTGCTCATGATTGCCCAAAATGTACAGTCCTAAACCATTCTCAATAGAACAAACAATGATCTCAATATGAATAAAATACGCCCCTCGGGTACCAAATCAACTGTTTCATCCTAGCACCAGCCACCAGAAACAATTTCTTCCTTGTTTAATTTTGGCTAATTCTGCTATGGATCAGATGAAATATGGACCGTCCATTTTTCATAATTGAATGGTTACGATATATTTTTATATTTTTAGATACAATTAAAGAGACATGTTTGATAAGAACCGCTCGATTCTAAAATGAAAGGTTGTTTAGCCAATCCAGAAGTGCAAAATATTTGTACTATAATACCTCGAGCGTACCCGCCGCCGTCCCTTCCGGCACATCACTCTCTCCCTGAACAATAAAAGTATATACATCATCATGCAATTCTATCGAAATTCTCAAATCAGTAAAACTAGCTGCATTACATGTTTACAGTCCAAAACCCGACCTGACCGAGGAGGCTGACAGCATAGCAGTGCAGACCGGCACTAGAAAGGTAGGGCATCCAGTGCTCGGCCCAGCACCAGGCCGCGTGGAAGCTCCCATGGACAAGCACCACCGGTACCGCCGGCAGCGGGGGAGGGGCTCCCTTCCACTCCTCCGCGGGGGGTTTCTGCTCGATCACCTCCAATTTGAGCCCCGAGGGCAGCCGGTGGAAATGCCGCTCCTGCCCTTCTTTCAGCTGGTACGGGCAGCGGGCAGCGGCCGCTCGTGTGAAGCGCGTTCTGGTCACTTGGACTGACAGCCGAGAATTATTAGACGGGGCGGGCGGGCATTTGGTCGGGTAGGAAAGGGCGGAGAGGAGCGGCATTTTGTTAATGGCCGGGCAGGTTGAAGGAAGGAAAGGACGGCTAAACTGAAGAGTGAAAAGTGAAGGGACTAGGGAGTGAGTGACCGAACTGAGCTGAGCTGACCATGGAGTACTGTATTGGAGTGAGTGATCATTAATTCATTATCAAAGAAAGGAAGGAATAGGCGCCCGCGCCGCCCGCGAAGCGAAAGAAAGAAAGGGATATGCCTCACGCGAATTGCACGTGTGTGACGGTGGCACTGCAGTCGCTGAAATCAGCTGCGAGCTGCGATCCCATCTTACGGTTGATAGTATCATCCTGAAAGCTACAGTCGTAGTACATGATAGGGAGTGCTTAGTGTCAATGGATGTTCATCTTAGACACAAAATTGATAACAAATGAGACCCACAATGTAATACTGACCAAAATTTTTATTAATAAACCCCTATAGTCACAGGGGCGGAGCCAAGACTTTTATATAGGGGAGTCGGAAATGAGCAAGCAACATTCTTGATATTATAACACAATTTTTGATAATTTTTTTCATAGTAATTATTTTAAAAATTAAGAGAAATCTAATTGCACGAATCTCAAAGCAAAAAAATTTGTTCTTCTATTTGTTTGAAATCAAACTAGAACTTTACTGAGAAGTAGAATTTTTTTTTTTTAATTTAGACATGCAATAACTTTTTATTTATAATTCTATAATTATTAAGAAGTTGAAGTAAGAAATGAAAGGGCATGCCAAAAAAAAAACGTAAATTCAAAGATCAAATGATTTAATCTGTAACAATCTGACAAAAATAATAGGAAAAAACAACCAAACTTAGTATGTAACTTTTGTCAATTAAAATGTTGAGACTTACATGTCTCATCTCTATCAAAATTGCAGTAGGTAGAATCAAATCATGTAGAGATATTAACTATAAGACTTCAAAATCTGTCATAAATATGATATATTAGGGGGGTTGGCACACATATATTTTTTCAAAAAGAATATAATTTTCTTATCTTAGTATAGGATTTTCAAATTTATAGGGGGGTCACACCCCCCCTCGATCGCCCCCCTTCTCTCCGCCCCTGCCTATAGAATTCAAGTTTGAAGAATAAGTTCCTTATCATGTGTTTTTGAAAATTAAGCTGGACGCTGTGGTACCATAGCGTCCCGAGTTTTTTTGGACTCTACACTACCGCAGAGTCCCACTATTTGAACAAAACTCTGTGTTAGACTATATATAACAGGGACACTATGGTAGTGTAGCGTCCATACTAAATGACTGAGACGCTAGAGTAGTGCAGAGTCTAACTTATTTTTCAAAAAAATGAAATATGGAGCTTATTCTTCAAACTTTGGTCTCACATGGGCTTGCGTGCTTATCCTCCGCCTTAAGGCACGCTGCCATGGAGCACATGCCCATTGGCTCACCTCAAGATTCGAGCCAGATCGTCTCAAGATTCGTGCATGCTCGAATCTCAAAGCAATCCAACGGTCTATATGCTTCATGGTACCTTGCCTTAAGACAGAGGATGTGAAATCCATGGGCTTATTTATAAAAAAAAAAGGTAATACTGGTGTCTATGACCAACTATTTATATAGATTATTGTCTAAAAATAAATATCGCTCTCTCCCTGCTCAACATATAAAAGATGAATATAATTCTGTTTGGATTTAACTTGTGTGGTGTCACAATTAATTATGACTTTAAAGTTTAAAATAGAATAAATATCTCTAAAACAAGTAAAATTCCATTTTTAAAGCTACCTATATATCTATTTTTAAGAAACCCTAAAATGAAGAATCCTCTTTAACTGATGCAGTACTCTCTCCTACATGCTTGTATACCAAGAATGGACGATCAACATTCGGATTCTGGTGCCTCCATGGAGCGCCGTACCAGCGTCGCCACTCCAACAAACATCCTCTCCTTACCAGACGACTGCTTGTATGATTGCTTTCGCCGTCTGTCCGTCATCCATCTCCCCTCCGTCGCTCTGGTTTGCAGAAGATTCTCGAACATCCTCCGCCACCACCCGCGGTTTACATCTCTAATTCACAAACAAGTTTGTTTTGGTCATGACCTTAACCATGCTGCTACGTTGCTCTCCGTCTCGGCAGATCTCACCTCCCTTTCAACTGTAAATTATTTGATCTTTGATCCTTCCGGCGACTCTTACGATCCTTATTCGACCACCTTCCATGTATCATCTTTCCGCTTCCCGCCTGTCGTTGATGCCGCTATGAAACTGTCAGGTGCTTCTACTGTTGTGATTCATAGGAATGTATACTTGATTGGTTACGGTTTCACTCTGTGCATCGGACTTCTGTCCGGTACCATCAGGTCTTGCGCGCCGACAATTGTTCCTAGGAGGAAGTTTGTTGCTGTCACTTTTGAGGAGAAGATATATGTCATCGGTGGTGCAAACACGTCACGATCTCTAGAGGAGTATGATCCATCCACTGACGAGTGGCAAGTGGTTGCGACCGCCCCGTACGATCTGAGCCAATGCTTTTTGGGTATATCTCTCGACGGATACTTGCACTTGTACATTAACGGATGCATTCCTCCGATATTGCTTACTTATTCTTTCTATGCCAAGAGATGGACATCCATTGAAAGATTGAGAGGGATTTCTCATGCTGTTGGCGCTTGCGAATCAGGCCGACGCCGCTATCTGCTGATGCATAGTGGTCAGAATGTTTGGTTTGTTCGATGGCCTCTGACTCAATATGGATTACGCCAATCGTTCAAGGAGTACAAATGGACCACAGAAAGATGCCATGATGAGAACAGCTTAGTCCGTATCATCGGTTGCGTTCCTATCGGGCACAAGAAGTTGTGCGCGATGATTGAAGTTGAAGCATCGTCAGAGAGTGCAAAGACTACTACTGAGGTTATGTTTATGGAGTTTGATCTTAGAACAAATGAATGGACCCGCATATCTGAGCTGGTATTGCCATTTGATGGCGCTGCGTTTACCGGCATCTGTGGTACTTCTGATAACCCCATGTTTAACGGATTCGATGATGATATCGATGATGATTGGTGACAAATACATGTAGTTTCTTTGTACTTCTTACTACCTTAAATCTCATTGAAATGACAATATATCTTTGGTTATTTTCCAACTCAATCTGGCATGAAGTAGTTTAATTAATTAGGATGGTGGTCATTCGTATATAGGTAGAATATATATGATTATATTTCTTACAAAGCACACAATGCCAAAGAGAGCGTGGTGTGAAAATTGAAGATTTTATTACTGAAATAATTATGTCAACATGTATGACAGTAATTAAGTGCAAGATAAAGTTTAATAATGGCTGAATGACTGCAAAATGGAAGAACAACTGATTTTAAGTTCATTTACAGTACGTTCATGTATAATTAATAGAAGACCATTAATTGTCACTCAGTTGAGACAAAATGGAATGAATCAAAGAAGAGAAACATCTTGTGTCACAATTCTGGTATTCAGCTATATTATCATTAATTGTTGCTAATTGTAAAGATCAGTGAAAGATGTGGTCTCAGCTCTGTTTATTACTGACAAAATGGCAGTACCTACAAAAACATGAACCAGTATGGCATACAATTAAAAATCTCAAAGTTGGTTTTATTTGCCTGAAATAATATTAGCTGAAAAGGGAAAAAAATGTGCATAATTTAACAGCCCACTCTGCAATCCCGACGTACAGGATGCAGTTGCAACAACATTTGCTCCAAGTAACACCTTGTCTTGAGGAGCCAAACAATATATTTAGTTTATGCAATGTTAAGTTTGTGCAAGTAGATATATTATATTGTTTATGCAAAACCAAACAACTATAAAAGATCCATGACAGAAACAGGACCAAACAATTGTACTGGTACAATATGTAAAGGTGGTACTAGCTATAATCATAACAACAATAGTATTATTGCCTGGTTTCAGTCACCAGAGGGACTAGAACAGTTGTTCTTCCATTTGGAACAGTTTGCTTGTGTGACCAAAATATATGGAAGTACATCATCTGGAATAAAGAAAACGAGGCAAAGGTATTGCCAAAGTGGGGATCATGCATAGTTAGAGGTGGCAAAACCTGACCTGACCCGAAAAACCCGCCCAACCCGACCCGACCCGACCCACACCCGACCCGACCCGACATTTTTAGAAAGTCAAACTGACCCGACCCAACCCGACCCGAGATCAAATAGTATCTAATCCAACTCAAATCAATGTACGATAAAAAAAAATGATATTAAAATTGACCCGACCCGACCCGAGATCTTCTAGAAGGTCAAACTGACCCGACCAGCCTGACCCGAACCCGAACCCGACCCGCCCGCCCGATTTGCCACCTCTATGCATAGTGCTATAACCATATTAGTAGCATACTAAAAAACTTTGGATTAATTTCACAACCATGATGCATTAGAAAGACCCAAGTTTACAGTATCAGACCAAACATTACATAATTTACAGACCATGTACAAAATACTAACCAAAAGGTACTTCCATACAAAGCTAATCTGGTAATATTAACAACGGCTTCATTATTATAAGAGCACAATTATTACAACAAAAATTAATGCCGGTAATTAACATACAACTACCTGAACTTCAGTTACAACTTCATTTCACTCCATGAGCTATCACTGCTCTGCTCGTACTTCTTACATTCGACTCCATATCGTGATTTGAGCATGAACAACTCAAGCTGGGAGTTCTGGTACTGGATCTGATCAGGCACATCAGAATTCTCCAACAGTGCAGCATAACAGCATGTTAACTGGTATGATCAATTGAAGTGACCAAGAATTGCAAAGCCTGCCTACACAAAGAGCATACTGTACCAACTGACATATTATTATCAGTAAATTCATAACTATGTGAGGGATTTTCCTGAGTGCCTAGGTAAACCAGAATTACTGGTAGAGGCTTCCTGAAGAGTTCATCTCTTACAGTGAGAACTGGCTGCAAATAATAAATAAAATAACACACAGACTAGTAACAATTTTTTTTTTTTTTTTAATTTGGGAAGTAACACCTTATAAGATACAATTTTCTTTAAGAAAAATGGAAGTTCTGGTACTTTGTTTGCAACCAAACACAATTTTCATCGATCACTTTCAGAATCAAACATACAACTTAGTCAGAAAATTGTCTTTATTAATTATAATTATTGAATTTTATATTAATGAACGCAAACAACAGACCAAAAAAAGACTCATAAGTTTATTCCTCATACAGAAAATAGGCCAATCAGAAACACCATTTAATTTATAAAACCAAACAAGCTTTCTTTCTTTGTTTGTTTTTTTTTTTTTTTTTGGAAATTTAAAAAACAAACAAGGTTTTGTTACTTTGTGAGTTGAGGCACCTGATACTGGAAGTACAAGCAGAGCAATTTTACCAAGTTCTCACCTTTCTATTAAGCATATAACATGGAAAGAAAATAACATCAGTAAAAGAGTGGGTAAAAAGGGGACTGCTTGGCTATTGGCTTGAAATGGCGGTGGACTTGTGTGAATAATTAAACAAAGAGAATGAGACCCAATTTATTTTATCATAAAGAAAAAAAATAATGGAAAGAAACCGATACAAATATATATATATTTGTTTTCTGTGCTTTTGTTGGTTTTGTTATAAGCTCAAGATTTTATAATTTGTTAAACATATATATATATCAATAACAAGATATATTGATTAGATGTAAGTATATAACTATATATATATTTTTTTTATTTCAAGTGTCTCAGTAAATAAAATTTTTTATGACTTTTGCTAGGAAAAAAAAAAGGGAAATATATCCTGGATAATCAGCTTCAGTTTTGAAGGAAAAAATGGAAATTTGACAGTATATGAAATGTGGCAGTCATGCATGCTCACACGAATACATGGTATGCATGTAGGTTTTTGACAGCAAAGTGATGGCGTGGCGTTTGAACTTAATTTGGGGCGATGAAGTATTTGTGAATTATATATACACTTGTACTGAAATTTGTACAGTAGCACTCACAGTACATGCATGCATGTTCCTTCAAAATCATGTAACTTTCCTTTTTATTTTGGAAAAGAGCAATTGACCAAAATGCTGAGAATGTTCTAAACTTCAATGTAAAGAGAGAAACAGACAC
Organism: Cyperus esculentus; assembly: GCA_030179965.1. Lineage (NCBI taxonomy): Eukaryota > Viridiplantae > Streptophyta > Magnoliopsida > Poales > Cyperaceae > Cyperus > Cyperus esculentus. Next base: position 2,743,762 of record JASGLE010000024.1, on the reverse strand, counting down.
CATATATATATAGTTGCAAAATTGCATTTAAAATAAGGGTCTTTAACTGGTAATTAACTGACAAGTTTGTATTTGTGGGGATAAATTAATAGCAGCAGCCAATAAATTAATTAAATAGCACCACAGCACAATTTTTTCTTTAAAAAAGTTTAGTGAAAAGATATGACAAATAACAGAAGCCAAGGAGGAGCATCATAAAATCATTGCCAAAGTAATAACATTAACAGAGTTCAGCACATGTAATAATACATAACAAAGGCCTAATTAAGCTTGGCAGTCACAGGTTAGCATTACATACAAAAAATATCAGACAAAAGGTGCTGCCTTACAACTTCCAAAGTAAGATAATATCAGGGAAGCTTGCTTTATAGAAGCAGCAAGCACAAAGTCAAGGCAATATAATACATATATCAGGGGATTTGCTTTATAGAAGCAGCAAACCAGTAATAACAAAAATCAAGCCATTCTCACTGCCCAAATTTATTTTACATCTGCATTTCACTCTCAGAGGTATCACTACCTGATCCACCACCATCTGCAAATTCAAATTTATATGAAACACAATCAAATGCAACATACATTAATAGATCAAAATTAATTTCCATTGAGTACAAAAAAGTACCAAATAAGTACTGTACTTTGTTACCTTTGTCGAACCCGAAGCTTACCGGTGGGAAACCCAATTGAGCCCGGCGGGCAGCCACACTTGCCTCCAATCTCTCGCCGTAACATTTCTTGCTTGCATATAATGCTATCAACCTATCCCTTTCGGCCAGCAATTCATGCAATTCAAGCTGAAACTTACGATCGCGCTCCTCCTTGATCCTACGGAGCTCGACCTGCCGGCGCTCAAACTCGCGTGCATTGTTATAGTATTGGATATAAAGTGCCGTAAAGCAGTGCATCATTGTGTAGTAGTTGCGCTCTGACTGCTTCGCCGCCTGTTCCCATGCCGATTTGCTCGGATGAATCGGTTCTTCCAAGTGCTGCATTTTGCTGGCATCGCCCGAGTAGTACTCGCGCAGGAAATCTAATGCCTGCCTGCACAGGAAATTGACATTCACGGATGTTGGAAATTGAGTTATGAATTTTCGGCTCTTCGATGGGTTCTGTCGAGGGCCCGTGTGAACCGTCAACACCGCCACCGGAGTCGTATCAGTACTTTGAAACAAAACCACTGGCTGCTTGAGATCCAGAAGTAATGCGGCTTCGAGCAACTGAGCATGCGCCTGATACTGATTTGTCACCATCGTTACGAGCTAATTTCTGCACAAAATTAAGAAAAGGTGTATCAGAAACATTGCTTCCGATCCCATACTTTCGGAAGTGTCGCAGTAATTAAGCCATAATTTCTGTACATATATAAACTATAAAGCCCCTTCTTTTGAATGAATAGGTAATGTATAGTCCCTTCAATTACTTTGCATAAGATTAAACCCCTATTTACATTTTTACAATAACTAGTTTAAATTTAAGGCACAACTTGACAGAAAATTGTATTTATATATAAATCATAACTACTAAATGCTAAGGAGCAATTAAAAAACACAAACAGCAAGTGAAGTAAAGCAACAGACTTTACTTAATTTGCTCCTAATCAGGAAAGATTAAGAACATTAATAGTACACAAAACAGTGACCATTTGACAAGAAGCAAAATAAATACAACCAAGTTAATGAAGCCTTTTCTGTTACTACTACAATTTGGTGAAAGCAAGGCACCTGAAGATGGAAGTGGTACAAGCACTGCGATTTCTCCAAGGTCTCACTGTACCAGCACTCTCCAATTAAGCAATAGAAAAATGGTGAGTGGAGGAGGCATGTATATAAATATATATGAACAGTGGCGGTGGACTTGAGTGAGGATTTAAATGAAGAGAATGGAAAATGAAATCCAATTAATTAACCTTCTCAACTAAAAAAAAAAAAAAGGAGAGTACAAGTACTAGTGATCAATAAAATATTTTAAGAAAACAATTATACAAAAATTTAAACCAGCTTTTTTTATTTACAGAATAAATAAACAAACTTCTGTTGTCTTGCAAGTCATAGTCTTATAAAATAACATTTTTCATCTTTTTTTATTAATTTTAATTTAATTTAATTTAATTTAATTTATTGCTTAGAATGAAGTGAAAGAAAATAAGGTAATGCCCCAGTGATGTGGTTTTAATTTTTTTTGGAAGAAAATAAAACACTGAAATGTGGCAGTCATGCAAGCTCACATTGATACGTGGCATGGTGCTTGAACGACAACTATGCCTCATGTGTCATGTAACAAAGTTATACAGCTGTGCCTGGAATGCCATTTTTTTGTACTTGAGCATGGTTCACTCACAAAAAAAAAAAAAAAATGATAATAAAAAAATAAAAAATAAAAAATTGAGCACGGACACTAGGGTTCTAAAAAATGGCACGGCGTGGCCAATTCCGGCACGGAACGGCACGGGTACGGGTGGTAACGGCACGGGTAAGGCACGGGCACGGATACGGCACGGGTCATTAACCGTGCCGTGTCTTAACCGTGCCGTGTCTGAGTTTTGAAGATTTTGAAACGGCACGGAACGGCACGCATAGTGTTCCAGAAACGGCACGGAACGACACGAAAAAACGGCACGACACGGAACGGTTGTCAGACACGGCACGGTAACGGAACGGGACACGACAGACACGGTATAAATAACATAGGTGGCACGGGTAGGAAATGATAGGACACGGGTTGACACGGATAGGTTACAGGTAGGACACATGCAATAATTCCGCCTATATTTCAAACATAACCGGTCCCAAAGCCTGAAAAAAAGAGGAAGGGTAATTTATAAAACATTATGTTTATTAATTAAGACAATTTTCATAGTATATTGATAATTTTTAATATTTTTTATGTATTTTAAATTTTGAAAAAAATAATTTAATGATTTTTTGGGGTAAATTTTTATTTTTAATTTTTTTAATATTTTTTGGAATATTTAAAATTTTTATGTTCGAAACGAGTGGGCACGTTTAGCACGGTTAAGACACGTAGATACGACACGGTAAGTCACGTATCCGATTGGACACGACACGAATAAGTCACGGCACGAATAAGTCACGGCACGATAGACACGGTGTATGTTATCCGTGCCGTGCCTCCTCCTTCCAATTTTTGGCACGGCACGGCACGGTACAAAAAAAATATTAATAAAAAAAAGACACGGCACGGCACGGCACGAAGGCACGGCGTTTCTGGACACGGTACGGCACGGAACGGCACGATTTTAGAACTCTAACGGACACCATAAATTATGCTGGCAACAATTGGAAATGGTAAACAAAAAATGATAATGTATTTGTTTAATTACTTGGTAAATTAGGAAATTTGGATTGAGAAGCATGTACCAAATCGACACAAATTAGTTAATAATGATTATAATTAAATTATCAGTCAATTTTGTTTATCACTCCACCCATCGATCATGCAAATTTCAGGAGTCATAACACTCCAAAATACTCTTTCTTTTGTATGTTTGATTCAACATCAGGCAGCTAGAAACAATTTAATTAGAATGAATAATTTGGAACTTATAACATACCAAAAGTTAATTACAACTTTGCTTAGTCAAGTAATTAACATCCGTACCAAGTTTACCGAATTATATTTGGAGGTTATTAATTAAACAACTTAATATAAACATCTGTTCATGCAACTCTTGTAGATCAGTATATATACAAGCTTCTGGTTGTAATTAATTAAGTTGCAGTGATTCACTCTGTAATAATAGAGCGTGTTTATAAATATAATCCTTCTTTATATTCTATTCATACATATTATAGCTAGAGTGTTTAGAACCCCAAATGGGACAAGTAATTAATAATTTAGAAAACATAATCAATGCCGGGACATAAAATGTGTTTATAAATTCTTCTTTCTATTCCCTTCAAATTTCTCTGATATCGATCACTCTCAGAATCTCAGTATATGTTCCTTGCAGAAAATCAAGCAATTTCCTCTTATTTTAGACAACTGACCAAAATGCATAATGTTCTAAGCTTCCGTGTAAAGAGACAAACCCACAACACAATTTCAAAATTGCTGTAAAAGAAAATTCCTTAACCAATAATTTATAATTAACTAACTATATAATTCGTGCTCATGGTGAAGAAACAGACGTGGCCAAGAAAGTAAATAAATAATATCATGGCACAAAATCATTTTCTTAAAAAAAGAATTGAGAAAATATGACAAATTAATAACAGAAGCCAGTAGCACTGGTGGTGCATACCAAGAAGCATAATAAAACCATTACCATATTAATATATAACATTAATTACTAACTAGACAGAGTACATGCACATAGAATAATACATAATAAAGGCCTAAACTTGGCAGCCACAGAATATCATTACATACACAAAAATACCAGACAAAAGGTGCTGCCATACAATACAAAACTAAAATAATATCAGGGGGGACTTGCTTTATAGAAGCAGCAAGCCAGTAATATCAAGTCATTGTCAGTGCCCAATTAACTTCAGTTACATCTGCACACATATATAAACTATAAAACCCCTTTTATTAGTTTGCATATAAATCACTATTTTCATTATTCCACTAAAATCACTCTTAAATCAAGCGCAACTTAAACAGTTAAACAAATTGTCTCTATATATAAGTCTAAGGCAACTGAAGTCTAAAGAACGCAACCAGCATATGGAGAAACAAACCAACATACTACTTATTTGTGCTTTTAATTCAGGAGAAATTAACTCAAGGACAACAGTATACAAATTAAAACAGTGACCAATATATATGACCATATATGAATTTGATAAGAACATACAATGTACAAACTACAAGTACTATATTATTATTACTTCTGTGAAGCAAGGCACTTGAAGATGGGAAGTACAAGTAGTCAAGTACTGCGATTTCTTTTAGGCTGGTCTCGCTCAGCAATCCTGTGCAAAGATTGAAGTGAGTGAAGGGAGTAGATATCCTTACTATATATAAAAGCATATTGGAAAAAATAATATGAAAGGGCTATCTTCCTCAAATAAGAAACCTGAGCCGTTGATCATTTTCTTGGATAGATCAGAACTGTTGATTTACGTTAATGTCCGTTGACGTTGATGTCTCAGCCCGTTAAAATTTAAGACCTATATCAATTTCCTCAATAGAAAGCCCATTACATATTATCTTAAAATTTTATTATAAGAAATAACAATTTCAGCTCAAAGCATGGGCTCTTTACTAGCAGAGGGTAAAAAAAAGTGTAAGTAACGATAAAAAAAAAAGTATAAGTGCGTAACTATTGGTTTACAGTGGCGGTGGACTTCAGATATCTGAAAAATTAAATGAATATAATAGTGAGAATAAAACCCAATTTTTTATTTTTTATTAAATTATTATTTTATATTATTTTTTACTAAAAAGAAATGTGAAAGGGAAAAACGATACAGCCAGTGAACTAGGTACTGGCGATTAATAAATTACGTAAAGATAACAATTAAAAAGATTTAAACAAATTTTTTTTATTTATCACGAATATATAAAGTCAATTTTGTTTTCTACTTTTCTTACATGTCTCAGTAAATTAAAAATTGCCGTATCATCTTTTATTATTTGTGCTTAAAATGAAGTGAAAGGAAAATAAAAATAAAATAGGGAATGTCCTGGTGAGGTAAATCTATACTCCATAAAGTGCGGTAGGCCTCCAAGCACCTCAACTATGCCACATCATCAATGTTATTTATCATTGATTTTATTTGAAACTTTTCATCTACTTTGATCTAATGGCTTATATGTATTTTCTATTAGCATTAAATAGTATGAATATAATATGTTTAAAACAAATTTTAATCCTTACAATGATCCAACATTTATGTGTTTTTATATTTAAATTATAATTGTATAATTATATATTTATATGAAAATATTTAAAAATTGTGTTCTAAATTTTGTTTAATATTAAATTTGTAAAATTATTGATTATTTTTTATACTATTTTTCGGGGGCGAAGCTGAGTTACAGCTCTAGTTTAGTAATTTTGGAGGGGAAATCGGCTATGTAACGTGGCGTTCATGCAAGCTCACATTGATACGTGCCATTCATGCCAGATCAATCTGATGTCGTGGCGCTTAAACGACAAGCCAAATGTAACAAAGAATATATCTGTAATGCCACTTGTCTTCCTTTTGCTGCCAAAGTATATACATGTTTCTCCATAATAAACTTCAGTATAGCAGATGCATTAATTATGAGTTCTAACAGATGACAAGTTTTGGATTCACTGACAATCTCTAAGTTAGCAAAAAAATTGATGAAGCACAAATTTACACAAAGAAGTTTAATTACAATGAGATTGTCAGTGGAATTTGTTTATTTGAGGATAGGTAAATAAGAAAAAGGAAAGCAACATCACTCTCATCATTTGTAACTTTTAGGTTTCATAAAACTTAAAAGCACCCTTTTCTTTAGGATGTAATTTAATAATAGGCAAACTAGATAACACATTGAGGTATACATATTTCATATCAGATATAAAAGCAGATAACAGCTCAGTGTGCTATCAATTTGACTATTTTATACTTATACTGTCATACATGCATATCCCTGTCACAATAGCATATACGTTGAACAACGACATTACACAGCGAACATGAAGCAAAATGTTCATCCGACTTGCTGATAAGATAGGTATGCACATTCTGTTTTGCAGATATGGAAGGAGCCATTTTTGCATTCCAAAAACCGACTCTATTCTTATGTACAAAGAAAAAAAAAATATCTAAACTACCAACCATATCACTCGTATCCAAAAAGAATCCTTAAATATACAATTAATTAAGCATATGACAATGCGCATGCCATAATGCTGATTGCTGAGGGCTCAATCAAGACAAATTCCAAAAAGAATGCTTGTAAGGTATACAAAGAATATATAGTATCACCGGAGATCAGCAATGTCGAATCTGAGGCCAGGGTCCATATAGACATCTGTGCAACTCTTGTAGATTGGACCGCCGTCTGGAGGTGACTGATGCGGGTGAAACCCACTATGAGGGCAATTCTTTATAACTGACATGCCACCAGGTACAGTCAGTCGGAATATCCCATGGTTCCTACATGCATTTTAGATCAAGAAAAATTTTAAGCACTAATTTGAGAAGTACTTAATTCAGGAGGAGTCGTTGAATCTGTGAGACCGTGACCTTAATCAGGTACAACTGAGAACTTGTGAACATGGGAAATCTGTTGCAGCCTGACAAACTTACTTGAATAGTATACAAGAATTGTCTTTTCAATGTGAATAACAATTATTGGTGTTCAGATGATACCATTTGCTTGAAATTATCATTAAAAACAAATTTGTAACGAAACGGGTGGATTTTAATCCAATTTTTATATTGAGAAATATAGAAACCTATAAACATTGATGGAGAAATGTAAGCCGAAAAATACAACACATGGCGTGACATAGGTATATAAAGTGAAGTTCCAGTTTATCTTACCGAGAACTATCTCTAGGCGCCATGACGATTGCAATAGCTTCAGGAAGCATAACCTACATATAGGTTTTCAAGCACTGTGAAAAAACGAGCTCAAAAAAGAAATATAAATTACATTAATGCCCGTGGGTTAAAATTCACACCTGGTAAGAGTATTGAGTATGGATATCAATAGATGACATAAAACAGGATTGTGTTGGATGTGTCTGCATATCAATAAAATAATTATTAGTTCAATAACATGTTATTATAAAAGCATATTACAAGAGATTTAATACAAAAAGTAGTTGACCCAATATAAGATTTCATAGATGATAAAACTTACATGTATCCATCCAAGAGAGAAAAGTGAATTCTTATCCTGGTAATCGAAAACCTCTTCTTCATTTGTTGTATTACACTAGATATAACAGCAAGCAAACACCGTAAATAACATTATCAGACCATAATCCAATAAAAAAACAGAACATATGATTTAAGCATACCGAGTCGGATGTGGCCTCTTGCTTGGGTATAATAAGTGCTGTCACAAAAAACTTTCGGTTTTTCTGGTGAACAAAAGAAGGGAGAAAAAAATAAACAGGAAACTCATTATTTGTGAATAGTGAATAGAAATGCAGCCAATGCAAAAGGAATTCAAATGCAGGAAACTACAGGAACAAAAGTTTCAAAAATGAACAAAACAAATATGATTTAAACGCAACCAAAAACGTAAAATCAACATAAATCATAATCTTATCAAATAAATAATTCAAAAATTAATGGAGCAATAGAGAATTCTCATGACATACGTCCAAGGTATTTCGTTCAAAATTAGGACGAACCATTTGAATGGACGATCATGCTTTTCAAAATTAATCGGCCATGTAAAAATGTAGATTTTGTAGTTCATTTTACAAAAATCAAAGGACCAAAACTAAGCACAATCAATTGTGTTTATTAAAATTAACTTGATCCATTCATATTATTGGTTCCAGATCTTGTATAAACAAGTGCAATATAGTATAAAGATAAGGTGAAGATGTCACTCTCAAGAACAAGATCAACGATTCAAATTTATCCTTTGGGTTTTGAATTGTGAAATATTAGTATAAGAGAGGTCTAGCAACTTGAAACATGAGAATCTATTTAAAAAAGAATCTGTATCTTACAAGTGATCCAGCAAGCACACCACAAGTCTCCAGACTTCTATTGGTGTTTGACTTTGCAACTCTCATGAAACTATCCATCAATGCTGTTGACTAGTATATGAAAATTGGGAAACGAAAAGAAAACACATCAATGACATGAATAAACTCAATTTTTAATGTGTTAGTACTTTGTATAAACAACCAAAAATGTATTTCACATAAGAACTTACAATTACAAGTTGAAGGGGTGCTTGAGCCTTGACCAACTTTTCCTGCAAATCAGCTGTTGTCTCTTGTGAAATTGAGACTGGATTGTCCAATGATGTGGGAGCCGGCAAGTCGAGTACCTCCGCCAGTACAGGTGGAGGCATAGGATCTTTACTCGGATCTTTACTGATCTCTAATTTAACAAGGGATTCTAAAGTCGTATCCACCTGTGAAGGTTTAATATCTTCTTGCAAGGAAAGAACCTCTTCAAGTGGGGTTTTCTGATGCTCAGGCTTAGATTCATCCTTTTTAGAATCAGTTTGTTTTTCTTCTTCAACAGGATTGAGTAGACTGGACACAAGGAAAAAAAATCCTTTAAGATGTTTAGTTTGAAAGACAAAAATATAAGAAAAATAGATCAACCATTCTATCATGATACACACAAAGAAATAATAATAATAAATAATCCTAAAATTTGAATTCTAAAAATGTGCGATATAAAAAGGATCCATAGTCTGATATAAACAGACACACATACACAAATCACAAAGGAAGTGATATAACCACAGAACTGCATATATAACCTATGTTATTATATCTTTGCAAAAAGGACAGACAAACAGACCATAAATGTCATCAGGAAGGAAGCCGAAAAAACTTAAAAAGAAAAATAAAAAAAATAATATAACCTTGTGATATCAATTGGGCTGAGATCTAAATTGCTTGTTGGATATTGTACCTGAAAAAAAAAAAAAGAATAAGAAGAAATTAGTTCAACTCTAATCTACATCATGAGCCATCTGTATAAAATTTGTAGCACTCTAAGTTTGTTTCGTGCATGATCAACTGATGAATATGAAGGTCCAAGTTATTTGAGTGCCCTCATAGTTCAATGTTTATTGACTCCTAAATTTATACAACACAAGCTAAAACATTACAATTTGGATCATTGTGCACAGTAACTGAAATAGACTTACATACAAAAATACAATTCGTTGTTTAAATCCAATTCAACAGTTCTTTATTCTGAGATAGTGTACGGTGTGATTAAGCTTGCCTGACCTTTACTCAAAGCTAACAACATATAGAAGGATAAAGAAAGTAAATATTTAGTATAGACAATACCGGCTGGTGGACAACAGGTGGTTGCCACTGTCCATGAAGACCATTCGGTCCCAGAATGGAGTGCCTCATGAGTGTCTCATCCCTTGGAGGAGGAATATTAAACGACCTATATATGCCCCCATAAAATGCAAAAAATGTTTTTACTTATCCAAGAACCATACAAAAGAAAATATGTATTGCATGATTAATAGAAAATATTAGCAAGTCTTACGATCTACGAACAAGGGGCAGTTGGTCAGTTCTCTGTCCGTAACCATTTGCTCCAGAAATTCTATTCCCCTACAGTTTCCACACAAATAATTACAAAATATATAATGTTGTTCAAGGTGCAAATTATTCAAACAACTTTCTTCAAACGAAATTGATATGGTAAAGCAAGCTTTATATCCCATCTTATCTATTTTTATGCGTGAGCCATGAGATATGTTCTATAAAGAAATGTTAGATTCATATTGACTCTACTGCAGCAGTTGTCCAGATGGCCAAGTTGTTAATGGATGGAACCGAACAAACAATCCCTTTATCCCGTACTTGAAGATCCATTCAATAAAGTTAATATACTTTTGAGAATCATAATCCCATATTTTTATTGGCTTTGCAAATGACAAACAGAATAACCAAGTTTTCTACCTAAAAAACAGATTATGCAAGATAGTTGTAATTAGCAGCTATACATTGTTTAGTATAAAGGTATAGATGTATCCAATTAGAGATAAATAATGCTGCCCCTAACTCTACTATGCATTTGATCCTAGAATAAAGTACATGAAAAATAATTACAAGATTGGCTTTAAAATTGCATGGATATTATATGCACCATTTACTCGGGTAAACATAAATTTCTGTGGTTATTTAGACATTATTACTAAAGTTAACCTGAGTCAGTGGAACAATATTTTTTTTACATCAGAAGAGGTGCTAATTGCCAGCAGGTACGACAAAATGTTGAGTGTAATTTGAAGCAACTGGGAAAACACACTTAAAGCAATCGTAGCAACAGATTACCTGAACATGCTGTTGAACTAACGGTGCTGGTTTATTAACTGGGGGCCACACATATGGATCACTATAGCCATTCTGTTGTGGTTGGCCCCATCCATCAGCAGGACCTGAAGGCTTTCTGTTTAATTCAGCTAGCCGACGCTGCACATCTGGCTTCAAGGTCTCAAGCTCGGCTAAAGCACTCAATAATTTCTGTCAAATTGACATAGCGTCCAATGGAGTATGTTATACTGAAGATAAGCGAGCTCGCACAAATATATGTACACATAAATTTGTGGTACTTATTATATGAGCAGTTGCTAACATATGAACAAATGAGGAAACTTTGGTATAATGAAGAATTTTCAAGAAAAAATAAATAATATAAAAATTTATCACTTACCAATCTAAAATGTTTCCTTTCACTGTCAGGAGATAGTCGATAGTCTCTATGGTACGGTATTGTCTCTGTTATTAGACTACAAGATAGGTGCAAAAGAACAAATGAAAAAACATCAAGAACCATCAAATTGAAGTAAAAATTGAACAAATTGTCATGACAGTAGGGGTGAAAACGGAGCGGATACGGAGCGGATAATGCTAAAACCATATCGGCATCCGCATCCTATTAGGCGGATATGAATACGAATACGGATACGGATATCAAACAGATGTGAAAACTCAATACCATATCCGCCTTAAACGGATACGGATACGAAACAGATAGTTGGCGGATACGGATTTGGATGTGAATTTAATTACAAATACGAAATAAAAATTAAAATATATATTACCAAATGAATACATATACAATAATAATAAGTATTTAAATTAACAACACAAATAAGATGAATGTATTGGTTAATATTTGTATAAAAACATTATATACATACAAAATTTTTGGTAACTAGCACTATCTTATTAGAAAATATTAGTAATATTTGCTTATTTTCGGATACGGATAATTCGGATATCCGCCTAATTGAACAATTTGAGAAATTATCCGTATCCGTATCCGCGTTAGTCTTTACGGATACGGTACGGATACGAATACGGATAACTAATATTCAAATACAGATACCATTTTTACGGATAATATTCTAGATACGAAGCGGATTCGGACGGATAAAATCCGCTCCGTTTTCACCCCTACATGACAGTCAATACTCAACAATAACAAAAGCAAAACATAAACCAGAGCAATTGCGGTATACCTTGAGAAGCGTAGAAGCATGACATACAAATCAATTATGTTTCTCTCATTGCGATATATATTAGCCTGAAACAGAAACAAAGATAGTCAGATACACATAAAAAATCACATATTGCCCCATATTAGAACTGTAAGATGTTGCATTCATCAAAATGCCATTTAATACTTCAAGGCTAATTCTGCTATGGATCGGATGAGATATGAGCCGTTCATTTTTCATAATTGGATGGTCACGATATGTCTTTAGATACAATTAGAGAGAAATGTTTAACAATAACCGCTCAATTCAAAATGAAAGGTTGCCTGGCTGATCCATCTCATAATTCAATCATAAGAGAACTGACATAGGCCCATTACATTTCACCGAATGAACTGAAACCGAGTACCGCATAACTTATGAGAGCTATAAACTATCACTCCACTGTTTACCACTTCACTTCGAAAGGAACCGACACAATTCATACTGGTGCCTCAAAATTCTCAAGGCAAGTAACCATCACACAAGCTGAATTGCCAAAACAGGCAGCAATTTCGGATATTTGAACTTCATTTCACGATTCATACTTCATTCACCAGCAGCTACTTGCGGAGAATTCCCCAGTTCAGAGGAATTACATTACAATTACAAGAAGAACAAGATTCTACGCGGGAATTACTCAATTAGGGTCACAGAATTCAGTACTAGAGAAATCAACTGGATTAAAACCTGTCGGATCAGATTATCGGCGATTCGGTAGTAGTACCGGAGCGCGATCCGGTTGTCGACGTCCACCCTCCTCGCGCTCCTCTCGATGTTGATCGACATCCTAGGGTTCCCGAATCGACCTCCCTCGCGGCGTCCCCGGTCCTCCCAAGCAATCGCTCAACCCCAGGTTCTCTACTGGCGCCGCAACATCAATTCCGCGTAGCAGATTTCGATCAGTCGGAGGAGAATCAGCTCGGAGATGGCATTGAATTGAACAACGAAGGAAGGCGAAGAAGGCGAAGAAGAGGAAGAAAAGGAAGAGGAAGCGTGGTTATCCTCTGCTGCGCAGTACTGTACTGCGCAGCGAATCAACGATCTGGATTATAGGCGGGTCTTCTGAGATTGAGTTGCACGAATCTTGAAGCGGATCTAACTGTTGAAGTACTGCGCAGTAGAATAGTGCGCCTTAGAGGATATGAATTGAGGGAGCGGAGGAATGGAGAAAGGGGGAGATGGATGGGAGAGGGTTTCGGATCCGCTGGTTTTTTGTTAGAGAAGTGGGGAATGCTTTTAGGAATTAGACGGTCAGGATAGATTGGATGTTGCAATTTTGATGCGTTTGGGTGAATCGGACGGTCGGAATGGGAAAAGGAGATCCTGGTTTTGTAAAAGAGAAGCAGCCGATCTCGGAATATAGGGGATGGGAGAGGGTTCGAATCCGCTGATTTTCTGTTAGGCGAGTAGGGGCTGCTTTTAGGAATTGGACGGTCGGGATAGGTTGGATATTGCAAATCTTGATGCGTTTGATTGAATTGGACGGTGGATATGGGGAAAGAAGATCCTGGTTTTGTAATAGAAAAGTGGCCGACCTCGGAATATGGGGGATGTTGGGAAGCAATGCACACGCCACCCGGAAGGGTAATCTGGGTAATGCCTATTTTTATGCGGTATAAGAAGTCGTCGGTTGGGAAGGAAAAATGAAATGATATGCATCACTCAGTGTTGTAAAAAACGGTATACGCTTGTCGGACGAATAGGGTATCGCCAAGCGACTAATCGTTATGCGGTCGATTAATCGGATTTTTGCGGACAATTTTGTGTTCTTATTAATATACACATAAATCTTAATATTTTTGTAATATAAATCAATATAATAATCAGATAACATATATTTATCTTGACTATTTGTAGATTAAGTTAATTTTGTATTATCGATCAAACATTTATGTAAAAAACAAAGGTCACAAATGCATGATGGATAGTTTAAATATGAGAAACGATATAAGAGAAGAACAAAATAATAATATTATTATATAACAAAAGACTCTGACATGGATGCATGACAAATTGATGAAGTGAATCGATAAATTGTGGAATCCGACAAACAACCTCCCGCATTATCTATTCGAAACGGAATACCTACCGTCACCGTATAAACGGACGATTAATCGGACGATTACACCGATTTTCAAAACACTGGCATCACTTAATTTGATGGGGATGAGGAGAAATTACGGAGTTGGCCCTGGGTGGAAAGTTCATATTTTCGGAGGGGTAATAAATGGAACCTGCGGAAGTTCAAGTTGTTCTGTCAGTAGTAAATAATGCCCTAGTACGGTCGGAAGGTCGGATCCCCTGCTATGCCCTATGGTGGGATTTAGAAACTGATGGTACATGAATCGTTCGATTGTCTTACGATTCGTTTGAAATATACAGGATCAGGCCGTGGGAATTCAATCAGCGGGTTTATGGGCCGGATTATTTTTGGGCTGAAACCTTTACAAATGTCCCGAATTTTTGAGGGCTTCAGCCTTTGGAACAGGAACAAATTAAACATGATCAATTGGAACAGGCAAAGCCCACTTTCTGCGGCACATGAACAAATTGGTGATTCCCAATTTCCATTGAGGTTGTTTTCTAATTTCCTTCATAATTCATTAGAGCATCTCCATCTCTGCCCCTGGAGCGGATGAGCTTAAAGGCAACGTTGGAATAAATTAAAAATAAGCCTTTTGTATGCCCTTGGTAAGAACTGCTCTCCACCCCAGATCCTTCGTATGAACGCAATTTCCTCACTTTAGACCAGAGTTTTTGCTAAGACCATGTCCAAAATAAGCCCTTTGTATGCCCTAAAAACTGCTCTCCATCTTAGCCTATTGCTTAGCCTACGCTTAGAACCCCTAAGCCCATGGGATGGAGATGCTCTTAATGGCCTAATTATACACTTTGTTTGTTTGGACTTGTTTACTTTTTGAAGTATACCAGTGTGCGATCTTGTGAGATTATATTGTATAGATTGGGATCTATATTTTGAGGGACCTCCCTTTTGTCTTCATATACACTACAATGATATTATTAGATAATTTTAAGTAACTATTTGAGAATTGAGATACATTACAAATCAACAATTCTAGTATTTGAATGTTGTGTTGGGTTATGAAACTTTGCAAGAATTAAGAATATGTCAACAAATCAAACATATATTATGTATTCCACACAAACATACAAGGCACAGGGCATAAATCATGACAAACATATATAGAAATGTTGAAGAGTGTACAACAGTACAAGGTATCTATTTTGGCTCCACTCTTGACACCGGATATCCACCACTATACCCGAGCGAGCTGCCGCCCGTGTCCCGTGATCCGAACGGATCCATGTAAGGATGCCTAACCGTGGCCCCTTTTGCATAAGACCCAGTTGCAGAATCAGAAGAAGAATAATTAGAATTAGTCAGGTTCGAATCCGTTTCGTCGCTTTGTAATAACATGGATTCGATTTCCTTGACGACTTCGTTCATGGTTGGGCGACTCACCGCCAGTTCTTCGGAACATCTCAAGGCCAACTGCACAAATTTACCGAAGGCTACCAAGGGGTTTGTGCTCAGTATCCTGGGGTCTATGATGCTGCTCAAGCCGCAATACGGTTCATCCGTCTGGTCTAACATAGCCCTGATGTCTCGCACTATATACCTTCCCCTCTCTAACGGTTGTTTTCCGGTTATGAGCTCTAGCATCACTACTCCGAAGCCGTACACGTCACTTTTCTCCGTAAGTTTCTGCGTCGTGTAGTATTCTGGATCAAGATACCCCTGACAAGAGTATAATTAATTAAGAGCACAATGTTAAACATTGACTACATTGGTTTATGCCTGATTTCATCTTAATTAATTTATATAAACTCAGGATACTTACTAGTGTTCCTTTCACCTGGCTAGAAATGGGCCCCTTGACTGTGTCACAAACCAACTTCGACAAACCAAAATCCGAAACCTTGGCATTCAAATTCTCATCCAGTAATATGTTTGCTGATTTCACGTCTCGATGAATCACGGGAGGATCAGCGAGTTCATGCAAGTACGCGAGTCCTCTCGCCGACCCAAGTGCAACTTGAAGCCGCCGCCTCCAATCTAAATGCACCCCGCTTATTCCTGTATTAATCATAAAACAAAAACGAACTATATAACTATGTAATATCACAAAGTATCAAAAGAAATCGTTGCATGTGCTGTCCTTTAGAAAAGGATAAAAAGATTTTCTTGAAACAAATAATGTAAGTTTAACTATTGAAGCAACAAACCAGAAAGGCTATCTCTTAAAGATCCGTTAGGAATGAACTCGTACACCAGCATCTGCTCTCCTTGATCAAAGCAGAACCCAACCAATGATGCTAAGTTCTTGTGATGGAGTCGAGAAAGGAGCTCAATTTCTGTGTTGAACTCATTGCTACGTTGTAATGATCCTTGGTGGGCTCTTTTTATTGCCAGAAGTTGCCCACTCGGGAGCGTTCCCCTGTATACCTGATCGACAGCACGGTACATAATTAATTCAGATCACATGTGTTCTTGGAATGCCACTCTTGCTGATCTGATTTAGTTAAAAAAAATTTTACCTTCCCATAACCTCCGCATCCTACTTCATTGTTTTGCGAGAAATCGTTGGTACTTTTTCGGAGTTCATTATATGAAAACCTTCTTGCTCCTCTTACTTTCGGGGTCTGAGCACTATTCTCTGCACAAAGCCATTGTTACTTTGAAATTAGCTTATTTATTATTCATGAGCACTATTATGCAGGTACCGACCGCATAGCACGGTAAAACCATGATATGCATATCACCTTAGCCTAATTCTATATATATATATCTAGCTTCATTTTTAGAATTGAAGTTTACCAAAAGTACTGCTTTGTTCCATTGCCCTCTTAGCCTTATTTTTCTGTTTGAAGACATAAAGGGCCACTGCAATTAGTGCAACAAGTAATGGAAAAGCAACTGATACTCCTACTATGAGACCAGTCTTCTTTGTTGAGCCCCCAGATACAAGAGTCTTGTCTGTATCTGCACCAAACTCCAAGTATATAATGTCGCTCAATTATAGTACGTAACATGACAAAAATAATAATTGGAAATAGCGTATGCGTTGTGTCATACCATTGGAGAAATACATATAAGGGGAAGCAAAAAAGTTATACGGTCCAAGTTCCTTGACCAGCGAGTAAGTATGGTTATTCAAATCAAACCCAATCTCTAACACCTTTGATCGATTGAAGCGCATCTGACCAGAAGGAAACAACTTGAGTTGGACTTGCAGATACGAGTCGTTATCGAGAAAAGGGTTGTAGAGATAAGTTGTAAGATTCAGCGGCGTTGTCAGTTTCGTCTCAAGATTCTTGAAAAAACTATTGTTTGGCATCTCATGAAATGCAGGTGCTCTGAAAACCAGTGTTCCTTCATAAGGATATGCACAAGTGCAATCGCGAGGGTTGAGAGACTGATTTGCGGGACATGTACAACCCTGAGGGCTTAGGAGCTGATCAGGAGGACGCGGGTCGAGGCTGCATTTCGTGAGGTCTGTCGAATAAGGTTCCGGCGCTTTTTGAGTCAAATTGCAGTACTGAGATTTTAAAGAGGTTATCGTGTCGGTGTGGTTACACAGAGGATTCCCTGAGAGCCTGCATTATGTATGTTGCTCAGTTATTTATGATTTTAATTACTGTCAGGCATTAACCTAGTTGCTAGCTTGAATAAAGTATAAAACTGTAACAGGAATGATCATCAAGGTTGAATATATATCATTGATTTAATGAGATATGCTTTTTGCATAGTTATCATGAATTCTTACATGACGCTCACGTTATAATCCAGGTTTAGATTGATTGCCGTTATGTTATTGCGCCTCAAACTCACATGCTTCAATCCCGAGCTTATGCTGGCAATGTTGAGGGTGCCCCCGAACCAGTTGTCGTCAAATACACTGGCAAAATAGAAGATGAAATTAACTGAGTAAAACATTTATATTTTATTTTTATTTCATATATATATTAATTTTGTAGCTTACACTTCCTGTATTGCAGGTAAATTGAACAAAGCCGGTGGAACGTCTCCCCGAAGTTTTCCGATGTTAACAACTCTACAATAATTTGTGAAAGATATGCTAATCAAATAAGGGATGGGAAAATATATTTTGCATAAGTTTGAGATGACTCACAGAGTTGTTAGAGACTGTAGGTCTGCGAACCATGCCGGGCTCTCTGAAGAATCGAATGTGTTGTTGCTCAAGTCACTGAGATCGATTTTAGTCGAAAGATAAGATATGTTAAATAAGAGTTATAACTGAGAAAAGAAAATATGTTTTTTTTTTTTTTTTAAGTTTGTTTCTTACACAAATTGTAGTGAATTCATTCCTGAAAGATCCGGGAGCGGTCCACTTAGCTTGTTGTTAGCCAAATTACTGATAAATATTTGGTAAAATAAATCACTTGAGTACAATTTTGTAAAATAAGGTTATCCTCATGTCAAAATATCAACTTACAGCTCATAGAGTTTGGGAAGACTATTTAAATTGGAAGGTACCGGTCCTTGTAGAAAATTTCTATCTAGTCTCCTGCAAAAGAAAAGAAAACAAAAAAAAAAGTAATAATGATAATTGAATGTGCTTTTGAAACTCCCAACAATTGAAAATTGTCAAATGTTTGTAATGTAAACACCACTTACAGAACTTCTAGTGTTTGAACAAGTCCTAATGAAGCAGGAATGCTCCCTGAAAGTTGATTTCCATCAAACAGCCTGAAATTCAAAGATCGTTTTGAATTATTCAGGATTTAAATCAATAAACCTAAATATTAATTGAAATTAAAGTTCAGGTACATACACATGTATAACTTTCATATTCGAACTGAAGAGTGATTCCGGAATGCTACCAGAAAGCTGGTTCTTGTTGAGATGGCTGACATTAATCGAAAAAAAGTATAGTAAATTGTATATATAGCTCAGATTTTAACTTTTTCATAACATTTATTCCATTCCAAAATTACAGAAGTAGATTAATGGCAATATGGGACTCACAAGTGCTTGGTTTCAACAAGTTGGTCCAACCCGGGTTCTGTATCATTAGAAACTGGAAGAGGTCCACTGAGAAGATTGTTAGACAGATCAAACCAGTACAACTTTGAGAGTTTGCCCAAAGATGGAGGTAATTTCCCATAAAGCTGGTTTGAATTCAAGTCCCTGAAAGAGAAGAAACAAGGCATATATATGCATGATACATTAAGTAATTATGATAAGAAATATTCAATAAAAAAAAAAAGATAATATCGGAAGTTTAGACGATCGAGTTCTTACAAGGTTATGAGATTTATTAGATTTCCTATTGTATCAGGGATTGTTCCATTGAACCTGCAACCAGATAATATCCTTCCAAATAGAAGAAACAATTGATTCAGAAACAGGAAATAATGGAACCTAATTAAATTTTATTAAAAAAAAAAAGTATATATTTCTTTATCTCACAATGTAGTAAGACTTGTCAACTTCCCAATGTCTGGAGGTATGGACCCACCCAGATCCATATTTTGTGACAAATCCCTACAGAAAAATTGGTATTACAGTATATATATATGTTACATAAAATTCCAATAGAAGAAGGGTTAAATTAAATCAGAAACAAACTGCTCCAAATTAAGTTGTAATTACATACAGCGTTTTCAACTCGGTAAACTGCCCGATATCATCACTCAGAGTACCTCTGATCCCCATGGTAGATAGTTTTCTGAGTATTTAAGAGAGAACAAAATGAGTAACAGATTAATTAGTAAGGAGTATAAGAGAGCAAAATTAAGTTTACTTACATTCCTGTTACTCTTGAATTTCTACAACTGATGCCTACCCATGTACTGCACGGGTCGTCGACATCAGATGAATTATTCCAGCTCGGCGGTAGGTTTTGCCATTGGCTTTTCAAAACTTGGAGTCCTGCATCTGAGATTTATGTAGTTAATTTGTGCACAAATTATTCAAAAACAGATATAAACGATTCGCCTTTCCTGATACCGACTTTCAGTTCACAGTTAAACACCTATCCTTCGAAGTCAAGTGTCTACCCTCAAGACGTACTGTAATTCATGTTTGAAGTTTGAACCTAGTATATATTACCAAGTATTCAAGAAATTATATACAAACAAAAGGAAATGGAGATGAGATAATGATCAGGCATGGATTTCGCTTACAGTCATCGCCATCGAGAGCTGCGAAGGCTGCACCGAAACACAGCTTCATGACTAACAAGTACAGAGCGGCATTTCTCATCCTGACGTCACTGATTATTCTTCTGCGGGGTACCGCCATATCTGCCGTGCAATTTTAACACCTCTTAATTGGTCAATTTATGGTCACTTAAGCTAGCAAGCTAAGAGATTAGAGAACCTTAATCTTCTAGCCCTTAATTAATTGGATGCAACTCTCTATCGGATTAAAGGCTTGTACCAAAGTCTCAATTTCAACTTCAATAGTTGCTTTTCTTCATCATTTTTTGGCTACGGGAGGATATATATATGTAATCTTTCCATGCCCTGGAAGTCTTTTCATGTATGTATATTTCAATTTCAATTTGAGGATGTAATAACCATCATGTTAGCCCTTATAAAGCAAGTTTTTTTACGGGATCCATCGATGTCGACTTAGCTTGCTCATGACATGGTCAAGGTTAATTATGATATTATTGATAATATATATAGTTGGAATATATATATATAGTTAGTCAATCGATCGAAAAATATAACTACACTGTATATGACCTATATATGTGTAGAGCTTCAATTTTTAAAGGATTTGCACTGCAGAGTGGAATTTGAAAGAGTAGTAGGTACCGTCCACCCCTTTTACTTATCCACCAGTCCACCGTATTTTTAATGAACAAAAATCATTTTTCAGTGAACATTTATATCTTTCCGATCAACATATATCATTTTCCAGTGAACAGATACACTACGATTTCCAGTAAACATTTATGCAACTGTGACAAGCACATGGGTGCACGTGGGTATGTCAGAATGTGAGAAAGGAGTGGATGGGTGACTTGCTTTATAGATGGACTCTATATGTTTTCCAATTTGAAATGGTACCCATGAAATGAAGGATTCCGGTGTTCATTGTTCTTCAAAAGATACTGACGTGCAGCAGAAACTGAGGCATACATATATGGACAACGTGCCCTCAAGTATTTACCATGGATATATATATAAAGGTTAATTAGGCCTATATATAAAGAGTAAATCTAGTGTACTCCTAGGAGTACGGAGGCCTCCCGTGCTCTTAACTCAAAAATCATACTAAACCATCATGAAATTTTGATTTATCATTCTCATTAAATTCTTTATATGAAAATCTCTTATGGTACAAAATTTTTCCATTTTTTGAGTTTCCTAAGTATATGTTTTTTTAGAATTACCTCAAAATAATAATAAAATAATATATAAAACTATGTCATCTTTAAAAAATACAAAAGAAATACTTAAAAATCTCAAAAAATGTAAATTTTTTTTATCTTATGATATTTTGTTATAAAGAATTTAATGAGACCCATAAATCAAAATTTTGAGATGGTTTAGTATGATTTTTAAGTTAGGAGCACGGGAGGCCTCCGTGCTCCTAGGAGCACTATAGTTTTACTCTATATATAAATATCTATATGTGTGTGATATATTTTTATTTCTTATAACTAGCTAGGAATCCTTGTTATGTTTGGTATAACAAGGCTATACATATGCACTTATGTAAATGTAGTCTTATGGAAAACATGTTTCAATGAAACGGATGGAGTCATTTCACTTTCTCCCAAAAAAAAAAAAAAAAAAAAAAGCCTAGGAATTCTCGTTTAATTTGGTGATCTACCTATGGCACCACCCTAATATAATTAAGTTCTTTAATTATGGCAGCAGATTGGGACTCTTTCAGTATCAAATGACACTCAATTAAATTTTTAAAAAAATTGAAACACAAGCATAATCTATAGCTCCAAGAACAAGGCTATATTTTTTGTTTTATATTTTTTTATGAACTTATTTGGGAACAGTTGTTAAGGTTAAGTCTATTTTATTTATTTATCAATTAGTTTGGATTTTGTACGTCTGGTCCCAACGTACAACAGGCCGACAGCGCGCTATATATATATCTAGCTAATTAAGACATGTTAATTGATACTACCTCCTCCGCATAAATTTAATTTAACGAATATGGTCAAATATAATATAATAACATATAAAGAGGAGTTCACTTTACAATTAATATACTTTACCCATTATTACAATTTTAAGATCATAAACATAATTATTATCTAGGAGGATCTAGTACCAATGGTCATTGGTGCAGGTCGTGCCTGACTGATTTTTTATTATGTTATATTTTTTATCAAATATATTAATTCCCAGTGATGTCTTTCTTTGCTTTTTTTTGGAAGAAATAGCATGACAAAAATATATATACAAGGTCAAAGCTGTATATTGTATTCATTGCGGATTACAGCTTTTCAAAAGAGGAAAAGAAAAATTGTTTCTATCTGAAAACTGATTCTCTGGAACACCAAAAAAAAAAAAAAAAATTAATATTTCTTGAAGGGCCAGATAATTTCTGGCAAATTGATTTGGAATTTTCCAAGCGTCCTCGATTTAACTATCCACACGTCCACACACAAAATTTGTAACTCTTATCTCAAATTATGTAACATTTAACTCAAATTTTGTAACAATGTGGACATGTGGAAATTAATTTTGATGACACTAGATATAACCCAATTTATTTCACTTGGAGATCTATACAAGCTTGAAGCATAAAAGCCACAAATATAATAAATCCAGTTATGTTGGGTTGTTATCGGTCAGATCTGTCAATTGGCATGTCCTTGCGGATGACAACCTCAAAAATGTATTAATTATAGTTACTAGGTTCTAAACTGATTCTCCGAATAAAAAGTATATATATATATATATATATATATATATATATATACACACATTAATTAATATTTCTTTACACACTGGTAACACATCTATTTTTTTTTTTATTATTATAGCTATCGGTCAGATGTGTTACCTTCATCCCAATTCCCGTTGCCGAAGCAACGCGAGGCATTCCTCTGATGTAGTTTAACAAAGAACAATAGCAGAACCTTTGGGAGTGTTAGATTAATTAGACCAACCAAATCCAACAGATCTGAGTCTATAATTGTGATACATAGAAGAATTCATCTAATCCCTTTATAGTATATATAATTTGGGACGAAGTTCTACAGTGCAATGAACAGTTATATGAACAGTGATTTTTTTTTTTTTTTTTGTGTGGGTGTGTTTAAGAGAGCAACACCATTTGATATCCGATCTTCCAGTGATTCAATTCACACACAGCCAAATAGATACATGGATCCAATGTTGTTTGTACCAAGCAAAATCGACAATAAAAATCATTAATATATGAGTTATGCCGAAATGTGTAAATGACATGAAATTTCTATAATTGATAATTGTTTATAATATGGAGTCCGGCTACTGTGCTTTCGTAAGCATTTCGGATCGAAATGCTTATAGTCTGAATTTGAAATCTGTCGTCCAAAATTTTAATCTAAATAGCTTATAATAATCTTGACATAATTAACTTGTAGTTATTTAAGTTGGGACGAGTTTTGCTACAATGTTAGCAACAGTTGTTTCTACGGTAACTTTTTTTTTTTGGAATGAATTTGGTGCATGTTAGTCAAATCATCAAAGAGCAATGAATTTTAGAGGTGGCAAAATGTGTCCCGACCCAAAAAACTCGCCCGACACGCTCGATCCAAACCCGACCCAACCCGAGTTTCAGAGAAAGTCAAACTGACCCGAACCCGACCCGATCCGAACCCAACCCAACCCGAGTTTCAGGGAAAGTCAAACTGACCCGAACTTGACCCGATCCGACCCATGTTTCAAGGAAAGTCAGACTGACGTGAACCCAACCCGACCCGTATTTTAGGGAAAGTCAGACTGACCTGAACCCGACCCGAAACCTGAGATAACCTTTGAATAGAGGTGCAAAATATGACCAGACCCGAAAAACTTGCCCGACCCGACCCGACCAGACAATCTGCCACCTCTAATGAATTTGCACCGGTTATACTATACATACGGCTTCAATATCCTTTTTCTTTTTTTTAATTATCCTTTCCCAAAGATTGAAACGGTGATAGATGACCAGTTATATTATTTTACTTACAACTCCATTTCAAGACCAACGAAGATATCCATTTTCCAGTTTTCAAAATCATTTTTTTTATGGATTTTTTTTTTTAATTGTCTTTGAATAAACCATTCTGCATTTCAACAATAATTTGCCCAAAAAAACGTATTATTATTAAAGAGTTATTTTAGATATTTTTTATGTTTTTATAATCATGTAATGAATCCTCTTGGCACTGTGAAGGGTAGAATATCTTGAAAATTATTATTTTGACAATTATAGAGAATTTTTCATTATATTAAAAACTACTTCCAAAATAAATACAAAAACATTTTTAACATGTAATTCAATTTTCGTAAAATTTGCTAGCTTTTGATAAATTATCAAAGACAATAAAAATTATTATCATTTTTCTTCTTTTTATATCATTAAAATTCAAATAGCTCAACATCAATAAATTATACATCTCAATAGTTACTGCCGAAGCAAAGCGAGGCTTTCTTCTAGTTTGGTTTAATTTGATTATACGAAGTTGTAATTCCGATTGGGCTTTTAGTTTGTTGATATATATTAATAAGGCTAAATTGTTGGTATTCTATTTAATGGTTAGGCCAGGCCCGGATTGGATAGGAAGCTATAAAGCAAAAGGCCCATGTTATCACTTATTTGGAGACATAAATTACGACTTTAATATAGATACATTCATGTGATTTGGCGAGAGAAATATAGATTTCATAGATTAATTGATAATCCTATGGAACAATTTGGAGAGAAGCTTAATTGTGCAATTCAGTTCTACCAATTCGCGTGTAATTATATTAGAATAGAGTGATGAAAGTCAGAACTTTAAAAATAAGTCTAAACTCAAAGTTCAGCAACAAAAAACAAAAAAAAAACAGAAAATGAAAGAACCACCTAGATAATATATATAAAAAAATCGATATTAAAATTGACCTGCCACCACCTGCCTATCGCCCTATCAAATTCTATATCTTCCAAAAGTCAAACCGATCCGACTCGAATTCGAATACGATCCGGCCATCCGATTTGTCACCTCTGATTCTCTAAGTTACATCATCTTCCAAACAAAATTTTCTTTTCTATATGTTATTTAATCAATTGTTTAATAAATATATTATGCAAAATAATTAACCACTTTTAATCTTTTATAATTTATATAATCTGAAAGCAATAACAATAATAATAATAATAACAATAACAATAACAATAACAATAACAATAATTATTATTATAATAATATTTATTAATTAATTTATCAATTGAAATAATAAATAATAAATAAACGCAAAAAACTACTTCAAAAAATAAATAAATAAATAAATAAAATAAACATAAAGAAATAAAAATAAAAAATAAAAAACCATTATATAAATTTAATCGTCGGTCAACGTCAACCCCATCCTGACCTGACCGCTTGACCGTCTCCGACCAACCACCTATTCCTCTCCTCTCCTCTCCTCTCCTCAATCCTCATTCCTCATTCCTCTCCTCAACACCGTTCCCAATTCCCCACTCACTCCCCCGCAATGCATCCCCGCCTCCCCGCATCATCCCCGGGAGTAGGACCTGCCCCCCACTCCCGTCTCCACAACTTCAATCTCAAGGGCTGGGGCGCCCAGCGCCATCTCCGCCGCTGCACCAATAATCTCCGCGCTCGTAGATGCGATCAGGAGGACAAGAAGGAGGCCGAAATCCCCGCGCAGGAGAAGATCGAGGAGGCGACGATCGTCGCGGAGAGGAGGCGCGTGTTCTGCGTCACGCTCCTCAGAGAGGAGATCGAGGAGGACATCTACGCGCTCAAGGGCACGAGACCGAGCCGCCGCCCCCGGAAGCGGCCCCGCGGGATCCAGCGCGAACTCGATGTAAGCAATCGATCTCAGAATCCTTTCTCATTGCTGATTATTGTTGCTTATGTTTGGTTGACTGTGAATCAGATGCTATTTCCGGGATGCTTTCTAACCGAGATAACCTTGGATTCGTACAAAGTAGTGGAGTAAGGTACATATATTTTCTTTGAAATTACGTTTATTACAAACTTAAAAGAGTGAGGCTATTATACTGTATCTCTAATTTCAAAATATTGATAGTCGATCCAAACTGTTCATTCTGATCTTCATATACAATTTTACCTGTAAACCAAATTTTATGTATTTTGGAATTTGTTTAGCGTCACCTATTTAAATGGCTCGTAATGTTTTAATCAAATGACTTTTGAAAATATCTTATGAATAGTAAAAAGTTACTAAATTTAAAATTTGGTTTACAAGTTAAATTGGATATAAAGATCATAATAAACGGTTCGGATTGACTATTAATATTCTGAAATTGGAGATACGCCCAATAGTACGGGGCAAATTGTGCAATTAATAGTAAAATAGCCTCACTCAAACTTAAATATGAGAAATATCCTTATCTTTTGTGGTTCTTGCTACAGGATGTAATTCTGGTAACATGAGAGTAGGCAGACACAGACTCACAGATGAACCTTTGTAAGATGCTATTTGGTGCATTCTGTACGGTAAGTATTGCTAACTCAGAAGCAGTGACAAACAAAGCATATGTTGTATAGTATAATACATTGTTAATTTTGAAGTAGTGAATTGGCATGTTGTACTGTAAGTATTGTTAACTCAGAAGTAGGGAGAAAGCAGGTTATACAATAACAGTAGTATACATTGTTAACTCGGATGCAGAGAGAAAAACCTGTTGTACAAGTTTGTTTAATAACAAAATGTTTTCCCTTGTGAGATGTTAATAGTGTATTCAGTGCAGTTTACAGTTTCTTGGATGAAACTTGATATGTATATATGATATTAATGTTGGTTTCTTAAAACGGGTCTTATCTTTTATTTCTGTACTTATTTGTATTTGGATGCTATATAAAAAGAAAAGTGTCGGTGCTCAATTCGGCTTATGAATGCTACAAATATATTGTTCTTGTACATAGCCTTGACTGGACAAGTTCAAGTGCTTTTTTCAAGTTCTGGCAACAGCAAAGTATAGACTACATTATGAGAAGTTACATCAGTTCAGTTCTAGTAGAATATTAGAGTATGTTTTGAATTTAGTTTTGGTGCATATTTTGGATAAAAAAGGGGATCTGATATGTTCCTCTAGGACTGGGAAGTATAGTTTGAAAACCATGAAACTTGGGTCAAAATTGGAAAGTAAAACTGTTGTTGTTCTGGCCCTTTCAACTGTTGACAAAACATTTAAAACTTGAGATGTTAGTTATCCAAAAGCTCGGTAGATGGTCATTTAATATTTGTTCTTTGGACATTCTAGACCAGTTTGATAACTCTGAGACACTTGCTAATGTTTGTTTTCATGGTAATGATATTTTTTCCAGAGCACCTTTTTTTTAAGATAGGATTTCCATTAAGGTCATATATTATTTTAATATGTTTTCATGGTACTTGAACTTATGTAGTATATTATGCAGTCACCCTGCAGTATATCTATATCTCATAGAGCACCTTGTTGAATGGACTATACTGTTACATGTGTCCTACTTAATGTGAAAGTAAACACACTCTTGGCTTCCACTCACAGCATACCAACTTTATTGGCTGTTTCAAATGCTATTTTAGACTTCTACATTTTACAATATATAAATTAAGGTATGTTTTAAAGAAATGAAAGCACCAAGGAAAAAATACAAGGTATGTTTCAAATGTTTCTATGGAGGTTCTCATTTTCCTTTGTGCAAATTTGAGTATGTATTGTATTCCAAGCAGGAAATTTTAATATGATGTAGTGAAAGTATCTATTTTATATGGGCTGGGCCTATCTGTTCTTTCAAAAAAATATATTGGACCTATCTGCTAATAGTAAGGGTAGCAGTTCCAAGTGCAGTTATAGTTTGAACTGATTGGGCCATATTTAATGCAACTGTTCCAAGCTCATTTACTGGTATGAAATGATGCACACTTGCATCCAAGGATACAGCCACATAAAAAAAAATGTGATAAGTGAGCTGTTGCTGATTGTAGTTCTTGATACACACTGGTACCCTTGGAAATACTGCAGTTTAGCCGATAAGCCTAGTTTTTGTGAAACCAATACAAAATCTACCAAAAGGAAGAATCAGAACAAAGTGATGATTTCAGCTGCTAAGGAGGTGCTAACAACAGCATCTGGGCCAGCTGATGCATTTAAGTTATGGGCTGCGATGTCCTTTTAAAGGTATTTCTGTCAGTAAGTTATGGTTTCAATTTGCCACATTTATTTTTCTGTGTTCACTGCTTAGCCATCTTCAGGTAGGGGAAAAAAAAAAGAATCATGTCTTACCTAAGTATTACATATGGAATGCCTTTTATATTGGAAAAATGATGCAAAGAATACAATGTTATACCTTGTTGATTTACACGACATGATAATGTACAGTATAATATCTTGTACCATCTAGAATTGTCGTAGCTTCTCCATAAACTCTGAAATTGTCTTCAGCCTTGTGCTTCAAACATTTGACAGAACAATAACCCTAATGTTACTCGCAATAAGAATAATTCGAATGTGAGCATGACCAGGTTGGACAAAAATACCCTGCTCACCGACACAACCTCCTAAGTTAGTTTTAAAGTTGGTTTCTATCGTAATTGATAGGGCCAAACAAGGTATAGTCATAGTTAAGCAAGAAGTAGGTTTACTATATGTCAGTAATGAGGGTACTGGATTAATACAGTTATAATTACTATTAGAATAGTAATTTCTGTTTCAGACCCACCTTTATATTATGATTAATCACACTGTACTCCTGACTTCTATTAACAGTAGCTGTTACAGGCACAAGGAAGGAACACCTAACTGGGAGACATTTGTTTAGTACATCCAAAAGTTTGTGCTATATTTTGCATTTGCTGTCAGAATGCAGAACCCTCCCTCGAGTTATTGAACTTGAAATGTAGATACTATAATTATTTTTATTTTTTTGCCTGAATGTGATTAGACGTAATCACACAAGTTAAATAACTATGATTGACATATCAGTTCAATCTGATAACAGATGCAATTACATTGACCAATGCAATACCAGTCTTACTATTAGCATAAATAAATCATAAATTTGGTTCAAAAAATAATCAATTGAACCCATGTTACACATGTTGTTTTTTAACCTAATTATATTTTAATGTAGCACTATTATACATATTATGACCTTTCTACTCATGCAATTAGTACTGCTGGCAGCCTGGCACTATTGTTGGTTTGTATCTTCTTTGGAACCTTCAAATTGGATGTATATAATAATAATAATCTGTGGAAACCATGGTCCGCTTAACTAACATTCTTTCTTCCATCAAGGTTTTTGTTGTGAACAGTTGAACATTCGTTCTGCCAACTTAATGGACAGTGTTGAGGAACCGGTATGAAACTACAGACTTTTATGAGTAAAATTTAATGATATCAATTTATTAGTCAAGCATGTAATTTATTTCTAGCTGCCAAAATGTTATAACACATCAATGTGTGGCTCTTCTGAGCAACTGAGATCTTATCTATTTGATAGTAACTTGAGACACACTAGAACAAAATATATCATTCATTCATAAGCTGTAACTTTTTAATTTGTGGTGTCTGTATGTATGTATTGTAATTTTTACAATACCTGGTCAAGTCAACAGATAACGACTAAAAACTAAAAAGAGAAGTATATATGCAATTATTAAAATTTTCCAACAATTGGAGCTGTGTTTGCATTTGATCCTGACTTGTTACAACTCTCCAAATAAAATGGCCGGTTTCTGATGACTATCTGTTATGGTTCACTATCAATGCTGCAAACAAAACAAACTGCTAACTCTTATTCAGCCCGGCGGCAATGAACAATTAATCAGGTTGAAAATTTTGTGACTTGTATCATTCTATGGGTTCTGGAAGGTAATTAACGAAAGAGTATCTGATAGCGTGTGCGTTTCCCATAGGGAATTCACATCAGCTGCCATAGTTTTCTATGGCACGCTGGTGCCATAGTTTTTTTTAGTCTATACACATAGGACCCACAATAAAACAACATCCCCTATTTACAAAATCTGGGCCGTTTAAATTGATCAAACAGCCCGTTTTAACTATGGTACAATCCTGCCATAGTTTTTTATGGCAGCAGATGGGAACCCTTCCCATAGGATCTAT
Source organism: Cyperus esculentus (assembly GCA_030179965.1). Taxonomy (NCBI): domain Eukaryota; kingdom Viridiplantae; phylum Streptophyta; class Magnoliopsida; order Poales; family Cyperaceae; genus Cyperus; species Cyperus esculentus. The sequence continues at coordinate 2,713,299 of JASGLE010000024.1, read as the reverse complement.
CAACTTCTTGATTTCATATCCTCTTTAGCGTGGCATTGTGTAGTGCAGAATGTGAACCATTAGATCATTTCATATCCTCTGTAGCGCTGCATTGTGTAGCGTAGAATGTGTTGCATTGTGTAGTGTAGAATGTGAACCGTTAGATCATTTTGGAATCTGTGCTGACTCGAATCTCAAGATAATCTAACGGTTCATATTATGTGCTACACAATGCTTTGTTGAGGTATTTCCTAAGATATCTACCATTTTTTTCTTCCTCTCTTCTACAAACTTGTTAGTATTACATTTGTAAATTGAAAGATATATATCACAAATTGAGAGCCATTTTTTATCTTCCATACTGTTATTCTAATTAAGGCAGTTGACACAGTTGCCTGTCTGTCTTATATTTTTAAATTAAGATTAATAACAAAAGTACCTTGACTCTAAATTAAATAACTATGCTTGCCTCAAAAATCAGGCTCCTTTTAATTAACGTCCTCTATTTATTTCAAAGAAAAAATTAAAAAAATAAATACAACAGTACATCAAGCTCGCTCTTGTTGCTGGTTTTGTTGATCGATCAAATGAAAACTATTTGAAAACTATTGATCATTTATGCGTACGTACTACGTGGTAACCGGCAACAATAATTATTGGCATATTTTAAACACCGGCATAATTAATTAAGGTAGTTTAATTTGACAGAGTTTTTGTATATTTTTCAATTCTTTCGTTCGGTCAGTTGTACCTTATTGAAAGAGACGTACGTACGCTGCAATAGTATGGAAGGATAGTCTGTCTATATATGTAACTAATGAATCTTCTAAGATACCTCGAATTGACGAACATAAAACGGAAAGACTTTTGTTATGGACTTATGGTCGTCGACTCGTACATCGTGGAAAAATCAAGTACATGTACGTAGTTAAACGATTTTTATACGTTACATTGTACTACGTAAGCTGACAAGCATTTTTTTTTTTTTATTGAAGAAGAAGAAGGTATTAATTTGTTATTTAAGTACGCAATTAATTGGTTTTCAATCCGATATCATTTTTATTTTTTGAATATATATAGAGAGTGGATCTACTGCACTTTGTGCTCTCCTTCAGATCAATCCTGATTCCACCACTGCTGATAAGAGCATTTTATGTCCTTATTCTAATTCTAAATGATGTCAAGGTTGATTAGAAACACTAATAAAATTATTTAAATATTTTTAATGTACTTAGTATAGTTTTGTATATAAATTATAATACTATACGTTGTCATTAAAATATTTAAACTATTGGAAATGTAATATAAATTATATAGAGTAGGTAGCGTCCACCCTTTTCACTTATCCACCGGTCCATTGTATTTTCAATAAATAAATATCGTTTTTCAGTGAACATTTATATCTTTCTAATGAATAGATATTATTTTTTAGTGAACATATACATAACGGTTTCCAATAAACATTTATACAACCGTGCTAAGTACGTGGGTACACATGGTGTGTCAGAACTGTGAGAGAGGGTGGATAGGTGGCCTAACTATATATATAGGGTGGACTTTACATGTTTCTCAAAAGGAAAAATATAACTTGCCGCACACAATGCCCCCAGCACCCCTACGTTGGAAAACATTTACAAAAATATCCCTTTTTTTAGAAAATTTTACAGAAATATCCTATATTTTTAAGGAAATTTACAAAATTACCCCACCATGAAAATTATTTACAAAAATGACCCTCACAATTTTACAAAAATATACCTCCAACCCAAAAAAAATTTACAAAAATGACTCTCCCGACCCATATGCCACCTCATTACAAGATTATGGGGACAAAGTTTGTGGCATATATAGTATCACTGTCCTTCTCAAAATTATATGCTATCAAAATGTAACGTTGCAATCCGTAAATCCGTATAATATACGCTTTCAGTCGGCAGCTCTGTGGTCATTCGTACGTGGTTTCCTCCATACAATATACAAGTATATGTACATACATACGGTTTTGCTCGAATTGACATAGCTGAATAAAAGCAAAATCGATACAGAAAAAAAAACGAAATGGCGGTCTGAATTAATTTACGATATTTATCAGAAGTTGGAAAATCTGGAATATATAGAAAATTAGAAACAGTCAAACAGAAAACGGCATGAATTAGAATTAACGTACCGCGTGGTAATTTCTTCATTGATTTATTTATTTCTAGGTCAACAACGGAAAGAAACTAACATTCATAATTCATTCATACAGCCGTTGGGAATGATCGTGATAATAAGTTGGTTACAATATATAAAACATTAAAACCTGAATTAATATTTTGTGGTCGTTTATGCATGGCTACCACTTAATATATATACATTATATATTTACTGAAAGTGCAAACCCAAGTCTTTTTTTCCCCTTTTATTTTGTTCTTTATTTTGTCCTTTTTTTTTTCTGTGGTTTCACCGGACCAACTCCAACTCTTACCCAATTAATTCTCTTAATTTGTTAATAAAATAAAAGATTAATGTTGTTATTTTGTCCTGTCGTCTCTGATCTATTTATATTTTCTTTATCGATCTTTTCCTTCCTCGGATTTCCTTTAATCTATCGTTGGGTTGTTGAATAATTAATTAATAAGAAAAAAAAAAATATATATATATATATATAGTGTTTCATCGCTGTTTAGTGGCATGAAAGACTTGAATGAATGAATTATGAATGCCCGAAAAGTACAAGAAGGGTACGGTTGACCAGGGCAAATTGGAGGCTCTTTGATATGCCCCAAAAGTATGGGTGCACCAACTAAGAATGTTCCCTTTATTTCAACTTCCGGAGGGTATGAATTAATGTTCCCGTATAATGTGCTCATGCCATCTGCCTCCAATCATATATGCATGCATAGCACTCATAATAATATATACTTTATATTTCATTTTCTTAAAATGATTTTCGCCGCAATCAACATTTTTAAGTGTATTAGTTCTTTTTATATATATAGTTATAGTTATACATGTACTGTCTGTTTACATCAAATCAATAATATTTCCTGACTTTTTATAATATACAAGATAAGTATACTTTAGTTTTCTGACGAAAATATTTATGGTGCGCATTACGTATTATTTTGAAAAATTCACCCCCTCCCCGGCCCCCTCAACTCCATAAATTAATGGAATCGGATATTGTCCAAAGTTATTTGGATGGTCTAAAGGATTCTGAGAGCCGTACGATTTAATTGTTAGTAATCGATCAACCGTGATTTAATCATGTAGGTGCTACAAAGGATTCCGAGAGCCGTACGATCTAATTGTTAGTAATCGATCAACTGTGATTTAATCATGTATGTGCTAAAAATAGTATGTTTGTTATATTTAGAATGATGGGTTACACGCTATCACCGTTGATAAACATATAAATTGAATCGAACGGTTTAATTATAGCTTTGGACAGAGACCGTCCAAATGGCTTTGGACAAAATTCTAATCCTAAATTAATACGCAAATTGTCTTCAAATTGAGATGTAAAGGAGAAGAAATAAATTTATTCACATTTTCGATTCTTTCCCTTTCCCTTCGTATTCCTTCCCTTCTCTTCAAATTATTTTTTTGCGGAGAACAATGTCAGGAAAATTAAACATAAAATAAAATAATTGCATATTTTTTAGAACATTAAATTATACAGTGTTATTGTTAAATATTTTAGTTGCATGTTCAAGTACTTGTTTCATATATAATTTTTAAAATGTCTAAAATAATTATAAACCAGTGTCATCTTTTTGTATTAAAAGAGTTCATTTTTAAAAATCTCAAACAAATACTTAAGAACTCCAAACTAGAAAAATATTTGCATGACACAAGATTTTTATTATCCAACATAAAATAAAATATAAAAATATTTTTCAGTTATAACTTGTCAAGGACTTTTCAAGTTGACAATAGATTTACAGAATTTTGTGAGCTCAATTGACTGATAATAATACGGTAGCTACGTTAAATGTTTTCACAAAAGACATGGAAGAATAATTAATATTTCTTAATCTGACACGGAGAATTTTATACTGCTAGATTTTCCAACAAATATTTAGTGCGGATTTCTCAATTGTATAATAATTAATCAGTGTGATTAATCGCTTAAACATGAAAAATAATTTTTCATAAAAAGAGTTAATTTTTGGATTTTACCTTAAACAAAGGAACAGTTTCCATTACAGTTGATTGCCACTATATTATATACATAACGAAGGTGTACTTGTGCAACGCAAAATTTACCTTTAATCCTTCATTATAAATTGGAGTTAAACTTAAAAACGCTAAAAACATACATGCGTTATATATTTATTATTTATATCCATGACCGGCTATATGTAAGTAGTACTTCTCATATAAACAATTTCTCATTATTATCGTGTAGGAGATATTCAAGACATTAGATTTGGATTAATTTAAACAGTTTTATCCGAGATCATACAATTCTTAGTGACGACTCGCTAGCTCTTGCAAGGCATATATCAAAATTTTAAGGTTTGTTTCAGATTATTTCTTTTAATTTTATTTATTCGAATTTTTTTTTATTTTTGTTTTACTTATTTGAGTTTATGGTTTATTTACGATCTTTTGATCACCTCACAAATAATTAGAGAAAATTATAAAAATAAATTTCATCAACTTACAAAATATTTGGCTTAATTAGAAAGACAAACTAAATTCAATCGTGGGTTCGACATATATATCAAGAAAACAAAATTGCTCTAATTATGTGATAAAATCAAATCAATACCATCAATCTTTTATTCTTGGTCAAACATCATCGTATAATAAATTAATAACATGACTGGCAGCTATGGAAAAGTTTATATGTCACAACCAAATCGCATGCCACCATCTGTTACTCTAACAAGTATGGAATTATTCCATCAGAAAAGGCTAACGTATTCTCTCAGGACTTCTCCATTTCCCTACAGACAACAGACCATACAATCTTTTCAAATTTAGACATTTACATATAGTTTTCTGATTTCATGCAATATAAATATATATCATTGGTTGAATTTAAGTATTGATTTTAGTTGTACCTGAATACTTGTAACAACCAACCAACTGAATTTGTATTTTTTTAATTTCTAAGATTTTCCAAAAGCTTTTCTGTTTCTAATAATTTGCCTCAATGATTATTTGTACTAAGTCCTGTTTGGAATATTAATATACATTTATTAAGTTGATGTTAATGATTTTCTTCTGTTAAGCATGTGCACATATCCTAGAATTATAGCATTGTTAAATCATCTCTATCTTTGCAATCTATTCAAGGTTTTTTTTTTTTTTTTTGTGAGGTCCATCTATTTAGCATTTTGTTATTTTTTGTAGTCATATATCCATACAAAATAATTTGTAAATGCATTGTAATTTTTTTTAAAAAAAAAAAAAGTTCCCTTCAGGTTTTTTAATAAGGGAATTTCCAAATTTTAGAAAATTTGTACATGCTGACCATTTAAAAAAAATTATAATTACAACATAAAATACCATATTTACAAATTTCCTAAAATGCACATTATCGAACTCTCTTCGGTCACATCTCCTTTTTCCCCATTAATTGTATAGATTTAATTTAACTTGATTAATTCATTCCTAGCTACAACTTATAATTCAGAAATGGAGAGGATGGCTCGGAAACAAATACTTGGGCGCAGGCCCAAGGAAACATCAAACATCTAAATCCAAAAGAACCTTTCAATATTGTTTTATCCGGTAGACAACAAGTGGCCTTTCTTTCTGGCTTTCTTTCTTTCTTGAACCTTTGTTACACTTTTCTTTCTGCTTCCCGACATTCCAAGGCACTCCAATGTATGAATCTGATCCAATCAATTCCCAAAAAAGGCATTATACCAGTGACCCAGGGCATTTTATATTTGACGAGGGATCAAATAACCATGTTTTTGGTGACCGATCGGTGACCGTGAAATTAAATCTGAAATAACTACAATTTAAACTATTAAATGACAAAACTAATTGATAGAATGTGTTGTTATGTCATGTTTATGTGTATACAAAAAATAATATCATTTTGACTTTATTTACATATGCATCAAGCATTAACAAAAATCGACGGTTCAAATTTTATAATTTTTTCTCCTCTCTTGATGACTATTAAAACGATATTACAACTTTATCATTTTTTGTGTATATATTATTTAAATGATTTAGAATACATCTAACGGTTTAGATTTGTCAATTTATATATAAATAGTGAAATTGTCACCGCGGTCACCAAAGTCCATAGTTATTGGATCCCTCCTCTTTATATTTTTAACCCGTTAACCCGTTGTTGATTATTCAATATTTGTGCAGTTTTAATTTGGCCTTTGGTATATAGAAATTGTAATTAATCTTCTATAGGAGCAGCATTAATTAAATTTGTGAATTGAATTTAGATGACATACATTTTTGCCAAAAGAATAATTAACACAAATTTTAGAGCAATGTATATTTGGTTAATGTATATAAAATAAGTAATATATTAATTAATTCCCTTCTCATTTTAAAAATCAGCTTAATCATATATTTTCCAATTGAATTCAATATCTCTAATAAGAAAGTACAAACAGTAGTTGATAGCTAGCTGGTAACTGATAAGGTAAACAAGTAAATCTCCCCTTTTTTTTGTATAATTTCAGTAAGCACTCCGGTAAGTAATCTGCTCCTTTTAATGAAAAATAGAATAATTTATGCAAATTGCTCACCGACATCAAAGCAATCAATCATCCGAGGTCGACGATCTACAGACTACATGAATTTTAAAAATTATTTTATTTATTGGTCTTCTTCGAATAAAACCAGCTACCTGTTTCTTATTCTTATTGGTTTCAAATTGTGGTCTTTGCAGGCTTTGCTGACTCAAGAAAAAAAAACACTAAAACAGAGACCCATTTGCATTTCCTTAAATGATACCCTCCCCAGCTGATCAAGTCACCTGTTGATGTATATATATTATTAATAGTTACAAACCCCCTCTTCCATGCCCCAATATATGCTGTGTTTCTAATCAACTCACGACCCTTTTTCTGATCCATTTGAAAGGGATTTGAAAGCCACATTCTATATAATGCTATATACACTTGTTGAATATATAATTGGGTCCCTGTGAAACACAATGAAGAGCCCTAAAACGGCTCATGAAGCAGCAGCTCTCAAGTTGAACAACAACAACAGCAACAACACATTCTTCTTTGCAACCCCGGCGGCCATGCAAATCCCTAATTCAAGAAACCTCAGCCTCCTCTCGGTTCTCTTCCTCATCGCCGTAGGCTTCGTGCTCGGCCTCCTCGCGAGCTTCTATGTCGACTCCAGCTACAACATCGCCGTCCGCTCGCCCCGTGATTTTATTGAGGTTCCTTCGCCTTTGCAACCGATGATGAATCAGTCGGGGAAACTTGAGACGAATAATATGACAGCCGCAGTACGGGATAATAACAACGCAACTGCACCGGTTGCGGATGATCAGTCGGTATATATGAAAGATCATCGCTCGGAGGAGCGTAGCAAGTTCATCAAGTTCATGCACGACATGACGGAGCAGGAGTTGTTCTGGAAGGCGTCCATGGTGCCGCGAATCGCAAGGTATCCGTTCGACCGCAAGCCGAAGGTCGCTTTTCTGTTCCTGACACGGGGAGAGTTGCCCTTCACCGAGCTCTGGGAGTTGTTCTTCAAGGGGCACGATGACCTCTACTCGATCTACTGGCACACGGACCCGTCGTACAACGAGTCCTCGCCGGAGCATTCGGTCTTCCATGGAAGAAGAATTCCAAGCAAGGTAATTTGTTATATATGATCTTAAATAATTAATTTGAAGCTTTTTCAAGGGTTTTTTTAATTAAACTTGCACTTTAACTACAGCCATGCACGCGTTGCATTGTTTGTAGGCATTGACTCTTGAATTTTGAAAGCCTTTATAATTTTGAACATTTCTGGGGTAGTAAATATCTGTTTTTAAAATTTAAATTTGGACAGTTAATTAATTAATTAATTAGTACATACACTAGCTGTTCTATTATCAGTTTTTTTTTTTTTTATTCCAATTATTGGGTACTAGATCACTAGCTAGATTCTGAAATATTTAATTAATTGAACTGTCAATTCTTAGTTTTCATTAACAGATGTCAATTCTTGGTTATTATTGAAGTACTAGCTAGTCATGAATTTTAAAAGAAAGGAACAGAACAAAATTTGGGATGTACATGTACTAGGAAGAAATTCTAATTCTAATTAAATAGATTCCAAATGTCAATTCAGATTCAACGAAAACATGAACTTTATTTTGTTTTCATGAAATAATGCGGAAACATGCATCTATATATATAGGTTGCATGAATTAGAGGAGAAGGCGTGAAATTAATAATATGTATGCATAAGCATTAGTGGCAAATGCCCCATCATAAATTAACTAAATATATAGGTTAATTAATTTACGAGGATATAGAGTGTTTTGTTCTATAAACTAGACGTAATAGCCAAGTTCAATATAATAATAAATGTATAAAATTTAAGAGTCATGACAACGTACCTCAACAGTCATAAACCCAGAAAAAAATTATAATAATCCATAGGTAAGTAGGTAACGAATAATCATAAACAAACAATGAAAAGGAAAGTTCATGGAAATCCCAGTGTTTAATCAGACAAAAACATCGTTAATTAATTTGCACTTACTTGATGGAGTATATAATATTCTAGATTCTCTGGGCCAAAGTGCAAATTAGAAGAGAGATGCTGACATGAATATCACATTAATTTGTGACTATTTTTGTCGCTTTTTGACACAAGTTGTAGGCGCAATTAATGATTAGTGAGATGTGTGCTTAAGCTTAATGCTATTTAATTAAGCCAAGTGCTAAATATATATATTCTTGTTCAAGTGGAATCATAAATATATATACAGTTATACACCTCCCATAAATATCATTTATACCAACAATTAATCATTAGTAACATAGATATTAGATCCATTGAACATTGACTCACATGTTACTATGTTAATTAGTTACTTAGTTACATAGTTAGAGCAAACCTTAGCGTCCATAGCGTATGGACGCTAGAGGTTACATATCATGATGTATCTGTTACATCCCGTACACGTCTATGAACGTATGGACGGTTTTTCAATGAACGCAAGATGTTTCTCTACATAATTACATACTAACAGAATTTTTATGTTAATTAACAGGAAGTTCTATGGGGCCATATCAGCATGATGGAGGCGGAGCGGCGCCTCCTCGCGAATGCGCTCCTCGACTTCTCGAACGAGCGCTTCATCCTCCTGTCGGAGTCGCACGTGCCGCTCTTTGATTTTCCTACCATCTACTCTTATGTCATCAACTCTACTCAGGTATTCCTCGAATCATACGACGAACCTGGCGCCACTGGCAGGGGCAGGTACCAGAAACACATGTACCCGACGATAAAGCTTGATCAGTGGAGGAAGGGCTCGCAGTGGTTCGAAATGGACCGTAGGATCGCAGTAGATGTGATATCAGACGACGTCTATTACCCCGTATTCAAGAAGCATTGCAGGTACAATTGTTACACAGATGAACACTACTTGCCAACCCTTTTGCACATCAAGTACCAGTGGGCCCTGGCGAAACGGACGCTGACTTGGGTCGACTGGTCGAGGGGCGGGCCGCACCCGACGAGGTTCCAACGCACCGACGTGACCGTCGACTTCTTGAACTGGTTGAGGGATGGTCACACATGCACCTACAATGGCAACCAGACCAGAGTTTGCTTCCTGTTTGCCAGAAAGTTCTTGCCCAATTCCCTCACAAGGTTCCTCAGATTTGCTCCTAAAGTTATGGGTTTTGGTTAAAAAAAAAAAGGAGTTAATTAGCAAAGTAAAAATTCATAGAAAATTAGTTATTCCTTCATTCTTTCTATTAATTCATATATATATGTCTTGCAAGCCCACATGATAATTAAGTTGTGTACACAGCATTAATTTGTTCATTTTTTTTTTTTTTGCCTGTTGATTTTTTGTAACAAAAGAACCGAAGAGGACCTGATTGCAATTGTAGCTTGTACAGATATGTGCTAAATTTGTGATGAGGCATTAATAAGAAGATTAAATTCTATTAATTAGTTTCTTCTCAATTTTATTTCCTTACCTTTGAACAATTTTTCATGTTGTTGATGTTATGTATTTCACTTCACTACATATTTGAGCGCCAAAAGTGAACTACCAAATTTCAAACAAAGTAGAAAAAAGAATTATCAAACTAATAGTTATAAGAACATAAAAAATAACAATTAATAGAGAACAAGATTTTGCAACTCAAATATCTACTTAACGATTAATTAAAAAAAGAAAAAAACAAACAAACAAGCCCATAATCAAAATGATTTGCCATTCAAATATCTACCTAATCCTAAACGGGCCCAAATATTATCCTATAACATTACAAACTACAAATTATCCTACCCAAAGCCCAACACTTCTGGGGCAATTTCCAACAACCTTCCCAAACAATTTGGCAAGAATTTCCTAGCAAACAGAAAACAAACTCTGGTTCTCATGCCATTGTAATTACAAGTTTTCCCGTGCCTCAATTTGTTCAAGAATCCAACGGTCACATCCTCACTTGAAAAATTTGCTGGGTGGTACTCATTTTTAGACCAATCCATCCATGTCAAGCTCCGGTTTTCGACGTTCGGCCAACGGCTCATGTGAAGCAGTGTCGGCAAGTAGTGCTCGTCCGCCACACACGACTTGCAATGTTTTTTAAATTCCGGATAGTATCTGTCGTCAGATATGACTTCTAGCGCGAGTTTTCGGTCCATTTCGAACCACTGCGATCCCTTGCGCCAGTGCTCGGGCCTTATGACCGGGCCCATTTTTTTCCTGTACCGGTTGCGGCCTCCTGGTCCGGGCAGGTCGTAGGATTCGATGTAGACTGTGTGGCCTATGAGGTAGGAGTATACAGTGGAGAAGTTGAACAAAGGGATGTGCGACTCGGATAGGAGAACGAAACGCTCGTTGGTGAAGTCAAGTAATGCGTTTGCGAGCAGGCGGCGCTCGGCGTCGATCATGTCCACACGGCCCCATCTGGCTTTCTGCATTCCAATTGTTAAATTATTCATTGTTAGAAATGCAAGAATCAAAACAAAAAAGTTATAGAGAGAACATGAACACAAACCACACCAAAATGCAGCTCTGCATAACAATAACAAGTTCATACATACTGCACAAAAATGAAATAAAAAGGTACCTTTGGCAAAAAAAACAATGTAAAAAAGAGGATTTACAACTAGACCTACAAAAAAAAATAGGCCCATGAGAAAATATTTTAACCATCAGCAGTTATGTTGTAAATAAACATGTCTATCCCATCTGGTTGGGTGTTGGGTTTTGGGTTTTGGGTTTTTATTTTCCCCCAAATTTGAGACAATTTAGACACATTTTGTCTCACTGATATATTTTAAAAGCTAATGGATTTTAAGCCCAATTTCAAATAAGTATTGTGTGAAACAAGGAGGATATATATCGTTATTAATTTTCAGAATGGATCAACTGCGTTTGTGCAATTCTGTAATTAACTTAAATTAATGAAAATGCTAACAAATTTTACCTTCATAGAACATGAAATTAAATAATCTGTATTATTTTTGCCATCAATTTATGTAAATTTGTACAATTAAAATCCCAGTTACAATTATAATCCCATTTCCTGAAAGCTGGAATAAAGATGGGGGAAAAAAATATGTAATTTACAAGATTTCAGAACTGCATAACAACATAAAAAGTGAAAACAAAATGAAAAAATAAAAATAAAAATCTAACGAGAAGTAAAGACATATCCAACTACATGAACAATTAGAATGAAAAAAACATACCTTGCTCCTGATTCTTCTTCCATAGAAAACTGATCCGACCGGCATTGATCCGTTGTACTGAGGATCGGCATGTACGTAAATCGAATACAGACCGCCGTGTCCCTCGAAGAACTTGTCCCACAACGGTGCCAGGGGGATTCCTCCCCTTGTGAGGAACAGAAATGCAATCTTTGGGAACCAATGGTAAGGAAGCCGCTTGATGCGGGGCACCATCGACGCCTTCCAGAACAGTTCGTCATCACTCATGCCATGCATTACCTCAGTCGGTTCCTTGTACGGTTTCAGCCCGACTCCCGCATCCGTTAGAGGCTTGATTTTCTTAACCGGTGGCGGTATCAGGCGCTGAGGAGGAGGATGAGGGGACGAGGAGTGAACAATTGTTGTCGACTTGATGTAGTGACCTTTTATAACGCCGAAAGCGAAACCGATTGCGAGGAAGAAGAAAGCAAAGAGAAATTTTACGATAAAAGGACTCATCGACTGCGGCGACGCCAGTTGAAAAGGTGACATCTTTGTTCTGTACGGAGAAAACCTTGAGCTCTTCATTGTTGGTTGTACCTCAAAGAGTTCAGAATTCAGATCAGAGATCAGTGTGAGAATGGTAGCTGATGATCAAGTTGAGCTGAGGAGATAGTAGAGCAATTATATGAGTAAGAAGTTTGACTAATTGCTGAGTTTTGGAAGTTCACAAAACTATTTTTTAAATAGAAAAACATCTAGAGTCTACCCGTAGGCCCATCCACCTATCTCTCACAATCTGACACACTCACGTGCATCTATGTGCTTGTCACAGTTGAATAAATATTCACTGGAAATCGTAATGTAGTTGTTTACTAGAAAATAATATATGTTGATCAGAAAGATATAGATGTTCACTGAAAAATGATATTTGTCTATTACAAATACGGTGGATCATTGGATAGATAAAATGGTGGTCACTAGCTGTTACTCATTTTAAATATGTGTTTATGAGTTTATCTATATTGTTCTTATTTTACTGGCAAATTGAAGTTCTTGGTTATTGGTTTCAGTGAGAAAGATTCCTCATGTTTCCTCCGTTGACTTCATATTTTTTTTACTCTTTAATTAACAACGTATGAGATTTATAAATTAAGGAATTAATTAACAAGTTATAATTATAACGCCATTGCTCTTGAAATTGTTTCTCTTGTGGAAGCAATTTATTAAATTTATTAATGGTGGTGCCCAAAACTGTCGAGGCATCGCAAGTGGGATTGATGGTATTAAAATAATTTTTAAGATTAAGAGATGCATTCGTAGTTATGAAGTTATACCAAAATTACCCAGAAGTAATAAGTATATTAAATAAGAGGAGGGATCAAATAACCATATTTTTGGTGATCAATCGGTGAATGTGAAATTAAATTTTAAATAACTACATTTTAAATTCTTAAATAACCAAACTAATTGATAGAATATGTTGTATATATCATATTTTATGCATATACAAAAAAAATTATATCATTTTGATTTTATTTATATGTGCATCAAGCATTAACAAAATCAACGGTTCAAGTTTTATAATTTTTTCTCCTCTCTTGATGACTATCAAAACAATGTTAAAATTTTACCATTTTTTATGTTTATGTTATTAAGATAATATAGAATACATCTAACGGTTTAGATTTTTCAAATTGTGCATAAATAAAAAAAATGGGGTCACCATGGGCATTGGTTCCCATAGTTATTGGACCCTCCTCATTAAATAATAGGTAAGTACTGCAAACTTATGTCACCAAAATATAATTAAATAAAAAAGTATTGCTCGTGTAACCACTTTTGTAAGATTTTGATTTACGTTCATTTGAAAGAAGTTCGGAACTACTTGAATATCTTAAAAAAAAAAAAATGTTAAGACGTTGCTATTGCATGTGCTGTAAATCCATAATTTTTTTTATTTAATTATGACCGTAAAAACCCTTCATTATAAGTATAAATTCAAAAGTTAATATTAGTATAAAAACTTTTTTTAGAAACTTTGTACAATAAATGAGTTACATATTTACAAGAGCGTACCAATAGTAAATTACATAACAAACTTGTAGAATCCTAAAATTTTCTAATTTTAAAAAATTTTAGCTATTTTTAATGATATTTTAAAGATTGCATACAAACTTAATTTATTTTTAATTATTTTAAGAGCAATATCTCAAAAAATCAGTAATAAAATTCTAAAATAGTAAAATTTAGAATCCTCCAATTTTATCAAGATTATTATGAGCTATTTGCATTAAAATTTTGAACGACAAATTTCGAATTTGGACTGTAAGCATTTCGGTCTGAAATGCTTACGAAAGCACGGTAACCGGACTCTATTATTACTACTACTACTACTGTTGTTATTCTCTATATCTTGAAGACGTAAAGACTTGAAGTATGAGATGCTTTTTATTATTGTTTTAAACTAATATTTAAGTAAGTTAAGTTCTTGATTATGTTATTGTGATATATTTGGAGATTAGATGTTATTTTATTTTTTATTCAATAATTTAAATAAATACAAATAAAAAATATTGATACCCACTGCAACGCGTGGGCACTAAACTAGTAAGTATAAATTCAAAAGTTAGTATTAGTATAAAAAATTAATCATGGATACTTTCGGCGATACGTTTCAGTGCTATGTATTTTATGTATGTAGATTAAATCTAGTAACGTTTTACAAAACACAAATGAGTTTGAAACTCCATATATGCATTTGACTTCAACTAGTAAATAGTAAATAGCCTACGCGTTGCTTTGGTCTGAAATTGTTATTTTTTATAATAAATTCTTAAGATAATATGTAATATTGAGGAAATTGATATGGACCTTAAATTTTAATGGGCTGAGACATTAACGTCAACGGGCATTAACGTAAATCAACGGTTCTGATCTATCCAAGAAAATAATCAACGGCTCAGGTTTCTTATTTGAGAAAGATAGTCATTTCATGTCATTTTTTCCAATATACTTTTATATATAGTAAAGATTTTAAGCGCTTCCAAAAAAAATGAAAAAAAAAAAGTAATTTCAAATTTTGTTTCCTAAATTGGATATCAATGTTGATTAGAAAATAATTAGATTATCTTATAGTCTTAGTTGTCATGTTGAAAATTTAAAGGAAGACTGGCATGCGTATTGTATTACACCAATACAAATATTGAAATTGAGAACGAAGGAGAAGGATACTACTTGCCATGTGAAAGCAGAAAAATGTCACGTGACACGTTATAATATTGTTCTTGAGTCTTGATCCATGCAGAAACGGCCGAATTTTTTATTAATAATAAAAATAAAATAAGAAATCACGAAAATATGTTGTCAGACTAAAAATCACAAATCTGGGAATTCCACTTGTAAAGAAGACGGATTGATTCCGCCTTTTTTATGAGTGGAACCATTCCGTCTTCTTTAAAGGCGGAATGATTCCACCTTTAAAAAAGGTGGAATCGTTCCGCCCGTAAAGAAGGCGGAATTGTTCCACCTTTAAAGAAGGCGGAATTGTTCAACTGTGACCAATCTCATACGTAAATGATCCCACTCACACCATCCTGCTTCCATCCTGCTTCAGTGACACGCACCACCCTGCTGCTGCTTTAGAGACAGCCTGTAAGTAACTTTTAATAATTTTATTTAATATTTAGATAATTTGTACAAATAGTTATTAATTGTTATTTATTAATAAATTGTCAGGATGATCCCAATCGTAGTATATGCCGGTGGTAATATTATTACTGGAGTAAGTGGTATCAATTACGATAGGCCTCCTAATTTTTCTTTTCCAGGAAATGACAGTACATGGTATGATAGTGTCAAAACTATAATATACAGACGACTTGGACTACTGGAAACTCATTTTTTTTTAAGAATCAATGCCCGGTACAACACTGCAGGTTCCTATGCTTATCACTTTTGTTTAGTTCCAGTTCGAGATGAAATTAAATGGCGGATGGTATTTCAAATGGCATCATCAGAAATGATCCGAGGGGTGATTAGGCGAGGGCAAACGGGCGATCAAATTCCTCTCGGTGACTCGATCAAACGCAACGGACGAGAAGAATTAAGACTGGGTGAAGTGGGAAGGGACTGAGTGAGGTGGGAGACGACCGGTTTGGAAAAAAAATTAACTAATCCACCCATAAAAAAGGTGGAATCATTCCGCCTTCTTTAAAGGTGGAACCATTCCGCCTTCTTTAAAGGTGGAACCATTCCGCCTTCTTTAAAGGTAGAACCATTCCGCCTTTAAAGAAAGCGGAATGGTTCCACCCATAAAGAAGGCGGAATCAATCCGCCTTCTTTACGGGTGGAATTACCAGATTTGTGATTTTTAGTCTGACAATAATATTATCGTGATTTCTTATTTTACTTTTATTATTAATAAAAAAATCGGCAGAAACGGAACGGCATTAAATTGAATTTCAAATTTTGTTCAATAATTGTGAACATTTTTAATCATATATTTAAAGTAAAAAATACATCGAAAAGAGAACGCCCAATAATTTTTCATCATCTTATCCCAAGGAAAAAAAATGTCATAAACCTAATATAAATCTTCCCATAAACCTAGACCTTTTTAATTTGATAATCCATGCCACATCACACGGACAACATATTTCCCTAAGAAAGACTAAACACAAAACAAAAGAGAAGAAAACATCAACATGGCACAAAAAGACAAAACAACAAAACGCGAAATTCAGATCCTTCATTTCTGATATTGTAACGTGTTCTCTGTAACAATGTATCTGCTACAGTAAATCTTCTAGGTTGGTTAGTGACTGATTCCTCAACTTTGTGTCAGTGACCCGCTACAGAAACGTATCTCTAAAATACCATCCAGAGTAGTCCTCCAGAGTCATCACTAATCTAGACGAATTCCTTTCTTCAGCGGAATTAATTCTCATAATCAAATCAAATCAAATTCAACTAAAAATCAACTTTTTTTTTTCTCTTTTCTTTTCTTCTATCCGACCTTCCTCGCACGATCATAATCCAAAATAAATACTAAAACCAAAACCAAAACAAAAACCCATTCAATTCAATTCAATCTTCTCTCGGAAGAAAGAAAGAATTCCCTCTTAATAATATCCTCAACCCACACTTCATTCCACATAATAAATCCCCCCTATTCCACCCTATTCCCCCCAATTCCGTCCAATTCCCTCCCCACTATTCCCACCTCCCCCAAACCCCAAACAAAGCTAACAGACCCGCATTTATTCCCGCTATTCTCATTTATTCCCTCCTTTATTCCCGCTATTCTCACTTATTCCCGCTATTCTCATTTATTCCCGCTATTTTATTCCAGCTGCTGCCATGGCGGGATGGGAGGATCTCCCGACGGATCTCCTGCTGGCCGTCTCCGCCCGCATATCCCGCACCGCCGACCACATCCGGTTCCGCGCCGTCTGCGCCTCGTGGCGCGGCGGCACTGACCACCGCCCCCCGCACCTGCCGCGGCAGGTCCCGTTCCTGCTCCTCCCCGGCGGAGAACCCTTCACCTTCCATTCCCCAACTGAGAACCGGCCGTACCTCGTGCCGTTCCCGCACGGCCATCGGCACCACTGCCTCGGGTCCTCCCATGGCTGGCTGTTCCTCATGGGACCGAACATCACCCTCTTCTTGCTCAATCCGTTCACTAGGGTTATGGTAGGGTTGCCACCTGTTGTCGAGATCCCGAATTTGCTCGATCAGGTCACGCCGTCGGATGTGGAGAGGTACCGGGGGCTGATGGGGAAAATGGGGGAGGGTTCGGTGTCGTCGGTAGGGTTTTGGAAGTATTTCTTGCACAAGGGAAAGCTCTGCTTCGACCGCAGGGATACCACCGGGTGCTGGATTGCAATTGCCTTCCTCAAATCAGGTCTGGCGATCCGTTCTGTCTGCCATTGTTGTTAGAATGTCGAATTATTAGCTCATAATTTTATCGTAGTTTTCGACATTAGTCCATTGTCAGTCAGTCAGTGAATGTCAGTGAATGCAGATAACAGACAGAGTAATACCCAGCGTCTATAGAAAAACCGTTCATAGCATCTATAGGTTACATTCCGGAATGTATTTGTTACATTTCAGAACATATCTGTTACATTCTGTACACGTCTATGGACGTATGGACGCAAGATGTTTCTCTAACAGAAAGAAGGAATGGATCTTGAATAACTTGTGAGTTGTGATGGCGTCGTACCATATTAACCTTTCATGATTAGGAAATTTGGGTGTAATTACTGACCAAGAAAAGACTAGTCCATTAGAGAAAATGAGAAATCTGCGAAGCTGCTTTTACACGAGCTAATACGAGAATTACTGGTGTCCTTTCTAAATCTAGATTAAGAAGTCATCCGTAAAGCTGTTTGTTACTGGTAGTCGTACTATGGTGTATTTTATTATTTATATTTAATCATGACCAGTTTGTGTCTGGTTAGTGGTTATCAGTAATTCAGTATTCAGTGAGTCCAACGTCGATGCCAGGCTACGTCTTATGAGCTATATGGTGTTTTCCTACAATTTGATATGTTTTCTTTCTGTGAGACAGGTTTAGCTTTTTACAGACCAGAGGATAAATCATGGGCCCATGCGTGCCGGTTCTGGCAATTCTCGGATGCAGAACTCTACAATGGCAAACTCTATGCGATCACACGCGGAGGCATCTTGAGCACCGTCGATGTGGCAAACTCTTTCAAAGAAACTGTCGTGGTGCATTCATCTCCATTTTTGTATAACCAGGACATCTCTTATTACCTTGTGGATGCCGATGAATATCTACTATTAGTGGTATGATATTTTACTACCACATTATCTCAGTAAATAATCATTTGGTTGTCCTTATAATTAATTATATTTCATATGTGCATAGCCATTTATAAAACTATTCAATTTTCTTTATATATATAACTAGTAAAGAGCTCACACATTGGTTTGGGCTGAAATTGTTATTTCTTATAGTAAATTTTTAAGATAATATGTAAGGTGCTTTATATTGAGGAAATTGATATGGGCCTTAAATTTTAATGGGCTGAGACATTAACACCAACGGGCATTAAAGTAAATCCACGGTTCTGATCTATCAAAGAAAATGATCAACGGATCAGGTTTCTTATTTGGGAAGATAGTCCTTTCATGTCATTTTTCCCAATATGCTTTTATATCTAGCAAGGATTAGTGCCAGCTCACCCAGCAGGAGAATAACACTGGTTGCTGTTTTTGCTTTTTTTTTTATTGCCCCCTTCTTAGCACCTATATTAAGGTATTAGGGACTCACAACTGAACCATGGTTTTACATGTTATAGGTACGGAAGTACAGTCTCTCCTTAACCGGTTCCCGCAAAACTGTTGGGTTTGAAGTGTTCAAGCTGGAAACTAAGGAGCCAGGTTGGAAGCGTGTTGACAAGCTAGGTGACCACTTCATCTTACTAGAGAAAGGCACCTCCTTGTGTCTGCCAGCTTCAGGTTTGGAGGGGTTTGACGGGAACTGCATTTATTTCACTGAAGGTTACGATCCATGTGAAGAGGACAAGTGTAACGGTATGGATTTCGGTTGTTATGGGTTAGTGGAAGGTAATATGAGGCCGCTTATGTGTTGCGATCCATGCGCAAAATCAGCTTGGCCAGGGCCCACATGGGTTACTCCTTGCCTTTGGTAATCGATCGACTCTTGTGGAGGGGCAGTTATACTGGCAATAAGCTTATTTGCCATTCTGACTTAATACCATTGCGTTAGATATGAGAAACTTAAAAGGTTGGATATGTGTTATCTATGATTTTAAGTAATATATCTGATGGTATACAGTCAGTTAATTAGATAGTCTTGGAGAAATTGATCAGCGATTAATACTTAAATTGTACCAAGTTTCATGTACAGTTTGTCTAAGTGACAGAATACATCTACTATTTGTTGATCAAGGATAATCAGCATCCGGTTTATTAACACGGCAGTTATTGGGATTTGGGAATTAGGTGAACTTTCCTTTCGTTGGATGGACTCGACCAAGAGCTGGTCCTGGATGAAGTTTTGTATTTTGTTCTCATTATACACATTGTTTAGCCGATCCCAACCTGTTTGGGACGAAAGGCTCCGTTGTTGTTGTTTGTTGTTGCACTGTACACATTGTTAGGAAGGAAGGGTGGATATGATAACAATGCATATTTGTACTTCTTGTGTGCTCTTACTCTCTTTTCTTAAGCATGCAAAGTTGCAAACTTGTTCCACAAATTTTATTTAGGGAAATTTGTATATTTGCTTTTTCAAACCTCCATTTGTAAATTGCACTCCATACTTGGAAATTGTAAATTTGTCACTACTAACTTGCCACTAATGAGTATGTTTATACAAATTGTGTTAAAATTATTCATTATTTTAAACTTGTATTTTCATATTTCTCATATTACCATCTCCTATGCTGCTGCTGGTTTCTGGCTGTGGGCTGTTGCTGCTACCAGAAATATGACGGGAATAATAATACTGTGGGAACGAAGAGGAATATGGTCTTTTATAAAATTGTGTAATTTAATAATTTGTTAGATGTATTTATATTCATTAATGGCAATTATACAATTTAAAGAAGTTTGTAATGGCAAATTTACAATTTCCAAGTTTGTAGTAGCCATTTCACAAATGGAAGGTTTCGGAGGGAGAAATATACAAATCTCCCTTAATTCTACATTCTCCGCGAATGGTTAATCCAGTAGAAGTATTACATGTGGGAATCGTTTTCAAATCTAGGCACAATTTGGTCAACTATCAAGCAATTTATATACCATGCTTAATCGAATCCCTTCTCTTGCAATTTTCACGCTCGGTCAACACGTCTCTTTGCTGAATGCAAAAGAACAGTCCTCCATACATATCATATGATTATATGGGTTGATAATAATCAACAAAAAATATATATATATATCCTTATGCTTACTCCTAATAAAAGGAGATTGAATTTTTTGACATGAAAGTTCTATTTTTCCCCAAATAATAAATCTCAGCCGTTGATTGTTTATTTAGGTTGATCATCACCGTTGACGTACGTTAATGTCTCATCCCAGTAAAATTTAAGACCCACATTAGTTGTCTCAAAAGGGATGAGCTCTCAACCCATTAACAGTCTTGATATACTTTTTTGACTAATAATCTACTCTACTATTTTTAAATAAGCTTGCATCTTTCTTTTTTCCTGTTACATATTATCTTAAAAATTTATTATAAAAAATAATAATTTTAGTCCAAAGCAGGTGTGTACACTTTACTGGTATACAATCAATGACGATGCTGCTAGCATAATGTTAGCTCGATGAAGAAACAATCAATTTATCTATTTATAAAGGATAATATATAAAACAATATAAAAAGGATCTCTTCAGAAATCTTACTCAGCGTATAAAGCCCGGCACATAAAATGCTCCAGCGGCAGCTGCACTATTGGCTTCAAAATAGCAATGATGCTTATGGTAGCAGTATGGTTCTCAAAGAAATTTCAACAACAGTACAATATGGACGTTAAGAAAATTATCTTTTCAATGCAATACCTTAAGGGTAAATTCAACAACAATGATTCCATTAGAGTTTTTGCAAAAACTTCAACCTGTCTTTATTTTCAGTAGATATACTAGCAGGGTTTTTCAAGGAGCTCCGGGCACAATTACAGCTTAGAAACTTTTCTTACTTCTTTTTGTAATTTCAGTTAATTCCATTTTTCTTTTTTCTTTTGGTTAATATTTCTTAGACACGTATATATACCCATTTAATAGAAGATTACCTCTAGCTACAATTGAGGTGAAAATGAAGAGGAACTAAATGGAAACTTTTGCAGCAGTGGTGGTGCTAAAGAGCTAACATGAAACATAAAACAAGAACTGCTCTTACATGTACTTTTTGTATTGTATCACAGATTCATAATATATGGTGTAGATGTACATCTGGAGCGTGCTTACAATTTTCCTAAAATCACACCACAAATGCCCAGCACCGAGACAACAAAAGACCAAAAATAATACTCTTATACATTTTGGACGGATGATAAAAGATTAGCTTTACATTTGAACATGTAGCTGTCAGAAACCGCTAAAAAGAGGTCGGAACTAAGAAGATAACCAACCATCAACAATACATCAAATTGGAACCACAAAACTTAATTTGAATAAATAATTAACGTACATTTCGCTTTATTTTTCTAGCTACCAAAAACTAATAAAAATAATTGACATCTATAAATAAGAGGCCCTGTTGTTCCCCGCAAAAATTTCCCCATTTTATCATACTAGTGTTGATTTGTCCCTTCGGACATAAATATAGAGCTAACCAAGTAAAAATAAAATTTACTCAACCTAGTTTGATATAAACATACACGTAATGTTACATGATCACCTATACTCCCAAAAATTTAGTTTAAAAATAAATAGTTGTGTTACTCAGTCCCCTTGGTAGCCTTGTAGGCATTGATAAGCTGCATTTGTTCATCTTGTGGTACAGGTGAGTGTTCTGAGTATTCCATAGTGAATTCACCTTTACCCTATATAAATTTGAAAGAACAAAAATATTTCAAATCACAATCATGTAATCAAATACAAGAATGAAAATATCAAATGCCAAAAGCAAAGAAGATATTGAATACCAAGATTGTACGGGTCTGTCTAACCTAAGAATTATTAAACTAAAGGAGAAATATAATTGGATAAACTAAGATTTACCTGTGTCATGGATCGAAGGGAAGTTGAGTAACCAAACATCTTGTTCAAGGGTACCTGAAAGTAATAAAATTACTCAAATTTTGGCAAAAGATGATTCATTCCAATTAACGTTCTAGGTAGATATGCAGCTACACACTATTGTCCTTAGAAGAAAGATCGCTATTTATTTAGTTTTGATGTTTATTTTCATATAACTTTTTTTAAAAATGAAAAGCAATGTTTCAAAAAATGAGTTTTAGTAATGCTATAGTAATAGGTAAAATAACCAAAGAAACTAGCTCCCAGGTCAATATCCAACAAGAGAAAACCACATGCAAAAGTGATAGAAGATTGATGATTCATACATTTGCAACTATGACTGTATCATCACCGTCCTGATCTTGACCAATAATCATTCCTTTTCTCCTGCAAAAAAAAAAAAAAAAAAAAAAGTGAATATAATTTCTAAATTTCAAGACGTCCTATTATAGAGATCATTAAATGTTAGTGGACTGTGTTCGATGCAATTAAAAAAGAAGGGATTAAAATTTCACCTCAACTAAGAAAGAAACTACAAATATAATTTTTTGACTGAATATCAGCATTCCATGGTGCAGTCTACTCTAGTGGCAATGTAGCAGCACAATGATACTCTTTTTTTTTTTTTCAGTTCCAATAAAAAGCTTTGAAGGGGGGTAGACACCAGAGAATACATCTTATCTTCTCATTTGATAATGTCATTTGTTTCCTTGTAAAGGGCGGTACACAATGGGCATGGTGGCATCCCAAAAAAGAGAAAATTATAAACAGAATTAAAGAAAAGAAACTGACTTGTTAATATCACCAGTAACAGTGCCTTGGAACTCGGAAGGAACTTTGACTTCTACCTTCATCACAGGTTCCAGAATTACTGGCTTAGCAGCAGAGTAGCACTACATTCATAATTTCACATATAAGAAACTCACCAAATAAAGATGTCAGTTTCTGACCCTTTTTCTTGCAAAAGTAGGTCCAATAAGATATGAAAAATAAACGGTTATATTCCAAACATCCTAAATAATTTACCATTCAAAAACGCAAACATCGTAAATTAACTATATCACCAGCTGCAACATAATACTAAAGATAAACTGCAGTAGGTACGTCAATATAGAGTTTCAAATAAGTCAAGACCAAGAGCAAAGACCTGTCTAAAAGCATAAATGGAAGCCAGCTTGAAAGCAAGTTCACTTGAATCGACTGCATGGGAAGCCCCATCTGTTATGACCACCCGCACATTCTCTACAGGATGACCAATGAGTGATCCCGAGTTTGCTGCCTCCTTGAACCCCTTTTCAATTGCTGGAATGAAATTTGATGGAATTGCCTGCCCAATAATTAGATTTTCAAACTCAAACTTGGTCGAAGAGCCTTCTGGAAGTGGCTCAATGTAACCCGTGACTCTACCATATTGACCTTGACCACCACTTTGCTTCTTGTGTAAATAATCAAAGTTGGCACGCTGAGTCACAGTTTCTCTAAAATTCACCCGTGGTTTACCAGTTGTGGCATCAACCTGGGCAAAAAACATAAAAAGATCACAATTTGCTTGGTAGGAAAATACTTGATACATATCATCTCCATAGCAGCTCATACCTTGTACTCCCTTTTGATACGCTCCACATACACTTCCAAATGCAGCTCCCCCATACCAGAAATGATCGTCTAAAACAATAGACAACATAGTTAATGACTTCGGTGTAATGTGAATCCAAATAAAACTGAAATGAAAGATAAGGGAAGATGTATTACTTGACCACTCTCTGCATCCAATCCAACTCGAAAGGTAGGATCCTCTTTCTGAAAACGGTTCAAAGCTTTTGAAAACTGCTCAGGGAAAAAAATTAGTAAAGTTAGTACACAAGAAGTATGCAAAAAAAATAAATTAAAATCCTAATACAAGTAATAAACCTGTCCACCAGAATCTTTAGATACAGGTGTCACTGCAAGTGACATCACAGGTTCAGGTACATTCATGGAGGTCATAGTGTATCTGACAGAGCCATCAGTGAAAGTATCCCCTATTGCAGCATACATGGAAAAAAAATTACTTCAAGAAGAGACATTTGAGAGCAAAACGAGAAGAATAAAACAGAGAGATAAAAGGACCTGAAGCACAATCTACACCAAACACTGCAACAATTTGACCAGCATGAGCCTCTTGGATATCCTGTAAAGTTTTGGTTAATTTTGTATTAAACATCGTATAGGATATTTCATTTAATCATGAAGATTTCAGCAGTCCCAATTATGCGAGTGAGTCAGTGACTAATCATAGCAAGGCACAGTATAATTGCTGGTAGGCCTTTTTCTGTTTGAGGGATAAAGGAAGAAGAGGGATTACTCTTATCACCCCTCTCACAATTGATAAGAGTTATCCCTCTTCTTTTACTCTCAAAATAACAAAGCCTTAGCATACAAATATCTCTGATTCAATTCCTTCTATATACATAAACATCAAGCCTAAATAGGAACTACCTCTCAAGGGCACAAATCATAGCTTTTACTGAAAACCTACAGCACGCCTACAAACAAATTTAATATATTACTAACCTCCATCTCATCAGAATGCATCCGGACCAAACGTGGAACCTAACAAGTACAATAAAAGAATAACACAAATGTTTCAGTCTGTTCAAAGAGGGAAAAAAAAAAAAAAAAACACAAGTGACCAGTCAAAAGTTCAGGAAATAGAGTACGATAATGGACAACAAATTATATAATAGATAACCGGTATTAGGTTTTAGCAGAAACAACACTTGTATAATTAATTTAAAAAAATAGAAAGGTCACTTACCTTTAATTTCTTCCCAGTATTTACATTTATGATGAAGTCTCCCTTGCGTATTACACCATTGTAGATTCTAATAAAAACAATTAATAATAACCAAATAAATATAAAGATAAGCACAAGTACCTAGGTACCTAAAAAAAATCATATTCCCATGTTTTAATACATGCAAAGAGAATGAATCAAAAAATCAAAATCATGACCGGTGACAGAATACCTAAGGTATGTCAGCTGACCGAAACGACCTTCTTCCAGCTTGAAGGCCAGTGCAACTAATGGCCCAACTGGGGTCCCACCTAGTTGAACCTATATGGAGATATATGATAGACAGAGAATGAGTGAGTGAGTGAGAGAGAGAGAGAGAGAGAGAGAGAGAGAGAAGGGGTGGGGGATAGAGGAAAGCAAAAGGAGACTAACCTTTTCTTCAGATTTATTCTGGTCAAGGGCATAGTTTTCGACTTCAGTGGGGCATGGGAGATAATCAAGCACTCCATCAAGAAGTGGCTGAACACCCTGGATCATAAAAGCAATTGATAGATATTGGCATGTTATTCCTCAAATAAATAATAATACAATTCACTTATAATAATATATAAGTGAAATAGAGACCTTATTTTTGAATGCACTGCCCATATAAACGGGAACAAACTTTCTAGCAACTGTAGCCCTACGAATTGCTGCCTGAAAAAAAATATATTGATAAGTGCACATAAAAGAAAAAAAATTGGTTTTTAACTTTAGGCCTACTATGGATGAAATTAACAATAAATGACACATGCACGCAATA
This sequence comes from Cyperus esculentus, assembly GCA_030179965.1. Taxonomy (NCBI): domain Eukaryota; kingdom Viridiplantae; phylum Streptophyta; class Magnoliopsida; order Poales; family Cyperaceae; genus Cyperus; species Cyperus esculentus. The sequence continues at coordinate 2,687,188 of JASGLE010000024.1, read as the reverse complement.
CCTTCAGCTCAGAGGCTGATATAGGTTCATCATTCAGAAAAGCCTCAGCAAGCACGTCATCCACCTCTGAGACAACCTCAATTAATTCTCGTCTTTTATCAGCAACCATTTCTTGCAATTTTGATGGCACCTCGGCTGAGACAATTTTCTCTCTACACAGTTGTACATAAAATCGAGATTTTTAAATTAAACTGTTCATATTTCTTTGTAAGCAGCAAAAATATAAAAGGAAGACGTAAATGTCAATAAATCCATGTATAATTGCATTTGAAATCTGACTTACCCGTTGGAGCCTTGGAAGTACAAGGCCTTCTGTTCTATAAGGTCAACAAGGCCTTGGAATTCCTCTTCTAATCCGATTGGCACTTGCACAGCAGCACTATGATGGCGAAGCTTCGACCTTGCCTTTTAAAATAATATATATGATGAGAAAAGTTCAGCTACTACCCAATGATATTATGGTAAAAATTATAATTAGGCTTCACAAATTTCTTAAGAACAGAAATAAGAAGAACTGGGGTGTCACGTTGGGGTCGTTCGGCAAGGTAGTTGGCTTAAATATTTAAGCCTCACTAAGTCACACTCGTTCGGAAAAAGAAAAATGGCTTAAGAAAGCTTAAGCCTTAAACCATGAGTATTGCTTCCTTAGGAATCCGGGCAAGGCTTAAGCCTCGGTCAAAAGGAGGCTTAAGGAGAAACTTTTAATCCGTGCTAAGGAGCTTACGTTCGGAAGGATTAATAGACTAAGGAAGCTAAAGGAAGTCTAAGGAGGCCTAAGGAGGGGTTGCCGAACGGCCCCATTGGGCTTAAGTATGTCTTGGTTACTGTAACCAGGACCCATTTGAAACCAGAAACAGCCATCTTAAATCTTTACCATTGGCTTCTCTATCGACCTTAGCCTCATAGATTGTGCAAAATTGATAAAAGTAACCCCTTTTTTGACATAGTTAAAGCATAATTCCATATCATGATTATAACCTCGACTGATAGCATAAACACTACTACATGGCATGTACAGTTAGAGTGACACTGACATTAAACAGGAGTGGTAAGGTCATATTGCTACCCACATTAATTGAATACACATTCATTATCCATTCTACTACATCAGTCTTACTATCTAAGATTAGCCATACAGAAAATTATTTTACTATCTGATTTTTAGCCATACAGATAATTAATTAAAATAGGTAAGATGCAGAGAATCATGAATCCAAATTTACACCAACAACGACATCCTGCTTTCAGCTGTACAAACCAGTACGGTCACATTACAATACAAAACAATAAATCGATTACTATATACCTGATTCAGAACCTTCCAGGGATCAGCCCCCATGCGGTCACACTTGTTAATAAATGCCACCCTCGGTACCTCATACCTCCTCATCTGACGATCAACTGTTATAGACTGGCTCTGAACTCCTCCCACACTACACAGAACAAGTATGGCACCGTCCAGTACACGCAACGCTCTCTCCACTTCAATCGTGAAGTCAACGTGTCCAGGAGTATCAATTATATTTATCTGCATAAGGAACAGAGTAAGAAAAGGGGGAGAATAGCATAAGACTCTCAATATGTAAGACAAAAGGACTGCATTTAAAGGTGATCAGAGCTTCCATACACAAAATTTCGCATAGCTTAGCAAATAATACCCTATTTTTTTTAAAAAACCTAGCGTTTTATTTTACAGCGGTGGACAAAAAATATTCCAATTGGAATCACTCACACTGACACTTCGTCAAAAAGTCGTAAACTATCTATCTCATGTATCTAATGAAATTGCAGTCCAGCAAAGAACCATGTGCTCAGTAAATTCAATGTCCTGGTTTAATAAAAGCAATTTTCTCAGGGAGATGGAGAACTCAGGGTATTAATACATGGATTCACATCCACTGCCATACTTTTCTATGGCACGAAAATGCCATACTTTTTTACTGAGTATGAAAATGGAACCCACAATTAACCCCGCCCCCCCCCCCCCCCCCCCCCCGCCCCCCCAACAACAATTCTAAAATCTAGACCGTCTAAACCAATCCTAGGATCAAATCAACTATAACACATTCCTGCCACAGCTTTTCATAGCAGCAGATTGGGAACTCATTCATACATATCGCCTAAATAATATTGAGTAATACCTAGCGTCCATAGGTTACATTTCGGGATGTATTTGTTACATTTCAGAATGTACTGTACTTGTTACATTCTTTGTATATCTATGGGCATATGGACGATTTTTCAATTTCCATGGACGCAAGATGTTTCTCAATAATATTCTACATTGATGTACTGTGTTGCCAAAAGCCAGCAGCTTTGATACCTGATAGTCCTTCCATGTACAGTAGGTAGCGGCGGACTGGATCGTGATCCCCTTCTCCCTCTCCAAATCCATGGAGTCCATCTTGGCCCCGACGCCGTCCCGCCCCCTGACCTCATGGATCTCATGGATCCGACCGGTATAGAACAGGACCCGCTCCGTGAGGGTCGTCTTGCCGGAGTCTATGTGCGCGGAGATCCCGATATTCCGCATCCGGTCCATGGCTTCCCTCCACCAGAGCTCCTTCTCGTCCCTCACCCGCGCCGCGCTCCCCCCCGCCGAGTAGAACCGGTGCGGCGCCACGGCTGCCGAGGCGGCCGCGGCTGAGGGACGGAGGAGCAGCGAGGACAGGCGGCGCGAGATCGACGACCTCGCCATGGCGGGAGAGTGTGTGCGGAGATCGGAGTTGTGTTCGGGACAGCGCGACTTAGTCAGAGACTGATGCTTAAACCCTAGTGGTTTGTATACTGGTACATGATATCATCGAGTGCTCATCCTCTGTAGCGCAGCATTGTGTAGCGCAGGATGGGAACCATTAGATCATCTTGAGCTTCGATCCAGCACAGATCTTGAGATGATCTAACGGTTCACAATATGCACTACACAATGCAGCGCTACAGAGGATATGAAATCGATATCATTAGGCAATTCATATCCTCTGACCCGGGTCATGTGCGCCGAGGCATGTGACCCGTTGGATCTCCTCGGGATTCGGTTGAATCCCTTCGGTATTCGAGTAAACCCGAATCCCGAGGAGATCCAACGGTTCACATGCTCCAGGTCACGTACCCCGGGTCAGAGGATAATCATCCATCATCAGGGGTTCCAATCTGCTGCCATAAAAATCTATGACACCGTTGCTGCCATAGATTTCGGGCGGTTGATATTGATTTCCACGGCTCGGATTTAGATGGAGGGGGGCTTTCCCTTTTTAATGGGTCCCACTTGTCATACAAAGTAGGATGTATGGCACACTACTGTCATAGAAAAAACTATGGCAGCGGATGTGAATCCGTTATTGATATCGCCAAGGGTTCCAATCTGCTGCCATAAAAATGTATGGCACATAGTGTTATGCTGGCACGGATGGGCGAGGCCTCGCGGGCGACGGGTTATGGCAGGCAATGACGGGCACAGACGGGCGGGTTACGGGGGGTTTTGTCCCGAGGGGATGCCCTTGCCTGCCCCTTTGTTTGTCGGGCTTGGCGGGCAAGGGAGCGTGACGGGTTTGCCGCGAAGCGCGGGTGCTGAGGACGCGTTGCGGCAAGTGGGGCATGTTGCCGGCAAACTTCGGGCGTGTGCGTGCTGTGCTCCAATTGTTTTGTTTTTTAAACAAAATGAGAAAAGTTATAAAATTTTTTTAAACATACTTTTTTTAAATAACTTTGTTTTTAAAAACAAAAAATTGCAATTTATTTTTTTTAATAAGTTTTATTTTATAAGTTTGAATAATTTTTTTTAAAAACAAAAAATTGCAATTTAGTTTTTTAAATAAGTTTTATTTTATAAGTTTGAATAAGTTTACTTTTTTTTTCTAAAAATTCACAACTTTGTACATTATTTGCCAACTTTTGTATGTTTGAATAGGTTTTATGTTTTTCTATTTTGATATATTAAAAGAAATGAAATAAAATATAATTTTAGAAACTAAGAAACTTGTAAGTTATAATTGAAATAATATTCGATTTTTTTAAAAATAAAAAAGGGCGGGCGAAGGGTACGGGCGGGAAAAGCAACGACGGGCGGGCAGAGCAACGACGGGCGGGCGGGTTTTGGGGGCGACAACAAATATCTAGCCCTTGCCCTTCGAGACCCGCTCGCCTGGACCCTAGACGGGGCAGGCGAGGATTGTGGGCATGGGCGGGCGAGGAGTACAACACTAATGGCACGGTCGCTGCTATAGAATCTAGAATGTTCATTTGGGGTCTGTTTGGATTGTGCAAGGATTAGTGAAAAGAATAGTATAATAGAGAATAGTAGATGAGATTAGTAAAAAAATAGTGATTTTTGGATTAGCTAAATAATAATAGAAATATGATGCTATTCGGAATAGTAAAAATATTGTTTAGATTGTTTGTTTAGAATAGCAACAGATAGTTGAAAAGAATAGTAGTTAATTTCATGTTTTATATAGATTAGTAGAATAGCAACTAATCTCACTATTTCGGATTAATGATTGCGTGTTTGGATGTACTCACGAGTTAGGAATAACTTACTAATCCAAATAGTAGCTATTCTTTGGCAATTCAAACACACCCTTGAATTTTAACGGCTCCGATAAAAACTAGAGGGGCCTCCTTTTTTGTGGGTCCCACTTATCATACACACAAAAAAACTATGGCCCACCGCTGCCATAGAAAAAAAGTACGGCAGCGGATGTGAATCCAATAACAGCTATTCTATTCTATTCAGCTGGTTCAGAATTTGGTTGGGTCAAATCTTTGTTACATTCAACGGGAAATGTTCTTTGTAAAATGGAAATTTGGGCTTTTGGGCTAATATTTTCGGAAGGAGGCTTATTTTCGTTGGGTCCAGAAAAAATAGTTTGCATACGAAAAGCGTGCATTACAATTCATGGCAATTGGCAATTGTGTACTCTTCTTATATTTTTTCCTTCAATTCTTACTTGCAGATTAGTCCTTGTTTTATTTTAGTTTTACATGTAATGTGCTAAAAGGGTATTTTGGGTATTTAAAAATATTGAAGAAGGAAAAAAAAAATGGAGAATGTAATAGTTACGTGCTTTATAATATACTAGCAAGAAACGCGGCCGTTGTGCGATCAAACGTTTTAAATTCTGATCTCATACAGTGTTATACATATAATGTGCTTTTGATTTTTAGCTAATTATTTACCATTTAAATTCTATCTTTACACTAAATCAATTCATTTAATGTTAGAATACAGCGTTAATTCCTCATTAATGGAGAGGAAGTTGATTAATTGGAGAACATCAACGCCTTTGAAATCAATGTATTTTGATCTATACCATTGATTAAGAGGTAGAATGGAAATTAAAGAAATTTGAAAAAGAAAGAAAGAAATGGAGACGTCCAATTTTTACGTGCTTTATATACTTTATTATATAGTATGGATAGTATAGATTGGATACTAAATAAAAGGTACGGCATAGTTCTTGGCAATTGTCTCTTTCTTTCTTTTTCTTTCTTTTTCCTCTTCTTTTTATTTTTCATCTTTAGTTGCCTCATAAAATAATGAGACAACCAGGTCGGGGTGATTCATGATAATTAAAGAATTGTTATTTTTAGATAGTTAATTATAGCATTAACCCCTTTTGTAGACGCTTTATTATATGTAACGATATTAATCTTTAAATGATTCCATATTATTCATGGCATCCAATTATTGCCTATTTGCACACTATTAAATTCTGTACCAAAATATCGTTTTCTTTTAAATGGTTAATTAGTATAATTAGACTACAAATGGTTGATCCTACAAATATCTATTTTTTTTATTTTGCAGATTAAATGGGTAGATTATTCGTGTCAAGTTTATTTTGGTATCTAAATGTAGCAATTCAGTGATAACTAATATCTAAATGTATTAAGATAAGAAAAATAAATTAACTACTATTTTCAGAATAATTATATGTGAACGTCAAAATTGTGGGATGGTACAGTACTACAGTTACATTTCGGACCATCTATTTCTCAAACACCTTTTTAAGATCCCCCTAAAATCAGTCTAAAATTCCAAATGTAGCCTTCCTTTTCTCAAAAAAGCTCTCTAAATATATAACACAGGCATATTTATCAATAATTATTACCATATCGGTCCAACTAATAATATCTCTCAGACTCACCAATCCAACCCATCTCAGCCTATAAAACTCCCGCCTCCATCTCCCTTCCTCTTCAATCCAATTCAATACAGAGCTCTCTCTCTCTCTCTTTCTTTCTGCTTCCCTACCTTCCAGTCTATAAAACCTTCTCTTGTTGAGCGATTTCCATTATGGCGATTTTAGAGAGAAAGAAGTCTCCCAACAGGCTGGTTGTTGATGAGGCTGTCGACAATGACGACAACTCGGTTGTGTCGATGCACCCCGACACTATGGAGAAGCTCGAGTTGTTCTGTGCGGAGACCGTGCTCTTGAAAGGAAAGAAGAGGAAGGACACCGTATGCATTGTTCTGGCGGATGAAACATGCGAGGAGCCGAAGATCAGGATGAACAAGGTGGTACGGAAGAACCTACGTGTGCGTCTAGGAGATGTTGTCGCCGTGCACCAGTGCCAGGACGTGAAGTATGGGAAGCGCATTCATGTCGCCCCCATTGACGACACTGTTGAGGGCCTCACTGGCAATCTTTTCGATGCCTTCCTGAAACCCTACTTCCTTGAAGCATGCCGTCCGGTTAGAAAGGGTGACATCTTTGTCGTACGTGGCGGCATGCGCAGCGTTGAATTTAAAGTTATTGAGACTGATCCCGCCGAATACTGCATTGTAGCCCCTGATACTGAGATCTTTTGCGAAGGTGAGCCTGTGAAACGCGAGGATGAGGAGCGCCTTGATGAGGTTGGCTACGATGATGTCGGAGGTGTGCGCAAACAGATGGCCCAAATCCGTGAGTTGGTCGAGCTTCCTCTGAGACACCCACAACTCTTCAAGTCAATTGGGGTCAAACCCCCGAAGGGTATTTTGTTGTACGGTCCACCTGGATCCGGTAAGACCCTTATTGCACGTGCAATTGCTAATGAAACCGGCGCTTTCTTCTTCGTGATCAATGGACCTGAGATCATGTCCAAGATGGCTGGGGAGAGTGAGAGCAATCTGAGGAAGGCGTTTGAGGAAGCCGAGAAGAATGCCCCATCGATCATTTTTATTGATGAGATTGATTCTATTGCTCCGAAGAGAGAAAAGACCCATGGTGAGGTTGAGCAAAGAATTGTCTCTCAGTTGTTGACCTTGATGGATGGGTTGAAGTCACGGGCACATGTGATTGTCATGGGGGCTACCAATCGGCCCAATAGCATTGACCCAGCTTTGAGAAGGTTTGGTCGGTTTGATCGGGAGATTGATATCGGTGTACCAGATGAAGTTGGAAGGCTGGAGGTTCTGCGTATACATACCAAGAACATGAAGCTGGCTGAAGATGTTGATTTGGAAAGAATTGCAAAGGATACGCACGGTTATGTTGGTGCTGATCTGGCTGCACTTTGTACCGAGGCGGCACTTCAATGCATAAGAGAAAAGATGGACATTATCGATTTAGAGGATGAGACAATAGATGCAGAGATACTGAACTCAATGGCGGTAACGAATGAGCACTTCAAGACTGCTCTTGGTACCAGCAACCCGTCGGCTCTCCGTGAGACTGTTGTTGAAGTGCCTAACGTCTCTTGGGATGATATTGGTGGGCTGGAGAATGTCAAAAGAGAGTTGCAAGAGACTGTGCAATATCCAGTTGAGCACCCAGAGAAATTCGAGAAGTTTGGTATGGCCCCATCAAAGGGTGTTCTGTTCTATGGGCCGCCGGGATGCGGTAAAACATTGTTGGCCAAGGCAATTGCAAATGAATGCCAAGCCAACTTTATCAGTGTCAAGGGCCCTGAGCTGCTCACCATGTGGTTTGGTGAGAGCGAGGCAAATGTTCGTGAGATATTCGACAAGGCTCGTGGATCTGCTCCTTGTGTTCTCTTCTTTGACGAGCTTGATTCTATTGCCACTCAGAGAGGGAGCAGTGTTGGCGATGCAGGTGGGGCTGCTGACCGTGTGCTGAATCAGTTGCTAACTGAAATGGATGGCATGACTTCGAAGAAGACTGTGTTTATTATCGGTGCCACCAATCGCCCTGACATCATTGACCCGGCATTGCTGAGGCCGGGCCGTTTGGATCAGCTAATTTATATTCCTCTGCCTGACGAGGCATCCCGGCTGCAGATCTTCAAGGCATGCCTCAGGAAGTCCCCAGTTGCAAAAGGTGTTGATTTGACTGCACTTGCCAAGTACACACAAGGGTTCAGTGGCGCCGATATTACTGAAATCTGTCAGCGTGCTTGCAAATACGCTATCAAAGAGAACATCGAGAAGGACATAGAGAGGGAACGACGTAAGAGTGAGAATCCAGAGGCGATGGAAGAGGATGATGCTGAAGATGTCCCAGAGATAAAGGCCGTTCACTTTGAGGAATCAATGAAGTATGCTCGCCGCAGTGTCAGTGATGCCGACATCAGGAAATACCAGGCGTTTGCACAAACCCTCCAGCAGTCTCGTGGTTTTGGCACCGAGTTCCGCTTTGCTGAGCGCTCTGAAACCGCTGCAGGTGCAGCTGGGTCTGACCCCTTTGCCTCTGCTGGTGCCGCAGCTGATGTTGATGAACTATATATATAGTTAAACTGTTATCTTATATTCTTATATGTGACATAGGATGTGCTCGGCTCTTTTGTATAATTTGTCTTTATTTTGTTTTTTATGACCTTATGTTATTATTAGAGTTACTTTTGGAGATATGCAAGGATCTGTTTGTTTTAAAAAAAAAAAAAAAAATAAAATAAAATAAATTTTACAGGTATTAGATTACAATTAATTAAGAGAAATTATTGTTATCCCCTTTAACTACACACTTTATTAGCACCCTTATTACTATTCTTTCTTTCTCCTTCTTTCTTTCATCCTTCCTCCATTGATTTCTTTCCCACCACCATACCACCTCCGCCCATCTCCACCCTCTCCAGCCGCACCTCCGCCCTCCCTCCGGCTGCACCTCCACCCCCATCTCCGGTCACACCTCTATTGCTCCACATCTTTGATACACATTTAGCTATTTGTATAAACACTATTAATGGTTAGTATAAACACTTTTGCGTGTTAGTATAACCGCTTTTTCTGTTATTATCTGGGAAATGCAAAATAATATTAGGGTGCGGTTAAGGGGGTTTTTTAAGGGGTGCAGTTATCAAGTCCGTTAATTAAAACTATTTGGAATACTAAATCAAAGTTTTCATTTGGCTTCTCCTAAAAAATAGAATATTGACCAGATTGAATTTGTGGAATAGAGGTATAAGAGTTCAGAATTGACAGAAGAATAGAACCTCTTCACAGCTATTAAGCTTGTCTTTTGTTATATGATATCTACATAGTAGTTTGTATTTTGTTGTTAAGACTGATTGTAGCTTTTTTTAGTTCGTTAAGTACTGTGTATGAGATAAACAGTTAAGTAGTTATCTCTAGTAACTTAAGATTTTGTGACTTGTTGTATCAAGTCGCAATTTAGGATTAATTGTACTGTTCTTTTTTGGTCCCTTCCACAGAAGCGGAAGGGGTGATAATAGAATTTCACTTTTAGTAAAAAAAAAATAATAATAATAATAAAATACTGTACAATTATAAGCAAGCTACAATGGATACCAGAATTAATTATGGGATGAAGAATTACAGATTCAAAACATATCTAATAGTTAATTAGGTAACAAAAGTAGCAAATATATAGATCACGAACAAGTACCAGAACGAAATATTTACTACAAGTATCAACTGTACTTTATGTTGCCCATATATTTCCTATAGAATACCGTAACATCAAGTAATCAGTAGATCAAAGATGTTAATATCTACTTGATCTTCATTAGGAAGACAAATGACAGTAACGGTATGGCATTAACATTTCACTGGAAGCCTAATTAACTAATGAAAAGGCTACTACTTGATATGAAAAGGCTATTACTTGATATGATGTCACTGCAAGTACAAACCATGCATCAAATCATCTTTGTAGACATACACCATTAGTTTTCTATCAGTTAATCTCAGTCAACTGTTAAGAGCTCACTTGGACGGCTCTGATTTGCCAGAAACACCCATCATCTTCTTAAACTCCTCAAAGCTGACACAACCATCACCATCCACATCCACCGACCTAATCATCTTGGCACAATCACCCACTGAGCACCTTTCGCCGAGGCTTCGGAGCACTTTGTGGAGTTCTTTAGCAGAGATGACCCCGTTTTTGTCAAGGTCATACATGGCAAAGGCCTCTCTCAGCTCGGCCTCATCAGCTGCTCGGTCATGGCTGCTGAAATGGAACGCCACGAACTCGTCGTAATCGACAAACCCATCATGGTCAGTGTCCATCTCATTCATCATGTTTTGTACCTGCCATGAATGACTATGTCAGCTCATTTGGCAATAGCAATATATAAGTGTAATTAAGTTTTATAGTTGTATATATTCTTGCAAAAGGTATATATATTAAGTACTAGTTGGGGCTGTTGAGAGCAACTTGTTTCAATTATGATCACAATTTGGAGTGCACACCAAATCCACTCAAGAAGGTGAACTCTATTTATTTCACATGTAGCTAACTCTAATCCACAAATAGCTGAGAATCTACTAGAGACTTTGTCAACTTTTTTTAAGTATATTATAGATTGGTGGCTATGATAATTTGTGTTCACATGTTGCATTGTCATAGCTTAGTGTCCACAACACATGTGTCCACATTGATACCAAATATGATATAAGTAGGTGTTATAAATTTTGAGATATGTGCTACAATATTTATATATTTATGGACATGTGGACACTTAAAATGAGGACAATTGGAAATTTCCTTTCTTTTATACTAGCTAGATTTTTGCATAAAATAACTCATTTTTTGTAAATTCAAGCAAGACAAATTTGCTGATAAACAACCCTTTTATTGAGACTACACGATTACACAAAGCCTTGTGCTATTAATTAAATAATTATATAATCCCATCTATTTGGCAAAAATTTACAGATGTATAGTGTAAGTTGAGATTATGTTGAAGACAAATTAAAGAAAAAAAAAAAAGCTATAGTGATAGAATATTATTTAGTATTATGGGAAACAATAATTCCGTGTGAACACACGAACAAATTGCTGAATTAGATCATGTTCTCCCATTTTAGCTAGAGTCCATGAATTTTGAATAGTGTTTGCAAAATGTTTCAAACTTTCAATTGTTAGCTATATATAAGCCTACAATCAATTTCCATCCACTAATCAATTTGTAACACAAGTTACAAACACTGGAATTAATCCCCAAATAAGCACATCACAGATCCCAAAAGAGATTTTCCCTTTTCTTTTATCAACACGATCGATGATCGATCTAGTGATAAACTTATCATGATCACAGTACCTCATCAGGATGTGCATCCGAGCCGAGGGCGAGCAGTATGTCGGTGAGCTCGGAGGCGGAGATCTTGCCGTCGCCATTGGCGTCGAAGCGGGAGAAGACCTTGCGGACCTCGGCCTGGTCCACGGAGTCCAGCCCGAAGGACGACGCCGAGAAGGAGGAGGACGCAGAGGAGAAGGACGAGGAGTTGGACGACGACTTGGAGTTGGAGCTCCTGCTGATGCGGGACCTAGTGGAGCCGGAGCCTCCTCTCTGCTTCGACATTGCTGGCTGGTTGCTTGCTTGAAGCAGAATTGGGGACAACTGGAAGCACTGGAGGTGTATATATGTATGTAGGTTTATGGTCTCATATATTTATGAAAGAAGGTAGAGTGAGCATTCATATCCCCTGCTGTACTGCATTATGCAGTTCACAAGTCCAGCCGTTGGATTGTCTTTAAGATTCGTGCTAACGTGGATCTCGAGATGATCCGACGGCTGACGCTGTCAACTGCACAATGCAGTAAGTCAGGGGATGAGCACTCGATAGAGTGAATCGTCGTTTATGGAAAGACTCTGTAGCAATTCACAGTTTCAAATCCTCTACTGCGCAGTAAATTACTGCACAGTACTGTGGCGGTAAGATTCACTTTAAGATTCGTGAAAATCAATCTGAGAAAACGCCCCTGTAATCCGCATCGTCGATTCGCTGCGGAGGATAATACTTCGCCGCAGAGGATAAGCACTCGGTTTGTAGTATCTGTTATGGAAAGAGAATTCGTTTGCTTGCTTGAAAAATTGGTTGGAGTAGCGTCTCCAGTTTAAACAAATGGACGGAGTTGTCCATTTCTTAGCAATTTCTTGAGCCGCTGTTCTTTTTTTTTTTTTTTTTTTTTTTTTTTTTTTTTTTATGCACAGAATTAATGTTTGAATTTGATTTGTGTAATTTTTTAAGAAATAGGCTAGGATTTTACGCATATGTTAATAAAAATTCTGCTATAATATTCTTTTTTTGTGTACTAACATTTGTTTGTTGATTAAGCCGTTGGACAAAGCAACGAAGAAAATATATTTTATATCAATCTTAGAGCAAATCAAATAAATAAAAGTGTATAAAGAATTTGCTATATTGTGTAATATATCATTAAGCATAAATTTCAGAAGCCAATCATATAACTTAAATTGCTCCTGAAAAAAAATTGCAGCGTGGAAGTAGATTTGGAAATGGACGAATCAAGTAACATGGCAAACGAAGAAAGGAATCGAGATTAATAACGAAAGAAATAAATCTGATTTACGCGGTTTGAAGACGCGTGACAGCGCGAGATCCGATGTGCTCCCAAGAACAGCATCGGGTGGGTTTTCACCGCAAGAGAACCCGCCACCTGTCCGAAAGGAGATCGTCATTCACGAAAAGAGCTCTCGTGCATGTGCGGCGCACGTGATCGGGATTCTTGCTCGCTCCGGCACGGTAACTGGTCATGGACGAAGCGTACAAATACCGCCACATAAGAAAGGGGTACGGCTGGTCGACATCAAAAGGGAAATAAAATCAAATAATGGAGAAGAAAAAGAAGGAAAGATGGAATATTTCGGTGCCGTTTTGGGAATGGGGGATATTTTCTTTTTAGGAAATATTAAAATTTGGGTCTATGTTAAGAGATGGATACAATTAAAAGATCTTAAAAGTCAAAAAAATTTATAGACGTATTATTTAACTTATATCAATTGATAGTGTTTCAATTTCAATTAATTTGAATAGCTTTTGATCAAAATTTTCTGCATTTTTTAACGGTTTTAGGTTAAAAGGTCTTTGAAAAATATCTGTAATCTACAAGGTTGCAATGTTGTAGATTGTGTTGAGTTGCTTGAATTAATCATTTGAACTATGGTTTTTCAGATATCGGGCCGAAACACACTACCTCCATGTGCTTTGCAAAGCGCAATAGCCTCACACAAAGTCTCCGTAGCAAACCGTAAATAGAAAGTTCCAACAGTGGAGAATTATATAGCCCTACAATATGATAAATATTCATAACAAACCTAAATAAAAATCACTCCAAAAGGTTTACAATTAAGAACCACAACAAGTTTTGCAAACTCCACAACTTTCAACAAATTAGTCTGTAATAGCGATTAAAAGCCTCCATAATTTTATTAAATCAATAGTTATCCAATAAGATTCCACATTGCAACCAAGCTCACTCATGTTACATTGTCTAACAATCTCTGTATAATTAAATTTTAGTTCAGCTAACTAAAAGTGCATAGCAAAGTAATAATTTAAGAATTTGGTTCAACCACATTGATATCATAATATACATATCAGATTATGGTTCTTGGGCCTAACCACAAAACAGATATAATTTAAGCTAAAAAAAAATCAATCTTTAATTTTTAAAGTCACAATAACATTAAGAAATGTCAGTTCCTATAAGTGACTAATCATCTCTTTCAAAGAACAGTTAGTTCCTATAATTTCAACAAAATCCATTATAATTAGAATAAACGAAATTATCACATTCTCAACATTCACAATGGCAAAAGTGTCAAGAATATTTACATAGCAGATGCACAAAAACATAATGCTTAAGATAACATTAAGAAATGACCCGATAAATGTCATCACATATCCTTACTCCTAATAAAAGGAGATTGGATTTTTTGACATGAAAGTTCTATCTTCCCCAATTAAGAATCTCAGTCGTTGATTGTTTCCTCGGATTGATGACCACCGTTGAAGTACATTAATATCCTGGCCCATTAAAATTTAAGACCCATATTAGTTTCTTCTTAAGGGATAAGTTTTCGACCCTTTATTATAAAATATAATAATTTTAGTCAAAAACAAGGATTTTTACTAGTCCAAACAAAGATATACAAGTTGCCGCTACAATTATATTTACTAAAATTAAAGTTTTTCAACAATCTTTGTAGATATCCAATTAATGCAAGAGATTATATATTCAATTGCAGTGATATTAGGAAAAATAAAAAATGCATACTTCACATATGAGTTTATTAGTTGTGGTTTTTACAATTTTTGCATTGTCTTTCACATATGGAAAATTTAGTGTCACTTGAGAATGAACATCATTTTCATATGATTGATAACCGAGTATTGTTGTTAGCGCATTGTTTAGAATGCATAAATTTTTCGATTTGAATAGTGTCTACATAAATTTTCATGTTAATCCAAGTTGACATAAACATAAAGTAATCACTAAATTTTACGTTGTTAGGAATTGAAATATAAAGAAATTAAATTAGTTATCTTGGAAAATTGTTGCTTCTTTATCATTGAAGAGTAGATGGTTGGAAAAACAAAATAACCAGGAAAACACAAAATACAACTTTAAACAAATTGGTAAAATTTCTCATTTGAAAAGATAAAGTTTATATACATCTCATAAGTTAAACATGTCTCATTTAACAGTAAAAATTCTCTATTATTTATATATCCCAAATCAGTGATAAAGTCAATAAACTGATATCACTAATCCAATAACCGACAAGTATGGAAGCATTTTTAGATTCTTGAACCATGTGGTCAGCCAAACTACACTTGCAGCAAGTAACATTTATAACTTAAGATTATAAATTCAATTAAGTTTAACTTAAGATCGAGATGATATAACTTAAAATTGAGATGGTACAACTTAAAGCTGAACTTATAAACTTATATATACTAATATGCTAAACTTTTTTTACATTTTTTGTTTTTGTTAATACTCTGATAAATTGAATTTAACTTGAGTCTGCATTGTTAAAATTTTTTTTTCTAATTTCTTTTTTAAAAAAATATTGTCTTTTGATACTTTTAGCATAATTTTGTCTACTATTCAAACTTAGTTTTTTTTACTAACAAAAATTAATTTAATCCACACTGATCCAAAAAAAAAAGGACCGGCCTGCCATGAAGCATAAGTAGAAAGAGTTTTAAATAAAGAGTGGGATTACTTAATAAAAAATAAAATTGAAATTTTAATATAAAATATTGTGGATCGAATATTTTTTTTAAAAATTAAGTAAATTAAGTATGTTTGATAGTTTATTATAAACCGTTAAAATTAGATTTTAAAACTAGAGTTATCAAAAGATACTTAAGGCTTTAGATGAGTTATGAAAAGTTATTTCAATTTATTAACAATTTAAAACACTCTCAATTTATAACTTCATGAATACATATATAAACTTTTTTTAAATAAACTTATTTGAATTTCAATTATTAAGATTGTTAAATTATAATTTCAAACAATCCCCCTATATAAATTAAATCTGCAACGAATACAAGACATTTCTTATTGTATTACTTGATAAACTTTAGAAACTATAGCTAAATTTTATCAAAGATCTGATATATCGGGGCAAGATTCTACTAATACATGTACCATTTAACAATTGTTTGAGGATAGTATATATAATTTGTACTTTTCATTTAAGTTTTTTAAAATCAAAATCCGAATAAGTAAGAGTAAACACAATATTAGATTCAATAATGCAACAACAACAAAGATTTTAAATAGTAAAATTTGAGTAGGGTTCCAATTACGATGCCTCAAATTTTGGTATCTCAATTGTGCTTCAAAATTTAAACAGTTAACTAAGAAATAAGAAAATAAGACGAGTGATATAGATTTATTATGTTGCAGTTTATAACTAACAATTAAATTTTGTTGTCCTTGGCTATTGTATTTCACCTGAATTTACTTTAACATAAAGTTGTAAGGATATATGGTATCTTTCATGTATAATTTCAAAAAATAAGTTTATTCTTCTTAAGTTGAAAGCAACAATAAAATAGAAAGATGAAAAAATGAACAATAATGCATGAAGAACACTAACTTTTCTTTTCTACATGGTTATGGAGCTTTTATCCTTTAAGAAAAATTGAAGCATACATTTCTTATTTCGTTCTTTTATATCTGTTTCATGTTTGCAAATACTACAAAAGCACATGGTTGTTGAGTTAGTTTATCAGATGGTAGCCGAGTTCATGGGCACATTATCATGGTCTCTAGAAGGCGCAGCAAATCCAATATTAGTAGATTCAAAGTGTCCCAAATGTTGAGATCCTAATTGGTGAAGCTACTTCATCAGGGATACACCAGGGATACCAGCAGTAGTCGTGACCTTTTCCACTGGGCACATTTGAGACGCGCACCTAAATCCTGCGGTCACCATTAACTTCATACTCTCTCTTCATGATCTTTCCTTAATTGCAAATTCTCTCTTCATGATCTTTCCTTAATTGCACATTCTCTCTTCATGATCTTTCCTTAATTGCACATTCTCTCTTCATGATCTTTCCTTTTACTTGTGCGAACGTGTGCCTTTCTTTGTGTTCCAAATTTGGAGTTATGTGGTCACTTTATAGTGACATTTGATCCTGAAGCAGTTAGTACCAACAAACTCCTAGTGAATTTATCTACAACTTCTGAATTTGTAAGTGACTACATTTACTGTTCTTTCCTTTTCTTTTGGTCCGCTAAACAGGAAATTGAGGGAGAGAGCAATTGGCTCAACAGTTAACAGTATTGGTAAATTTTTTGATAGCAGAGTTAGTGGCAGCTCAGTGCAAATAATACTAAATAACTCAAGATGCTGCAGTGAACTAACCTAATCTCGTTTTAATTTTTTTTTAACCTTTCGAGAGACAACCTCAAACTGGGATCATGACAACTACCTTTGAGTCCTTGACCAACTATATTCTATACCATGAAAATAGCACAAGTAGAAAGCTTGTCATTGGCACATTGCCACCCAACAACAAAACTAACATATAAACTTGGTACAAAGTTACAAACACTGCAGCCACTCTCTTAACAAGTTAACACCTTCCTATATGTATTCTTAGCCCCAAGCAATTTAACAAAACACAATACAGGACGATCCATAATGTCAAGCCAAATACTATTAGATAGCAGTAAGATCAAACCCGGGCACCACCAACCTGACCCTTGTTATCATTGTACTCCCGGCTCCTAACGTCAGGCCCATAATCGGTCATTCCGACTCCCATCTCGTTCTGGTGCTTGACCCAGCCGCCGGTATCGGCCCTGGTGTAGCTCCAGTAGTATGCCAAATCGAACACCAGAGAGAGGAAAGTCATGGCCGCTGCGGCAGCGAAGACGCCCTTTCGAAGGGATGCACACGTTACCAGGTCATGCTTTGTGTAGTACCCAAAGTACTTTGTGTGGTATGCATTTCTAACCGACCCAGCCACGAGACAGCATTCAGCTATCAGAAAGGTGACCCTGAAAAATTTTTAAAAAAAGGTGAAAAAAGATGCATAAAGCTGCTATTTGAGATGGTATTAAAAGCTTCTGATGAACATTTCATGTCATTAAAATGTAATATAACGGTCGGTCTGAAATGCTAATAATCTGGTTCAGTACATGTTAATAATTTGTCATAATCTATGTTTCTATAATTTTATCCAAACATCTTCGGATTGAGACAAAATCCCAAATCTACACAGTTCTCCATCGCAGTTATCAGCATGAACATCAATAGATTGTTTCCATTATCTTCTCAATTCTTACAAATAACAAAACCCTCATAGATTGTTCAGATGGCCATACCAGGCGAGCACAAAGGAGGCGATGGCGCAAGTCCGGGAGCCGCCGGCCGAGAGAACACGACCAAAGCACAGGCACCGAGTGACGCCACCGATGAGCGCCTGGCTGATGAGAAGAGTGAAGAAAGCCGACACGCCGTAAGCGGTCGACGCATCGGAGTCGTACTGGCAGTACGTCCTGTCGTCATACTCGTCCGGCACCACTTTCCCCTTTAAATAAACAGATTGTAGATTAATGCCGTAATCAACCATGTAGACATATACAATTCCTCCTAATTTACTAATTCAGTTCATCTACCAGATCCAAGGCTTAAGATTCAACTTTTATTATAAAATTCGAAGAAATTAAAAGTAAGAAAAGAAAGAGTTAAGAAGAAGGTAGGGTTTACAGTGCTTCTGCGGCTCTCAGCGCCGATGGCGAGCAAGAAAGCGAAGACATGGAGGAAAGTGACGGCCGCCACGACCGCAATCGACTTCCAAACCCCCATCCCTCTTCTCCCGTAGAGAAACTTAAAGCGCTTCCGGATCTATCGGCGGCCGCGCAGTCACTCACTCACTGACTGACTGACTGTGGCCGCTAATTAAAGCAGCGTTCGTTTTAATTTTGGTTACTATGTTGTTATTAGTAGGATTAGTATGTATGCGTTGTTGCTTAATTTGGGAGAAGGGGAAAGTGAAGAGAAGAGAGGCGAGTGCGGCTGCTTTTGGGCGCTTCGGCGGGCAGCGTGCGGCGGTGGCGAGCGCAGTCTCAGACTCTCAGTGGCATGGGATGTTGTGTCAGTCACTCAGCGAGCGAATGACTACTTAGTGCGGTATGTGAATTTCATATCCTCTGCAGTACAGCAATGTGCAGTTACAACCTGAGCCATTGGATTGTCTTGGTCTCCGAACCTGCACGAATCTCGAGACAATCTAACGGCTCACGTGATATAGTATGTGTGTGTGGGAATAACGCAGCCCAGCTGTCGTTTTCGTCATCTCTCTTTCGTGTCTTTCGTAGTAATTCGTTAGTTTCTTTGTTTATCTTTTTGCATTTGCTATTCTATTGTTTGTTTTGGTCGAGGTCTGTTGGACTTGGTTAGTTTTTGGGCCTTGATTGAGCCGACCTGGGTCAATTTCTCGTTGTACTGACATATAGCCCTAGCCTAGATATTTCTTTCTTCTTCCTTCTATTTGACCTTGCATAGATTGGAATTGGAATATATAGAAGTCTTTGGTAACTAGGATACTAGATCTTTTATAATTTTTTGCTATTTACATATAAATAAAATATAAAAAGTTCCTAAAATCTATTGCCCGACCTTCCTTTTTTTTTTTTTTTTCATTTTTTGTGTAAAATATAATTCTTTAATTTCTTTTTAGTATCGTAAATCGGTATCTTATGCAAATCTGACTTGAATTTTTTTTTTTTTTAAGACATCAACTTGCCAAATGTAAACGTTGCAAGCCATCACTAATTCACTATGACCCAATATATAGTTGTTTAATTGTTCCTTTATTATTTTTTTTGATAAAAATGACTCGTTAATTGATTGTTACCTTCAAGCTGATGATGCCACTTATATATAATCCTCATCAATCCAATTAATTCCACATCATACATCCTTCCAAACAATGCTGCATTGACATCTTGACACCTCCTACTTTGCATATGCAGCAGCTGACTATGCTGTGCTCTTCCACCACCATCTGTCTCGCATGCATTCGCCGAGTTCCATTTCATAATATACATACATAAGCAGTGAATTATATATAGGTACGTAAAAGGAAAAGGGAAAGATGCTATATATAGCTAGGAGAAAGTTAATAGAGAGGATCACTTTTGATGCCACTGAGAAAAAAAAAATGTTCGATTCCTTCCAAAATATAGCCATGATTGTTAAATAAAAATCAAGTTAGCTAGCTAGTGATGGGCATTTTCTATCTCTCTGAAGTCTGCACCATGCGATTCAATCGATCGATGTTTATGTACCATGCATGCCCTTCGTTCTAAGGTAATTAATTAAGTTTCAATTTTGTAATTGTTCATTGAAACTATATTGCTCGTATTTATGTATTTATGGGCTCTTTATTTTTATTATCAATCATATTAACGAGGTCCAGATGGACAACATAAATATGTAAAACAGTATTAATTCTGCTTTCAAATATGATAATGGTACTCCAAGTCTCCAATTATGATATACTAAGTTAAGATGTTCCTTAATTACATGGTCTGATCGAAAGGGATTTTAATTAAGTACTGTACAACAATGCCTGTGCAATTCCTGCCATTTTATAATCAGATCAACTGATCAAGCAGCCCATGCACACTGTTAGAAGAACTCAGGAGTACTATACTACTGGTTGATGGCTGTAGACTTTGTAGTGTCCACAGTACACATGCAGCAACTGTAACAATACTGCTGAGCGAAATTTCTGCTACTATTGATGTTATAGCTAGCCATTATTGATCTTTTTTAATTAGGAGAATTGGCCGTTATTGATGAATTTTAATCAGAAATTAATTGATCTGGTCCAACAACTTCTAATTCGATGGCAATTGATTTTCTTTGTTTTTTTTATGACTTAATAATTAATTAATTACAGAATTTGTCTCATCTATTTTTCTTCTTACATATTAAAATAGAGTAGAGTGGTTAGATTTCAATTTACTCAACGGACTTGCATGATATATAAAATAGAACTTTATTAAGTAATTTGATTAAATATATATCACAGTATAAATTAATTATGAATAATATACTTTGTACGTTACAGTAGCGAATTAATTAATATATAGAATAGAAAAATGCTAATAATAACTGAGAATTTATACTAATTAATTAGATTACGATTGTAATTATATAACACTAAACAATCATAATTGATTTGGATTATGCAAAGAATCAAATGCAAATTTAAATAAAAAATAATGCGAATTCTTCTTCAATTCAAGATCTAATTTGCATAGAGGAACTTATTAATAAAACGAAGTTCTCATCAATTAATTATCACATAATACATGTTGCAAAATTTTCTAATGATACCTATTAATAATACCAGAATACAATAAGCCAACCATAAGATATGCAAATTCTTCGTCAGTCTTTGCTTTGCATATTCGTATCACCAATCGAGAATTACAACATTTTATTTCCATTGATGGTCTCCCTCAGCTCCTATATATGAGAAGACATTTCAGATCCTCTACAGTAATGCAATGTGCAACGAAACGTATGGACCATTAAATCGCCTCAAGATCTGGGGCTGCAAAATCTTAAGACAATCCAGCGGCCCACATGCTTCACTGCATATTACCTTAAGCCTTAAGGCAGAAGATAAGCACCCGTAAGAAGAGCTTTACGATGTCCTGCTCATGGGATTTCAGATCCCTAACATAAGGCCGGGCGCCATGCATCACATGGACCGTTGGATCTTCTCAAAATTCGTGCAGACCCAAATCTCAAGGCAATCCAACAGCCCATGTGCTGCATGCATGGCACCGTGCCATATGTTAGAGGATAAGCACTCGTTGATCATGGGAACCAACTTGTGGGAACTGTGTTTGCATGAGAGCTGTTGATCAGTTGTTGTTGCTGGAAGTATGGATTTGGTGGTTGATATGCCGGCATTGGCCCATAATTTGGTGAATTCCAGAAAGGTAGACTACTGCAGTAGGGGGTGCCAAAATTAAATTGGGGCTGGATTGTTGGCATGTTGGCATTTGGGCCTGTCCCAAAGCCCATATTTGATGGGATTTGAGGCACAAATGGGGACAGTTGAGTTGCGCCACCGGCGTATTGGAATGGTGGTGGAAAATATTGGTATGATTTAATTCCTTGCATGAACTACATTTTGAAAATGAAAATTAAGTGATGCGAAGGCCCTAATTAATTAAGTAACCAAAGTATATATAAGACAGGCTACATAACTATAATTAACCCAAGGCACTACCGCACTATATAATAATATTTGTGACTATTGTTTCTAACTTTTTATATTATTTATGGCCTTTTCCATTTTGAAACATGGTATACGCCTCGATCAAAATAAAAATGACAGTAACAAAAGAAAAATATATTCATTTAATAAAAAAATACTTATATAATTTTGTATTACTTTATGCAAATTTCAAATTTGAATAGAATATATAACACATCCCATATAATGACTCACAAATAGCACGTATATACTCCTACCGTATAATTAATGTATTTTATATTAGTCAATTGAAATTGTACATGGTCCATGAGATGCCATTCATGTACATTTTCTACGTAATAATTTATTATAATAATCATAATTTAATTCGACATGTTAAAAAAAAATAAAAAATATCATTAATTTTTAAACGTGACAATCTACTAATTCTTTTAAGAAAAATATTTTTTTAATCACTTTTTGATTAACTGGTGAGAATATAAAATGTTAAAATACAAAAAATATATTAATGAAATTTCTAATAATTTATGCACCAAAACTATAATGAATTGCAAATATCTGAACTATAACTAAAAGTCATGTAGATTGTAGTGCTTAAACTATCAATATTTCTTCACAAGTATATAAAACAAAATTTTTAATAAGCTATAATCACTTAGCCATACTTCAATTTTTTTTTAATAATTCTAATGCACTCCATTAAAATCAACGAAAAACCAGATCAGAAAAAGTTCAAAAAAAAAAAAAAAAATGTTGAAAAGATAACGGATTTGTTGGATGGAAACAAGTTTTGTTGGATGGAAAACAAGAATTGTTAGATGAAAAACAAGATTGGGTAGTGGTTTGTCACAAAATAAGAGTTGGGGGGGGGGGGGGGGGGGTGGTTGTCTAGAAAAATAGATTGGGGGGATGTTTGTCACTTGACAAAAGATGATTGGAGGGGTCCAAAGGCATTACCCCTTTTCTTAATGAGGAGGGATTCATTGACAATGCTTAACTTGACAATCTTGACAATGGGTCATTTAAAAAATTTATAAAAATTCATAAAAAATCCTAAAAATGAAAAATAGTTCATGGATGCATTACTGATCAATATTTAGATTGATAGTGTTTCAAATTTCAATCCATTTGAACATCATTTGATGCTTTATCAAAATTCTGTATATTTTTTAACGATTGTAATTTAAAGATCTTTAAAGAGCTATCATATATCACTTAAATTGAATATAATCGAAACATAAGCAATCTATAAGTTAAGCAATACTTCCGTAAACTTTTTTCTATTTTTAAGATTTTTTATTAATTTTTATAAATTTTTTAAAATTACCATTATCAAGATTGTTAATATAAGCATTGTCAATGGATCCCTCCTCTTTCTTAATTGATCTAAAGATTAAAGTGACTCTACCGATTTTAAACATCGTATAAGATAGAACAAAAACAACAAAGCAAGTAAAACGACACTTATTAATGTAAGTCAGAATTTCAATATATTTTTCAAACCAGTAAAATAAATGAAAATTGCAACTTACATGGTCATATATAGAGTCCGGCTACGGTGCTTCCGTAAGCATTTCGGACCAAAAAGCTTACGGTTCAAATTTGAAAATCTGTCGTCCAAAATTTGATCTAAATAGCTCATAATAATCTTGACATAGTTAACTTGTATTGGACCAATTTTTACCATTTTTGGAATTTTATTATTATTTTTAATGATTTTTTGAAAGATGGCTCTTAATATAATTAAAAATAAATCAATTTTGTATGCCAATCTTTAAAAAACCATTAAAAATAGCTAAATTTTTCTAAAAATGGAAAAATTTGGGATTCTACAAGTTAATTTTGTCTAGATTATTATGAGCTATTTGGATTAAAATTTTGGACGACGTATTTTTAAATTTGAATCGTAAGCGTTTCGGTTCGAAATGCTTATGGAAGCACCATAGCCGGACTCGTCATATATACCATTTGTTTCTGAAAATACTCAGAATCCAACTGCGTATGTACCACATTTCAAAATTTAAGTATCCCAAGTAGGTACCATATTTACTCGAAATTAATATCTCAATTAATATGCTCCATAAACTACTTAAGTGATTTTCTTATTATTTCCTTATATATATAAAAAAAAATTATCTCTATAGCCTATTCATATAATTCTTCGAGTCAAAATAATTCTTCTATAAATTTATATATCAAGCAACTTTTTGGTCTATGATAACATGCATGTTTGGTCCTCAAACAGTACCATGCACGATACCTAATTATGACTCATTTTTTAGATAAAAATGGGTGCCAATTAGTCATAATTCTTTTTTGAGTTTTGAATAATACTGAAGGTTTCCTACATAGAGAGCATTGTATTTATCACTAGATCAAAAGCTGATTCTCTCGCTATGATCATTTTCTTCATTAATTAAAAACAAAACAAAAATAATATATACCTGAAGTTGCCATTGAAGAGTCTTAATACGAGATATCACTTTTTCTAGAAGAGATGCTCTGTCCAACTTTAGAGATGAAACAAGTACATATAAACTTAATTAACTGAAACATTTGCAAAAGAGGGTTTGTTAATTATCAACAAATATGGGGGGTAGATGCGCACCTTTTCAGAATTTGGAATAAACCCTTTCAATACCTTCATTTTAGCTTTAATTTTATCTCTGCGCCTCTACAATAAAATATAGATATGACGTTAACTTATATGTATATATACATTGTGATTTTCATGAATTTTTTAATCTTATAACGTCAACTTTTATGTTGACATTTACTTTGTTTTTTTATTGCACGCATATCTAGGACTTTAATGAAAATATCAACGAATAATCATTATGATTACATAACCAAGCTTGTATATATTTATTTTTAATTTTTTTCCATGCATGTCTCATTGCACAAAAAAATAAAGAAAAAAAATTGTAAAAGTTCTTCGTCTTGTTTTTTTTTTTTTTTTTTTTTAAAAAAAAGGAGGAAATGGTTCTTAGAAGTGTGTAGGCAATAAGAAAATTAAGTCAGTCCATACGCACCAATAAAAAAAAAAAACAAATTGCAAGAGAAACAGTAGATATTGTAAGAAAATTTTCAAGAAAATTAAGCACAAAGAAATTTGAAGTGCGTACGATGTATATATATATACGTAGCTAGAGGAATTAATTGTTTTCCTCAACAAAAAAAAAAAAAAAATTAGTTGTCTGACAGATTTGCTGACCGCAAGCAAACAAGAAAATGTTGGTACCTTTTCATTCAAACTGTGAGTCTGGGCCGCTTGATTTCTTCGCTTCTTTGGAGGCTCAATCACCTGCAGACCAGAAAGCATGCAATATATATTCATACAAACTCACTAATATCATAATTAATATGCATGCTTATACATATATCTAAATGATCATTATTTGCTTCTCAGGAACAATATATCGAATAAAAGTAATTGGGTCATTCTGCTATCGATCGGATGAGATTAATATGGGCGGTTCATTTTTCATAATCGGATGGATGGTCGTGATATGTCATTTTAGATATAATTAAAGTGACATGTTTGGTAAGAACCGTTAGATTCAAAATGAAAAGTTGCTTAGCCGATTCATAGCAGAACCACTCAAATTACTTGTATCGTTATATATCATCGAGAAGATCTGTATGAGCATATAGGTTTATATAGCTAGCCAACAAAATTAATTAGCATCAAATTTTAATTACCGATCTATATATACTCTATTTAATTGACCAAGATCATATTTTTTCATAAGTTTATGTATTAAAAGTTTAAAACACAGTGGTGTACGTAGGAAATTGTATGAAAGGATTGAAATCATTCAAGTCTTGTTAGATCTTGATTGATCTACTACCTAAATTGCAAATTCCACATTATCTTATTATTTTTTTTATTAAAAAAACCTAGCTAGCTACTTTAATACTTTTGATTTTTGAAGAAACTTTTATTTTTGAAGCCTGATCTATTCATAATAGGTCATGATCTAACTTAATTTGGTCAAAAGCAGCTGAAACACTGTTACGTTTTTCTAGTATACTCAAATCAAGAGAATTTGTAGCTAAAACCTAACAGAATCACAAAAAGGAAATTAAATTCGCAAAATGAAACAAAAAAAAAATGAGAAAAATCTACGTGAACAAACACAAAAAGAATTAGGAGAGCAATAAAAACTTGCTTCTTCTGTATCAGGATCATCCGGCGCTTCGCCCAAGCTATCCGAGCTCGCCGAGCTGATCATCTGCTTCTTACGATCTCGACGACATGCAACCAGATCATGATCATGATCCGGTAGTTGCGGTGGATCCAGATCAAGAGCCGATAAATTGATGTCACTAAAACCAAGTGCCAGCGGTAGATTATCCAGATCATCAGAAAAGCCCTCCACCACATGAGAACCATAGTTTTCCATGTGTAGGTATATATGTATAATGTGTTTGTTTGCTCTCTTGCGGTGGTTAAAGCCTTATAAAGGACGTGTGGATGTATATTTTACCAGTAAAGGGAAGGGAAGAAGAGGTAGATGTATGTATATATATATAAACTGGAGCTAGCTTGTTTCTCTCATAACTTGGAGCTATCTGTATATGTATGTCTTGAAGGCATGCATACGTATAATATACATATTACCGGGTACGTGTCATTGGGACGTCTGTTACTACGTACGTACATACAACCCTTACATTGTTTCAGTGCCAATTTTTATCTTGGTGGTGTTTTTTTTTTTTTTTTTTTTTTTTAAATCAGTAAGAGGTCCCGTTCTCAATATTTTCATTCATTTGGTCGGAAATATAACTAAATCATAGAACTTTTATTGATTAAATTTTTTTTATAGGGAATTATTTGAATAACTCTAAATGCTTAAATAAAATTAGAAAAAACTAAAATATTAAATTGTTGATGTGTATTTTCAAATTTTGTAAAAAAGGTAAATTATGGATTTTTTTTTTTTGGCTATATGTTTCATCCCTTTTCTCCATTGATCTGGTCCACTTAGCACAATTATTTTGTTTAGTAATATGTTGTCTAATCTAAATAAAGTAATACAACGCCTACAAAGTATATATTTTCCCGCCGCGAAGCGCGGGGGGCTTGCCCAGTGTTATTAATTTTTTAGTTCAAAAAAAATATGTTATTAATTTTTCAAACTTATTATAAATTAAACCAACATTAATTAAAAAAATGATAATGATATAGTCAATACAAAATTCTATATCTAGAAAGAGAGTACCTTCAAGTTTTGTAGGTATGCCACATCATCTATATTCTTAATTTATCTCTTCATTTCTCTTAATCAAATTTATATCATAATCTAATCAAAATTTTAAGTACACTATACCTTTGTGTACTTCATACCAAACATCTATATTCTTTATTTATGTCTTCTCTTAATTAAATTTATGTCAAAATCTAATCAAAATTTGAAGTACACTATACCTTTGTGTACTTCACACCAAAGTCTATCAATTCCATGCTCAAAATATCAATCCAGATAACTAAATTAAATATTTATATAAAAATCTTATTATACATTATAGCTTGTTATGCATGATGTGCAACGTATTATGCAAGCTACATAAATTGGCATATGAAGCAGCTAGGATATGCAATTTAAAGTGGGTTGCCCTGATCAACATATTTAGTACCAATGATGAGAGCAGCAATGCCAACAATGGTATCACTGTATTAGGACCATTTAAAAATATTATGATGAAAAATATCTAAATTCTTTTAGATATTTCACTCTTTTAGATGCGCTGAATATTTGTACTTTACTGGTATAATATATACACAAGGGGTAGCTAAGAGTCGTTAGATGTGTTGACCCGAGTGCTTATTCTCTGTTGCACAGTATTGTACTGCGCAACGAATCAATGATGTGGATTATAGGAGGGCTTTTCTGAGATTGAGTTGCATGAACCTCAAAGCATATCCGACGATTGAAGTACTCTACTGCACAATAGATTGAGTTTTTTTTTTTTTTTCAAAAAATATCTTCTTATCCGCTTTATGTGAATTGCAAAACTATACAATGTATTGAATTGAATGTGAAGAAATTAAACTTGGCTAAAATGGGTTGATTACTTGGAACCAGATTCAATGTGTAATTTTTTGAATCGTTTATTTCTGTGACATTATGTTGTTGGTTTATTAGACGTTGAATCTAAAATCATACACCACAATATGTATTATTTGTGATCCTCAAGCACCCTCCCACCCAACTCCTCCTGAGCCTCCGGTGACCTTGCTCTGACGGTCGTCGTTCTCTCTCCTTAGCTCCAACCCTCCTCCGTTCTCACCTCTTCCTCCGCCCCACTCACCCACCTCATACTTCTGGTGCTTCCAACCTCGACAGGAGAGGATCCTTTGCTTCTCCGGCCAGAAAAGACTGTTTTACTCACAAAGAGAGTGTAGGATGAACTCTACTGCAAGGAGAGGAAGGAGGGGACCCGATTTTCCGAGTTCTCCCTGTAGCCACCTTCTTTTTCTTCGCCGTAGTTTTGCTTCTTCTTCATCTCTTTTGTTGCCTTGCCTCCTCAGCCACTAAACCCTAGATTCCGATAGGTTTGGCGGGAAACAAAAAATTCACTGAAACCTAGAGGTGGCAATCGGGTCGGGTCGGGCGGGTTCGGGTCAGGTTCAGGTTAGTTTGACCAGGCAAAATTCGGGTTATGGGTCCGGTCGGGTCAGTGCGGGTCGGATTTCGGGTGAGCAGTAGCCGCCATTTATCGGGTTATGGTCGGGTCGAGTCAGCACGGGTCGGGTTTCGAGTGAGTAGTAGCCGCCATATATCGGGTCACGGGTCAAGTCGGGTCAGGGCGGGTTGGGTTTTCGGGTCAGCAAGGCCATCTTTTGATCGGGTCATGGGTCGGTTCGGGTCCGGCCGGGTCGGGTCTCGGGACGACAGGTGTCGCCTTTTGTCGGGTCAAGGGTTAGGTCGGGTCGGGTCAAGTCGGGTTTCCATTCGGGTCAGCTTACAGGTCTTATGATCTAGTCTTGACCTCTAGAGTCATCTCTGGTTGTAACTATTGTTGTTTGTCCAAGACTTAGAGTATACAAATTTTATAATTCAAGACCGTTTGGACAAGTTTGCAATTCAAGGCACACAAACAAGATAACTAAACTACTCTAATCAAAGTAAAAACTAAGCAAATAAAATAAAGAGGAGAGAGAGAATAAGAAACTTTTCATATTAGATAATTTAAATTCAATTTGCGACAGATTCGAAACAGTCAAGCTCTACAAATGTAACATCATGTAATTTTGAAACTTTTCATTTTACATAATTTAAATTCATTAGTTAAATTAACTTTTTATACTTTAGTACATTTAGATGTCAAATATCAATTAATTGCTATATTTAGTTTAGATATAATAAAGAATAAATATGTATGATAAAAATGATATATTAAAAAAATAAATAAAAACGGTGCATATGCAAACCTTATATAATTAATTGTGAAATAAAATTTTTGTTCGTCTATTGCTACCGTAATATAAAACCAATATCCATTGTGCCATTTTCCCTTGTGTGTATTAGACGTCAGAAACCAATTAAAATTCAGACGATCAATGTTAAACCGACATGCTTCTCTTGACTGTATCAATTTCCGAAAATTTTGTGCAATGAATATATAGTTCTCTGATGACAATTAATATCCAAACTCCTGACACTGGACAAAATTTCAAAATAAACTGCCAGAGCAGCAACACAATTCTCTGTTTCTAAATAAAGCGGATGAACTTGATATAACAATATTATAACTGAGGAGGGATCCATTGACAATGGATAACTTGACAATCATGACAATCCCACTTTTTAAAAATTTATAAAAAATCATAAAAAATCTTAAAAATAGAAAAAAAGTTTACAGAAATATTGCTTAACTTATAGATTGATTATGTATCCGATTATATTCAATTTAAACAATGTTTAATAGCTCTTTAAAGATCCGTTAAATTATAACCGTTGAAAAGTGCACAAAAATTTGATAAGTCATTAAACGATGTTCAAATTGATTGAAATTTGAAACACTATCAATCTATAAGTCAAATAATATATCTATAAATCATTTTTCATTTTTAAGATTTTTTATAAATTTTTTAAAAGAGGCATTGTCAAAATTGTTAAGTTATCTATTGTCAATGGATCCCTCCTCATTATAATTAGACATCCAAATAAATAAAGTTCAGTATGTAGGATTCATCTAAAATATATATGCACACATTTTTTTTTTAGGATTTAAAAAAAAAAAATTTAGAACCGAAACCTTAGTCCACAAACTATTCAGATAACTGAAACTTATATACGTCACATAAACTCCATGCCCTGTCCGTCATTTCCTGTACGAGTGTATAGTGTATACCCAGCATACCGTCTTTTCAATCGACGCACAAGAACAGAGCCCATTCTGTACTTGATGCAAAGACACACAGCCCATGTTTTGTACTTGATGCAAAGACACACACAGAAAGAAAGAAAGAAAGAAAGAAAGAACGGAGAGAGAGATTGAGAGGGAGAAAGACCAGTTGTGAGCAGTGTTTTGAAAATCGGCCAATTCGATCGATTAATCATCCGAATAATCAGAAATGGCAGCTCAACCGTTTCGAATAGGTAAATCGGAAGTCATTGTTTGGATACAACGAAATCAACTTATAAATAAATCATTGGTCACCAATTGTTTGTATTATCACCGTGTCAGTATTTGTTTTTATATTATACTATTATTTGGTGCCTTTTGATGTGGGCTTTTACATTACATCTGTCAATCAAGCACCGAGGGACCTCCATTTTTTTATATCTTTAATATTTATTTCATATAACAATGCAAAATTAGCTTATTTGGCTCATATAAAATTTTTACCAATATAGAATCTATTTTTTTTATTTAATCAAGGCATTAATTTTTAAGAAATTATTAATATTTACGTATATATGGATACATTCGTAAAAAATGCAAAATTGTCCGTAAAAATCCGATTAATCGGCCGCATAACGATTAATCGCTTGGTGGTACCCTAGCCGTTCAACAAGCGTATACCGTTTTTTAAAACACTGGTTGTGAGAAGTAGACAAGGACTAGAAGAGAAGGGAGAAGTCGGGTGAGTTCAAGTCGTGCAATCAAATAAGGGAATCATGAGAGTCACATTGATAATATGAATTGATATGAGGTGATATATGTCATTTTTAATTATAGCTCAATCAAATTTGAATGCTCTTAAGATTAGATTGGGTCGGACTGTTTGGTTTGTGTTATATGGGGTTGACCTTACTGTTTCAGGTTGGGTCGGGTTTCGGGTCGTCCAATTTTGAGTTGTGGGCTCGGGTAATTCGGGTTTAGGTCGGGTCCGGATCGGGTTTCGAGTCTGTAATCTAGAATAATATCGGGTCTCGGGTTGTCTCGGGTCGTCTCGGGTCAAGTCGGGTCGGGTTTCGGGTTACCTAACTACCGTTCAAGTCGAGTATCAGGTCAAGCCGGGTCGGGTCGGGTCGGGTTCGGGTAAGTTTGACTATCAAAAAAATCGGGTCGGGTTCAGATGGGTTCGGGCGGGTCTGTCGGGTCGGGTCGGGTCGGGTTTTGCCACCTCTAGACTGAAACCCGACATTTCTGTGGTGTCTTTCTTTTCGATGCTTTCTACCTAGTGCTCAAGGGAAGAATGGTCGACGTTATCTGTCGGTTCTGTCGACACCATCCAACCTGCTCTGCAAAAGATAGGTCTGAGTTTTTTGGCAGCCGCTGTCAAGACTTGATGTAGTTGATGTATATTGTTTGGTGGGATTGTTATTGTTGTTTAGAGTTATCGTCGTTGGATGTTGCCATGTTGGTTAGATGTTAGAACTATTGTGATGTGTGTTTGTTGTTGGATGTGATTTTAGATAGATTAACGATGTTTAGATGATGTTAGGGAAGCAGAGGTTGTAATTTATATTTTAATTAATGATATTATACTTGACAGCCGCTGTCAAGTTTTCAACAAAAAAAAAAAAATGTATTATTTGTGTACGCTGGTATAAAGGTCAAAACAGAATCTCACGTATTAATATCGTACTTTTTAATGTACGAACTTCTTGCCCACATTAATATCATGTTTAATATATTCTGCGATTTAACTTATAAAACAAATTTATATATATTTATTAGTTTCAAAATGTTACGAATGTCTTTGATAATAAAATTTTAAATAAACAATTTTTATCAGTCAAAACTTATAATCATCTGTTTTATCTTTTTTATATATTATTTTTCTTTAATATAGGGGGGTCTAGATACAGGGATACCGCTGGGATACCATATAGTTTGGCTTAGTCAAACAAACTAATTATCTAACTAAACGTACTAATTATTCAACTTAATGTGCTAATTATTCAACTTAATTCGAACTTATAGTATCCCAACAGTATCCTTAATGGTATCCCTATATATATCTAGTAGTTTTGCTTGAATATAAGAACGAGGGAAAATGAACAAAAATTAAGATATATAGGTGTGTCCGATATTTGCCAAATAAATATTTGTAATGTCACTACGACTCATGCATCCCTTCTCGATATTGAATATCGCGGAGGACGCGGGTACCCAATTTCGCATGTTTAGAAGATCTTCTGCGCTCGGTACGCATGCACTTGGGGCAAGTCACCATTCACCAATGATTCGATACGTAAGTATATATGCATATGCAAGAAACAAGGAACTTTAATTTGGACCCCTTTTTTTTTATAAATTAATCAATAATATATAACAAGCATAAATTGTAACGCGGAAGAAAATATCGACACATATATATAAGTTAACGGGTAAGACCTACTGTCCACGGACTTTTGTATCCATAGAACCATAGAGTATACACGTTGGCAAGCATTTTCTCCGCCAACAAATTGTATTGGATTTAGGACCTACATGAGTTTATGCACACTGATCTGACAATGGTCTGAAAAGTAACTTTTCCTCAAAAGAAAAAGTAACTTTTTTATTATTTTATCTTTTGAATCAAATCCGACCTATGTTATATCTCTCTCAAAAATTCATAAGAATTTTTTTGAAATATAAAATGCAATAAAAATTATATTAATACGACCATTTGTTACAAAAACATTTGCAGTTGTTACAAAAATATGACTATCCGTTACATAACTTAGAAAA
This sequence comes from Cyperus esculentus, assembly GCA_030179965.1. Taxonomy (NCBI): domain Eukaryota; kingdom Viridiplantae; phylum Streptophyta; class Magnoliopsida; order Poales; family Cyperaceae; genus Cyperus; species Cyperus esculentus. Next base: position 2,654,127 of record JASGLE010000024.1, on the reverse strand, counting down.
TTATTAAAAAAAATGATTAGTGTGCATTTAGCTCGAATAGTCGTATTTTTGTAACAATTACCCAATTTTCAAATAGTCATATTTATGTAACAACTGCAAATATTTTGGTGACAAATTGTCATGTTAATTTAATTTAAAAACGATAGACTAAGAAGTTATATAAACATGACTATTTGTTACATTAACATGCCTATTTTGTCACATAAACATCTATAGTTGTTACATAAACATGACTATCTATTACATTAACATGACCATTTTTGTCAATAGAACATTTACAGTTCAACGTGTCAGCTCGAATAGTCATATTTTTTTAAACAAATAGTCATATTTATGTAACAACTACAAATATTTTTGTAACAAATTGTCGTGTTAATTTAATTTAAAATGCACACTAATCAAGTTTTAGTGAAATAGAGAAAATAACAACAGATTGTAACCAAGTTTGCTTGGTGTGTGACAAAGGACAAAAAAAAAAGTAACTACTATAATTTTGAATGTGACAATTAGTGCTAATTTGAAATAGTTAAAAATAAAAATATTTACGAGACAATTAAAATAAAACAAGGAAATATTGTCAACAAAATAAAAAGATGTACTTAGTCCAAATTCAATTCATCTCTTCTTTTAACTTCACCAAGAAGGCACACTTCCCAATAAGTAAAAGAAATAAAAAAAAAAGAAGAGAACTTCCCTACTAACCTATTCTATATTGTAAGTTGCAGGAATAGAGTCATCATTATTTGTTTCAAAGGGGAGAACGTGATCTGGGGAGACAACGTGATTACCGAACTGAGTTGGAGGGAGGCACGTCAGAAAATTTTCAACTATGGTAGTATGGAATGTTGACTCGGTGGACGCAAGGTGTTTCCGTAAGTGGGTTAACATATCCTGGTATTCCGTCTGCGGTGGGTTCGTGTGCATGCATGCATATCCAGGGGGCGTTTTTTTGTTCTCTTTTTATTCAATCAGATTCTCTAGGGTTTATATAATGTAAGTACTAAATTAAATATATGTACGTATTGAAGCTATAGCTTTATTATGAATGGAGCAATATATATATACGTAGTATCATAATTTGACAACGTACATTATACTGGAAATTAACATGGTTATATATATATAATCGTTTAATCCCAACTAATCAATGTACGTATAATTGATTAAAAGATTAATATATATATATTTTGACTAAAATATTTATGCCTTAATTATGAAATTGGTGTAACCTAAATTAAATCAGAAAGGGATAAAATAAAATTGTATTATTGTATAATATATAGTCTATACAACATTACATGCAATGTATGTAATTCTTTTTTTAATATTTGCACCGGCATGTAGCTAGCTAGCATGTTTTAATAATGAGGGATTCCATGCCTATGGGCTTTCACTCAAAAAAAAAAATAAAAAAAAAATAATGAGGGATTCCTGCCGTAGAAAACCGGAATTAATTGGCTTGATCTTGGCCAGAAGAGGAAGATATGCACGTGGTGCAAGGGAAAGTGTCTCCACCCAACTGTGACACGTTCATAGGAGATTGGCACAGCCAATGGAATGGAGACCAGTTACCTACGGGTTTCCCCTCAAAAAAGAATGGAGACCAGTTGGGGTTCATGCATGGAGGGGCCATAAATGATCAGTTGGATGTTTCCTTCTTCCAACTGACAGGCATGCATGCAATGACCTATTCTATTTTTTTTTTTTTTGAGAAAAAGACCTATTCTATTCGATCACCTCGATCTCCTCGTCCTTTTCCTTCTTTTTAATTTCACGACGTACATTGCCTGTCGACATTTCATTTGTATGGTGAATTTCAAGTTTTCAACGCACATTTTTTTCTCAAAAAAAGAAAAAAAAATAATAAGAAAAGTCCAATTTAATTTGATCCCTAACTACTGCATACATCTGTAGGGTCTAAATGAGCCGAGCCGAGCTAGGTTAAGTTCAAGCTCGGCTTGTTTAATTAACGAACCAAAACTACGAGCTCGAGCTCCGCTCGTTAAGCTCATTTATTTTTTAATAATAAAATTTTAAGTATGATATATCAAAATTTATATAAAAATTAATATAAAATGACTAATAAATATATGTTCATACACATTTTACATAACAATTTCATATATATTTGACCATATGTTGTATAATATATTAATAATTTACGATAAGAGCAGTACAAATTGCAATTAGTAATAGTTTATCGAGCCAAACGAGTTTAACGAGCCAAGTCATGCCAAGTTCAAGCTCGGCTCATTAGCTTAACGAGCGAGCCATAATGAGTCGAGCCCGAGCCACTAACGAGCGAGCCACGAGCCACGAGCCACGAGTTTTTTTACCACTCCTAACTGCATTTGGTTCAAGTGGTTCAAGTTAGTCAATGATTCTATGAACTATTTTTTTTTCTAATAGATCCCTATACTTACTATATTTCATTCAAATTAGTCTGTGAACTATTATATTTGATTCTAATTAGTGCTTGAATTATTTTTTATTTGAAGTTGGTCAATGAACTATATAGTTTGGTTCGTATTACTTTTCACTTTATTTCTATATACACTAACTGATATATAATTTGAGAACTAATTTTGATATTAATTAAGTAGTATAGAGGGAAGTAATTGGGAGTGGCAACAGTGGCGGACCTTGAGCCAAAAATAATGAGGTAATTTTTCATTGATTTAAAGGTGCTTTTTATAAAATTTCAAATACTAAGGGGGGACGACTGCCCGGGTGGCCTCTACATAGGTCCGCTGACCTATGAGTGGCAATATTAGGGGCGGAGCCAGACTTTCAAGCAATGGGGGTCAAAATGTACAAATATATTAAACAAAAATGTAATAAAAGAGTGAGGCTATGGTATTATTAACACTACGGAATAGCTCATATTTTGGCTCTATATTATCAATTTTAAAGTTCAAATGATAGATCCGGACCGTTCAATGTGATCTCCACATATAAATATCATTGTAGACCAAATTTTATATTTTTGATACGTTTTTATTATTTTTAAAATAATTAGAAGATGACTTAATGTAAACATTATAGATCATTTGAAAATGTTTTTTTTATCTATCAAAAAATATAGTTAAATTTTTTTAAAAAAATATAAAATTTGGTCTATCCTATATTAATATATGGAGATCATATTGAACGGTTTGGATTTATCAATTGAACTTAAAAAAAGGATAATACAGAGCCGTAGTATGGACCACTTAGTATTGTAGCCTCACTCATATTCAAATTTTACATAGTCATAACATTATTTTTGTATTTAAGCAATAAATTGACTGGTTGCTTCTTGATTAATTTACGAAAATTCTATCAAAGCAAAATAATTAAAGGAATTGAACTATATATATCTTTACTTAAATTATTTGCTCTAGCAAGTAAAAATTTTACACACTTTTTTATTGATGATATTATATATATTGTTATTACATGAGCCATATATATGGTCCAAGTGACGTTTAGAACTCTAAAGATGATTCTGGATAGTTTCATATATGATATTTTTCTCGAAAAGTTGGAAGTTATTCATTGATTATTATATATACCTCTTTTGAAGTAGACTCGTTACAAATATTTTTAAAATGTTATTCAAATGAACAAAATATTGGCTTTCAATAGATCAAAAAATTTGTTTCAATTAAAAGTTAAAACACTGATTATTTTTCAATGCATTGGAAAGAGGGGAGAGAGACTAAATGGTTGATGTGAGAAGGATGGAGAGACACGGGTCAATAAATTTAATGAAGCTTACTCAATAGAATGATCAAGTAATTTAATACTTGGTCAATTGCTGGATGAAAGAGGGATAAAAGAGAGGGAAGACATATATATAGGCAGGAGGTCAGGTGACAAGAGTAGATTCGTAGCTTTTTTGGGGGAAGAATTTCATAAAATTGCTATTATGAGTCTAATTTTCTGTTGTACACATGGTAAAGTAAATAGTTACTTTTTCTTTGAAGATTCAATGGGGGTCATCCATTTAATAATTACAAAAAATGAATGGGGGTTATTTAAGAGTGCTCATAACATTTTAGTCTAAATAGTACATCAAAATAAGGTGTGGTGTGGTGACTTTAGCAAATGAATGGTGGTCAATTGACCCCCATTGGATCAAGGTGGATCCGCCTCTGGGCAATATGAAGTTATAAACCAAATTTATAATTTTATGGATCAATTTGAACCAAAAAATAGTTGAAAGATCAATGTTAACTAAATACAACAATTCAAGGACTAAAAAATAAATAATAATAAAACTTCCATATATATAACAATTATATATCGAGAGGTGTAGAATCATTCAATGCGATTTTTTCATAGAATGGCATCTAATTCGTATTTTTCAGGTCAACGTACGGCGCTTCCAATGATAAAAGTGTCTTCACTTTGTATTTAAGTATACATGTAATAGAGCAGAAGTGGCTTTCATCACAACTGCTTAAATTTCTTCTTTAGTTCCTTATATAGCAGCCTGTATGTTTGTCAGGTTATGTTTTGGTTAAATTGTGACTAAGCAGTGTATTTGCTTTATGTGGATATTGGAATCTTAATCAGGGTAGATATCAGTTTCCTCCTAAAGGACTCTGATTACTTTAGAATTGTTATGTACATTTTGATCTCCTTAAATGAAATGGGAGATTGTGGACTTTTGTCCCCTTAGCTCCAAAAAAAAAAAGTTATAAAAAAGTTTGAAACACTCAAAGATGCACACAACTCAAAATATGTCTTGTCATATATATCTACTTGATCTGTGGTTTAGAAAAAAAAAGCTCTTCATAGAAAATATAGAGGAAATCTTTATTTCCTCTATTTTTACAGGGTTTAGAGTTTTGGGTTTAGGGTTTAGAATATCTTTATAGAAAAAAAAAAAGCTCTTCTTAAGTTTTTATTTCCTCCAACATCCATCCCCTAGCTAGTTAACTCTTTTCAATTTACTTTTCTATTCATTTGGAAAATGAGATCTCCATAGAAGAATCTCAATTAATTCTTTCTCTTCATCACTATACTCCATCTCTCTCATCTCCCTCTTCACACCGCCTCTTCCTTCTTATTCCTTGTTCTCTTTGGTGGTCGCTTTAGTGGACATTGTTCAGACCATTCGAGGCTTCATCTCACCGGTAGCGAGCTTGCATCCTTTCTTAGAGGGGAGATTGGTTGACAATGATTATATATCAATGTTCTAAATAGCGCGCTATAGCGTCGCTATAGCGCGCTATAGCGTTTTCTGGACCCAAAACGCGATGCTATTGGCCAACACTGCGCAAGTTGCGCTATTTCCGCTATAGCGTAAATAGCGTGCGCTATAGCGCATAGCGTGATAGCGTCAAAATAGCGCGCTATGCTACATAACATATTTTTTCAGAAGATGAGGATAATGAGCCGCCAGTTAAGTCTGATACTGAGCCAACAGATAATGAAGTGTCTGAAGAATCTATAGAATAATATATAGTTTGACTTGAAATTAGAGTAAAACCTGATATCTATGATATTTTGTATAGGGTTGATAATATGATTAGTGACATTTTGTGCAGGAAATGACTTAGGATTAATGACTCTTTTGCACAGGAATCCAGGAAATGACATTTTTTGTGCAGAAAATGACACAACTTGTGACAGTTTAGATCATTTTGTATAGAAAACAATCCTATATCAGATATTTTGAATAGCAACTCGGACTTTGTACTAGTTTAATGCAAAAACATTAGTTTGTTAATTATTTTGTTTTGATTATTTGCTCTACAGAATTCTTAGTAATGTTGAAATTTAATACAAAAATATAATACAATTCATAAAATTAATGGACACGCTACGTACGATAGCTTTCGCTATAGCACGCTATAGCGGCGATAGCTTTTCCGAAGACCCGCCGCGATGACGCTATAATCGCGATTTAGAACCTTGTTATATATATGACAATGGATCTTATCAAAAATTTGAAGAAATATTAATTGTTTGAAAAATCATAAAATGGGAAAAAAAATGTATTGATGTCTTATTTAACTTATACAGATATATATACAAATATATAGTATCTCAAAATTCAATAAATTTTGCTATATATCATTTGACTACGCTTATCAAAATTTTGTATGTTTCTCACTAGTTGCAAATTAATGAATATTTGATAAGCTATGAGATAACACTTAAATTAATTACAATGAGAACCTACTCAATCTATAAAGCTTAATATATATGTATACATTTTTAAGATTTTTTTAGAATAAATTTTAAGTTTTTAAAAAACTTCATTGTCAATATCGATCAAGATAATGTCAACGAATCCCTTCTCCAATAAAAATTATGTGGTATTATATTTAGAATAAGAGGCTAATTAATATTCAATTATTCATAATGCATGGTGATTTAATTTGAAGAGGGGCCACCTAATATTATTAGTGGTGGTTTAATTTAACATATATCTATAAACAATTACTCAAGTTAAAAGAATTCCTACAGTTCGAATTTATCCAATTTCTACATGTTATCAATATAAACAATTATACGTATATATATATATGAGGAGGGATCCATTGACAATGCTTAATTTGACAATCTTGACAATGGAAATTTTTAAAAATTTGTGAAAATTCACAAAAACTCTTAAAAATGAAAAATAGTTTATGGATGTATTATCTAACTTATAGATTGATAGTGTTTCAAATTTCAATCAATTTGAACATCGTTTGATGCCTTATCAAAATTTTATGTATTTTTTAATGGTTGTAATTTAACGGATCATTAAAGAGCTATCAAATATCGCTCAAATTAAATATAATCGGAAACATAATCAATCTATAAGTTAAATAATACTTCCCTAGACTTTTTTCTATTTTTAAGATTTTTTATGAATTTTTATAAAATTTTGAAATATATGATTGTCAATATTGTCAAAAAAACCCATTGTCAATGGATGCCTCCTCTATATATATATAGCCCAAGACGAGAATGAATGAATGAATGATCTGCCAAGTAAATTGAGCATTTTAATAAGCTAGCCCGGCCCAAAAGATAATAGAGCACTTTCTTAATACGAAACATAATATATAACACTTTCTTAACTTCTACTACGAAACTGTACTTGTTGCTTCCTATATAGCTGCTTGTTCACAGCCATTTGATAGATACAAGCACCTGACAGTGATATATATCTTTACTATAAAAAGCATATTGGAAAAAATAATATGAAATGGCTATCCACCCACATGAGCCGTTGATCATTTTCTTGGATAGATCAGAACCATTAATTTACTTTAATGCCTGTTGACGTTAATGTCTCAGCCCATTAATATTTAAGGCCCGTATCAATTTTTTCAATATAAGGCCCATTACATATTATCTTAAAAAATTATTATAAGAAATAATAATTTCAGCCCAAAGTAAGGCGTTGGCTCTTTACTAGTAATCCAGAAACATGTACATCTTTGCGTCCATTGAAAAACCGTCCATACATTTATAGACGTATACATAATGTAACATATACACCTTAAAATGTAACAGATAATCCCGAAATATAACCTATAAACGCTATATATGGACAGTTTTTCTATGGACACTAGCTAGGTATTAATTACTCTATATAATCTTCTCATATATTATTCCCTAATTAGGAATTTTGAATCATGACTACGCGCTACTTTAAATTCGAGAATCGAGACCACATATATGCTTTAGAACACTAAAATAAAGATGAAGAGAGAGTAAGAAGGAAGCCATTCGCAAATATCCAACAAACATGCATATATACCTGAGTAATACCTACCGTCTATAGCGTCTATAGGTTACATTTTGGGATAGATTTGTTGCATTTTGAAAATTTTCTATTACATTATTTGTATGTCTATGACGTATGGACGTTTTTTCAATGTACGCAATATGTTTCTCTATATACTTAGTTCCTTTTGATTATTGTTCTTATATATATACATATATTGAATAGAAAGGTACTAACTTGAGAGATTAGGGGAGGTTCTAAGTTTTAACTACTAATTAACTAAGCCATGTGTCTGGAGTTTCTTTTCAGCAGCCACCGCGAAGAAGACGGTCCCGGGCACAACCATCCCCCCCGCAATCATGCTAACGACATCACTCGCCAGAACAACTCGGGGGAGCAGAAGAATGGCGACTACTACCCCGACAAGAACGATCCGCCTTCGAAGCCCCGCTACTCGGATCCGTCGGCTAACGGTTCTGAGCATCGTCGAATGATGGAGAATAACCAAGTTGGTAATGATCGTGCAGCGACGTACGAACATGATGCGAAAGAAGACCATCCGAAGGTCGGTTCCATGGTGGCTTTTAACGGAGGCAATAAGGTCTCCAACGCGGTTCATCCTAGTCGACCTAGTGATTCAGTGCCTCGTCACGTCGGAAATAATACTGTGACGGCGCCTGCTCCTGCGCCCCCGCCAAACCCTAGGAGAGGTGTTGAATCCAACGATTCAGTGCCTCATCACGTCGGAAATAATACTGTGTTGGCAGCTCCGGCGCCGCAGCCAAACCCTAGGAGAGGTGTCGAATCCAACGTATTGCGTGATAACGGAGGAACCCGTTACCGGAAAGTGCCGAAACCTGAAGAAGAAGAAGATGAAGAGGAGGACTAATTAATTAACTAAGGTGCCAGAGGTGTAGATCAGTGAGGAAAACAGATCAACGGTATTCTTGATAAGGCAAGATTATTATATATATATTTGTAGATTATATAAGTACTTACATATGATATGGTGTGATATATATATATATAGAGTTAGACTATTATACTAACGTTAGCATTTCGAACCGAAATACTAACGCCTCAAATTTTATGTTATCGTATCCGAAATTGCGATTTATGATGCTCAATAAATTCTTTATATGAAAATATTGGGGAATACAAAATTTTTTTATTTTTAGAGTTTTCTAAGTATTTGTTTTGAATTTTAGAAAAGAGCTCATAAATATTAATAAAATATTGATGTTTGTACATGCTATTTTAAAAAATACAAAACAAATACTTAGAAAACTCTAAAAATGAAAAATTTTTGTATTCCCCAATATTTTCATATAAAGAATTTATTGAGTACCATAAATCGCGATTTCGGACACGATAACATAAAATTTGAGGCGTTAGCATTTTGATCCGAAATGCTAACGTTAGTATAATAGTCTAGCTCTATATATATATATATATATATATAGTGTTGGTATGGTTCGGTATTGATCTTCAGTTCTTCACCATGAAATTGGGCGCAGTTGCATGTCGACCTTCTCGAATAATAAGAAGCACAGAAGAATATGATGATTAATTAATTGTAGCCTTTTATTTTATGGTTGAACAAAAGCATATGATGATTAATTTCATGGTAGTTTTGATTTTTGTTTTGTTTTGTTTCAGTGAGCACATATATGTACGGGTGATGAAAATTTTATTATATAATTAATATATATATGGCTGTTTCCTTGTTTATTAATTATTTCGGGTTTCAAGTTAATTTGCTTCTTGAGCTAATGAAATATTAATTATGTATTACACACATCTATACCCTGTGAGCTTTTAAGAAAGTTAATTGTTGAATTTTTTTCTTAATAATTTTTAGCTGATTATGAGCTCATGACAATACTATATTTTGTGACAGAAGGTCAATTAATTTTTAAGCTCGTTATTCTTATTAATTCCTTACCTGAACTTTAATTAAGCTCAGAGTTATTATTTGTATATATCATCGTATAATTTACGAGATGATGGTCTAAGATTATTATATATATGTTACATTAAGAATAAGCGATTATAGATAATATTAATTCAAGCATAAAATTTAATTTGTCTAAAATATAGTGGTACTTTGAAGAACGATAAATCCAAAATAATTAAGGTCACGAGTTGGTCAGATGTCAAGCATAGTTAGGCCTATTTTTGCATCTGATTCCACAATTATTTGAGGGTTAAAGCATTTTTTTTGTTGTTCGCATATTGTAACCTAAATGACCCACTTATATAATCATGATGCCTTGAAATTGAAGTTATAAAGTATATATCTAATAAATTATGGCAAGCATTTAACTAAGCTGAAACGTAGCTAGAAAATATCTCTTGATATATAAGGTGCATATATGATATTGCATGGTCAGAATTCAAATAACAATCCTGCATATATATAGATTTTGTATATATATGTTCAAACTGAAATTTGCATCTTACCTTTATTTTGGGAAAAAAAAATGTGAACATTAATACAATAGTACTTATATACACAACTATAATATATATATCAACATATATCAATGTCAAAATGGCATCATTGGATTTTTGGCTATTTTTCAAAAAATCACATAAAATGCTCAGGGACGTTAGTCGTTATATATTCAATCGCAAAACAGAGAGATCATATAATTTCTTGTCAGATTTGACGCAAACGCACAAATTCTCTTCCCTTTAATTTCCCGCGTAGGAAACAAACTCAAAGCTATTTTGGATTGAGACATGGAGGTGCAAAATTTTGGGGAATGTTTGCCAGAGTAGCTAGTGCATGTCGATAGTTGTTAGTTGTGTTAATTAATTATTTGTTAACTATATATATTTATTTTGGAGCTAAGAAAAATACAATCTTAACTAAAGTCTCGAATCTGTATATAACTATATATATTATATCTATATATTTGCAGTTTTGCACACAAAATTATATATATATAGACTGTTATAGTTATATATGTATATATATATATATAAAGAGAGGAGGGATCCTGTGACACAACAAAATTTTGACACAACTATTACACTAAATCATATAAATTTATAAAAAATCGTTCTAATTACCATATAAATTTGATGGTCGTTGATGGACTTATATAAGTAAATGAATATGTTTATAAAAGATTTATATTTTTAAGATTTTTTATAAATTTATATGATTTAGTATAATATATAGTTGTGTCAAAATTTTGTGTGTCATTAAATCCCTCCTTGATAGGGCCCAATACGTCGGTCCATAGGCCTAAAGCCGGATTCTTATATTCTGGGCCGCAGGATGCTCAGCCCAGATAGCATGCCGATGACCCGAAAGGAAGGAGTTCTATGATTGCCTCCAATCACGAATCTCTTCCCTTATTTCGGCTCCCCCTTTCTTGCCATATGAAGACTTTGGACTCTAGTCTATAAAAGAGGCGATGGAACACTTAGTAGAGGTTTGAGACCAAAGCTGATAGGATAGAATCTAAATATTTCACTGTACTCACTGACTTGTAACACAGTTGGTCCTCGGTATTCGGCACCCGCACACCGAAGCCCATCACTCCTCAAGTCCTCATAAAAAGAAAGTCTTGTAACATTGTTGAGTGTGTGTGTGGCTGACATCTACATTCTAATTAACAACATGGACTTATGTGGCCTAATAACCAGTACTTATCACTTTATTTACTCGGATGGAATTAGATACCTACAATGTGGCTGAGATGCTTAGCACTATATAAAGTGTCATTATGATAATTACCACATTAATTGTAGCTACTGTTGTTCTTAATGAGATGTTTGTGGAGTGTAACTGTGTAAGGCATCTTCCAAGTTATCATTGATTATAAGCAAATCCACGCCATCCTTTTCTTCATTTGTTTTAACAAAAGGGAGAGTATATATTTGAACAACTGCCAAATGGACGTCCTAATCTCTAGCCGGCCACAGGATGGTAAATATATAAATGATAGTGTATATATAATATAGGTCTGTGAATATTTGTATCTTTCGGTACAAATTTATTCGGATTTATCCATCAATATTTATCATGTTGTGCCATGTACACACGATTTAATTAATGTATGTATGAATCTAATTATGCAAATGTAACGTACACAGAACTAATTATATAATTCTTAAGAAATTGTACAACTTCGATTGTTATATATTCGCCGAAAAAAAAGATGTAAGTTTGGTTTTATATATAACATATACGTGACATCATAGGATAGTTATATATATAACTAATCCTTTAACTATAAAATTATTTTTATTGTGAAGAGAAAATTCACTAATTGATTTTCTAACTACCTATACTGCCACATGATTATAAGTAAAAGCACATAATAATAATAATAATAATAATAATAATAATAATAATAAAAATAAATAAATAAATAATAATAATAATAAAAAACATCGGGCACAAGTCATAGTTGCTTTCTTTTATAAATATGTATATAAGGACAGAATTTAGTAATTGTGCACTTTTAATTGGATACAACTGGAATCAACATTCTTTTTACTAGCTCATTTCGAATTTGATTAATTAATTAATATTTGCCTTTTCATCCAATCATTAGAAACAAAAAACCAAAAAAATTGCACTCTTTTGAGTATATTCTCTGTTTCTCCTTCCCTTAATCTTTTTCCTGTAAATATTCCAAACCTTTACATTTAAATGATTAATAATTTAATATATATGCCCGTGGCCGTACTCATTGCAAATTATTTCGCTTGAGTAATGAATAATGTTTTACCTACACCAGCAAAAATAAAATAAAATAAATACTTCATGCAAGATGAAGTATTCAACAAGGCAACTTTAAATGATGTGAATAATATTTTTCTTACAAACACATACAAAAATTAGTCGGATTGTAACTTGTAAATAATTAAGCATAAAATTGTTGTGGTGGGGCCCGGCCATTCATTAGAAATTTCTCAAGTCTTGGAGGAACCGATAAAGTCTTCAGTAATGGGAAATTCACTTTACAATGCAGCACAGTAGCACACGCACCAGGTTTGGAGATTAGATTGGTACAGACCATAATTCATAAGTCAATAAGTCATAAAACCAATCAGACGAATCACCAAGAGCAATATCAAGCATCTCCACAGGTGTTTCTATTAAAAAAAAAAAGCATCTCCACAGGCGATACGAATGACTGGGCCTGATATTGAATAATAACTGGGCCTGGGCTTGATGAATAACTGGGCCTGAGCTTGATAACTAATTGGGCCTGGGCTTGATAACTAATTGAGCCTGGGCTTGATCAGTACTTAATCCTGGGCTTGGGTAGTTGGGCCTGGGTCTGGGCCTGGGCTTGAGGACTTGCTTCCTTCCGGCCCACGATGTCCACCCACTCTTTCCTCCTCTTCCGATCGGTTCTGAACGCTCAGCCTCTCCTCTTCTCCGCTTCCTCGCACACCTCACGGGCTCCGCCGCAGGCAGCAGGCAGCACTTCCGGTCACCAGGTAGCTCGGATCCTCTTCTCCTTCGCCTCTACTCTCATGTCTTGATTGCTCGTCTTTTATTCAGTAACATGTGCAGCTATTATGCATCACTCTCATTGCATGCAAATTCGATTAAAAAGAAAAAAAAAAAGTTGATAGCTATGTAATATTCAATTTATTACCAAAGATTAGTTTTTTAGCTTACAAGGATGATTTGAGCTGATAACTAAATGTATCAATTTTTTCTTGAATACTTGGTTGAAATTGGTTTTACAAATTACAGTTCTATCTCACTTGGGTCAAAATGTTCAATCTTTTCTAAAGATTTTGACTGTATAATTAATTTTGGTAGGTAATTGAAGTCAATTGGGTGTCTAATATGTTAGTAGGTGGTTAACAGTTTAGCATTTTCTGGCATGAACATTATTAAAATTATCGGCAGAACAGAACAGAAGATGAGCCGATGAATGATAATTGGGTTTACATATATAGAAATACCATTTGTTTAGATGTATTACCATTACCAACCATGCAAATATGAAAAGGATTCAACAATAATTATTTTGGATATTGTGGAAGACTGGAAGTCAGTAGAAGTATTTTATAATAGCATTTGATTATAAGAAGTTTAACATGATGACACTTTATATAGAATACTTTTTAGAATTTTACTCTAATACTCCCACCAAAAAAATTTTCTTTTCAATCTGACGAATATAAATGAACATTACCTATTATTAGATTCATCTGTAACCGATAAAATTCTCTGGGTGTGAGCATGGAAGCAACGTCCTACTGTTATTGCCAGTTTTGCATTTGCATTGATATTATGATTTTCACTGATGTGATATATGTGTGCCCAGGCTTGGTCAATTACCTGGCTCCAGCCCTGCCTAGCTCCAGTTTCCTGCCTCCTAATAAACTCCGTCATCCTTTGATTGATTCTAACTAAAGGAACCATAGTAGAGAATGACAGCGTCTAAATGGGGATACATGCGAATTATTACTGGAACCATCTTCGGTGGAATCCTGGGTTTCTATGTAATGCACCGCGTAGAAGAGAACTATAAGGTAACAATCCGAAAGGTAAGAGCGTATATTTATAATTGGCCATTGTATCTTGTGATTTTATATTGTGCTGTTGGTTGTTTCTTTTACAGGAAAAAATGAAGGAGAGATTGGCAAAGTATGAAGCTGACATGAACCGGAAAGCAGAGTCAAATCAGCAAAAGATTTTGGAAGAGGAGATAGGAAAGGATAAAGCTGAGATCTTGTCCGAAGCGTAGTGTAGTTGCTTTTTAGTGGTCAGATTATTTTTTTTTAAAGTGAATACTGGGAACAAATTTCAATCAGGCCTGATGTTGTTGAAGCCTGATTTCCTTTTTTGATGCTTACCAGTTTTTATTTCTCAGTAAAATCTGTAAAATCATCAGCAAGTTTGAGCCAAAATTACCATGGTTCGTTTTTAGTCCCTTAGGAATTTGTTGAACACCTGGTGGGTACTGCCAATAATGTTGTTTGTTATTTGTTAATCCTTTTTTGGCTATGAAACAGAATTTTGAAAACCAAGTTAATTTAGAGATCGCTTGAGATAATTGTTAAGCTGTTGATGTTTTGTTTCCTATTGAAATTATATTCTTAATTCTTTTTTGTGCTTCTGGCAGTACTGTCATGTTCTATTTACATTGACAAATGACAATCAATGTAAAATTGATGCCCCTTCTGATGTTCAAAACTAAGATCCTTAGGTTCTGATCTTGTAAGGCGATATGATGAATACGGTTTGCAGATTGGGGTAGGAGTGTAGAGTAGACAAGGGGATTTTGTGTCGCTGTCCAAGTCACGATGTTAATTTTTTTTCTTATGTAATTTAATTTACGTAATAGCTAGCATCAGATGCTGTTGCTGAGCAATTGCATATTATCCCATGTTTACATTTGAATGCATTTTTGGAACTTGACTAACTTGAGGGAAAATGGGATGAGTGCATCACGTTCCCCGCTACTTGCAGTTGCAAAACGAATATAGCTTCTGAATTGACCTGAAAATTCGCATTGAATTCTAGTTTGCAGGGAATAAAAGGAACCCTCAAATATTTTCTGAGCAGGATAAAACTTAAGTCTCCTCTTTTGGTGGCATGATAGTGTAGTTGGGTATATGCTACTACGGTCTGCTTGTAGCACTTTCTGCCAGATTGTAAGTTATTATGTTACAATTTAGTTGCTCTAAAACTCAGAATAGTACCTTATAAACAGGCTAATATATATTGTTTTAGCAACAAATTCAAATATTCTTCTAACAGTTTTTTTGTAGTGTCAGGCATGACGAAGTAGATGAGCTGCTTTGTAGTGGGCTTCTGACTATAGTTTCACAGTTATGACATAATAATGCTATCAAAATAATATTTGACAATTCCTTCAATTAATTTTCTAAAATTTGGAATGATAAAAATACTGATGATTCCATATCTTAAATGAAGAAATACACAAATGATCTTTATATAAATTCACATGAAATTTCTAAAAAGGGCTAGGAACAAGCAGCATCAGCAAACCAGCGCAACAGGATTTGATGTGAAGAATCAATAAAAGGCACCTGTTGCTGTGATGCTATATCTACTAATGAGTGATCTATATGATGCTGTTATATAACAAGACCAACAAATATTCCTTATCTTCAGAGTTCTGAGTCTTTTTTCTGTTTACTGCTGGAAGTGTTTGCAAATATATTCTTCTTCCAACCTTTTTGTTCTTTGATTCTTGCTTTTTAAAGGGAACAAAATTCTTTATTCCCTGTCATTCAATTACATGTCAATATAGTGCCACTAAAATTCCTTTTAACTCGTTTAAAATATGATCACTTGTTAGTATCAATCCGATTCATCTCTATCTTCCGTTTCTAACCGCTGACTCATCTTAAAGGTGAGGCTGTCACCTTCTTCCAGTTCCCACTGCTTTTTTAGTTCGTTTATGGCTTTCGATGCTGCAGCTGCCACAGCTGGGTTACTGTCATTCGCTAATCTCTGCAATTGATAAACAAAAAAAAAAAAATATTATGTATGAGAAACTCTTCCATGTATTACTTGGTTGTTGCCTTGTAGGTAGCATTTTGCAGAATGCTCAACATGTTTTCCACGGTTTAAAATATAACCGATATTATTACTTCTGAATCAGAATGGGCTCTGTTGGATTATTTGAACTTCAGAGGTACATCCAATCTATGAAAGCAATGTTAAAAGCAGAAAAGCAATAATATCGGGGGCAATTTGGTCATTTCAGAAGCTGTTCATTCATAGTCCTAAACATTAATATATCTTTCCTTATTAATATCCGGGGGTACGGAAAAGAAGGTATTTCAGCAATGGGTGTATTTCAACCGTGACATTTCAAGGGGATTATGTACTTGCAAAACAATTATCTAAAATTTTTGGTTTGGTATTGGTAATTATGACAATCTTATTCACCTGCAAAGCACCCATGCCAGCATTGCCTAGAATCCACATGGATGGAGCTCCTGCCAGTGCATTTGCCAATGCTTTCCTGAAAAACAAACCTCACAATAAATATTACAAATTACTTGTCAAATTCAGATATGTAGTACCGAAGCAATGAACCTTGTATTGACATCAGGAGAGTTAGAACATTCAGCCAACAGAGAAACACTACTTTTCCCATCCATGGCATCTAGATCTATTAGAGTTGCCACTAGCAGTTCCAGCTTCCCATGGAAATAAAAAGGAGACAGAAATGTCAGAGATCAGAAGTAGAGGAATACATACTAATACCAATAATGTATGAATTATTAAGTTCTATAAAGTTTAATCCTAAGATGCAGTTAGAATTCGACTACCTCCTCAGGATCAGTGTAGTCAATTCCATCTGCTTCTGATAATGCTGATGCCATGCTCCAATAAGCTTCCTATAGTTACCCCAGGAAAGAAGTTATAAGGAAATTTCACAGAATTTATGAAGCTCATATAATAACATTAAAATTCAATAATTAACTATAACCCACACGATTTGGAAAATTTGGAAATAACCTGAATGGCAGTTATTCTATCTGAAGAAACCTGACGAGCGAGTAGATCCTGAGACTCCCCGTTTTTTTCTAGGGTAATGAATCCTAATGAATCATCAACTATAAAAGCGCCTTCTTCTGTCGGCCTGAAGAAATTGTTTCTTCAATTAGTTATGCACTTGTGCTACAACTTTGAAATGAACAATTCCACAGGACTGAATAAACATTGGAACAGATCAATTGAACAAAGCTACAAAAAATGGACTTCAGTACTAAACCAATATGCCGTAACCAATATATACAGTACATGTACTAAGAACCTATTTCAGTATGTTTTAGAGTTTCAAAGCATTGTCATTGCCAAAATATCAATTAAGTCTTGGATCCCTGGTAACATCAGTCAGGTACTAAAATGCACCAGTTTGGCTAAGTAGAGATTTTATTCAGTACAACAGCTAAGTAGCACTCTGTACAGTCTTATGGAAGGATATATAAATGTAGATAGAGCTTTAGAAAAACTCACTGCCGGTATAATGTTCCAGCCATCATGTCATGAATGTTCCTGATAAACTGAAAAATATAAAAAGAAGGAACAGTAAGTGCATTAAAGCTAAAAAGTGAAGTTTAAGGAAAATTTAGTTAATGGCAATTGTCAGTTAAGTGCCGTGCAAATCGTACAGATGCTTAATACAGAGAGAAATTATTTACAGGTAGTAAAAAAATGCAGAATATTTTACAAAATTATAATATATATGTTTTTTAAAAAAGAGGAGAAAATAAATTGTCTGCACCTTCAGAGCCATGAAAGCATCTTCCATGGCACGACGTTTTGCAATAAAATCAGCTCGTCTCAAATCTGCCTGTTACAAAATTAGCAAAATTCAATTAATTAAGTTAATAATCAACTGGAGGCAACACTTCTTCAAAATTTCTAAATGTGTTAACAATTTACAATGATTAATTGGTACGAGTGCTTATCCTCTATAGCGCTGCATTGTGTAGTGCGTAATGTGAACCGTTAGATCATCTCAAGATTCAGGCCAGCACAGATCTCGAGATGATCTAATGGTTCACATTCTGCGCTACACAATGCAGCGCTACAGAGGATATGGAATCAATTGGTACTGGCATGAACCGGTAAGAACAAATTCTCATCATGTACCTCTAAGGCACCATCATTCCAATGCTTATCTGCCGCTCTTTTAAGATCTGAGTGAGCCTTTTCCTTCAAAATCTGCATTGCAATATAAAAGTATTACTAATACATTGATTCTTAAAAAAAACACAGATGCAGTTTACCGCCAGCAAACTACAATAACATATTATACCATGGCTATTTGGTTTAGGCGAGCAGCCTTTTTCTTGACACCATGATCGATCTTCTCTGTATCTTTTCTCGCACGAGCTATGAAGCGAAAGATATATTAAAGAATAATTAGTAAATAAAGTTAGACAATTAGGATCAGGAGCTCATTTTTTGACATCATACCATCAAGTTTAAAGAGGCCCATTCCCAAAACAGCGACATCTTGGATGGCCCGATCATTTAATCTTCTTATGCTCCTGATCACAAGGAACATAAATATTCTTTTTTCAATATTTAAGAAAAGTACTGGAAAGAAAATTAGTAAATATAGGAAATTCTGCTCACCTAGAAAGCAATAAAATGTCACTTTGAGCACGCTCATTTACAAATTTTGCATCATTGTAAACAAATCGACAAGCTTCAGCTAGGCCTTGTCTTGAGTAGGATTCTTTGATTCCTTCTGTTGACATGGTGTCATTTTCTCTAAGGGAAGACCCCCAAAAAAAACAACAAGAAAATGATTGAGTTCTATGCACAGATCTATAGCAGCAATGTTATTCTTCACTGTTGTACTAAATCCACAATAAACGGAGACTTTTCTTTAGCTTTCCATCTCAATGATTATTACATATTTCTGTAATAATCAAATACAAAAGAAAGAGGGAACTGTAGCAACTGCAGACCTAGAATCAGCACAATCTTCAGTAGTCTTCACACATTGCTTAGTGTCGCTACGCTGAGATCCATATGACGAGCAAGAAACAACACGGCCTCTAGAGAATGTACAAGAGTTCAACTTTGCATTGGGATGCAACGAGGGATATTTCACAGTTGCCAGACCCCAATTATTCAATTTCTTCAAATCAACACCTTGGCATTGGAAAGTAACAGCACCAGACGAAATCTTACTCGCCATGCTTGAACAATTGCGAATAATAACTTTGTTACGCCTCACAGAAAGTGAATTTTCACTAGGCGGTCACAATGTAATCATCCTATTATATTCAGTAAAAAATTTTCAATCCTGTAAAAGAAAAGGATAATCGTCATCAGATTTCGGTTTTGGGCAAAATTCCTGAGAAACAAAACAACTTTAGGTGAAATTCTTCCTGATGAAAATGATTGCAACTGATTGGTAAAATGGCTTCTGATATATTGATTTGTAACAGAACATTCAAAAAACTTTACTAAATTATTCCTTTCCTAATTACAGACAAGAAAAAATCAGGTAGATGTTGAATACTGGAAAATTCCTGATCAAACCAGAATTCTAAATTCTTTCTCTACAAACTCTAAAAAGGGCAAGCAAACAGGTTCATATTACCACAAACATACCCAGATTGAGCTGAACAGTGTAGTGAGTACAACATTGACAAGGGAACTTACGTTAGCACAAGCTGCACAACTGAGAGTGGAAGAGGGAAGGAGAAGCAATGCAGTTCTTCTTCAGCCACAAAAATAGTGGCATTTGGCAGAGAGAGAGAGAGAGAGAGAGGGATTCATGGCCACAAGTCTCTTTTGTGGCCCCCATTGTGCCACCATAATCTCACCTTTGATCTGCTGTGTCTGGTACCATGTAGCCTTGTTTATAGTGACTGGTCTGTTGCTCTGTCAGTCTGTTTGTTGTTGAGCTTTAATCTATACTCTATAAAGAGTGGTAGGTCTCCGAATACCTCAATATTATTTACTATTAATATTGTTTGAAAGTTGAAACTCATCATCTACTTTGATCAAATGGCTTATATATTATTTTCTCTTAACATTAATAACGTTAATAACATAAATATGATATGACTAAAATAAAATTTAATCATTTTAGTGATTCAACATTTATGTTCTTATTTATAAATTATATTATTATTATTATTATTTATATCTAAAGATTTAAAATTTTGATTAAAATTTTTTTATTATTAAATTTTATAAAGTTCTTGATTATTTTTTATTTGTTACTATTTTTCGGGACGAAGCCCGAGTTGCAGCTCTAGTGAGTAGTGAGGAGAAAGCTGGGTCCATTATTTCAGTGGTGATGATAAGGCAGCACCAGAATATCATGTGGAGGGCATAGCATATCAAAACTGGATGATCAGGCAGATAATTGATACAGATATGTAATTCCCCCTGAGGCCCTGAAGAGCTAGCTGAGATTGAATTTGAACAACCCACATATATATAATTGAACACAAGTGCTTTTCAAAGCCCAGGCAGAAATATATGTATATCTTATCTGAAATCATGTCCACATATTAGATTTGAAAACGAAACCTATCCCAAATTGGGCTTTCAATTTCTACTGATTAATTAGGATCTTTTTCCTAAGAGATATTATCAGAACGCTGGGCCTAAATGTGAAAAAACCCAATTCTTCTACTGTTCCTAGGGAAATTAATAAATAAACACCACCTTCATATAACAAATTCATCACTACAGTAACTGACAAGTGATAACTACTTTAGTACAATAATTAATCAATTAATTAAATCATCGTTTTGCGGATATATTCCATGTACCAAGACCACTAAACAGCTGCAACCTCCGTACCAATTTGGCAACCAACATGGCCACTTGAACTGACCAAACTTTGCTGGTATTGGTGCGTACTCAGACCCTCTTTCTTTCTTTTACTTGGTGCATAGATGCATGCTTGTATATATATATATATATATATATGATACAAGTTGTATCACATGCAAAAACGACAAGAATATATATATGTTATATGTGTGAGCCCAATTAGCTGGACTCGACCAATTAATAAAAATGGGGTCATAACACTCATAAGGCATCATGTAATGGTACTAATGCCGACTGATATTATTGCCATTAATGGAAACATGGGGGGGGGGGGGGGGGGGGGGGGGGGTCATCTGACTTACTAAATCTGGTAACCTGATCATCATCAGTCTTTGCCAGTATTTTCAATTTCAAATTGTGACAGTACTACGTACATACGCCCGGGTCCAATTAAGTGCACTGCACTAGACCGCATTATTTGCGCTTATGATCAGTGCAACTTGTAATTTTTTTTTTTTTTTTTTTTGTCTTTTTGGTGATTTGATGTCTTTGTACAAAATAAATACATATTAAATTAACTAATTAAGAAAAGATACTACATATTAGCTCCCATATGCTGATTCACATAAAAATGCTCATATTACAGATTCTTAATTTCAACCAATAGAGTTGATTCCATATATGCATCATGCATTCGAATTTCGAAAAAGAGCAAGTTAATAAAAAAAAAAAAATTACCACAGACATCTCTAGCTTCTACGCCCATTTCTTTCTCCAAATTAAAAAAAATGAACAATAAAAGGAAACAAAACAAATAAATAAACCCTGCATGTTATGATAACTAAGAATTAAAATGGGGGACCCCAGCCAATTTGCATCATCAAATGCATGCATTTTGACGCATTCTTTTTATGTAGACTAGACTGACATGTCAAGAGAATTAATTGCGGATAAAATCAAATCAAATCAAATCAAATACTTCATTTTTCTTCTTTTTTTCCATTAATATTCGGATAATGTCTCTGTCAAAAAACAAACTTTTGGATTGGGTCGTCAGTCGTGCTGAATCCGGACTGCATATATCGTAACAATTCTGCAGGGTGCCTCTATATATAAAACGACGACTAATTACCAGTGTACAATTAAAGAGGGATGTATTAATAGGAGTAATACCTAGCATCCATATGTAGAAAAGTTGTCCATAGCTAGAGTTTATAGGTTACATTTCGTCGATTTTGATATGTGTCTGTTACATTTTTTGTATATCTATAGACGTACGGACTGCTTCTCAATGGACGCAAGATCGATGTTTCTCTGAGAGGAAGAGAGGAATATGATGATGAGTCGATGACGGTACGTAGCCAAGGTGCGGTTAGCGCGTTTAGCCACCACGCACACCAACAGTAAAAGCTTCGACTTTTTTCTTCGTTTTTTTTTTGGTGTCTAATATATTATATATATTGCTATATAAATATGTAGAAATTAATTAAGTTTCACAGGCTTAATTAGTATCTAATTATTCAAGTGAGTAAAATAACTATTTAATTAATTATATTGTTACGTACGTATGTCGAATTCGCAATTTAAAGTTTATTATATATATATCGTTGAATTTACAAATTAATTAACACTTTTCAAAAAAGTCGGGTCTAAGAACAGTAACCATATTACTTAGAACAGCAAAATCTTTAAATTATATGGAAAGAAATCTGAGAAAATTATATTATAAATAGAAAAGTTTTGCTGTCACAAGCAATATCCCGGCTGTTCTTAGACCTGATCTTTCAAAAATTGAAGTATTCAATACTAAATGTAGTGTTTGAACAGAGTTCAATCCAACCTGTTTGAACAGAAATTCGCAACGGCCTTTTTCAGGTGGTACGTACGTAATGTACGCTCGATTAGTATCGCAGTCTATCTCCTCCATCTAGTGATGAAGCGACGATGGCTTATTACGGTTCAGGCACTGGACTTGGACTTAGATACGTTAAACGCAATCGGAATCACAAGATCAATGGGAAACGCTTTGCTGGTATTTCTGAATTCCTCAATCATGTTTTTTGACACATACACTAACTTATCTTACTGGTGAGTATGAGATGAACATAGTAATTTTCTCTCGGAATTAATATAAGTGAGAGGCTCAGTGGGTGTGTTGTAACTTGGAAGTATTTTTACAACAATCAACTAAATGATTTAAAATTCGTTTTCTTGAAAAAAAAAAAAAGAAAGAAAGAAAAAAAGGCACTGATCAATTAGGATGATTTTCTAAATTTTGTGCTAATTATCCTTCATTATAAGGGTTTATATTCTTAAAATATAGTTGCTGAACTAAATTTTTTTTCTTCAATTTTTGAAGTCTTTGCACAAAATAAACTATATATTTGTATAGAGTTTTTCTTGGGCCAACAGCTGAGATCACAGTGATGGGCCTGAAAACCCAATTGACGAACCTTTTTTTTTTGGTTTCTGGAGAACAATAAAAATCAAAATATGTCTCTTTGTTACTTTTACTGTGTTAATTAGGTGACAACATAATTTAGAATCTTTTTTTTTTTTTTTTTGATGAAACAGGTCATGCCTGATTTTTGCCAACTTTTGTAAATTCATCAGTCATCAGTCATCACCACAAAAACATATAACTACCACGACAATATATCATCCCTAGCTATAGGCGGCTATATAAGTTCCATTGCCAAATAAGGGCCATTAAATAACTGTAATTGCCGTACCAATTTGTGGAAGCAATATGGCCACTTCATCAATTAGTTATATATTTAATTTCGTATATGTAGTTTTTTTTTTTTTGAAAAAATGTGGGAAGCCCACCCGTTTCTTAATATGTCACAAAACCCCGACATCCATAGAGTATTTAAGTCCTAATCATAGTACTTTAAACCTACATTAGCATCTAAAACAACACAATCTAGTTTTAAGCAATCTTACATCCAACCAAACACATTAACAGAACACATTAGCCTCCAGGGGCTCGTTCGGCAATCCAACGAGAATCAAAATTTTGATCTGCACTAAGGAGTTCACGTTCGGATGCCTTGATCCATACAAAAGTGCTGAGGAGACTTGAGCTATGAGTTCCCCTTCCTTAAGAATCCAGGTAGGGGATCAAGCCGGGCAGCATAAGAGGCTTAAGGAGGGATTCTTGATCCGCACTAAGGAGCATGTATTCAGACAGATCAAAGAGGATCAAAGCGTTGAGAAAGCTTGAAGAGGCACGGCCGAACAACCCACTAGTGAACAAAAGTCATATATAGTACTTCGTTAATATGGTCATCTTCTCCAGAGAACCTACAACAAAACAAAGTAAGCAATGCAATTATGATCTCAGCCGAGATCCCAAAGAGAGAATCAAATCATTTCTTCATATGTCCTCGCTGCCAGACCATGGATCCTCCGGCAAATCCAAACTTGGAGTAGATATGTCCTCCTTTAGCTGTAAAGCCAAATCTTGTGTATTAGATGGTAAGTAAAACTCATTGCAACTTCAAATAAATCCCATTCTTATCTTTCTGACACCAATTTCATATATATATTCTTAACTTCTTATCAAAATAATAACAACAACAATAATAGTCCTATTTTAATTTCTATTTTTAATGAAAAAATAGTAGGCGATCGCCTGCTACCTAAAACAATAATAATAATAATAATAATAATAATAATTTGTATATAGTAGTTATATGATACATTGATACCACATGCAAAACTAATATATATATAGAACCCAACTCGCCAATTAGCTGTGGATTTGCCCAAATGGTGGTCATGACTCATGACTCATGATTCATGAATCCTGATCGATCACCAATTTGGCAATTTGACACTTCCATTAGTGGAAACAATGAAACATGTGGCGGTCGTCGAAATTGCTAAATCCGGTAACTAATAGTAATACAATACAGTCAGTCTCATCTCAGGTTTCAGCTGCCAGTGTTTTTATAAGGTGACAGTACATTAATTAATATGGGGTTCAATTAATTAAAGTGCGCATGTGATGATGATGACTGCAAGTTGTGTTTCTTGTTCGATTGTTCTTAATTGATTTTGTTCAGAATTAATATGTAGAACTAAATAGAAAGGATATATGTAGTATCAATCAATGCTCATGAGCATATTCACATAAAGATGCTCCTATGTAAAGTACACATATATAGAATCTCAAGATAACTATTTGTGGATGCAATAGCAAAACTAATTTATACATAAAAAAACACACACACACAATTAATTTAATTTTTAAATTTTTTGGGGGACACCTAACTGTAGGTATCCTTTAAGATAATGGTTTAAAAGTATTTCCAATTAATACAACAGATGTTTTAATATGCCGTATGAATTAAATCAAAACTCAAAACAATTAAAAACTTTTACTTTTCGATTCGCCGCATTTGGATAAATACAAAACAGAACGAATAGTCCAATACGGAAGTACAGACTTTACACTCGACTCAATTATTTATGTCCAATTGGTGTAATTAAACTTGTAAATTTGTAACTACCAAATGCAATTAATTAACTACACAAACACACATTATGGATACTTGACGATTAGCATATATTGATTGTAAAATTCACAATAGTTGGTTTTCTTGCATAAATTGTATAGTTCAATAATTTAATTATCTTCTTCTTATTTTTGTGCAAAAAGCACATCTTTCACGTCGATTGAGAATACATATTGATAGATTTTTTTTTTTTTTAAAAAAAAGAACAACAACCGAACGAGATAAACGTATAGGAATATATAAAAGAGAAAATCTTATAATACCCCATCATTTGTACCCCGTTTCCGTCCCCTGACTTCACAGTCCGTCTATCCTGAGCACGAGCCCAAGCCCAATTAAACCCATCTCTTTTCATTCCCATCTACTAATTTACATCCCGTCTTTCTTTCTTCTTTTTCTCCGTTGCCACTTTTGGAGCAAGAACAATTCGCTCTTTCATTTTTCTCACATCTCTCCTCCACCATTTAATCCATATTTTCACACATCTCTTTCATTTAATGTCTGCACTAAGGGCTGGTATGCTACCCTTGTTTCATATTAATCCCTATTTTCTGATGTTATACGGCTATAAGCATTAGACCATCTGCATAACTGCATTGGTAATTCAATCTTTCAATTCATTATACAGATTTCAAGTAGATATGACACCCTATAATATGCTTCAATCTTTCAATTTCCGACTATAATAGTACTAATCTAGTATTTTAAGTTGTAATCTGACTAAAATATGCTTGAAAAAACTTAGTAGACTTGATGTTGCCGTACGTAATTGTTAATTTTTGAAGATTTTTTTTATCCTTTAGTTTTAATAAAGTGTTTATATTTTTGGATTATAAACACTTGATTCAAAAATATAAACACTTGCTTGACAAATATAAACACTTTCTGGAGAATATAAATATTTGGTTGAAGAATTTTTTAATTTAAAATTTTGAGGACTTGCAGGAAAATATAGATACTTGGTTTAAGAATATTTGAATTCAAATGTTTGAGGACTTACTGAAATATATAAACACTTCCTTGAGATATATAAACACTTCCTTGAAAAATATAAATACTTTCTTGAGAAATATAAACACTTATCAAGAAATATGAAATCTACTGAAGAATATTTTAATTTAAACTTTGAGTACTTGCTTGTGAAATATAAACAATAAAATAAGAAATATAAATACTTTATTGAGAAATATAAGTACTAAAATTAAAAATACTTGCAAGGAAAAATATAAGCACTTACTAGAAAAATATTTATAAACACTTCCTTGAGAAATATAAACACTTTATCAAGAAATATGAACACTGTTGAAAAATATTAGAACTTAAACTTTGAGTACTTGCTCGTGAAATACAAACACGTAAATAAGAAATATAAATACTTGATTGAGAAATATAAATCCTAAAAATTAAAAATATGAACACTTGCAAGGAAAAATATAAACACCCGCTATAAATCCTTTTTTGAGAAATATAAACACTTTATTAAGAAATATGAACACTTTTGAAGAATATCTAGAATTTAAACTTTGAGTACTTGCTTGTAAAATATTAACACTTAAATAAGAAATATAAATACTTGATTTAGTAGTATATGTACTAAAATTCAAAATATAAACACTGGCAAGAAAAAATATAAACACTTGCTAGAAAAATACTTTGATTGAGAAATATAATTGCTAGATTGAAAAATATGAACACTTCCTAGAATATTACTTGATTGAGAAATATAAATGCTAGATTAAAAATTATAAACACTTTTTTTGGGTGGATCCAGTTGAGACGAAAGAAATTATTTCATAGAGAATTTTTGTGTACTAGAATGGAAAAATAAAAACACTTGGAAAGAATATATATGAATTCTCGTATACTACTAAGTGAAAATCGATCTTTAAATAAGAAAATTTTGGGCTTTGTCGCTATGGTGTGTCATTTCGGAGACTGGACTGTAAAATTGATTGGCAATAAAAATGGAGGCGGGCATGTCGCGCAATTCAACAAATAATATTCCGAAAATGGAAGTTGGTGATGGGGTACGCCCACGGGGTACAGACGTCGGGGTTCAATTAGCACAACCCTATATAAAATTGATCAAGCTGACCCCAATTCTGTCTCATAGTGTGTATTAATTAATTAAGTTTCCAATTTATTATGTGTACATTAACTATTGCCACGACTCACGAGTTATTTGGGAATAATTCATTTTCTTAATTTTACCTAGCCAAACTATATAATATGCGTATAATACGTCTAATGATACATAACATGTATTTCCACAAATTTGACATTTTGTTCCCGATTTAATTAATCATGAGTAAAATAGGAACAAAGCCCTGTGATGATATAAATTTAAAATGAATTTTAGATTTTTAATTTCTTTATTATATTACATAAAACAAGTAATACCCGAAATATTCTCAAATTATAAATTTTGGCCCACACAATACACATTTTTCGAATAAAAAAATCTGACTAATTAATGTTGTACATACATACCACCAACCATATTAATTAATTAATCTTATTTATAGAACATAGATAATTACATTGCTGATGCAATAGCAATACCAATACCATTTGCAAAACCTGAATCTTCTCGAGGCAGTCGGCTTCAAAACCTGCAACACACTTGCACACATTCAAGTCAAGTGCATGCACACATCTAGAAAGTTGATATATAGCTACCCGCCTACCTCTTCTCAAAAAAATAAAGCTACCTGCCTACCCCACTCATAATTAAGTCTGAGAAAAGTTCATTCATTTCATTGCTGCCTAAATTCCAGATGCACTCGAGTCAGTCAAGTCTGTCTAAATTCCCAGATCGGTCTGCATACCGGATAGGGGTGTCAAACCTTCACGGAGATGGGTCGTTTCGTTTTCGTTCTGTTATAACGGACGGAACCAAAATCTGTTCCGTTGAACGTTCCGTTATAACAGACGGAACCAAAATCCGTTCCGTTGAACGTTCTGTTATAACAGAATGGAATAGAACAACGGAAATACATAAAAAATACGTGTTTAAGGCAAAAATAGGTTGTTCCGTTTCCGTTCCATTATAATAGATGGAATCAAAATCCGTTCCATTTTTGTTCCATTATAACAACGGAAAACGTTCTTCCATTGACACCCCTAATACCGGATACGGATATATAGCTACAATACAATATCTATCTACATCTACATATATAGAAGGATGATTATCCTCTGACCCGGGGTATGTAACCCGAGACATGTGACCCGTTGGATCTCCTCGGGATTCAGGTTTACCCGAATACCGAAGGGATTCAACTGACTCTCGAGAAGGTCCAACAGGTCACATGCCCTGGGTCAGAGGATATGAATTCATATGGTCTTCGATTGGAATTTGGAAGAATGAATCAATTGAGATTCTTGGTATGGCAGATGATAGCAGCTGCGAGATTCAACGTATCACTGATTGCATTATTTTATTTTACATCAAAATTACCACAGCTGTTCTTTCTCCGAAAAAGAACAAGGAAAACCAAACAAACCAACAAATTACCACAGCTGTCCTGTTATGGTAAGAATTAAGAATACTGTAGTAATTAAGTTACCGGCGTAGCAGCCTCAAAATTGGGACCCGGCAAATTTTATATCAAAAAATGTATATATTTTATTGAACACGGATATAAGGAGGACCACAATTAAAAATCAGATTCCTCAATATTATTTTTTTTTTCTTCTTCTCTCTTTTTTTTTTCCGTTAACATTCGGATAAGACCTCTGTCTATTTTTTTTTATTTTTTTTTAAATAAAGAAGAGGCTTTTGGATTAGGTCGTGTGGAATATATATATCCGGACTATATATATATATTTATCGTTTCCATATATATAAATCATAAAGAGGAGTTCAGGGTGCCCCTATAAAACCACCATTCGGCACCATGGGGTTCGTTCGTTGCTTTCATGCTTTGCCTGTTTTATCAGTTACCAGTTACCAGTTACCAGTTACCAGTTACCAGTTACCACGTACCAGTAATATTGAAGAGAGAGCAACACATGGTGGTAGGGATAGATGCTGCTGTTGTTCACATTTCACCGCGAGCTTTAAACGGTAAAAAGTTAGAATCTTTTTTTTGTCAATTGCTGTTGAAATTGAGTTTGATAGGCGCATCTCATGCTTCTGAGTTTAGATGTAAAATAGAACTAGGAGTATGTTTCTGTTGCCGGTATGTTTTATATATAGGATAATGATGTGTTGCCCCCAACCGTCTGCCCCCCCATTACTCCCAACCGTTGTAAAGGTTTTGTAAACTGCACATCTCTTTTCAAAATTCATTCAGAACGTTTTGTAAACTGTCCATCTGCCCAAAATTCATTTAAAACGTTTTGTAAATTGTCCATCTTTTTCCAAAATTCATTTAGAACGTTTGTAAACTGCCCATTTGTGTCCAAAATTCATTTCGGACATTTTGTAATCTGTCTTTTTATTTATTTATTTACATCAACAGTGTGGGGCAATTGGGAGGCAGTTGAGTGGGAGGCAGTGTATCACTACCCTTATATATAATACGAAAATAAGGCCATAAGGGAGAGGCAGAGTGAATGCATATTGTAATTTAATATTCTGAAATAAGCAGTTAAGCAATTTAAAGTTACTTTCAAAAAATGAGAATCATTTAATTGCAAAAGATTGCTATACACTTTCATTTAGTATTATGAGATTTGTGCTAATTATTATTGTAACTTAAAGAAACTTATTAGGATGACTAATTAAAATTTGTGCTAATTATCCTTAGCTAAGGAGTTTAAATACGTTCTCAAAATTATAGAAACTAGAGCTGTGAATGGGGCTTCGCCCCAAAAAAATAATATTACATAGATTAACAAATATTAAAAATAATTATATATTTTTCATAAATATGTTTTATTAGATAAATATTAGATTTAATATATTTTCTATATAATATATTTTTAGCTACATCTCAATTTATATATAAAAAAAAAGAGTTACAAATATTTTAAGTCTTAAATTGTTTTTTAGGTATATCATGATATTATCTCTTTAGTAAAAATAAATAAATTGAGTCATTTGATTAAGATAAATGAAGAGATAGAAACAAAATCAATGGTTGAGATGATATATGATGTGGCATAGCTAAAAATTTTGGAAGCTTACCCCCAAAGAGTATGAATTCAATATATATTTGTTGGACTAAGTTTCTTTTCTGGACCTTTAAAGCCTGGGACAAAATAATTTCTTTGGTCCCCCTTGATTTCCATTAAAGTTGCGTCACTAACATTACGTCCGGACGATGATTTCACCTTGACTTGTCAATGCAAAGTTCATACTTTTTAATCATTTTCAGGCACTTAACAATTTCTTCACAGTTATTTAGAGTGTGACCGTGAACAAACCAAAATGAGAGGTCGTTGTTATCCCTTTGGAATAATGACATTTAATCTTGTGCCGGTTGCGTTTGAATAGCGCAAGTTAGTAAAAGAAAACAGAGGAATTGAGAATGAGGAAGGTTCCAATGCTATAAGTTTTTTGTGCTACAAGATGTCACAAACTCACTTTTTTATTTACATTTCAAAATTTCGCATTCAAATTTCAAATCAAAACCGTTGATACATTCAAATTTCAAATCAAAACCATTGATATTTTTTATATTCATGAGAGATGTATGTATATAAAATTTTATGAACTTTGGAGATCATTTTATACTAGATTAAATGACTTTAAAAATGAATGAATCTAATTCACTATGATTGATTAATTTTAATACATCCATATTTAACCCACTTAATCTAGTACAAAATAAACTTCAAAGTTCATGAAATTTTATATGCATACATCTCTCATGAACATAAATAATATCAACTGTTTTGATTTGAAATTTGAATGCAAAATTTTTAAATATAAATGAAAAAGTATGTTTATGACATTTTGTGGCATAAAAAGCTTATGGCATTAGAACCCTACTCATTGGTGTTGTTCGGCACAGCTTCCTTAAGACTTAAAGGAGCTTCTTAAGGTCTAAGTCATGCTAAAAATTGCCGAACACTGGTTCCTTTGGTTGGATGAATGACCCTCCTTTGCTTAATTTCTTAAGGAAGCACATCCGCTTCCTTAGCATATTTGTCTATAAGGAGCCTCCTTAGGTCCTCTTTTATTACCAGATTGTCATCAAAAAGTTGAGGTCATGTACTTTTTTATCATTTTATATTTAGTATGCACGCGACCCTAGACAGACCATTTATAATCCTTACAATTACATTGCCGAACAAGTGCTCCTTTGTGAAGATTATTTTCTTAAGCCAGTGTCTCTTAATTTGCCATGCCGAACAAGCCCTTGAGAATAGTCAGTAGGATTAATTAGTAAAAATTAGTGAAAATCGGATTAGTTTGAAAATAATAGAAATGTAATGCTATTCGAAATAGTTAAAATGTAGTTAGGATTGTATGTATAAAATAGTGATAGATAATTGAAAAATATTTATAAGAGACAACTAATATATGTTTTACAGAATAGCACATTAACAAGTAATCTCATTATTTCATATTAGTGATTTAAAGTTTGGATGAAACATTGATAGGTTGTCAATGATTTACCCATTTATCTGACTTGTATCTAGGGGTGAAAACGGATCGGATAATATCCATCCGTATCCGGATTCGTATTCGGATTTTTGCGGATACGGATATTCGGATACGGATATTTGCGGATACGGATACGGATACGGATAAAATTTATGCGGATACAGATACGGATACGGTTTTGAATATGGAAACGGATACGGATACGGATAATTATCCGAATCCGGATATTATGGTAATTCGGATATATGTCTTTCAATTGGATTTTTTATGTAGATTTCAAATTTAATGAAGTTTATATCTAATTAGACTTTGAATTCATCTCTTTTATAATTATTTATAACTTGTAACTAATAATATAATGAATATTATGGATTTTTTTCTTAACTAACATGTAATTATTTATGATAATAATGATCCACGATGAACTAATAACATATTTATGATTAGTGATTAATTTTTATAGTAATTTAACCATTTTAGTTAGTGATTTATCATGAAAAGTTATATAAAATATATTTTTTAATAATAAGTCTAATATCCGAAGTATATTCGTATTCGCATCCGTATCAGTTTAATATCCAATCCGTATTCGTATCCGTTTAATATCCGATCCGTATTCGTATCCGGAACTATCCGTATCCGTATTCGTATCCGAAAACCTAAAGCGGATACGGATATAATTTTGCCCACTATCCGTTGATATCCGATCCGTTTTCACCCCTACTTGTATCGTACCCAATAAGATATGGTATGGATAAAATTCATTTCTACTAAGCAAACGGGTAAGGGTATGGATAAGTCATTTTGCACCCAGTACCCCTAAAGTAATGCATAATTATGTAAAATAATAGAGTTAATAAGTAATAATTTTGTACTCTTTATGATGCATTTTATAATAATTATATTCTTTCCCATATCACTTGTACTATATTTCTCTTTTAAAAAAATTGTCTTTCCTATAAAATTTGATATAAAAATATAAACATATTATTATATTATTAATTATGCATCATTACCCCCCATTACCTATTTATTTTAACTGGTTTGAATAGGGTACAGGTGTGTCAAATTTTAACAGATATAGATGGATACGGTTAAGACCTATTCTAATCAGGTACGTATGATAGTGAAAATACTTCCACCCGACCTGTACCATATCGTACCCACTAACACCCCTAAACATACATAGCTAGCTAATCCTATTTTGAATATAACAATTACTATACTATAGAGAAATTAACATGTATGGTCCATCTTTAGTACTTTTGCTCATCCTTCTGCCCTTTTCTACCTATGCTTGACACGGTTGAAAATCTAAAAAACTGATATCTATCAATTAGAAAGATAAATTTAATAATTGAAGAACAACGTATACATTAATTGAAATATGGATTGATGAATATCACTAAAAAAGGAACGCTATCTACTATTCTATAATCTAGAGTCTAGACACACCCGTGAAGTATAATTTTCTCTAGTGTTAGTGTTATTTATACTATGTTAGTAACAAAAAGTAATATGGATCAATTGGAGCTTCCTGCTTGGAGAGGTGAGTAGGTGACAACACAACAATACAACAATACAACACAACTTTTAATTTCTAAGGTGCGTGCTTGTCACGTGGTCCAGTGCTTGGAGGTCAATGCCCATTGGTCCCTTATTCTTGCAACTTGTGTCTTTTTGACCCCACCCGCTCTCTCTGCCCCCACCTCGTCACTGCACATCTACCACCAAGTCACCGAGCAAGCAAAGAAAGAGCCACCGAATACATACACTCCTAGGCTCCTAGCTAGCAACAGGACATTTGATATTTCCCTCGGTGCACCATCCATCCATTCCATTCCATTCCACACCGAAGTGAAATCAATCCCTTAACTAATGGCTGCTGTGCTGCCTGCTTTCCTGTTCCAGTAATTGAACCCACATAACACACAACCCTAGATCGACAGAACAACAGCAAAGGTTTGCAATTAGGAGGAAGTTTGTTTGCTATACAGAAGAACAAAAGTCAGTGAGTATGGACTTCGGGTCTAATAGTGGCAGCAGCCCGATGACGACGGATGAGATCTCGACCAAGCTCCCTTCGTCGAGCTACAAGGGGGTTGTGCCGCAGCACAACGGACGCTGGGGGGCGCAGATTTATGAGCACCACCGCCGTATCTGGCTCGGTACATTCGCCGACGAGGGGGAGGCGGCCCGAGCATACGATATCGCTGCGCAGCGGTTCAGGGGTCGGGACGCTGCGACCAATTTCCCGCCGCTGTCGGAGTCAGATGCGGAGAATGCGTCGGAATTGGCATTCCTCTCTGCACATTCGAAGACCGAGATTGTCGACATGCTCAGGAAGCACACTTATTATGAGGAGCTGAGGCACAGCAGGAGGAATCAGCTGCTGGGGAGGAATGCAGGAGCCAGGAGAGCCGGTATGATGTGGTCGGAGCGGGAGCTCTTGTTTTACAAGGTAGTGACGCCGAGCGATGTCGGCAAATTGAACCGACTGGTGATCCCGAAACAGCACGCGGAGAAGCACTTCCCGCTGCGGATCGAAGAGAATAACAGCGACGAGAATAACAGTAACAGCGGAGTGCTGCTCAATTTCGAGGATGCAGAGGGAAAGGTATGGAGGTTCCGGTACTCGTATTGGAATAGCAGCCAGAGCTACGTCTTGACAAAGGGATGGAGCCGGTTCGTGAAGGAGAAGGGGCTGAGTCCGGGGGATGTCGTGAGTTTCTGGAGGTATTTCGACGGGTCAGACATGATGCAGTTGCTGATTGATTGCAAATCCGCTCTGCCCGGCGGGGAGGTACCGGATGTCGCCTCGTCTTCCTCCTCTGAAGTGCCCATGATCGAATCTGAAGATAACGACGACCATGACCGCAGCAGCGCCGTTCGGCTTTTTGGGGTGAACATTGGGAGCAGTAGTCAGAATCAGGCAGGGAGCTCAAAATCAAATCATGATGTTAGCTAGCGAGGAAAAAAGAGTTAGTAATATTCCTCTTTTTTGTTAAAATTGTTCGGCTTTTTTAATTTTTATAGAACTGTTTTGCTGCTGATATGTAAAGTATCTGTTTGTTAGTTGTTTTTTTGGACTTGTGTTAACATAAAATCAAATGCTGCATCAATTACACACATCAATGTTTTCACTGTTACAAGCCATTGTTCATTATTGTTGCCTTGCTCTGGATTAACTGATTTATGATTTCTTGGCTTAAGTTAGTTTCATATAAATGCTTGATTATTTCATTATTTTTTGTTTCCTCTTTTCAATATTTTGCTTTTAAGTTTTAAAGTTGCAAGAATTTCGTTTTCACAAAAAAAAAAAAGGGGGAAAAAGGGAATCAGAATTATCATTAATTTCTGTCAAATTTCAAGTCATATAGTGTGATTTGCAATGTGCATGTTCAAAAGGTTCAAAGAACCTTTTATTTTATATATATTACTTCTCTTTTTTGTTGGAAAGTGGCCACATAACTTATGAGACTTCTTTTTTTTTCTTTTGTTACATTTTTTTAAGCGGCTTGCAGTAATATCTGCCCAAATTGAGGCCTACAAATATAGCTAAAAATACGTCTGTTGCCCAGCAAAAGAACAACAGGGCCTTTTCCTTACTACAAATAACAAAACGGCTAGCTAATATATACATTTAATTTCGTCAAATATACCATGACCTAACAGGATGAGATCATTCTTATTAATAAAATATGATTTGTGAGGCTAATTTGTTAAATCAACTTGAACAAGTTGGCCAGAAAAGTCATAGCTAGGGGATAAATACAACCAACCAGCCTTGAAATCAATGTTTCGTGATTTAGTCGTGTAGTTTAATTCTCCACGAAATCTTTGTGCGGCATAATTATGACAGTTTTTTTAAATATAATTTTCAGTTTGAAATATGAAATTTCTCTAATAAGCTAATAATTGTAACATATATTCCTGGCTCGCTGGATTTAACAGTTCTTTGTTCATCTCCAAAAAATATGCATTTATTATGAATTGTTCTTTACAATCAGCCACTGAAAATTAATCTTAGTCACTAAGTTTAGAGTTCATTTTGTTTGCATGGCATGCAATCCTTTAAAAATAATTTTGTACCGAATAAGACAATAATAAATGCTACTGAAAATTACTGTGTTGGTTTAATCAATTAGGAATTCGATGGTTTCAGTAGGGGTGTTATAAGCAGTAAATAGAGGCTGATGTTGGCTTGTTAATTAACTCATGATTATACGAACTCATTAACATGGTTAATCAATTAACAATTTTAATCATGAATTTTGAATAGTACTGAAAATAGAAACGTTGATACACAATTAAGTTCACAAATTTATGTATATTTGTGTAGCAACGTTTCTATTTAATTTCAATATTAGGCTTAACAATTTGAATATTGTTAAACAATTCATCGATATTTTAGGCACTCTGAATACATAAATTGAATTTGAATATTGTTAAAAAAAAAAAATCCTTAGAATTTTACACACTTTGTAATCTTTGTAATTTGATGGTTCTTTGAAGAACTATCGAACACTTAAACTCAATATAATTGAATGTGTAATTAATCTAGAATTTAATAAGACATCTATAAAATTTTTCATGATGATGATTTCTAGTCTTATTCAGATTTGTTAGTTCGATTATGAACAATTTTTCATTTTGAACAATGTATACATATAATAATAGGCTGGGGATCTATGACAATGAATCCTCAGTTAAATATAAAAGATTGTTTAAAGTAAAATATTCTATTAGCATATTTTTGGGTTTATAAATTGAATATGTTTCAATTTTTGAATCATTTGAGCGTCACCTGATACTTCATCAAGCTCTATTAAATTTTAAGTTGTTGTAAATATTTGATAATTTTGATAATCTATGGGGTATCAAATGACACTCAAAATGACTCAAAAAATGAAACACTTTCTATAGGCTCAAGAATATATTTATAAGAGATTTTCTATTTTAGAGTTTTTTTTTTTTATTTGTTTGAGGTCCCATTGTCATGGTTGTCAGCAGATCCTTACCCATAATAAAAAGGGAATCCTTACGTAGATATAAAAAAGGATACCAAAATCGATACAAATAGTGTTAGTTATCATATTAAATTAGTTAATATTCATATTAACTCATTTAGGATTTGAAGTTATTCATATAATATATACAATACCATATAAATATAAGTAGCGCCATAGTTTAGTTTTTAAATTTGAATAGTATGTAAGTAGCGCCATAGTTTAGTTTTTAAATTTGAATAGTCTATAAGTAGTGCCATAGTTTAGTTTTTAAATTTGAATAGTATCTCATTTATTATGAATATTGGATACTAATATAGACAATATCGATTTTGTTATCTTTTTGGTATCTTTACAACATTTTTCTAATAAAATTACAACTACCATGCTCATTTATTAATAGTGTGCGGCACTCTAAGTTGTTGTCGAGAGAGGGACCTAAAAGGGAAGAGAGAATTACTTGTTGTCTTGTTCCCGAGTTAAAATTTATGAGGTTAATAGAGAGGTGAGTGGATGAAAATTGAAAGGAATACTTTATGTATTATCTTATTATTTGGAATGACCAAATTTTGAGTATATATAAAATGTAGATTTTCTTAAATACTTATTTTGACGATCACTACAATGGGCTTTTACAAAAGTTTGAAAACAAATCTTAAGATTTTGAGCATGAAATAGGCTTCTACAATAGCTAATAAAAATAGAGCCCTCATACACAACATAAATTGCATCTAATTTTCTTCAGATTTTGATTTATATATATATATAGTCCTATAAATTTTTGTGTGTCAATATATCAAGGAAGAATTTTCCATTTGTTTGACCTTTTATGTGATCCTTTCCCATTTTTATATAAATATTGATTATTTTATTAATTAATAGTCTAGTCTTCTAATACATCCAAAACAAATACTTAGTTTTTTTTTTAAAAAAAATTGTAAAATTTTAATATCACATAACATTAGATTTTAATATAGAGAAATTATTGAGCAATATAAATCGAAAATTGAAGATACGTTTTGACATAGTTTGAATTAAAAGATCATAAAAGGGCTTTATAAGTTTAAGCAAAATATTTTTTTGATATGCTTTTGAGATATATATAAGATAGTAATTTACACAAAAAAAATGATGCCAAAAAGATATTCTTGTTATCATTTAAACGAGTCTTGAGCAAAAGAAAAAAGAAAGTACGTTTGTAGATGTTAACTGTCAATTTTGCAAAGTACTTATATATGTATCTTGGTGCATGCAAGTTGTACTAACTA
Source organism: Cyperus esculentus (assembly GCA_030179965.1). Classification (NCBI taxonomy): domain Eukaryota; kingdom Viridiplantae; phylum Streptophyta; class Magnoliopsida; order Poales; family Cyperaceae; genus Cyperus; species Cyperus esculentus. The sequence goes on along the minus strand of JASGLE010000024.1, from coordinate 2,615,766 downwards.
CTTAATAATTATACACAAAAATTGCCTAAAAATAATTATATAATCTACGGACCTTTTAATTTAATTTATTACATTATCAACATTGTTGAATGTTGCTCATAGCCATAGGTAACTTTAAAAAGAAAATTTTGATATATATCCACATGTTACATTATCAACATTGTTTTCTTGACGTGATTCAAACAAGTGTATCCCTCTTTTTATTTTCTTTCCTTTTTTTTTCTTAATTTGTTGTGGAAGTTTATCCGTGTTTCAAACTCGACCAACTGTATACAGAGAATACCGGTATATATTTATTTCCATTCTATATGCGGTAATGTAATAATGTATATACCATACGCATTCTGGTTTTCTGAACTGGGTTGGTGCATTGAACCCATTCAATGCTTGCTTATCCATCCATACATTCCACTGTAAAACAAACAAGCAAATAAACCCCAAACCTCGGCCTTGAGTCGCCGACTGAGGGTCTTCATCATGAGACGACAATTAAAAGGCCGAAAAAGACATACGAGACGAGAGAGAGAGAGAGAGAGAGTAGGCCACACGTCTGACCAATAGGGCAACGCAGGGAAATTAGAAATTAGAAATAAGAAATTGGAAATTAGATGCATGATGGATGCATCTGCGGCCGCTTGGTATCTTCTTGGGGGGATTGCTTTCATGGGAATATGTTTCAATGAGCCCAGCCCCACTTGATTCCAAAGGCAAGCCAAGACGACGTCAAGGACTCGAGACCATAGTAACAAATCGTTCATTCGGGATTCGTTCGGCGAGGTCAAAAGTTCGTGATTCGGGTATTATTCGGGTATAATTCGGGAATAGTTCGGCTTATATAATATAATAAAAAATATATTAAAGTGCCAATATTTTTAAAAACCAAATAAAAAAGCACAATTTTTCCTTTAAAACGATATATAATGTGTTTTATTCGCGAATAATTCGCGTATAAAACGTTTTATTTGCGTAAAAAACGTTTTATTCGAGAATAATTCGCGAATAAAACGCATTATATATCATTGGGTAGTATTATGCGGGATTCGTTCGGCTCTTGTGAAAAAACGAATTATTCGCGAATTATTCGCGAATAAATCGCGAATCATGTTACTATGCTCGAGACTCGAGATGGAAGATAGATGACTGGTCAACCGTCAACGCATACATTCCCCCCCAGCATTTCAACGTTGAATAATCCATGAATCAACAATTTCATATTTTACTAGAGGCGGCATATTGTCGGGTGGGTATCGAATTGACAACTGCCGACATTTTTTGGGTCGGGTCGGGTCGGGCGGGCGAGTTTTTCGGGTTTGATCAGATTTTGCACCTCTATTCCCCGGGTCATCTCGGGTTTTGGGTCGAATCGAGTTTGGGTCAGTCTGACTTTCCCTAAAATACGGATCAAGTCGGGTTTAGGTTGGGTCAAATTTGGGTCGGGCCAGGCGAATTTTTTGGGTCGAGTCAGATTTTACCACCTCTACTACCATATAAAAAAAGGGTCAAATATGGTGATATCATTTAGAATATCGTTGGTTACCGTATAATTTAACTTGTAAGTTGTAACTAATTATTCAACTTAAAATCATCTTATAATTAATATGTTAAGTTTAATAATTATTGATCAATATAATTAATTAACATTCAACTTAATATGTTAAGCTCAATAATTAAAATGTTAAGTGAAGTTCGACCAAGTCAAATAATATCTATGGTATCACCATAACATTTTCCCACAAAACTATGGTAGGGACCTACCATATTCACTGCCAAGTGAGATGCGACACTTAAGATGCACCTCTATTCTAAGATCTCAACCGTTTAAACTTCCCGAAACCCCCAAATCCTAACCCACAAGCAATTTTACTTATTTTGTTAGTGGAAGGATGCCATACACATTAAAAACTTTTGACACAAAAATTACATCAAAACCAATCAATTCATAAAAATTTAAAAGGTAAAAATCTTTCACAAATATATTCATTATACTTACAGATTAATGATGCATCAAATTTTATTTTGAGTATCATTTATTATTCTATCAATAACCACCAAGTTTGTATGGTTATTACAATGGTCTAAATTTAATGATTCATGATAAAATATCAAATGACACTCAAATTGATTGAAATTTGCAACACAATAAATCTATAAATAAATGAATATATTTGTAAAAGCTTACTCATTTTTAAGATTTTATGAATTTATTATTTTGGTGTAATATTTGTGTCAAAAATTTTTGGTGTAAGTGGATCCCTCATTTAATAAGGAAAATTCATTCTGTATATGGATTTTGACCACTACTGAATGGTACAAATTATATTTAATTTAACTAAATTGGCCCTCTCTAGATTATATATTAAGCTCCACTCCTAGTTTCAAGCCTTAGCTTAAAGCCACATATATATGGCATCACTAGAATACCCAGGAACAGACACAAACTAGACAAAAAAACAACCTAGTGTTTCAAATTTCGTTTCATTAATTAACCTCATTGTTTAATTTTAAAAATATATATGCTTGTTAAAATAAAATATAAAACACTCAAGAAAAATATGAAACGCTAATGCTAAATATCAGTGAATAATTAAGAAAGAATTTGTTACAAGAGTGATGGAATGTTAACGGTATGACACCTAATTAATTAATTGTAAATGTGCTTATTGTGTATCGCACAATAATAAAATAAAAAAGCGATTTACGGCTCGCTGACCGGGTAACTTTATTTGAACTACTAGTGAAAAGCCTACGGCTTGCTTTGGGCTGAAATTGTTATTTCTTATAATAAATTTTTAAAAAAATATGTAATTGGCCTTAAATTGAGATAATTTATATGGGCCTTTAATTTTAATGGGCTGAGATCGTCAACGGGCATTAATATACATCAACTGTTCTGGTCTATCCAAGAAAATGATCAACGGCTCAGGTTTCTTATTTGGGAAAGATAACTCTTTCATATCATTTTTTTTTTCCAATATGCTTTTATAGTAAGGATTTAGAATTACTAGTTTGACTGTGTATTCTTACATAATTATATATACCTGTTCATTGATTTATTAGATAAAAATGTGGATCATGATGCTCATCATTTATCCAAGCAGAGGCGACCTCTCTGGATGCCACCCGGGGCAGTGGCCCGCTCTTAATATATGAAATTTTGTAAAAAAACACGTGTAAATCAATGAAGTATTATTCAATATTCAGAGTTTGTCCCCTCTAAAATTAATTATTACCTATAACTGTAAATCATTGAAATTTGTTGATTAATGTATCTTATAAACTCAATTAAATTTGATTGGCCCCTTCTTAATTTTGGCTCAAGGTCTGCCACTGTATCGAAGTATAAAGTATTGTTGGGAAATCGTTTTCCTAATCAAGTAATCATTAATGAAACGCGCCGTTGGTTATCATTATCAAAGACCACTGATCAGTATGAAGGAGACCTACATTCATTCTGTTTTGTAATTAATCTGTATGAAAAAGAATTAAGCACGTTCATGTGCCTGTGGATGACACAAAATTATGATTGCCTGATGTTGATTTGCAAAATTTGATCCTACCAAAAGCATACAACTTAAATTCACGGGGCCACGCCAATAGGATCGAGAACATGCAGCCGCGCAACCAGGATGGTTTTAAAAGGGGTGCCGAGATTTAAAAGGTTTTGGAAGTTCTAATACATATATACGCGGTACATAGTCATTTAATTAAACTATCAAAATTTAGAACATTTATCGAAATATCACTACTGGAGTCAGCCATCTCATTTACAACATGAAAAACTTGTTTGGTATTTTATTTAATTGGTCTAATGACTTATTGATCTTGTCTCTTACTTGTTTTGTTTTGTTTCGTCTTGTCCATAAATTTTTTTTGGCAGAAGAACAAAAGTAAAAAAAAAAAAATTACAACAACTATACAAGTCTAATGTATGAGTTAGCCCTCGGCTATAAATTTAATTATAATCATTAAAGAAGTTTGATTTTTTCATTATTTGTGTCAATCGATAAAGTTTTAATAAAATTTATAGTAAGTTGATACGTATATACCAAAAGAATTCCAAATCGATACTGCATGGGTTAGAATTTATATTAAATGAATTGATCAATTGATATTTGTATTAACAAATTTAATATGCAATGTATTTTGTATAGTATATATAATACACTGCACAAAATAATTATCATAATAAAAATATTAATGTGAATAACAACACATTTAATATGAATACTTGTACAGATGGTATCAATTTATAATATTTTTTTAAATGTATAAAGGTCAAACTACCAAAATCACTTCCGCCGATCAGCATAAAATAGTTTTATAAGCTTGAGGGGTTGCCAATTTTTTTTTCGACCAAGGATGTGCCTGGGCCCTCCCTGGCCCTACCCTTGATTCCGCCACTGAGAACATTTATAGTCCACCTATAAAAACCGGTCACCTTTACACACTCTCTCACGGTCTGATACACTCACGTACACCTATGTGCATGTCACAGTTGCATATATGTTAACTAGTATAATAGTAAATAGTAAATTAGTAACGTATTTGTTGACTGAAAAATAAAAAATGATATTTATTACTTAAAAAGATATATCTATTAACTAAATAATAATATCTATTGATTGAAATACAGTAGATGGTTGTACAACACTAGAAGGTGGACTTTACTTGTTACTCATTTCAATATGTTTTCCTCCCATAACAGATTATTAATATTTTTTTAGATAAAGATGAAGATTAAGTCACTCAAATTTAAATGTCTATAAAAGACTCCATCCAGGTTTTGAGCCCGCAACCTCCCACAGGGTTGCCCTTATCCAATGGACTAAAAGGTCGGTTCTTATAACATATTATTAATCAATAAATAATAATGAAGTAGCAACAAATGTTGCTGGCTCCTGGCTCCTGCTGTGTTTTTTGGGGGGGGGGGGGGGGGGGGAGGTGGATATCATATCATGGTTATCCACTTCTTGGTTTGGTCTTTGCCACTTTGGTTCATGCACTGACAGGATTTGGCATCTTCGGAACTTGACCCCACCAAATACCAATTAAGAAGCAAAAACAAAAACCGGTATCCTCAAAAAAAAAAAACAAAAAAAAAAAAAAAAACAAAAACCGGGTGTGGTTTCTGCTCCCCGCATTCGAAGCCCCGCTCGGCTGCTCCATTTTCTGGACTTTCTGAATTGTTAGTTTCTCGCATAAATAAACATTTTCATTGGACGCACATATATATATATATATTGTCATGCATGTATGGTTCGCCAAAGAACAGCTAAAGTCTTGAATCAAGTTTGTTGGCTGTTTTCTCATAAATAAATTTGGTCTAGATTTTGATTTTTGGGTTGTTTTGCGGATTTTGCCTCTATCCCATGCATATTTATTTATTATTATTATTTTCAATAACACTTTGTCAAGAGTGAAGAGCCGACCTTTAGTCTGGTAGCTAAGGGCGCTAATGCTCTCCATATAGGAAGGTCGTAGTTTTGAAATCTAGATATAGCGTCTCTTATAGATATTTATATATGAGTGGCTTGATCATCATCTTTATCTTAATAAAAACATTTGTCGAGAGTGCACAAAGAATAAAAATGGGATTATGCAATCACACACACATATATTCCACAATGCGATTTTGAAGTAAATAGGATTTAATCAAGATTTTTCATTAATTATTAGTTTTCGTTGATTACTTCAATTTTTCAATTATTTAATTATTCGATTAGTTTGAAGTATCGGTAAATATCTATAATATATATTTTGATTATGCTAACTTCTTCTGGTTAATTTTCATTTTGAAGTTATATTGTATTTTAGCATTAATTAGAATTTCAAATAAATGTGTTATTATCTTCAAACATTTGATAGCCATGGTACTTTTTGATATTTTAAGGACCAATTTTATAAAATAATGAATAAAATAATGATATTTTAAGAACAATTTGTTTTAATTTAATTTACTATTTTTTTAGATAAAATTGAGGATGGAACTACTCAAATTATATTGTTTATTAGACATCCCTTCAAGTTTTGAAGCTGGCTTATTTCACATGAAAAGCATTGTATTTACCACTAGATCATTAATTATGACCATAATGTATATAGGACCTGAACTTTCAAATTTTAAGTCGTGTGATCAAACTGTGTTGTTCACTCTTGTTCACTTTTTTTTCTTTTTTTATCTATATTGAGACCCAATATTAGAGTTAGACTATTGTCCTAATGTTCATTATTGAATTTTTAATGTCTCAAAATATATGCTATAATGTTAGAAATTAAAATTTGTAATACTCAATAAATTCTTCATATAAAAATATTGGATAAATATAATTTTTCTTTTTTTTTAATAGATCTCATAAGTAGCAGCAATAGCAGCAGCAGCAGCAGTAATAGTAATAGTAATAATAATAATAATAATAATAATAATAATAATAATAATAATAATAATAATAAAAGTAGTAGTAATAATAATAATAATATAAATAAAATATTGATGGTACATCTACTTTCAAAAATACAACAAAAATACTTAGAAAACATCAAAAATGAAAAAAAAATGATTTCGGTTTTTATGTTCTTAATTTGGCATAATTAATTTGTTTGAAGTTTTGGCCTTTGTAATTGTTTTTATGCATTTGTATCTGCTACCAACCATTTAGAAAAAAATTATAATGTCAAACCAGTCAGGCTTAATCTCTAAACACTTTTCGTTGAGAATCATAGTTAAAACGGAATAAACTATTGAATCAATGTGTTGATTGTAGTGAAGTAAAGAGATAAAAGTAAAGTGAATGAAATGTACATATAAAATAAAGTATTGGTGATTTAGTTTAATACACCTCTAAATATGTATTAATTAACTTATTATACCTTAAGTTAAATCATCTTAAATCAATTTTAATCCATTCCGTCCCCCTTTACATCATTGCCGAGTGCTCATCCTCTGTAGCGTTGCAAAGTGTGGCACAGGACGTGGGTCGTTAGATTATCTCGGGATCCATGCTTGCACAGATTTCTAGATGATCTAACGGCCCACCTTCTGTGCCACACTTTGCAGCGCTACAGACGGTCCACGTTCTGTATTACACTCTGCAGCGCTATAGAGGATAGGGAAACGTAAGGACAAGGATTTCATATCCTCTGTAGCGCTGCATTGTGTAGCGCATGATGAGAACCGTTAGATCATCTCGAGATCTGTACCGGCTCGAATTTTGAGATGATCCAACGGTTCTTGCTCTGCGCTACACAATGTAGCGCTACAGAGGATAAGCACTGAGGGGTTGTTCAGCAAGGTGGTTGGTTTAAATATTTAAGCCTCACTAAGTCACACTCGTTCGGAAAGGAAAAAATGGCTTAAGAAAGCTTAAGCCTTAAGCCATGGGTATTGCTTCCTTAGGAATCCGGGCAAGGCTTAAGCCCTGGTCAAAATGAGGCTTAAGGAGAAACTTTTAATCCATGCTAAGGAGCTTGCGATCGGAAGGATTAAGAGACTAAGGAAGCTAAAGGAAGTCTAAGGAAGCTTAGGCTGTGCTCCAGAACAAGAAGGGGAAGGGAAAGGTAGGGAATGGAAGGGGAGGGTTTTGAAGGGTTTGTCCCCTCCAAATTGGGGGTAGAGATTGGAGGGTAAGTTAATATAAATTATGTGTCTTGTTCCCCTCCTCTCCCCTCTTGTACCATCATCTCCCCTTCTAAAATTTCTATTGTGGAGCAAGGTATACAATGTGGGCAGGGTTCGGTCACCCCTCTATTCCCTTACCCTCCCCTCCTCTACCCCTTTTTGGAGCAGGATGTTAAGGAGGGGTCGCCGAACAGCCGTTGGACAAGGGATCTAATTATCTGCATCTACTTTTTAAGCGCAGTACTGATCATTTCCTTCTTTCCCATTCAACAAAAAGAAATTAAACCTAAATTAAAGTGTATTCGGATATTCTCTCTATTGTAAGTCGGACGCGCGCAGCTAGCTAGCAGCCAACCCTTTGAGCGATCGCTCGGACCACTCCAGCGCTGTCTCCATCTTAATGTCTTCTTCAGCTGGTACTGCGAAGGACCCCTTTCTTCCTCAAGTTGCATGCCTACTTGCCTGTGCATTTGCAGATCTGGTGGTGGTGCGCTAGCTAGATGCATACGTTTCTGCATTTCCTGCAGCTGGTACGTTTTCTCCTGTGGAGATGGATAAGTTTCAATTTTGATCCGTTGTTTATTTATGTGATATTTTTAGGTTAAATCATTGCTTAATTAGATGGATAGAAATTTGGGAGAGTTCGAACCGGCGTTCGATCTAGTGGCAATACCGCAAAAGCAATTCTCTCTGTGTGGCTGGTTAAAACTTAGATTGCTAATGTTGTTTCAATAACAAAATAAAAATTTTGGGGAATATGAGGAACCACTATTCTGTACTGTACCTTGTTGTTACCACCTTCATGTTCTTAATTGTTTGTTTGTTTGTCTGGTTAATTCTGGTTAAGCTGTTATTTAGATACATTTAACCAGCCAACCATAGATTCATAGGAAAGGATCATGTTATAATAAACTAGATCAATTATAAGTTTATAACATATTGTTTGAATAAATTTGCATCATAACAATTGTTTTAGATTTCTAGTTAATAATTTCACTTGTATTGTTCTGGAAAGTGAAAAATTATAATTAATAAAGAATAAAACTTTAGTAATATTGTAATCAACTATATATACAGGCATTTCCATCCCTGAAGTAAAAGAAATTAAAAAAAAAATTGAAACCTTTTATTGTTCATGGTTTCTTATTAACCTTTGTTCACAATTTCGTTTATATTTCTATTTTCTTATAGACACCAATTTAAAAGCTTAAGGAATATTGTCTTTTAATTAATAAGTTGCATGAAAGTTGAAAACATATACCCTTTACAATTTCAAAATAATGTGTACTTGCTGACCCCTTTTTCCTGGTCGGTTATCTGTATGTTAGCCAGAGAACAATGGAAGCTTAATTTTTTATTGGAGATGATAGAACTATCCAGAATCTGCTAATTTGAAAGGGAAGACATGAGGTAAGAAAGCATAGATGAATTATTCTGAGAGAGACAAAAGATAATCTGAGAGAGGATTGGCTTTCACATCATATCCTGGTAATGAAAAATTAAAGAATGTGCTTTTTTCAGGATAGAGATAGGAATATTTTTTTTTTCCGCATTAGCTATCACTTTACAGATTCCAGGACAATTTATCTGGAGAGATGCTTTCATATATTGTTTTTGCTATTATTCTTCCCATATAATACAATTTTTTAGATTTTAGGGCACCAAGTACTATATTGTCCTACACATTGTTAATTTAGTTCCATAAGCTCAACAATAGGATGGCATTCATCTTCAAGAACTTCTAGTATAGGTTCTTTATTTGTGAGAAACGTCTAATTATACAATATGGTACTCTTTTCTTTGACACCTGAGAAATTTCCAACATATTGAAAATTGCTTGCTGTGAGATATCCCTTTTGTACAACCTTTAAGGCAGAATTAGGATGATACTAAATCGCATGTCGAGAAAAATATCAGCATGCAAAACCTGCCAGAGAGTACCAAAATGAAATGAAGATTAACATCTAGCAAGTTTGGGGCGAAAGTGACAAAGTTGAAGTGGTAGAAAACCTTGTATAGCCAATTTGAACTAGCATTTATAGTAGAGATAAACTTACATAAGTACCAAACTTGTGTTTTATATATAACATAATCTTACTGTTGATAGTGTATATCAGGATTGCCAGGTTTTGGATATATATTGAACAGGCTTGAAATCTTATGATGCATTGGTATATCATACATATGGAAGCTTATGATGCTCCTACCTGTAAGTGGTTTACCTGATTACCTTTGATCCTTAGGTGTAGATACTATTTCTAGATATTTAATCATTCTAGAAAATGAATGCCAGGTAATTTGCAAGTTTTAACACATGTTTTACTTTTAAGGTGAATTAAATTGAAGTTCATGTGTCCTGTATTAATTGTTCTGCAAAGTCAGGTCTGTCAATGTTGTGGAAGGACATATGAAAATATTGAATTGTTTCAGTTTAATTTAGCAATTAAGTAGCTAATTAGCTCATGAAGGTTTCTTTTTTATTGCTTCTTGAAAGATAACTGTGTTCTAAAAGCATAAATATCTGTATATATAGCTAATCTTTTTGGTAAAACGTAAAATCCAGTTTGTATATATAATAATTATATATAAAGTCTGAAGAAATTGTATGAAATACTCCTTAAAAAACACTTGGCAATGCCAGTGGCACATGATGCAGAGACATGTAATTAATTAACTAAACTTTATTGCATATTTTCAATAGAGGAGAGATCAAATAACCATGTTTTTGGTGACCGATCGGTGACCATGAAACTAAATCTTAAATAACTACATTTTAAATTATTAAATAACAAAACTAATTGATAGAATATGTTATATATATCATATTTTATGTGTATACGAAAAATTATATCATTTTGATTTTATTTACATGTGCATCAAGCATTAACAAAAATCAACGGTTCAAGTTTTATGATTTTTTCTTCTCTCTTGATGACTATCGAAACAATGCCAAAACTTTATCATTTTTTATGTATATGTTATTGAGATAATATAGAATACATTTAACAGTTTAGATTTTTTAATTTATGCTTAAATAAAAAAATGGTCACCATGGGCACCAATGCCCGTGGTTATTGGGTCTCTCCTCTTTTCAATATAGTTCATCATGAACAGGATCGTTTGATATTTCCTCATATATCCTCATTTTATACACCTACACTAGTGAAGAATGTTTGTATAATTATAGTTGATGAGGTACTGAGTACTGTTGACTGTCATCACTGAATTTCCTGAGCTGGCGATTACCTAATTCTTACAAATTAGTTATTGTATCATATATATGTGAAATGTCAGCTTCCATTGTACAAGAGCATCATTCATAGTTAATTGTACTGGTAGAACAGCTCATGCATCTAGCCAAGAGTACTAAAAAGAACTATGACAAGATTAGTGCTTGTTATGTAAATAATTAGTGTATTTTTTTTCAATCTTTTAAGATAAAGATGGGGGTCACATTTGGATATATTGCAATGTGAACCGCTAATTAGGTTTAGTTGTGCTTCAATTAAGTCTGAAATTGAATTATGTTATACATGATATAAATTTTTACGTGCACAATGTGACTGCACATAGTTAGCAACAAATGGTACTTGCTAGCTCTTGGTTGAAGGCATTGTTGAAAAATTGTTCTCTCAATTAATGGCCATGAAATTCTAGCCAAGAAGGATCAAATATCCCAACTTGGTAGTCAATGCATCTGCTCATGCTTAAATTAGACAAAATTATATTGACTTGGCATTGTTTTTATTTTATTAAATAATTGTTATCTTAATTTGACAAAGTTTAACAATATTATACGTGGATTTGTAAAATCTAACTAGGGTGAATTGATCAACGTGAAATAATTATTTTATTAAATAATTGTTATTGTTGAAGGGTATATATGATATTAAGCCTTATATATTTTTTAGAGAAAGAAATGTCCATATATATATGTAGCATACTCTATATACCTAATACCTAACATACAAAAATCATGCTCATTTCTGTAAAAGAAAAAAAAATATATATACAAAGATCATCAATTCATATAAGAGGAGGGATCAAATGACCACAAAAATTGGTGCCCCGTCGGTAACCACAAGATGAAACCTCAAATAACTATATTTTAAACACTTAAAAAACAAAACTAATTGATGAAATATTTTATATATATCATGTTTTATGAAAATACAAAAGATCATAACATTTTGATTTTATTTATATGTGCATCAAGCATTAACAAAAATCAACTGTACCTCATTATAATTAAACCGTTGGATTGTTTGGAGACTTGATAGGCACACATCTCAAGACGATCCAACGCTTCACGTGATACACATTGGCTTCCTTGTGGCACCACTTCAACCGTACCTCATTATAATTAAACAATACAAATCAAATGTCAAAGATAGAGCTAGCAACCAGTGCTATCATTCTATTAATTTACTACTTAATTATATAATAATTATATTACGGCCAATTAAATTTAGAGATAATCTCTGTCCCCCATTATTTGTCCCCCTTAAACGTCCCCTATCCGTTTCTGCTAGAACCGGTATGAATACTAGTTGGCAAGTGGTATGAACACCACGATACATTCAATATGAACATCCTCTGAGAGCTCTATGAACAATGCAAATTGGAAGAAAAAATTTTTTGGCATATTTTCCATGTGCAAAAATAAATTAAGCACATGCTTAATTCAATTTCAGCACGTGATGAAAATCAGAATGCGCGCGGGTGTTCATACTGCTTATTCGCGGGTGTACATATCAAATGGTCTTTGGTGTTCATAGTTGACGTGGACTGGAGTTGGCATATTTTCCACGTGCAAAAATAAATTAAGCATGTGCTTAATTCAATTTCAGCACGTGATGAAAATCGGAGCGCGCTCGGATGTTCATACTGCTTATTGGCGGGTGTTCATATCCAATAGTCTTCGGTGTTCATAGTTGACGTGGACGAGAATATGCGCGCGGGGGACATTTAAGGGGGATTTTTTGTGGGGGACGGTTAGCATCCCTCTTAAATTTATTCATACTTTTAATAAGTTGGTTCATGCACTGACCAATCTTCGAACCTTGACCCGGCCACCATCCATGCAAGTTGCCCATTCCAGGCAGTTTATGTCGGAAAACCAGGTGGTTTTATGTTCTTAAATCAGGGCACTATTGCTTTGCAGTACCAAGTTGCCCAAGTTGGGCAGCGACTCCACATGCCCTTGTCTGACCGGTAGGGTGTTGCGTTGCGCCTATTGCCTATTGGATATGCCCAAATTTACAAGCTAGCTATGTCCGGTCGATCATAGAATCCGTTGGGGATACGGTTTTTATTTTTATATTTCATTTTGGGATGTTGATTATGTATAGTACCCAACCCCACTATTTCAGACCTCCTAGTATATGGCACGGTGTCATGCAGTACATGAGCTGTTAGATCTCCTCGAGGTTCATGCTGACCTAAATCTCGAGGCGATCCAACGACTTACATGCTGTATGAAACCGTGCCATATGTAGGGGATATTGATTATGCATAGTACCCAACCCCACATTCGTGACAACTTGTTTTCAAAACTTCTTTTTTTTTTGTGACAAGTATCACAAAACTATCTTATTGTGATAAATACGTTTGGTCCCGGCTGACTAACCCTCTGATACAAAGATTGATATACGAAAAGAACAAAATATCTTTGTATGTATATGCGATGATATTTCAAGTATTTATGTTTCAGAAAATTATTGTTATAATAAAATATATTGTCGCATAATATGACTGAAATTGTATAAAGTATAATAGCTTTTAATATGTATATTATTTACAAAATATATTATAAAATAAAATAATATTAAAATCGAATTACAAAATATTGCATAGCAAACATTTTATATACAAAAAGTATTGAATTAATTACAAGTATTTTATGGGGAGGGATCCAATGACCAAATTTTTTTAAAAAACGAAATTGGAAACTTTTTTTGCGGAAAGTAGAAATATTACAACGTTTTTTCGGTGCACTAGATAGACCCGATTTAATTTTTCGGGTCCTTCCAAAGGACCCGAAAAATTAAATCGAGTGGGTTTTTTTTTTCAAACCGAACTTAATTTCTGCCACAAAACGATCCCACCCGAATTATTAATTCGGGTTCTTCTTTTTTTTAAAAAAAAAAAAAAGGCCAAGTGGGACCCCCAAAAACCCAACCCGATTTATTAAATCGGGTCCTTCAAAATTTATTAAATCGGGTCCTTTCCGCAAAAAATGTTTTCCAATTTCGTTTTTTAAAAAGTTTGTCCAATGATACGATAATATTTTGACACAACACTTACACGAAATCATATAAATTTATAAAAAATCTTAAAAATAGAAAATCTTTTATAAAAATATATATTTACTTATGGATTGATTGTGTTTCAAATCTCTTCTTTTAAAGAAAAGCGGAAGAAATTGGAGCTCTCTAAAGGATGCCACGTCATTTCCACACACCGCTTCATTTTATCTATTGTAAAGCATCCCTTCATCTGCTTTATTAACAGATGCATCCGTTTGTCTGCTTTATTAATAGACTTATGCGTCTCTTACTCCTTCCTCACCAGTCTTTACACCAGTCTTTCACCAGAAATCAAGAAAAAACTGGACTCTTTTGGTGCCCTCTGAACAACTGACCATATCTCTTTCAGCGCGTCCTACTTCATCTTCTTCAAATAACAGGTTTGTCACTGCCTTCTTCTTCAATGCTACAAGTTCTTATTCATGTCCTATTTTCAATCTCTTATTGGATGAGAACCATTTTTCTTTTTTTTTTCTTACACATGTTTCCTTTCTCTTCATTTAATTCTTCACTAATGGTTTTTAATTTATTGCAATTTTCAATTCTCCTTTAAATTGCCATTAAATTGTTTCTGATTTCACTCCTATTCAGTTTTTTTTTCCTTTCCATTACCCCATTTCAATTCTGTTGTTAATTTATAGGTTTTCTTTCCCTAACAATTATGTACTTACTAATTCATTTCGTCCATTTTGTAAACTGCACACAATTTTGTATCAGATATGATAGAGTTATGTTTAATTTTTACCATAAATGATGTTCTTCCTAATAGTTTTCATTGCTACATGTACTGACATCTCACATATGTGGATTATTCATTATTAAGAAATATTAAGCTCAAGCTTTTAAAAAACGTTTAACTGTTGTTGTCAGTACATGTAGCAACTAAAAATTTAAGATCAGATAATAAAAACATTAAAAAAAAGGCCAGATTACTGACTGACAACAACAAAACAACATTTTAATGTAGAAAGAGGCATCATCAAAAATTTAATTTATTGCATTAAGCAAATTTTCTTTGTATTGAAATTCTTGGACCAAGTTTGGTTCAATTTTATTTTTTATTTACATTTTCTATAGTTCTAATTCATTTAAGTTATACAATTTCCCATTATTTTGAACTTCAAATTAATTATTGGTGTCTTCTATTCTAATTTTTTTCCAGGATGAAGAAAAAAAGCAAAAATGAAAATATTATTAAAAAGGACTTTCATTGAAGACCTGGATGAAGATAGCACACACAATTTGATCTGCCGTGCAACAAGAGTATGGGATGGCATCAGCCCTAACACTAATTCATGCATGGGACTAACTGTTATCTTTGATGATAAAAAGGTTATTTCTATAGGTTTAATTTTATCTATATTACTTTTATTGGATTGTTGAAATTCAATTAGTGAATTTGTTACACCTCATATTTTCGTACAAAGCTGCTATATTTATGGTCTCAGTAATTACATATATTTATATGTTTTACATGTATTTCAATGAATATCGGTCATAAAATAAATGAGAATTCTTCAATCTTTTTTTTGTCTAAGTACTTTATCATAATTAAATATGTAGTTCACAGCCGTTCCAATCTTTAAAAAAAATAATTAACATTAAATAATTATTTCATTCTTGAATCCCGGGCATTGCACGGGTCTAATGCTAGTTTTATTCAATTTGAGTGTCATTTGATGCTCCATCAAGAATCATTAAATTTGGACTGTTCTTATTGCTATATAAACTTGATGGTCGTTAATGGTGTATCAAATGACACTCAAATTGAATAAAATTTGAAAAACAGTCGATCTATAAATAAATGAATATGTTTGTACAATATTTTTCATTTTTTTATAAATTTATATGATTTAGTGTAATAATTGTGTCAAAATTTTGTGTGTCATTGGATCCCTCATATTTTATTGATTGTCAGTTTTTTAAATTAGAATTTCAGGAAATACAAAAACTTCAAAATATTATGGGATATGCATATAAGGGTGATTTTGTCTTTTCACATTTCAAAATTGAGTATCAGAGGATTAATTAGTTGTTGGGTTGTGTGCTTGTCAGAATTTAATATTTGGGAGTTGTTTGTCACGAGAAAGAAAAATTAGGGTGCAACTTGTCACACGTAGAAAGTTTGGAGCGATGAGGTTGATGGAGTCATTACCCCTTTTTTAATAGATGATAGAAAGATGGGAGTGTTTGGGATACGACTTTGTCATATGTGTAAAAGGATTTATCTAACTTGAACTTACTACTTTATGGTGCACTGTATCATAAACAATGTATATGGGTTTCAATTTGCTGCTAATTAAAAAGTGGTGGATTATTATGCTATCATTTTCGGGTAATTGTGTGGTCATGGTATATCTTTTTAGGCACTAATAAGAATGTGCTATAGAGAGGGGAGGAGGGAGGGAGGGAAAGAGAAAGGGGAGAAAAATGAATTCTTCATCTTGCTCCTGAATTTTACTGTAAATGGTGAAAGGAGGTGAGGAGAGTTGATAAGAGGTGAGTCTCTACTATATATATGTTCGTTCAAATTTTTTGTACCTTCAAATTTGGAGGTCAAAATCTTAACCTCCAAATTATTATCCTTCTCTACCAATCCTTTCTTTTCCTTCTATTTTCCATCTAACTCCGAGCATAGCCTATACAAAGGACATTTGATATGTGAAAAAAGAATTCTTGATTAAAAAAGAACAGTTTCTTAATAGACCCATAACAAAATCTCTCATAAAAACTGTATAAATTATTTATGAGAGGTCTAACGATATTCAAAATGAGCAAAATTTAGAATACTACCAAATATCAATCTATAAGTTAAATACAACATCCATAAACTTTTTTTGAGATAAAGATGAGGATCAATTCATTAAAATTTGAATATCTATAAAATTGACTATAAATATTAATATATCAATACTTTTGTATGGATTTTTGAAAATTTCAAGAAAATACTTCAAAGTTTTTAATAGAATATTTTTGTATCCCATAAAATTTTGATATAAAAAATTTATTAAGCCATAAAAATCGAAATTTGAAAGTGATTTTGATATATTTATTTAGATGCATTCATGGAAGGGCTTCGATAGCTTTACTCAAAACAAAATGTCATTGCCATATATGTACACACTGGAGTGAGGCTATTGCGTTTTGCAAAGCGCAGTGAGGTAGCGTGTTTCGGCTCGATTCGTCAAAATCGTAGCTCAAATAGTCAATCCAGGTTGCTCAACACAATCTACATATTGAAACCTCGTGGATTACCGAATTTTTTCATTTTTTAGAAATTTCTAGCTATTTTTTTGAATATTTAAAACATGACCCTTTTTATGTACAAATTTTGATACATTTTCGATACAACTTTCGAAAAAAAAAATAGTTAGGAAATTCTAAAAATGGAAAAAATCGGTAATCTACAAGATTTCGATATGTTGATTGTGTTGAGCGACTTGGATTGACCATTTGAACTACGGTTTTGACGAATCGAACTGAAGCACGCTACCTCACCGCGCTTTACCTCACTCTGTATATATAAATTGTTGAGTTGTTGGGTACTCTACTTCTTCTTTCGGAAAGAAGAAAAGATTAATTCTGGAACGCAATTAAAATTTAAAAATCACCGGTTCGTCAGTGCTTGACAGAGGAATAGAGAATAGTAGACGAGATTAGTGAAAAAATAGTGATTTTCAGATTAGCTAAAGAATCGTTGAAATTTGATACTATTCGGAATAGTAAAAATGTTGTTTGGATTGTATGTTTAGAATAGTGATGGATGGTTGAAAAGAATAGTAGCTAATCCATGTTTTACAAAGAATAGCGGATTAGTAGCTATTCTCACTAATTCGGATTAGTTGTTGTGCGTTTGGATCATGCAAAAACTAAAAATAGTTTACTAATCCGATTAAAGTGTTATTCCTTAGCAATTCAAACACACCCTCACGGAGTTTGGTTCCTCAGAAAGAAAGCCATTTGGATCATACAAAATTGAAGTTTGGTTCCTAGAAAGAAAGCCTATTGGGGGAGTTTGGTTTCCACATAAAAAAGGCCAAAGCCCAAAATAAATATCTGCTGACGTTTATGCGCTGACGTAATCCTCTGCAAAGGCATGAACGTCACTATTACCCTTTGTTTTTTTTCTGTGTGAAATGTCACAATTGTCCTTGATGATGAGGACACTGAGGCAGCAGCCTGCAGGAATCCGATGCTGCCGATTGACTGCAGCAACAGACGAACAGTTTAGAGTGATGAAGAAATTCCAACCGTTCGATCCGTTCCTCTGTTCGATCCTGGCCGCTCAGGACTCAGGAGTACCATATGCCAAATTGGGTCGGATCATATTCATATATATATATATATATCCTTACTAATAATAAAAGCGTATTAGAAAAAATGACATGAAAGAGCTATCCTCACATCTGAGCCGTTAATCATTTTCTTTGATAGATCAGAACCGTTGATGTACATTAATGCCTGTTGACGTTCTCAGCCTATCAAAATTAAGGCCCATATAAATTATCTCAAATTAAGGCCCATTACATATAATCTTACAAGTTTATTATAAGATATAATAATTTCAGCCCAAAGCAAGGAGTGGGCTTTTTATTAGTATATATATATATGCATGATATGCATAATTGCTAGAGGCGGCAATCGGGTCGAGTCGGGCGGGTTCGGGTCGGGTCGGGTCGGGTCGGGTCGGGTTCGGGTTAGTTTGACCAGGCAAAATTCGGGTTACGGGTCGGGTCGGGTCAGTGTGGGTCGGGTTTCAGGTCAGCAGTAGCCGCCATTTATCAGGTCACGGGTCGAGTCGGGTCAGTGCAGGTCGGGTTTCGGGTGAGTAGTAGCCGCCATTTATCGGTCACGGGTCGAGTCAGGTTAGGGCGGGTCGGGTTTTTGGGTCAGCAAGACCATCTTTTGATCAGGTTACGGGTCGGTTCGGGTCCGGTCGAGTCGGGTCTTGGGTCGACAAGTGTCGCCTTTTGCCGGGTCGAGTCAAGTCGGGTTTTGATTTGGGTTAGCTTTCGGGTCATCTGATCTAGTCTTGACCTCTCGAGTCATCTCTGGTTCTAACTACTGTTGTTTGTCCAAGTACACTAGTCACTAGGGGAATGGCCGCATTTTGGGTATTAACTGCTACGCTCTTTTCATTATATAAAATATGATTGATTAGTTTTACTAATTAATTTATTTATTTACAATTAATTGTGAAATAAAATTTAGCTTGTCGTAAGTAATAATTAAAATCAAAGATAAAAATAAGAGAATCATTGGAGTCGCATTGATAATATGAATTGATATGAGTTGATACATATCATTTTCAATTCTATCTCAATCAAATTTGAATGCTCTTAATATCAGATCGGGTCGCATCGAGGCAGACTGTTTGGATTGTGTTATATGGGGTTGACCCTACTATTTCAGCTCGGGTTGGGTTTCGCCGTTTCGGGCCATCCAATTTTGAGTTGTCTGGGGCTCGGGTAATTCGGGTTTAGGTCCGATTTGGATCGGGTAATTCGGGTTTAGGTCAGGTTCGGATCGGGTTTCGGGTCTGTAATCTAGAATAATATCGAGTCTTCGGTTGTCTCGGGTCGGGTTTCGGGTTGTCTCGAGTCAGGTCGGGTCGGGTCGGGTTTCGGGTTGCCTAACTGCCGTTCAAGTCGGGTATCGGATCAAGCCGGGTCGGGTCAGGTCGGGTTCAGGTAAGTTTGACTATCTGAAAAATCGGGTCGGATTCGGGTTGGGTCGGTTCGGGTTCGGGCGGATTTGTCGGGTCGGGTCGGGTTTTGTCACCTCTAATATTAATTGCATGCCTGTAAACAGTAAAAAGCCTTGAAGAACTGAATAATGTTAGGTTACGTCAATTCACCGGCTGAGTATATATAATGTGTGCTATCTATTGAGTACCTGACAACCTACCTACGGGTTTCTCCTCAAAAAAAAAGTACCTGACAACCTGTAAAGGATCGTGTAGAGTAGACAGCAGATAGCCGTATTGTTTGTTTGTTTATTTCTTTTTTGGCAATCAGACACTCCTCCACGCAGTTTTTATTTTCTTCCCATTTTCTTTTGTTTTTTGTCGTCGCCGATTTTCGAAGCTACCGCGGTCGTGTCTACTTTATTTTTTTTATCGACAAAAGCACTTTTCCATTGACAATGAGTTTATTTTGACGATATTGACAATCATATCTTTCAAAATTTTATAAAAATTCATAAAAAATCTTAAAAATAGAAAAAAGTCTACGGAAGTATTATTTGACTTATAGATTGATTATGTTTCCGATTATATTTAATTTGAGCGATATTTGATAGCTTTTTAATGATCCGTTAAATTACAACCGTTAAAAAATACACAAAATTTTGATAAGGCATCAAATGATGTTCAAATTGATTGAAATTTGAAACACTATTAATCTATAAGTTAGATAATACATCCATAAACTATTTTTCATTTTTAAAAGTTTTTGTAAATTTTCACAATTTTTGAAAATTCTCATTGTCAAATTAAGCATTGTCAATGGATCCCTCCTCAATAACTAAATAGGTGAGATCTATTGACAATAGCTACTTTAACAATCTTGATAATATTGTTTTTCAAAAATTTATTAAAAATCACAATAAGTCTTAAAAGTAGAAAAAAATTTTACGGAAGTATTACTTAACTTATAGGTTGATTATATTTTCCGATTGTATTCAATTTAAGCGACATTTGATAGCTTTTTATAAACCCGTTAAATTACAATAGTTAAAAAGTGTATAAAATTTTGATAAGGCATCAAACGATTGATGGAAACTTGAAACAACATCAATCTATAAGTTAAATAATGTATCCATACAACTTTTTTCATTTTTAAAATTTTTTATGAGTTTTTATATTTTTTTGAAAAACCTAATTATCAAGATTATCAATATAAACCATTCTCAATGGATTCCTTCTCATAACTAAATAATGCCGTGATCGGAATGATTTCTCGAAGGTGTAAATGAGAAATGGAAATGGATTTGGATTTTAAATCGTGATCGGAACGAAGAGCAGACGCGATTTGATTTCGTTTGATGCGATTTGAGGAGAGCAAAATGGCGTTGCGAAATCGTGCCCAAATTGATGGTATTTAGCACGATTTGTACGGACGGAGGTGAGGTACACATTTAGTCCTCTTCGTTTCTTCTTCGTCGCCAGTGCAGAGCTCAAGTTTGATGCAAGAGGAGTCTCTCAGATTTCTTCCGACAAGTACATGTTTCTCTTCGTTGTCTCTTCCTGATTCAGAGGATGTTTTTTTTTTTTTTTTTTTTGAAATGAAATCAGAGGATGTTAAAAGTTTTGTTCTTTTATCTGTTCCATGTGTAATAATCAGGAACCCTATTTAGTGGTATAGTTGTAAACCAGTATAGTGCCCGTGCGTTGCTACGGATGATTTATACTAAAACTCAATAACTAATTGCTAAATGGAATAGTATTCAGACTAATATGCAGAAGAAAAATAAAATAAAATAGATTTTGTTTACAATCGTTATAAATGAAAGTGAGGTTGAAAATTTCAAAGTCCGCATCTTTTTTTCTTAAAAAGTACACAATTAGTTTATCCAAGTACGATTCCAGTTTATATAAAAATTAAAAATATCATAAGTTATGAATGAAAGTGAAGTTGAAAAATTCAAAGTTCACAACTATTTCTCACAAGATACACCGAGTTCGATTTCCAGTTCATATAAAATTTAAAAGCATCACAACTCATGCAAAGTGAAAAGTAAACAAGTATTCAAGTAATGCAAACTTCCTGACTCCACCTCTCCTCTTAATATTCATGACGAATATGTCATCCATTTTTATGTCGTTGCCAAATATAAACAAATTAGGAATATTGTTATCATCAGAATGCCTGTAGATCATCAGAATATTGTTATCATCAGAATGTCTTCCGGATTTATATTGAATTTTAATAATTTTTACTCATTAGAATAGCAATGAGAGATTATATTGTTATAAAATGGAAAAAAAAAGAATTTACATATTTCACAACTATTTTCAATTAGTGTGCCCAAGTTTAATTCTAGTTCATATAAAATTAGAAGCATGATCATGATACAATAAAATGTAATGCGCAGTTGTACTTGCTTATTCTTAACTCTCATCTCAATATCATGACATCTATGTTGTGCATTAATATGTCGCTGTCAATGATAAAACAAACAAGTCAATATAACTGTTGAATAAAAGTAAAAATTAACATAACACTTCCGACTTCCCCAAGTAACTGAGGTTGAGCAGGATAGTTTCCATGATACCACATACCAACAATGTAACAATTGTGACCCACAATACACGTACCAATTTGGTGAATTCGGAAACTGAAGAAAGTGTGTTGCATACTGTGGAGCGAATGTGCATAACATGTGACTACGTGAGTAAATCTCCACAATATTTATCAGTTTATCCACCTTCAAGAAATTTGGCTTTGGTACCTATTTCAAACACAATAATGAACAATCAAGGGACCTTAATTTACAGTTTGTATGCTAAGGAAGCACTTTTTAAAACTTTTTTAGAAGTTGGTAAACTCCCCTAATTGTACTCAACATAGGACCCGGACATCTAGCTAGGTATATGGGATAACCATACTTTACGGGTATAAAGTTTTATAAACCAAAGAAGTGGTTGATTTATTGACAATAGCGATGCAATCAAAATTAAACATGGAACTGTTTAACTATTCGCAAATTGTAAATTGTAATATTATGAAACAACTAGATATTAAGCCTATATTTTTAGACAATCAAACCAACCCCAGGCAGAAAATAAATATAACAATTTTCTGTCAAAAAAAAAAAATTTCCTACAACACAAAATTTAGAGTGAATTGTACATTACTCGACAAAAAAAAAAAAAGAATAAACAATATCTTAACGGAAAGACAAGAAATATAAGACCTTGTTTAGTCATGTGTCTGATGGTCGTGTATCTACCGAGGCTGAATCCCTGAGTCAGAGAACATAAAATTTTTTTTATTGATTAAACTTAATTGAATTAGAAAATAAGAAAATGGAAAAAAAAAATAACACATGCTTTGTCAGAACAATGAAATATTAAAGCAAGGTACTCATTGCCAACCCATTGAATTAAAGAAACGTATGTTCATAAGGGGCTGCTCTGTAAAATACCATGCTAAATTGAATCATCCAAATAGATTTAGCATGCTAAATAGAAGCGATAATCATAACAAGTGGAAGAACAGATCAACACAAACCATGCTAAATTGAACAATCAAGAAAAATGAACACAAATCCCGCTTGTGAATTTATAGCAGACATATCAAAAAACAAAAAAATGTTAGAGCCACAAGATCTTCATAGGGAGAAAAACTAAGTACCTTATCCACAAGACCATACCTGGAAGGGGGTGTGAGAAGTTCTGCAATCCACCTCAAGGCATTTGCTACTTGCTAGTGTATATTGGGATAGCTCCACTCTAAATAATATGGGTGTGTTTGGATGGTGCAAAAATTAGTGCAAGAGTAGTGATATTTGGGTTAGTGATTGAGAGTAGTCTGAGGTTAGTGCTAACTCGGGAAACGTGTGAGTAGAACTAACTTTTGACTATTCCGATTAATAAAATGTTGTTTGGATAGTAATTTTAGAGTAATGATGAATAAAATATTGGATTATTTCATTTTTTTTTCCCAATTAACTCTAATGTTGGGAAGAGAAACAATAAAAAAAATGATTTGCTTGGTATTTTTTATTGATATTACTACCCTCATAATGGTCTACTCTACTAAACCAACATTAGTACAAGTTAGCTGAGTAGTGGCTACTCGGGCTACTCCTAATTTGCTGATTCATGTTTGGATGGTACTCTTGCTCAGGTTAGCAACACTAACATGAGAGTAGCACTAACCTTAGCGATCCAAACACACCCTATGAGAGTTGAGACCCTTTAACTGATACATCTTTTCATTGAGAGACAACTCTTTGTTTGTTCTTCCTCTCATATATCTTTCACTGAAAAACCTATACGTATATAGGATATCAAGAATCAGAATGAATTCACATATTTATATTTCCAAAAACATGATATTTTAAATCTTTAACTTATTGAATGCTACAAATTATAAATTGTTAATATTCAGGATTTGTCATTCTATAATATTTCACCTAGATTTAGTTGATTCCTTATTAAACAATTACAGCTAGCATTACTTGCCAGGAGACTACATTCCGTATTATGGGCATTCATTTTTGCCAACTCATTGTGGAAAGTTGAATATGCATTAGAATTTACCATTAATGTATATTTTGAATGGCTGATTTTATATAGTTACCAAAAATACAAATTCAACTTGCCAGGAGACCACATACTTTGCCACAAAATTCATATTTGGAAAAGATATACAGCTGCAAAACAACACTTGTCGTATAACCATTGATGGCAAGTTAATATGCAATAAAATTTACAAATAACGCTAATTTTGAATAACATGTTAATAAATTTAATTGACGATTTTGAAGAAGAAATAAATAAAAAAAAACTGAAAGCTACAACAAACACAAACTTATTTGAGATAATGGGTTAGTAATTAGAAAATATGATAAAATCAACCCAGAATTAACAAGCAAAGTATCATATCAGTATAATTGAAACAATACTGGTAATTTAAAAAAAAAAAAAAAAGAATCTCTAAAATGTACAATAAATAAATAAATAATAAAGTGGAATTTGAGATAAAATTGAACAAATACCTTCTAATTGAAGTCCCTTTGCCAGAAGAACAACTCATTGACTGCTGAAGAGTAAGGTAGAGGGAGATGAGGCATGGTGGTCCCTCAAAACCACCGCCATTTAAGAGAACATGAGAGCAAGAGAGGCGCCGCTTGAGAGGAGTTTGATGGAGGCTATAGCATGACTGAAGGTCGGTGGTGAAGGAGAAAGTAAGGGAAGCGGACCATCTCTGCGGAGGGCAAGAAGCAAGAAGAAGGACGGGCCTGACGGCTGGCACGACGGGGGCGGAACTGACCGGTGCCAAGCGGAGATGGGGGACAGGTTGGACCAGGAGTCGAGGGCTTCTTGGTCGTGGATTCAGATAGAGAAGGCGCTGACCCGAGCATTGGGGCCGAGGTTTATCGTCGGGAGGAAGGAGAAAGAAGGGTGGCGAGGTTAAAGAGTAGTTTTAATTTGGGGGAGAGAGCGATTCTCTGAGAAAAGAAAAGAAAGAAGAGGGACTTCGGGTGAGGAGCAGTAGCGATGCGTCTTATCGCAGAGTCCATCTCGACCGTTCCTGGATCGGGACAAAGCAAATCAACGGGTCCTAATAGCTCCGAAAAATTTTTGGTTAATCTGAACCGTTGATAAAAGAATTCGCTCAATTCTGATCGTCGCAGGATCATACACTACATGCTTAGTAAAGGAGTAGGGATAAGGATAGGGATAGGGATAAATTGAACATCAACGCTTTTAAGAAATTTGCTGATATTCCGCCGTTTGGTAATGTAGTAAAATTGATTTTTAAGGTGATTTACAGTGCTTTAAGTCACCAAACGCAAGTTATTTAAAGTGTAGTAAGTTAACGCAGCTATATAGGTATGGTAAACTAAATCTCCTTTTCACATCTTTTACTCATTCTACCAACTTTACTTCATCTATTTATTTCACTACTAACAAACACGCCTTAAGGTGATTTAGTATTTTACTCCGCTTTAACTTACTACGCTTGCCAAACGGAGGGATTGAATTCATTTCTATTGGTTATTCATTCCAATCACAAAATTTCATTTCCAAATCATATCAAATGAAATCAACTCCATTGAAGTCTATTCTTATTTTGAAGGAAACCATTCCGATCAGAGTATAAGTGTATGTATAGTTTATATATAGGAGTAAAGATGGTGTAAGCTCACAAGGACATTCCGTGAGCGCTGAAAGGATGCGTTTTGAAAGTTATTTGTGTTCATGATTAAATGTGTTTTTGATATGCATTTATGTTCCTTTAAATTTAATAATATCATTCTTTTAGAAGAATTTAGGAAGATGCTCTTGGTCCTGAATCATAAAACTCTAAAGATGGGATATGTATTTCTAAATTAGCTCACGATCTTGATAATTAAAGAGGAACATTAATTATCAATAAGATCATCACGTTGATAAAAGTATATTGTAGTTCTATAAATATAAAGTTTATCACTATGACATGAGTGTATAAAATGAGATGGATAATTTATACATTGAGCATGACCAATTTGAATGAAACATCATATGGATTGTGTTTTGTGTCATTGATGTTTCATTGTGTTTTTGAATCTACGATATGAGATATGTATATTTTTCACATGAGTAACACATGATGTGATTATCATTTAAACCCTATCAAGTTATAGGATAAAGTGATAGTTCGTTGTGTGAAACTTGTGCGGGAGAAATCTATGTGTCAACAGTATCATTGTCACTCAATATGAGTAGTGATATTACTGGGCCCCTTGGTAAAGTGGGATTATAATGCTAGCAATATAACTGGTGTCAGTTATAATTATAGTTCACTTATAAAGACCAAGAAAAGGAATGCAGTGCAAAAATGACACGTTCCTATTTTGCACAGCATTCAGAATATCACATGACAAGGATAGACACAATATTAGTGGATTTCGCAAAGTAATGTGCGGCATTATTTATGTCATTTGAAGGACTATATGTAGTGATAGAACCTCTGTAGTCAATTGATATAGACTAGTTATATCATAACTTCAATATGACATAAATCCCTAAACGGTCACACCAAATGAATAAGAAACAACTAGGTTCTATATCTTATAGATTATTTCATGGTTGAAATAATAAGGATAAGATATTAGAATTAACTTTCTAAAGTTACTTTGTAAAGTAATTAAATGGAATTATGGTGTGGAAATGCAGGTCGCACCAGAACCTGTTCCGTTATAACGCAACAGGACCTGGTGCAGATCCTCTTCTGGTCTATTGCGTTATAACGCAACACTCTGTTGCGTTATAACGGAACCTGCGGCGGTTTTAGGGTTTTCTGATCTTGGCCTATATATAGGCGATCAGACTAAAACCCTAATATAAAAAATAGAAGTTATTTTTCTGCCTCCCTTTCTTCCTCAATTGTTCTTCTCATGTGTTGAGAATCAAAGAACAATTAATTCCATTAGAGAGTGCAAGGATCGAGTGTTCATCTATCTAGAACACCGATCGCAAGTTGTTTGAAGATTCAAGGTAAACTAAGGGCTCTTCCGCACCGCTGCCACGCCTTGAAGTCAATCGATTTAGCGAGCACAATCACGTGGAAGAGGAGAGGAAGAACAAGCAACGAAGCGAAGCCAACCGCCTTGTCATATTCCGCGCAAAGCAAGGTATAATTCTTATGTCATCTTTGTGAATTAATTAGAGTTTAATTAATTGAAAAGATGATTGGATTGCATGTGTTCTCCCATGCAGTCATGATAGAATTATTTTGTGTAATATGTTAGAATTACATGTGTTCTCCCATGTAATTAGATGTTTGATTGTTACATTAACAAAGATCATTCAGTATAGTTATGAACTTGGGGTTAAAAATTTTAAAATTCAACCCTAGGCTATACATGAAATCCCAGCAAGCGCACCTCCAGAAATATATTTAAATCACCTCCAAATTTTGATTTATATAACTCAATAAATTTTTATATCAAAATTAAGTGGTATTCAAAATTTTTTAATTTTTGAAAATTTGTAAGTATTTGTTTGAGTTTTTTTTTATAATAATACATAAAACATTGATTATTTTATTAATATTGTATAGTCACTTTTAAAAAATCTCAAACAAGTACTTAAGAATTTTCAAAAATGGAAAATTTTTTATATCCTATATGATTTTGATATAAATAATTAATTGAGCAATATAAATCAAAATTTGAAGGTAAATGATATACTTTTGAAGGTGCACTCATGGAATGGCCCTATAAATTTAAGCTCACGCTATCTTTACTCTATATACAGAGGCTGCCCATATTTATTTGGTGTCGTTATCGTATCTCCAGATTCTCCACGCATATTGTCAAGTTGCTGATTTTCCGTATTTTTTTCCTTTAAAATCAGATTACCTTACTTTCAAAATTAGATTTATAATTAAATGGCGGGATATTTTTTTTCTTGCAGATTTTTCAAAATTAGATTTTTAATTAAAAATTTTACAACTTTTTCCTAGTAGTGACTGGTTATTTGTGCTTGAAAATTCAATTAATTAGTATTAAATAAATCACAATATACCTCTTCAAAGTTCGTAAAAAAATCGACCAAATCTGATAAAGTTGGTCATACACTTTGACGACAATAAATGATTAATTGCAGGGTGTATTTTAAAGTTGAGACGAATAGTGATCAGTACAAACTTTGGCCAACGAAGTAGACACAAATTTTGGTGCATGCACGGAAAATTACTTTCCTCAAGTTGGCACGTCAAGTGGACTGAAAGTATGTGTTTTAGGTGGATCGGGATCACCTACTTTTTAAAGGGCAAAAAATAGACTTACTTTTTTTGATCCGACGGTTAAAAAACACCAAAGTAAGAACCAGCCATTAGTCTAGTGGCTCAGGGCAACGCTCTCCGTGTGAGAGTTTGCAGGTTCGAAACCCGGATGGAGGTCTTTTATAGACATTTAAATTTGAGTGGCTTGACCCTCATCTTTATTTCAAAAAAAGAAACACCGAAGTACATTGAGATCGGTACAGTAAATACCGAAATACTTTAAGATATTTTTATCGGTGCGACAACCGATCCCGACCATCCGATAGAAAAAGCAGATCCTAATTTTCTTCTCATAAAAGCAACAGATTTTCATCCATTTTGGATTTTAAGTACCAAAAGCCAGATGCATTTCGGTTTCAGTCTTCTTTCCTTACAAGAAAAAAAAATTATACAACCGATTAGCCATACATCTTATCCGTACTTAAATATTATTATATTACGTTATGTAAAAGTGCCTATGAAAATGAGGAGGGATCCAGTAACCATGGTACCAATACCCATGGTGACTATTTTTTTATTTATGCATAATTTGAAAAATCTAAATTGCTAGATGTATTTTATATTATCTTAATAACATATACATAAAAAATGGTAAAGTTTTAGCATTGTTTCGATAGTAATCAAGAGAGGAGACAAAATCATAAAACTTGAACCATTGATTTTGTTAATACTTGATGCACATATAAATAAAATCAAAATAATATAATTTCTTGTATACACATAAAATATGATATATACAACATATTCTATCAATCAGTTTTGTTATTCAAAAATTTAAAATGTAGTTATTTAAGATTTAATTTCATTAGTCACCGATCAGTGATAAAAAACATGGTTATTTGATCCCTCCTCAAAAAATTACATGACATGTCAGAAAATATTTGACTTTTCGGTATCCACACCTTTAGTTCTAAAAAAAAAAAAATTAAGCATTCAACCTTAAATAAATATTTTTTCTTTGTTTTCTTTTTTACAAATGTTCCAGAGGTTTCCATTTTATATTCATTATGAAATCCATTGTCAAAGTTGTTAGACTAAGTGATTATCAAATGATCCAGTCAAATTTAAAGACGTATAGATATAGACAATTTTGTCTAAATTAAAAAAAAATGACATCTATATATATAAATTTAATTATAAGGAAAATGTTAAACGATCAAATTTCGTATTTATTTTTATTAGTGATGTCTTTTTTTTTTTATAACAAAAGACTAATTATGTGTTATTATTCTATGGTCTCTTGTTTTTTGTCAAGAAGATTGCTATGGCATGCAAAGATATATTAAACGATCAAAGTAATTTTCATCAGACTGCTGATATGTAACTAAAGATGTCGAAGCGATGCGTCTGTGATTTGAAAATACAGAAATTTAAGAACTTGCAATTACATGAGTTGCTGAACTAATTAATTAATACAATTGATTTACTGGAACCGGACCTTCTGATTATATTGATAATAGCATCAATTTCTACAACCTTCGTCTACAATTAAATGAATTTATACCTTTTACGGCTTGTCCCCAATTAAATAAACTTTACCGATTTTATTTATTTTTTTATTCACTTGTTTGAATCAACTTGTTTTCCAATGATATGATTACCCTTTTATCTATATTATTTAATTGGAACATTTATTATGTAATGATTACAACTTGAGAGTATAAAAGTAGTTTCACTTTTCCACTAATTCCATTAACTTTTCCTAAAAATTTATTTATTTATGGACAGAGGTCGTATATTTTATGTCAAAAAGATGGAATCGAATCTCCTGCCCTCCTATGGGCACGATTTTCCTGCCAACAAAGGTAAGTAGCCAATAATAAACTGACACGTAGCATGACCTTCCATATTTGTTAATTAATTTATTGGTGTTAATTTTGGAACAACAAACGTTACATAACTGACGTTAAGGACTACGGAGAATTGCTTCTTTAATTAATTAAATTAATTATTAACGGGTCCCACTCACACCTCTTCTCGTATCTTCACTTTTCATTTAAAAAAAATAATAAAATCAAATAGATTAAGTACAATATATGAGATAATAAAAAAAAAAAAAGTTTGTACAACAAATAGTAAATTTTTGGGAAATATGATATTGTGATATATAGATAGCTAGAGTGAAATTTTATGTGTTTTCGTGTGAATATTATTAATATATTAAAAATTTACATTGAACTTTTGATTAATTAAGAATTGTCAAAGATTCGACCGAAAAGAAATAAGGTACGCCAGTAATTAAATTATTAACGTTGTCAATTAAACAATAAAATAAACATAGAAAAACATATCGGTTCAAAACTTCAAATATATATAAACAAACATATAAATACAATTTACGAGTTAGACTATTATACTAACATTAACATTTTATACCGAAATGGTAACACCTCAAAATTGATGTTATCGTATCCGAAATCATAATTTATGGTGCTCAATAAATTATTTATGTGAACATATTTGGGAATAGAAAATTTTTTCATTTTTAGACTTTTGCTAAGTACTTGTTTTGCATTTTTGAAAAAAAATATGTACAAACATCTATAAATTATTTAATATTTATAAGCTTTTTTCTAAAATTCAAAACAAGTATTTAGAAAACTCTAAAAATGAAAATTTTTGGTATACCCCTATATTTTTATATAAAGAAATTATTGAGTACCATAAATAGTGATTTCAGACACGATAACATAAAATTTTATATGTTAGCATTTCGGTCCGAAATGCTAATATTAGTATAATAGTCTAACTCTACAATTTACATATACAACTTTCATGTGCATCTACTGCAATTTTTATTTTCTTGTTGTTTAAGAACTAATATTTATTATTGATGAAAATTAAAAATAAAAATTAGAGAGGAGATAACTGAGTGGAACCCACCAATGATTAAATAATTTAACAAACAACTCTCCGTTAATGATGCAATTTACAATAGAGAAAACTAACACCATTTAAACCCAATTAGTTAAATAAAGTGGATGCCACATGTCAACTAGAGATTTGCTAGATTCCATTGTTGGCCGAAAAATCCTGCCCATAGGGGGGCAGGCGATTCGATTCCATTATCCAGCATTATGTTTTCTTTTTGGCTTAATTTTCTATATACCCTTCAACTCTTTCTCATTTTCTTATTTCTCCCTCTACTCTTCAATATATCTTATTTACCACTCAACTCTTACAACTTTTTCTTATTTACCCCTCTAATCAAAATTGTAAACTTAAACATAATTATATTCTTAAATATCCATAATTACTCACTGTTTGCAATGACAAGGACAAAAATACCGCTTGTTCCATCTTTTCTTCATCTTCTCAATTTTTGGTGTACGTCTCGTGCTTTCAACAGTTCTACTGTCCCTCGACATTTCATTTTACGGTACTTCATCTGAGAAGTTTTCTTTGTTTTATTTCATTTCGTCCCTAATTTGTTGCACCTCGCACTACTAGAATAAGTGTCTTTGCCAACCCCCCTTAGCAACTATTATTGGAGACAACAGTTGGTAAAAAGGCTCAGTGGCATTTTAAAAATTTTATTGAACAATTCAACAACGGTTCCTAAAGAACAACAGTTGGTAGAGACTTACAGTAAAATGGGAAAAAAGGTGATAAAGAATCAACAACTATTCTCTAAAAAAATGGTTGGGAAATGATTTTTATTTCCAACGGTTCCTTACAAGAAACAGTTGGTGCAAGTTACGACAATTAAAAATAATAAATAATAAATAAAAAGTATCAACAACGCCTGTTATACAAAAGCAGTTGGCAAATTATGTAGCCTTCACCGACGTTTTTTCTTAAAAACAGTTGTTGATTTCTTTTTAACATAAAATATTTATTGTAAAATAATTAACAACGGTTTTGCCTTAACAACAGTTGGTGATTGTCTTCCCGCCTCCAAATTTCAACGTAAAATACATACCCTCCTTCCCCCTTTTTCTTCCCGATCTCTCTCTCAGTATCTTCCTTTCAATTTTCATTTTGATCCCCTCTTTAGGAAACTCTAAGTCTCTAACCCTCAACCTGCTACCCATGACCACCCCAGGCCGAGCCGCACCACCACTGTGCCGAGCTTGCATCGCACCTTGGGTGGAAATCGTCAAGTCGAGGTGTCTTGTTTGTCGTAGTTGTTCGTTGCTTCATTAGATGAAACGGATTCAACCCAGAGCAAGCCCTTTGCCTTGTGTGAGCACGACCCTTGCCCCTTGTGACTCTCTTGAACCCGACCTTTTGCTGCCTTGAAATCGTCATTGCTGGTACAACCTTTAATTTTTCTTTTGTGGCTGTGTGTGCCATGGCTGAGTTGGGTGCTAAGCCCCTATGCCTTTGAGAATTGGTCTTTCTTGTCTTTTGTATGGTTATCAATGTACCGACTTACCGATCCTTGCTGTTCTGGACAACCTTGGCTACTTGTGTTGTTAATTAGCAATGTTGTCTACTTGATAAACATGAGCTAGGCGTACAACAAAATGTTGTTATTGATGAATTCTCAAAGTGGAACAAGGAGGCAAAGAATACAACTGATCATGTGGTCTCATTTACATTCACTTCTCCACAGGTTAAGCAAGCTAGAAATTCTCGGTACCAAATTTTGGGCGCTGAGAAGCTGGGATTAGGTCGTGCAAATGGAGATGCTTTGAGTCTCCTCTTGGAGCAGAAGTTGAGGGAACTGACGGCTCGGAGCGAGCCATCTACTGATTTTGGCATATGTATTAATTTCGGCTCATTGGAGCAGGCTGCTACTAGTATAATCTATCAGTAGATACTTGCTAGTACAGGCTGTTTTCAGTGTGGCATTGTTGTTTAGATAGACAACAGTTCTGATAAGCTTTCATATATGAATATAATATTATATTGGATTTTAGTTTGGTAATTAATCTGAGTATTATTAGGATTCATTATTAGTTTTTTTAATTTATATGGTTTTTGTTAATATGGTATATAATAAACAATTTTTTTTTAAAAAAAATCATCTTCCCAACGGTTATTAACAAAAAATGGTTGTTGATTCTTCCTAAGAATCAACAAATGTTATCATTTGAAAACCGTTGGCAAAGTAGATCAAATTAAATATTTTAAATAATGGGAAATGCAATTTGCCAACTGTTTTGAAGTAATAACTGTTGTTGATTCATAACAGACAACAACTGTTATTATAAAAAAACCGTTGTTGATTCATTATAGACAACAACTGTTATTATAAAAAAACCGTTGTTGATTGCCCATATTCAAAACAGTTATTTATTAGGCATTAGCGACCCCAGTATCCCCAACTCTCAGTGAACCGTTGACGAAACACTCTTTTAATAGTTGTTGATGCCTTTTTTTGTGGTAGTGTCGTCTTTAGAATCAAATATGGGTAACTTTAAATCTTTTGAATGGTATATTAAAGATAGTGAATTGGGGATGAGGTTTTTCCCCTGAATGAACAGTAACACCCATCTTTTGGGCCGTCTGATCAAAATCCGATGGTTGTCATTCGCCATGCTGAGGTAAGCTGACGTCATCCATTATTTTTACTCTCATTACCCTCTCCCTTCCGTTTCTTTTCCTCTTCTCCGCCTTCTTACCCTTTTGTTTCCTCCCTCTTTCCCCTTCCTTTCCGTTGCCTTTTTCTCCTGGCGAAGGTGGCCGCATACGACTCTTTGACACTCCTCAGCTCTATATCCTACCCCTACGCTTCTCTTAGCCTGCCGCGTCTCATCAAGGTGTCTTTGGGGTCGGTTGGGTGCTGGCGGTTCCCCCGACTGCCACTTCACCTGCCGCCCCTCCTATGTATTCCACCGCTTCCCTTTCCTTTATGCTATATGCCTATATATATGGATGATGTTCTGTGTCTCTTAATTATTTCTGTTACCTTTCATCTTTAAGCACCGGTGAAATTCCCTTTCCTCTCTTGTAAATTCCGGCAAAATAATAATGTTTAGGTGAGCAATGTCGTGCCTAGTCTCAATTCCAGGTATTCTTGAAGTTAGCAAAACATTATTGTTGTTTATAATTCAAGCAAGTCGATATGACACAATGGTCGTTACAGTATGTAATTTGATCGTTGATAAAATTTTGATAGTATGTTTTTGGGTTCACAGTTCATACTAAAGGAAGCAGAAGTACTCACAGACAGTATGATACTGCCCTCAAACGGTATCTGAAACCAGGTCAGCAATTACTTACAGGTTAGCAATTACCAGGTTGAGAATTACTTCCATTTTTCTCTTTTGTACGTGCCTAGGACAAAAATGACTAATTAATTGATTTCTCTTGCTGCACTCCAGGTAGAGTTAATACAAATCTTAGTAGATATAATATAAGAAGATTGAAATTTTATGATGGTGAAAATCCATATTTTTACCAATTAATTCTTTCTAGATGGGAATTGGCTAGCATGATGATAGTGAGATGATATTATTACTCATTTCATTTCACTTAATGGCTTTATTGATTATATGTATCTTTATTTCTATTCTAGATATGTACATTTACATAAAATTCAAAAATTAGACTTACAGACTGACAATATACATTAATTAATTATTGATATAGCATGTATAATGTTTTAAATAATTCAATGACAGACGAGAAGATAGAGGCAATTGCAAATCTGATTTGGTGCATTTGGAAAGCATTGAATGCAGAAGTGTTGCAAGGCAAGAAAACTCACCTGATTTGAGTGATAAAACAGGTGCAGGCTATGACACAGTTGTGAGATCAGAGCATACACCACAACAGCATAGGAGAAATGGGTCCCTTTACTTAGAGAGTCATGTTGTGTTGGTGGATGGATCAATGTTGTGTTGGTGGATGGATCACTGGACCAAGCAGGGATATGCGACGCATCAATGATAGCACATGACGAGCATGACCAGTTCATTCAGATGAAGTGCGCAGGGCAGTGAGCAACTGATCCATTTCATGCGGAGGTTGTCAGCGTACTTCAAGCTGTGCACTGGATAAAATAGAGAAGAGAGAAGACACAAGATATTGAGGATATTTAAGGCGCAGGTATACCTATAATTCTCATATTTGGGTGCAGGGAGATAGTACAGCATGCTCATATGCAAGCAAATAGATTCAGAATCTCAGGACACATAGTGGAAGTGGATGGGGTGATACCAGTGAATGGGGCAAGAGAATTTGTGTGGCAATTGAGATTGGATAGAAGCTTGATCACAAGAGAATGGAAGGAATTTACCAGAAAAGTTACTGTTGCATGCAAATTGAGGCAGAAGGTGTTCAATACCTGCCTGGTGAACATTATATGCAATCTGATTTTTTTTTTTTTTTTTTTGATACTTTTCCTTAGCTTGTAATTTTTTATTCAAGTAGTGTGAATAGTAGGATGCAATGTAATGTTAATCAAATGTAGGCCGTAATTTATAGGCTAGCTTTTAAATCTAGAAACAATGTAACTTAAAAAGTTTAAATGCATTATGCCTAAGGGCTTTCATTTAAATTATAAAAAATATTTGATAATTCGATTACTAATGATTGTCCCTCTGCGCTAATGTGAAAATCTTTAGTAGCCACACTATACTCAGGAAGGAGTCCGGATCTGCTGCCGCACTGCCAGATCTGCAGCGCATATCTGACGGTGCGGTAGACCTCGGGATCCGGACTCAGTGTTTTTCATGGAATCCCGAGGTCTACCGCACCGTCGGATCTGCACTGCAGATCTGGCAGTGCGGCAGCAGATCCCGAGTTCTCAGGAAGTGGGTAGGTATACAGCAGATCTAGCAGTGCGGCAGCAGATCCCGAGTTCTCAGGAAGTGGGTAGGTATGCAGCAGATCTGGCAGTGCAGCAGCAGATCCCGAGTTCTCAGGAAGTGGGTCGGCATACTGCATACAACAATCATATCATCTTGGTGGAACTCAATTGATCAAAGTGTGGGTAGAGAAACATGACATTGAAGGTCAAATGATTCATCAATTTTTTTTTTTTCTCCCTTTTCTTTTAACAAATGTACTATGTGTGAAAAAATGAAATCAAAGGATTTTTGTACATGGACATGTATTGCGTTTCATAAGATAACACTTTCTGACTTTCGACATATTTAATTTGTAGGATTTAACGAGAACGGTATGGTCGATACTGAGTATTTTCATTATTTAATTCTTGTACATTCGTTAGATAGAGCGACGGATAAAATCTACATCCAGAAAATTTTACTATTCATCTTATTGGAATTAAAACTTTTTATGTAACTTCACTAATTTATGGCTTTTGACGATTCCAGGATACAGTCATACAGACATATAAAATGATAAATAACTTGAAATTAAGATGGTTCCAAGCTTGCAGCGAAGCTGCAACGAAGAGCATCTAGTTGTTCAAAACTTCAGATGGTCAATCTGTGTATATATTTTATTTTCAATTGAATTCGTTATTGGCCTGATGCTGTAAAGCATTTTTAATATGGTTCATCTTCTTAAAGCTATATACAAAGATACACATGGGTACATAGGGTTTGGTCAGAAGACTCAGAACCACATTATATATTATACATAGAGGTGGCAAAATATGACCTGATTCGAAAAACCTGTCCGACCTGAGTTTAAGGGAAAGTCAAATTGACTCAAACCTGACCCAACCCGTCTCGACCCAAACCGTATTTCAGGGAAAGTCAGAATAATCCGAACCCGACCCGACTTGTGTTTCAGGAAAAGCCAGACTGACTCAAACCAGACCCGAACGACCCGAAACTCAAGATAACCTGGGAATAGAGGTGCAAAATCTGACCAAACCCGATAAATCTGCCCGACCCGACCCGAAAAAATGACGTCAGACGTCAACTCAACCCGATCTGACCCAATCTGAAAAAATGCCAGCAGTTGTCAACCCGATACCCGGCCCAATCCAACATTTTCATTTAGTCAAACTGATCCGACCCGACCTAACAATTTGCCACCTCTAATTAGAGTTATTAAAAGCTCAACATGCCGCGCACTGTAGATCTATAGTGCCAAAAGAACAATTTTTTTTTTTTTTTTTTTTTTTTTTGGGGGTTTGGGGTTTGGTTTATTCTTTTTTTTATTGGGTTGGGTTTTTGCTAATTTTTTTGGGGTTTATTATTATTATTATTATTATTATTATTATTATTATTATTATTATTATTATTATTATTATTATTATTTTTGGTTTGGTTTGTTTTTTTTTTTTTGGGTTTTCACTAATTACAATAAAATTTCAATGTTAGTGTTAATATTTTTATTGTTAAGTTTTCGATTCTTAAAAAAATACAATAGTTGCAATCTTTCTATTTTATTGTACTTTAAGTATTTTGTTTTAGGTTTTAATATATTTACAGCTAAGTTCATAGGTGTTGTTACTCCATGTATTTAGGAAATGACGTAAAGCTATCATGAGTTAGGCTCAATAATTTTTTTATATAAAAAATTTACTGAAGTTTTTCTATTTTTTTAATTTTTAGTATTTTTTTTGTGTTTTGTAAGAGTTATACATAAAATAATGATTATGTTATTATATTGTGTAATCGCTTCTAAGAAAATCTCAAACAAATACTGAAAAATTCTCAAAAATAGAAATTTTGTATATCATCCTATAAGTTTTGAACTTTTGATAACAAAAACTTATTAAGCCATATAAATAAAAATTTAAAGGTGATTTTATATGTTTTTAGAGTTACGTCCACATAAGGACTATATCGGTGATTTTTTTTATATGTTTTTTGAGCTCATGATAATCTTACTTTTGCAACTATAACACAAATTAATATCGGTGTTTTTATATTCATCGCGTTGAGCGCGCTCACATGTCTAGTTATATATACATCCAATTCGGTAGTGTCATATTTACTTATAAATAAATATAGAAGTTAATTGATAAAATCGTGCAAAAGCTTGTAAATGTAATAACTTCTTCAAACTACTATGTTAATACTCGAACCTCACATTGTCCTTCCGACATTCGTATGTATTTCGGTATACCCTTTGGTTCTTAATTTATCTATATACTAAACTTCACCCGATAGTTCCCAAATTTTATAACGAGTAATGTTGTTTCTAGATATCCATTAAAGTTTTCTGAAGTTGGAATTAGATTCTAAATGGCCCAATTATAATCACATACCTCATACTAACGAAGATAGAACATAAAA
Organism: Cyperus esculentus; assembly: GCA_030179965.1. Taxonomy (NCBI): domain Eukaryota; kingdom Viridiplantae; phylum Streptophyta; class Magnoliopsida; order Poales; family Cyperaceae; genus Cyperus; species Cyperus esculentus. Next base: position 2,577,230 of record JASGLE010000024.1, on the reverse strand, counting down.
ACAAAGTAAATCATAAAGCAAAACCAAAAAGTTGACAGAGAACAGAGGTATACCGTATATGTTGGATATTTGGATGGAATGTATCTTCATGTAGGGAGCTAATAAATCAAACGACGGAAGGGTTCGTAGTACGAGGATAAAAGATAAAGGGTAATAACTTTGAGAGGGCATTAAGGTCTTTGTTATTAATTAGGGAAACTAACAATCAATTATTAAAATAATTAGTTCATACTTTTAACTAGAGGGTAAATAAGAAATAATTGTAAGAGTTGAGTGGTAAATAAGATATATTGAAGAGTATAAGGAGAAATAAGAAAATGAGAGAGAGTTGAGGGGTATATAGAAAATTAAGCCTTTCTTTTTTTAAAAAAAAAATACATGGATTTTGTCATAACAAAAACTAAACAAGTTTTAATTTGATCTTGAATTGATATAAATTTGAAACATTTTTTAGCAACTGAGGTTAGAAAATGAACGGTTCAGATCAATTCTTTACCGGTTTTCTTTTTAGAAGATCAAGTAAACTAGTAGAATAGTGATATTTTGAAGAGTGAAAAAAAATAGTTTATTCTGAGCTATTTAATTAGAAGGATAAAAATGTTATTTGGCGAAACTATTCTACACGTTACCTTAAAACACTACACCAAGAATGGGTTACAGAGAGACAAAAAGTGTGGAAGAAAGGGTTACCTTAAAATTAAATTAATCTAGTATTCCACTATTCGATGGGAATGGAAGGATTAGCCTCTTCTTTGAGCTATATTTTTTTTTCTCTATTTTGTGTTTGACATCCACAAAAATTTTAAATATCACGATATTTATAAAAACTATTAAGGAGGAGGAAAGGGTTAGGGAGAGTTTATTGTCATTATGGGTTAAATATTGTAGGGATCTACTTTTATCTGTATCCACCATTGATTCGAGGACTAACGGCTTAGATTTAAAAAAAAATCTGTGCTTATTCTTTGCCTTAAGGTACGGTGCTATAAAACATAGACCGTTGGATTACCTTAAGATTCGTGCATATGCTTCATGCCATATTACCTTAAGGCAGAGGATGTAAAATCAAAAACCATAATATATGTCAAGAGATTTCAACACTAATTAGAATCTCTAGGACGTCTTTTACCAAAAAAAAAAAAAAAGAGCAATTTTAAAAACTTTGGTATATCGCAACTTTAGAATAGTTAGATTCTTTCCTAAACAAAGAAAAAAGAGAGAATATAAAGTTAGATTCACTGGAATATACTTGCCTCCTCCGTCTGGGGCCAAGCTGCGGTGCACTATGTTTCAAAGGGGCCATGTCCTTGTGGGACTCAGATACAATTTGTCGTTAATTCATGCAGAATATATATTTTATAGGAGTTGATAATTGCACCCCTTAAAAATCTCTTTTAACCGCATCCTAATACATTTTTAGTTAAACAATTATTTTTCAAATACAACAAATCACTTTTACCGATTGTAATCCACATCCTCAATCGAGCAAAACACTTATACATATATAGTAGAAATATCAAGAATACAAAAAAAATCACTCAAAATTTATGAGAGTATGAGAAAGAAAAATGAAATATTACTAATTTAGTTTGGAAATAGATAGGGATAGTTAAGGGGATAAAGATAATTTCTACTACCTCCGTCCATGAATAGATGAATTTTTAGGAAAATTCAAATGAATTAGTGGAAAAATAAAATTACATAATAGTTGTTCCAATTAAATAATATAGATAAAAGGGTAATCATAACTTTGGAGAAACAAGAAATTTGAAAAGTGAGTGCGACGTATGAGTTCTTAACAAATGCAACCTCCTTCCATGAATAAATGAATTTTTAGGAAAAGTCAAATGAATTAGTGGAAAAATGAAATTACATAATAATTGTTCCAATTAAATAATATAGATAAAATGGTAATTATAATATTGGAGAAACAAGTAGATTCAAACAAATGAATAGAAAAATAAATTTAAATCGGTAAAGTTCATTTAATTATTGACAAACTCTAAAAATGTATAAATTCATTTAATTATGGACGGACGCAGTAGTATTTTATACGTCCGAATTGTTGTCTTATACGCAAGAGACATAGATAATACAAACTAATTAATGTCTCAACTCTCGACGAAAACTTAATGGGAAAAATGGAAAATCGATCGATCGGATTCATTGTATGTGCATGCAAGCAACACAAATGGTACTACGAATTGTCCTTTTTTTTTTTTGATCTTCAATTGGCCCTTAGGCGTGTACGAATTGTCCTTGGCAAAACCAAATTTATTTGCAAGTTGGTGTCTATCAGATCGATCAACTAGGTTCAACTATTCATTTCAGTGAGTACGTGCCTGAGTGGTGAACATAAAAAGAAGAAAAAGAAACTATTCGGCAAAACCAAATTTATTTGCAAATATACAGAGTTGAGTTATTGCTAGCTTCCACCCTTTTTTAATTGCATTGTTTGTTCTTCGAATTTGCCGCATATATATATATATATATATTATATATATATATATATGAGCCGGTTGGTTGCCACTTGCCAACTTGCCAACTTGCCATGGCATGCATTGAATTTGAATCATGTATCGTGCTGTCGTGCATATATATCATGTATCGACTTGACAGAATTAAAAGTTAAAACTGAGAAACGAGTAGCCAGATGCAATGTATTATATTTATATATGTCCCATCCTGTCATGCACGATTCACAATTTGACAAACGATATCGCCATTTTAGGGAAGGTATGACAAATCTGAACACCATCATCATACATCCATCCATCATTCCATCTCTATCTAATCTGAAGATATTCAATCGAAAAAAAAATCTATCTGAAGATAGCTCGAATATTTAATTAACAAGCGTATATTTTAATTAAGAGTGAGTCTACGGTACTATTAATAGTACAAATGAGTCGGTACTACGGCTTCATATCGTCAGTTTTAAATTTAATTTGAACGATACAAACCGCTCAATGTGATATCCATATCTTAATTTTGTTCTTGACCAAATTTCATATTTTTTAGAATTTTTTAACTATTTTTTAGATAAATAAAAAAGCCACATTTTTGAATGGTCCATAATGTTTAAATCAAGTCATTTTCTAATTATCTAAAAATTAATTATATATGTAAGTTTCAATGGCGAAGAAAGCAGAACTCTCCTAACGTATTTATATGCTTATGAGCTAAAAATCTTAGATACTTGATTTTTATGCTCTCAACAATCTACTTGCTTGTATAGTTAAAGAAGCTTTTAATATTATATGTTTTACGGACCTATGCTATATATAGTAATGCTCTTACTAAAGCTTTGTATTGTGTGTAAATGTAGATAACAAATGACAAAGCTTAAGTATATATCAAATTAGTAGAATATTATAAAGAAAATATAATATTCTGAGATAATATGAGGGATAACATGTAGATTAATTTACCACTTGTGAATAGGATAATTACATTAGCATATAGTTTTATTTTATGAAAATTTAATATATAGCTAAGAAAGCTAAGTACATATGATATATATATTCAGATTTGCCATCGTCTATGTTCATTTTTGTATATGGAGGGCCAATAATAAATACATACTATATACTATATAGTATTGACAATTAGCAATATTATTCTATGAAAGCGATTTTTGTTCTAATTTGGTCTTTTATTCTAAAGCACAACACCAAAGAGGTGTAAAGGTTTAATTGTGTAGAAGTTTGTCGGTTATGCAATTAAGGGTTCGTTCGTTTTCATAATTTTTGTTCTGACCATGGCATGCGTCATTCCAAACACAGGAAGCTAGTGAAAATTGAATTCTGACCAACATTTTTTAATAACTTGGCTTTGAACTAGTGTACTGAACACTCAATGTCACAAAAAATTACGGTCTTGGCTTGCGGAGCACAAAACCATGAAAATGAGCAGGTTCTAATATTAAGAATGGAAAGTGATAAGTTGCAGTTTGAGTTGATTCTTTTATCAAATCAATTCGTAGTGGAGCCCTTTTGTGAAGATTTAGGATTAAAATTTAATCTATTCCAGGAAGGTGATGTTTTATATCATGAATTAAGAAATGACTCCTTAAACATTAAAATCTTAATCCAAGGGTGAGATTTCTTTAAAAATAAATGTTTCATAATTATATAGGTAAAAAACAACAACCTTAATACGTAGTAAGGAGTATCCCATACAATTTAAGTATTACTACGGTTAAAGAAGCCTTTAGTCTTAATCCCTCATTGTGGAACACACAGAATATACGTAATTAAGGATCATCTTTACATGCTTTTGTATTGCACATTAATATTGTATCCATTTGATAGTATTGTATTTAAACCAAATACATGATTAGCAGGTTTTTTTTGTTATCATTTTATATAAATCATTTTCTACTTGGATAAATATTTCAATGTGAGAGCATCTCTTCTCTAAACTCCCACCAATTAAGTTCACTAATAAGCTGTCGTACCATTTAACATAATACTTTTAAGTGAAAAATTAGCCATTGTTTTCCAAATGTTATGTTAATATATATCGATTTACATTAAGAAAAACATCTAAATGCTCTTTTCTATTGTCCTTGTAACATTTCATGTGGTATTAGCCTATTATAGCACTATTTAAATAAAGAGTGGGGTTACGGTACTATTAATATGTAGCACGGAGACTTTAGTTTTATATTATCATTTTCAAAGTCTAAATTGCCGATCCAAACTGTTTAACATGATCTGCATATATATGTTATTGTAGACCAAATTATATATATTTTTTATTTGCTTCTTACTATTTCGTTGGATAATTAGAAAATGACTTGATGTAAATATTATAAACCATTCAAAGTTTTGGTTATTTACAAAAAAAAAAATGATTAAAAAATCTAAAAAATATAAAAATTTTGGTCTACAAGAACATTTGCATGTGATGATCGCATTGAGCAATTCTGATAGGCTTTATGAACTATTAAATGATAATATAGAGCCATAATAACGAACTATCTGTACTATAGTACTGCAGCCTCACTCTTATTAATTCTACTTTTGATAAAACAAATGACATTTTACTTATAATAACCCATGTTACAAATTGGAACTTATCGATTAACCTTCAATAGAAGTTTTATGGATTGCTACTAGATCATAAATAAAAATTTACTTTTTGAGTATTCACATAGCTATGAGTAAAAGGTATCTCAGTGGCACATCAAGATTCAAGACCATACTCATGTGGCACCATAGTCAAACTCATACTCATTTTTGTCTAAACACCCTAAAAAAAATCATTCTTGGTTATCATACAAACATTCAAACTCTCTATACATTTGTTGCATCGGAAACATCTTGTGTCCATTAAATGTATCACCATAGAAGACACAATGTCACATTGTGGGCCCCACTTGTCACACTGTGGATCCCACTTGTCATACTCTCTTTGTGTCTTCTATGGTTGTCCATTCTATGGACTGTAGGTCATACTCTTTGTTGCATCACTTCTTTAGAAAATATGTCTTGTATGAAACCAAGAAGGAGAGAACAATGATGCCAATTGGCATGCTCGGTATGCTTGAGAGAGGAATTGGTTTGACAGATTAGATGGGTAGAAAACAAAAGGGACGAAGCAAAGAATGTGTAGAAGGGCACGAAACGTACACGAGAGGATAGACAAGAAGTCACCAAATTGTAGGGTTTGGGCATCTCTGTCCCTCTTGTAAATTAACTTGCCAATTAATTTGATGTGGGACTTACAATTACAATTTCATGAATGGAGAGTAGTTGAAAATATAACATTTACTTGATGATGAAGTAGCAAATATTTACAAATTGTCGAATAAGCTTTGTGCAACTTTTTTGTAAGTTGTATGAGAGCATCTCCACAGAAGAAATTATCTGATTTGTACCAATTGAACATGATCTGTTACTAATTGAATTGGCAATTTTTGGGACGAAGATGCTATTACAAACTTTTGTGCAAGGGACAAGTAGTAGAATCCATATTCCCTATGCTGGATGCAAGGACATGTAGTTGGGGTGTCAATGGCAAGAGATAAAATGACTTTGGAATTATATCATGTAATTCCACATACTAAGATATGATTTAGCCTGAAATTTTAAATAATTAAATTGATCAATATTTTGTTCTGACTCAACTTAAAATTATGAAATGGAAATCTCAGATGACCCAAACTTAAAAGATCTTAAGCTCTACACTGCCTTGTAGTACTAAGTACTAACACATTCTAATAAAATCCAAGCAGACTAGAAACCTGACATTAGCTGAGCTTACCCCCAACCCTCAGCTTGGATTCCACAACAAGCTTGCAAAGAGGAGAGGGACTGTTGTCTAATGTATGAGACACTTTATTGAATAAATTCAAATTTTATTAGGGTACAATTTCTTTTTGTTTTTTTATCAGTATTAGCAAGCTATTAGAATAAATAGACTTTCACCAATACCGGCCATTACAGTAGAGATGAAAAAGGGCAGAACTGAATTTCAAATTAGAATAAATAAACTTTCACCAATACCGGCCATTACAGTAGAGATGAAAAAGGGCAGAACTGAATTTCAAAACTTCTAGGATCATACTATTTCTTATATCAGAATTTATTAATTGAAATGGAAGTAAACAAATAATTAATAAAGGAGGCACAGGAAAAAAAAAAATCTTATCTAAACACAAATGCATCTTCTGAGTTGAAGTACGAGCTTCTTCTCTACTCTATTTGGTTCACTTGCTCTTGATTCTCATAATTATTGAGAGTAAACCTCCTTCATGGCCCAGATCAGTGCAACAATGGACTCGGGGTCTCAGATGTATTGTAGCCTAGGTTTGCGCGTGATAAGCTGAATGTTATTATACTTTTTTTTTGAGATAAAATGTTATTAAACTATTAAACTAATAAAACATCCCAAGATTTAACTGTAAACTGACAGAGATTATCATATTTTGTCCATTCTGACTGTACATTGGGTTTACACTGGTTAATATATATTTTCTGCTTCAGTGCTCAATGCTTCTAAGATACATTTTTTTATTCACTTGGAGTAGAGATACTTTTGATTTATCTGATAATATATAATAATTGTAAATTAATAGCATGTGCTCTTCAATCATTAAGATTCTGATAGGCAATTCTTAATCAGTTAAGACTTGGCAGTCACATAATTTTAGCCATTTATTTTTTTTTAAATATTTCATTTAGATATAGCTTGTGCTTTTACTAAGAACTATTACATTCCATTTCCAAACATTCTGTGTAATTTTTCAAGACGGATTTGCCCGGACTAAAAATGCAGGGTTACAATCACATATAACCCTCAACTCTTCCTTCATTTATTTTGAATCATTGCATATTTACCCGTCTAATACTATAGTTAGCTTAATCAAGTATAATGTATGGTACTAATTGATGAAACAATCAAATTTATTTGTTTTCTCTCCAGTTTAGAAACACAAGGACTGAAATTCCCATCTCATTTAGTTATGCTGTTTAATTATATTATTAATAATCAAGTACTATATTACTATGATCAATACTAAATTACTAATTGATGCCACGTATTGCTCAGCCTTTGCAAGCTAAGTTATGTCATCATATATGGAATGCAGTTCTAGGTCCAAAATTTTTATTGTCCCCTCTTTGCAAAACTGAAATGGCACATATTTCTGTACCAGCCAATAAACGATAGAAATAGAAGCAGTTCAAATATCAATCTTCGTTGTTGCAAAGTTATATGCTGCTTAATTACATAAGGTTGTATATAGTCATTTACTGTTCAAATTTTCTGCATCTTGTGAGCTCCATTTCAGCTTCAAAAAGTTCAGAGTAAACATATTATATGAAAACTACTCTCCATGACTATTGGTAACCCAAATCAGAAGGCCACAGCTAGAAGAGATCGAATTTGAATGATAAAGCAGGTGATTCAAAAGATGATATTAATTCAAGGTTCCAATTAGATGAATAAAAAAGAATGTGGAGTAGAAAAACAACAATATTGTATGTGAACAATAATACTATAAGACATTATGTTAAAAATGAAAAGGGCAAGTTAGTCCATAACTGTTTGAATTGACATAAAATAAAAAATGCTAGGTCTTTATATATAAAGCTAGAGCAGACTATTTTTTTTTTATGCAACTAGAGCAGACTATTTAATTTAGGGGTAAATATGAAATGACTTTGAGAGTTGAAGGGAAAGATGATATACTAAATAGTTGATGGGTAAATATGAACTAAGGCAATGGTTGAGGGGTATATATAATAGAAACCCTACATGGAATTTCATGACTTTGGTGTTCATATGTGGAAACTTCTTATTTTTTCAGAGGTAAAATGTATCTTTTTTACTTGAAATTTATATATCTTATTATGCATATATTGCTTAGTATATATATATGCATGCATATTAACATCACAGTAATTGCCCACAGTTATATATATAGAGAACATGTAATAAAAGCCATTTTCTTCCAGCAGGTCAATAAATAGAAGATCATGGTGTTAATCAAGATAGCAAAAGAGCTGTATCAACTTCATCAGGATTATGCAATGTTAGTAGCTTAGTGCAGTATTCAGCTATGGCTCTATTTTTAAGAGGTACGAAGCAAATTTTTGAATTTTACTTGTTACTTGAGCAACAAAAGAGATTCATAGTTAACTGATAGTCTGATGGAGATGACTTATATTGGTTGTGAAAATGAAAAAATGTTGTACTGCTCATAATACCAGGAAAACATTTGGGAACCACCTCTCGGGTCTAAGTTACATGATTTAGGTCCTATTTTACCATACGGGAACATTTTATCAATATGCAATATGCAGAGACATCTTGATTTTTCTGAAAGTTCATCATATTCTATTTCAAAACTTTTGAGGGAATTTCAGGGTGAAAAGTTCATTCTGTGAAGATAGTCGAGTCCTCTCTTAAAATCTACTTAGTTAAGCTGACTTTGCAAAGACCTTAGATTATAAATACAATTCGTATTTAGCTGGCTGTTTGAAAGGTGAAGTTCTTATGTGTAGGGACTAGACTAGCTATGTCCAAATTTTGTGTTATCATTTGTGCAGTGTTTTTCTCTGGACAACAGTTGATTCTGGTTCTTTAAGAAACCATGCATGTTTTAAATATTGGGGGATGGTATATATATATGTTATTTTACATAAAGAACCAAAGGTTTAAATATCGGTCATAGCGGCCGATATAGCGTTTTGGAAGAAAAATGCTACGACGCTATCGGTTTTTTCCCGCTATTTCGTACTTTATATAATAACATCTAAAATAGCGATTCATTGACCAAATTTTCAATTATTTTATGATATTTAAAACTTAGTAGTTGTTATTTATGTTTTGCTATTGTTTAACACATTAATAAAATTTATCAACAAGAAACAATGTTATATAAACATAGAATCTGTCAAAGAAGACTAGTAGGATTTACCAATAAAAAACCAAGTTATAAACTTTGGAATCCAGAAAAAAATTATATATTCACTAAACATTTCTTTCATTTACATAATATTTTATCATAATATTTGTGCTACAATTTTTTTATTATATAATCGTTATTTATAATTTTATTTGTTGAAAATGATGGATAGAAAACTTATTTTTTAAAAACTTCAATAAATTGATAATATAGTAAAGCAACAACAATGACACAAATTTTTTTCTATAATTTAGGTTATATATAATATGTTAACCTTTTAATATATAGGAAAAAAATAATTACTCATTTATTCAATTTGAAATCCTTTTGATGGAAACAGATAATATTTATCCTATTACAGATGGAATAACATTTTGTATTCTGTCAATATATCTGAATTAGCTCAACTGATTTTACAAAGATGATTCAATAATTATCTATTTAAAACAAATTGGTTAAAAATATGGCACATTATTCCAATTATTTATCATTTTATTATATATATTAGCTTAATGGATCAACGAAATGGTCAAAATATTACACATATGATAGGAACCGGTAGCGTCTGCGATAGCGCCGCTATCCGATATCCGCTATCAAATATACCTCACCGCTATGAGTCCGCTATCCGCTATTTAAACCTTTGAAAGAACATGGAGATATGGCATTTGCAATTGGTCAAACAAATTTGGCTTTATTAATCAAATGCGGGTGAAAGTTTCATTTTTGAGAAATTAGAGGAACTTGGAAGGACGTGATATCTTTAAAATATTGGGGATGGTTTACATGAAATATTTCTCAATTTTAAAAGGGTATCAATTTTTCATTAAAGAAATTCATACAGTTATCACATTTTATGATGTTGGGTGTTTGGAAAATAATAAGCAATGGTGAAAAATACCCCTTTGATCTGGCATGATTATGGTTCGGGCATCATTTCCCAAGCTATATATCTTAAGGCTAAAAATGAAAAATCAATAACTATTGGTCAGGTTTTTAATTAGGGTAATATCAAATTCCTTTTACAAGAGGACTTGGCCAGCTATTGGAATGCAAGGGCAAAGGATATTTACAGCTAAAACTAGGTAATTCGTACTTTAACCTTAATTAGATCAGGGGTCAAGATTTCTGTATGGTTTCTGGACTGTGGAAATTAGAAGTCTGTAGTGATGAATATATTTGGTTGACTTACAATTAGAGATAGAATCAATATATAACTATCGATATGTATGATTTAGAGGCTGGACATATATACCGGGTCAATTGGTACTGTATGAGAGTACGACTCTTTCAGATCACTGGGGAATAGAATACATGCTGTATGAAAGTACTACGGATGTATTAATTTGTTCTTTGTAACATAATTCATGTGTACTCTGAATTTATTTAATCCATCAAATCCGAGATACATTATTACAAATTATTCTTCTTTTACCATCTATGTAAGATGCCACTTTACATTTATCTGAGCCTGATAGTGTTTCTGTACAGCATTTCAATCTTGCAGTTTAGTTTGTCAGTATATATGGAATTTATGATATAGAAATACTTTTTAAGGTAAATACATATGTGAAAGAAGTGAATTTTGTTACTCATGTTCTCTGTTTACATTATGATTGACAGGCATCACTTAACTTAAAGAATTTGTGCAGAAATATGCCCTTGTGATTAATGAAGATGGTGCTGCCCTGCTGGGATATATATGCTGGAGGATATCACTTAGTTTTACTTTTATGTCTCATGCTTTTGCTTGCTATTTCTTTGTGTTGTTTAGTTTCTCCGATTGATGAAATGGTTAATGTTTTGTTGTTTTGGATTCATTTTGAAAAGAGTAGTACATAGTGTCAATCTATTACCTACTAACTATCCAATAATTCAATAACGGTTCATTCAAAACTAATAAGTCATAACTGTTAACTAAAACTATATTGTTGGACAGTAATATCGTTAACACGACATGCTTTCGTTTGTAAAAATGTGGTTATCCTGCAGGTATATAGGGATACTTGCTTTGTCAAGTTAATTACTATAAGAGATATTGGGGATCATCAGGTAGGGTTTATCCATTTTATCCCTGCTATATTGTACAATATATGTGCATTTCCTAAATTAATTAAATGGAAACTGGCAGGTTTTGAGTGTGCTTCGTCCCAAAAAAAAAAAAAGGAAAAAAAAAAGAGTATCTTCTCATTAATTAGTTTTTAAGAAAATTGCTTGTTGGGCTGGTTGGTGTGCTGGGAGGAATGTATCTATAATTCTATATTAATTGTGTAATTAAATCAACTTTTCCAACTTGTCTGCAAAACCGGTTTCGATTCCAGGGGCTCATGAAGCTGGGAAATCGATCAGTTAATTAATTACCAGTACAACTTGCTGATAGCTAAAGCTGAGACTCAGAATTCAGAAATCAGAATCGATATAGTAGTTGGCAGTCACAATTCACAAAAGGGTAGTGATAGAGCGCCGCTTACATTGCCCCCCCCAGGTATAAGATGCGCTGGCATCTTATTTATTTGATATATTATTCTAGAAGACAGATTACAAAACGTTCTATATAGAATTAGGCTACGGTAATATGCATATTACGGTTTTACCGTGCTATGCGGTCGGTACCTGCATTTTTGGTGTCCAAATAGTCAATCCGAACCGCTCAATGTGATCTATATATCAAAATATACTAGGAAACCAAATTTTATAATTTTTAGAATTTTTTTGCTATTTTTATTGATGGGGAGAAAATCGTTGTTTTGTATGAACCAGAATCCTTGGATCTAGCCATTTTCTTCCCATCATTAAAAATAGCAAAAAAATTATAAAAATTATAAAATTTGGTTTGCTAGCATATTTTGATGTAGAGATTACGTTGAGCGGTTTGGATCGATTATTTGGACACTGAAAACGGAGATTCGGACCACATAGGACGGTAAAACCGTGATATGCATATTATTGTAGCCGGACTATATATATATATATATATATATATATATATATATATATATATATATATATATATATATATTAGAGTATGACTATTGTGAAAATGTTTGTATTTTCTTCCGAAATGCTAACGGTTCAAATTATACTTTGCCACGTCCGAAATTCCGATTTATGGTACGGTTCCCATTAAATTCATCCTATAAAAATACTAGGTGATACAAAAATTTTTCATTTTTGGAGTTTTTTAAGTATTTATTTCAGATTTTTAAAAATCCATATACAAACAAGCACTATTTTATTAATATTTTAGAGTCATTTTGAAAAATCCAAAACAAATAATTAAAAAACTCTAAAAATGGAAAATTTTTGTATCTCCTAGTATTTTCATATGATGAATTTAATGGGACCCATAAATCGAAATTTCGGACATCGGAAAATATAATTTGAACCGTTAGCATTTCGGAGCGAAATGCAAACATTTTCACAATAGTCATGCTCTATATATATATGTACCCTCTGTTTGGCAGGCGTAGTAAGTTAAAGCAGAGTAAAACACTAAATCATCTTAAATCAATGGTGTTTGAGATATGAAATAGAATTATAAATAAAAGGTATTTCATGAATAAATTAAAAAAAAATTCTACTTCTCGGTAATCCTAGTTTGATTTCAAACAAATAGAAGAACAATTTTTTTGCTTTGAGATTCATACAATTAGATTTCTCTTAATTTTTAAAATAATTACTATGACAAAAATTATCAAAAGTTGTGCTATAATATATCAATAATGTTGCTTGCTCATTTCCTACCCCCTATATAGAAATCCTGACATATATTTTCGACCCCCCTAGCTTGATTAATAATAAAGCATATATTTTCTCTTAAGATCTAAGTATGTCCTGGCTTGCTCAATAGTCTGGCTCCACTGGCAGATCCACATTGATCCAATGGGGTTCAATGTCCCCCATTCAATACCCAAATAATACAAATTTATATAGAATTTTTCATGCCACGCAAGTATTTTATTAAGAAAATATGTATTTGAACCCCATAAAAATGTAAAGATTGTTCCATTGTGAACCCCATAATTCTTTTTTTATTGTTATATTGTGATTATTGTACATATCATAAAATTTAGTATAATAATTGAACCCCATATAAAAATTTTCTGGCTCCGCCCATGTGACTGGCTCCATCCCTGTTTACTACACTTGCCAAACACAAAGGTATTGATGTAGTTTGAGGTTACCCGAAAAAAATATGGGTTGTTCATTTTTCGTAATCAAGTGGTCACGATATGTCTTATAGATACAATTAAAAAGACATGTTCGATAAGAACCGCTCGATTCAAAATGAAAAGTTGCTTAGCCGATCCACAGCAGAACCTTTAGGAAAAAGGGGAACCCCCAATTGGATGAGCCGCCGCATCATATATGAGCCAATTGGCAGACAGGGTGGATGAATGTGCAAGCAGGTTGTTGAAGATGGGGAACCATGGAATAGGTAGTACCAAGTTGACACACGGAAAGGAGAGGGAAAGTGCTATGCACTGCATCTGTGGTTGCCTTGCAACGCCCATTTTAGGAAGTAATTAACTCTAGCTAGCTAAAATACAATTGCTGCATACTAATTAATTATAGAAGGATGCTAACTGTCCCCCACAAAAAATCCCCCTTAAATGTTCCCCGCGCGCATACTCTCGTCCACGTCAACTATGAACACCGAAGACCATTGGATATGAACACCCGCCAATAAGCAGTATGAACATCCGAGCGCGCTCCGATTTTCATCACGTGCTGAAATTGAATTAAGCACGTGCTTAATTTATTTTTGCACGTGGAAAATATGCCAATTCCCGTCCACGTCAACTATGAACACCAAAGACCATTTGATATGTAAACCCTCGAATAAGCAGTATGAACACCCGCGCGCGCTCCGATTTTCATCACGTGCTGAAATTGAATTAAGCACGTGCTTAATTTATTTTTGTACATGGAAAATATGCCAAAAAAATTTTCTCCCAATTTGTATTGTTCATAGAGCTCTCAGAGGGTGTTCATACTGAATGTATCGTGGTGTTCATACCACTTGCCAACTGGTATTCATACCGGTTCCAACAGAAACGGATGGGGGACGTTTAAGGGGGACAAATGATGGGGGACAAAGAGATTATATCTTAATTATATATCTTCCCTGGCGTGTGGTGTCAATGACAGTGAGATCGATGGCGTTAGCATCCCTGCGTAATAATGCTTTGTTGGGTGTCGTTGCATGATTACACCCAAACAATTTTATGAGTTACAAATTACTTCCATATTTATTTATAATTGTCAGATCGAAAATAAACTTAACATAGTGAGATTATTCGAGTAAAATTTTATTTTTATGATTTACGATAATTTCTAATGTGACTAAAAACTGGCTTTTTGAAAGGCTCCATACCTTTTTTTGTGAATTTGCTCTGAGAAATTTTACTGAAAATTAATATATTGAAATTTCCTAGCTATATATGATGCATTAATAAGATATGAAAGATCCGTAGTTATTAATTAATTCAAACTTTTTAACCGCTTAAATACGAAATTGCAAAAACATAACTTAATAGTTTTTATTTCAACTGTCTTTGAACAATTACTCTACCAAAAGGATTTTATTTCAGTCTCATATTTACAAGAAATCGGGTCTCTTAAACAATATTCTCACAATATGCATATACAATGCATCATATACAAAATTAAAATTGGTAACAAATTAAAGTATTCATATCTAAAGTGAAAATACAAATATCAGCCAATATTGGTCTCAGATGGTATTAGCAATGTTATTCTGGTTTGATTCTTAGTCCAAATTAGCATATCCCAATTTTATATGCATATTGACACTCCAGTCCCAAAATAAACAAAGTATTCCAGAATGACTTTGAATTTCGATGTGCATTCTGTACGACTGCGCCTTATATATAACACTTCTTAACGAAATGTGAAAAACACAACTAATGTACCAAAAAGAGCGGCACATACAAATTGACTTGAATAACGTGGAGAACGACCATGAAATTGAGCACTTTTGCTTTCGTTTCGTTCGTTTAACGAAACAAAAAATTGTTTTGTTTTCGTTTTATGGGAAGAACGAAAGTATTGTTTAACAGTAGTAATTTTTTTTTTTTTGTCAAAATGAAAAACAAAATGAAATGGACCGTTTCATTTAGAATGAAACGTAACTAAACGAAATAACGAAAATAATGAAATAACGGTGTTTCGTTTACAGCCTTACATATACTATTTTTTTTATTTAGCCTCATAGGCTTATTCTATTTTTTTATTTCCCCTTTTTGAAAGTAAGGCCAAAATATATACTACTATATTTTTTTTCCTGGAGGACTGGCAATGCCAGTCAAAACTGTATTAATGAAAGCTTAAAAAGTACACGAAATACACGACCAAGTTGGTCCTGTTCTCATGTTTATCCCCATATAATCTAAACCTAAACATGTACATCATATACATATATATTACCACTTGATCATTAACAAATAAAAATGCAGTCCAGTCCCCAACCACGCTGCACTCCCTAATTAACAAGTAACAATCCCTTTCCCAGCGACTTTGCGTCCACTGAGAAACCGTCCATACGTCTATAGATATAAAAAAAATGTAACAGATATATCCTGAAATGTAACAGTTTGAGATCGGTACAGTAAATACCGAAATACTTTGAGATCGGTGCGACAACCGATCCCGACCATCCGATGGAAAAAGCAGATCCTAATTTTCTTCTCATAAAAGCAACAGATTTTCATCCATTTTGGATTTTAAGTACCAAAAGCCAGATGCATTTCGGTTTCAGTCTTTCTTTCCTTAAGAAAAAAAAATTATACAACCGATGAGCCATACATTTTATCCGTACTTAAATATTATTATATTACGTTATGTAAAAGTGCCTATGAAAATGAGGAAGGATGCAATAACCATGGGCACCAATATCTATGGTGACCATTTTTTTATTTATGCATAATTTGAAAAATCTAAACCGTTAGATGTATTCTATATTATCTTAATAACATATACATAAAAAATGGTAAAGTTTTAGCATTGTTTCAATAGTGATTAAGAGAGGAGACAAAATCATAAAACTTGAACCATTTATTTTGTTAATGCTTGATGCACATATAAATAAAATCAAAATAATATAATTTCTTGTATACACATAAAATATGATATATACAACATATTCTATCAATTAGTTTTGTTATTTGAAAATATAAAATGTAGTTATTTAAGATTTAATTTCATAGTCACTGATTGGTGATAAAAAACATGGTTATTTGATCTCTCCTCATAAAAAATTACATGATATGTCGGAAAATATTTGACTTTTCGGTATCCACACCTTTAGTTCTAAAAAAAAAAAAAAATTAAGCATTCAACCTTAAATAAATATTTTTGTTTGTTTTTTTTTTTTTTTTTTACAAATGTTCCAGAGGTTTCCATTTTATATTCGTTTTGAAATCCATTGTCAAAATTGTTAGACTAAGTGATTGTCAAATGATCCAGTCAAATGTAAAGACGTATAGATATAGACAATTTTATCTAAATTAAAAAAAATGACATATATATATATAAATTTAATTATAAGGAAAATGTTAAATGATCAAATTTCGTATTTATTTTTATTAGTGATGTCCTTTTTTTTTATAACAAAAGACTAATTATGTGTTATTATTCTATGGTCTCTTGTTTTTTGTCAAGAAGATTGCTATCGCATGCAAAGATATATTAAACGATCAAAGTAATTTTCATCAGATTGCTGAGATGAACCAAAGATGTCGAAGCGATGCGTCTGTGATTTGAAAATACAGAAATATAAGAACTTGCAATTAAATGAGTTGCTGAACTAATTAATTAATACAATTGATTTACTGGAACCGGACCTTCTGATTAAATCGATAATAGCATCAATTTTCTACAACCTCCGTCCACAATTAAATGAATTTATACCCTTTACGGCTTGTCCCAAATTAAATAAACTTTACCGATTTTATTTTATTTTTTTATTCACTTGTTTGAATCTACTTGTTTTCTAACGTTATGATTATCCTTTTATCTATATTATTTAATTGGAACATTTATTATGCAATGATTAGAAATTGAGGGCATAAAAGTAATTTCACTTTTTCACTAATTCTTTTGACTTTTCCTAAAAATTTATTTATTCATGGACAAAGGTTGTAATTTTTTTTTTTTTTGGCTAAATTTTCCCAAAACCTTATTCCACATGCTGTTTGTCTACGGTATTAATTTACCCGGAATGAAGTGCCTGTGCGCCTAGCCAACCAGTTTGATGGCTTGTTTGTTTAATGGATATGCATTGACTATTTTTAACTGGTAAACCGACAACAAAAAAAAGAAAAGAAAAAAGAAGAGGATAAATATACATGTATTGGGCCGAGAGTAGGATTTTATCTTTTAAAAGTTAAAACCAGTGAGTCCACAGTACCTTCTACCTTTGGCATACTGTAAGTACGGAAAGCAATCAAATAAAATTAAAGGTGTCACCAAGATGAACACACAAGCACAATATTACTGTGTTGTATATAATAATATAATAATAATACAATAGATTTGGAAGCTCAAGTAAGGTTATACTTGTACTTATTCGGAAAAAAAAAAAAAAGTTATACTTGTACACTGAACCGTGCACATGAAATGAAACCAGGAAGGGAAACCCTAATAATAATAAACCAATTAATTACCCCTTTTCCAATGTCGTCATCTATACCTACCATACGCTGTGCTCTCGGCTGCCCGTCCGTCATTGGCCCTTAGCCCTTTCCACTCCCACCCCGGCCCCAATCAATGAATGATCCCCTCCCTTCTTGACTCCTGTTTCTATCTCTCTCCAGCTGACCAATCGCAAAGACGAAGCGAAAGAGAAAAACGAGAGTCGAAAACTCTCCTTCCCTCCTAAACAATCTCCTCCTTACGGGGCATTTTTTTTTTTTTTTTTCTTCTACGGCGGGAGGGAGTGAGCTAGCGCGCGACTGATATGAGGTGAGCGTGAGCATTACCTCCAGACTAAAAGTCGCTTATCTATTTCATTTTAACCTCAATTTCGTGCGATTTTGCAGAATGTAGTACTCCCTGCTGGGACAACCATGGAGATGGATCGAAGAGGACTCGGCCGGCCATGAACATCAAGGTGGAGAGGATTGGCAGCTCCGGTCGATCAATGGTGGAAAGATGCATGGATTGATGAGAGATCTTGATGACTCGTTTGGCCGGCCCGTGAAGGTGTTACTGAAATCAAAGATCAAGTCTTCGCATCAAAGGTAGATGCTATGCTCAATCTGATAGATTTTGTTTCCTTTGTTCTTTATATTTGTCTGTGTAGCTAGCTAGCTAGGGGTTTTGAGGGTTTAACTCTACCAAGGTTTTCCTTAGTGTACAAGTTATGATCAGTTAGTCAATATGATGGTTAGATACAGTTACACAGCAAATGCAAAAGAAACTATGGTAGAGTGGAGTTCAATTGGTGTGGTCAGATTTTCAACATTCTTTGATATAGAATTGTTAGCATGATCGGACCCAATTATTTGCTTTTGAATCATCAACCAAAAATACCAGCAAATTAAAGCCATCTTTTAAGTTGACTGCCGGTCACCTTGCATCTGCTTGAGTATGATCTGATCATTGACTAGTAACTAGTATATATGCAATATATTCAGATAGCAAGGCATTTGTATTCTATTAGTATGAATATGAACTTCCTTAAGATCAACACATATATATAGCCCTAGAAAGTTGGTGTTCATTGATCTTTCTTCATGATAAATGTCCTTCTCGCGCACGATGGAACCATTTCAGGTATTCAGCAACTATAATAGTTTTAAATGCTTAATCTATGTATCCAGGTTTATAATTTCTTTTTAAGATTTACTAAACATTAGCAACAAATAGAATAACATTAACTTGTGTGATAAATGATTAATTAAGAACAAATAAGAGGGATATATCTCTGAAATACTAGTTATTTTAGCAAGTGCACTCCTGCCAACTTAACAGTCCCATCTATAACTTGCTCCTTTGATTGAAAGTGAATGCCCTTTGCCTAAGGCCCTTAAAATTGCAAAAATTGATATTCAGTTATTCTTGTAGCAAGTTTTTAGCTCAAAATCAATAGACTAATAATTAGTACTTTAAGTAATAACTTAAAGAGCTTGTGTTCCCAGTTTCAAAGTCAAAATTATCAATATGAATTGCTTAATATAACCTGCATAGCCAAAGCTACTATAAAACTATATTTTATCATTTTTAGAAACTTTTACTATCTTTTAAGAAATGAAATAAAATCGTAGTTTTTTAAATTAACCATAATCCATAGATGAAGAAATGTCATTTCTATTTGTAAAATTGCAAAAACAAATTGCAAAATTTTTTTTTAAACCTTTTTTTTTATAGATTATGATATGGAGATTATATCAAGCAATACGAATTGGCTATTTGAACTTTAAAAACAGAAGTACGAGACAATAGTACCAACCAAACCGAGTATGTATATTATTGTAGCCCCAATTATAATGTCACGAATATATAGATAACAGTGTTTTGATACTTCAATTAATTATTCTTCATACGGTTTTGATAGTAGTTAACAAATTCATGCAATTTGTTTATCAAGTTATTGTTACTCACTTGTGCATACCATTTTTTCCAATTATCCATTAAAATATAGAACAAAATTGCATGTATGTGACAGTTGGAATACAATAGTTTGGTGTTATTGTACATTGATATATACTAACAGTTCAGCTGAAATTATGCATCAACAATTAATGTTCATGTATGGTATAGACCCAGTGTCTAACATTTTATTATGCCATGCAATTGACAATTGGAAAAACTTGGTTGAAAGCTTCACTCATTTATTTGAAAAATATAAGTTTCTAAAATAGAAAGCATTTTTTAGGGTCACTAATATTTTCGTTATTTTAGAAACTTAACTTATGTAGAAAGAGGTTATTTAGTTTATTAGTAAAAAACATGCTAATCTCCATCTCTTATGCATCAATGTTGGAGTCAACTCAGAGAAAAGAATTTACTACTAACAACCAATTAAATATTTATTCAATGTCACCACATCCTTAAAGAAGTTACATATCTGACTAGTGAGAATGCTCAATAGTTGTTTCAAAATCATGCATGTTTGTCAATATAAGATTAGTATTTAACTATTTATCAAGATCATTAATTTGAAGTTATCTTGATTTACCTCTCTCACAATTAATTTTTGAGCTAGAATCTTATTGGAACATTTAGAAAACAATAACTGTTATTGTTATTTGATCAGAACAATAATCTCTTTACATGATTACTGTTGGAGGCTTTGTTATATGTCATGTAAATATTTTATTACTGTCCATTCTATCAGAGGGACTTTTAGTGAGATCTATTCAATCATTAAGTGATTGTCATCAAATGATACTGACCACTCACATATGAGAATCAATAATAATTAGATCCATTCATTGGGTGGACATGGCCTTGGATAGACATAGCGGCTGGAAAAAGAGATGGACATTATGAGTTTACTTAATGTAATATTACGAAGGATAAAGCACACAATAATGTCTACAATTAAATTATCAGAGGAAAATTATGTGAAAAAAAGCGATGTACTCATAGGTTGATCATAAAAAAGGAACAAAATTAGGTTTAATTAAATAAACAAATTTTGAATACTTACCTCTGGAAGTAGAATAATGAGATAGGTTAATAGGTTATTACTTATTAATATCAATATGTTTATACTACTTAAGCACATGAGTTATGCTGGAAAACACTTCTAATATTGTATTTGTTTCCAACAAATTCTGGAGATAAGAGTTCATTACATATTTTTAAGTGTTTGTATTTTAGCTAATGTGCAATGTTTTGGTATTGGTTTAATAACTACGGTAATATGCATATTATGGTTTGGTCGGTGATATAAACTCGTATCAATCTTTATTTCAATGTCCAAATAGTCGATCCAAACCATTCAACTCACTCTTCATATGAATATCCTTTAGGCAAAATCTACAATTTTTGAAAATCTTGCTATTTTTTAGGATGAAGAGCAGATGACTAGATGCATGGATTTGGTTCATCCAAAAATAACAATTTTCTTTCCATCCTAGAAAATCGTAGTGAATTGTTAGATCCTTCAAAATTTGATCTTCCAATAGATTTTGATATAAGATCATGTGATGATTTTTATTGAATATCATAACTTTGATATAAAAAATCTTATCTAAATACAAATGCGTCTTCTGAGTTGAAGTAGGAGCTTCTGCTCTACTCTATTTGGTTCACTTGCTCTTGATTCTCATAATTATTAAGAGTAAACCTCCTTAATGGCCAGATCAGTGCAACAATGGACTCGGGGTCTCAGATGTATTGTAGCCTAGGTTTGCGCGTGATAAGCTGAATGTTATTATACTCTTTTTTTTTTGGGATAAAATGTTATTAAACTATTAAACTAATAAAACATCCCAAGATTTAACTGTAAACTGACAGAGATTATCATATTTTGTCCATTCTGACTATACATTGGGTTTGCACTGGTTAATATATATTTTCTGCTTCAGTGCTCGATGCTTCTAAGATACATTTTTTATTAACTTGGAGCAGAGATACTTTTGATTTATCTGATAGTATATAATAATTGTAAATTGATAGCATGTGCTCTTCAATCATTAAGGTTCTGATAATCAATCCTTCCACACTAAAAACCTGGTAGTCACATATATATTAGCCTTATAAATATTTTTAAATATTCCATTTGGATATAGCATGTGCTTTTACTAGGAACTACTACACCCATTAACAATATATCACAAATGTCCTACTCTTTGATCCATTTCATATTTACCCATCCAACTAGTACTATAGTTAGATTAATCAAGTATAATGTATGGTAATTGATGACACAATAAAATTTGTTTGTGATATCTCCAGTTTAGAAACACAAGGACCAAAATATCCATCTCATTTATTTGTGATGTTTAATTACATTATTTACAATCAAGTCTCAGACTTTGCAAGTTAAGTTATGTAGTCATATATTGAATGCAGTTCTAGGTCCAAAATTCTTATTGCCCCTTCTTTCCTTGCAAAACTGAAATGGCACATATTTCTGTACTAGCTAAAAAAAGATAGAAATATAGAAGCAGTTAAAACGTCAACTGTCGTCTTTGCAAATTATCTGGTCTTGCTTTTTCCTCTTTTTTTTTTTTTTGTTTTGTTTTGTAGAGGTATATGTTGCTTAATTACATAAGCTAGTATAATCATTTACTGGTACAAATTTTTTGCATCTTGTGAGCTCCATTTCAGCTTTGATAAGTTCAGAGTAAACATATTATATGAAAACTACTCTCCACGTATGACAGTTGGTAACCCAAATCATAAGGCCACAGCTAGAAGATATCGAATTTGAATGATAAAGCGGGTAGCCCAAAGATGATAATCAAGGTTCCAATTAGATGAATAATTAAAAGAATATGAAATAGAAAAATAACAGTATTGTATGGGAGCAATGAAATACACATGACAATATGTTAAATGAAAAGGGCAAGTTAGTCCATAACTGTTTAATTGACATAAACTAAAAAATGCTAGGTCTCAATATATCTAGAGCAAACTATTTAATTTAGGGGTAAATATTGAAATGACTTTGAGAGTTGAAGGGAAATATGATATACTAAATAGTTGATGGGTAAATATGAACTAAGGCAATGGTTGAGCGGTATATATGATAGAAACCCTATATGGAATTCATGACTTTGGTGTTCATATGTGGAAACTTCTTATTTTTTCAGAGGTAAAATGTATCTTTTTTACTTGAAATTTATATATCTTATTATGCATATTGCTTAGTATATATATATGCATGCATATTAACATCACAGTAATTGCCCACAGTTATATATATAGAGAACATGTAATGAAAGCCATTTTCTTCCAGCAGGTCAATAAATAGAAGGTCATGGTGTTAATCAAGATAGCAAAAGAGCTGAATCAACTTCATCAGGATTATGCAATGTTAGTAGCTTAGTGCAGTATTCAGCTATGGCTCTATTTTTAAGAGGTACGAAGCAAATTTTTGAATTTTACTTGTTACTTGAGCAATAAAAGAGATTCATGGTTAACTGATAGTCTGATGGACATGACTTATATTGGTTGTGAAAATGAAAAAATGTTGTACTGCTCATAGAACCAGGAAAACATTTGGGAACCACCTCTCGGGTCTTAAGTTACATGATTTAGGTCCTATTTTACTATACGGGAAAATTTTATCAATATGCAATAAGCAGAGACATCTTGATTTTTCTGAAAGTTCATTATATTTCTATTTAAAAACTTTTGAGGGAATTTCAGGGTGAAAAGTTCATTCTGTGAAGATAGTCAAGTCCTCTTAAAATCTGCTTAGTTAAGCTGACTTTGCAAAGATCTTAGATTATAAATACAATTCATATTTGGCTGGCCGTTTGAAAGGTGAAGTTGTTATGTGTAGGGACTAGACTAACTATGTCCAAATTTTGTGTTATCATTTGTGCAGTATTGCTCTGGACAACAGTTGATTCTGGTTCATTAAGAAACCATGCATGTTTTACATATTGGGGGATGGTATATATGTTATTTTACATAAAGAACATGGAGGAATGGCATTTGCAATTGCTCAAACAAATTTGGCTTTATTAATCAAATGGAAATGAAAGTTTCATTTTTTGAGAAATTAGAGGAACTTGGAAGGACGTGATATCATTAAAATATTGGGGATGGTTTACATGAAATATTTCTCAATTTTAAAAGGGTATCAATTTTTCATTAAAGAGATTCATACAGTTATCACATTTTATGATGTTGGGTGTTTGGAAAATAATAAGCAATGGTGAAAAATACCCTTTTGATCTGGCATGATTCATGGTTCGGGCATCATTTCCCAAGCTACATATATCTTAAGGCTAAAAATGAAAAATCAATAACTGTTGGTCAGGTTTTTAATTAGGGTAATATCAAATTCCTTTTACAAGAGGACTTGGCCAGCTATTGGAATGCGAGGGCAAAGGATATTTACAGCTAAAACTAGGTAATTCGTACTTTAACCTTAATTAGAGGGGTCAAGATTTCTGTGTGGTTTCTGGACTGTGGAAATTAGAAGTCTGTAGTGATGAATATATTTGGTTGACTTGCAATTAGAGATAGAATCAATATATAACTATCGATATGTATGGTTTAGAGGCTGGACATATATACCGGGTCAATTGGTACTGTATGAGAGTACGACTCTTTCAGATCACAGGGGAATAGAATACATGCTGTATGGAAGTACTACGGATGTATTAATTTGTTCTTTGTAACATAATTCATGTGTACTCTGAATTTATTTAATCCATCAAATCCGAGATCCGTTATTACAAATTATTCTTCTTTTACCATCTATGTAAGATGCCACTTCACATTTATCTGAGCCTGACAGTGTTTCTGTACAGCATTTCACTCTTGCAGTTTGTCAGTATATATGGAATTTATGATATATTTGTAAGGTAAATCTATATCTGAAAGAAGTGAATTATGTTACTCATGTTCTATGTTTACATTATGATTGACAGGCATCACTTAAGGGTTAGAGCATTTGTGCAGAAATATGCCCTTGTGATTAATGAAGATGGTGCTGCCCTGCTGGGATATATATGCTGGAGGATATCACTTAGTTTTATGTCTCATGCTTTTGGTTGCTATTTCTTTGTGTTGTTTAGTTTCTCCGATAGATGAAATGGTTAATGTTTTGTTGTTTTGGATTCATTTTGAAAAGAGCAGTACATAATGTCAATCTATTACCGATTAACTATCCGATAATTCAATAACGGTTCATTCAAAATTCACAAGTCATAACTGTTAACTAAAATTGTATTGTTGGACAGTAATATCGTTAACACGACATGCTTTCGTTTGTAAAAATGTGGTTACCCTGCAGGTATATAGGGGTACTTGCTTTGTCAGGTTAATTACTATAAGAGATATTGGGGATCATCAGGTAGGGTTTATCCATTTTATCCCTGCTATGTACAATATATATATAGGAAAATGTTATGGGGATACAGCAAAAGATACCGTCGGGGATACCACCATACAAAATTAATTTAACGTTAATTTGCAACATGTTGCTATTAAAATGAAACATCTATAAAGTTAATCTGAAACTTTATGAGATTAAAATGAAATACAAATGATATAATTTTTTCTTTTGTTGATCTTTCACTTCATCTTGCTCCCATACGTTCTCTCAACAACTTTAAGGTAATATTTATGTAATTTAATAGTGATTCAAGTAGATTTAATTTATGATTTGTGTTATTCAACTTAATACTATAATGTTTCAAGTTAATACGTAAATTGTTTCAAGATAATTTGTTAATGTTTCAGTTTGGACATATTTTCAAAGATTATGGTATCCCCGATGGTATCCGAATATCTGGATTGATATATATATATATATATATATATATATATATATATATATATATATTAATATATGTGCATTTCCTAAATGTATTAAATGAAAACTGGCAGGTTTTGAGTGTGCTTGGTCAAAAGAAAAAGGAAAAAAAAAAAAGAGTATCTTCTCATTAATTAGTTTTTAAGAAAATTGCTTGTTGGGCTGGTTGGTGCTGGGAGGAATGTATCTATATATATTAATTGTGCAATTAAATCAACTTTTCCAACTTGTCTGCAAAACCGGTTTCGATTCCAGGGGCTAAGCTAAGCTGGGAAATCCATCAGTTAATTATCAGTACAACTTGCTGATAGCTAAAGCTGAGACTCAGAATTCAGAAATCAGAATCAATATAGTAGTTGGCAGTCACAATTCACAAAAGGGTAGTGATAATGCGCCGCTTACATTGCTCCCCTGGCATAAGATGCGCTGGCATCTTATTTATTTGATATATTATTCTAGAAGACAGATTACAAAACGTTCTAAATAAGCAAATGGGAAGTTTACAAAACATTCTAAATAGGCAGCAAATGTGCCTCCTAAAAGACAGTTTATAAAATGTTGTAAACGTTCTAAACGACAGTTTTCTTTCTAAAAGACGGTTTACAAAATTGCAAAACTGTCAACTTGAGATACCAGTTTACAAAACATATATTCTAAATGGGGAGCAATGTGCCAGCACATCACATAGCTCTGGGGGCAATGTTAGGGTTGGACATATTTATCCTTCACAAAATACGTGTTAAATTAATGTTGTCTACAAAAATACAAAAGAAATGGAAAGTCAGATTCAATGCACACAAGGCCAAGTTGGGCGTACGAATTCTGGCCTTAGTAAACAAATTGACAACGATATTTTATCGCCACTTGCACTTGCATGCCGTTCGTTCACAGATCTGTATTCATGAATCATGATGAATTCATTCATTCAATCCTCAAGAGAAATATCAAATACGATATATATATATAGAGTCCGGCTACAATAATATGCATATCACGGTTTTACCGTGCTATGCGTTTCGTATCTCAGTTTTCGGTGTCTAAATAGTCGATCCGAACCGCTCAATATGATCTCTATATCAAAATATACTAGAAAACCAAATTTTATAATTTTTAGAGCTTTTTTACTATTTTTAATGATGGAGAGAAAATGGCTAGATCCAAGGATTCTAATTTATACAAAACAACGATTTTCTCTCCATCATTAAAAATAGCAAAAAAATTCTAAAAATTGTAAAATTTGGTTTCCTAGCATATTTTGATATAGAGATCAAATTGAGCGGTTCGGATCGACTATTTGAACACCGAAAACTGAGATACGGACCGCATAGCACGGTAAAACCGTGATATGGATATTATTGTAGCCGGACTCTATATATATACCCTTTGTTTGGCAAGCGTAGTAAGTGAAAAGTTAAAACAGAGTAAAACACTAAATCATCTTAAATCAGCGGTGTTTGGTAGTAGTGAAGTAAATGTATGAAGTAAAGTTGATAGATGTGTAAAAGATATGAAATGTTGGTGATTTAGTTTACTATACCCATATAGCTGCGTTAACTTACTACACCTTAAATCACTTCCGTTTGGTGACTTAAATCGCCTTAAATCACTTACTAGATTACTACACTTTTACTATACCAAGGACGAATTTGGATATATAGGCAAGCCCCGGTAAGTGTCCGGGCTTGATTTTTGAAGTTATAGCATGTATAACATGCTTTTATGGGATGCCTATTGAAAATACTAAGTAAATACCATGTTGTGCCGTTTGTGCCTTAGCCAGGGGCAGAGAGGGGGGGGGGGGTGACCCCCCCTATGAATTTGAAAATCCTATACTGAGATAAGAGAATTATAGTATTTTTGAAAAATATGTGTGTCACCCCCCAAATATATCATATTCATGACATAAGGTGCTAATCCCCTAATATATCTAAATAATTTTGAAGTATTCCTTTTCATTTCTTACTTCAACTTCTTAATAATTATAGTTAAGAAAATGAGCTTAATAAAAGAAATAAACATTAATTGAGATACGAAATAGAATTATAAATAAAAGATATTGCATGTATAAATTAAAAAAAAAAGTTCTACTTCTCGGTAATCCTAGTTTGATTTCAAACAAATAGAAGAACAAATTTTTTGCTTTGAGATTTGTACAGTTAGATTTCTCTTAATTTTTAAAATAATTACTATGACAAAAATTATCAAAAGTTGTGCTATAATATCAAGAATGTTGCTTGCTCATTTCCTACCCCCTATATAAAAATCCTGGCATATATTTTTCGACACCCCTTAGCTTGTTTAATAATAAAGCATATATTTTCTCTTAAGATCTAAGTGTGCTTGCTCAATAGTCTGGCTCCATCCTTGTTTACTACACTTGCCAAATGCAAAAGGTATTGATGCAGTTTGAGGCAATGGCGGATCTAGTAAGTGAGAAGGGGGGGCATTAGCCCCCATATTTTTTCAAAACATCCATAGTTTTTATCCTATTTTCTATTACAAATTATAAGTTTTGTTATGTATCTACACAAGTGAACCCCATAAAATTGACAAAGTATTGCACTTGTGAACCCCATTCCATCTTCTTCAATTAAATTGTGAACACCATTCTATCTTCAATTTGTAAAATAATGATCGGTTACATTTAGCATTTAACTCTTAATAAAGTTGGTTCTCATATATACTCTCTTTTAATTAAATGAAAAAGGTAAAAAAGGGTTAATAAAATATAATAAATGAATTCCTATACCAATATACCATGTATGATGTATCGATCTCTTCCAAAACTAATTTAGCTGGCCTTTTTTTCTTCTCACATCTCAATAAATTAACCACGGTGGAGAAAAAGAAGCAAGTAATTTATATTTACCCATCTTCTATGACAGTTTAGTACAATTTTTTTTTTTTTTGAAGAATTGTTGGTGATCCTAAGAATAAACACTATAGTAGTATTTTATCTATTTAAAGTTAAACTGAATTTCCAGTTTTATTAAGTTTATTTCTATGCCTTATAATATCCAAATGGTCAAACCAAAATGCCCATTTTGCAATAGCTGCAATAAAAATTCAAAATTTTCAAATTGATTCATAAAATGATTTTTTTTTTGTATTGTTTTAATTTGTACGACTTTAACATCTAAATTTAAATTCTAGTATTTGTGACAAATAAAAAACCAATTTTTATCTATAGTAGAAAATTACAAGATTTTAGTTAGAAAATATATAGCATTTTAAAGGGATTCATACATAAAAAAACAATGGTATATCATATATACGTATTTTTTTTAATATAATGTAGAGTAAATTACGTGGTTGGTCCTTAAAGTATCGTGTTTTTACCAAATTGGTTCTTAATGTTTCAAACTTACCAATTTGATCTTTAAAGTTTTCAATTTATACCAATTTGATCCCACTGTTAGCAAAGTCTAAAATCTAACGGAAGTTTTGACATCACCGTTAAGTAGTGACTCATAGTTTAAGGTTTTAGAAATCTCTCACCCTCCTCCCTCAACCGGTCAACCCACCCAAAATTTCATAACGCAAGTATTGAACAAACATAGAAAAAGAACGACCAACTATTAGTAGTCAACCTTGTCGATGATGAGAAGTGCGAAGGAAACAAGAAGAAATATCTCGCCCGAACTATGGGATGTGGTGAGTTACAGGATCGTATCACTGTTCTCCACTTCAACAAGGATCGATTTATTTATTGGGTGTTTCTTTGAGGTTTTGATCAATCCAACTAAATAAGAAGTAAACAATAAAACAGCCGAGAGCAAAGTGCCAAAGTCTCTTTTAATATTGTATTGTGTGACGCTTCTTCCCTTTTGAGTTTCTTTTAGATTTTATTTTCCATTAATAATTGGTTTCTTTCTTTTTTTTTGTCATAGATATTTACCACAACTTGGAAATTATCTTCATAAATTTCTTTTGTAGAGTAAAAAAGGTTACAATAGATTATGAAGAAGTCATATATTTTTGATTGACCATTTTTATAAATATTTTAAGGTTCAATAATCTAGGGGAAAAAATTGTGGCAGACATTCAAAAGTATAATAATATATAAGGCCAATATGATAAGTTTATTGACTAAAACGTAATAATATCACAAATTTAATGACCATATGGCTTATGCGAAAAAGAAAGGTGCAAAATTTTAGCGGGAATTATCCCTCCAAAACAATAAACCATGTCATCGAATTCTTGGGCTGACACCATATTCTTTTGACTGCCAAAGTTATTTTCGTCTCCTATTCTAACGGATGTTAGAGTTGGGACCAAATTGGTATGAATTGAAAACTTTAAGGATTAAATTGGTAAGTTTGAAACATTAATGACCAATTTGGTAAAGCATGATACTTTAAGGACCAACAGTGTAATTTACTCTATAATGTATTATTATTAATTTTTAAAATTAGTGAACCCCATACAGAAAGTTTTTGGCTCCGCCACTGGTTTGAGGTTACCCGAAAAGAATATGGGTTGTTCATTTTTCATAATCAGATGGTCACAATATGTCTTATAGATACAATTAAAGAAACATGTTCGATAAGAACCGATCGATTCAAAATGAAAAGTTGCTTAGCCGATCCACAGCAGAACCTTTAGGAAAAAAGGGGGAACCCCCAATTGGATGAGCCGCCGCATCATATATGAGCCTATTGGCAGGCAGGGTGGATGAATGTGCAAGCAAGTTGTTGAAGATGGGGCACCATAGAAATAGAATAGATAGTAGTACTGCAAGTTGACACACGGAAAGGAGAGGGAAGGTGCGATGCACTGAATCTGTGGTTGCCTTGCATCGCCCATATTAGGATGTAATTAACTCTAGCTAGCTAAAATACAATTGCTGCGTACTAATTATATATCTTCCCTGGCGTGTGGCGTCAATGACAGTGAGATCGATGGCGTTAGCGTCCCTGCGTAATAATGCTTCGTTGGGTGTCGTTGTATGATTACACCCAAATAATTTTATGAGTTACATATTACTTTCATATTTATTTATAATTGTCAGTTTGAAAAGAAACTTAAACATATATATAGTAAGATTATTCGAGTAAAATTTTATTTTTATGATTTATGATAATTTCTAATGTGACTAAAAACTGGCTTTTTGAAAGGCTCCATACCCTTTTTTGTGAATTTGCTCTGAGAAATTTTACTGAAAATTAATATATTGAAATTTCCTATATGATGCATTAATAAGATATGAAAGATCCGTAGTTATTAATTAATTCAAACTTTTTAATGGCTTAAATACGAAATTGAAAAATATAACTTAATAGTTTTTATTTCAACTTTCTTTGAACAAGTACTCTACAAAATGATTTTGTTTCAGTCTCATATTTACAAGAAATCGGGTCTCTTAAACAATATTCTCACAATATGCATATACAATGCATCATATACAAAATTAAAATTGGTAACAAATTAAAGTATTCATATCTAAAGTGAAAATACAAATATCAGCCAATATTGGTCTCAGATGGTATTAACAATGTTATTCTGGTTTGATTCTTAGTCCAAATTAGCATATCCCAATTTTCTATGCATATTGACACTCCAGTCCCAAAATAAACAAAGTATTCCAGAATGACTTTGAATTTCGATGTGCATTCTGTACGACTATGAAAATGAGCACTTTTGTTTTCGTTTCGTTCGTTTAACGAAACAAAAAATTGTTTCGTTTTCGTTTCATGGGAAGAACGAAAGTAACAGTCTCTGTCAAGCTTCTTAAAAAAGAAAAAAGAGTTATCCAAATTATCATTTCTGAATTCTGACTCAAAATTTTTAATTGCATTGTGAGCTTAACTCCAAAAATGTATCAAACCATATCCAAATTTTGATTTATATAGCTCAATAAATTCTTTATATCAAAATCATGTGGCATGCAAAAGATTTCCATTTTTAAAGATTTTTAAGTATTTATTTTGGATTTTTTTTTAAAAGTTACATATGAAACATTGATTATTTTATTAATATTGTATAGTTGCTCTTAAAAAATCCGAAATAAATACTTCAAAATCTCTAAAAATGGAAAATTTTTGCATGCCACATGATTTTGATATAAAGAATTTATTGAGCCATATAAATCAAAATTTGGATATGGTTTGATACGTTTTTGGTGTTAAGCTCACGGGAGGCTCCAGTAAGCTTAAAAGCACGGTAGTTTTACTCTCTCTCTCTCTCTCTCTCTCTCTCTCTCTCTATATATATATATATATGAGCCGGTTGGTTGCCACTTGCCAACTTGCCATGGCATGCATTGAATTTGAATTAGTATTTTAAAAAAAAACCGAGAGGTCCGAACCCAACCCGAGAAATCCGGGGAAAATGGACCGACCGACTCGACCAGGGCGTCTGACCGAGGCAACCCGAGAGGACCGGGAGGGACGGTCCTCGCAAGGGTAGGTATCCATGTTCCCAGAAAAATTCCCGTGGAAACCCGACCCGAGCAAACCCGGGACCCGACCCTACCCGACCCGGGGTACCAGGGCAACCCGAGACCCGACCCTACCCATCCCGGGGCAACCCGGGACCCGACCCTACCCGACCCGAGGCAACCCGGGATTCGACCCTACCCGACCCGGGTTACTGGGGTAATAACCCGAGGTAACCCGACTTGGTTCCAACTTTTTCCGCCTACGTTAACAACTAATATAATATTATTTAAATTTTATTTTCAAGAAGAATTTTTGTTTTACAACAAATATGATTATTAAAATTTTTTTTCTGATTTTCTATGTTATTTTTTCGGTATAAATAATATTATTTTAATTTTTTCATTTTTAATATAAAAATACTATTTTCCTAACTTTTAATTGTATAATATATATATATATATATATATATATATATATATATATATAGAATTTTGCTACTATGAGTTGCAACTCACGAGCTGCTCCGTGAGTCAGGGTCCAAAAACATATCAAATCATCTCCAAATTTCGATTTATATGGCTCAATAAATTCTTCATATCAAAATCTTATAGCACACAAAATTTTTTCATTTTTGGAGATTTTTAAGTATTTGTTTGAGATTTTATAAAATGACTATACAATACTAATAAAATAATCAATGTTTTATGTATCATTTTAAAAAATCTCAAACAAATACTTAAAAATCTCTAAAAATGAAATTTTTTGTGTGCTATAAGATTTTGATATGAAGAATTTATTAAGCCATATAAATCGAAATTTGGAGGTGATTTGATATATTTTTGGACCCTAACTCACGGAGCAGCCCGTGAGTTGCAACTCACCGTAGCTAGACTCTATATATATATATATATATATATATATATATATATGATTAAAACAAATAATTTAATTTTTAATTATTTTTATTTTCTTAAATATATTTTTTTATTTTTGTAGTGTAAAATAGGTTTATTATATTATATATATATATATTTTGTTTTGTTTTCTTATTTTTTTGACATATAACTCCGGGACCGGGGAACCCGAGCAACCCGGACCGGGAAATCCGGGCAACCCGGGAGGGACGGTCCTAAGTTAGGTCCAATCTCCTTCCCCCCTAAATTTTTCCGAGGTTTCCCGAACCGGGAAAACCCGTGGACCGAGGAACCCGTGGACCGGGGCAGGTTTGGACCGACCCGGACCGTTTTTAAATCACTAATTTGAATCATGTATCGTGCTGTCGTGCATATGTATCATGTATCGACTTGACAGAATTAAAAGTTAAAACTGAGAAACGAATTGCTAGGTGCAATGCTTCCTCTGTCCATAAAAGAATGAATTTGTAGCAAAAGTCAAAGAAAATAGTGGAAGAGTGAAATTACTTTTATGCCCTCAATTAGTAGAAAACTGGACATTCTTGGAAGGAGACGAGGGGTATTTTGGAAATTTCGTAATATATATATATATATATATATATATTTGAGGAAGAAAGTGGATTCAAACAAAGGGTATAAATTTATTTAATTGTGAACGGAGCAAAGTATTATGTTTATATATGTCCCATCCTGTCATGCACGATTCACAATTTGACGATGTCGCCATTTTAGGAAGGTATGACAAATCTGAACACCATCATTCCATCTCTACATCTCTAAATATCTGAAGATATTCAATTCAAAAAAAAAAAAAAAAAAACTATCTGAAGATAGCTCGAATATTTAATTAACAAGCGTATATTTAATTAATTACATAATGTGAAATCAATAATTGAATGCTAAGCGCGCGGATCAGAGTTTATGTTTCTAAATTTTGTATATAGAATACGAAGTATCAAACATGCACCGGTCTATGTGGCTAATTTTACAAACAAGTACCATATATGTACTTGAATAAATTAATTATAATCATATATACGATACAAGCTTATACATATATGAGTGAAATTATTGTGCACTTAATCTCACATAGGCCTTCGGTGAGTTTACAGCTCACAAAAATATTAAATCTTATCTAACTTCTGATTTATATGGCCTAATAAATTATTTATATCAAAATCTTATGACATACATAAATTTTCCATTTTTTATAGATTTTTAAGCATTTATTTAGATTAAATTAAATTAATATAAAATATTGATTATTTTATTATAATTATATCACTTACAAAATCCGAATTATATACTTAAAAATCACAAAAATGGAAACCTTTTTGTAGGACACAAAATTTTGATATCAAAAATTTATTAAACCATATAAATTAAATTTTGGATACGATTATATGTTTTTTGGTTTAACCTCACAGAAGGTCTCTGTGAACTTAAAAACACATGGATAAAAAGATAATTCTTTTTGTTATTTTTAATAAAGTTGATATCAAACTTTTCGGCTTTATTTTCACATATCGTAGAATTTCTATACAAATCTTATAATTAAGCTATGATTTAGTTTAAAGTTTACTCATCTAAAAAAAACTGGATATATATCAGATTTCCTTAATTAAGATAAATATCAAATATGTTCTTTTGAGACATGTAAATTTTTTTTTTTTTGGCTAAATTTTCCCAAAACCTTATTCCACATGCTGTTTGTCTACGGTATTAATTTACCCGGAATGAAGTGCCTGTGCGGCGTGCGCCCATTGTAGTAAGCCAACCAGTTTGATAGCTTGTTTTTTTTAATGGATATGCATTGACTATTTTTGACTGGTAAACCGACAGGAAAAAAAAGAAAAGAAAAAAGAAGAGGATAAATATACATGTATTGGGCCGAGAGTAGGATTTTATCTTTTAAAGGTTAAAACCAGTGAGTCCACAGTACCTTCTACCTTTGGCAGTTTGGCATACTGTAAGTACGGAAAGCAATAAAATAAAATAAAAGGTGTCACCAAGATGAACACACAAGTACAACATTACTGTGTTGTATATAGTAATGTTGTATATAATAATATAATAATAATACAATAGATTTGGAAGCTCAAGTAAGGTTATACTTGTACTTATTCGGAAAAAAAAAAAGTTATACTTGTACAACTGAACCGTGCACATGAAATGAAACCAGGAAGGGAAACCCTAACAATACGGAATCACATCTCCTGTTATCCAAAATTGGATAACAAAGATCCCATATAATCTAAATGGGTCGATCTGGACCGTCCGTTTTGATCTAACGGTCCAGATCGGAATATAAGGGTCATGTTTTTCCGTTAGAATAACAGCAGATATGGACTCCTAACAATACCAACAATAATAAACCAATTAATTATCCCTTTTCCAATGTCGTCATCTATACCTACCATACGCCGTGCTCATGGCTGCCCGTCCTTCATTGGCCCTTAGCCCTTTCCACTCTCACCCCGGCCCCAATCAATGAATGATCCCCTCCCTTCTTGACTCCTGTTTCTCTCT
Organism: Cyperus esculentus; assembly: GCA_030179965.1. Lineage (NCBI taxonomy): Eukaryota > Viridiplantae > Streptophyta > Magnoliopsida > Poales > Cyperaceae > Cyperus > Cyperus esculentus. The sequence continues at coordinate 2,541,515 of JASGLE010000024.1, read as the reverse complement.
CTCCAGCTGACCAATCGCAAAGACGAAGCGAAAGAGAAAAACGAGAGTCGAAAACTCTCCTTCCCTCCTAAACAATCTCCTTCTTAAGGGGCATTTTTTTTTTTTTTTCTTCTACGGCGGGAGGGAGTGAGCTAGCGCGCGACTGAGGTGAGCGTGAGCATTACCTCCAGACTAAAAGTCGCTTATCTATTTCATTTTATCTACCTCAATTTCGTGCGATTTTGCAGAACGTAGTACTCCCTGCTGGGACAACCATGGAGATGGATCGAAGAGGACTCGGCCGGCCATGAACATCAAGGTGGAGAGGATTGGCAGCTCCGATCGATCAATGGTGGAAATATGCATGGATTGATGAGACTGAGAGATCTTGATGACTCGTTTGGCCGGCCCATGAAGGTGTTACTGAAATCAAAGATCAAGTCTTCATATCAAAGGTAGATACTATGCTCAATCTAATAGTTTTTACTTCCTTTATTCTCCATTTGTCTGTGTAGCTAGAGGTTTTGAGGGTTTAGCTCTACCAAGATATTCCTTAGTGTACAAGTTAGCGCTGAAATCGGCTGAGATCCAAATTGGATCTCAGGACCCTGAGATCCCGATCCGACGGTTCTCAGGGACTCCGAGATCCGGACTCAGCAGATACGGGCCTTAAAAAGTGTCGGATCGGGATCTCAGGGTCCTGAGATCCGATTTGGATCTCAGCAGATACGGATGCGTACAAGTTATGATCAGTTAGTCAATATTGTGATGGTCAGATACAGTCACACAGCAAATGCAAAAGAAACTATGGTAGAGTGGAGTTTAATTGGCGTGGTCAGATTTTCAACATTCTTTGATATAGAATTGTTAGCACTTAGCATTACCAGAGCCATCTTTTATGAACCATCAACTACAAATACCAGCAAATTAAAGCAATCTTTTATGTTGACTGCCGGTCACCTTGCATCTGATCTGATCATTGACTAGTAACTAGTATATATGCGATATATTCAGATAGCAAGGCATTTGTATTCTATTATAACGGAAACTGACTTCCTTAAGATCAACATAGTTCAAGAAATCGGTTAGTGTTTATATATCTTCATGATAAATGTCCTTCTTGCGCACGATGGAACCATTTCCGGTTTTCATCAACTATAATAGTTTTAAACGCTTAATTTATATATCCAGGTTTATATATATATATTTTTTTTAAGATTTACTAATCATTAGCAACAAATAGAATAACATTATTATCTCTGAAATACTAATAATATTGGCAAGTGCACTCCTGCCAACTCAATGGCAGTCCCATTTGTAACTTACTCCTTTGCTTGAATGTGATTGCCTATTGCCTAAGGCCCTTAAAATTGCAAAAATTGATATTCTGTTATTTTTGTAGTAAGTTTTTAGCTCAAAATAGACTATTTTGGGGACGACTTTTTATTTCACTTTCTTAATTCTAGTACATGAGAATATAATATATGACTAATAATTAGTACAGTAAGCTACTAGAAAACTATATTTTATCATTTTTAGAAACTTATGCTCTCTTTTATGAAATGAAATAAAATCGTAGTTTTTTGAATTAATAATAATCCATAGACGAAGAAATGTCCTTTCTATTTGTAAAATTGCAAAAAAATTGTTAAAATCTTTTCTTTATAGATTATGATATGGAGATTACATCAAGCAATACAAATTGGCTATTTGAACTTTAAAAGTACGAGACAATAGTAACAACCAAACCGAGATATGTATATTATTGTAGCCCCAATTATAATATCATGAATATATAGATAATAGCGTTTTGATACTTCAATTAATTATTCTTCATACGGTTTTGATTGTAGTTAACAAATTCATGCAATTTGTTTATCAAGTTATTGTTACTTGTGTATACCATTTTTTCCAATTATCCATTAAAATATAGAACAAAAGTGCATGTATGTGACAGTTGGAATAGAATAGTTTGGTGTTATTGTACATTGATACTAACAGTTCAGCTGAAATTATGCATCAACAATTAATGTTCATGTATGGTATAGACCCAGTGTCTAACATTTTATTATGCCATGCAATTGACAATTGGAAAAACTTGGTTGAAAGCTTCACTCATTTATTTGAAAAATATAAGTTTCTAAAATAGAAAGCATTTTTTAGGGTCACTAATATTTTCGTTATTTTAGAAACTTAACTTATGTAGAAAGAGGTTATTTAGTTTATTAGTAAAAAACATGCTAATCTCCATCTCTTATGCATCAATGTTGGAGTCAACTTAGAGAAAAGAATTTACTACTAACAACCAATTAAATATTTATTCAATGTCACCACATCCTTAAAGAAGTTACATATCTGACTAGTGAGAATGCTCAATAGTTGTTTCAAAATCATGCATGTTTGTCAATATAAGATTAGTATTTAACTATATATCAAGATCATTAATTTGAAGTTATCTTGATTTACCTCTCTCACAAATGATTTTTGAGCTAGAATCTTATTCAAACATTTAGAAAACAGTAACTGTTAATGTAATTTGATCAGAGCATTATTCTCTTTACATGATTATTGTTGGAGGCTTTGTTATACGTCATGTAAATATTTTATTACTGTCCATCTATCAGAGGGACTTTTAGTGAGATCTATTCAATCATTAAGTGATTGGCATCAAATGATACTGACCACTCACATACGGGAATCAATAATAATTAGATCCATTCATTGGGTGGACGTGGCCTTGGATAGACATAGCGGCTGGAAAAAGAGATGGACATTATGAGTTTACTTAATGTAATATTACGAAGGATAAAGCACACAATAATGTCTACAATTAAATTATCAGAGGAAAATTATGTGAAAAAAAGCGATGTACTCATAAGTTGATCATAAAAAAGGAACAAAATTAGGTTTAATTAAATAAACAAATTTTGAACATTTACCTCTGGAAGTAGAATAATGAGATAGGTTAATAGGTTATTACTTATTAATATCAATATGTTTATACTACTTTAGCACATGAGTTATGCTGGAAAACACTTCTAATATTGTATTTATTTCCAACAAATTCTGGATATAAGAGTTCATTACATATTTTTAAGTGTTTGTATTTTAGCTAATGTGCAATGTTTTGTTATTGGTTTAATAACTACGGTAATATGCATATTATGGTTTGGTCGGTGATATAAACTCGTATCAATCTTCATTTCCATGTCTAAATAGTCGATCCAAACCATTCAACTCACTCTTCATATGAATATCCTTTAGGCAAAATCTACAATTTTTGAAAATCTTGCTATTTTTTAGGATGAAGAGCAGATGGCTAGATGCATGGATTTGGTTCATCCAAAAATAACAATTTTCTTTCCATCCTAGAAAATCGCAGTGAATTGTTAGATCCTTCAAAATTTGATCTTCCAATAGATTTGATATAAGATCATGTGATGATTTTTATTGAATATCATAACTTTGCAAACAAAGGTACGAGTCTATGTCACTTGCCGAATCGTGTTATGCATAGGTAAATTAATTATACATGTAAGTTTCAATGGCGAAGAAAGCAAACTCTCCTAATGTATTTATATGCTTATGAGCTAAAAATCTTAGATATTTGATTTTTATGCTCTCAACAATCTACTTGCTTGTATAGTTAAAGAAGCTATTAATATTATATGTTTTACGGACCTATGCTATTGTGATGCTCTTACTAAAGCTTTGTATTGTGTGTAAATGTAGATAACACATGACAAAGCTTAACTATATATCAAATTAGCAGAACATTATAAAGAAAATATAATATTCTGAGATAATATGAGGGATAAAATGTAGATCAATTTCCTTACCACTTGCGAATAGAATAATTACATTATCATATAGTTTTATTTTATGAAAAGTGATCATATAGCTAAGAAAGCTAAGTACATATGATATATATTCAGATTTGCCATCCTCTGTGTTCATTTTTGTAAATGGAGGGCCCACAACAAAAACATACTATATATTATTGACAAATACCAATATTAATCCATGAAAACATTTTTTTTTTCTAATTTGGTCTTTTATTCTGAAACACCACCAAAGAGGCGTAAAAGTTTAATTGTGTAGAAGTTTGTCGGTTATGCAATTAAGGGTCCGTTTGTTTTCATAATTTTTGTTTCGACCGTGGCATGCGTCGTTCCAAACACCAGCAAAAATTGAAGTCTGACCAAAATTTGTAAAATCTGGCTTTGAGCTAGTGCATTGAACACCGAGTATCACAAAAATATAATGCCCTAGCTTGCGGAGAACAAAACCATGAAAATGATCAGGCCCTAAGATTAAGAATTGAAAGTGATAAGTTGCGATTTGAGTTGATTTTTCCAACAAATCAATTCTTAGAGGAGCCCTTTGATGGAGATTTAGGATTAAAATTTAATCTATTCCAAAAAGGTGATGTTCTATATCATGGATTAAGAAATGGCTCCTTAAGAAGGATAAATAGGTTAAAACCTTAATCCAAGGGTGAGATTTCTTTAAAAATAAATGTTTCATAATTATATAGCTAAAAAAACCACCACCTTAATACGTACTAAGGAGTGTCCCATGCAATTAAAGTATTACAAAGGTTAAAGAAGCCTTTATTCTTAATACCACATCGTTGAACATGCAAAAATATGTAATTAAGGATCATCTTCGCATGCATGTATTGAAAAATACATGATTAGCAGGTGTTTTCTTTTGTTATCATTTTATATAAATTTTTTTTTACTTAAATAAATATCTCAATGTGAGAGCATCTCCTCTTCTTTAAACTCCCACCAATTAAGTTCAATAATAAGCTGTAGTACCATTTAACATAATACTTTTAAGTGAAAAATTAACCATTGTTTTCCAAATTTTATTTAAATAAATATCAATTTACATTATTAAAACTTCTAAAATGCTCTATTCTGTTGTTTCTTGTAACATTTCATGTGGTATTAGCCTATATCACTATTTAAATAAAAAGTGGGGCTATGGACCTATGGTATTAATAATATGTAGTACAAAGACTTTGGTTTTATATTATCATTTTCAAAATCTAAATGGCCGATCCAAACTGTTTAACATGATCTGCATATATATGTTACTGTAGACCAAATTATATATTTTTTGTTATTTGCTTCTGCTATTTCATTAGATAATTAGAAAATCGTTTGATATAAATATTATGAACCATTTAAAATTTTGGTTATTTATCAAAAATGGTTAAAAAATCTAAAAAAATATATAAAAATTTTGGCTTGCAAGAACATTTGCATGTGATGATCGCATTGAGCGGTTGAGATAGGCCTGATGAACTATATTAATAGTAACAAACAATCTGTACTATTAATTAATAGTGTTGCAACCTCACTCTTATTAAATCTATTTTTGATAAAATAAATGACATTTTACTTATAGTAACCAATGTTACAAATTGGAACTTATAATAATTAACCTTCAACAAAAGTTTCATAGATTGCTACTAGATCATAACTAAAAATTTTACTATTTGAGTATTCACCTAGGTACGAGTAAAAGGTATCTCAATAGCACATGTGGCACCATTGTCAAAGCCATACTCATTTTTGTCTCAACACCCTCAAAAAAAGAATAAATCATTCTTGGTCATCATACAAACAGTCAAACTCTATACACCCTCAAAAAAAGAATAAATCATTCTTGCTAAATAGCCAATATCTCTATCAAACACTCTTAATAGCCAATATACCCATCAGAATTCATTTTTCTTACTTCCATCCCCTTTTATTTATTAAACCATCTATTGATATGTTATAAAATACTAAAAATACACTTTTACCCTTCATTTGAAGTGGAGATGTCCATTTAAGTGTTTTAGATGATAAATTGTGCTTCTCTTTTTGACCTCCTGTAATGGTTATTAAGCACCGGGATTTTCTTAATGTTGAAAAATATAGAGGAAAACCGATTGAAAGAAAACCAACTTTAGCATTAAACATTACAAACTCTTAGTCCCAGTATAAATATGATTTTGTGTACCGATATATGTATAAAGCATGGAACAGAGATAATGAGAAAAATGAAAGAATTCTAAGAGAATAAATTTTGAAAAAAAAAAAAAAAAAACATCCAGCGTAAGAAATGAACTCAAGGCATGGATGTTAAAAATCACTGTTGTTTTTTTCTCATCTCATCCAGTCAAGAATTTTAAGGAAGCTCACCATTTAATAAAAAGGGTATAATGGTCTATTCAAATTTGATATTAGTTAAATGATATGTTAAATAAATAAAAAAGGGATAGAAATACAAATAATGAATTTTGATGGGGATATAGGCTATTAAAGGGTTTGATGGGGACTCTTACATCTTTGCCTTTAGCCATGAACCTCCTTTATATCTTTTGATTGATTTCTTTGGTTTAACTTAACTTTCCTATTTTCGGTTTTTGAATCGAAAAATAATAAAAAAAAATATTGGTTATTTAGCAAGTTTTAAAAGGGGATAGAAGTAATAAAAATGAAGTTTGATGGGTATATTGGCTATTAGGAGTGTTTGATGGGTATATTGGCTATTTAGCAAGTTTTGATGGACATAGCAAAAATCAAGCCGAAAAAATATCTCGTATGAAACCAAGTAGGAGAGAATAATGATGCCAATTGGCATCAAGGTATGCTTGAGACTTGAGAGAGGAATGAGTTTGACAGATTAGAGGGGTAGAAAACAAAAGGGATGAAACAAAGAATGTGTAAAAGGGCACGAAAAGTACACGAGAGTATAGACAAGAAGTAACCAAGTTGTAGGGTTTGGGCATCTCTGTCCCTCTTATAAATTAACTTGCCAATTAATTTGATGTGGGACTTACAATTACAATTTCATGAATGGAGAGTAATTAAAAATATAACATTTACTTGATGATGAAGTAAATATTTACAAATTGTCGAATAAGCTTTGTGCAACTTTTTTGTAAGTCGTATGAGAGCATCTCCACAGAGGAAATTATCTGATTTGTACCAATTGAACATGATCCGTTACCAATTGAATTGGCAATTTTTGGGACGAAGATGCTATTATAAATTTTTGTGCTAGGGACAAGTAGTAGAATCCATATTCCCTATGCTGGATGCAAGGAACATGTAGTTGGGGTGTCAATGGCAAGAGATAAAATGACTTTGGAATTATATCATGTAATTCCACATACTAAGATACGATTTAGCCTGAAATTTTAAATAATTAAATTCATCAAAATTTTGTCGGACTCAACTTAAAATTATGAAGTGCAAATCTCAGATGATCCAAAATTTAAAAGATCTTAAGTTCTGCACTACCTTTTAGTACTAACACATTCTAATAGAATTCAAGCAGAGTTGAAACCTGACATTAACTTGTGTAGTTGAGCTTACCCCAACTCTCAGCTTGGATTCCACAACAAGCTTGCAAAGAGGAAAGGGACTGTTGTCTAACATCTGATACATTTTATTGATGTAATTCGAACTTTATTGGGGTACAATTTCGTGTTTTTTTATCAGTATTAGCAAGCTATGAAAATAAATAAACTTTCACCAATACCTGTCATTTAGTAGAGATAAAAAAGCGCAGATCCGAATCTCTAAACTTTTAGGATCACAGCATTTCTTACATCAGAATTTATTAATTGAAATGGAAGTAAACAAATAACTAATAAAGAAGGCACAAGGAAAAAAAAAATCTTATCTAAATACAAATGCGTCTTCTGAGTTGAAGTATGAGCTTCTGCTCTACTCTATTTGGTTCACTTGCTCTTGATTCTCATAATTATTGAGAGTAAACCTCCTTAATGGCCAGATCAGTGCAACAATGGACTCGGGGTCTCAGATGTATTGTAGCCTAGGTTTGCACGTGATAAGCTGAATGTTATTATACTTTTTTTTTTGGAGATAAAATGTTATTAAACTATTAAACTAATAAAACATCCCAAGATTTAACTGTAAACTGACAGAGATTATCATATTTTGTCCATTCTGACTGTACATTGGGTTTACACTGGTTAATATATATTTTCTGCTTCAGTGCTCAATGCTTCTAAGATACATTTTTTATTCACTTGGAGCAGAGATACTTTTGATTTATCTGATAATATATAATAATTGTAAATTGATAGCATGTGCTCTTCAATCATTAAGATTCTGATAGGCAATTCTTAATCAGTTAAGACTTGGCAGTCACATAATTTTAGCCATTTATTTTTTTTTTAAATATTTCATTTAGATATAGCTTGTGCTTTTACTAAGAACTATTACATTCCATTTCCAAACATTCTGTGTAATTTTTCAAGACGGATTTGCCCGGACTAAAAATGCAGGGTTACAATCACATATAACCCTCAACTCTTGCTTCATTTATTTTGAATCATTGCATATTTACCCGTCTAATACTATAGTTAGCTTAATCAAGTATAATGTATGGTACTAATTGATGAAACAATCAAATTTATTTGTTTTCTCTCCAGTTTAGAAACACAAGGACTGAAATTCCCATCTCATTTAGTTATGCTGTTTAATTATATTATTAATAATCAAGTACTATATTACTATGATCAATACTAAATTACTAATTGATGACGCGTATTGCTCAGCCTTTGCAAGCTAAGTTATGTCATCATATATGGAATGCAGTTCTAGGTCCAAAATTTTTATTGTCCCCTCTTTGCAAAACTGAAATGGCACATATTTCTGTACCAGCCAATAAACGATAGAAATAGAAGCAGTTCAAAAATCAACCTTCGTTGTTGCAAAGTTATATGCTGCTTAATTACATAAGGTAGTATATAGTCATTCACTGTTCAAATTTTCTGCATCTTGTGAGCTCCATTTCAGCTCCAAAAAGTTCAGAGTAAACATATTATATGAAAACTACTCTCCATGACTATTGGTAACCCAAATCAGAAGGCCACAGCTAGAAGAGATCGAATTTGAATGATAAAGCAGGTGATTCAAAAGATGATATTAATTCAAGGTTCCAATTAGATGAATAAAAGAATGTGGAGTAGAAAAACAACAATATTGTATGTGAACAATAATACTATGAGACATTATGTTAAAAATGAAAAGGGCAAGTTAGTCCATAACTGTTTGAATTGACATAAACTAAAAAATGCTAGGTCTTTATATATAAAGCTAGAGCAGACTATTTTTTTTTTTTATGCAACTAGAGCAGACTATTTAATTTAGGGGTAAATATGAAATGACTTTGAGAGTTGAAGGGAAAATATGATATACTAAATAGTTGATGGGTAAATATGAACTAAGGCAATGGTTGAGGGGTATATATGATAGAAACCCTACATTGAATTTCATGACTTTGGTGTTCATATGTGGAAACTTCTTATTTTTTCAGAGGCAAAATGTATCTTTTTTACTTGAAATTTATATATCTTATTATGCATATTGCTTAGTGTATATATATGCATGCATATTAACATCACAGTAATTGCCCACAGTTATATATATAGAGAACATGTAATAAAAGCTATTTTCTTCCAGCAGGTCAACAAATAGAAGATCATGGTGTTAATCAAGATAGCAAAAGAGCTGAATCAACTTCATCAGGATTATGCAATGTTAGTAGCTTAGTGCAGTATTCAGCTATGGCTCTATTTTTAAGAGGTACGAAGCAAATTTTTGAATTTTACTTGTTACTTGAGCAATAAAAGAGATTCATAGTTAACTGATAGTCTGATGGAGATGACTTATGTTGGTTGTGAAAATGAAAAAATGTTGTACTGCTCATAGAACCAGGTAAACATTTGGGAACCACCTCTCGGGTCTAAGTTACATGATTTAGGTCCTATTTTACCATAGGGGAACATTTTATCAATATGCAATATGCAGAGATATCTTGATTTTTCTGAAAGTTCATCATATTTCTATTTCAAAACTTTTGAGGGAATTTTAGGGTGAAAAGTTCATTCTGTGAAGATAGTCGAGTCCTCTCTTAAAATCTACTTAGTTAATCTGACTTTGCAAAGATCTTAGATTATAAATACAATTCGTATTTGGCTGGCTGTTTGAAAGGGGAAGTTCTTATGTGTAGGGAGTAGACTAACTATGTCCAAATTTTGTGTTATCATTTGTGCAGTGTTGTTCTCTGGTTGATTCTGGTTCTTTAAGAAACCATGCATGTTTTACATATTGGGGGATGGTATATATGTTATTTTACATAAAGAACATGGAGGAATGGCATTTGCAAGTGCTCAAACAAATTTGGCTTTATTAATCAAATGGAAATGAAAGTTCCATTTTTTGAGAAATTAGAGGAACTTGGAAGGACGTGATATCATTAAAATATTGGGGATGGTTTACATGAAATATTTCTCAATTATAAAAGGGTATCAATTTTTCATTAAAGAGATTCATACAGTTATCACATTTTATGATGTTGGGTGTTTGGAAAATAATAAGCAATGGTGAAAAATACCCTTTTGATCTGGCATGATTCATGGTTCGGGCATCATTTCCCAAGCTATATATATCTTAAGGCTAAAAATGAAAAATCAATAACTGTTGGTCAGGTTTTTAATTAGGGTAATATCAAATTCCTTTTACAAGAGGACTTGGCCAGCTATTGGAATGCGAGGGCAAAGGATATTTACAGCTAAAACTAGGTAATTCGTACTTTAACCTTAATTAGAGGGGTCAAGATTTCTGTATGGTTTCTGGACTGTGGAAATTAGAAGTCTGTAGTGATGAATATATTTGGTTGACTTGCAATTGGAGATAGAATATATATATAACTACCAATGTATGGCTTAGAGGCTGGACATACCGGGTCAATTGGTACTGTATGAGAGTACGACTCTTTCAGATCACAGGCGAATAGAATACATGTTGTATGAAAGTACTACGGATGTATTAATTTGTTCTTTATAACATAATTCATGTGTACTCTGAATTTATTTAATCCATCAAATCCGAGATCCGTTATTACAAATTATTCTTCTTTTACCATCTATGTAAGATGCCACTTCACATTTATCTGAGCCTGACAGTGTTTCTGTACAGCATTTCACTCTTGCAGTTTGTCAGTATATATGGAATTTATGATATATTTGTAAGGTAAATCTATATCTGAAAGAAGTGAATTATGTTACTCATGTTCTATGTTTACATTATGATTGACAGGCATCACTTAAGGGTTAGAGCATTTGTGCAGAAATATGCCCTTGTGATTAATGAAGATGGTGCTGCCCTGCTGGGATATATATGCTGGAGGATATCACTTAGTTTTATGTCTCATGCTTTTGGTTGCTATTTCTTTGTGTTGTTTAGTTTCTCCGATAGATGAAATGGTTAATGTTTTGTTGTTTTGGATTCATTTTGAAAAGAGCAGTACATAATGTCAATCTATTACCGATTAACTATCCGATAATTCAATAACGGTTCATTCAAAATTCACAAGTCATAACTGTTAACTAAAATTGTATTGTTGGACAGTAATATCGTTAACACGACATGCTTTCGTTTGTAAAAATGTGGTTACCCTGCAGGTATATAGGGGTACTTGCTTTGTCAGGTTAATTACTATAAGAGATATTGGGGATCATCAGGTAGGGTTTATCCATTTTGTCCCTGCTATGTACAATATATATATATATTAATATATGTGCATTTCCTAAATGTATTAAATGAAAACTGGCAGGTTTTGAGTGTGCTTGGTCAAAAGAAAAAGGAAAAAAAAAAAGAGTATCTTCTCATTAATTAGTTTTTAAGAAAATTGCTTGTTGGGCTGGTTGGTGCTGGGAGGAATGTATCTATATATATTAATTGTGCAATTAAATCAACTTTTCCAACTTGTCTGCAAAACCGGTTTCGATTCCAGGGGCTAAGCTAAGCTGGGAAATCCATCAGTTAATTATCAGTACAACTTGCTGATAGCTAAAGCTGAGACTCAGAATTCAGAAATCAGAATCAATATAGTAGTTGGCAGTCACAATTCACAAAAGGGTAGTGATAACACGCCGCTTACATTGTTCCCCAGGCATAAGATGCGCTGGCATCTTATTTATTTGATATATTATTCTAGAAGACAGATTACAAAACGTTCTAAATAGGTAAATGGGAAGTTTACAAAACGTTCTAAATAGGTAAATGGGAAGTTTACAAAACGTTCTAAATGACAGTTTTCTTTTTAAAAGACAGTTTACAAAATTGCAAAACTGTCAATTTGAGATACCAGTTTACAAAACATATTTTCTAAATGGGCAGCAATGTGCCAGCACAGCACATAGCTCTGGGGGCAATGTTAGGGCTGGACATATTTATCCTTCACAAAATACGTGTTATATTAATGTTGTCTACAAAAATACAAAAGAAATGGAAAGTCAGATTCAATGCACACAAGGCCAAGTTGGGCGTACGAATTCTGGCCTTAGTAAACAAATTGACAACGACATTTTATCGCCACTTGCACTTGCATGCCGTTCGTTCACAGATCTGTATTCATGAATCATAATCAATTCATTCATTCAATCCTCAAGGGAAATATCAAATACTATATATATATATATATAGAGTCCGGCTACAATAATATGCATATCACGGTTTTACCGTGCTATGCGGTTCGTATCTCAGTTTTCGGTGTCTAAATAGTCGATCCGAACCACTCAATATGATCTCTATATCAAAATATACTAGAAAACCAAATTTTATAATTTTTAGAATTTTTTTACTATTTTTAATGATGGAGAGAAAATGGCTAGATCCAAGGATTCTAATTTATACAAAAAAAACGATTTTCTCTCCATCATTAAAAATAGCAAAAATTCTAAAAATTGTAAAATTTGGTTTCCTAGTATATTTTGATATAGAGATCACAATGAGCGGTTCGGATCGACTATTTGGACACCAAAAACTGAGATACGGACCGCATAGCACGGTAAAACCGTGATATGCATATTACTGTAGCCTAACTCTATATATGCATCATTGTGATCTCTATATCAAAATATGCTAGCAAACCAAATTTTATAATTTTTAAAATTTTTTAGCTATTTTTAATGATGGGGAGAACATCACTATTTTGTATAAACTAGATCCCTTGGATGTAGTCATTTTCTCTCCATCATTAAAAATAGTAAAAAAATTATAAAAATTCTAAAATTTGGTTTCCTAGCATATTTTGATATAGAGATCACATTGAGCAGTTCGGATCGACAATTTGGACACTGGAAACTGAGATACGGACCGCATAGCACGGTAAAACCGTGATATGGATATTATTGTAGCCGGACTCTATATATATATACCCTCTGTTTGGCAAGCGTAGTAAGTTAAAAGTTAAAACAGAGTAAAACACTAAATCATCTTAAATCAGTGGTGTTTGGTAGTAGTGAAGTAGATATATGAAGTAAAGTTGATAGAATGTGTAAAAGATATGAAATGTTGGTGATTTAGTTTACTATACCCATATAGCTGCGTTAACTTACTACACCTTAAATCACTTCCGTTTGGTGACTTAAATCGCCTTAAATCACTTACTACACTACTACACTTTTACTATACCAAGGACGAATTTGTATATATAGGCAAGCCCCGGTAAGTGTGCGGGCTTGATTTTTTGAAGTTATAGCATGTATAACATGCTTTTATGGGATGCCTATTGAAAATACCAAGTAAATACCATATTGTGCCGTTTGTGCCTTAGCCAGGGGCAGAGAGAAGTGGGTGGGGAGGGGGGGGGGGGGGGGGGGGGGGGGGGGTGGGGGGGGGGGGGGGGGGGGCGTGACCCCCCCTATGAATTTGAAAATCCTATACTGAGATAAGAAAATTATAGCATTTTTGAAAAATATGTGTGTCACCCCCCTAATATATCATATTCATGACATAAGGTGCTAATCCCCTAATATATCTAAATAATTTTGAAGTCTTATAGTTAATGTCTCATTGTCTCTACATGATTTGATTCTACCTACTGCAATTTTGAGAAAGATGACACATGTGAGTCTCAACATTTTAATTGACAGAGGTTACATACTAAGTTTGGTTGTGTTTTCCTATTATTTTTGTCAGATTGTTACAGATTAAACCATTTGATCATTGAATTTATGGTTTTTGTTTGGTATTCCTTTTCATTTCTTACTTCTACTTCTTAATAATTATAGTTAAGAAAATGAGCTTAATAAGAGAAATAAACATTAATTGAGATATGAAATAGAATTATAAATAAAAGGTATTGCATGTATAAATTAAAAAAAAAATTCTACTTCTCGGTAATCCTAGTTTGATTTCAAACAAATAGAAGAACAAATTTTTTGCTTTGAGATTCGTACAATTAGATTTCTCTTAATTTTTAAAATAATTACTATGACAAAAATTATCAAAAGTTGTGCTATAATATCAAGAATGTTGCTTGCTCATTTTCCTACCCCCTATATAAAAATCCTGGCATATATTTTTCGACACCCCTTAGCTTGATTAATAATAAAGCATATATTTTCTCTTAAGATCTAAGTGTGCTTACTCAATAGTCTGGCTCCATCCTTGTTTACTACACTTGCTAAACGCAAAATGTATTGATGCAGTTTGAGGCAATGGCGGATCTAGTAAGTGAGAAGGGGGACATTAGACCCCATATTATTTCAAAACATCCATAGTTTTTATCGTATTTTCTATTACAAATTATAAGTTTTGTTATGTATCTACACAAGTGAACCCCATAAAATTGACAAAGTATTGCACTTGTGAACCCCATTCCATCTTCTTCAATTAAATTGTGAACACCATTCTATCTTCAATTTGTAAAATAATGATCGGTTACATTTAGCATTTAACTCTTAATAAAGTTGGTTCTCATATATACTCTCTTTTAATTAAATGAAAAAGGTAAAAAAGGGTTAATAAAATATAATAAATGAATTCCTATACCAATATACCATGTATGATGTATCGATCTCTTCCAAAACTAATTTAGCTGGCCTTTTTTTCTTCTCACATATCAATTACTTAACCACGGTGGAGAAAAAGAAACAAGTAATTTATATTTACCCATCTTCTATGACAGTTTAGTACGATTTTTTTTTTTTTTTGAAGAATTGTTGGTGATCCTAAGAATAAACACTATTAGTATTTTTTTTCTATTTAAAATTAAACTGAATTTCCAGTTTTATTAAGTTTATTTCTATGCCTTATAATATCCAAATGGTCAAACCAAAATGCCCATTTTGCAATAGCTGCAATAAAAATTCAAAATTTTCAAATTGATTCATAAAATGATTTTTTTTTTTTGTATTGTTTTAATTTGTACGACTTTAACATCTAAATTTAAATTCTAGTATTTGTGACAAATAAAAAACCAATTTTTATCTATAGTAGAAAATTACAAGATTTTAGTTAGAAAATATATACCATTTTAAAGGGATTCATACATAAAAACACAATGGTATATCATATATACGTATTTTTTTTAATATAATGTAGAGTAAATTACGCGGTTGGTCCTTAAAGTATCGTGTTTTTACCAAATTGGTCCTTAATGTTTCAAACTTACCAATTTGATCCTTAAAGTTTTCAATTTATACCAATTTGATCCCACCGTTAGCCAAGTCTAAAATCTAACGGAAGTTTTGACATCACCATTAAGTAGTGACTCATAGTTTAAGGTTTTAGAAATCTCTCACCCTCCTCCCTCAACCGGTCAACCCACCCAAAATTTCATAACGCAAGTATTGAACAAACATAGAAAAAGAACCACCAACTATTAGTAGTCAACATTGTCGATGATGAGAAGTGCGAAGGAAACAAAAAGAAATATCTCGCTCGAACTATGGGATGTGGTGAGTTACAGGATCGTATCACTGTTCTCCACTTCAACAAAGATCGATTTATTTATTGGGTGTTTCTTTGAGGTTTTGATCAATCCAACTAAATCAGAAGTAAACAATAAAACAGCCGAGAGCAAAGTGCCAAAGTCTTTTTTAATATTGTATTGTGTGAAGCTTCTTCCCTTTTGAGTTTCTTTTAGATTTTATTTTCCATTAATAATTGGTTTCTTTTTTTTTGTCATAGATATTTACCACAACTTGAAAATTATCTTCATAAATTTCTTTTGTAGCGTAAAAAAGGTTACAATAGATTATGAAGAAGTCATATATTTTTGATTGACCATTTTTATAAATATTTTAAGGTTCAATAATCTAGGGGAAAAAATTGTGGCAGACATTCAAAAGTATAATAATATATAAGGCCAATATGATAAGTTTATTGACTAAAACGTAATAATATCACAAATTTAATGACCATATGGCTTATGTGAAAAAGAAAGGTGAAAAATTTTAGCGGGAATTATCCCTCCAAAACAATAAAACCATGTCATCGAATTCTTGGGCTGACACTATATTCTTTTGACTGCCAAAGTTATTTCCGTCTCCTATTCTAACGGATGTTAGAGTTGGAACCAAATTGGTATGAATTGAAAACTTTAAGGATCAAATTGGTAAGTTTGAAACATTAATAACCAATTTGGTAAAGCATGATACTTTAAGGACCAACAGCGTAATTTACTCTATAATATATTATTATTAATTTTTAAAATTAGTGAACCCCATACATAAAGTTTCTGGCTCCGCCACTGGTTTGAGGTTACCCGAAAAGAATATGGGTTGTTCATTTTTCATAATCAGATGGTCACGATATGTCTTATAGATACAATTAAAGAGACATGTTCGATAAGAACCGCTCGATTCAAAATGAAAAGTTGCTTAGACGATCCACAGCAGAACCTTTAGGAAAAAAGGGGGAACCCCCAATTGGATGAGCCGCCGCATCATATATGAGCCAATTGGCAGGCAGGGTGGATGAATGTGCAAGCAAGTTGTTGAAGATGGGGCACCATGGAATAGGTAGTACCAAGTTGACACACGGAAAGGAGAGGGAAGGTGCGATGCACTGCATCTGTGGTTGCCTTGCATCGCCCATATTAGGAAGTAATTAACTCTAGCTAGCTAAAATACAATTGCTGCGTACTAATTATATATCTTCCCTGGCGTGTGGCGTCAATGACAGTGAGATCGATGGCGTTAGCGTCCCTGCGTAATAATGCTTTGTTGGGTGTCGTTGTATGATTACACCCAAACAATTTTATAAGTTACAGAATAGTTTCATATTTATTTATAATAATTGTCAGATCGAAAAGAAACTTAAACATATATATAGTGAGATTACTAAAGTGAAATTTTATTTTATGTTTTATGATAATTTCTAAGGTGACTAAAAACTGGCTTTTTGAAAGGCTCGGTACCTTTTTTTTGTGAATTTGCTCTGAGAAATTTTACTGAAAACTAATATATTGAAATTTCCTATATTATGATGCATTAATAAATATGAAAGATCCGTAGTTATTAATTAATTAATTCTAACTTTTTAACGGCTTAAATATGAAATTGAAAAATATAACTTAATAGTTTTTATTTCAACTGTCTTTGAACAATTACTCTACAAAATGATTTTGTTTCAGTCTCATATTTACAAGAAATCGGGTCTCTTAAACAATATTCTCACAATATGCATATACAATGCATCATATACAAAATTAAAATTGGTAACAAATTAAAGTATTCATATCTAAAGTGAAAATACAAATATCAGCCAATATTAATTGGTCTCAGATGGTATTAACAATGTCATTCTGGTTTGATTCTTAGTCCAAATTAGCATATCCCAATTTTATATGCATATTGACACTCCAGTCCAAAATAAACAAAGTATTCCAGAATGACTTTGATTTTCGATGTGCATCCTGTACGACTGCGCCTTATATATATAACACTTCTTAACGAAATGTGAAAAACACAACTAATGTACCAAAATGAGCGGCACATACAAATTGACCTGAATAACGTGGAGAACGACCACGAAAATGAATAGTTTCATTTTCATTTCGTTTTCGTTTCATGAAAGAACGAAAGTAATTGTTTAACAGCATTATTATTTTTTTTTTTTGTCAAAATGGAACGGACCGTTTCGTTCTAGTTTAGAACGAAACGTAAACGAAACGTAGCTAAATGAAATAACGAAAATAATGAAATAACGGTGTTCCGTTTACGGCCTTACATATACTATTTTTTTATTTAGCCTCATAGGTTTATTCTATTTTTTTTATTTCCCCTTTTTGAAATGTAAGGCCAAAATATATACTACTATATTTTTTTTTTCTTGGAGGACTGGCAATGCCAGTCAAACTGTATTAATGAAAGCTTAAAAGGTACACGAAATACACGACCAAGTTGGTCCTGTTCTCATGTTTATCCCCATATAATGTAAACCTAAACATGTACATCCTATGCATATATATTACCACTTGATCATTAACAAATAAAAATGCAGTCCAGTCCCCACCCACGCTGCACTCCCTAATTAACAAGTAACAATCCCTTATGCGACTTTGCGTCAACTGAGAAACCGTCCATACATCTATAGACATTAAAAAAAATGTAACAGATACATTCCGAATTGTAACAGATATATCGATCCCGAAATGTAACTTATAGACGTTATGGACAGTTTTTGTATGGACGCTGGGTACTGCTCTCTCCAATTTCCAATGAGGAATAAATACTGCCTTGAGGCTTGCAGTTGCATGGATGGACGCCATGGTACGATCCCAAATCGCTCAGTCACTCGGCCCCTTGCAAAGTTAACTGCAATGCTAGCTCATGTTACACTGTCTCAATTCAAGGGACCAATAGATTCCTGGCATGTTTCTATCATCTATCATCTATCAGATATATAATACGGGAGATCTAGACCGTTGAAGCATAATATATATAGCAAGAACTTGATAGGGTAACATATCGCATAATAAATAATGTTAGAGTTCCAATAGATGTTATGTTATGTGACTATGTGAGTGCGTGTGAGGTGTTAAGCTTGACGGAAGTGAAGGGTATTATTGGATGTGAATGATCAAGTGAACTATTTCAGTTTTCAAGGGACACTTGAAACTGCAATAATTCATATATATACTTAGGTAATTAGGTTATTATGAGAATTAAATAGTTATAGTATGCTTAAGTTTGCCAAGAAAATCATGTAAGAGTCTATATATAAGTAATTGATCAACCGTGATTTAATCATGTAGGTGCTAAAAATAGTATGCTGGTTATATTTAGAATGATGGAATCAGACACTATCACCGTTAAACATATAAATTGAATCGAACGGTTTAATCATAGCTTTGGACGGAGACCGTCCAAATGGCTTTGGACAAAATTCTAGTCCTATCAAAATAATAATGAAACATTTTCATATATAATCACTTGTGTTATCCATGTACATCAAAACCCATTCATAATTAATCTCAGATTGCAACTTGCAAGAAGAAGAATTTGTATACGCCTTTTAAGCACTTATATATATCAAGTCCACATGACAACATGAACTATGAAGAGTACTTCAATCTATCATCACTAGTACTATTGGAAATGAATTCTGCTGTGATTTGTAATTATATATAATAGCATCATTTTTATAAGTTAATACATTACCAATTAATGGTTGATTTAATTAATCCTTTCAAGAGAAAAATGACAGTGGGTTTATAATTATTTTGACAATGTGGACCATAATCATAAAATATTTTTAATTTAATTATACATTAATTCATTCCATATCAATGTATATATTGAGAGCAAAATGATTTTTGCTTTACCATCTTCAAAATCTGATCATTAAATCGAAATTCAAATGACCAATCCAATTTGTCCAACAATCTACATATTGATTAATTGAAATATAGTGGAATATTAAATTTTATAATTTTTTACAAATTTTCTTACTAATTTTTTATTTTTGAAAGATGACCC
The DNA here is from genome assembly GCA_030179965.1 of Cyperus esculentus. Taxonomy (NCBI): domain Eukaryota; kingdom Viridiplantae; phylum Streptophyta; class Magnoliopsida; order Poales; family Cyperaceae; genus Cyperus; species Cyperus esculentus. Next base: position 2,521,726 of record JASGLE010000024.1, on the reverse strand, counting down.
AAAAATAATAACAAAATAATACCTTTTAGATTTCACAAAGTACCCTTCTTTGATTAATCCAAAATATATAACTAAAAGTTCTTACAAATTATAAAGTTTGGTATTTTATATGATTTATATATGTAAATTATGTTGGACAAATTGGATTTGTCATTTGACATTTGGAAATATAAAATATTAAGTCGAACCAAAAACTATTTTGCTTCATGATGCACCGTATAAGCTCTCCCATATCACTTTAATTTATACTGTAACATTATTTTTCTAATTAATTTAAAGGGACCATTAAATCCAGGCATATAAAATTATTAATTAAGTTTCTAATTAATAGCGCAATAGCATCATTAATTATAGCATTTTAGAACGCTATATATATGTAAGATGTTAAATCAAAATATATATTAGTACTATATATGCCAACTATATAAATGCAACGGTTATAACAGTAACAACAATTCGTTATAATCTGGAGGTATATATACAAACTCGAAGTACAATTACATAGTACAAATTCAAGATTAATATTTATCTACAAAATCAGGGTACAATAATATATTAACAAGCCAACAGAACATATATGTAAGAAATCTAATTAATTAAATTTATGGAAACGCTTCTCATAATCCATCACACATGCATACACTATATATATGCATGATAATATCATCTAACAACATTACATTTTATGTCGAGGCAAATAAATGATCTACAGAAAAGCAAAACATATGAAGAAGACAAGCTAACACACATATATATATCAAATAACTGTTCTAGCTAATACAATTTTCAAGTGGAATTAATTAATTAAGCAACTCTCCATCGATCTTCCCTGTCCTTAATTTTCTGATCATGTCGAAATACCTCATCGATCGATAATCAGTTCTTGAGATTTGCCGGCTTGATCTGATTTGCAAATATTCACTCCGAAGAGCCTGATCATTGTTACCTGATGATGATCATCATGGCTAGTTTCTCGATCAATCGACGACGTCTGAGCGAAGCAACCTTCGCGACTCGACCGAGGGAGGACGTCGATGAGGCACTGCTTGAACCCCGATCCATCGACGGAGGTCCAGAAACCGACCACATCGCCCTCTCGCACCCCTTTCTCCTTCACGAACAGCCGCCAGCCCTTCGTCATCACGTAGCTCTGGCTGCTGTTCCAGTACGAGTACGTGAACCGCCACACCTTCCCTTCGCCGTCCTGAAAATTGATCGATATCTTGTCGTCTTTTTTAATTGGGAAGTGCCTCTCGGCGTGCTGCTTCGGGATCACTAACCTGTTGAGCTTCCCTACGTCGCTCGGCGTCACCGTCTTGTTGAACAGAAACTCTAACAAAGACTTGTTCCTCGGTGATTTCTTATTCGGATTCGCGTCTCTGCCGGCGGCTAAAATCTTCGACCTCCGCCTGCTGTTCCGGAGCTCCTCATGGTACGTGTGGTTGCGCAACATGCGCACGACATCCGACTTCGTGCGCGACGACAGGAATACCAACTCCGCGGCATCTTCCGGATCCGACCTCCGAAGCTGCTTGAAATTGGTCGATGCCTCCACGCCACGGAACCGCTGTGCCGCTATGTCGTAAACCTGCGCCGCGGCTACCTCGTCCGAGAAGGTGCCCAGCCAGATGCGCCGGTGGCATTCGTATATCTGCGCCCCCCACCGGCCGTTATGCTGTGGCACGACCCCCTTGTAACGCGACGATCGCAACTTGTTAGAGCTCTCTCTACAAGTGTTTGATCCCTCGGCAGGGAACTCAAGATTTGTGTGCATTGTGGATGATGTTGTTGTGATTCTCTTCTGTGTCTTTTTTTCTTGTTTTTGTTTTTTTTGGGGCCAATTTTTCAATGTTAGGATGAGAGGGGAAGGCATGTGTGAGATAATAAAGTATATATATGGCCAATATATTATGTTTAGCAGCCACTTGGAAAGTTCGATAAAGGGCCAAGTTGATTGGCATAGGCAGAATGAATGGATGAATGAGTGAATTAACTAGTGTGATCATTGACGAGGGACGACTTCTAGTATCATGATATTATTTATTTATTTATTTGCAATGTATATTTTTTCAAATAATATTTTTTGAATTAAAGAAAATATATATCAATATATATTACAGATTTAGATCGATTTATTAATTAATTCTAGATTTTGTGTAGTATATAATTATATACATTTTATTTTAGGTTACATTTGTAAAATATTTAATGTAATTTTTGATGAATATCATTATTTTTTCACAATAAAAAACAAATCGATAGACCGACTTATAACATAAAGCAAAATCATTGTTCCGTCAAAGAAAAGTTAACTATAAAGTATCACGTTGAACAGAACAGAACATTAAGGTTGAACTTCAGATTTTAGACCAATTGATAGACCGACTTGTAACATAATTAAGTACTTAATTAACCTTCCTACTTATATTAACCTTCCTTTTGTGTGATTTATCAGAGTTAAATATATATATTTGTTGATTTTATGTTTCAAATTATAATTGATGTGAATAAATCCTTTCTAGCTAGGTAATAAATATAAAACTTGACCTTGCAATCCTTTGTTAGTTTGTTATATTACATTGTATTTTGGATTCAAGCAATTGTCACAATGCTGGAATTACTTATAATTTGGTGCCTTGAACTCTTATTTGATTCCAAATTCAAAATCGGGATGGATCATGAATCAAAGCATCAGCTAGTAATTTTGTTTTCTTCGAATAAATGGCACTGTTGCACTTGCACAGTTGAACCAATAGATTCTCACTGGTATATATATATTTTGCTGAACTGCAGGATATAGATAATCATATAATTATAATTAATGGGTCCATTAATTAATTTGAAAAAAAAAAGGAACTAATGTGAGCATATCAGCACATGCTTTGAAAAGTCGTTTGAAAATTGAAATGTTCTAGTTGCACTTGAAACCACTTGGCAAAAACCAGGTTGTTTTTGAGGGTTTTCAATTGGTACAACAATCCTTAAAATATGTGATTAATTTGTCACGCACAGTTACACACTGCAGTGTTTTAAATTTGAGTTCAAGTGGATCGAAGACGTAGCATATTTCTTTCTTTCTTTTCTTGCTTAAAAAATTCCTAGTTTTGCGCCTTTTGGCATGGTCTGGAAAAACAAATTTGAGTGCTTATATATATATTATGTTATTATGAATTTTGGTAAATTTTGGCGCAAAATAGTTTGGAACGACCGTTGTTTCAATGCATGCTTGCATATAATAATATTGTACCGGATTTTCTTTATATGGACCAACAGAAAAAAAAAAAAAATATATATATATATATATATATATATATATATATATATATATATATATATATATTAACCTTTACAAAAGTCAGAAGCCCTGACTTACTATATATATTGCTGTTAAGGAGGACAACCACTTATTACTTACTATTAATATCAAAGGTTTAAATATCAGTCGTAGCGGCCGCTATAGCGGCCGATATAGCATTTTGGAAGAAAAACGCTACGACGCTGTCAGTTTTTCCCCGCTATTTGGTACTTTATATAATAACATATAAAATAGTGGTTAATTGTCCAAATTTTTAATTATTTTATGATATTTAAAACTTAATAGTTGTTATATATGTTTTGCTATTGTTTAACAACACATTAATAGAATTTATCAACGAGAAACAATGTTATATAAACTTAGAATCTGTCAAAGAAGACCAGTAGCTAGGATTGACCAGGAAAAAAACCAAGTCATAAACTTTGGAATCCAGAAAAAATTATATATTCACTAAACATTTCTTTAATTTACATAATATTTTATCATAATTTTTGTGCTACAATTTTTTTATTATATAATCGTTAAATTTATAATCTTATTTGTTGAAAATGATGGAGAGATAACTTATTTTTTAAAAACTTCAATAAATTGATAATATAGTAAAGCAACAACAATGACACAATTTTTTTCTATAATTTAGGTTATATATAATATGTTAATCTTTTAATATATAGGAAAAAATAATTACTCATTTATTCAATTTGAAATCCTTTTGATGGAAACAAATAATATTTATGCGATTACAGATGGAATAACATTTTGTATTCTGCCAATATATCTGAAGTAGCTCAACTAATTTTACAAAGATGATTCAATAATTATCTATTTCAAAGAAATTGGTTAAAAATATTGCACATTATTCCAATTACTTACCATTTTTATTATATATATTAGCTTAACGGATCAACGAAATGGTCAAAGTATTACACATATGATAGGAACCGATAGTGTCCGCAATAGCACCGTTATCTGATATCAGCTATCAAATATACTCCACTTGCTATGAGTCCGCTATCTGCTATTTAAACTTTTGATTAATATATATATGCCATCGATGTGGCAAGCGTGGCAAAACAAATAACCATGCTTATGGGATAACTTGGAATATAAAGCCCATAAAATATATAAATGCAATAATCAGTAACATATATAGTAACATAGATTTTATTTTATTTTATTTTATTTTTTTGTGGGAGACAATTTATTCAGCAGTAGGTTAGATTGTGTACTTAATTTTGTACAATTTGAGTGTAATTTGGTACTTTAAATGACACACAATTACATGATATATGATATATAATTAATATATAGGCTCAATAAAATTATTAATTCTAAAGGATTTCTATTTTTAATTTATTTAGTCGATGAAGCACTGTCAAATTTGTCAAACTATGCATTTTTTTTTTTTCCTTTTCATTTTATTTTCTTATCATAATTTTTTTACAAAGTAAAATTTAATCAGTTAGTTAAAAAAGGGAATAACTAAAAGAACGTCCGGTCTCCAGTATTATTAAAATCTTTAATAAGTTTCAAAAGTAAATTTTAGAGGCACTTAATTAACTTTTAATTAACATGACGATTTAATCATTAAATAAAATTTATGTTGTTTTCTCGTGATATCATGCAACCATACGTTCATCGTCGTAAGCTATCCGCAATTAAAATATAAATTAAGTACGTACTTTATATACGGACGTAATTAAGATCGATCGATGTGTGCTTAATTATATATTATATAATAGGTTAATTGTCAAAGGTAGAAATTTGAAAGTCCGATTTACTGACGAACAATTAATTAATTAAAACAGGTTTTATTTTTTATGACGTGCAATGTAGTTATCTTATAAAAACTTTAATTACACATATATTTACATGTTACATCGATACAAGAAAAACATTAAGAAGACCAATTCTTTAGGTACCCCACACCCGTGTACACACCCTCATGGAGATTATTACAAATTAAATAATTAAAGAACAATGTTATAAAGATACCAAAAAGTACTGTAATATATTAATTCATATTAAATAAGTAAATTATGCTACTTATTTTGTAAAGTGTATCATATACGTATTGTATATACAAATAACTTAATTTAAATATTAACTCATTTAATATAAATTCTAAAACCGTCGGTATCTTTTTGACATCCTGTCCGTATCTAAAAAGAAAAAACATCTTCTGTGCAATTTCAGTTGTTGCCTTTAAATAATTGGAAAAGAACAATTGGGCCACTATTGCAAAAGGCCTTGCCGCAGAGAGAAATTAGTGACAGGTTGGGACCAGTCTCCAGACCCACACAGAGACCCCTTAATTAATTATATGTGACGAATTATGAACTTGTCTTTTTTTCTTTAGACAGCGTACTTATATATGGTACACAAGAATTCATTTGTAAAAATTACAATCATGCTAAAAAAAAGGACATATTGAGTTAGCTTTTTGACTCAGATATGTATAACCTCTTATCCATTTGAAACTTGAAATTGGCTTAAATCTGATTCAAAAAAGGACCCTGTCTAGTTTATAAATTCACTTGTTCAGATATTCTCGTTTGGGATCGATTTAAATATAACATTTTTTTTTTTAAGTTGACACCTACTTTCAAAGATGATTTTAATAATAAAACTGGACAGCTTGATCTTTTCAGCATTTCTCAAAAGTAAGAAAAATAAAATATGTTTTGATTTTTGTCAAGGGAGGAAAATGATGAACCAAGCAAATTGGTGGAGAGACCAATATAAATTAAACTCAGGTAATTAAACTTGCACGAGTAAGAGAAAACGACAAAGTAAGCATAATCATATATATTAAAAAATATATGTTTGGAATGTAGCGGTCTCTGACATGTGGGTCCCAAGGTAGATGACAAGCCAGGTTATTTGGCAGTGGCACTTAGCTGCACATGAACACAGTAACACAGTGTTAAACTGCCACTTTCTTTGTTAAGGATATGCATGCATGATTAAACAAGCCAGGTTATTTGGGCCCAGTTCACTACTAGAAAAAAGAGCATCAGCGTGTCTAAAAAATAGGTGATCTGCGTGGTTAAGTCCACGCTATGTGGCCCTAACGTGGGCCTTCTCACGCTAAGTTTAGCACGCAGGTGCCTCCCATTCTAATACGGCAACTGGGTGGTTCTTTTTTCCTATATGCACGCAAATCACAACAAGGTGGGTATATTCTATGCCCTCACGTGCAACTATGCACGCAAAATTTGTGGCTTGACAGCTCAGCTGACTCCTATCCCTACGTGCTTAACTCTATACTCGAACGTGAATCTAACCACGCAAATTTCTAACACAATTCTGAACAAAGCTGTCCCACCAGTTTTTGTTGTATAGCATTTCTATATTATATTAAATTTATAGTATTCAATTATGCGAGCATCAATATATTGTACCGTAATTCAAACATACACATAACCAGAGCCAATAACAAAACATTAATTATTATATATTAATTTCACAATCAATGCACAGTGATAAATGTAAAAAAGGAACAATATTAGAATATAATTTTACATTTATCCCATATTTGAACTAAATAAATCCAAACAAAATTCAATAACTATAAATCACACATCTTGAAGTTCTTGCAGTGCCATCTCTCATGCACCCTAAATCATCATATTTTTTTTTATGATCCCCTGAAAATAATATAAAAAAAGTATAAGCAAATTAAAAAACAACCACAATTTACAAAAAGAATTAAATACTTGCATCATATGACTGCACATGGAGACTCCACCCTAAACCATTGCATAAGAGGATAAAGCATACTATCAGATATTGATGGTGCATGAATCTGGCAGGCACGCTTATTACTTGTCAATTAACAAGTCAATTTGCTTGCTGAGATCTCAAAATTGTAGCAGATGGTGACTAATCCTAATACTTCCACTCACATCATGCAAAACCAGATAACAATAGCTATTAACTTTACACAAACCTTGTAGATTCCACATATACAATCGCCGGGTCGTTCGACAGCCGGGACCGATCTGCGGACCGGAACCGAGATTGGGGCAATGCAGGTGGTGTAGACCAGCCAAATGTTTGCCCAGATTTCACCATTTACGTACTACAGCTCATTGAGATTAATAATTTCAAGATCATGATATTTCACCGTCACTATTTTCAACGCTGTACATGAAAAGAGATTAATTTAGCTGCAAAAAAATTTTACAAAATCAATTAAGTAAATAAGCTAGAAATAACCTCAGAAATTTGAGTCAAGATGATACAACGATGAACTGCCATCACTGCCATATAAGATCTCTCCATCAGTAGCCAGACCCCATCCATCATTCATTTCATGGGAAAATTTCTCATACTGAGAGGATATTATAAATATAAAAGAAAAGGTAACTTTAAGAATGTCAAAAGCTTCGGTACATACTACAACAGTTATTACTGCATACTCATACCGAACAAGGACCATGTAAGTTGTAACATTATAATGTGCCTTGCACATTCCGTTTCGGGGAAACTGATCTGGAATAAGTCTTAATGATGCAGATTGTGCAAATTCACAGGACAAAGTAAACCAAAAAAGGTAACAATTTCAGCCCAACTAGTAACTAAACAGGTCTGAACTTTCCATTTTGGGTGGTTCAAATTCAGCTCCCTTAATTGTTCAGAAACAATATAAATGACATGAGAAGAAAAATCATGTACAAACTTTGGTGAAGTCATATCAATTGTATATGAAGCCTTCGTTTTTCAACCACAGTATTTGATACAATCTACCAAGACAAATAATTGCAATTAGCACAGAAGAACAACACCTTAAACCATTGATAACAGTATAACATAGTAACTAGATAGAAAATTTAGTAGAGACCTTTCACCTAATAATGTCAGGCCTTCTGCAAACAAAGATTCATCCATCTTGTAACTAGCTTGGACCTGGTTTCAGATGCAATAGTCACAATTAGCTTCGACCTAATTCCTAATTCACAATTCAGTTCAATCAATTCGATTAACATTCAGATAATCACATTCTATACAGCAAGTGAAATATTTTACCTTTCCCGATTGAAGATGAACTTCTCGAAGCGACGACTACAATAAAACAAATGCAAAACTCTCCTCAGTAAATATACCAGTAAATACTAAATCTGAGTCAGATTCATAAACAAGCCACATTGTCAAGAAACATACCCTTTTGTAGAGGCCAGTGGACTCGAATAGAGTGTCATTCCCTGCATACAACAAACCCTGCAAAGAACAGCAAGACAACTGCTCAGCTGAACCAACCAGTCAAAAGCTAACAAGCAATACCAGCACTATGTAGAAAGCGATCACAGCCATCTCATGATAATAATAATAATGAGTTAGATACCCGGATATCTAAGAGGTCAATATACAAACTATTGTTGGTTTTTTCCTGATTCAGAGTAACAGTGAGTGAGGAACTGTACTTGCGAAGACACACGAGGCTTGTTTTGCGAAGATGGGGAAGGTTCAGTGATACAGATGTTAGCAAGCTGCAATGCCTAAAATCAGAAAACAAGCATCCTGTATAATTCTAAGGCTAACAAGCAATACCAGCACTATGTGTATAACCCAACCAGTACCTGGGTGAAAGCGTTGGGGTTGTGCTGCTGCTGCTGCGGGGACGCACGTACAACCCTCCATGTGGCATAGACGACCAGCAGCAGGAGGAGGCCAATTAGGAAGAGCAGGTAGGCGGCGCGATTAGGCAGAACGACAAATGTAATAATTAGAACAAGTAACAACAAAATAATAATTATATTCTTATAATTATAGTTTGACTTGTGCTCTCTCTCTCGAGCTTCTCTCTTGCAGCTCTCCTTGCGAGTAGATTAGAGGAGTCAACGGGGTTTGATTAATATGTGATTAACTAATGCGGCATCAAAATTCCACTTGAAAAATTGAGGCACTGGACTACTTAAGATAACAAATACCTTTTTTTTTTTTTCCTTCTAAACTAAAATTATCAGAATATATGGGAGACCTAAATCACAGATCAAAAGGTACAGTATGTACTATGAACAAACAGTGATTACGAATTTGGCCTATGTAACAATCATGTACCAGAATCTGAAGAATTATAAGGGGGAAAGGTATCTATGGATCTGAGACAGGCACTGTCAAAGTTCAAACAGTGATGATCCACACAATTATACAGCATGACAATTAAACCATTATCATTAGCTAATCGAGTGACCTTGGATTTGGTACTCAAGGCGGGAGTTGCCGCCGGAGATTGTTCTGTCTCCCTCTCCTCATTCCTCGTCTCCTCTTCCATCGAACTGGGCAGCGAAGAAATGCGCCTCGAGGTTGTAATCGGGAGGCAGGGGCAGGGAAGAAGAGGCGAGGAGCGAGGTCGCGATCTCCCAGGCGGCACGGGAGTGCTGGAACTGCGCCAGCCATTGGTTGGCCGCGACCCGGTTGCAGGAGAGCGTGTCGTGGTTGAGCACCCGCACCGCCTCCACCACCCTCTCGAGCGCACTGCTCATGTTGGGAACGAGTGTGGCGGAGGGGGAAGGGGAAGCGGGGAGATGGATCAGATCAGACGGCTGTGGAGAGGGAAGAGCGACGGAGAAGACAGGAGAAGGAACAAAAGGAAGTGGCCGGAAGAGAGAGGGAGAAAGGGTTAGGGTAAAGCGGCATGAGATGAGAGGCGGCTGATTCAACTTAGTTCTAATTTTGGCTGAAAATTTTGGGGGCAAAGCAATTGTGAGGGAGGCGCAATTTACAGGATTTTGGGATATGTCATGGTTGGATGCATTAACTTAAGAATAAAATTGAAGTTTGGTAGGTTAGATTTTCATCATCAATGAACAAAATCATTAGATCGGAAGAGAAGTTATGAATCTCTTGTAGTTTATATACGATTCTCATTGTAGAGGATCCGCATATTTTTATTTTGCAAGATATACTGTTATTTTTAGAATGAACGGCACAAAATTAAATGAAAGATTTAACGGTGAAATTTTTAATAAAAAGTTTAATTCTTCATCCACGCATACTAATTAGTTAGATTATTGTTCTAGCATAGCCCGATTGGGTGTTGCAACTTTTATATTTCATCGATCGTAGTAATTAATTCGTAACCATTTATATTTAGCACTTGTTTTTATATGATCAATGGTCAAATTAGCTTAAAATTTGATCATGTCTCGGTTTTCCACAATCTATATAGTGTTCTTCAAATTGAACGGTTTTGATCGATCATACATCATTTTAGATGTACTTAAAAGCATTTTGACATATATCCATGATACTAATGCATTGAACATAAACTAGAAGTGTTCACTATTGTGCCCTCTAATACTTAAAAGGTAACAAATTAGCGATCTGTTCCGCTCATATGATAAATAATCAACTTGATTACACACCATATAAGTTTTGTCAGGTTTGAAGCATTGGATGATGTCGATCAACTGACTTTAAAAAACACATTATTTAATGGACATAAATTGTGCGTAACGGATCGAAGAATTATATCAGTTGTTAGATGAAGTAACCATTATAATCATATTGTTTATTCTTTCTGATCTTATACAAAAAAAAAAATTCTAATCGGATAATGTTTTACCGTTGCGATCTTTCGTCGAAATTTAACGGTCCTTGATATTTTAATGTATTTGACCAATCAAATTAAATCAAATCCGGACAAAATTTTATACTTAAATAAATATGAGCATAATGCTTTAATTTATAAATTTTATTTTATTTTTAGATATTTTATTATATTTTATAAGCATGTTTTTAGTTTTCTGGTCATTTGGTCCATCAGATGTGAATCGAAGAGCTGTCATTTGTAAAGTACGCCTCCAGTTTCTCTAAAATGGAGACCAAAACTTTGAGGCGAGCGCACTGTGCTGAGCCTTCACATCGAGTCTGTATCGGTTCCGATCCAAATTTGGATCGGAGGACCTCCAATTGCTATCTGACGACTGTATATTTTTAAGAGGGACTTTTCGGAATAATCTCAGCCGTCCGATGGGATTGGAGGGTCCTCCTATGCATATTGATTGTATTTGATTTGAGCTCACATCCCCTGGGTAGTTTTTGTGAAGTAAACAAGGCCACGTGTGTCCTTTTATGTACACACTACTTTGTTCTTTTATGTTTTAAATAAAATATAATTTCTCTACAAGTTAGCGTGCAAAAAAACTTCCCCTCCGCGTGCTAAAGTCAGAGAAGACACTGCGTGCATATCAACTACAAGCAGCTAAGCACCTTAGCGTTCAGATTGGGCCCCACCATTCTGACACCATTTTGAATCAGCGTGTTTCCTTCTAGTTTGCACGCTAAGATCAAAACTTATGCACGTAGATGCTCATTTTTCTAGTAGTGGTTCATAAGTTGTTTCTTCACTGAAACTATGTTCTGGTTTGATAGTTTTATAGGCAGTACATGCAGTACAAGAGCTGGTAACAGAAACGAATGAGAGGAAAAGAAAAATTGGTAGTACATGCAGTGGTTTGTGTTCAAATGAATTTTTTAACACTTGGCTATATAGAAGAGGTGAGGACTCGACTAAAATTTGGATATTAGGTTAAGTTATTTATGAATTTTTGTTTCCTGGTATTGGCTATAGTTTGTTTATTAGTCCTGTACTGTTCTGGTATGGTATCAGAGCTCAGTACGTACCAGTGATCTTACAACTCATCTGTATATTCTTATGTTATATTTCTGTTCTGACAATAATATGCTTGTTTCATATTAACGCAATACTCGAGAACCAAAAGAGAGACCTTCGTGCACTTAATTTCTGTCAAAATTTTGCCAGTTTTATTTTCCCTGAAGGCACAATAATGATCTTAGGTGCCTGTTATTCGGCATCAATTTTATTTTTTTCTGGTCAGTATTAAGTTTTACATCCAATTTACAACTTCTACCGGACAGGTATTATATATAAAGAGCTAGAATAGGGATTCACCAGCCAAAAGCCCAGACCAATTTCTTTGGATCGTGTATGGGCCAACATTTTGAGCCCATTGGCCTGTGAGACCAGCCGTGACCTAAAGTGAAATATAAATATCACATGTTCGGTTTAGTTCAAACTCGGCCCAAATTGGCCCAAATTGTACCCAGCACAATAACAAGAGACTTAGAAAAGCCCAAATAAGATTGGGCTGGTTTAATAGTTCCAATGCCTCGTTGTTTTCAACTGATGCTTCATGCCTGATTGTTATATATATAAAGGCCCTGTTGGAATTCAGATTTTCAGCCCATATACATTTGAAAGCCCAAAAATTGTAAGTTTAGCTCTATGTCTTTATTATTATTAGACCCAATTGGTTGCATTATTCTTACCATATAGTAAATGCGATATCCTAAACCACAAGATGTATTTGTGGAACTGGAGCCAACCAGAAATTCAGAGTTTGGATATAGACCTAGTACCTTGCATATTTAACTCGTGGAAGCAACCTGGCATATTTCGTTGACACGTGCATGAGAACTTTAGATACACTCGTACATCATCATCACATTAAAGTCTGTTTCAAATTATAAACACCAAAAAAATGGCAAAAGGATAAAAAAAGGTGAAATATTTCAAAATACATAAGCAAGTCCGTCCGAGAGAGAAAAAAAAGATCCAAATCAAAATCAAAATCCAAATCAAAAAAGCGCAAATAAAAGGCGCGGGAGGGAGAGGGAAACGAAAATATTTGAAAACACGCACAAAACAAAACACCCGAATTTTATACTTCTCTCTAATAATCCTCCTCCCACCACCCCCTCCATTCCCCCTCCAATTTCTCACCCTCCATTATTCCCCCCTCCACAAAACAACCACATGGTCCATGTCCCATAAACACACACTCCATACTCCCATTCACAGTTCACACCAATCAACTCACCGCATTAACTTATAGAAGCACAAATGGACGCCTCCGTTTTGTCACAACCGTAGGCGAGTGGAGAGCGCCTTTTTATAACCCCGAAGTGCTTTTCTGCGTTGCCTCGCAAATAAAATTCCCCAAATCAAATCACTCCGAATTCCTCCCTCTTTCTTCTTCCCTCGCTCGATCCATGGCCGTGACGGGGAGCGAGACCGCTACGACCACCGCCACCATGGCCGCGGAGGTGAGCACCCTGAGTAGCGCCGCGGAAGGTGCGGAGGGTGCAGAGAAGAAGGAGAAGAAGGTGAAGAAGAGGAACACGAAGCCCGATGTGAGGGTGGTTGGTGGCCGCATCTACGATCCCCAAAACGGCAAGACCTGCCATCAGGTAGCTGTAGTAGCTGTAGTAGTAGTCAATCTACCTTGTTTTTTAGCTGCTTGTGTTACGAATTGGTTAGATTATGTGACGATTGGCTTGGTGTGATTCGCACTGATCCTTCTGAAATTTGAGATCTGAAAAATGCTGCTGATCTGCAGCGCATCTGGTTCAAACGTCTCTCAACCTTTTTTTTATTAAAAAAAAGTGGGAGTGCTTGGTGTTTGTTTGGAAATAGTGGTCCGGTGTTGTCAGAAAGAAAATGGCACTGATTAATTGTGATTTGTGAAATTTGTACCGAATTAAGTTGGAAACCTGTACTGATACTGCCGGGGTGACACGATTTGAAAAGGCTCTGTGCTTTGGATTGCTCAGCAGGTTTCTCTTAGTAATGTGGGGCAAGGTGGAGCTGCCCGCCACATTAATTTCAATCAACGGAACTTTAAAATTTTAATAATATGCTGAATGCTGGGTTAATGTGGATAATTGGTTATTTCTATGGTTACAAACTTGCAATAATGGAACCTTTTTTTTTTCCGCTGTAGTGCCGGCAGAAAACTATGGACTTTGCGGTTTCATGCACGCAAATGAAGAAAGATAAACTGTGCACGATTAAATACTGTCATAAGTGTCTCTTCAATAGGTAATATCATTATATATAATAAGCTGCTATCGTGAAGATTATTTTCTCAGTCGTATTTATTGCTTTTGTCTTGATGACCAGATATGGCGAGAAAGCAGAAGAAATGGCCAAGTTAAACAGTTGGATATGTCCGAAGTGCCGTGGAATCTGCAACTGTAGCTTTTGCATGTCAGTTGCTTTACCTAAATTTTATTCAAACTAACCTAAATTTTTTTATTTTTTAAATAGTAATTTGATTTTTAACATTGCATCTGTGGGCAATTATCAATATTTTTCTTCTGCATAAGCTTGTGAGGGATAATTTGGGTGTAACAATCTGTTGATATATTCTGTTATTGTAGGAAGAAGAGGGGGCACCTTCCTACTGGTATAATGATACACACAGCAAAGGCAACTGGCTACTCTTCTGTTTTTGAGTTGCTGGACAAAAGGGGCAATGATTTTATAAAAGCAAGCCCAAAGGTTTTTTTCAGTTTACAAAGTCTCGAATTTATTTTTTTTTCCTGGAAGAGTATTTAAACTACTGGTTTGAATTTGAAGGTTGCTACCCCAAAAAAGAGGAAGCATGATGATGATAAAGAAAACAATGGTGAAGAACCGAAAGCCAAGAAACAGCTCTTTAAAAAGCCCAAAAAAGAAACCCGAAATAATGATTCTGATAAACAAGATCCTACAAATAATGTCAATAAGAAAGTAAATGTTGAAGGGATGGGCAAAAATTCTACGAGTAAAGAAAAAATAGCAAAGCTCCAGCCATATATGAGGAAGCATAACGAGGCAGATGTAGCAACGAAGCGGCTAAAGGAGCTTGAGGAGAAGATCATTACACTTCCTTGTGGTACCTGCTTGTCAGATATCATGGGTATCGAGATGGACCCAGACGATATTGGGCTAACTTTGCAGTTCTTGGAATTTTGTAGTACTTTTTCAAAGGTTGGTTGCAATTCTGTAGTACCCTTTCGGAGGTTATTGGCATGGAGATATAAAAGTTATCCTAATATTTGGTTTCTTTTACATTAGCTAACTATTGTCATCCTACTATTTGCTCATTTTTTAGGTTTTTAATATAAAAAAGGGTCAACCTGAATGCATACTCCAAGAAATTGTAAGAGGTCGTGTGGGCCGTCGTGGTTTCTCATCTGCAAGCTTACAACTTCAAGTTAATCTTCTCTCTACAATCCAAACTGACAGAGGGGAACGGTATGTATATTCTATAACAATGCTAATTGGCATTCTTGCTAAATGTCTGGTGCTAACTCATTTATGTACTTTATGTAGACCTGTTTCTGTATCTGCAAAAAAGGGAGGTGCATGGTTCAAGTCTCTGCAAACCTTCATTTCTGAGTCAGAATATTACTTTAAGGGCCTGCCCAAAGATTCCCTAACTGATGGAATTTTGGGATATGATAATTTAGCTTCCTATTGGAAATTACGGATTTTGAATTTTCTATGTGATGAGACCCTCTCGACTGTGTAAGTTGGGCACAAATCACTCTTTGTTGTAGTTCTTGTACCAGTGTTGGAGTCATTTATGGTAGCTTAACTAACAGCTTACTGTTTTAGGAAAGTGAGATGTTTTATAGATGCTGAAATATCCAAGTCAAGGGAAGAAAAGAAGACAAATAATGAGAAGTTTCTTGCTGCAAAAAGAAAGGTACATTGAAATATGTCTCTCTCTATCACCACAATCTGGATTCTGAGCAGACAGAAAACATACCCAATATATGAGCTACACCAGATCTCGAGATTAATATGAGTGAACCTGTTCATACAGCATAAGAAAACTATAATTTGTGTCATTAACTGATAAAATATTGTTTCATTATGTCATGTGCTAGTCAGTGCCAGGGTCCACACCAATTAGGAATGATCAGGATTGCTACCTGATATGTATGTTAAGTTTGGGTTATTTTCTCAGATTTAGTATGGACCAAGGCTTAATTGAGCTCAGGTTCTCAGATCTAGTATGTATTAGTAATGTTTAGGTTTGGAATTGACTGAAAAAATACAAACTAAGGTAAATTAATATATCATATGCAAATGAGCCCTTCAAGGGATATCTTCATATTGAAAATTCTCCATGTAGCTATATGTGAGCTGTCTATATCTGCCAGATTAATAAGTATTTTGAAAATTATGAGAAATACAAAAATCTGTAGTGATGAGATAAGTATATTCCGCAGGAATGCTTTATTTACAGTGGGAATTTGGATAAATAGGGATGTTTTAAGGTTGATCTTTTTGTGATACCAAGGCACTGCAATACAATGTATTAAATTTCTTGTTATCTTATTTCACTTGGTGCAAGTGTCTTTGTAGTACAATGCCAGACTTGAAGATAATTATCAGTAATTGCCAATGACATGCAGGAAAGAGAGATCAAAGAGAAGTTGAAGAATGACATGGCCAAGGCTATTC
The DNA here is from genome assembly GCA_030179965.1 of Cyperus esculentus. Taxonomy (NCBI): domain Eukaryota; kingdom Viridiplantae; phylum Streptophyta; class Magnoliopsida; order Poales; family Cyperaceae; genus Cyperus; species Cyperus esculentus. Next base: position 2,505,143 of record JASGLE010000024.1, on the reverse strand, counting down.
TGTCGGAGAGAGACGGTGCTGCTCTAACAATTGAAGAACATGCTACCATGGTATCAAAAATTAAAGAAGAGACGGAGAAAGCTCAAGCTGAGATCACTGAAACGATAGATTTGTTGTCTCTTGGTATGCTTCATGGTTACACTAGACTGATGTGGCTATCTTATTATTAATAAGCTATATTTTTCTTAATATCGGTTATACTGTTAGACTGATGAGCTGTCTTTGATGTCTGTGATGGAATAATAGAAAAACAAAGAAGCGCATTTGGAACAGAACCTGTGCTTATGGAAGGCAGTGGCCGTGTGTACTGGAAACTCAATGGCTATGAAAATGGCACCTTACTCTTGCTTCAAGGTTAATTGCACAGTCTGTTTAATAGCTTTATTTGTCTAAAAAAATTATTGCCTCTAATGTGATAAAAAATTTATTACTACGATTTTCAACATTTGAAAGCTGGATACTTGAGAATCGGGCATTTGATAAATTAGTAAGGAATAGTAGCGCAAGTAATTTTTGCGCAATTAATCCTGTGTTAAGCATTCTTTGTTTGAGAGCTTATTCTTTGTATGTCAGTAATTCTGCTGTTTATGTTCCTCATCTAGTCATGTTTATGTATATTATGTTTGTTCTTTCCACAGAACTAGAGAGCTGGCAGCAGCTTGAAAATGGTGACAAGTGGTATTCTTTTTCAGAAGATGATGAGAAAATTATTGAAGGACATATCTCTGCAGTGAGGTAAAATGACCAAAAACGCCCTACACAATTATTTCCTATTATAACATGGAAGTTGTTGCTTATCCTGATGCTATTATAATAGGAAATGGCAAAAGAACTTGAAGAATGCTCAGCGGCCACCTCGGAAGGAGAAGAAAAACAACTCAAATCAAGACCCTCTGAAACAAGATCTTCATTAGTTTCTGCTTTTAGTGCTCTGCGGCCACCTCAGAAACCAGGCATTGATGTATACCTTTAATCCATTCACAAAATATCATCGATGTTAAAGTTGATTTCATATTCGCGTGACTGGTTTGGAGTCTGGAGAGTTTTGTTTTCTCAGTTTTATAGCCCTAATGCTAATTTACAATTGGTAAATTAGGAAGATGATTATCTCTCATTGTTTGTATTTGGTTAGATGATGGTTTTTGTTAACTTGTAGAGGCAGCTGGGCTAAGTTCCATACCACACTCAATTTGTAATCTAACAATGTTTACTTATCTATGAGATAGTTATTGTTTGTTTATTATCGTTTTCTATCAACTATCATTTGTGACTTGTGAGGCCCAGTTTTTTTATTTTTATTTTTTTCTCAGTTTGAAACATGAGAGAACGCTCTTGTTTGGTTAACAAGTAAAAAAATTGCAAGATCCTAAACATTTGTTAATTCCAACAAGTGATATCCATAAACCATAATAGAATCAACATATGTTGCGGTTTTAACTTTTTTCCTAAAATCTGCACCTTATCTTTTATTCCTAGCCCTCATTACAAATGAAATGTCAATGTTTCTGCCTAAGAAACTGAGGCCATTAAATTAGAACTTGTTTATCGAAAGTTGTCGGCTTCTTAGGCCCATTTCTATTGGACCATAATGCAGCCCATAAACAGTTTGGTTTAACAATTTCACAGAGAGGACAATTTCAAAATTCAAAAATGGGTTTGTTGATTTTTAATTTGCAAAACATGTGTACACCTTTTTTTTACTTATAAAGGTTATTCATCCTTACACACCTATCTCACAGTCGGACATGTCTATGCTTTATGTACTTGATACATTTGTCAATTTGTTAGCTAAATCAATAATGTAATTGTTAATCGAAAAAATATATATATATTAGCTTGAAAAAAATATTATGTTAATTAAAATAAGGTGGATAAATGTACATCTCAAAAAAAAAAAGTGGTCACTGCCTAGTACCTACTATTTATTTTTATGTACTGAGGCTTGATTTCGGCTTTGTTCATGCTTACAAATCATATCGCCCCAATTGGGCATTGGTATGCTTAAATTACCCATAAAATTATAATGTCAACTCTTTTATTATAAGGACATTAATGCAGGTCTCACAGGGGCAGAACCAGGATTTGAAATTGTGGGTGCCGAGACGTTGAGGGACAAAAAAACAACCGCATACAGAAAAAGAGTTGAGTTATGGTGAAATGACGTTGGTGTTATGCACTTATATCTCAACAACCATAAATGGTCGATCCGATTCAACCTGTGTATTTTACATATTGAAATCTCATATGATATATATTTTTTTATTTATTGAGATTGCTAACTTTTGGTTAACTATTTTTGAAAGATGACTAAAAAAAAAATAATAAAATAATTCATTTGGAATTAAATTCAGGCTGTTTTTTGCATAAATCTTTCAAACTTGTAAAAAATCTCTAAAAAATAGAAAAATTTTGTATTCAATAAGATTTCGATACGTATAATGTATTGGTCAAATTGGATCGGCCATCGATGTGTGGTTGTGGAATGTTGAGATATGAGTTTATAATACCAACGTCATTTTGTTTTGTATAACACCGTAACCCAACATTACATTAATATAATTAAAAATAACATTTTTTTATATAAATAAATAACACTAAACATCTTTAAAAAAAAAGACTAATTAAATAGGTTCAAAATTATTGAATCTCTTAATTTTGATATTTGAGAGAGTTTAGAAAGAGTAGAAAAGAATGAGGCAAAACCAAAAACAGAAAGTGAATTAATCGTTTAATAAAGAAACCAGCAAAATTTTAGAATAGAGGCAATTACGGTTTTCAAAAGAAATAATTTATTATTAATTGATGGTCAATAGGCCTTCAGCCTTCTAAATTGGATTACTTCTTTCTATGTATTTTACATTTACAATTATTAATTTTAATAGTTAAAGCATAGACATAAAAGTAGAGTTTTGGGGGTGCCAAATCAACTATTTTTCATAAAATACAATCAAATTAATGCTCTAAGTACACAATTTCTAAAATCTTGGGTGCCCTGCCCCCTTTGTCCCCCTTTCCGCCCGTGTCTGACCGGGGAGCTTGTAAATTATAAAAAAAAAAAAATCAAACATGGATATATATAAAAGGGATTGCACTATATATATCATAGATTAATCAAAATTTAAGGAAAAAAAATATTAGTGCTAATAGTGGAATCTGTAAGGAAAGCAACATTCAAATTCTTGTCCTTGTTCGGTAAGTGTACGTAGACGTACCTTGCCAAATTATAGGCTTTGTACATTTCATTTTAATTGCAGCATAATAAATTCTTTAAACTGTCCAAATTTAAAGACAATATCTTAGATTCTTAGTGCTAATTGTATCCGCATTGTTAATCGGGCTGTGTTCATCTTGCAGCTTAATAAATTATGTAAACTGTCCATCACCTACACCATAACCTCATCTTTTTATTATTATTATCTCTTTAAATATACCATTAAGCTTTGAGCATTTTTTTTGAAATTTTTGCAGTCATTTTGGAATATTTTTTTATTGATTATATATTGCTCAAAGTGTTCCTATACTTTTTTTTATCAAATAAAAGTTGGTGTAAATATAGTAAATTCATAATGCTATACAACATTGAAATTTTATAATTTGTCAAAAATGAAATCATAAGATTACTGTATTACTCTACATGTCAAATGCCCCACCATAATGATACACTGTAACATTAATAATATTCAATAAGTTTGGTTGGAGTATAAGCGAGGAATAAACCTCTTATACCTTACTTAAGGAGCCAAACATAGATAACTAATGAGGGATAAAGTGGAAGAAATGGGAATTGTGGCTACATAAATTAAAGAGTTATGAGAAGTGGTATAACTGATTCCACCCCTCTTTAAGCTACATGGAGCCTACAAATTCAAATAAATATTCTCATCATCTACTTTAAAAATATAATAATGACAGTAACAATAATAAAATAGAGAAATTATATTTGTCCCCCTTAATTATCCCCTTATCCATCCCCAAACTAAATTGGTAATATTTTTTCTTTCTTTCTCATACTCTCATAGGGCTTGTTTGGGAAGGTGGTTGGCTTAAATATTTAAGCCTCACTAAGCCACACTCATTCGGAAAAAGAAAAAGGGGCTTAAGAAAGCTTAAGCCTTAAGTCATGGGTATTGCTTCCTTAGGAATCCAGACAAGGCTTAAGCCCCGGTCAAAAGGAGGCTTAAGAATAAACTTTTAATCTGTGCTAAGGAGCTTGCGTTCGGAAGGATTAAGAGACTAAGGAAGCTAAAAGAAGTCTAAGGAGGGCTAAGGAGGGGTTGCCGAATGGCCCCATAAATTTTGAATGAATTTTTTTTTTTTTAATTCTTGATCTTTCTATTGTATATATATAAGTGTTTTGTTCGATTGAGGATTTGAATTACAACATGTAAAAGTGATTTGTTGTACTTGAACAAGAATTTTTAACTTAATAATGTATTGGGTGCGGTTAATGGGGTTTTTTTAGGGGTGCAGTTATCAATTCCCTTATAATATTAACATTATTATTATTATTATCATTATTATCGTTATTATCATTATTATTATTAATTTTGAGAAGAGTGAGGTTATGGTACTATTAATAGTACAAATTATCAATACTACGACTCTCATAGTATAGTTTTTAAAGTCCAAATAGTCAATTAAAACCGTTCAATATGATCTTTATATACAAATATAATTGTAGACAAAATTTTATATTTTTGGGTACATTTTTACTATTTCTTTAGATAATTAGAAAATGACTTGATTTAACCATTATGAACCATTCAAAAATATAGTTTTTTATCTATCTAAAAAAATATAGTTAAGAAATTTTAAAAATTGTAAAATTTGGTCTATAACAACATTAACATATAGAGATCACATTGAACGGTTCGGAGCGACTGTTTAATCTTCAAAAATAATAATAATATGGAGCCGTAATACGGGGCACTCCGTACTATTAATAGTACTGTAGCCTTACTCTTTTGAGAATATATATATGTTGGTCCGCACATAAATCACATTTAATAGGATATAAAATGCATTATACATTATAATTATTTTTACATACAACTTTAATATTAACGTAATATTCCAACTTGTTGAATAATGTTCAAACAATATCAACTCAAGATGGTTAATTAGCTGGTGAAATCTGAGTTTGTATCTGCTACCATTAAAAATACCTAGCGTTTGGCAAGTGTATTAAAGATGTAGTAGTGGTGTAATAAGTGATTTAATACGCTTTAAATCACCAAACGGAAGTGATTTAAGATGTAGTAAGTTAACGCAGCTATATAGGTGTAGTAACCTAAATCACCAACATTTCACATCTTTTACACATTCTACCCACTTTACTTCATCTATTACTTCACTACTACCAAATACCACTGATTTAAAGTGACTTAGTGTTTTACTCCGCTTTAACTTACTACGTTTGCCAAACGGTACCATTCTATATACTAACACTGTCGATCTATAGCTGTACCGGGTCTGGTATAATATTCTACTTTTCTAACTTATAAAGTATGGCCTAAACTATTTTAGCATGTCAACGAGAATATACCTAACAGTTTCAATATTATGTATCTGGATTCTGGACCATTAAAAATGTTTAACAAAAAAGAATCCAACTTGGCAACTTCTGATACTTGCCATCTAGAAGCTGAGATATATAATTCCCTTTTCTAACATAAACTCAAATCTCTATGTTCTTTAGTAATTAACACCCTATTTGTATAATTGTATTTGTTCCCCAGGCACAACATCGTGTGAGTATACGAAGTATATATATACACACGGTTGAACTTAAATGAAGTATGGAAACGGCCAAATGGGACAAATTTATATTTAAGCAATTATATAGGAAACAGCCAAATGGGACAAATTTAATATTATAGTAAATTAAATTAAATAGATGTTGCTACAATCATAATGCACACAAGTTTTTTCTAGTACGTCACGAAATTAAACAAGCATAGTATAGCTTAGAATGGGATGGCCTCCTTGGTTGGATATCATATCCTCTATAGCGCTGCATTGTGTAGCACAGAATATAAACCGTTAGATCATCTCATGATCTGTGCTGGCTCAAATCTCAAGATGATCTAACGGTTTATATGCTGTGCTACACAATGCAGCGCTACAGAGGATGAGCACTCTCCTTGGTTGCTTGTCGATCGCTAAGCTGCAAGCTGGATTATGAGTCAGAGAAATTTATTTAGAGAAACACGTTAGGTACATCCTGAAATGTAATGTAACTGATATATTCTAAAATGTAACATATGAACACTATAGACGCTAAGTATTACTCATCTATGTATTGTGTCTCAACGTGTTTGTTCCATGAATTATTTTTTTGTAGTCTAGAGGCTTACTAATTAATTTAGACAATATTTTTGTAGATACCACCCAAGATACGTAAAAATATCAATTTATGTAATTAATTTTTTTAAATTATTACTCTTGTTGATAATTTTATTATTCAACTTGAGATTATGTGATTATAATAAGCTAGTGTGAATAGCTATCTTTGTAGAAGTTAAAACGAATCGTGCAATGTAATAAAACTACACAAAATGATACCTAAATTAATCTCACAATTCTAGCAAGTAAATCAACAATTTAATTAGAAAGGTGGTGAGCTCAACAATTATTAATTCTACTGAAGCAATTCAATAAGATATGAAATTTAAAGTAAAGAGTAGAGATAATAAAAAAAAATAAATCCAATATAATGTGGTTTGGTCACTTCTTGCGCCTACTCCACGAGACTCGTTATTGAAAGAACGACCACGCCGATAATTCCACTAAGCAATCATCCTATAGAACGCTCAAACAACGCCTCTTCACAATACACTCAAGATGTCAACTTCGTTGGTTGGAGCTCCACACTCCCTATTGCACACTTGCCATGCGTTTGGTAGCTGTAGTAAAATTGATTTAAGCTCTTAAATCAATTTTAAGTCACCAAACGGAAGTGATTTAAGGTGTAGTAAGTTAACGCAGCTATATAGGTGTAGTAAACTAAATCACTAACATTTCACATCTTTTACACATAACATTAACTTCCAAACACCACTGATTTAAGGTGATTTAACATTTTACTCCGCTTTAACTTACGACACTTGCCAAACGGGGGGTTGGCTTGATCCTTGGATACTGCACAGTCTTGATTTCTTTTAATGGATTTGAAAAATATCAAAGGAAAGAGTTTCGATTGTTGAGGGGTCTTAAAGAGAAAGAAAAAGCCCAAGAGTATTCTCAAAATATGGCAAATTGGTTCACTATTTCGGATTGGTAGCAAACTAGGTTACCGGTTGCGCCTTCAGCGCAAGAACTTAGCCGTCTTATAAACGTGGGTACAATTAATTGTTAAGCAAGTTCACACATTAGTATTATTTGTTGATTTTATTTTTTTTCACTAAGTGATTTATTATGGCCCCATCCTATTTCTTTGTGGGAAGCAAAAAGTTCTAAGGAGAAATCAACGTATTATTTGTAATTAATTTATATATGGTCTAAATTTGTTTATTTGCTAGTTGAAATATTATTAATTTAATACATTGTTTACAATAGAAAAATAATATATTTTATAATTATATGCAAATAAAATATTTTTTTGTTAGAGCTGTCCAGCTTATTACTATGTATGTTGTTAGAGGTGGTATATTGTCAGGTCGGTTTGAGTTCGGGTTGGGGGTCGGATCAAGTCAGATTAGTCACCAAACGAAAACGTTCGGTAGGGTCGGGTTCGAGTCAGGTCAGGTCGATTCTCGGGATGACGGCTGCGGATATTTTTTCAGTTCGGATAAGATTTTTTGACACGTGTATAAGTTGTTACGTGCATCTATGTAATAGAACACAATTTGTTCTCAGTAGGCTCACCATCCCATGATAAAAAGTAAAGCAACACCTGAAATTTGTCACAAAATGCAAAAGATGAAGAGAGAATACGGATGGGCCCAAGATAAATAAATGGTCATCCTGCTTACCTCACTAGCCAATGTCAGCACAACAACCTAGAGCCGCACGATGCACATCCGACGGCCATTCCTCTAAACAAAACACTATTCCTAAGGAACTATTCATTCTAGAGGGACCCTCAGGTGGGACTCGAGAACCCCAATTGAAAAATTAAAATGAGCTCTTAAATAGACACGGGAACCAACATTTTTGATGTAACGTTATAGCTTTATTGGGTGTTAGAGCATCTCCAGGAGACTCCCTTAAAATGGATCCCAATATATCTATATTGGGTGTCATCCTAAATTTTTTGGGAGCAAATTTCACCTCAATCTCCAATAGATTCCCAAAATATGGATCCCAATACATTTATACTGGGCCAAATTTTGGATCCCGATACATTTGAACGGTCTGGATTTGGCTCTGATTTTGGGAAGTCATATTGGGAGTGCTAAAAACTGGGCAAAAATAGGGAGATTTGGTTCTGGTTTTGGGAGTGCTAAAAATAGGGATAGTTGTTTGGGTATCTCTTGGAGATAGTTTCTCTCCTTAATTCCCAATTTTTAGTTTTATGGGTGTTTTAGGACATCTCTTGGAGATTCTCTTACAACACTAAATCAAGGGAGAACCTAAGTTGATATATACAAGGTTTTTTATACTTTGAACACCTAACTGAATCATTGTAACGATTGGCATTGTGAGAGCATTACATTGAGGTTTTTATTTTTAAGAATTCTTATATATTTTTTATGTCTTATTGTCTAAATTTTTAAGATAAGCATTATCAGTGGATCACTCAATTAATTAAGCCTTCTTAGAATATTTTAGATAGGTTTTTGTATACGCATTTCTACACTCGAGATATTATCACACAACATTCTAAAGTCTAAACTAATACATGTTTTCACTAACTTAATTTCTAAGTTTACTCATGTCATCAATTTTATCTCAATTTATTTTTTGTTTATTTAATATGTGATATTGGTGAATGGAATATGTAGCATGTTCTTTATAATTATAGTCTTTGTTTATGCTTTGAAATTTTTAGATTTTGTAAACATTAAATCATTAATTTAATTATGTGGTCTCATGTGGAATAGAATAGGTTATCCCAAAAAATCACTACTTCTTAAAGGAATTCTTATAATACTATGTTTTTATATTCCTTCATTTCTCATTATGCTCTTCAATCAAAGTTTCAGAAAAAAACATTAATTTTGTAGCCCTGTAGCACACAAAACGTCAATACATAATAGAGCCATCAGCCATCTAAATATATGCCTCAATAGTCTATAATTAATTATAGCTACTGACTCAATTGAGTCATTTTGGTATTCTTGTATCAAATTATCATTTAATGATATGTGCTTTTGAGGCACTGTCATGGCAGCCACTGTTTTGGTAATTTGGAAAGAAAGAAATTTTAGAATTTTTGAGAATACCAATGGTAATTATAGTTCTAATGGAATTTATTTTGCTATTGTACATTTGATTAATTTTTGGACAGGATCTCAATTTAATGGGAGAGAAGTGCTGCAGAGGGTCTTAAGGGATCTTACAGCTAACTCTGAGCTTAATAGAGATACTACAACCATCATTCATGTTGCCTCAAGAGTCCCTGCCTCCCCTAGCCTTCCTGCCCCTCCCCTGCAAGATGACATGTTAGTGGATACAAGTGATGAGGATCTCCTCTCCCCATAGTAGGAATAGGGAGATTGTATTCTGTCTTAGGTGTAAAAGGGGCCTCAGACTTTGGGTTTCATGATTTTTGTTAGGGTCAATATGGTTGGATATTTTGTTTCATTCGGTTTTTTACATTTTTGGTATATTGGGATTTGGTAAGATGTATTGCTTGTGCTCTTCCATCACTGTAAACATTTCAATACTGTTTAGGCTAGTAATAAAGGCCGGCATCTTAGATGCTTTTCTTTTTTCAAAAAATATATTATAGGACGGTTTATGGAAAATGCCTTATGTTCATATATATATCCTTACTCCTTATAAAAGGAGGAATTGATTTTACACATTGAAAATACTATTTGTTCATAACAAATTTCAGCTGTTGGATCAATTGATTTGGCTCAATCATGTTCGTTCACATATGGATTTTGTACTTTCGATTTTCAGTTCAAGGAAATGCGTATCCTTAATTACTCTTTTATGCGCCGCCCAATACCCAATACCCATTAATTACTCTTTTAAATCCACAACAAATAATGACCCGCTCCAAAGCGGCAGTATTATACCAGTAATACAAACGGAGCAGTTGTAATTTTCATAGTCGTCTTGATATAAATGAAATATTAAAAGCAGATGGTGACTTAAGAACTATTAGGTGTGACAGGTGTCAAAGGACCAGAGAGGTTATGTACTTGGTTAGTTATATTCCCAAAATATTCCGTCTTATCTTCATTTTCACTGAACTATAAAATTAATATTAATTGATTCGGATGCATGCCTCAGTGAGATTAATGTGACCTTAGGCGCTTGTGAAGGGGCGATTTGACTTTGATCAATATATATATATAGAATTAAAGTACAATTTACACAAAGTGATATTATACTTGCAACCCGCGCTGAAATCAGCTGAGATCCAAATCGGATCTCAGGACCCTGAGATCTCGATCCGACGGTTCTCAGGGACTCCGAGATCCGGACTTAGCAGATACGGGCTCTGAGAACCGTCGGATCAGGATCTCAGGGTCCTGAGATCCGATTTGGATCTCAGCAGATACGGACTCCTTGCAACCCCTTCAAAAGGGAGTCAATTGCAGAATAAGAGAAGTAACAACTGTAACCAGTTAATTGGCAATTAATTTACTATAGAGAATTAATTTGGTTCACTAGCAGAAACAAAAATTAAGCTGTGCAAAGAGAAGATCAACGGAGCAAAACAAATGACTTGAGTTGTGTGCAAATGTCGTTGGAATATTCTTTCTTTACAATGGCTCAATGAGGCCATTGCAAACCCACGTACTAATTCCACTATATGCAGCACTATCATATCACCGACAAATAACTACACATCCATACTATATTATAAAGCACGTAAGAATTGGACGTCTCCATCTTTTTCTTTCTTTTTCAAATTTCTTTAATTCTCATTCTACCCTTTAATCAATAATACAGATCAAAATATATTAATTTCAAAGGCATTGATGTTATTCAAATAAACAACTTCCTCTCCATTTTGGTTTTTACAAAAATGGAAAGACATCAATGTTGATTAGAATTTACATTAATGAGGAATTCAAATGGAATTCAAATGGTAAATAATTAGTCAAAAACTGAAAGCACATTATATATATTACACGGTATGAGATCAGAATTTAAACGTCTGCACAATAGGCGGGTTTCTTGCTAGTATACAGAAGTAACTTGTTGTTAGCAATTGTAACTTTATATTGATGATGAAAAATGCTACACATTATACCGATGCTTTTAGTATTCATATTACCTAAATAAAATATTCAAATTAATTATTTTATTATATATGTTATTTATTTCTATACATTGTATCGTATATATTATATTTAAACTTGAATACTAAATAAATTATCATGAATATCAACTCGTTTAATATGAATGCCAATTAACACAGTTAGTATCGATTTTGATAACTTGTTCTATATCTATGGTATCGATTTTGATATTTTTTTTTGTATCTATTTATTAGTTCCCTGTTGATTATAGAAGAAGAGAGCGGATATACGGATCCCATCGGAACTCCCCTCATAAATACAAGTTTTTTTTTTTTTTTTTTTTTTTGACGTTGTTATACAACGAATCATAGTTATTGTGCATGCAAACTAAGTTATTATGCATACAAACTCAGTTGTTATTTGCAGTGGTTATTTTATTCATACGTACTAGGCGGTGAACCGGATGAAAAGGTCACGAACCGATTGAAATTTGTTGAACCGAATTTTGAACCGCGTCTTAGTTATAAAATAATTAGTGTGCATAACAACTGAGTTAGCATGCGCAATAACTAAGTTTGCATGCACAATGAGTTTCATTGCATAATAACTGAGTTTGCATACATAATAATTGAGTTTTATAGCATAATAACTAAGTTTGTATATACAACAAATGAGTTTCATTGTATAATAACTGGGTTTTTAATTATTACATAACAACTAAATTTACATGCACAATAACTAAGCTTCCTTGCATAACAACACAAAAAAAAAAAAAAAAAATCCCCCTATCAATGACGAGACTTGCAAACTTTTAAATGGCCTGTATAAACTGTGCTAAGAGCCACTAAATTTCTTCAAGTTGATCCTTTCTGAGGGGCATAAAACCATGGAATGATTCAAAGTTACATCTAAGATGCCCTTAGAATCTTATTATTTAGAGAAGTAGTGGTAGTAGTGAGTAGTGAGTAGGAATATGTAGGAATATCCCTATTGAAGAGGAGGGAACATTCCAATTACTTAAAGGAGCCTAATAGGATGTGCTCATGTGCCCCAACTAGTAGTTAATTAATTCATTAAACACCTTCCTATTATTAAACTAATCTTAGATACTTGTTAATTAAGCCTTTATTATATGTATAACCACATTATTATATGGTTAAGGCGGTTGCTGGAGACAATATTAAGAAGCATCTAATAATGGCATCTAATTAATTAGGTCAAGTTGGCTTAATTAATAATTTGGGGCCCGGGTGTTAATTAAATTAATTAAGACCTAATTAATCTTGGATCGATCACACTGTCATATTGGATTCTGGTCGGAATTATTTAATTGGGGAGAATCTTATCTCTTATTCTCTTTGAAATGTGACCGTTCAAAATAATATAAATAAATAAATAAATAATGCCCACTAGTTAAATTAATTATTAACGTTTCTCAATGTTTTCTTGTGATAGCGATTTACGTACGTTCACAACTTTTCTTCCCTTGTGAATTGAATATTGGCAACTCCGAATATGTTCGACGTGTATTTTTTTCTTGAAGCTAGGAATATACGGCGTACATAAATATATTCTAAACCCTAATTAAATCCTTATTCCTTACTAAGCGGATTGGGATTAGCTTCCCTAATTACGGACTTTGTTAATAAACAACAACAGTAGTCTGTAGTAGCAGACTCAAGACAAAACTTTTTTTTTTTTTTTTGAGATAAAGAAAAAACTTGTTTTATTAAATTCTGGGAAAAATGAAAATAAATAACGTAATTACATCAAGTTTTGGAATTAATTGCTATCTTATAAGTTAACACTGAATAGCGATATAAATTAAAGACCTCTTAATATGCAAAAGGAACGCAAACTTCGTTTTGTTTGTAGATGCTATTTGAGCTGAATCACACTGGATTTGATGAACAATTTGCTTATTTGCATGTGGAAAAAAGAGTGAGGCTATAGTAATATCAATAGTATGAAATTGCTCGTACTGCGGTTTCATATTATCATTTGGAAGAGACTAATAGTCTCCCAAACTAAATCCTCCAAACTGACTTTCCATTTTTGGCTAAAAGATACATTAAGCGCTCGGCCCGAAGTTGCCAAAAATGGAAAATGCATCTTGCCAGCCTGTCAACTAGCACCCAACCAAGTTGCATCCAGACACGCAACCTTCAGCCATGGCAGGCTCCCAGCAGCAAGTTGAAAATTGTTTATGTGGAAATGAAAAGTGTTATCTGGAAATGAAAGGTGTTTATGTGGAAATGAAAAGTGTTTATGTGGAAATGAAAGGTGTTTTATTTGGAAATGAAAAGTGTTTATGCGGAAATGAAAAGTGTTTATGCGGAAATGAAAAGTGTTTATGCAGAAATGAAAAGTGTTACAACAAAATACAAAACAAACTTCAAAAACAACATAAAAAATATTAAAATGCTACAAATTACAACAAAAATTACGTGTGCAGTACGTACTAAGTACTAACACAATGCCCATCTCCATTGGCACCGGCGATCGCGATTGTCGGAAGGCGAGGCCGGGATCGCCGTCGTCGGAAGGTGCGGCCGGGATCGCGGTCTTCGGAAGGTGTGGCCGGGATCGCGGTCTTTGGAAGGTGCGGCCGAGATCGCGGTCTCTGGGATCGCGGTGGCCGGAAGGCGAGGCCGGGATCGCGGTGGTCGGAAGGCAAGACGGGGATCGCGGTGGCCAGAAGGCGAGACGAGGATTGCGGTCGCCGGGGATGTGAGAGGGATCGCGGTCGCTGGGGGTGTGGGAGGGATCGCGGTCGCCGGAGGGAGGAGAAGGAAGAGAAAGGAAGAATGCCATTTCAAAGAGGAGAAGAGAAAAACGGAAAGAGAGCTAAATTGGCAAGTAATCAGATTTGGAGGATTTCTTGGGGGATAGAGGTCCGAGGATGATAACATTTTCTCTTATCATTTTTAAGGTTCAAATGGCCAATTCAATCTGCTTAATGTGATTTCCATATATAAGTATCAATGTATACTAAATTTTATAATTTTTTATACTTTTTTACTATTTATTTAGGTAATTACAAAGTGACTCAATGTAAACACTATATTATGGTCCATTCAAAAATATGGATTTTTTCATCTATCTAAAAAAGAACATGTACGTATGATAGAATTAACAGTTTTTAATAGAGAACAAATCATAATCATAAATTCATAATACTCATTCCAAAATAATAATGAGGAGGGATCAAATAACTACAACTTTTGGTACTGCATCAGTAACTACAAAATTAAATCTCAAATAAGTACATTTTTAATAGTTAATAATAAAACCAATTGATAGAATGTTTTGTATATATCATATTTTATGTGTAATAAAAAAATTATATCATTTTGATTTTATTTACATGTGAATTAAGCATTAAAAAAATCAACAGTTCAAATTTTATGATTCTTTCTTCTCTCTTGATGGCAATCGAAAAATGTTAAATTTTTATCATTTTTTATATATATGTTATTGAGATGATTTAGAATACATCTAACGTTAAGATTTATTAATTGATGTATAAATAATAATGTGGTCATCAAGGGTACCAAATTTTGTGGTTATTAGATCCCTTCTCAATATAATTAGGTTAAAATTTTACATAATATATGTCAGGATTTATTTCTAATAAGAAAACAACTAATGCATGAATTTACAATAGAAAACCACCAGTATCATGATCCAAATTCAAAGTCAATATCATAATTAATTAGTAGGCTCATGATGTTTCACAAAGTTTAGCTTAATGTCATATTTGTTAGATCAATTTCCATATTTACTTTAGTCTTTCCCATCGTTCACGGTGGGCGCCTAACATGGAAAATAGAGAGTGGAATTGAGTTTCAAAATTCGGCACTGCAACGTTTCAAAAATCAAAATGCTTTTGAAATATCGTGTTTCCCAAAATAGTTATTTCGATCTATGTAATGCAGTACATTTATTCCTGACGAAAGAAAGTAAATTTTTCAGTTTAAAAATTGTCCATACATGTGACCGAATTTATCGCTAAATGGCACAAAGGGACTTCTGGTCCATCCTTGCATTCATTTCTCTACTTGCATCGGTATCCATTGAGATCCAAAACCGATCTCAGGGTCCTGAGATCCCGATCCGACGGTTCTTGGGGACCCCGAGATTCGGACTCAGCAGATACAGACCCTGAGAACCGTTGGATCGGAATCTCAGGACCCTGAGATCAGTTTTGAATCTCAGCAGATACCGACCCTCTCTACTTGAACACCGCAATTTATTTTTGGCGCTCATTTTAAATATCAGTAAAAGCATACCATCCACCTGATTAATGATAATATTTTTTCTTTTTCTTGTTTTTTGTTTTGATTTTTTTTTTGTTTAATAAGGCTCAAATTGA
Organism: Cyperus esculentus; assembly: GCA_030179965.1. Lineage (NCBI taxonomy): Eukaryota > Viridiplantae > Streptophyta > Magnoliopsida > Poales > Cyperaceae > Cyperus > Cyperus esculentus. Next base: position 2,489,402 of record JASGLE010000024.1, on the reverse strand, counting down.
ACAAAGTTGCAACAAGGCAACATAAATTGCATTGTTCATGGGAATGAATTTGATATATATATGATCTCAAGTATACATGCCTCTGCTAACGGAAACGCCACTGCACACGGTACCGCGACTCTACTACTCACACGCACAAAAAATGGCGGAATCGCCATGAAAAAGAAAAATAAATTACATTACAAATGACACGGAAGGCCGAAAATGTGATAACTGTGCTAAACTGTCAAAAAGGGGGGGAGGCTGTGGTCGTTTGCGAAGAAGAAGATGTTGAAGGAGACGCCGATTTAGGACTCACATCTGCATCCCCATTGCATCTTGTATCGTTTACCAACGGTCTTTTGTTACTTTGTTTATGCGGAGAAGGCACTGAGGCCACAGGGGTGTAAATGGTAGATGATCTAGAAGTTATATCGACTGAGGGCTGCGCTACGGCGGCTGCTGCTGCTGCTGCATAATCTTGGGGTGGAACCCAAATGCCGCCTACTACTACGAACTGCGGGCTTGGCTGGTTGCAGTTAGTGCTGTTCTGAGGTGCTGTGTTTGGTCGCCTTGTATGCAGTCGGTACTTCTGTTTGCAAAAAAAAAATGAGAAAAGATTAGCACTTTATTCCAGAAACAAGTATACTTGTCCATGCAAAGGAAAAAGGAAAAGAAAAGAAATTGCTTGTGCTTTAGCAGTAATCTTTTCTAGTCATTTTTTGAATAATTGTTGCTGAGAAAAGAAAGATAATTAGATAAGGTATCCTACTCGGATATTAGAACAGCAGGGGAACTTGATGGGTCCACAGAGATCATCCATATCTCAAAATCAATGCATTTGATTTGTGACTGGTCCCCATCACAAGACCAACAAGAATTTAAAATTCTGATTTAAATGTTAGCAAGTGGTCCATGCTGCAGATCCATAACCAGATATACTTGGAATATTCACAGTAGTATAGTTGAAGCAACCTATTCTTCAAAGTTTTGACATCTATCTTTTGGTACTGTATGAACATGGTGTAGAGAAATGAGGCACTAAGAAATTTTCAAATGTGTGGGTCAAATGCCAAGAGCAAAAGGATTGAGTTGATTCAACATAATCTGGTGGCAGCTGGCAACTGACTTATTTTCTTTGCTTTTTTTTTTTAATATTTTTCACAAAGCACATGGGCATAATGGGAAATTAGAAGATATTAGCTAGGGAAGTATGGAAAGAGAATATTCCAAGGAAACAGCCATGTCCTTTCTCAGGCTTCAAAGGCCAATAGGAGCATCCTATGCTGTGTTATTATATTTCTATTTTTTTGAGTCAATGATTTTTCCCCAATTGAACAACAAGCCTATTACTGAATAATAATACAAGTGGAACAATCTGAATTCTAAAAGCTCAATTGATCAACTTAAGGGTTCTTCATACATAATACAAGTACCCAATGAAAAATATTAAACCAAGTATAGCTAGATGAAGGATTTGCTAAGACAGTAGACAATGACTTAATTTTTCATGACATAACAGCAACCCAATTTTCTAATTAATATGATTAGTTTTTCCTATTACAAGTTAATGGAAAAGAGATGAGAGTTGTTAGGAATATGAAACTTATTTTCCCTTGTCTTTTAATTAAGAAGATGAATCAACTAATAAAGACTTCATCCAAAGAAAATGAGCATAATTACCTGGAGATGACTCTTCACCTCATCATTTGTTAGACCATCCACCTTCATCAACTCTCTAATTTGCTTGGGAGTTGCCACTGCAATTTTAGTTGAACAATTGTAAGTAAACACTTCTCATAAATGAAAAGAAAAATTGAAAGTTTTAGATTTGCAGTTACCAAATTAAAACAAGTAGTGTGTACAATGCCATTGCTGACAAATTATGATTTTAAGTTTCAACTACAATAACATGGGATATATATACTTGCTACAATGTACAATTGAATCTCATTTCAGGATTTCTTTGATGCATCACTTCAACAAGCAAGATCATCTCTTTTCTCTGAAACTTGTTATCAATAATTTATAGAGAGAAATACATAATCCAGGCAATAAGAGAGACGAACCATGGGATCCTCCCAACTGCTGAAGTGCATGCAAGAACCGTCTATGAAGCTCTGGCGACCAGCATCGCCGAGATTTTCTGTTGTTTTGGGACTGATCTTCCTTCCCTTTATCATTTCCTTGCTCTTTATTGACCTCTTTTTCCTTCTCCTTTTCCTTCTCCTTTTTATCACTTGCGGTACAAGCATAGCTGCTGGTAGCAGCTGCCCCGCTGCTGACACCGGCGGTAGAGCTGGTGGCGCCCGTCGATGTGGCCGGAAGAGGTACAACCTTCTCCTTTTCGAATGGCTGAAATGCTCCGCCCATCTTCCGCAAATTCACTGCTACAGGTTTACATGGCGGTTCCTGCAATTTTCCGAAACAAAACCCAATCAGAAAAAAAAAAAAGCTTTCAATTCGCACTCTAATGAAAACTATAAAAAGGCTTAATTAAAAACTAATAGAGAGAAAAACAAATTATGTGATAAGTGAGACAAAAAACCAGTAAATTACTCCTAATTAACTATCTTAAAGAATTCAAGTTAATTACAATTAACAATCGATATAAATCTAAGAAAATTCTGAAACTCTCAGACTGGACTAAATGACTAATCATCAAATCAGCTCTGAGTCAACAAAATTATATATAAAGTAATGATCTTTAGTTGATTACCGCCGGGGGAGGAAGAGCGAGGGCAGAATCGACAGGCTGTTGATTCCAGAGCTGGACCGACTGTAACCAGTCAGTCTTCTTCTCGGATGCATCCGTGCTCACGCTCTTTTTGACCTCGTGCACGCTCTCCTCCTCCGAGGAAGACGTCAGGCTCGGCTTGAGAGGTATGAACTCCTCCAGCACCGGCCCATCACTCTCCGTCGTCGTCGCCGTCGTCTCCTCGGTCTCCATGCTCACTATCTGGTTCTTCACATTCTCAATCACTACGTTCCAAAAAAAAAAAAAAAAAATCAAACAGAGTTGCAGAAATTAAAATCCAGTAGTAAAAACTAAAAAAGTAAAAACAACTCAAATAATTCAACATGATCTGTGAAGAATAATTAGTTAATTAATTACTCTGCGAGACGAGCTGGAGGCAGAGAGGGAGCTCCCGCTGGAAGACCTGGATCTTGCGGCGCTCCTCCTCGAGAGCGTGCACGTACTCCTGGCACCTCCGGGTCCTCTCGATCAGATCCATGGAGACGGTCATGAATCAGATTCTGATTCGACGTGTATATATATATATATATTCCTCTTTGCAATTCGCAGGCGGGTAAAGGTAAAGTAAGGTAAGGTAAAGAGAGGGAGAGAGAGAGAGAGGGACAAGTATGTTTGAGATGGAAGGAAGAATGAAGAATAAGGAGGAGGAGGTAAAGAAGAAGAAGATGAAATGGGAAAGGGAATCAGGGACGGGGCGTCGCGTAGGAAACCGAATCTTCGTTTAAAAGAGTAGGTGTGGGGAGAGAGAGCGCCTCCTCATTCCCTCTCCATTTCACTCGAACCACACAACGGCAGCACAATAAAGACTGGAGAGGTGCGGCAAGTTTGCAATGGAGGGGAGGAGGGAGATACGTCTACGGATTTTTGAATATTCCGCGGTGGGATTCCGCCACGACTGCGCTGGATCTGACAGAGGGCTGGGACGAGGGGATAAGATCGAGTGAGGGATGGAGGGACGGGATGCGAGGGATCTGGGATGGACGGTTGGGATGGACGGAGGGAAGGGGAGAATCGGCCAGGGAATTGTCCGCAGGAATCTTTGTGAGAGAGGAATGCGGACCGGGGCCTGCCACGCCTTGTCGGGAAGGGAGGAGGTGTTGGTGGACCGGGTGTAGGATTAATTGTGTGGGTTTTCGGGTGGGGGAGTTGTTATGGAGACCCAGGTTGCACCTGGAATGGAAAGTATGTTTTCAAGTTGAAATGTAGTGATAGTGTGATACATATAGCACAAGGGTGTGAACCTGAAGGAAGGAGGGAGGGGAGAGATAACCAGGATTTGTGTCATCTTCTGTATACGTTTTACTCTATAATTGTAATTTTTGAAGGTGAGACAATCGAAGAGTAGAGGAGACGAGAGGTTCAAGCACTGACTTTTGTTGTGTTTTTATTTTGATCTTTACTCTCAATTTAGTAAGGTGAAATTTACTTTGCAGTACTTCTCTCCCCGCCTCTCGCTATCCCTATTATTTGATTTGTGAAGCACATATTAGGAGTATTTTTTTTTTTTTTGGCACAAACATATTTCAATTTACAATTAACTTCTTTTTTTTAAAAAAAAATAATAACTCGTTTCAATTAAGAGTTATAATTTTATGATGGTAAAATCTAAGTAAATTAAACAATAAGTATAGAAAATTCTACTATTCTTGTAAGATCTTTAAACATGTTACTAATATACCACATATACACTTTATAAGATTTACATTTACATATTCTATACTTAATATACATTGCGTTTAAGATCATTTTACTAGTAAAGTAAATTATGTTCTGATAATACATTATTTTTATTTCATGCATCATCAGAATTTTGTTGCATTGAATAATTATTTTATCATATTAACTTTGTCTTTCCAATCTTGTAGTGTGTAAATATGTGATGACCGCTTCCCCTCAACAACTCATCCACAACAAACATTCAATTTCATAAATTACTTTGTCGAAGAAAAGAACTTTTAAATTAATTTAGATCGTTGTACTAATATATAATTTTAATTTTTTTAGTGAAATATTGAATGACGCAATTAATTTAAAACACAAATAATCTATCTGATTAAGATAATGTTTGTAAAATATTTTCATTTTAGAGACTTTGAGTAAACTTATCTGTTAGAGAGAATGTTCGTAAAATATTTTTCATTTTATAGAGACCTCGAGTAAATTTATTTGAAAATAGTAGTTAAGATTGTCAAGACTGGCGGTCAAGAAATCCTTCTCTTTTTTCTGTCGGTACGTAAGATGGTAGAAATATCATTTTTATCATTATGCCAATTCAATACACGGATACCATTGGTAATGAAATGTGAATATTGTATCATAATATAATTCAATAAGAATGCAATGCAAGTTCATCAATATAAATGATATACGATACTAGATTACTTTTTCCTTTTTGCCAAAACGAAGATGTAAGCTTATTTGTACAGCTTATTTGTGGATGAAATTATCTAGTCTGTGTTTGGTACGAGGATAAATGAGAGATAGTTTATCTCTTATAAGAACGGTGATAAAATATCTCTCAATTTATCTCTCATTTATATATCACCATACCAAATAAGGCCCTAGTAGCTAAATAACCATCCCTCCTGGAGCAACCGCTGCAATGCAAACGAGTATCACTGTATCAGATTCCCCAAAAAATGCAAGCACTTACATACCATACGGCATGGACCAGGAACTACTCCCAACTCATTTGTTAAGAAGATAGTTATAACTTATACGAGATTCGAGAGAGATCCGTTCGAATTGATTAAAAACTAAACAAACAAACAAACACAATAAGTAATGAAAAAGGCTGGGAGTGGGGCACGGCTGTTTATTATTGCTACACGCAAAGGAAAGAGAGAGGGGTCAGGTTAGAAGGTCCCTTCGTTCTTATTCTGGCCCTTGGGAGATTCCAAGAGTCAGTAGCTGTTCTTGGGGTACTTAAATTACTTACCCTTCCTTGCTTTCGGATTCCTTGTCCTGTTGATTTACTTAGTTTAGTCAGTGCAAATCAAATTTATATAATAACACAATATATATATGTTGGTCTGGTCCAGAGGCAAAACAAAAGGAATCTGATTAGCGTGTCTCAGATTCCATCCGGACGGGCGTACGAGTTGTTTTCATTGCGTGTGTGAGGTGTGAACTGTGAACCATGCATCATGAATTCAGGATCTTCCATTTCGAGATCCCTTTCTGATTATACAAATAAATGGGTGGCAGTGATTGCGTGCAAACGGTATAGAAAGCTAGTTACCGGCCCTTGCGGACTTAAAATATACAACATGTGACCTCCGCGTTGATAATATAGTAATGTCTTTATATTTTGAAAATTAGTCAAGAGCTAACGCGTTGTTTTAGACTAAAATTGTTATTTTTTATAATAAATTTTTAAGATGATATGTAATGTGTCTTATACTGAGAAAATTGATATGGGCCTTAAATTTTAATGGGCTGAGACATTAATGCCAACGGACATTAACGAAAAATCAACGGTTATGATCTATCCAAAAAAATAATCAACGACTCAGATTTCTTATTAGGGAAGATAGCATTTTCATATCATTTTTTACAATATGTTTTTATATATAGTAAGGATGTTGATCAAATGTGTTGTAGCATATATATAGTAAGGATGTTTTTATATATTGTAGCATATATCATATGGACGCGAGGCACCACTCAAAATATAGATTCAAACTCAAAGGTTCGGCAATACGTACCCACAAAACCTTTTAATTTGGTGTCCGTTTGATTGTACCGACATTTAGACAAGTGGGAATCTTGATGTAATATGATGGAAACCGAACTAAGAGAGCTAACAAGGTTGTGTTCCTGTCTTCCTGAGTTGGAAAATGGAGATGAAAGGAGTAAGGAAATTAAGGTAGAACCAAAAAATAACTTGCTCCCGAGTTTTATAATAGAGGGTCAATGGAGGCGCGTATAGAGATTAATGTGGAACTTTCTTCTATTCAATATTCTCAAAATTTGTCACCTCCAATTTGGAAGTCCGGATCGTCTAACGCACTGCAAATTCGGCAGTGCGGATCTAACGGTGCGGCTTACGTCGGGATCCGGACTCATTACTTTTCACGGATCCCGATAAAAATTTGATGGTTAGGACTGCACTGCCGAATTTACAGTGCGGTAGGAGATCTCGGGTTCCAATTTGGAGGGTACAAATTCTAACCTACCATTCCTTCTCACCCGTCTCCCTTTCCATACATTTTATTTCCTTCTAACGTCGAGAGCACAACATAAGAATCTTCAGATAAATTTCAAATTTAGATTAAAATATATAGAAACAATATAAAGCAAATTAAAAGCAAAAATAATTTATGGCGTAATGGTGATGTATCTAAGTTCTTACATAATATTGGAAGATGGATCACTTCCCATTTTTTTGTTTCTCGTTCAATATATTCATTCCAACTTGTTAGGTGTAGTTATAGAATTTATTATTCAAAAAATTCATATTTTTTTCAGTCCTGGTTGGTGACTTTTAAAATTTAGGACAAAACTAATATAGAAAGAATTATGACAATATCATATAGCTACTTTTTGTTTATTTAATTTGGCGATAAACATAAAATGTCAACGAGAAGAATTCTAAATTCAAAATTAAGAATATACTCTGAAATGCACGCTGTCACATGGCTATCAATTGATAATTTTTTCTAGCATTTCTTTATATACTATTAAGGAAAAGAGGGATGCTAACTGTCCCCCACAATAAATCCCCCTTAAATGTCCCCCGCGCGCATACTCTCGTCCACGTCAACTATGAACACCGAAGACCATTGGATATGAACACCCGCCAATAAGCAATATGAACATCCGAGCACAACTCCGATTTTCATCACGTGCTGAAATTGAATTAAGCACGTGCTTAATTTATTTTTGCACGTGGAAAATATGCCAACTCCCGTCCACGTCAACTATGAACACCGAAGACCATTGGATATGAACACCCGCGAATAAGCAGTATGAACACCTACGCGCGCTCCAATTTTCATCACGTGCTGAAATTGAATTAAGCACGTGCTTAATTTATTTTTGCACATGGAAAATATGCCAAAAAAAATTCTCCTAATTTGCATTGTTCATAGAGCTCTCAGAGGGTGTTCATACTGAATGTATCGTGGTGTTCATACCACTTGCCAACTGGTATTCATACCGGTTCCAGCATAAACGGATGGGGGACGTTTAAGGGGGACAAATGATGGGGGACAAAGAGATTATCTCTAAGGAAAAATATGGGTACAAAACAATGTTTTGATTGTTTTGACAACCAAAAAAAAAAAAAAAAAAGATTTTTAAGACAGAATATTCTTAAGCATCGCAGTTAAATTACTTTCCAATATAATACGTAAATGCTAAGAACCGTCGAATTGGCCTTTTGTAGTGGCTAAGGACAAGACATACCATACGGGATATCGCGGGTTCAAAACATGAATGAGGGGTTTTATAGACATCTAAATTTGAGAGACACTTTTTATATTTAAAAAATAAAAAAATCTTATTTTTAATTTTCGAAAATAAAAGAACTTATTTTCAAAAATAGTAAATCCGGGTTCCCAGAACCCGGCCTTACTGTTGGTAGGACCCGGCCTGAGAAAACGAGGCCGTATCTTAAATTTATTGTGTAAATGGGAACCCTACCAACAGTAAGGCCGGGTTCCGGGAACCCGGATTTACTATTTTTGAAAATAAGTTTTTTTATTTTTGAAAATTAAAAATAAGATTTTTTGTATTTTTTATATATAAAAATTGTCCGAATTTGAGTGGCTTCACCATCATTTCATCTCAAAAAAATAAAAAGTAATGTGTAAATTCTCGTTATTTTATAGCTAACTGTCATATTTTAATATTAGTCATTAAATTGTTACATATCTTGAAAATTAAATACTATGCTTTATGCATAAAAGTGTTCTATCGGACATCTAACAAATAATGTCCCGCTAGAGGCATTTGTCGTATTAATTTGAGGTATATATGTCCTATTTGCTGACTTCTAATTAGTCAATAATATAATAAACTAGGTTTGAATTATACAAGATGGAAATATATAATTTTTTTTTCATCATTTAGTTTTTTCAGCGAATGTCAACGAGAATATCCGTTTACCAAAATAGTGCAGTGCAACTAGAACACTACTTCTAAAATAAAACGAATGATAAAGAGGGTATTTAATTTAATTTGTACTAACATTCAAAATATTTCAACGTTCGTGGTTTATATATATAATTCTATATATTCGTCTTTCATCAAATAAAATATATAATTCTATCGTCAAGGCTACCTTTCAACATTTTTTTGGGTAACTTGGAAAATTCAAAAAATGCAGTACTAAAAAGCTAGCTGTGTTACTGTGTAATTATCAACGGTGACTAATTAAGCTCAAGTCTCTGCTACTTTTAGGGGCTGTTTGTTTTCCAGTATTAACAGCTACGTTGTAATTGTAAGTGCAAGAAGTTAGAGATGCAATATTTATCTTGCAAAACTGTTGTTTGTTTGTTTGTAGTAAGAGCTCCAACACAAATCAATATTTCCTTATAATTCGTTGACCAATTTGGAAGAAAATAAAGTAAATTAAATTAACTGAGATAAAAAGGAATGTGTCTTAGAGAAAATTAACCTCATTAAATTATAATTAAGTACAGAATGCTCATTACATCTCATCCTACGACAAAATAGGTTGTAGCACCAATTACTGCATCTGAGAAAATATTTGCTATTGAAGATGCAGCACACTTACCAAATACTACAAACCAAACATAAGTGCAGATTTCATTTGCAACTAGAGCTGTAATGTTACAATAGTTACGAGGAAACAAACATGCCCTTAATAACAGTCCGGACTTCGACACAGTGTTGGGCACTTGGGCTCGGTATGAGCTTAAAAAACGAGAGTAAAAAAAGTAACGTTTCTACTCTATGGTTAAGTTTTCTACTCTTTTTCTTTGCTGCATAACTTTTGTATACCAAGCAATTAATACTTGGGCAGTTGGACTTGGCACTGCGTTTCTATCCTTTGCACTTTGCAGGCTTTAATTTCCTTCCAAGTCCCACTCCAAACATTGCAGCTAGCTGGCAATCGGAAGAAGAGCATATCTCAGATCAACAAAAGACAATGGGCATGGGAACGCTCAGAAGAAGAGCAGTACGGTATTAACGGGAAGAAGAAATAATGTGGGGGCTAAATAAAATTTTCCGCATTTTGAAATATGAAGACAAAGATAAGTGTTGGAAATTAAATTACTTTATGGGGGCGTTTGGTTCGTTCTTTACTTCTACAATTCCCGGTAATATCTATGGGTAATTCCAATAGCAGCGTTTGGTTAAGTCGGGAATGGGAATAAACACGGCAACTGTATATTACCTTGGCAATCAAATTACTCTGATCGGTGCCAAACTGATATCCTCACGGAAGAAGGTTTTTTCTTATTACCACCACATGGCTATCGAAAATCTACCATAATCGTTTATATCTCTTTCCTATTTTATTCTTCATATCTCACATCATTGCAATATGCGCCATATATTTCTCTTTTTGCATTTTTCTTTCTCGTTTTGTCTTGTTGAATTTGTTTTCACCCTTTATCAATACATAATGTTATTAATAATTATAATATTACTAATAATTATATTTATTTTATTTCAGACGGTGAAACGAAAAGGAAAATTAGAATAATGAGATTAACAACTATTTGATTGCAAATAATCTGACGTTAAAGTCAAATAAAATATATGTTCTTATTTGATTTTTTTTTTTTAAATAATCGTATGTTCTAATATACCTTTTTTTTTCAATTGATATACAATACCCTTTCAATTGCATTATGCATTATCCAAATCTGCAATAATAATATCTTAACACTAAATAGCAGTCATAATTGGTGGAGCCTATTTAAATTATATGTTTGTGGCCAATCTCATCTTCCATTCCTTAGTTAAAAAACTGAAACCAAACATAGTAAAAACTCATTCCCAGTGATTACATAGACGGGACTGAGAATACCAGGGACTAGTTGATTTCCGGAAGAAAATGCGAATCGGTGTATCCTTCTATGAGAACTCACAACGTTTTGCGTTTTTCCAGAGTGACAAGTTCTACAAGGCACGGTATATCAAAATAGACGGGACAATTGTGTGAGTATGCTCATCGGTTGCATTATGCATTATCCAAATATGCAATAATAATATCTTAACACTAAATAGCAGTCATAAATGGTGGAGCCTATTTAAATTATATGTTTGTGGCAAATCTCATCTTCCATTCCTTAGTTAAAAAACTGAAACCAAACATGGTAAAAACTCATTCCCAGTGATTACATAGACGGGACTGAGAATACCAGGGATTAGTTGATTTCCGGAAGAAAATGCGAATCGGTGTATCCTTCTATGAGAACTCACAACGTTTTGCGTTTTTCCAGAGTGACAAATTCTACAAGGCACGGTGTATCAACATAGAACCAACCAAACGCACCCTATTAGAATTGATGAGGTGCCTACACAATTGTGTGAGTGTGCTCATTGGTTTTAACACGTACTACTCTTACACAAAATAATTAGAGTAGTAGGTAGTGTCCACTCTTTTCACTTATCCACTGATCCATCGTATTTTAAATAAACAAATATCATTTTTCAGTGAACATTCATATCTTTCTAATGAATAGATATCATTTTCCAGTGAACAGATACATAACGGTTTCCAGTAAACATTTATGCAACTGTGCTAAGCACATAGGTACACATGGTGTATCAAAATTGTGAGAGGGGGTGGACGGTGGCCTACTATATAAGGCGGACTTTACATGTTTCTCAAATAAGTATGCCAGTTTTGCTCTTGAGCCAATTGCTAACAACATATAGGGCCTGCTTGATGGCATGGATTAAGAAGTTGCTGTTAAGAATTTGAGCGTTGCTGAGGAGCTGATGTTCGTATAGGAGGATTAAAATCCTTGGATCAATTTGAATAAAAATATGTTTTGATATGAAGAACGAAACAAAAGACAAAACTACCCCTTGTTGGTATTTCTAATAAAGTAATTGTATATGAATTTAGTAAATCTGCTTGATACATTACAATTAAGATAAATAGGAAAATCATCAAAAATCATTTAATAGTATGAAGTGAATCTAAGTTGAGAGAGACACCTTCTAAGTCGAGAGACTCACCTTCTCTTCTTTACCACATCTTGGGAAGCATTCCTTTTCTCAAGGAAGAAGACGATAGAAAATATAAAAAAAAATGGAATGGGTGTTAAGGAGGTGCCCTGTTGAGGGGCATTATAGTAAAAAGAAAAGCATTTTTTGCTCTTGAGGAGGGGCTTGAGGAGGCCCAGGAAGGGAGGGCAGAGGATTAAAATGTAGACTAGAGGAGGCGCCTTGATCTGTTCTGAGGAGGTGCTGTTCGGACGAATCAAGCAAGATTAATTGCTTGAGGAAGCTTGATCCGCCTCTGTCGAACAGGCCCATAATTAAGAATGTTTTTAAATAAAAGGGGGGCCATAACTATTTTGTCTAAGTCGATATATATATCAGCAATCGATCCACTATTTTTATTTAGAAAATTTTTTCGAAAATAAAAAATAATCCATTATTAAAAAAATGTAATCGCTAAAACCGAACCAGTCCCGAAAAGTTGGGTCCTCTCTTATAGTTGATAATACATGAGAGAGCCTAACATTTTGAAGTTGAATCTACTTTTAGTTTTAATTTACTTTCAGGGGCGAAGCTAGAGTTTTAACATAGAGGGTGCTTAGCTTACAAAAACAACAAATCAATCAATCATAGGAGGCCAAATGAAAATTAACCAAATTATACTGAGAAATGATATGCCTTAACTTACAAAATCATGGGGTACTAATGTGTGCACCACCTCCCTCCACCCCTTTAACTCGCCCTTCAGTGCAAGCACTAGATTGGGACCATGTTGGGCGTTAGGATTTGGGACAGTGCCTTTGTGTACATCCGTATAGTCTATAGATATAGTTTCAATTGTATGGTCCAACAATTAATCAACTAAAAGTCGCAACGATAAATTTCAAAACTCACAATTTTTTTTAAATATATTATTCAACATTTTGACATATAAATATTGGATGATGGATGATAGTTCTCCAAAGATGTATAAAATTATCAAGGAAAGTGTATAAAAATTATAGGACCTACGTCTCACATTCTCTTGTATATCAAAACATACGCTCGACACTATATGAGGTTCGATATCTAGTTATCTACTACTGAATATTTTATTACGACAATTTTTTTTAACATGTCTCACAAGATGTTTCTAAAATTTAAACTATTACATCCTAAATTATTAATAATTTTATTAACAAGATGGTCTAAACTATATGTATTCTACGATATTATATTAAGTCTAAAGCGCCTGTATCACCGCTAGAAAGTACAATCTTCTCGGTCTATATAAAGTTAAAATTTCCAAAATTAAATAAATATGACTTTAAGTTAATTGACATCGATTATATCAAATGAAATTTGATGCATCTAAATACACGACGGGTTTTTAAAGTAAATACATACCCCAATTTGTTCTTAATTTTCATGTGTATTTGATTTCAATTTGTACCGTAATTCATAGGTGGTTGTGAAAGATAAACACACATATATATCACGAGGGATCCCTTATCATCGTCATCTTGACAATCTCGACAGTAGAATTAAAAAACAACATTAAAAAGAATTTAAAAAAATTGAAAAACTTTTATAAAAATATTATGAAGCTTACATATTGATTATGTTTTTAAATTTGAGCAATTTAAATACGTTTGATAGCCCATAAAACACTGAAAAAACCGTTAAATATTGTACAAACTTTAGATGAGTTATCCAACGATATCTAAAGCTTAAAATTCAAAACACTCTTAATGTATAATTGAAGAATACATATATAATTTTTTCTCTATATATTTTCAAGATTTTATTTTGGATTTATTTAATTTCAATTAATAAAATAAGATTGTCAAGATCCCTCCTCGGCTCCTCGTATATAATTGATCTCCCAACAGATAATTAATTCCATGCATAAATAAAAGTTGGACTGGGACTGGACAGCACAGATAAATAAGATACGGACACTTTCAATCTTTCATATCATATAACTTGGTCCACAACGTAAACCCTAATAAAGTTAACACACACCGACAGGGTTGCAAGCTTGCATGCATGAAGCAAACAAACAAACAAACTAATAAAACGACCCTTTGGAGCTTTGAAAAGCCAGAAAAAAGAAAGGATAAATATATATATACCTCACTTCATGCAATGAAACCCTAAAACTAATTAATTAGCGTGCGCCACACAAACGTGTCTGATTTGATTTCAAACAAGTATTAATTAAACCAATCCATATGGATGGATGGATCTCTTTGGATTTTGGAAGCAGCGTGGTTATCCCGTAACCTTACTAAATGCTAATTATTCAAACTCCGTTTTTTTAGCTTTCTCATTGTTAATTTTGTATCACTAGAGCTGTGAATCGGGTCTTTGCCCCGGAAAATAAATATTACAGAAATTAATAGGTATTGAAAATAAATATTCATTTTTCATATATATATTTTATTAAATAAATATTGAATTTAAAATATTTTCTATACAATATATTTCTAGCTACATATCAATTCATATAAAAGGATACAAATAGTGGTAAATATTTTGAGTCTTAAATTGTTCTTTAGATAAAATTATATTATCTCTTTAATGAAAAAAAGAAAAAAAATTAATTTGAGCCATTTGATTGAGATAAAGAAGAGAGCAAAAAATTTAATTGTTGAAATTAATGATGATGTGGTATAGCTAAAAAGCTTTGAAGTTTATCCCTCTTTCTAGAGTATGAATTTGTTTTGCTCTTCTGTGAAACTTAATTGGGCAGCATTATAATTAAAACACTGTTCAATAGGTTTTCTAACAATTTCACCTTCAACATGCTACATGCCTGGTTAAAAACTCGAAATATCCAATTTTTTATTTTTTTAGATAAAAATGAGAGTCAAGCCACTCAAATTTAAATATGAGTAAATTACACCGTTGGTCCCTAAAGTATTATGTTTTTACCAAATTGGTCCTTAATATTTCAAACTTACCAAATTGATCCTTTAAGTTCTTAATTCATACCAATTTAGTCCCACCGTTAACAAAGTCCAAAAAAAACTAACGGAAAGATCTGACATCACTCATTTTAATTTTAAATCACTGATTCAGCGTTTAAGAGATCGCTCATTTCAATTTTAGTTTTCTAAACATCGCCCTCCCGAAATATCATAATTGAAGGGACGAAGGACAACACGATCGAGCTTGTCTAGGGTTCAACCCTTCTCGGTGATGAGAGGTGCGAACAACCAAAAAAAAAAAATCTCGCCTGAGACTATGGAAATGCGGTGAGTCAGGAATGATGTATTTATTGGGTTTTTCTTTGAGATTTTGATCGATTTAAAGTATATAAAAATCTAAGAGCAAAGTCACTTTTAGTTTTGTGTTGTGTGAATATCTTAGCAAGAGTGCAAAGAACGCACTAAGCTTCTTCCCTTACTGGTTTTCATTTAGATATTTCTTTTTTTAAAAAATTCAATCGATTAATGGTTCTTTTTGTCATAGATATCCAGAACAATAAGCACGTCATCAAATGTTTAGGTTAATATCGTATTCTTTTTATAGCCAGAACGGATTTCCGTGTTGTTTTTTAACGGACTTTAGAGTTGGGACCAAATTGGTATGAATTGTGAACATTAAGGATCAATTTGATAAGTTTGAAACATTAAGGACCAATTTGGTAAAAGCATGATACTTTAAGGACCAACGGTGTAATTTACTCTTTAGATATCTATAAAAGACACTACATCCGAATTTCGAACCCAGAAATATCCAAGTTTGATTCTGATGTTAACGAGATTCGGAAGTTTGGAACCAATCACAAATGAATCAGAATTTAATTTATTCGTTACTGGATATAATGGGATAGAGGTATAATATGCACTCTTGTTGAAATTTACATTGAACTAAAATTTTTTGCACAATGTTAAAAGAAAATATTTTTTTTTCTCATGTCTAAGTATGTCATAGAAGTGAAATTAATTCTTAAAAAAAAAAAAAAAAAGCAAGAACAACGCCTCCTTATTTTTTTTCACCCCATAGCAAACGGGTTAAAAAGAAGGTTCTATTTCATTTTTTTGTTTCTTTATTATTTCTATTTTTTTAAAAAAAATTCTTAACATGTCATTGAGATACCAAAATCGATATCGACTAATAATTTATATGGGTCACAAGTAATTAACTATTAGTGTGAATAACTTTGTAACACAATTTAGTTTGCATTTAGTTGCTTTATTTAAATTACAAAACTATTATCATAAAAAATAAATAGCATATATAATAAAATTATTTATGGATATCAATTTTAAAATCCACTATATATCCAGCTTCCCCAAAAATTCAACCTCGGCGTTGGAAGCAACAATTACAAATTCTGATGCATGCAGTGATCGCCCATGTTCTTATATCTGTTTAATTATTATTGTTTTTGTTAACCTCATGTGGTACTTTTTTGCCTCTACGTTACATACATACTAATAAAATACATATATACAAATTTTAATTTTTCCCGCTGATCATCTTGGCATATATATATATGAGTAAAACTAACGTGTTCTTAAGCTCTCGGGAGCCTCCCGTAAGCTACGGTGCTATGCATAACACACTCTGGCCGTGCTATGCGGTCCGTATCACTATTTTCAGTGTCCAAATAGTCGATCCGAACCGCTCAACGTAATGTTTACACCAAAATATGATAGCAAATTAACAAAATTTTATTATTTTTAGAATTTTTTTATTATTTTTAATGAGGCATGCTAACTGTCCCCCAAGAAAAATCCCCCTTAAATGTCCCACATCAGTACACCATCTTGTACATAAGGTATGAATACCCCAGTGCAATAGGTATGAACACCCGTCAATACATTGTATGAACACTCAAGTTAGGGCGGACAATCATCCACCAGAATGTGGAATCTTGGATAACCCACGCAGAATCTTCGATGCATAGGTATGAACACCAATTACGTCGACTATGAACACCTCATTGTAGGAGATATGAACACACTGACGGATAGGTATGAACACCAGATTTGTGCAGATAGTTATTTACCATAACACTATGATACAACAAATTTGACTATTAAGTGGTGGAACCCAACTTTTAGAGTCGAAATAAGTGTGTATTTAGTGAGAATATGAATCTTAAACTAGAATCTTAATGAAATCTTAGTGGGGGGACATTGAAGGGGGACAAGAAGATTTTCTCATTTTTAATAAGGGGGAGAAAACCATTATTTTGTATGAACCAGATCCTTTGGATGTAGTCATTTTCTCTCCATCATTAAAAATAGCAAAAAAAATTCTAAAAATTATAAAATTTGGTTTACTAGTAGATTTTGATATAAAGATTAAGTTGAGTGGTTCGGATCGACTATTTAGACACCGAAAATAGATATATATACCGCATAGCACAGCTAAAGTGTGCTATGCATATATAGCATTATAGCCGGACTCTATATATATATAATTATACATATAAAAACTAGATTACCAAAATGGCAAGTCCTATACATGGTGCTCGATTCACGGAGAGTTGCAAACAGGAACATTAATGAAAGAATATTCAAATATTCAATCCAAATACCATCTTCTTGGATAGAATATCATGTGACAAATCGGATCTGGCATTTTTTTTTTTTCCCCTCTTTTAACTTTTGAATTGTAAATTTTATTTGAGTGTATTTGCTTAATTAGCAAAGTCAAACCTGTCGACAAAGTTTGTTATGGAATATGAATATTTTAAATTGGAAATCTGACCTATCTTTATTTTAAATCAAATAGGTTTTTTTTTTTTTTTTGAAACTTAAATCAAATAGTTTCAGAAACATGTTTAGTGAGATTCTACTCGACCGAATAAAAAAATTAATTTGCTTGTCGTTTTGTTCTAACTTATTACTGTACCAGATAAATTTTTTTGGAGTCACATAGGTATGAAATGTTTACTTTCCAACATTTGGGTTTGTAGTTTGTGGGTTATGGATTTAAATTTTCAGCTTCTTAATTAAGGAGTTTGCATCAATTAGGCAAACAGCTTAACTATTACATAAAAATATAAATATTTGTGCAACTTTTTTTTTTTTTTTTTGAGATTAAGATGAGGGTCAAGCTACTCAGATTTAAATGTTCATAAAAGACCCCATCTGAGTTTCGAACCCACGACCTCCCACACGAAGAGCGTTGCCCTTAGCCACTAGACCAAAGGCTGGTTCTTTATAATTGAGCAACTTTTGTAGAGAACTAAAATATAACACCCTGTTTGGCAAGTGTAGTAAGTTAAAGCGGAGCAAAATATTAAATCACCTTAACTCAGAGGTGTTTGGTGAGATTGAAGTAAATAAATGAAGTAAAGTTGATGTAATGTGTAAAAGATGTGAAATGTTGGGTGATTTAGTTTACTACACTTATATAGCTGCGTTAACTTACTACACCTTAAATCACTTCCATTTGGTGACTTAAAATCGATTTAAGAGCTTAAATCAATTTTAAGTCACCAATGAAACGCAGAGTAAAGTTTTTATTTTTAAATTTTCAGCTCCTTTTAAGGAGCTTCCGGTCGGCAAAAAGGCTTAGCACAATGAAATTTTTTAGAAATTTCCTCAAAAAAAAAAAAAAAAATTAGAAAGTGGCAAGAGTACCGAAACTCATAGTCAACTTTCATGCAATTTCACAGTAAAAGAAGTTGAGAGAAATGCACTTGCAGAAATGCTGATTGACTCAAAAGTCAAAAGTAAGATGCTAAAATAATTAAGTCATTTATGGCTTTATGGGGTGTTCGGTAACCCCTCTTTAGATTTTTTTTAGCTTTTTAGTCTCTTAATCCTTCCGAACGCAAGCTTCTTAGCACGGATTAAAAGTTTCTCCTTAAGTCTCCTTTTGACCGGGGCTTAAGCCTTGCCCGGGTTCCTAAGAAAGCAATACCTATGGCTTAAGGCTTAAGAAAGCTTAAGCCATTCTTTTTCCGAACGAGTGTGGCTTAGTGAGGCTTAAATATTTAAGCTAGCCACCTTGCCGAACAACCCCTACATGCCCTTGCATATTCTGAGGTCTGAGCAAAAAGTGATTAAACGAAGGGAAAAGGAAAAACAGAATATGTATGTATGTATGGTGTACAAAAAATTTGGCTTATAAATGTACAAAAATAATTCATTCAATTGTTCACACACCTCAGAAATATTTGATTCAATTGTTTTTTCAGCTCGAAATATAAATAATTTACAAAAAATTATTTCATGAAATTAGTTTTGCTAAATTTTGGCTTATTGTTGAATAAGCTACTTGCTCAACATGATTTTGATTTCTAGTTTTGAGTTTTTTTCCCTCTATTTTACAGTGTGGGTACTTTTGATTTCACTTCAAAGTTATTAAAATGTAAAAAATGAGACTTCCCTTTTGATTTCACTTCAGTTTTTTTGGGATAAGTAATGAGCCTTCGTTTTTGTTCTTTTATATTTTTAATTATTTAGACGAAAATACGGATCTAGCTAGGTTCATCCAATTTTAATTTCTATATATATATAGATAACACATTTAGATTTCGAGTATGCAACATCTCATAGCCTGAATCAATCATACTTCTCTTATTTGCTGTGTTTTGCATTATTTTCCGCTCTTGCTTTTGCACATTTTTTTTATTTAGTGCTATTTATTATTTATTTCTAATTGGAATGATTTTATTTGCTCAGAAAAAGAAATGAGTATAAAGTTATACTAGAAGTAGGTTCGGTTGTGCTAAAAATAGAGGAGCTTTAATTTTACACTATAACACATCCCATTTCCTAATTGTTAATTAATGACGAACTAATTAAGGTTCACTTCTGCATCACAAAAACAGATAAAAGTAGCAGGAGTGAACTATACATTAAGCAACTTTAAGCAAAGGTTGGGCATATGCATATCCAATCCAATGGTCAGGTCAACAAGTAATTTCCAAAAAAAAAAAAAAATCCAATGGTCAGGTAGGTTTGGTCAAGTAAATGCATCTTTTTTTTTTTATGTTTTATATATAAAGTTTAGACAGCACATCAAAATAAATACTGTTAGGTCTGTTATTAAGCATATTTGTGGTTTTGTACAACCTGGGAGCAAATTTAAGTGTAAAAGTTTGAAGCTTTGGGACCACTTATACATACTTATTGCAAGATCTAGCTAGCTAGGCAACACCATCTTTCTTATTTCATCAATGCACAAAAATACTCACAAAAATTAGATACTTTCTTAATTTTATGAATCGCTTGTTGAGATTAAAACAAAAAACCAAAATTAAGGGACCTAAATTTCGGCTTAGCATGCAAGAAGAAATTGGATTTGACAAGCTTAAGCTTGGCACCAATCTCCATCAAAAGATCAAACTACTACTATGTATATATGTTCCAAAACCAAAATCAAAATTAAGCTTGCTGTCTTGCTCCCACTCCCCAGCAAAGTCTCTCTCTTTCACTCACTTGTCATTGTTGTCAAACCTTCTTACACAGAAAATGAAAGAAGTATATTTATTATGGGAAAAATGTTACGTCCACAGAGTGGACACATCCGCAGTTACAAGTGGTTACAAATGAGACCCATGTAGTCCACTTTTCATTGAATGTTGTTACATTCTATAAATTTTTCAATATGGACAGTAAGTTGTCCCCTAAATCTTGTAGAAATTGACAAAAAAACAAAACCAAGTATGTAATTACATTTTCTTATATTTGTTTCTTGGTTTTCTGGGGCAGTCTGGTCTTAGAAAGAGGCAGCTAGCTATAGCCAGCCAGCCAGCTTAGTTAGAGCTACCTGAAACAAACGGCTCTAGTCTCTACATATAAAACAACATACAAATATACAAATAAAATAAGAATAATAAATAGTTAAATACCAAAAGAGAGAAGAGATAAGCAATAGTAGAAAAATAAATAAATAAAGGCAATTAATTAAAAGATCTGTGATTGATTCGGCGTCGTAGTCAGCAGCCGCATCGTTTCGTTGATCTTATCTATCTATCCATCCTCCCCTCCTCCTCCGGCGATGACGTCATTCCTTCCTTCCCATTTCCGGATGATTATCTTCTGACCCAGGTCACCCGTTGGATCTCCTCAGGATTCGGGTACCAAGGGGATTTAACCGAATCTCGAGGAGATCCAACGGGTCACATGCCCCCAGGGCAGGTGATCAGATCAGAGGATCTGAATTCCCCATTTCCCATTAGACCCTTCTTGCCTTTCCATTAGAATTTTGGAATTGAAAAACACCCTCATCTACCCCTCTCTCACAATCTGGCATGCTCACGTATACCCATGTACGTACTTGTCACAGTTGCATCAATGTTTACTGAAACCATAATGTATCTATTTGCTACAAAACGATACATATTGATCGGAAAGATACAAGTGTTCGCTGAAAAATAAAAAATAATATTTGTTCATTGTAAATTAAATACGGTGGACCGATAGATAGATAAAAGAGTGGTCACTAAACTATTATTATACTATTTATTAGAATTGGACAAATTCCCATTCCATTTGATTGATATGATAAGAATATGAAATTGACATGATATGATATGATATTTATTTCCTATTTTCTGCTGTCTGTCTGCCTGTCTCTCTCTCTCTCTACCCCCACTAACTTCTTATACCAAAGATTCATTTCTGCACGCGACGTCTCGACTTCGTGCATTTTTTATTCCTCCTTCCTTTTTTATCCCCTTTTTATCTCCCTCCTCTTCTTCCTTCGTCTGGCCGCCCCTTCTCATCCCCCTCTCAATCTCTTTCTTGTTCTCTTCTCACTCCCTACAACCCCCTTGAAATCAACGTTGCATGGTCTGTGCACCATCCGCCGGCCGGTTGATTGATTTCTCTTTGTATGAGTGAAGTAATTCTGATGGATCAGAGAGAGAAGAGGGAGTACCTGAGCGCTCTTGAGCAAGAGAGGAAAAAGATCGAGACTTTTCAACGGGAACTCCCGCTTTCCCTCCAGATTGTCAATGAAAGTACGCTTTGTTTCTTTGTTTCTTCTTTTCTTTTCTTTTCTTTTTCTTTCTTTTTCTCTGCTAGCTATCGTCTGCTCTAATTAAACTGCGAGTAGTTATAGCATTTGTTGGTTTTCTTGAAGGAATCCGATTTTAAACGCTTGAATTTTAGTTTCTATATATAAATAGCTAGAGAGCGTTTTATTTTTATTTTTATTTCAAAAGTTCCTCCCTTTCACAATGAATTTTATTAAACATGGTCTTTTCTTTTCTTCTAATTTCTTTTGCTTGCTGTATGTAGCGATTGAGACCTTGAGAAAGCAGCTCGAGGAGCAGCAGCAGCAGGAGCAGCAGAAGGCAGTTCATGTGGAGGAGTTTACTTCCATAAACCTGAACATCTCCTATTCCGAGAATGACGAGCTTGAGCAAGACGGTAAATCCGACAAGAACGAGAAGGATTGGTCCAGCTCTCTTCGGCTGTGGAGCCAAGAATCAGACAAGGACAACAGTACAACGGTAAGATATATATATGTATGTATATACGAATATGATTCTCAGAATCTCATTCTCAGACCTGCTAATTAATTATTTCATAGCTAGAACAGTAAATGGTACATATACCACCTGTGTAGAGAAGTATCTTTTCTTCTTAGGTACCAGGAATTGATCAAAGTTTTAACTTCATATATCTTCATCTAGAATTAATTCTCCCATTGTAGCTCAAATAATTAGCCTTACAATTGAATATTCAATTAAGAAATTACTTATCTTTTGTAACTTTCTTGTTCAACATTTTTTTTTGTTATTTTAGGATAAGAGGACAGAAGAAACAGCCTCTTTAGATAATAATAGATGTACCAGTGAAGAAGGATTTAGCAATGGTCAAGAAGATGATCGGAATAGAACCGAGTCGAAGGAGAACGACAAGGAGAAGAAGAGTGAAGAGCAAAAATGTGAGGCTCAAAAAAAGACGCGACGGAGCTGGTCACAGGATCTTCACCGTCGGTTTGTGAATGCGCTTGAACAACTTGGTGGCCCACATGGTTAGTTCTTATGTTTCAATATTCTTTTTCTAAGATAAGATACCGGTCCCTCCTAAGTCCTAAAGCTAGGAGCTATAAGAGAAGTTTGATTTTTCATTAACTTGATGGTTACAATTAACCGAGCTCTTAAATTAATAATAGTTAATAGAAAACGATGAATTCGATCACCTCCGATTGTCTTTAATTCAATAGAAATTTCGGAAATGTCATAATTCTTACACTGATGGTTGCAGTGGCTACACCAAAACATATCAGGGAGCTGATGAAAGTGGATGGTCTTACCAATGATGAGGTCAAGAGCCATTTACAGGTACAAATCAATTGCACGCATGTTATCACTTTCAACTCACTGTTTGCATTCCACGCAATATTAATTAACATGCATGTTATTATCAGTAGCATCTCATTTCACTCGAATGGATTAGTCGAAATGATGTTCTTACCCATTTACCAATATTTGTCATTTACAATGCACCATTTGAACTGATAATTAGCGAAACAAATCACTTTTACATGTAGCAGAAAACAAGTACTCTTCTAACTACTATTTCAAATGTCACTATTCTGCAGCTACTATTTTTTTACTATTCTAATAACACTATTCTAACAATATCATTTGATTTGCCAAACTGATCCATATAGTTGGATTTTACTCCTATTCTAACACTATTCTACTTGGTGTTTTCTTGATAGGCTTCGAAAGAATTTTATTTTGAAAAAAAAAATATAGTGCTAAATTTGTTTCATTGAGGAAAAGTATTTTTGATTGTTTCACGTTGTTATGTGATAAAAAAAAAATCAACTAAACTCAATGATCTAATTTAAGGCTACACAACTTCGGGTTGGAAACAGCTATCACTCACAAAAGTTCTTCAATCGGAATTAGGCAGCTTGAACTGTGATTTTGCAATATCTTGGGTCAGTTTTTGATAGAGACTACCTGTCTAGGTCTCATTTGTTTTTATCTCTAATCTGATCCTTATCCAAAAGTTTCAAATCAAACTTTATATTTTCAGATACAAGCACAAGTATGCTATGGTAGGGTACAAGGTGTAACAAATATATAGATAATTTACAAACAATTATTTGGGCCACTTGACATTTAAAAAGGATTCAAGATATCTACTGGACCATCCTGTTATTTTGCAAAGGTGTCAAACTGTCAATCGATGACACTTGAAACCTTTTCCCTATTTTGTTAAAGGGTAGTGATACAATGCCCCCCCCCCCCCCCCCCCCCCCCCCACCCACCGACTGCCCCCCAAAATGCCCCAAAAAAAAAAATAAAAAGATAGATTACAAAACGTTCTAAATGAATTTTTGGCACAAATGGGCAGTTTACAAACGTTCTAAATGAATTTTGGTAACAGATGGGTAGTTTACAAAATGTTCTAAATAAATTTGGGAACAAATGAGAAGTTTATAAAATGTTCTAAAGGACAAATAGACAGTTTACAAACGTTCTCCCCCCCCCCTTTCCCGCCCTCTCCCTCTCTCTCTCTCTGCCAGCGCATCGAGAGTGGAGGGGGGGGAGGGGGAGTAACATCTTTATCCTTTGTTAAAGATAACAAAATAGTTGGAATCTTAATTTAGTATGGTCACTTTTTTTTAAAATTCAAGTTTGATCACGTAATTCTGGGTTCTGTAAATATAAACTCCGTCTTTCTTGATCTAATTAAAACTTGGGTTCAAGATAAATTGCATTTGTTTCAAATTTTATTTTTCTTTTATCACTACCTTCGAATTTCATCAAGAAAACATAAACCTTTGTAATAAAATAGTTTTAATATTTTCCAACTCTTTTTAAGATTTTTAATTTGGAGAGGTAAATCCTTTTATCAATTTAAGTTTATTTATCTAAAATCAGCTACTTCCAATAACAACCTAGGTTTGGCAATAAAATACATATATAATTATATTAAGCATAAGCTTTTTATAGTTGTACTGTTGCCGGTTGTTTTATTGGGTATTTTGGTGCATTCTTCTTCATTCTTCTCAATAACTGACCCATAAATGGAATGAATGATCACAGAGATAAACCATCAAAAAGAAATGTGAACAAAAATGATCTTGATAAAAATAGTATTTTTCAAAATTAAAATGATTACTTTTTGCTATAAAGGAGCTTACATAGTATTGACAATTTATATTGTCCCAAAAATAGAATAGATGTATTATATGGATGCTATATTTGGCCCCCTCATACATAGTATTGACAAATATATGGATTATTTTGAAGTAGAATAACTTTTGGCCTCCTTGTTAACTTCTTTAATTGATGATGTATTAATATTATTTTTCTGGAATATATTTTCAAGTTTACTGTTTGGAATCTGGCTTGCAGCCTCCAAATAGAATTTATTTTCGAGTTAGATGTCACATATGTTTGGAATTGTATATATTTTGTTTTGTTTCCTATGAGAAAAATCGTAGATGTGATTCTATGTACCAAATACTTTTTTAAGTTAAGTTATTGTTCATGATCGTGAAATGGTTTTACCTCGTGCAACTCGGTGTTGGCCATGGGCAAGTATGAATGTATGATTGACAACATCCTTTTTTATGCTCAAACGTAATTAGAAATTGAACATTATTATCACTGATAGACTGAAGTTTAGACACTTCAAGTCGAAAGAGTGTAAAATGTACTTGTTTTCTTTGGGTGACAATATTTGGTTCCAATTCCATGTCTCTATGTGAAGCTTTAGATGACTATATGTTCAAATAAACAGTGCAGTGCTTATCAGATTATCGTGAAATTTGACCAAAATGTTTTTTCTGATGTCCTTAATTATTTGGAAAATTTTGTATTTGGACAAAAAATTGAAGTTTTTGAGCTCGTGTTCTTTTATTAATATTTTATGACAGTTTATATTTTGTTCTTCTTTTTGTTGAATTGAAGAGCAATGATTCTTCTGCATATTGAGATGCTCATATATTCTTCGTAATTTACAGAAATATCGGCTGCACACAAAGAAACCAAGCTCGAGAGTACGAGGTAGCAGTAGCAATGATTATACAACAAGAGCTCCACAGTTTGTTTTAGTTGGAGCATGGGTCCCTCCGGCAGACTGTAGTGGCAGTGAAGACAGTGGCGGCGCGACCAATATAATTCACTCGTCCTTGGTATCGCTTCCATCACATTTGATTCTTCCTCATCAGAACAGAAACAAAATCTCACATGGATCACCGAACAGTCCACTGGAGAAGCGCCCAACTAGAGATAGAACAGCTAAATCGGCTTCTTCACAAACAACAAATGCCTCATTATAGGTATGTTGCAGATTAAGCTTGCCCCTCATAATAAATTCAACGAATCCTATATTGGGGAACAATAATTCTTGTTAGTTGTTTTTTTCTCTAGGTATTTCTTGCATACAATAATTTTTATGATTTTTTTTTTTTGTATTCTTGAACTATGTTGACCAAATAGAAAATTTATGTTGAAGATGTATGTGAAAGCTGGCCAATTTAAAATTCATTTAACAATGCATCAAAACTTGTCAAATTTTCCATTATTCTGTTGGTAGGTGACAGAAGTATTCTCAAATTAGACCAAAACATACAAAACCACTAATTGGCTTGTTGATTAGGCACATCGTCAACAGCATCTTATTCTTTGATTTGGATAGTTTCTGTCTGTTTTCGACAAGTGATAAAGAATAGATCTGTTCCACACTACCAATATTCTTTGCAATGTTTCTATATCCTTTTGCGTTTATGATAGTAGCAATGTGTTATTCATCTTTAAATACGTTAACAAATAAATTGTCAAACTAATTTATGATCTGATATTTGACTGCATTGAATGTATTAATTGACACTCAAATGCATGAAACTTTGTTCTGACTGATATGTACAAAAAAAAAAAATGCCCAAATTCTTTTTTGCTAATTTTGAAAATTGTTTGTTAGATTTCATTTTAAAAAAGGGTCAGAATTCAGGAATTTCAATTGAATTTCACTTGATTTTTTTTATTGTTCGTCCATTTGGTATCGTTGGAATATTCTTTGATGCATTCTCTGTATATCTTTGGAATATTCTTTGTCTTTGATGCATTCTCTGTTTTTTATAGAATGCAGATCAAATCAGTACTCTAAATTTTCAAATAGAAAATGCATTGACCATAATAAAAATAAATTAATTTAATTCATGTTCTACAAAGAAACAGAAAAAAAAAAAAAAAGGTTTCTAAATACTACATAAACTTGTTTCTATTGTATTTCTTAGGGTCCTTCCCAAAATAAAACAGTCCCTTCATGAAACATAAACCTATTTGTAGATATGACTTGTTTAATTTAGCAACATGCCATTAAAAATAAAAACTTAATTTAAACAATGCAGGTATAAGCTACGATACGAAAGAAAAGAAGTTAGAGCTCCAGATGAAGTGCAAGAATCAATAATTCCTGGGTAAATTCACTTGGCTTTTTTCTAAGACTCGGTATTAATTTATTGGGTCATACCTACCGTCCATAGAAACGTCCATAGAAAATGTCTATGGAATTTCCATTATAAAGTGTGACAGGTGGGACCCACCTGTCACATGGTGGGTCCCACCATATAACATTTGTGTCTATAATAGTAATTCCATAGACATTTTCTATGGACACAAGATGTTTCCCTTTTTTTATCATAGAGTTATATATGGCTTTGAGGTGTTTTGCGTTTGAGAATTTAATATCTGACAGTGCTGTTTATGAGTCACACACAGTAGTAACACATACGTGTAACGATTTTTATTGGGACAGATTCAGGTATAATAATTTACCATGTTTTCGTTCCTTTTTTTTCCTGTAAATTATGTTTGTAGTTTGTACAATTGTACCTTGTGTTTAGTAAAATACCTTCACTCATATCATGTATTGATCTATATATGTGTGTTCATGAAACTTGAAATTGCTGGTAGCTAATTCCGAGTCATATTTCATGAATCTTGATCATCTTGTTTTTGGCATTAGCTTTATATATAATAGCTAAATGCAATTTCCAAGAGCAAGGGTTGTTTTTGCCTTGAAAATAACGGATTCCTGCTGCCATAGAAACTATGGTAGCAATAGGATCCTCCTCCCTGTAGTTGGATCAGATACTGCTGCTTTTTTGAAAAGAAAACCAGAGTATGCTTTTCCAATCGGACAGTCGGTCGGGATCGGTTGTCGCACCGAGCTCAAAGTGCTTTGGTGTTTGCTGTACTAATCTCAACGTACTTTGGTGTTTCTCGACCGTCGGATCAAAAAAAGCAGAGACTGTTTTTCTAGGTGATCCCGATCCGTAGTTAATTACAACGATCCATCAAATCAATTTCCAATTACTAGTCGTTTGATTAGCATACTACTAATTAAGACACAATGTATATAAACCAGCAGAGACATATTATTATAGTTGGGACCAGCGATGTAAAAAGGTGGTTGCAAACGTCTATAATACACTAGTAGTGACGAATATATGATGCATGTTTGATGAGAATTTTGTTAATCAATTCAAAATTGATTAATAATAATACATTAATACTAGTAAAAAGCCACGCTTTGTTTGGCCTAAAATTATATTATTTATTATAATAATTTTTTTAAGAAATATAATAGTAAGAAGGAGGTCAAGCTATTTCAAAAAGAGTGGAGTAGATTATTAGGTAAAAACGTGTATCGGAACTAAAAAATAAAATGTTTAGTTACTGATGCATTGCGCTTAGGTAATGGGCCGAGAGCCTGTCTCTTGTAAGAAAACTGATATATGTCTTAAATTTTAACGGGCCAAGACATTAACATACGTCAACAGTGGTGATCAATCTAAGTAAATAACCAATGACTGAGATTTTTTTTTTTTTTTTTTTTGATGAAGATAGAACTTTCATGTCAAATAATCCAATCTCATTTTATTAGTAGTAAGGATATATATAGGTGAGTAATTTTATATTCTAATTAATTGCTTGATCACTGGAATTAATATGCACTATATCAAAACCAATAATTGGCTGATCAATTTGTGGCACAACAATTTGCTTGTAATCTGGTACCGTTTTCTCTCATCTTGACACCGGTCTTTTCTATAACCGATACTTATATATTGTTTTCATTATAAATTTATAATAATAATTTCATAGAAGCACATTGTTGATGCTTGATAGCAGCTAATTATTAATTTGTTTTAATTAACCTCAATTCATGATTTTTTTAAGTTAAAATTTCAAATTATTTGAATATTTACTTACACTGATTTAACTTCTTAAGGACAATTTTTTTACATAGATGCCCAGAAAATGTATTATAATTGATTATGTTTTGGAACTAAACGTTATTCTTTTGCACTGTTTATCTCACAAAATTGGGGACTCTGTAAGTGTGAAGAGTACTAATTGTTTTGAGTTTTGACATCTTTTGCTTATTCTAACCAATTGATTATGAATTCATTGGATTTGCACTTGAATTTGAAATTAATTAACTGCTTGACAAATAAACTAGTTCCCAAATGTCAAGATTTATCACGTTGGTATCTGCTGTCAACTTTTCAAAAAAAAAAATGTCAAGATTTAATTGTTTAATTATTATTTATTATAATAATAATAATAATAATATTATTATTATTATTCTTTTTTCTGAAGTTGCAAATGGCAAGATTCATATTCCTATGAGAAGGTGGAAAACTAACTAACAAACTGTGATACAAAACATAAATTGACATTTGGTGTACCAATCATATATAATAACACGCCTAATTAACAATAATCTAATAGCCCAATCACCCACTTCTCAATCACTACAGCTAGGGTTGCTAAAAATTAGGTCAATTGATAAACAACTGGTTGTATGTAGGATCAAGATAACATTAAATATGTCCTCGTCAAATATAATATTAAGAGGATCAGGTCAAGCAATAGTGGCAAGATATATAGAATGAAAGATCACTGATTGGTTCCCGTGATTAGTTTGCTTTATTTTTTTGTTGGAGTACTTTTAAAGGATATGCTTTAATTAATTAGGTCACTAATTTTTTTTATAATCCAAAGTTGCTTTCAATTCGGTCCCCACGATATTTGTTTGGACTTTGGAGAAAGTTATTAATTAATTTGTTGTATGTACACTTCTATAGTTTTATATATAAAGTGTTAACTGTACATCTTTTTGTTTCTATTTTACATTTTTGGCTATAAATCGTACAATCGCATATAAGAAAGAAAGTGGTCAAGTGGGGTTCGTGAGTACTGTTCAAGCCAAATGGGGTTGTGTTGTGTTTTTATGGAGTAGATTTTTTTTTTTTTTTTTGGAAACACGTGAGCTCCAAGTCTCACCGATTCTATTAGAATCTTAAATAGATTAAAGACAAACTACTAAAAGATCAAAACCTCCAAGTCTTTCTGCACTCCTGCAGACTTGGAGACAAAACTAATCACAATCAACCCACATAACAGAGGAAATGAAAGAAAGAAAAAAAGATAGAAAGAAAAAAAGATAGAAAGAAAAAAAGATAGAAAAAAGAAAGAAAGAAAAAAAAAATTCAAACTTAACAACAAAACATTGCTATATACACTGACAGTATCCTACCCCACCCTAACCTTCTGGTCACCTCCAAAAATCAGATTAACTGAATACCAACAAATGTACCAGTTTCTCCCATTCACTTCGCAACCCAAGGTCAGCAATGTCCGAAGTACTAAGAATTAATTCAACAAAGCCAGAAACTTGTCTACAACTTTGAACACAGCATCTTAAAACTTACATAATCATTTTGTGAGATTATTTTCAAACATATATCAAATAATATTCAAATTTCAATTTATGTGGCTCAATAATTAAGTTTTTTATATCAAAAACTCTGGGAATTTAAAAATAAAAATATTTGAAAATTTTGAAGTATTTGTTTGAGATTTTTTAAAAGTGATACATTAAATAATTATTATATTATTAATATTGTACAGTGAGTCACATTATTTCATATAAAAAGTTGACATATGTATTATTCCTATTTTTTTTAAAAAAAAAAACATAAAACAAGTAATGTTGTTAATTAAAATTTCTTGCACTTAATTTAGTTTTACATTCTCGCCCATTTCCTACGTTCATAACATTTCCTAGTGAAATTCTCTGCCAAATCTTCGGTCTTACAAGCTATAACAACTAACCAACTAATCACTTTGAATTGTCTTAACGATATTATATCATTATTTGATGCTGATTATATATTATGCTAATTAATCCAGCCTATGATCAATTTGCTGTATACAATAATATTCTCCCTCACTTAAGGGCAAACTGAGTGTAATGGTGATTCATTCTTCTATTCTTAATGACTAAGTTGATAGTTGATAAGAACAATTAAAGCATATGCTAAACCTAATTTTATTCGATCGTGTTATGATTGATTAACAAAGAATATTCGTACTCCAACGGTTCAACCAATGTACATATATGTATCCTACTACCCAAGAAAAATTGTTGCTTTTCATGTTCTTTAATTTTGTACAGGCATTCAATAATTTTAGATTATATCTAGTATCCTCACAGTGAGTGTCCACATGTCTACACTATTACAAAATTTGAGTTAAATTTTACACAATTTGAGATAAGAGCTACAAATTTTGTATACGTGTAGACGTGTGGATAGTTAAAATGAGTATACTTGGAAAATTCCAATTTTTTTTTTATTGCAATAGGATTTAGAAAAATTGCAGAAAAACACAGTTACAAAATTATAGTACAAGTGGAAATGTGCCTTCCCCATGATGCAGATTGATTATATGAATATAAGAAAAAAGAGAAGGCGTTACAATTGATTATTGGCTCGTAATTTTAATTGAATCTGGCACTTAAAACGGCATCGTTGAATCTAGCACTTAAAAACGGCATCTTGCAGAGTTGAAATTCGGATTCGAATTGATTCAGACGACATTGTCCAATTATATAAACCAACGAACCATTATAAAAGGGACAAGAAATTGTCCAATTGATGATGACTTGGTGTTCTCTTATCGCACGTAGGCATGAATCTGTTGGCTAACATTAACAAGCTACATATATATATTATTCGGCATAATTTTGTTATTGTTGATTTTATTACTTATATCATGATTTTATTTTGTATAAGAAGAGATTTAACTTCTCTTAATCTTATATAATCAACTTAGAAATAAGATCCAGATGATCGATCAGCTCAGTCCATTTAAACTGCAGCTTTACAGGCCTGTCATGATTTAGGAATGGAGGACAACTTTTCTGGGCCGACAGAATAATTTAGGAATGGAGGACAACTACTCTATGGCATTTGCAACATTTAGGCTTTGTTCGGTTGACTGGAAAATAACGTAGGCTTGTGATTTGTGGATTTTTTTTCTAAATGCACGGTTCGGTGACCACTTCTCCACCCCTGGGTGAGTGATTGTCCTCTACTGTGCAGTACGGTACGGCGCAGTACCACGACCTTTGGATTATAGGGGGGTTTTGAGATTAGAGTTATCACGAATCTTAAAGCAACGGGACAGCTCATCTACTGCGCCATAAGATACTGCACAGTAGATGATAGCAATTCCCCTGGATTGGGTTCAAATACCCATTTGTACCCACCAATTTCAATACAATTTTGTAGGAAATATACAATTGGCTCCAACTTGGTTAATTTTTTCACACTTTGATTGGGAACCCACTATTTGACATCAATAGAACCCATACCCACCATTTCCATTCCCACAAAAAAAATTTGGCAACCGAACAGGGCCTTAGGTCCTATTCGATTCTCAAATTGGGCATGGGAAATGAGTGGATTTCTTGTCCAATTGTGAAAATTTTCCCGTTGGTATTCAGTGTCCCTTTTGTTAGCACATGGGAATGAAAGAAATTCTCATATTTCTACCCAACTCTTCACAAAATATTGAGAAAAAATTTATTCACTTGGATCTAATTATTTTTTTTCCCACATGCTCTCTCTTTCTATGCTATATTATTTTAATAATATTTCTTGTACTATAATTCATTTGCATCATACTATATAAAAAAATGTACATATTAAATGGTGTTATCAAATGCTGCACATATTAAATGGTGTTAACAAATGCATTATAGTTCTTTTTTACCGAGATTATACTTTAATTAAAATTAATATGAACAAATATTATTGTGACAGGAAATTTTATACGGTCAACAGAATTTTAAGTCTGGATTTGAAAATTTTTGTATATAATAATACCGTTTAGATAAATATATAATGATAGTTTTACATATGTTTTAAATTTGAACTTCTATATAAACAATTGTTCAAGTTATATATAATCTTTTAAATATTTATTCATTTATTTAAAATTATTCACAATTAGCAATACAAACATATATACACATAAGAACTATTTGTTTTATAAAAAATGAGAATTTCCCATAATATTTTCCATGATGCAACCAAACAGTTATATTTGTATACCCATAATCGTACCCATGAGTATGGGTTCCCGTACCCATTAAATCCCACCCACACAATCCCATGACAACCGAACACGCCCTTATTGGATAATAATAAGCAATGGGAAAAAAAAACAGAGAGAAAGATATATATCTGTAAGACCCTCCTTATACTAATTTCCCACTTGCATTAATGCAAAAATTTCAACTAACTTTCATGATTATTTGATATGTACTGATACATTTGTCTTTCTTTAACAAGAGTACGTAGAAAACCATTACTGTTCAAAACAAAGCAAAACGGTACAATACTCGCAATGTATAGTATAATATAAGTTAGGCTGTGATATCAATAAAAATTAAGAAAAATTGCATATGTGAAGTGAGGCAGCAAGAAAGGAAACAGAAATTTGACATCAGAGTTGAGATGTGCATTGCTTAAGTCTCAACTGGCTCATTTATTTTTCAGGTAATTTAATTCATTGAGATTTGAGAATATTATCTGATTGCCAGTCATCCCCTTTGGATGAATAAATTGAAAACTTGTTAATTAAAGAGCCAGAATGCATGATCTGAGGAGGCAAAAATTATGAGGCAAACACTATTTATAAGTCATAACATATCCGGAAGTTGGGTTTGCAAGCACTAGACATAAGTTGGATTTGTAAGCCTATGATTTTGTGATACTTTTATTTTTGAAGTATCACTTTCGAATTCGAAATGATGTTACGACTATACAAAAATTGGAGAAAATCAAAATTTTACAAATACTTTCTGCAATTAAGTATTAATTTTCAAATATTAGTAATAAAACTCTTAAAAGTATACAAAACAAAAAAAATTATGTTTTAATTTTTTAAACATAAAAAATTTAATTTACATGATTTTTATATAGTTTCATATATAATTAGGATTGTCAAGAAAGTCCATTGGTCACCCTGTCTTCCCTAATTCACCTTCGCCGTGTAGTACGCACATTTCGCATTTGGGTTGGGTAGCACTGCGTAAATATAGAAGAGAACCTGCCTAATTTTTTATTAATTTAATTAGAATTTAACTAATTACTAATAACATGAAGAGTCGGTAAGAAATCAATCTGCAAAACGGGAGACATCAAAGACCACAAGGGTAAATAGGTAGATAAGAAATTAAAAGAATTTCAAAAGGGTACATACAAAAATAACCCTTTCCAATAATTGAATGTAATTATATAATATAATATAATATAAGAATTTGTATAATGTTGTATTCTATTTTCTTGTCTTTCCAATAAATATGTAAAAAAAATACCAATGTATGTGATTCATGTACGTCATTTGATTTTTCATGAATCATATTACCAGCTACATAAAAATCAATGTGTACAAAGTATATATAAGTATCGACCGTTGAAAGAACACAATGTAAGGACATAAGCGTAGTTATTGATAGAGCGAGCAGGCATACGACTTTTGTGCCTATGGGTAGGGATGAGCAGGACGGTCGCTTGAGCTTACGTCCTACATGGTCATGTCCATCGACATCGATGCTTATAATTGACAATGCACAAGTCAAAATCTATCCGGGATTTACAAATAAGCCAAACAAATAACTTTTCAAGTCTGATATATAGCAATGATAAGAAGTGTGATGGCTCTCACAATTATATAATTACATTATTAAATAAATCAAATGAACACAAGTTTTAGCTACACTATGTGAACCGTTGTTGTTTGGAACTATCTATGTGGTGCCAAAGACACAAGTTTCATATATATGGAATTATGGATGAAAGTCAAGATATTGAAGAATAGGAGATCTCTAGTGGTAAGCCTGGAGTAGGCTCCAACAACTTTGCATTAGGTATCTCCCGTGCCAACATTTCCTGAGTAAGAATACAAGTACTTCAATCACTTCAAATCAAATCATTATATATGATGGATACAAATTCTAATTGCAATGGAAATATGTTTTGCCTAGCCTAGTTGATCTAAACATTCATAGGAATTATATGAAGCATGGAGGACCAACGAAAAGAGTAAAAAAAAAAAAGCGGAACTCAAACCTGAAATGCTTCCATGGTTCCAACAGAAGAGAGAATGCTCGATAGTATCCCTTTTGCATCTACATCCCCGTTTCTCATTGGAACTATATACCTGAAAGTATTAAACATACAGCTAGTTTATATCCTCAAATTTCAAAATAAAAAAAGAACAATTATTTCCTAAATTGCACAATTTTATCTCAATAACCCTGACACTTTCCTAAGTACATGTGCGAACAGTGTGTGTGTGCTTGTGTTGGAAGCTACAGATATAGAGAAATTACTTGGCTTCTAGTATTTTAGCTAGCTTAATTGCATCTTCTTGTCCAGAAACCAAAGTGAAGAAAGGAAGCACTTGCTTTACAACTGGTGTGATTACTACATCAGCTCGGTAATTTTCAAGAAAAGATTCATTGTACACACAGTGTGGTTCATAGTAGAGAGACAGACCATTTTCTGTAGGCTTCACAATGTACCTATCAACAATCAAACATGGCATAAATCTTTGTCAGAAGCAAACAACATGAAGTTTAATTTTCAATTGCAGCTTGATTGACAGGTTCTGTATATGTTCCAATCGAACAAAGATTAACATGGAATATCCATTTTTCCCATTTTATTATAGTAGTCAACGACCAAATAAAAAAAAAAAAGGCTTTCCTGTCTACATAAAGCCCATTATGTTTTGCCCCAACTTGCCAACCAATCAGTTCTACGTTATGAAGCTAAAATAAAGAAGTTTCAATCTAAAAATGGATTATAAATGAAAATCAAGTTAGATACTTTTTTTTTTTCATAATTACCCATTTTCTGGTCGTTGCCATGGAGGACCAAGCACTGGACCAGCAGTAGCACAGATGTTGATCTTTGCACCACTTTTTCCTTCAAAATCTGTTTTTTCACCAGGCTCCAGATAAGTCACCTAAAATTTGGTTCATCAATTTTCTATGTTCAGTGAGTTTCCTCTTGTTAAGCTCTTATTCATAACAGAAACGTTGTAGCAAGCTTTGTTGTCATTGGTAATTTGAACTGCACCGACAGGATTACCAGTTTACCAAAAGAAAAACAAACTATAAAAATGAACAAAAGAAAAGGAAAAAAGAAGAACTCACATTACGGAAAAGAGGTTCCAAGATAGCTTCTGCATTCGGGGTGGCGATTACAGGCAAGTCCGGGTTTCTTTTCGAGAGAGGGGTGAGGGTTCTTATGTGGCAGTGATCGTCAAGACTTTGCGTGATTAGCAAGCAATCGAGCTCCGGCAGGTCCTCAATCTGCCGATTCACCATTATACAAATCAGCACAATTCATCCAGATCATTCGAATTTGTTTCCACTATATACCGTACCAATTAATTTTAACGCGTACTGGTATTGATCAGCAAATTTGTCCTGAGACGATGTAAAATTGCATATGATGAAGAAAGAACTGAGCTTTGAAAGAATACCTTGTAATTTCGGAGGAACTTCTTGGCGCCGTCGAACATCCACGGGGCACCGAAATCCAAATTCCCGACCAGGATCGGATCCACCAGGATGTTGACCCCTCCGATATCCCATATCCAACTGTTGATCTAAACAGTTCATCAAAAAGCAACAGAATTTAAGCAAAACGGATTCATATTTCATAGTATCTTCGAACAATCATAATGAATTGAGAAAAGAGGAGGAGTTGAGACCTCTAGGTAGGTGAGTCTTATGGAGCTGGAAGTGGCCGAGACGGCTGTAGGAGGAGGAGGAGGAGAAGGTGCAGCGGAGGCGGATATGGATACTCTCAGCCTTGAAGAACAAGGCCTTCTGCCGATGGTCCTTGTATGGCGGTTAGTGCGGTGGGAGAAGGAGAGGAAAGGGGGACTGAGGAGGGCCTGCAGCGCCATCATTCACGGGGAGGAGGAAGAGTGACGGACGATAGGTTGCTGCCATTCTGTGGTGAGCGCTCATCCCCTGACTGACTTGCTGCATTGTGCAGTTCGCAACGCCAGCCGTTGGATCGTATCGAGATCCGCGCTAGCACGAATCTCGAGACAATCCAACGCATCTGTGGTGGGTAGTGAGGCACTGAAGTGAATGGACGGGTGATCGTGCGAATTAGCGGCGAGAGACGGAATTGGAGTCAAAAGGAAGTCAACGGAAGGACTCGGAGCTTCCGAGAGGACGTCTTGGAGGCGAGTGCAGTTCACAACGTCAGCCGTTGGATCGTCTCGAGATCTGCGCTGGCGCGAATGTTGTGACAATCCAACGGCTGACGTGTGAACTGCACAATGCAGTACTGCAGGGGATGTGGACCGGAGGAAAGAAGGGGATTGGAACGCGATTCTGCGTTCGCGGCCACAAGTCAGCCGTGTTGAAAGGTGAAAAGAAATTGTCATAGGAGAAATGTGTGGGCCGTTGGGCCTGGTTGGTTGGTTGTGGGTATCTGGCCATTGCAACACACCGCTGCTTCTCCTATGAACAAATAATGGAATTGACACCCAGTAGTTAATTAACCAGTTTGGCAGTTCCTAAATTATTTTACTTGTATGATGAAGTTTCGAATACATGAGTAACATAACAGAACATAACTTGTCAGTTCACAATAAAACAGAAAAATATCGGAAGAATATTTTCAGGTTTATGAGAATTTGTGTGTTCTAAATACTTTTTTATTTTAGAATGTAATTAAATTATGTGAACCAGCTGATAACATGACAATTTAAAATATCCAAAATAAAAAAAATGAAAAATATGGGTTTACAGAAAAAAATTTAAATAGTAATACATGACATTTGGTTTTTTTCTTTAAAAAAATTATTTTGAGCTTCGATTCTTATTCAATTACATTTCTTCTTCTTCTTTTTCTTTTTCTTTTTTTCCTCAAACAAGTGAAAAATTTGCATTCACCTCTCCTTTTTCTTCAAATGTCGTTGTCGTTAATCCAACTTGTCATTGTGGTTCTATAATTTCATCCATCCCAAATCAGGACCATACCTTCTTCCTGCACGGATGAGCACCGCAGAAATTACCCGAAAACAACAAAACCCAAAAAATAAAAAAAATAAATAAATATATATATATATAAAGATGAGGGATCCATTGACAATGGGTTTTTTTGACAATATTGACAATCATATCTTTCAAAATTTTATAAAAATTCATAAAAAATCTTAAAAATAGAAAAAAGCCTACGGAAGTATTATTTAACTTATAGATTGATTATGTTTCCGATTATATTTAATTTGAGTGATATTTGATAGCTCTTTAATGATCCGTTAAATTACAACCGTTAAAAAATACACAAAATTTTGATAAGGCATCAAATGATGTTAAAATTGATTGAAATTTGAAACACTATCAATCTATATGTTAAATAATACATCCATAAACAATTTTTCATTTTTAAGAGTTTTTGTGAAATTTTACAATTTTTTTAAAATTCTCATTGTCAAGATTGTCAAATTAAGCATTGTCAATGGATCCCTCCTCATATATAAAATAGCAAAACAAGCTCTTGATCTAGAGGTGGCAATTTTTTAGGTCGGGTCGGGTTCGGGTTTGGGTCGGATCAGTTTGACCAAATAGAAATGCCGGGTCACATGTCAGATGGGGTTTTGGCATTTTTTTTTTAGGTCTAGGGTCATTTCTTGTCAGGTATCGAGTTGACGGCTGCTGGTGTATTCTTATGTCATTTGATTCCAGGTTCGGATCGGGATCGGGTCACCAAATTTGCAAGGTCATCTCAGGTTTATGATCGTTCAGGTTCGGATCTAGTTCGGATCACTAGATTTTTGGATCATCTCGAGTTTCAGGCCCGGGTCGGGTTTGAGTTAGTTTGACTTTATCCGAAATACA
The DNA here is from genome assembly GCA_030179965.1 of Cyperus esculentus. Classification (NCBI taxonomy): domain Eukaryota; kingdom Viridiplantae; phylum Streptophyta; class Magnoliopsida; order Poales; family Cyperaceae; genus Cyperus; species Cyperus esculentus. The sequence goes on along the minus strand of JASGLE010000024.1, from coordinate 2,450,345 downwards.
GATCAGATCAAGGCGGGTCGGATGGGTTTGTGGTGTCAGGTCAGATTTTGCCACCTCTAGATATATAGATGTAACACCACGTAATTATTCTATTTGCATATTTGATAATTTGAATTGATTAGTTAAATTATTTTTCACATATGGTTATGTTTAGATATCAACTAGCACTTAATTTCTATAATTAGTACCTAAAATAGATGCACTATAATTACAATTTTCAACATTAGTATCATTATCATATAATTGTGACATATTATAACAGGATATTTGTATAAATATTTCAACATTAGAATCATTATCTTAAAGGTGATACATAAAACTTGATTATTTTATTAATATTGTATAGTCATTTTAAAAAATCTCAAACAAATACTTAAAAATTTTCAAAAATGGAAAATTTTTGTATCCCATAAAGTTTTGATATAAAGTATCTATTAGGCCATATAAATTAAAATTTGGAGGTGATTTAATAGGTTTTTAGAGGTGCACTCACGGTATATTTGCTCTCTACTAGTTTAGTTATATATACAGAGGTGACAATTTGTTGGGTCGGATGAGGTCAGTTTGAACAAATGGATATGCCTGGTCACGGATCGGGTCGGGTTTGCCTAAGGCGACATCTTTTCATGTCTTGGGTCATTTCGGGTCGGGTCGGGTATAGAGTTGACAGCTGCAAGCATATTTTCGCGTCTCAAGTCATTTGGGGTCCGGTCGTGTATCGGATTGATGGCTGCTTGTGTATTCTTATGTCATCTGATTTCGGGTTATCTCGGGTTTCCAGTTGTTCGTGTTCGGGTCACCGGATTTGCAGGTCATCTGAAGTTTCGGGTCGTTCGGGTTCGATCACCAAATTTCCGGATTATCTCAAGTTTTTTGGGTCGTCTAAGTCGGGTCGGATTCGGATCAGTTTGCCTTCTCTACTGATACGGGTAGGGTTCAGATCGGCGCGGGGCGCGGGTTTTCTGATCGGGTCTGATTTTGCCACCACCAGCTTGATTTTTCCTCTTCCGAATCATCAGCTGAGCCATGACAGCCACAGCCAGCCACTTCTCTCCTCTTTCGATCCACACCACAACCTGCGGGTGGCTGGCTGGCTGCTGGGCTGGAGATCTCCCTCCGACCAGGGGGCCCCAAAGCATCCGGAGAAGCAACCCCATTGGGTTCTCTCCAGATAAGGGCCTCAGTCGCTTTCTTTCTGTTCTGTTCTGTTCTTCTCTCCTTGTTTATACCCAGACCGACCCAACTCATTAATGCTGGACAAGGTGAAGTACTCAAGTACAAGTGATGGGTCATAGCAACAAACTACTGCTCCCTGATTAGTGCTCATGCTTTCAGTTTATTTACTACAGTTGTTTTGTTAGCTGGAGAGGATGCAATCCAAGTAAGTGGTAATTAAAAATTGGTTTTCTACCACCTCAAAAAAAAAAATAATAATAAAATAATGGTTTTCTTTTTTGGGTTTTGGGTAATTTTTGTTTTGTTTTGTTTTGTTTTTACTTTTTTGGCAAATTTGGGTTTTGTTTTTTCAGGTTGATGATGAGGGTGGTTTCTCCTGGTACTAAATTGGGTCAATCACATCATATTAAAAAAGGGCTGTCATGTCAGCACTTGAACTGTGGAAGTAGAGGGAATTCTATGTTAAGGTTTGCATCCAAAGGGGGTTCATCGGAAACCGGAGACGGAAACAATGGAACACAGGTTAAGCAATTGGATGAGTATTTCCGAAAACTTAGACTGAGTGTGTCAAGAAATGAGAGCAGAATTGGAAATGATAGGAAGAGTGGGAGAGCTGATTCTGCTGCTGGCAAGTTCAGCCGAATCAGTGACTTTGTCGCGAATGCGAAACGGTCAGTGCGGTATGAAAACACAGACAGCAACAAAAGCGATGTCAGATTTCTTATCAGTGAAGAGAAATTTAAGAGGGTTCCAAGTGAAAGTGAAGATTCTGACTTCAGCTTGATGTAAGTCGCCTGTTCTTCAATGCATATTTGTGTGAGGTGCTGAACCAACTGATATAATTGTTTTTTCATGTAGAAATGTATTGGTGGCAATTAATATTGCGGTTCTGTTGTTTGAGATAGCAAGCCCGATAAGGGATGATGATCTCGAGTATGTCTCGCTACCATTTTTCTATGGTGCGAAGGTCAATAAATTGATCCTTCTAGGGGAGTGGTGGAGACTCCTTACTCCTATGTTTCTGGTACATTAATATTTTTCCTACTATAGATGAAATGAAAGATAATAGTTTCTTCCGTCTCCTTTGCTACTTATCGGTTCAGCAATAGATATGTTGATAAAGTAAACACTTTGATTGGTTTGTGATGTAGAATTGTAGAGTTGTTTCCTTCCTTTCAATTGTGAAAATCATGAGTAATATTTTATCATAACCAAACTCAATGGATATCAAGCACTGAATTGTTCAATATTACTTATGGGCTGTAATACTGATTAGACATGTACATATACCAGTATGTGCTTATCCGGTATACTCACTCAAGTTCATTTTTTTTCTTACTTGGAAGTATATTTTGTAATTCCACTTTGTAAGTACTTCGCCAAGATCTCTTGTCCAAATCTGCAAGTACCATATTATCTGTATGAAACCACTTCCCAAGTGATTCCGTATTCCAACTAAAATGGAATGTTACAGTTCTCAATTGGATTAACAGCATGCAGGATTTTTCCATGTGGTGCTTGGATGCTGGGGTTTGCTGACATTTGGTCCCCGTGTTTGCCGAGCATACGGTCCAGTAACCTTCTTTCTTATCTACCTACTAGGTGGGATATGTGGCAACTTCACGAGCTTTCTTCACACTCCTGAATTAACAGTTTGCGGCACCGTGAGTTTTTTTAAGTTTTCAATATTATATCATCTGAGCTAACTACTAGTTTGCAGATGCTGTACTAGTCAGATTATACATAACATGCCAGCACCAAATCATGTTCTGGTTCTATTTAATTTTTCTTTTTAATCATTTTCTTTATTTTTGTTGTCCTATTTGTTTGAATTATTTTAATGATATCACTACAATTTTAGTGCATACTGATATTTATATATTATTATATTAAACACTGCATAGTTTTGGATGTTTTGATCCTTACAGGAAGTAATATATGGCTATGTAAGGGAAAAAAAAAATTCATCCAAATTACCACAATTCGCAAATCGGAATATTACCGCACTACCCGAACCGAACCATTTTGTACCTGGTATTATTGAGTTTATTCATTGTTTTATGTAAAGCAGGGTCCCTTGTTTGCTATCATTGGAGCATGGCTTATATATCAAGTGCAAAATAAAGATGCAATACCAAAAGATGTATTGGAGAGTATGTTTCAGAGAGCTGTTCTTGTCACTCTGCTGAGCTTCATTTTGAGTTGCTTTGGAAGAATAGATAACTGGTTAGTCATCTTTGCTGCCCTTTCTTTCAATTATTTATAGGCATAAAATGTTCCGAGTCTTATTTATTAGCATCATTCTCCCAACTAACACTTGCCACCTTTTATCCCTTGAGGTAATTTTTGGTCTTATTGTCTTGATTGTGAGTTCCTTCTGTTAAAATTTTGGTGTGAGCAAAATACAATTGAGGGTGTTTGACTATGAAATGAAATTAATATATTTTAAAATTTTATGTAGATGCAACCCTCCAGAAAAATAATTGAAATAATGGTTTGGATCTGACTTTTAAGATTCCAATTTTTGGAAGTATAAATATAAGGAATAGTTTTTATTTTGTATTTGGTCCATGGCACCACAATACGCGTACTAGAGTGGTGCTAGTTACAAAGTTATCTGGCTTATTTTTCTGATGGGACTCTTTGTTCACTATGAAGGTCACATCTTGGGGCAACTCTGTCAGGGCTTGCATATGGCTATTTCACATGTCCTAGTCTTGAGCTGGATAATGCTAACACCACTTCAAAGGATGGACGAAAGGAGGGTGTCGCTTTGATGCAGAGACAGGATGGACGAAAGGAGGGGGTCGCTCTTATGCAGAGGCAGAGCAGTCCATGTAAATCTGTGGCTATATTTACTGTTTCGGTAATCTTGTTGACTTCTCTTGTTGTCCTATACGGGATGCAGCCTGAGATGTTAGATTTTGAGTAAGTCAGATTAGGTTCTTATAGTTTGTATCATAGATATGAGATTTTAGTTAGTACCAAGGTTTTAGTATCTTGGTATCTTTTTAACCTGCCAAACTATTTCTTGAGGCTAGCGTGAGTTTTGTAATAAAAAGAAAATAGATCATGGTTCTAAAATACCCCAGAATTGTTATCATCATTCCACGCGGGTCAAAAGATTCTCAAATCGAATCAATCGGTAACAATATTGGAGCAAAATATAATTTGGACCTTTATTTTGTATCAGCACTATTCACATTCTTAACTACAACATATCATCTATGTACAATCTAGTAATCTTGGTATTTTCAAGATCTATGTACTAGTGCCCATAGGCCATAGCGATCACTTGTTTGCAAACTTTTCAACTTGAGATATGTCAAGGTACTCCTTTGCTCCACTTGCAAGTAAAAAGCTGAAAAAACAAGGGCAAAAATATATTAGTATTGTTCTCAGTGAGTTCAGACTGGATTGTAAACTCATATCGCATTGACCTGTCCAGAAGAACTTTTGCAATGGATTGGCAACCACCTAGTACCGAAGATTGCATATTGAGTACTATATTTGGGTTATGAATGCTTTGTCGGAAGTGAATCCAACCATGCTGCCCGTGTACATGATCAGAAACCTTGGCCCTGAATATGAATTGTTCCCCATACATGTGTTAGTAATTTAGAATGTTACTAGGAGACCAATGCAAAATCTGACTCCTACATTATATTTTCGTACAATTGTAACCTGTTTTATCTGTTGTTTGACCAACAAAACACTGGTACCAGTTCATTCTGGTGAGGTGCTTATTAAGCCTAAACTAACACTTTTACTGAAATTTGGCCATTTGTTATCAGGTTAATAGTCTACTTGTGCAGTGTTCAACGTAGATTGCTGTTTAATTAATTTAATATCCCTCTCCTTTTAACTAATATCTCCTGTTTTGTACCAGCTATAAGCCATTCTCCTGGCAAGAATAAGTATGTATTGCATGAAATTAGATGCTGATATACATGTTGTATATTTCCTGAAATACCTGTACATATAGGCATCAATATCTGCCGGTGACTCATTTGTGTCAACAAGGCAGCCCTCGCTTACCCAGCAATCACCACAGTCATCAAGCTCCCATCCGTTAAGCTTCCCCTCCTGGTTAGAATGTTATATAATAGATTTTACTTACTGCAAAAGGATAGTAGTTGCAAATGAGATATTTGAACAATGAGGAATTTCAGTGATGGCCTACCTGAATGTATTCCTTCAGAGACTCGAACGCTTCCGTGCCCTTCTCTTTTGCATACCGCGGCGAGCTCACGATGTTCAGTCTGAGTTCAACCGAATCAGTTGGCTCTTTAAGATCCTTTATCAAACTACCAATTCCTTCATTGATTCCTGAAAGTTTCATGCGCACCATCTTATGATGATCTTCACTGCCATGTATGCTCCTGCGAATAATATCAAACGGTACAGGATTCAGTTTTATAAGATCTGTGTATGTGATTCCGAGTTACAAACAATTAACCATTTGTTTTCTATATTCTCATATCATTTGCATCAAGCTTTGAGAGATCGGCTGTGCTAAAGAAAATTACTAACCATCATCTAGGAAGTAATTTTCTTTCAGAGCGCCGTGGCCGGTAACCTCCATCATGACGTGTGTTTCGACACCGTCTTTGTTGAGCTGTACTCCCTTATTGATAACGTTCCGGTAGCCAACTCTGTATAGACAATGATGTCCTCCCCTTCCTGTGATGAACTCTGTCAGTCCAACGCTGGTTCTGGCATCAGTGACAATAGTGGTACCTGTCCAATTTGCCATTTTGTCCAAGTTAAGTATTTCTGTCATGACATGTTACATCCAGCAGTCATCTTTTTGTTCCTTTTTTGCTGTCGAAAGTATAATGCCAGTATCAGAATTGAGCAAGTAAATTTGTACCTGGGTGCTCCCGCAGTACAATCGCTGACATCAATGCGATAAGCCTGTCACCATTGATGGCAACTCCAGTGTTGTTAACTACGCCACTGCGATCAACGTCAGTATCAAAAACCACCCCGAGGTTAGCACCATTGGCTAGCACAGCCTCACGTGTCAGTGCCATTGCCTTTGGGTCCTCGGGGTTTGGTATGTGGTTCGGGAACATCCCATCTGGCTCCAAGTGGAGACTTCCTGTCGTGTCGGCTCCCAGCTTGTACAGAACAGCCAAGGTGAAGAAACCAGTCGAACCATTTCCCGCATTCACTATCACCTGCATAGTAATACCAGTATGTTATAGTTTTAAACATGATTTATGTAGTTAACAGTTTTACACTTTTACTATAAATTCATTTGTAACTTTCTCCTTTTGAGTGTTCTACCTTAAAGCCCTTGAGAGGGGTTTCATAGTTCATCGGATGTGCAACCCTTTCTACGATTATCTTTCGGAGGTGCTCGGCATACATGCTCATGAAATCAACCCGTGTCAGCACTGGCGACATCCCGGTGACTCCAATCCCCAATTTTCTTGTGACATACTTCCTCGCCGCTCTTTCGCATATCTCCTGCACGTCACTGGAGCGTAAACTGCCTTGCCTTGTGAAGAACTTCAACCCATTTCTTGTGTATGGCAAGTGTGAAGCTGTCATCTACAGTTTGATTCATTGCATCTATTTATGATATAGCATGTTTTATTATATGATGTATTTTATCTTCAGCATTGTCTTACTTATTAAACACTGAAGATTAGTAAAGCAAACGTTGAATTACAAATGTTGTTCCATCCAATTAGAAAAAAAGAAGTAATAAACTGACAATTAGCCTAAATTTAAAAACTAGCAAACCAAACTTGCCAGATACATCAACATCAGCAGCTTATATCAAAGATGGTCAGATTTCAGAATAACAAAATTGGAGAAGAAACAAAAATTGAGAGATCATGCTTTAATGTAGATAAACACTGATGGCATGTAATATATACTTTAAATTCTCAATTCAATAGAAACAGATCATATTTCCATCAGTACAGTAGTACACACTACTTAAAATTTTTTCTTGTTTTACTCATCTTTTGACTGTTTTATTCTTTGCATTTCAGTAAGTGTTAATAGATGAACAGCAACTGATAACAGCAACTGCACTGTTTGAAAATTATTGTGTTATCAATTTGACCTCCATTTCATAGAACATAAATACATAATATATACTAGTGTAATTCATATTTAGTTGGAAGTCGGGCATGATATCTACCATGATTGATGCATCGTAATTGAACGGCGCTAGCACGGTACTCATGTAGCAAGCAGGCGTAGTAGCCAGTCCCATATCCACCACCACACACCCTGCCTTTGCCAGACCCGCGAAAACCGCCGTGGCCAATCTGGCACCAGACAATCTCGGGTCCCTTCCAAGTGACACACGGACTTGTGCCGACCCAGCTGCAATGTCACCACCTCCATCCTCTTTATCCTTGACCACTCTCTCTGTCACTCATTCACCAAAGCTCTTGGCAATTGCCTGTGCTGCCTGTGGTGTCAGATTGACAGTTCGTCCTGGCTCACCATCCAATGCCACACCATGCACATAAGAACCGTTTTGCAACCGCCGAATTATGTCACCTGCGAATATTACATTATTACATGAAATTTGTCTACTAATGATTACATTGGAGATTAGAATTTTTTTTTTTTTTTTTTGTATTACCATATTCATCTGAGGCTGTGGTTCCAACAGATTCAAGCTGGCTGGTTCTTGGTTTCTGGGTGAGCGTTTCCGGAGCAGATCTGGTGAACACTTTCGGTTTGCATTGATTCTTAAATGCAATGTAAGAGAGGGAAGAAGGGAGAGATGTTCTCTTGGAGTTGTAGGGGATGGTTGGAGCTGAAGGAGAGGTGCTAGCAGGACTTGCCATTGTTTCTTGTGTTCTGAATTGGAGGTTATAACCTTCAACTACTTTGATTGTTCGAATTTTGAAGAAATATCTTGCATGCATGACATGTCATTTTCATTCTTGGAATTGTTCACAATATGTTTGTAATTACAAGTTTTCAAAATTATTTGTTATTTTTAGTTTGGATATGTTCACAAGCATTTATTGAACTTATCTACCTGTGATATAGTAAACACAATGCTTCTCACATTGGCATGTTTCCTAGTCTGAAGTTATTTACCAGTATACAGCTATTATACTTTACAGTTCACAGGAGATATATATATTGTCTTGTTTGTGAAATTCTCAGTAGATAAATATAATCCTACTGTACTTTTACCAGTAACCAACAATTAATCAACTACACTTCAGATACCAAATTGTTTAACATTGTCATGGAAGGTAAAACCTCAAATTACGGACAAACGACAATTTGCGCGCGTTAAATCTTTTATTTTTTTCTTGAAGAAAATCTAGTAGATATCATATATAGCTTGAAAGATATTTTGTACAGTCTTCCCTGAAACTAAAAAAAGATCTCGTATCGTCTCACGTGTTAATTATCAACCAATGGAAATATCTCTTGATGATTGTTTACAAGTGTATCGCAAGCAGACGAAGAAATTCTTCGGTTTTGGTCGTCCGGACACTTCATAGACATACATGAAATCACGAAGGTAAAACGCGAATCCGAAATGGAATTCAAATCACCTTCGTGATCGGAATGAAAGAAGAGATGAGAGAAGAGTTCAGTCCACGTGAGTTAAGAGGGGCGAAATCGCGTTGACAACTCCGATCCAAATCGATGGTATTTGGCGAGAAATGTACGGAGTGGAAAGAATAGACGCCGCTGCCCTCAACTCTTCTTCCTCCTTCGTGGCTGCAGCGAGCCTGTGAAGGGTGATCAAAGTTTTTCGTTTTTTTCCGATCAGGTGGGCATCGTCTTCTCCTCTTAGCAACTGTAATTCTAGTACCCGTTTTCTCTGAATTTTTTGCTCAATAGCAATGGCGATTGAAGCCCTAATTGATGGCAGGTCAGTAAATAAATAAAAGTTTGTGGATACTTTGTTATCTTGACAAACTGAATTCTCGTAAAAGAAGAATTGATACTGATCATAAAATTTCAATTCAATTCATCTCTTTTCTTCTCATTTCCAACGAATTGAATTGAATTTTGTTTTTGTTTCATTCCGATCAGAGTGTAATGAGAGCTTGAGAGGGATAGAATTAGAAGGATTTGGAGAGTGGTGGAGATTAATTAACTCTGGATATGGAGAAGTTCTATTGTGAGGCCTAAATTTAATGTCTGTTGAGAAAGAAAATCAATGCAATGCAAGGCATATGAGAAATGATAGCAACCATATTACTTAGGAAAGCAAAATCTTTGAATTATATAGAAGAAAATCTGAGAAAAATCATATTATAAATAGAAAAATTTTACTGTCCCAAGCAATATCCTTACTGCTCTTAGGCCTGACCATCATGGAGTTGCATACAAACATTTGTGTCTTGTTTTGTTTTGTTTTGCCTCTTCATACTTTTGTATTTATTTTGTTCCTCTCATAATAATAAATATACTTCAAGTTTCAACTGCTGCTGTACAGTGCAAATATGCATCATTGCTAACCCACATATATATATGGATATGATATGTTATTTTTAGGCCCAACAAACAAATCGGATCTGTATGTCCCAATTTCAGGTCCAAATCTGATATAAATGCAGAAGAAATGTGGCCCTATTTTGTTAAAAGAAGAAAAAAAAAAAATCTGATTTTGATTTCCTATTTCATCAGTAATCAAAACTGCAAGCAAAAAGTCTGGTACCGTCTTTCTGCAAGAACCTTCCTCTCTTTTTTTGATGAGGTATGTAACTAGGGAACTAATACATAGATACCAAAATTGATACCGAATGTTTTAGTTTTCGTTTAAAATGAATTAAGATTCATATTGGTTCATTTAAAATGAATTTCCAAATTTATGGGATTAAGATTGGAGTGAAGGAAACAGATTGGAATCTCCAAAATACCTCTTAAAAGTCAAATTATTTGCTGGTACTACAAAATAAAAAATGGACTAAAGTAAACTTGTGGCGCAGAGGATGGAGGGGCTCAATTCTATGCAAATTCTGTAATATATTGTACTGAAATGAAACATCATTTCATATGTTTTTTTTTTAAAATTGTGGTTATGCTAAAAGCTTTTATGATACATTGAATTTAGTTAATAGAAGATCCTTGAGGGGTAGATTTTAGTAATATTGAAGATTTCTTTCAATATACCTGTGGTTTGAATATAAATAATAGGAGATACCTGTTGAGTTTGGCTGCAATTTTTTGTTGGAAATTATGGCTGGAAAAAGGAAAAATTGGATCTCCTGTGTGTGTGTTATGGCTGCAATTTTTTGTTGTATCTTTTGTTTAAATCATCTGAGAACTGAGTACCAGTGTACCAGTGTACCACTGGTACAAACTTTGCACTGACCACAAGCATCTTACGCTTGCGAAAATCCACTGCGAGATGTTCAAGGATTATTCTTATAATTATGCTTGGTAAACAAAAGATACAATCTCAAAATCTAAGTGCTCGATCGATCTTGTCCTAACCCCAGTACATCACAAATATATACACAAAAAAAAAAGTTCATACATCAGTAACCAGCTTCAAAGCACACTTTCAAGTTGCAAAATCAAACACTCCGTCCCATTTCGACATTTTCGAACCTTTTATTTAATTAAAACCGCTCTAAACCCCGGGCGCCAGGGATCGTGCCCCATGTCAGCCTCAGCTCGACTTCCCCACACTCGACATCCTTGAGACGCAGAGCCAAGTCCTGCATCACTGTCCCCTCAGCCTTGTAGATGGCGCTTTCTTCAGCCAGAAAGTTCTGGCGACTCGGAATGACCTTTTCAATCACTGTGCCATTTGGGACGTTTGACAGATCGCGCTTCACGACCTCGATGAATGGACGGATGTCGATCTCCGCTTGGCCCATCGAGTCGTCCCTGCTGAACAAGTCCTTGTCGTACACATTCTGAATGTTTTACCAGAAAAAAAGTAATTTTCAAAAGTTAGATGCAACTCAATTGCTCACGGTACAATTTGTAACTGCCATTTGCAAATTTGTAACAGCTTTGCTATTGTCAGTAAGTCCCTTCGATTCGACATTGCATTTTGCAAATTATGTACCAGAAATGTATCTTGACCCCGATTTTATATATGCTTTACATAACCCCGATATTATTATACAACTGAGCACTATATAAAGTATGAACAATAAGAAAAGACAACTTACAAGCTTGATAGGGACATTTGGATCCTCGATAGAAAGAGTCAACTCCTCATTCCACTCCGGATTTGTGGTTTTCTTTATCACTTTTGTCTTCAGTTTCTGTCAATATATAAAAAGGCATATTAACATCAGAAGAAAAACCAGAACAAGGCTATTTCATGCCGAGTCATTTCGCCTAATTACACATCCCTCAGTACCAGTTACATAATGCCGGTTGAACTAAACTTACAGCCAATGCATCAAGGTCCTGAGTAAGAACTGCTTGTATAGAAGACCCTGAATAGATTAATAACACTGCAATGCGGCACCAAACAAACCCCTGGTGCACTGGTATTGAAAAATTCTACTTTTTTTTATTCTGGTATATAGTTTTTTTTGTATGCCTGAACTTTGAGAAACTTTTCATTTTCATACTGTTCACTGTTCAGTTGGAAGGATTAACATTCAGCTCTTTGACAAGAGTAAATCTTAGTATAAAATTATATATATGGGATTGGAGGTGATCTTGACAATCAATTTTATTTTTTTGACAAACTTGATGATTAATTTTCACACAAATCATTAAAAAATATAAAACTGGAACTGCTTAATTGGACTACAAATTCACTTTCCAAGCCCTCAAAAAAAGGCACAGTAAATTTAACATATCAGCAGTAATCACTTTGGAAATCCTCACACATTAGTTCTGAAAGTGAAACTCAAATCTCACCAACTTAAACCACAATTATTGGTCCCCAATTCAGGTTATTCATCATCTAGGTGTGCCAATTGCATACTTTATTGTGTTGTTCTTTTTGGATGGATCAACGTTTTTTTATTCCTTCAAAGCTAATCAATATACTGATAACCAACTCCACTCAATCAATCAAGAGCTCCACTTTCAGTAAAATATTCATGGATTCTATTAGGAGGACCTACTAGCTAACTGCTAACCGATGTGCGGTTGAAGCCCTCAGATTCTAACATTAACACAAGTCAAAATGCCTAGATTGAACTGCCCAGAAAAGAAATATAAATTAAAAAATAAATTGCTAGCTATACTATGTCTAGGGGTGTCAATGGGTAGGATACAGTCATACAGGTCGGGTGAGAGCATTTTCATTACCATACCTGCTTAGAATTGATCTTACCTGTACCCCACCCATACCCGTTCAAATTCGACTTACTCGTACGCTACCCATATCCGTTAAAATTATTTATTGTGGTAGGAAAAATATGAGTGTGGTCTCTTGATGAACTGTGGAGACCAAATCAGAAAAGTTAGTTAAGAGGATAACACAGTCATTGGTAGTCTTTGTATTTAATGTTGAACCTTGAGTTAGCAATGACTATGAGTCTATGAGACGGAAAAGTCAAAGTCAAATGATAAAACTAAAAGTAAAGAGGGCTGCCGAGCGTTCACTGTGTCGACGTCCATAAAAGTAACAACTGTTGTAACAAATGGACCCTATATATGTGGGTTTAAATGTAACAGTTACATCTAAGAAGTAACTTTATGAACGTCTTTAAGGTGGACGGATAATGTTTCCGAAAGGTAAATTCTATGGACAGAATCACAGAACAGGGGCAGGAGGACCAAGTCAATTACCAACGTTCAGTGCATAACTCAACATTCCTTAGCGCTACCACTTTCTTCTCCTCCCCTTCTCATTCACATGCACTGGTTGTAATATGATAAATAAATCTAATTAATGATTCCACCACTTGTATGTATTTGTTATATTGACTTTACTTGTATTAATTACATGCATCGAACCTAACAAGATAAATCTGATGATTTAATTAGTTTACTTCTATTTCTATATATACTTTTTATATATATTTTTTTCATATTGAATTTCATCTTTTTGCTAAAGAAGAACACACAGGGCATAAATATCTAATTTCTATACTAAGTAAAACAAAAATCTGCCTCTTTAGTCAGCCGTGATCAAGATCGGGTTTTCGCTAAATCTGACGGTCGAGAAGGCCGGCGGCTCAGCCAAACAGCATGCAAACCTAATTAGCTACTCATGAGTCATGACATGACTTCTCTCCCCAAACAAAAACTACTAAAAAAAATTCAAAAACATGCATGCACAAATCAAAGCCTCAAACTTGACCAGAAAAGAAGAAGTTAAAAGCAAGAAAAAGTAAGGAAAAAAGAAAGAGAACTAAACAAACCTGTTTGCCCATGCGCAGAATGATGTAAGGATCACTGCTGGACACATCTCTCACGGCCAGGTTTATGCCTCTCACAACCTTCACCCTCAACAGACCCAACAAGTGCTCAATCATCCTCTCTTTCTCTCTTTCTCTCTTTTCTTTTTCCTATGCTCAGTTTTGAGCTGCCTCAATTGAGATGAAGAAAAGAAGACTTCTTGTCTTGTGAATATAAAAGGAGGTTAGGGATAGATCATAGATGGCCCCCGGAATTCTTTTGCTGACAAGCACAAAGACTGGGAGGAGGTGCAGGCAATAATTTAAATAGAAAAACATTTTTGTGTCCGTGAAAAACCCGTCCATACATCCATACATGTACGAAATATAACAAAATATTCCCGAATGTTATATATAGACACACTGAAACTCGTTCATACATTTATAGATGTACAAAATACAACAGATATATCTCAGAAAGTAACATATGGACACGATAGACGGTTTTTCGGTGGATGCTAGGTATTACTCATTTATTTAGAGTAGATTTACTAATAGATTAGTGTTTCACCACTAAACGCCGGTGACCCGGCACCCAAGTCTTTGGTTCCACTTTTTGAACCAATAATATATTGGAGAAATGGTACTCATCTCCCATTTGTTTGCCTTGTTGGTTTGTTACTTTTGTTGTCCTCATGTGAGATTTATATGAAGTTATGAATGAGTCAATGACATTAGGTGGAGTATTGGTGAGTGCTTATCCTCTGCTGCGCAGTATTGTACTACGCAGTGAATCAACGATGTGGATAATAGGGGGCTTTTTTGAGATTGAGTTGCACGAATCTCAAAGTAGACCCAATGATGGAAGTACTGTGCAGTTGTTTACTGTGCAGTAGAGGATATGAATTCATTATTGGTAAGATGTTTATTTAATTATAAAATTCTCTGTCCTTGGCAAGTTGTGGGTAATTAAGAATCGGTTTATTAAATTGGTTTATACATATAATCTAGTTTGTATAGATACAATGTAGAACTATGATTTTTTATATGTAGATACAATGTACAAATATATATTTTGTAGAATTGGTGTAATGAAATTATATTTTTCTATAACGCAACTTGCTAAAAAAAGTGATAGATATCTCAGAGAAAATGTGGAAGATGATCAACATATGCCTTGAATATTTTGTTAGTAAGATTTACATTTATATATATAAAACCACAAATTGTCAATGGAGTTTGGGAATATCTAATTTTAAATAACTATGTGTGTGGTAATTGTTAGCTATCATACTCGTTTCAAATCAATATCATGCATACGACCAACATTGTTATAAACTTATAATATTAATATCTGCATATATGGAAAAAAAAAAGAAAATTGTATAGTCAAAGATGTCCATGAGAAACCCAAAACAAAATGAATCTCTTATTGTGTTATTGTATGGTCAATATAAAACGGCATGTACTGATGTTTTTTTTTTCTTTTCCCTTATAGAATATATATAGATGGAGTTACGAATTTTTTCTTTAAAAAATTATTGGTGCAGTGCGATTAATATTTATAGAAGCTAGCTATTATTTTTTCTCAAAAAATAAACAAGGTCCATATTTGTTTTCTCTAAATTATATTATACGTGCCAATATTACATTAATTGTTCCATTCATCAGCTGAAGTTTTAAACAATTAATGTAAACAAATATCGTGTTTAGAATGTTCTATTCATTTATAAACAAAATAATGATAGAGCTTGTATAAATTAGCTAATTTTGTGCATATTAAATGTGTGTCCACTATTTGATCCAAAGCATAAAACCTAACATTCTTTTTAAGTGAAATAGGAAACAAAATTAGAAAGCCGATCAAAATCATCAAATGCTGATGCATGTTATGAAGATTTAGAAAGAAGAATGGACATGAGAGGGACGTGTAAGGATTAAATTAAGGGATCCGTTGACAATGCTTATATGGGCATGACAATATAACTATTAAAAAGTTGAAAAAAAATATTTAAAAACTTTTTAGAATGGGAAAAAATTGTTAAACTTATAGATTCATTATATTTCCATTAACATTCAAATTTTGATATCGTTTAATACTTCATAAAAACTTTTAGATTACAAAAGTTGCAAAGTACATAAAAAGAAATTTCAATCTTTTTAGACATTCTTTTTTCAATATTCTTTAAAAGTCTTAATTATTGTCAGGGGGATCCCTCTCCCCTAAAAAAAAATCTGATAGTTTATTTGATATACATATGATGTATTCCCACATATATATCTATTTCATTTTGTTAATTTGCACATAGATTTTTTATTCAATCTAATAATTTATAATTCAATTAAAAAAAAGTTTCTATGCTTTTGATAACAAGATTTATATGATAATGTCCTTTTTTTCTTTATTTTTTTCTGTGAGTACCTTTCAATTATAACTATAATTATAATAATTGGATTTTTCTCAATATATACTAGTAATTATTAAATCGCATCGAATTTAAGAAAAACAATTCATACAAGATAGTTAAATAAGTATTTTGATATTATAGTTTGTAATATAAACTATAGATATTTATTGAAGTAAAACACATATTTTATTATTTTAAGTGCTTGAATAAAAATAAATCCGAAATATGATCTTTTACTTTATCCTTCCTTTCTTTTTAGTCAGAGTCAAGATGTGCTACCTATATGTTGCTTCTCCATACGCATAAAGCGGTGTTTCTAGTTGTTCTCGACTTGAAGAGGAGTGAGTGGCTGCCTCCCTCGAAAAGTCCTATGTTTTTCGCTGCGCGCCTACTAACTTAGTTAGAGTAAACAACTCTCTCTTCGGTATTTCATACCTATGTTTCACAAGAAAAAAGGAACGAGCAACTACTACTTTTGGTTCTACACATGCCTACGTTACTCACTCGAGTTGAAGCCGTAGTCGTTTTGATTTTGTATTTTCCAAACTATATCAATAAGCTTTTGTACATTAGAAGGAACACGATCTGAAATTCCGTATGTAAAAAAATAAAGATTTTTATAACTTTTTTGTAGATCCGTATTTGGGTCAATTGGTCGTACACTCATACTGGATTGGATCGAATCCGATCATTTTTTCTTTTGAGGTGATAGGAAAAAATTGTTTTTTTTTTTTTTTCATGATATCGATTGCTAAGTGGAATTGTTCAAACGATCCCTTCAGATCTGTTATGGCAAAGTGATATGTTGTAACTTGTATTGCATTTATTTTTGTGCTTTCTTTAACACTACAAAAGTACAAATTAAACATTTCACTATACACTTATACAAGAGTCAGTTTCTGGCTTTGTAATTGCACCGGAAATTGACAAGTGATTCAAAGAGCGTTACACTTTTTTAAATTTACAACTAACGATGATTGGGTAGTTGGGATTATCAATTTTGGGAAACGGGTCGTAACTCAGTTGGCTAGAAGAAAAATTCTAAGATTGTTGTCTACCTAAAGGTCGAGAGCTCGATACCTGTCTATGCAACTTTGCTCCAAATCTAAAAAAAAAAAGATAATTGGTAGTTGGGTAGCCAACTTGGATCTATAATTAGGTCCGGTACCAACAAAATTAAATGTTAGGAAAGTGGTACCATCTATTTTCCTTTTCAATTTTCTCATGTAATACTTGGTAAAATGGACTGCTTCCTTTGCCCATCCAGTCATCGATCACTCGGAATTAAACATTGAAATTTGAGTTCTGAACTCTGAATAGTCGCCCAGTCGGTAAAGAACTGTTCCAGTTTTTTTTTTTTTTTTGTTGAGGAAATAAGAACTGTTCTAGTTTCAGTTGCACATCAGTGACCCATAACATAACATGAACATAAAGTATTAGTTTGCAGAGTTGTGGTACGAGGCAGCATTAAATCGGGCAGGTGCTTCCTGACAAGTGAACTTTTTTGTAATATTGACCGACGACCGGACCAGGTGTTCCTTGTGTTTGTCCTTTTCTTACTCTTTCCCCGTGTTATGTACGCCCGTGAAGAAGAAATCGCGTTCAGCAAAATCATATTCAATCTCAGAAAAAAAAAAAAAAAAATGTCGTATTACGGTTTCCGGAGAATTGGTCGTTCTATAATAATTTTATAATTGGGAGAATTCACCTTTTAGTCCTCAAATTATCTTAAAAAAAAACTAAAGTGGTCCCTAAATTTTCAATTGCACCGATTTGGTCATTGAACTTTTTAAAAGACACCAAATTGGTCCTTAAACTTTTTTCTATGTAACTAAATTGGTCCTTCAACTCTAAATATACTTAAATTTTACAAAAATATACAAAGAGAGTAAGAGATAAAATAAAACTTTTACTATAATATACTTAAATTTTAAGACAATAACAAAAATAGTCCATATCCTACAAAATATTTACAAAAATAAGCCTTTAAATTAAACGTTCTCCCTATAAAAAACTCACAAAAATATACCAATATTTTAAAATAATTATAATATTATGCTTCACCCGAGTAATGTTTATCATTGATGGCATAATATTGTAATTATTTTGAAACATCGGTATATTCTTGAAAAATTTTATAGTAAAAATGTTTGATTAAAGACATATTTTTGCAAATATTTGTAAGGTAGGGCATATTTTTGTTATTATCTTAAAATTTAACTATATTATAGTAAATGTTATATTATACCACTTACATTATCTTGGTATATTTTTGTAAAATTTAAGTATATTTAGAGTTGAAGGACCAATTTAGTTACATAGAACAAAGTTCAAGGACCAATTTGGTGCCTTTTTTAAAAGTTCAAGGACCAATTCGGTGCAATTAAAAGTTTAGGGACCACTTTGGTATTTTTGAGATAGTTTGAGGAATAAAAGGTGAATTCTCCCTTTTATAATTTGTTGGGCAGATAGCGGTGTAAACGAGCCGAGCCAATAGCCTAGCTCGGCTTGTTTAATTAACGAGCCAAAAACACGAGCTCGAGCTCGAGCTCGGCTTGTTTAATTAACGAGCTGACTGAGCTGGCTCGTTAAGCTCGTTTATTTTTTAATAATAAAATTTTAAGTATGTTATATCAAAATTTATATAAAAATTAATATAAAAGGACTAATAAATATATGTTCATATACATTTTACAAAGCAATTTCATATATATTTGATCATATGTTGTATAATATATTAATATTTACGATAAGAGCAGTACAAATTGCAGTTAGTAATAGTTTATCGAGCCAAACGAGTTTAACGAGCCGAGCCATGCCAAGCTCAAGCTCAGCTCATTAGCTTAACGAGCTTAACGAGCGAGCCAATAACGAGTCGAGCCCGAGCCACGAGTTTTTTTTGCCACTCTTAACGGACGTCAGACGTTTGATTTTTTTATTTTTTTTCTTCTTGTTTTATATGAAGGTCATGGTCAGGCGTTGTTTTTCAAGCTCTAACCAATTTAATTATACAAAGGGAAGCAATATATATATGAGTCTTTGACCGGGAAATGCTTTTGATTATCGACTAGTAAAGAGCCCACGCGTTGCTTTGAACTAAAATTGTTATTTCTTATAATAAATTTTTAAAACAATATGTAATGGACCTTATATTGAAAAAATTGATATGAGCCTTAAATTTTAATGAGCTGATACATTAACATCAATGGACATTAACGTAAATCAATGCATCTGATCTATTCAAGAAAATGATCAACGGTTCAAGTTTCTTATTTGGAGAAGACAGTCCTTTCATGTCATTTTTTCCAATATGCTTTTATATTATGGATATAGAAATACTTCGTGAGCATGTATGTAATAAAGCACAGCCGACCCTAGCTTAGAGGAAAACACCAAACAGAGAAAGCTCGGTGGGGGAGGCCTCGGGAGTCCGGTCATCTAGCCCCCCCCTCGCCCCCCACAACCCACCTTCTTCTCCTCCCTCTCTTCTCTACCTCTTTGTTGCTACCATTTTTAGTGCTTAATCTTGACCTTTGGAAGAAAGAGTGCAACATGCGTCGCTAGGTAGACAATTGAGCTTCTC
This sequence comes from Cyperus esculentus, assembly GCA_030179965.1. Lineage (NCBI taxonomy): Eukaryota > Viridiplantae > Streptophyta > Magnoliopsida > Poales > Cyperaceae > Cyperus > Cyperus esculentus. The sequence goes on along the minus strand of JASGLE010000024.1, from coordinate 2,430,909 downwards.
AGGCCTGTCGATTCTCTGCCTCGTCGACATCTCCGACCATCAAGTCTATGCTGTCGACTCTCTGGCCCGTCGACTTCTTCGGCCGTCGATTCTCTGGCCCGTCGATTCTTTGGACGTCGACTCTCTGGGCCGTCAACATCTCCGCTGTTGACTCTCTCTCCCGGTTGTTTCACTATAATGTGCGTGCTTTTGCCTGACTACTTGGCCGTCAAATCTCCCCGGCCGCTTATCTCTCGAGCCGTCGACATCTGTGGTTGTGTCTCCCTTCGATATCTATGGCCCTCTACTTCTCGGGTTGCTCGATGACACCTCCAAGCAATCCAAAAACCAGTAATCAGACCACAGAAGTCACGTACCACCGGCTTCAAAAATGCATGACTGGAACCGATTCTCCACAAGGAACCTTTTTTCCTTCATCCTGTATTCAAAGCATGGTCTGTAATTAAATTTAGGTAATTTTAATTTTGAGGACTGATTACCAGATGTATCGCAATCAGAAACTCATTTTAGGTGGTAGTTTAATTTAAGTTAGGAAATATTGTAATGAGATATTTTAATTTAATGCAATCACTATGAGTTTTCAATAAAAAAAAAATATATGTAATATATTCAAGTCATGACACAGGTTAAATTTGGCCATACAATTCACAATTACTTTGAAACGGTGTCAGTATCAGTATGTGATCGATCTGTTCTGTAAAGTATATTTGCTACTCTGGTAATTTACTTTCGGAAAAAAAGATATTGGAATATGCATATATATATATATGAGGAGGGATCCATTGACAATGTTTAAAATGACAATCTTAACAATCAATATTTTAAAAAATTTGTAAAAATAGTTAAAAATTCTTAAAAATAGAAAAAAGTTTATAGAGATATTGTTTAACTTATAGATTGATTATGTATCAAATTATATTCAATTTAAGTGACGTTTGATAGCTCTTTAGAGCTCGTTAAATTTCAACCGTTAAAAAATGTATAAAATTTTGATAAACTATCAAACGATGTTCAAATTGATTGAAATTTAAAACACTATTAATCTATAAGTTAAAGAATGCATCCATAAAAGTTTTTTTATTTTTAAGATTTTTTATGAATTATTACAAATTTTTCAAAATCTTGATTGTCAAGATTGTCATTATAAACATTATCAATAGATCCTTCCTCTGTATATATACATGTTAAGAAACCGAGATCCATGTATATATTGAACTGGACAACAAAAGTCGGTGTGTCCCGTGTCAACTTTCCAATCAATGAAAGTTGTCAAATACTGTTGATACTTTATGCTGAGATGGGACCATACACATTCTAAGATCCGGGGCCTCTCCAACAATTAAATCAGTCGTGGACTCGTGGCAAATATGAAATATGATCATATAATATATATTCGAAAAAAAAATATGCAGATTATATCATACATATCGGATTTTAAAAAAATATATATGATCATATCATATTATGTATTCGAGACTGCTGGTTGACTCCAAACGACTGGATAGGAATCGAACCAAGATGCAGATTTAAAGCTAGCCACTTTGGCACTTTGTATGGTGTGGAATATGTAATCTGTTCTTATCTCAAAAGATTCTTAGCTTTTGATAGTCTCTTCACATTATACTTGTACATTATATTTACTGAGCAACATAATTATTAGTTAATTTATGAATAAAAAAACAGAGTTAAGTCGTCTGACTTATAATATATTTTTTTATAGATAAAAAACTTATAGTATTTTTGGAATTGGTTGTCTGATTTAGAAATAGCATATGAATTTTTTGTATGTGGCTATGATCTGATACTAGAAAGGTGTTGCGCGCTCTGCGCGACTGAGATATCATGGTAAAGAAAAATACTTGTACAATACGATCAAAATTATTTACCGTAATTTAAAGGGTTCTCCATATAATATACAGTGCAAATCTACAACCGCCATCGATCGACAACCCAACGCTATACAGTACACGGCATGTAACCTTAAAAAAAAAAAAAAAAAAAAAAAAAAAAAAAAAAAAAAAAACTGTTCTTTTCTACTGTAGAAATCTACAGTGCACCAAATGTTCCGCCTTTAACGGTTAGAATATATCTATAGACTGTATGTTGATTTTGTTGGATTAAAATAATAAGAACAGTTCCGAATATTTTATCATTGGTAAAATTTTCTAGAGACATATTCCTCTTTAAATGTCCTGATATTTTGAGAGGACGTTCTTGTCCACATTTGTGCATTGTTGTGTTTGTGCCTCTTTTTTTTCTAAAAAGAAATAAAACAAAATGTGACACAATTTAGTCCACCACTCCACCTCATCTATTTTCTCATTGGAAAAAAAAAAAGGAAAAATGCACAATTTAAAAGGCAGATCATGGTACAAATACCATGACCTATTTGAAATTTAAATTGTTCTTTTTCATTTTGAAACCTTTAAAGCCCACAAGCAAAGATTTAAATTGTGGTTGGGCCGATTTCCATAGAAATTGAAAGATACATCATATACACATCTGTCTACCTCTGAAGCTGAATCCAGAAAATAAAAAGGAAAATAGAAACCATGCTCACTGAATCTCCATCTAGTTTACAAAATTGCTTTCCTAGTCATCAAGAATATTATTACAAATATTATAAATACGTATACAGTGCGTATTTTGCAGAATGTTCTTCTATAATGGAACAGATAGGCGTAAAGAACGTTTTTTTTTTTTTTTTTTTTTTTTGATAAGTAGGCCCAACTGTGAAACTAATAACTGAAATCATAAACTAATCACTCATACAACAAATAACAAAACAACCAAAAATCCCGCAACCCAACAACCCAACAACCAAAAACCATAATGGAGCTATGGCACTTCTTCATCCTCTCTGAACTCTCGACCACCACAGAACTTCATCCATTGCCTAGGCGTAAAGAACGTTCAGCATTACATATTGAGAAATGTCTAGTCGTCACGGAAAAGAAAACCTAAAAAAAAAAAAGAAAAGATTTTTCTGCGGGTTGTTAAATATATTGTCAAAACGTGCCTCTGTTGTGATGAATATTTAAAATGTATAAATTGTTTAAGTGATTATTGAAAATCTACATGTCATACAATTGTAGCTCTATCCGCTATTATTGCTATTTAAACTCTTGTCATGTATGAACTAAATTTATATATCAACATGTAATTTTTTTTTAAAACTTTAAATTCATAACAAATGAAAACAACCTAACATATCAATTCAATTCATATAACAAAGTTCATATTCAAAACCCCCATAATATATAGGTAAAGATTTGATTACTTTTTAGACCTTGGGTGTCAAGCACACCTTGTGTTTGTTGACCCCTATTTTGTATGCCTTTCAAAAAGTAATGAAATGGAGCTTTATAGGATGCTTATCATTTTCAATAAAAAAAAAAAGAGGTAACTACTTGATACGTAACAAACAGTCCTTGTGTATCAATTATAAGGGATGCATGGGTGCAACAAATTTACTTGGGCACAACCAAGCAAAAGAATTGACTGAAAATGATGATATTGTGAACTTCAAGACAGAGACTTGTGAATGAGTCTACATGCAATGTCTCCGGTGCAGGACCAATATGGTGATATCTCTTGCCCTTGCGACCATTTCTCTTCAAAATGAGTCATCATTTAATTAGTTTTCCTCCAATATCTTGTTCATGTATCCTTTTTTAAACCCATATAAATATAGCAATCATGTTATTGTTATTGGGCGCATCTCAGTGTTATGCAGCTGCGACAATTAGAAAATAATGAATATGAACACTACCAACTAGTTTGGTAGTAACTCTTATTCATTTCTATTTAAAGAGGCCTTGTAACCAATGACACCATTTGTATGAGGTTGATCAGTGATCACACATGACACAACCACCTGTTCATGTAATTGATAACAGTTGTCTCATGCAATTGACATGCAATGTTGTCAGCAAGTATAATTTGCTTAGATGCCCATTTCTTTTATATGCTTTTGAACTTGGAAGCTATAACCAGAAGAGATGAACCAAAGGATCTCGAAGAAAGAGTGAAAAATTTGAAATGAAAGAGTGGTTGGAGATGTATAGAAAAATTAAGACTTTATTCAAAAAAGTCCATCATAAATATTATATTTAAGGTAATCACGATCGATGATCTGCTTGGTCTTTTATACTCTAATCAAGTTCGAACTTGATTTGGGATGAAAATGAAGGGATCAAACTTATTTGTTTGCTTCTGAATAAAATAAAGTTAATCCATTCTTATCCTCTAACATATGGCATGTGCCATTATTCACGTGGACCGTTGAATCACCTCGGGATTTGGGCCAGCACAAATCTCGAGGAAGATCCAACGGCCCACGTGAAGAATGGCACATGCCATATGTTAGGAGGTGTGAAATCATCTAGAATTGGTTGTCTGATTTAGAATGAACAGATGAAATATTGGATTAAAAAAAGCAACCCGAATTTATTATCTTTGATACAATTTTGAATTTTCTAGACCTATATTAACCCTTTCATGTCCTGAAATTTTGAGACATTTAAAGTTCTTGTTTGCATTCACACATTGCTATTTTTGTTTTGTTTTTTTCTTTTTCTTTTTCTTTTTCAAAGTGGTTTGGTCAATAAACAAATCAAATGCGTCACCTTGTGTTCCAAATTTGCAATTATATATCTACCTATCCATTCTACTTTATATTTGATATCGATAATCTACTTGACTTCATATCAATTAAATTACTGACTAAAAATATAATGGCATTGCGATCCGAACTAAATGTCATGACCTTTTTTGCTAGTCCAGTATATATAGTCAGGTTGGGTTCAATTTTTCATAAAATGTTATTGACCTGCCCGTTGTACACCCCTACCTTCAATGCATAACACTCCAGGCTGTTTCTTCCGGCATTGCGAAGGTACTTCTGCATAATTGGTCATCATATTCTAAAGATTAAAGGCAGAACATTTGGCTGTACTGTAGTTTTCTACAGGGAAAAAGAACAATTTTTTTTTTTTTTTTTTTTTTTTTTTTTTTTTTTTTTTGCGGTTACGGTTACGTGTGATGTACTGTATAGCGTTGAGTTGTCGATCGATGACAATTGTAAATTTGCACTATATATTATATGGAGGACCCTTTAAATTACAGTAAATATATTTTAATCGTGTTATACAAGTATTTTTCTTTACCATAATATCTCAGTTGCGCGGAGCGCAACACCTTTCTAGTTACTATCAGTTTTCCTCCAGTATCTTCCTTATCTATTACTTTTCAAACCCATTAAGCAGTTTTGTTAATTATTTGACATCTTAATTAAGATGATGCAGATGCGGGAATCAGAAAAAAAAAAAAAAACAACAATGAATACTATGAAAAAATAGTTTGGTATTACTCTTAGTCATTTCTATTTAAAGAGGCCTCTGTATTGATGATGACCTCGTTTGTGTGAGGCCATCGATCACACATGACACAACTACCTCTTTTTCATCTAGTTGATAACAGTTAATCATCTCACGCAGGTTGCCCCTGCCTTGTTTGTAGCAGATAATTTGCTTAAATGTCCATTCCTCATATACTTTTTCAACTTTGAACCAATAACTAGAGGTGGCAAAACCCGACTCGACCCGAAAAACCCACCAAACCCGACCTGACCTGATATTTACAGAAAGTCAAACTGACCCAACCCGACCCAAACCCGACCCGACCCGACCTGATATCAAACATCATGCAATCCAACTCAAATCAACATACGATCCAAAAAAACTGATATTAAAATTGATCCAAGCCGACCCGCCCATCACCCGACCCGAGTTATTCTAGAAGGTCAAACTGACCCAACCCGCCCAACCCGAACCTGAACCCGACCCGCCCACCCGATTTGCCACCTTTACCAATAACCATAACTCCATTAAGCAAATCTGCCCTGAGCCCCAATTGTGTTGGGATGTAAACTGTAATGGAAAAACTAATATATGGCGCCTTGGGTTTGCCTGAATTAAAATTATTTAAATACCTAGTGTTCCATTAATTTGTTTATCCAATATGCTTCCTAAAAACGATACTTTAGAGTTGATAAAACAAATCAATATAATATATATAAGACGCTTCTTTTTTCTTAGTGCTGTAGTACAAAATTGTGCCAATACAATTTAGGCTTGGTCAGAGGTGTTTAGTGGAACTTTTTGTTATTGGATCAAAATGTAAAATCATGTGAGAAATGGACATTTAAGCAAAGTACTTGCTGCTAATTAACAATGCAGGGCAGTTACATGGGAAAATTAATAACTGTTATCAACTATAAATGTGAAGAGGTAGTTGTGCTATGTGTTTCATGTGTGATCACTGATCAGCCTCATACAAATTAGATCATCATCAATTACAAGTTTTACATGATCTCTCTCTCTATATATATGGACCTCTTTAAGTAGAAATGAAGAATAGAAACTACCAAACTATTTGTTTAGCATTCGTTTTCCAGTTGGATACATGTTGACATGCATGCCAAATAATTAACAAATCGCTATATCATATTGAATGGGTTTGAAAAATAATAAATTAACAAGATATTGGAGGAGAACAAAAAACAATATGATGATAAATAATTCAAAATCACATTAGGGAAGCAGGAAATAATGCATTGAAGACATCATATATATACTCATTCATGGGGTCTTTGTCAGTGAGTAGCCAATAGCACCATGCTCAACTCCTTCATGGCTTTTCATTAGCAGTGTCTAGGAGTAGAACTAGGAGGTAACAGGGGATCAATTATCGCCTCCCATATAACTGTTTGTTCAAATAATAAAGTTTTTATTTATATGAAATGAGTAAATATACGTACTCCTAGGAGCGCTAACATGTTCCTACTTCTAACTCAAAAAACGTACTTAACAACCTCCAAATCTTGATTTATAGTGCTTATTATATTCTTTATTTTGAAAAATTCTAAGATTATTTATTTTTTTCATTTTTTGAAGGATAGAAGGCGTCTATGCACATCGAGTACGGTAGATTTACTCATATGCAGTACATGGTGGACTTCTTATGAGAATTAAAGAGATCAAGTGATTTTTTTTTTGTTTAAAAAGAAGATGTTGGAAAGCACTAATAATGATATTTTTTTAATCGTAAATAATATATTATTTGTTTTTTTTTTATCGACATCAATTCACCGAATGTCCTTTTTTTTTTTTTTACTGGTGTGATCGTAATCACAAATAATATATTATTTGTAATTATCATTTACTTATATATATTATCAATTTCATCCAAAAATTAAGAAGAATTATAAGAAGAGCGCTAGTTAAGCTGTTGAACAGCAAATTATTATCAAACGAGGTATGTACAACTATTTATTTTTAGTCGAGCAGTCCAATTATTATATATCAATCATCCCTACTTGTGCCTAAAAAATATATCGTGGCCATCCTTTTAAAGAAAATGAACAGTTTATATTTCTCATGATCTATATAAGAATTCAACTTCTTAAAATGTTGATCGGCTTCTCAGCTCCCTATATAAGAATACCGGTCTTGCCTTGGCAATGTACACAAGTTTGCTCCACTCATCCCTTGTAATTGACTTACTAGCTAATAAGACTGTTGAGAGTATTAAGCAATAATTACCTCTTTACCTACATTATCTATATTGCATATGTTTTTCATCTCACCATCTATTATATTTAGGCCTGATATGGCATATAACAAATTCTACACGTTGAATATGAAATAATTCTAATTATATGAATCAATTAATTAAATCGTTATGTTATTATGAAGTTAAAGAAAAAAACATTATGTTATATAATATCTAAATTTAGTATATACTTAGCAAATATTCAAGAAATACGAGCTCCTATAAGATACCCTGATTCTTATCTAGAGCTACAAGATATGCTTCAATCATATATATATTCTAGCCAATAAATTCCACACATATACAACTGGCTATCAAATCTATCCCAAAGCAACCAGAATATTATATACAAGATCGAAGGAGCAACAATGATGCCTCCCAAATTGGTTGTCATGCTAGTTCTGCTCTTCACAGTTTCCAGCAAGCTTATCAATCCCACCAGAGCTAGTAACACAATTGAGGACGATATTCATGTGGCAATTGGTACAGCAGTGATTTTCCACTGTTTTAATTTCGATCGTCCGCTTGAACTCTTCATGTTTGTAATTTTGATTTTTGAACTTGATTGAGTTATTTTTTTTTTCTGTAAACTAGAAACGAACAAAGAAGACATCACTGGAAATGAGGAAGAGAAGGTGATCATAGCGGCGAGACGTCCTTTGTATATTCCAGGCATTTCTTCCGAACCAATCATTCTACAGCCACCATAAATTTAAACAACGTATTTCTTCTTGTAATTGAGAAAACAAAGTTCTGAATTAGACAAAAGTTCATCACATAAATATCATATTGTCTGAATAAAAACTGTTCTGGTATAGTGAAACAAGAAATATTTAGCTGTTTTTTTTTTTCTCAATAAAGGTCTTCGAATAAAAAAAAAAAAAAAACGTTTCTTTAATGTTCTCCATCGTTTGCAGTGTGCATTGAATATTGCTGAAATTCCAGGTATGTAGATTAGTTTAGGGTCCGCTGTAGTGCACTAAATTTATCAATATCTATACTCCTTTAAAACGAAGCTAAGGATTAGATCTTCCATTAATGATCATAGTCTAACTTTTATATTAATATTCATCCATCAAATAATTTAAGGCTCATATCGCATCCATTTTCTGTTGCACTCCTCTCCATTTCTGTTGCACTCCTCTCCATTTCTGTTTCAACACATTACCGAAGTGGTAAAGTGTCTGACTGATTTTTTAACTCTACTAAAGTTACAAACCCATTTCTTCTGTTCGATTCTTTCATCCCATTTAGCTTAAATAAAAATTAACCCACAGCAGCGCGCGGGTACGCTCCTAGTTTCAGGCTACATCAACAAGTAGTTACAGAAAATCAATGTCAATAGCCAACAGATGCATGGAAATCCTTGCCTATTCTTATCAGCTTTCATAAAAAAAAATTCAGGCGTCAGCTTTGTTTTACCTTAATTATGTTCTTAAACTGGGTCATCGAACGATCTTCGTATGATCATTTGTCTCATTTCCTGCTCGGTATTTTAATTGTAGTTTTGGACCAACTAGAAAGGAAAATTTTCTATGAACAATTAATTTGAGAGAATTTGAAGGAGCATCCTTCTCTTAGCTTCAAGTGAAATTCATGACATTGTTAGACGTTTTTTCGAGGATTTGAGCAACTTTTGTAAAGGTTAATGAAATCCTCCTCCTTTCCTTCTCTTGAAATTTTTGAATAGTTATTCGTCGCATGTGATTGAGATCCTTGTTATATTTGTTTATTTCACTTTAATTACAAGTATGAATTGAATTTTCTTTTGCATTTTGTTTGACAAATCACGATTAAATTGAATTTCGCTTTAAAATTTAGCAGAGAGGATCAAGGTATTGCCGGGGACGAAATGGAGGGAGCACATGTAATTGATGTCAATGAATTGGTCATCTCAATGACAAGAAAGCAACAACTTGAAAGGTTGGGAGGTGAAATTCATGGCTTGGAAACTGAATGCCCCTTAATTTGCAGAATTGGTCAACATTTACGTGATACAGATAAAGAAGTATACGAGCCAAATGTTTTACCCATTGGACCATATCACCACAAAACTGCCTCAAATCCAGAAATAGAAAGAATGAAATGGGTGTCTCTTGGCAATCTCCTAAAATTGAACTCGAAAAAGAGGATAAGAGACTACATTGAGGGAATGGAAGGTCTTGAACCCAAGATAAGGAGTTATTACTCGAATGCGATTCCGTTGAATAGCCATGAGTTGTTAAGGTTGATGTTGCTTGATGGATGTTGTTTGCTCTTTGTTCTTCGAGGAATGGAGGGAATCATAAGATCAACTGATTTTGGCATCTCGAATTTGGATGAGACAAATGTACATTTGGAACAGGATATGATAAATTCTAATGAATTGATTGAATGGTACACTGGGGTCTTCTCCTTTGATTTACTACTAGTAGAAAATCAAATACCTTTCTTTGTTGTTGCGAAGATATACGATCTTTTCACTGATGGAAAGATTCCAACCTCATTACTTGTTGAAAATATTGCTGATTCGATAGAAGCTCTAATCTACAACTATCCAAAGCCATTCAGTAATTTTGAAAGACCAAAAGAGTTCCACCATCTGCTACATCTCTGCCACATGTATTTCAAGCCAAATCAGCCATTGATGATCAATAGCAATCAAGATGATATCAAGCCCCGTGCATCTAATTCTATTCATTTTGACGAAGAAGACTATTCATATTCAGAACAGCATAGTTGGCATCGAGCAGTAGAGTACCAAAGAGCGGGAATCAAAATCAAGAAGAAAGAATTTTACATCGAGAATCCACATTCTCTACTTGATATCGGGTTTTGTGATGGTCTGATGGAGATGCCATGCTTGACCATTGATCCAAACACCTACTGCCTCTTCCGCAACTTGGTTGCATTTGAACAAACATGCCCTAAAATTGGAAACTACATGACTGCGTATGTTGTGTTTTTGTCTCAATTCATCAGCACACCTGATGATGTTTCCTTACTTGCCGCGAAGGGTATCATATTGCACCAATTAGATAGTGACGATGAGGTATGCCATCTCTTCAGATTATTGAGTACAGGAGTTGCGTTCGACTTCAATTGTGATCATTGTCTCAAGCCTCTTTGTTCTGCCATTGAAATGCACTACGAAATTCATAAACCGAAGTGGAGAGAATGGATTGGTGCTGTGGCTTCAAAAGTCCCATGGTGGTCTGGAGAGGATAAATTAGATGAAGCTCCTGAATCCCACTCACCAGAACTTGCATAATCTGTCTAAGTTAATTCAAAATGTACAAAATAAATAATAGAAAATAGTTTTATATGATGATCTACACAGTCAGTTTGATTTATTTTGTCCCTATTGGATGTAAGAACTTTTTTTGTCCTATTATGATACTGTCAAGTTGAAATTGTTTTCAATGTTTTCAATTATTTAAAGAATATATTGATACTTCAGAATCAAGAAATTACACCTATTCAGTAATTTTCACGGATTTAGTAGCAATATATGTGGGCCTGTAAATAATTTTTTTTGGGCATCAAGGTACTGATAAAAAGGACACGGTTCTTACTTGTTGGAGATGTTAGCTTGCTCAGCCTGGAAATAGATACGATCTAATTTATCGACGGTGTCTTTTTGGATAGGAATGTATAATTGCTTATTAAGATTGACGAAGTCAAATGTTCGGCTGAACTTTTACAATTCTAATTAGTGTACTTTGGCGGTCTTTGCCACATGAATGTTCTCCTCAACTGTGTTACTAGCTAGCTCTTATGGATATGGATAAGCTTGCCGGAAACTGTGAAGAGCAGAATTAGCATGACAACCAATTTGGGAGGCATCATTGCTGCTACTTCGATCTTGTATACGCTGGTTGCTTTGGGATAGTTTTGAATACTGATAACCAGTTGTATATGTGTTGAATTTATCGGCTAGAGTTCCGTTGGTAGCTGCTACCAACTTTTTGAAGAAAAAAAATTATTGGCTAGAGTAATTAAAGCATATCTCGTAGCTCTAGGCTCTAGATAAGAATCAGGGTATCTTATAGGAGCTCGTATTTCTTGAACTAGTATTTTGCCCGTGCGTTGCAACGGATCTTATTTAATAAAAATTTCTTGATATGAATATTTTCAATATTGTTATAACTAAATAAAATTATCCGTAACTAAAAGGTTAAAATTTGAAGTCATTTTGTTTATTAGCTGTTTTAGTAAGTTTTGAATTTATGAATAATGTTTAATGAGAAGAAAAAAAAATACAACTTTAAAATGATATTATAACATATGACATCATTAATTTATTTTACTTTATCTTATTTTCTAAATTAAGTAATTTAATAACAAAATCTAAAATGAGATTTGTTCGAACTTATATAATTTTGATATATGTTATATGTATAATGGGGTACCTAAAAATGTTAATCCATAATTATACATCTAAGTGAATAATTATTCTTGACTCATGATTTCCGAGTAATATAATTTTCTAATTATAAACTTTTGATTTTAATTAAAACTAACATCACAGGACGCATTGTCCCATACGTGAGTAAAAACCAGTTTAATCCAACCTGATGCGTCTTGTTAAGTGTTAGCCCAGTGTCATGTATTCATGTATCCAGTGTCCCATTCCCCAATCCCCATATACATATACGCGTTTTCAACTTTTCATTTATTTTTTCGAAAAAAGAAAACTCATTAATTAATTAACTTGGTTGGTATATTGGCCTGAAGATTGAATCATTAAAAGATGATCAAACGGTACCGGTTAAAATAGATTGATGCATCCAACGACTGAAAATTGGTTTGGACGAATAGCCATTTGGGTCTCCAAATCAACTCCTCATTTTATTATTAGTAAGGATATTTGCTAAGTATATACTAACTTGGTTGCCACATCATCATTACTCTCAACCCTTGATTTAGTTTCTCTCTCTTCTTTATCTTAATCAAATGACTCAAATTAATTTTTCTATTTTTTCATTCAAGAGATAATATGATGTACCTAAAGAACAATTAAAACTTAAAATATTTGCAACTCTTTATATTCTTTTATATGAATTAAGTTGTGGCTAAAAATATATTGTATAGACATAATATTTAGTTCAATATTTATGTAGTAATACATATTCATGAAAAATATTTATTTAGTTTTAATATCTATTAATTTATGTAATATTATTTTTCGGGGGCAAAGCCCCGACTCACAGCTCTAATCTATACTCCATAAAGAGGGGTAGATTTTCAAACACCTCAACTATGCCACATCATCATTCTTATTAACCATTGATTTTATTTGGAACTCTTTATCTACTTTGATCCAATGACTAACTTTTTTTCTCTCCTCATTTAATAAGATAAATGTGATATGTCTAAAACAAATTATAACATTTAAAATTAATGATCCAACATTTATGTATAATTATTTTTTATATATTATTGCATTATTATTATTATTATTATTATTATTATTTATAAATTACATTAGAAATTTTAAAAAAATTTCAAATTTTGTTTAATATAAATATATAAAATTCTTAGTTATTTATTTGATACCACTTTTCGGGGCGAAGCCCGAGTTACAGCCCTAGTGTAGGTAAAAAGAGGTAATTATTGCTTAATACTCAACAGTCTTAGCTAGTAAGTCAATTGTAAGGGATGATTGGAGCAAACTTGTGGACATTGCCAAGGCAGACCAGTATTCTTATATAGGGAGCAAAGAAGCCGATCAACATTTTAAAAGGGCGAATTCTTAATTATATAGATCGTGAGAAATATATACCGTTCATTTTCTGATAAAGATGGCCACGATATATTTATTAATGATGGCCACGATATATTTTTTAGACACAAGTAGGGACGGCTGATATTTAAAAATTGGACTGCTCGATTAGAAATAAATGGTTTTCTAATCGGTTGTCCATAGAAAAGAGATAATCTCTTTGTCCCCCATCATTTGTCCCCCTTAAACGTCCCCCATCTGTTTCTGCTGGAATCGGTATGAATACCAGTTGGCAAGTGGTATGAACACCACGATACATTCAGTATGAACACCCTCTGAGAGCTCTATGAACAATGCAAATTGGGAGAAAAATTTTTTTTGGCATATTTTCCATGTGCAAAAATAAATTAAGCACGTGCTTAATTCAATTTCAGCACGTGATGAAAATCGGAGCGCGCGCGGGTGTTCATACTGCTTATTGGCGGGTGTACATATCAAATGGTCTTTGGTGTTCATAGTTGACGTGGACGGGAGTTGGCATATTTTCCACGTGCAAAAATAAATTAAGCACGTGCTTAATTCAATTTCAACACGTGATGAAAATCGGAGCGCGCTCGGATGTTCATACTGCTTATTGGCGGGTGTTCATATCTAATGGTCTTCGGTGTTCATAGTTGACGTGGACGAGGGTATGCTCGCGGGGGACATTTAAGGGGGATTTTTTGTGGGGGACAGTTAGCATCCCTCCATAGAAAAATACCTCATTTGATAATATTTTGCAGTTCAACAGCTTAATTAGCGTTCTTCTCATAATTCTTCTTAATTTTTGGATAAAATTGATAATATATAAGTACCTGATAAATACAAATAATATATACTACAAAATGTATAGCACCTTCAAAACTTTAAATTTACCATTTAAAAAATATTATTATTAGTGCTTTCCAACATATACCTTCATTTTAAACCAAAAAAGAAAAAAAAAAAATCACTTAGAGATCTCTTTAAGTCTCATAAGAAGTTCACCATGTAGTGCATATGAGTAAATCTACTGGACTCTATGTGTATAGATGCCTTATGTCCTTCAAAAGCTAAAAATAATATCTTAGAACTTTTCAAAATAAAGAATATAATAAGCACTATAAATCAAGATTTGGAGGTTGTTAAGTATGTTTTTTGAGTTAGAAGTACGAACATGTTAGCGTTCCTAGGAGTACGTATATTTACTCATTTCATATAAATAGAAACTTTATTATTTGAACAAACAATTACATGGGAGGCGATAATTGTCTCCCCGAAAAATCCTCCTTATCCATCTCTAATCTCCCAAAGTTGAAAATTATTTTTGATATGCAACAAATATATTTTTCCGGTCGCAATGCATGTCCTCAGTCATGCAAATGACTCAAACATATACTGTGAAAGGAGAAAGGAGGATAGGGGATAGGGGATATTAACAAAATTAATTTGTGGGGTGGATAGGGGAAAAATTGAGAGCGACAAAAATCATTTCTCATATTATTAAAAGAGAGTATTAGAGATCATCTTTTTTTTTTTTTCATTTTTGCTTTACCGTTTATAAATAAAATAGAAATTAATTTCTAGTCAAATTTTTAATTTGGACTCCAGTCCCACAAAAAATCAATGGAAGCAGACTGATTACAAAAAGGTCACAACTCACAACCCACCCACAAAACCATTTTTAGGAGAACTTTTTGAATTATTAAAGGTGGAGTACCCACAGTTAGATCCCTTCAATTACTTGTCCTTAGGTTGCGCAGGGAACACTAATATTTTATTCACTGAGTTTATTTGGATGAAGTTTAGACTATTAAGAACTTGTCCTTCAATTGCTTTTGTTCTGTTTGTTGGTTTTTTTTTTTTTTTTCATTATTTCTGAACTCTGTATTTCTATTAATAGTATATAATACCTTGACAGCCACTGTCAAGTTTTCAAAAAAAAAAAGAACTAAGAAGACCCGTACATCATCTTATCGAGAGGGGCAATCCGCATCTCTCTTGTAAAATCGCTTATAATATCCATGGCCAATAAAGAAAATCAGAATTCATGGTACACTAGTAAATCCCCCTGGTCCTTTAGCCCCTAGACACCGGTAACGAAAATTCCATGAAGGAAATGTGCATGGTGGTTTTGTGTACTCAATGACAAAGACCCATTAATTAGTATATCTATCCAGTCTATCATGCAGTACTAGGTGGAATGCATTATATATCCTGCTTCTCGAATGTGATTTTGAATTATTTTTCGTCATACTATTAGTAGTTTTCCTCCAATATCTTATTCATTTATTATTTTTCAAACACATTCAAAATGATATAGTGATTTGTTAATTATTTGGTACGCAACATTTCTGCAACTGGAAAACGAATGCTAAACAAATAGTTTGGTGGCTATTCTTCATTTCAACTTAAAGAGGTCCATATATATATCGATCATGCAAAACTTGTAATTGATGGTGATCTCATTTGTATGAGGCTGATCAGTACTGATCACACATGATATACATGACACAACTACCTCTTCATGTAGTTGGTAACAGTTATTTTCCCATGTAACTGCCCTGCATTGTTAATTAGTAGCAAGTAATCTGCTTAAATGTCCATTTCTCACATGTTTTTTGCATTTTGATGCAATAACCAAAACCTCCATTAGTCACATCTGACCAAGTCTAAATTGTATTGGCTCAATTTTTTACTGCAACACTAACAAAAAAGAATAGTCTTGTATTATATTGATTTGTTGTATCAACTCTGAAGTCTCGTTTCTGGGAAGCATAATTGCATAAATAATTAAACAAATTAATGGAACACTACTTATTTAAATAATTTTAATTCAGGTAAACCCGAGGCACCATATATTTTTATTTTTATTTTTATGGTTCACATCCCGAAGGATATGTGAAACTGGAATTTTGTTAGAGGTCCCATTTCGTTTTTTCAGTTTCTAGCTTGAACTACAGCCTTCAAATTATGTTTCTCGGCCCATAAATAATAATAGCACTCTAAGCCCAGCTTGT
This sequence comes from Cyperus esculentus, assembly GCA_030179965.1. NCBI lineage: Eukaryota > Viridiplantae > Streptophyta > Magnoliopsida > Poales > Cyperaceae > Cyperus > Cyperus esculentus. The sequence continues at coordinate 2,414,553 of JASGLE010000024.1, read as the reverse complement.
ATGAACAATTAATTACCAACCCAGCAAATATTAATCACACACATATATATCATGATAGCCCATCAGTTTCGTACTGGACGATCATAGCCTTCATGAGAAGTGGGGATATATAATAGCAGCACCAAATTCATGATTTGATGTGGTTGTTAACAACAAGATAGCAAAAGGGTGCGCTTAGAGTTAGAGGAGTGGTTTAATTAACACAAGGGAAAACAAACGAGTATGACACATCCCACTAAAACAACAACTTGTTGCTTCATCAAGTAACTAATCGAGTAACATTAATAAGAACCAACACTCTCCGTGTGGGAGGTCGCATGTTCTAAATCCGGATGGGGGTTTGTTATAAATATTTAAATTTGAGTGGCTTAGCCCTTATCTTTATCTCAAAAAAACTAATCGAGTAACCATTTCAAAACTGGAGCTTCCCAAATTGAACACCTGCAAAAGTTATATACTTTTCCAACTGCTAGCTGCAACTTCCTTATAATTTAAGCAACTGCCTAATTCTACTTGCATATCTCAACAATACAGAGTATTTTAAAAGACAAAATTGATGACCAATCTTATTAAACTAAAAAAGAACACAAAATTGTTGAGTACTTTCCTTTTTTTTTTTTGGAATCCAACAAAACTAAAGAGCACAACAATAAAGCAAGATAGACTAAAGAATAATACTATCAACGAATGACAACTTTATTCTACTTATTTATTACCAAATAACCTATATGCCAGCAAACCAAACACTGATATTTAACGAAGAAACATGTTAAAAAGTACTTTAGTTAAGGCCCAACTTCAAGCTTAAAAATACTAACGTACCAATTGAATCTGGCCTAAAATAAGCTAAAAGTTGTCTAGAATAATTGGAGTTTCAAAAATAATAGTCATCAGATCTAAAATGATAGAGTAGATGAAAAACTGTCCCAGGATAGCCTACTGCGGCATTGACTGCATGCAGCCCAGGATGAGCCGCAGTGCTAGTGATGTATGGAGACATGGGAATCATGGCAGAGAGGTGGCGGCCATGGCTGCAGTGAGGGTCCAAGATTATTGTTGCGGGTCCTTCTACGCCCATAGAGGGGGCCGCAACAAACTGTCATGGTTGTTGTTTGCACCGGTTCTTCGTCCGTCTACTTCCGTTTGTCAGGAAAATCTCCGATATACTCCAATTTATTCTAGAATCTCCTGCAATGTCAAAATAGTGAAACAAAAGCTTGAAGTACCATAGTCCCACCGTTCCTAAAACCTTTTGCTAATATGCAATTAATTTGTCAAAATAAATCTAGTAAATAAATCTCAAGTAAATGATAAATTTTCTAAGTAAAACCATTCCTAATGTGCAATTATTTTGGACTTATCAAAATCATTTGTTGCTCATTCAACCTATTGTCAAAACTATCTGTTATGAACTTATGATGCATAAATATAGATCAAGTATATCAATTATGAGACTATGAGGGATGAGTGGAACAAACTTAATTACCCGGGCACCGCTAAGCAAAAATAAAGAACTAGCCAAAAATGATGCTCTTGCGAAATTAAGCACATAGACTCATGAATGAGTCTGTATGTGATGTATTTAGTGCATAACCACCAAGATCATATTCTCTGCCCTCACAAGGATACTCCCTAAAAATCAGTCATCATATTACTATTAGTTTTCCTCCAGTATCTTGTTCATCTATTATTTTTTTTCAAATAGCAGTTATGTTATTCGACATCTCAGTATATTATGCAGCTGGGAGAATTAGAAATGAATACTATAAATTTAGTTTGGCATGTAGTTACACTTATTCATTTTTTATACATTTAAAGAGACCTTTGTAATTGAAATGACATTGTTTGTATGAGGCTGATCAGTGATCATATATACATGACACAACCACCTTTTCATGTATTTGGCAACAGTTATCTCACACAACTACCCTGCAATTTTTGTAGCAAGTAATTTGCTTAAATGCCCATTTCTCCTTTGCCTTTTGAACTTGGAACCAATAACAAAAGAAATCTATAAATCACATCGATCAGACCCCGAACCCAAATTGAATTGGCAGTCTTTCACTACATAAAAAAGAAAAAAAAAAAAAAAAAAAAAAAAAAAACTGTTTACGGACCGTTTTTTGTTATAAAGATGAGGATCAAGCCACACACAAGTTTAAATGTCTAAAAGATATTCTATCTGGATTTCGAACCCGCGACATCTCACAAGAACGGTGTTGTCCTTAGACATTAGACTAAAGGCTAATTCTTAAAAATAGACCGTTTTTATATATTATATTGATTTGTTTATAAGCTCCAAAGTCTCATTTCAAGGTCATATATGATTCCACATATTTTCTCTATCTCTAACTTTTTTCCCTTTGTTGTAATATAAGATTGAAGCAAGTTTTTGACCTACTTACCTCACAAAAATAAAAAAAGTTGCTTAAACTAGGTGAGAACATATGTACAGATCAAGTTTATCACCAGGCGGTCCAGGCCGAGTGCTTGTCCTCTGAACCGGGGTACGGTGACCCAGGTCACGTGATCCGTTGGATCTCTTCGGTATTCGGACAACCCCAAATTCCGAGGAGATCCAACGGATCACGTGACCCGGGTCACCGTATCCCGGGTCAGACGATATGAATGCGTCCAAGCCGAGCAAACTAATTAACAAACTCCGTGTTCTTTTTGTTAGTAGCTTAAGACCCAAATAATTTCATTGTCAGGACAATTAACAGATGTTGCTACTGTATCCGTGGCAAATTCACTTTATAAATAAGCCTTCTATTTCCATCCGTTACTAATTAATTAATCGAACGGCTATAACTAACACCGAAATTTACTTACATTTGTCACCTCACTCAACAGTCAGTCAACGAACGATCAATAATTAACCGGTGTGATAAAATTGTGAAAGGGCATGTTTGTCCTATAAAAATTCATCATCTCTTCTTTCTGTCTAAATTTTGTCAATTTCTTTTTCTTTGTCTGACCTGTTTATAGCACACCAATACCAGAATTATAGAAGGCAGTGACTATTGTCATTCGCCGCCTGCTCTTCTCCACAGCGTCAACACCGTCACAAGCTCCTCCTTGATCATGTCCTAAAAGTTTCTCATCAACTATGTGCGGGTATCAATTAAGAGAGGCGCTCAAGAACAGCGCCAAGCTAAGTACTATGCTATTGTTACATGTTTTCTGTTGTTTGCTCACCAATTTAGATGTGTTCTAAGTATGTATTCCAGAAAAACACTTCTTTGTATTAAGTTACCGATGAAAGTAAAAGCTGATAGTATTGATATTATCATATTGAAGGTTGTTTAATTAATTTGGAAAACAATATTGGAATTGTTTTTTGTGACAGCAATAATTTATTCAGTGAACTTTTTTTTTTTTTCTTTGAAAGAAAGGCTACTTTGCCCGTTTTCATATTACTGAAAACAAAATTACAGCTACGAGTTCCTTTTCCAGATATATCTACATGTAACTCTATATCTCTGCTCAGAAAACACGTATCTAAATAAAAAAATAAAACCTTTTGTACTAAGCACCCTGCTCACCAGCACGTACAGACACGTATCTCTGCTTATTCAGTGAACTGTTTTTGCGTTTATTCTGACTTTTTCTCTTGTTCTGTTGCAATGCTTCCTCGTTTCCATTATTCATAGTATAGTTGGTGATGCACTCTCATAGTCTCATATTCTCATACAAATGTATAATTTGACAAACTTTTTCTTTGTGCACTACATCTACTATATCTATGGAAATAACTACCTAGACCTTTTGAAGATTAAATTGTCGTTGGGCCGATTTCTATTAGAAATTGAAAGGGAATACATCCAACTCTCTGCATCAAGCGGAATCGAAAAGATAAAAAAGAAGATAGGAATCAAGTATGCTGAAACTAGGTTGCGCAATTGTTTTCCCAATATTCAAGACTAAGACAAATATTACAAGTACACTGCATGTAGTGGAGTCTGGTCATCGATCATGGAATAGTGAGACACAAAGACTGCTCATCACAGTATATTGAGAAATGATCAGTACGTCTTGTCGACATTGAAAACCTAAAGAAAGAGGAAGCAAAAAACCGGGGCTGTTTGTTAAATTAATATATTACTAACTATCAGTTGTGAACTTGTGATGAATAATTAAATGGTGAAAATATTATTTAAGTTATTAAAATATCAAAATGTCATATAATTAACCGATAGCAGTATCCACCATAAATTTGCTTTTTGCTATTCAAAATTTTTGCTAAGTAATAAACTAAATTTATAGATTAACATGTAAATTTTGTTTAAACTCATGCATAACATCAATTCAACTCATACAATCAAAGTTCAAATTCAAATTCAAATTCAAAACCCCTAGTACCAATTATAAGGGATGAGTGGAACAAACTTGGTGACATAGACTCATGAACAACTCTACATGTGATGCCTTGGATGCATAACAATCCAGATAGTTTTTTATGGCGTCGCGAAGATACTTCTGCATGATTTGTAATAATATTATAAGTAGTTTCCCTCCAATATCTTGTTCATCTATTATTTGTTCAAACCCATTCAACATTTTCAATATATATATGGCCATTATGTTCTTTGCAATCTCAGTACATATTCTGTAGCTGCACAATATAATGAATACTACAAATAGTTTGGTAGTTACATATTCATTTCTATATAAAGAGGCCTTTGTAAATGAAATGACCTCGTTTTTTATGAAGCTCATCATCAGTGATCACACATTACCCTCATGATACAACTACTTTTTCATGTTGTTGATAACACAATTCCCGCGTAACTGCCCTGCATTGTTAGGGGCAAATACCAAAAACTCCTTTAATCACATCTCACTAATTAAGCCTGAATTTTATTGTCATAATTTTCGATGGCAGCACAAAGAAAAAGCACCGTCTTGTCTTATATTATAATTTTTTTTTTTATCTACTCAAAAGTCTCATTTCTGTGGGCATAATTGCGTAAACAAGTCAACGGTACATAAGTTTTTGGATAGTTTTAGATCACTCGAACCCAACTTACCTAGGCCCACATATTTTTTTCTCATATATATTACACATGAAAAGATATGAAACTAGAATTCTGTTAGAGGTCCCTTTTCGTTTTTTTTCAGTTTCTAGCTTGAACTACAGTCTTCAAAATTTCAAATTATATATCTTTCTCAGCCCATAACGAATAATTAATAGCACTCTTAAGCCCAGTTTGTATGAACAATTAATTATATATCATATGCAGAGCATGATAGCCCGGCCATCAGTTTCGTACTGGAAGTCTGGAATACTGTTTTGTGCAATAACTCTGCATCCTTTTCAGCTGCTTGGAATGAGCTTACGGACGATCATATTCATAGCATTCATGAGAACTCGGGTATAATAGGAACGCAGAATTCATGATTTGATGCAGTTGTTGACATCAAGATAGGAATACTGTGCTTAGAGGTATAATAGCACGTCTCAGTAAGGAAATTAAAACAATCGACACGATGACAAAATTCGGATCACTGAGAACACTATTACTCCTCATAAGTAATTATCGGCATGAAACAAACAATAACCAGCATGACAGCAACAGAAGTGATTTAGAAAAGGAGAACAAAACGTTATGCAGTGTTGCTGTCCCCAGGATTACAAATAATAAATAAAATCCTAGTTGTATTGTGTATAAAGCGTTTGTTTATGTATAGCTGTCCTTCATACGTAATACTATGTTATGTTAAATACATTTTTGTACTTTTTTTTTTATTTATTGTAGGCCATCTTTGCATTAGAGCCAGCCAGGTCCAACAATCAACTTTTTTTAGATGACAATATAGTGTCCCTGACCATCGATCTGTGTAGACTGAATAATCATCTGCATAGTAATGGGTGTGAAATCAAATTTTCTAATCAATGAGAGAATGAATAATCACGTTGTGATAAATGATCATGGATTCGTCGATTGAGGATTCAAATTAAACAAATGGCCCTCCAAACAGCATTTTCAGTTATTGGTCACCAATTACACTCTGTGTGGCACTTCTTTCATCAAGTATTCGTTTTGTCCAGATAACTTGGAAACTTCAAGGCCAATGCAACAACTCAACAAGTTATTTTCAGGGATCACTTCCCCCTGTGTCACTATAATTTATCATTGGCTTCATTTAATATTTTAATAATTCTGTAAATGTGCTGTAAAATTAATTAATTATGGAAGAAGGGAGAAGTTTAAATTAACGGAAGGAAAATCCAATGTATGACACGTCCCATATAAACAAAGATCAGTTGCTTCATCAAGCAACTAATCGAGTAATCATTCAAAACTGGAACTCCCCAAATTGAACACCTGCTAAATATACCTATTTTTTCCAACTACCAGCTGGAATTTCATGATAATTTAAGCACCTGCCTAATTCTACTTGCATATCTCAGCAAAACAGATCATATATATATATATATTAAAAGACAAAATTGATGTCTAATTTTATTAAACCACAACAAGAACACAAAATTGCTGACCCCTTTCTTTCAGAATCCAACAGAAACTAAAGAGCACAACTGCACAACAACAAACGAAGGAAAAACCGAGCAACAGGCAGTACAGTACAACTACAACACAGACTAAAGAATAAACCATCAAAGAATGACAGCTTGATTCTGTTTATTTACTACGAAACAACATATGTGATATGTGCCAGCAGATCAAACGGTGAAGCTAAGGAACTTGTTGAGACTCTTGTTGAGGCCAGATTTCAAGCTTAATGAATACCCTTTTTTGCTGGCAGAGACAGACTGGGGAATCACCTTCCGTTCTAACTTTTTCTCTTCTAAGGCCTCTATCTGCTTCTTGCACAGGAGGAAATTCCTTGCGCCGTTGAAACTGATAACATATCTCGCATCCAAAGCTGCGTATTAGGAAATAGATACGTTAGAAAATAGCAGCCGTACAACAAGGATACATTTATAAGTCATAACAAACGGAAATGATGCTTATTGCATTTTAGATTTGTTTAAAATCAAGTTTTTGCATAAATTGCATCATTCGAAGAACAATTTATTCTGTCACTATTGAACATGTCTAAATTGAAAACATGCCTGGTTGCCTACATACAGATGTCAATCCCAATTTCTCAGGTATCTGTTATAAATTTATATGATTTAGTGTAACAGTTGTGTCAAAATTTTGTTGTGTTATTGGATCCCTCCTCCTATTATAAAGGTCAATAATCAAGAACCAAATAGAGATTTTTCCAATTATATCACTTTGATCGATACACAATTTAGCAATATAACATAAGTTTCCGATATCATCCCCAACACAATTTTATTGCTCAATTAACATACCCTACTAATCAACACCACAATTCTAATCCGAAACATGAATTATAACAAAATTGGGAATTAATATAGGAAGAAAATGAACTACCATCAAATCCACCATTGGCGTGGTACAGAAGGAACTCATCGAGGTCGGTTCCAAGCATCGGCAACCTGCCCTCCCTCGCGTACGTCTTGAGCGCCGTCCTCACGACGCCGGACACCGTCTCGCCTTCATTAACAAGAAACCTAATCGGCCCGGCGCTGCCGTACACTGTGACAGTGACGAGCAGCCTGCCGCACGCCTTCACCTTGCTCTGTCCCCTCTTGATCCCCATTTGCACTCCTAAACCCTACCGATTTGTCAGAAATTCGCTTCAAAGATGCAGCCTTTCGCGCCGAATTCTCAGGGGTCGAGGCCGAGGCAGCGGTAGTGCCAGCCCTGCATGCACGAGGCGCACGCGCAGGACGAATCGGCGAGGATTGCGTCGTGCGATCTCACCATTCACGATCGAGGCTGCGCGGGGAGGAAAGAAGAGCCGTAGAGAGAGCTCGCGCGGAGAGCAGAAAGAAGAAGAAGAGTTTGAAGAACTTGGGTACGACTTGGGGATCTTTTATAAAGATCGAGATGGAGCGAGATCGGGTGGAGTGAGTTCGGATCCGGTGTAGGTGTGTACGGGTGTGGTATTTACTCCGTCCATCTGGACCGTTCGTTGTATTACATCAAGATTCGTGAATATGATTTGATGGTGGAGATTAGTTTCTCTGACAGATTGATGCTTAGGAGGGTACAGAGTGAATGCAGACTCCGGTGAGTCGCGAGCGAACAAACACACTGGCGGTGCTTAGAAGTGCATGATCTTCTGTACTCTATTCAAAGTTTCCTTCCGTGTGGCGGTTCACTGGTAAAGTCTCACAACGTCCCTGAGAGCTGTGTCTGTTCGAAGTTTGTTTATTATAAAGAGTGGTTGATACAACGGATCCAGAGAAAGGAGACAAAACAATACGGCTGGCAAGTTTTGACGTTCCGTACAAAGCGGCGGCTAGGGTTAACTGGTTAAGCGGCGCGCGAGTGGGTTGGGTCGGGTCGGGTCGCACAGGAAATCGGCTGTTACATGTTGCGTTGATCGCAACCGAAACCGAAAGTCCGGAACGGCAGAACCCAACAAGAACTCGGCGCCACAGTTGGTCATGTCAGGTGAAAGTGAAACTGAACCTACTCCGGGTAATAAACGATTTTACCGGGTAGAAAGTTATAAACCATCGCTGCTGACTGTCGTGTTTCTTTCCCCTTTTGATTGAACCGATCATGTTTAGTTGTTTACCATGACATCATAAGTAAGAGGTCTTCTTAATTGTTACTTGACAATGGCTGCTTTAATTTAACAGTACTAACAATTTTGTTAAAAAAGAAACAAAAAACAATACTAACAATAAAGTACAAATTAAGGAAAATAAATATAGAAATTAAACAATGTACAGATTGATTTATGTAAAATATTTTATTTATTTAAATATTACTCTTAGTTCTCTAGACACCGTAATAATTTTATTTATACAACCGTTATAATTTAATGGGGATAGTGATGATTTATTACATGACATAGAAATTACATGAAATTTCAATTTTAATGTATTAAAAAAATCGAATTTAATTTGATGTTGCACCGTTAAATTGGTTATAATCAAACCGTTGGTCAAATAACTGCTCGCCCTTTTAATTAGGACATGTTCCTACTTTGATGCAGACGACTTGGAATAATCATCGAATTCCGTGCTTAACTAATCTGGAATCTCATAAGCTCCAATTAGTTTATGTTTATCTTCTTTCATAATATACTTTTCAGAATGGACTGGAATCTTGTCCAAAATCGTTTGGACGTCTTCATTCAAAGTTACGATTAAACTGTTCCATTTAATTTATATGTTCGACTCTAAATATAACAAGTATACAATACATCTAAATGTTGTTCCTATTTTTAACACATACATAACTAAATCACGATTAATTAATTGTCAACAATTATATCGTACGACTCTCTGAATTTTTTGGACCGTCCAAATGACTTTTGACAAAATCTAATTCCTCTGATAATTAAATATGTTCTTACGTAAGCGTTAACATTTGTTGGAATCAAACCTTTATTAGGATCAAAAAATGGTCTTTAATTTGATGGCATGACTCATGATAAGTATGATTTATTTATTTAATTAAAAGGCCAAACGCAACGTTGATGGGGTACATTTTACCACATGGCTGCCTGGCTATATAGTACGTGATACATGTTGCTTGTTTCATGATATGATAAGTATATATATAATTTATCTAAACAGGATCTGTATTCTGTTGTGCTGTCGCATATTCCCTGATTCTCATAATTAAGTATTTTTTTTGGTCGAAATTTGACAGGTTTGCACGTTGAAGGTTTTTAAAATCTGTGCAGAATAGAAATTAATTGATCCTATATTAAATTTGGAATTCATCTGTGAACAAAACCAACTAAAATTAAGCAGTTGTCCAGTGAATTCCATACATATTTTTTTTAAAAAAATGATCCAATCATCCAAGGTATTAGAAACGGGAAAGGAACATTAGAGAATGCTTAAGAAGATAGGAAGAAATTATCAATGTGCCTTAAAATTTATAGATTAATTATATTTTCAAATAAATTCACTTTAAGTGTTGTTTGATTGATTATTAAAGAATGTATCATTGCAAAGTGCATAAAATTTTAATGAGCTATTATAATAGTAAAGATACTATAAGCTAGCTTAAATTCATAAAGACCTTATGTGAGCTTAACTAAAAAAAAATCATTGCAATTTACCTTCAAATTAGGTCTTGTGAAATACAGAAGGTTTTTATCAAAAAAATATCTTTTAATTGTTTTTTTTGGATTCCTTAAAAACAATATACTATATAGTGATTATATTAAAATTGGATAGTCACTTAAAAATAAAAATAAAAACATAAAAGGATTTAATTTGTAAAGAATTATTTTAATATTTTATCTCTCAAAATGTTGACATGAAAAAAAAAATTAATGATAAAGACTAGAGATAAGCTACTCAAACTTACAACTATATAAAACTTGTTAAACTATATATATAAACTAAACTAATATCTAAAGGTAACTTCTTGGGTTTAAACTCCCGAAAGGTCTTATTTAGGATTTTTGGGATTGAAGTCACACATCAATGTCTTTTAGCCATACATGTATTGATCTATATGGGAAAATTCCATTGCATATAATATGCCCAAAAGCAGATCACATCTCTTCCATTCATTAATTTGTCTTCCACAGATCTCCGGTGAGATAGTTTTGGTCTGGTCATGTCTCGGAGAGAGACACTTAGGCCCTGTTCGGTTCACATATTTTTTGTGGTATTGGGTGGGATTTTGAACATAGTGTGAAAATTTTTCTTTACCTTACCCTGTTCGGATGACCAATTTGTGGAAAATGGGATAGAACTATATTTTTTCCATCTTTTTTTTTCATTCAAATGCAAAATGGTGGGTACAAAATAATCAAATCATACTTAAATTTTTTTTCCCCATCCGTTGGCTCTCTCTCCACACCTCTCAATTTCTTATTAATATTTGTAATGTCTACTTGTGTACTTGTACTTTAGATCTATATCACACATTTATTTTTGTGAAAGACTTAATTTTTATTGTATTAAATTTATCAAATAACATAAAAGTAGAAAAAATAAAAAGGAAAACATGCTAATCAACAATAATTAAATCCTTATCTTTAATTAAATGGTCATAGTAACTAGCAAATTACACAAGATATATATACTAATTATATACTAAACAATTTGAATAGATATATATACACATTTTAAGCAAATCAAGATTTCCCGAACACCTAGTATAAATATATTTCCATTGCAAATTCATAGGTGTGGGTTCCCATAAATGAATTTGTGGGTTCCCGAACCCATGAAATCATATCACGTATGATCACATGACAATCGAGCACGCCCTTAGACCCTGTTCGGTTGCAGAAAATATTACGAGAAGGGAAATGATGGGTATAGGTTCCCAATTAAAGTAGAAAAAAATAATTAGATTGGAGTTAATTTGTTTTTTTCCCAAAATTTTGTATAGAAATGAGGGTACAAAGTGGTAACTAATCCCATCCCAAAGAGAATAAAGGGGCTATTCGGCAGCTGCAGATCAAGGCTCCTCAAAGCTCCTTAGCTCTTTGATCCGTGTTGAGTCAGCCGAACAGATGCTCCTCATGACAGATCAAGACCCCTCCTCAGGACAAAAATGTTGATCCGTCTCCCCCCCCCCCCCCCCCTCCCCCTTAACATCTTGGCTCCTCAAACCCCTCCTCAAGGTTCAGAAATTGATTATTTTTTACCATTTTGCCCTTAGACGTTGGCTTCGTCAAAGTCACCGTATACATTTTTTTTATTTTTGGTTTCCTCCTCTTTAAGAAGAGGCCACACGTCCCGATGCACAAGGAAGAAAATAACTGCTCTTACCGGTGAAGATCTGCGGCTCTCCGACGAAAATTTATCAAAACCAACAGCACTGTGACGTTCTCCTCGAGTTGCTCTATCCATTGACACCCCGATAGGTGCCACTTCTTTTTTGTTAGAGAAGTGGAAATATAAATGTGATACAAATACAATGCAGTTGGGTTAAGTTGGCGGAGTGGAGTTTGTATTGCAAGAAGCGTGGCTCCAACTGATATAAATTAAGCTATTTCATCAATTGAATTATTATTTAATTTGTCATTTTTAACTTTTGACTTTGAGAACGAAATAGTTTTGATGGATAAAATCTATAGAATTACATCATGTAACTCTGTAGGATTGAATTTATAATTTAATCAATATGCTTTTGATGGATAGTACCGATCAAATTTTTATGAATAATTAATGCCGTAAGATCTATTTACATTTACTTGATTAATAGCATCATAAGTAAGGAGTGACATTAACTACTCATTCTATATTATAACAATAAAATATGAGGGGTAACATGGTCTTTACATACATAATATGCTTTTTAAGCCATGATTCTTAATCTTATCAATTGGCCGAACAACAGCTCCTCAGAGGAGATCAATGTTTTAATCCTCTACCTCTTGATCCTTGTCGCCGAACAGCCCCAAAATGGCTGCCGAACAGGTTGAAGAGAAAACATCAAAAATCCTAAACCCATCAAAATTCTCACCCTTGCCTTGACATCCCAACAAGCCTTAATGTTTCTGAGGAAAAGGTGATAGAAGATTAATTCCAGGAAGATTCCTCTTGTCTCTATCAATTTCCATGGATGGTTATTTTGTTAGGCACTCAGACAATTTAATTGACTGATATATATGATATATCTCAGCCGCAGTGCGACTTCCAGCTAAAATGCACGTGGATAGAATAGAAAAGAAAAAATAATTTTTTTGCCAATGAAACAAGCTGCCTTCAAATTCCAATGGAATGTTTGGACTTTGAACTTCCAATAATTGTGCTATGCGAACGTACGTCGTTCTCGGTTATTTTTTCCACAGGTAAGTTTCATATAAAATAAAATTCTTAAAGATTGGGGCGGAAATACAGAATGTTTTTCGTTAGAATATTCGGGTAGAAATTAAGAAACATGCCGATCTTTCAAACAAAGAAAATTCTGCATGAGCAACTACGATTACGAAGGGTTATTGTTAGCTTAGGATTTCATTAGATGGATGGAAGGAGATTTAATTTCAGGCAATGCAATATTATATAACTCGAATAGTGCTTAATTTTGTACATTTCTCATTTCTCAAGCATGGTAAAAAAAAAAAGGAACTGTTTTTTTTTTTTTTTTTAATAGAATATATAGTCAGGCTATTGGGCTTACCTCGTTAAGAAACAGAGGCCCATAGCAAAGAAAAATAGAAGGAAAAGGAAAAATTGAGCAATTTTCAAAGCATCAGTATGTTGTGAAAAAAAAATGTGAAAAAAAGGAAAAGGAAAATTAATTACACATTTTTTTTGACATATTTGCGGTGTAACAAATGTGAAAAAAAAAAAAATACAGACAACCAAAACATCAGTATGTTTTGCAATTGTCAAGTCTGTGAAAATATCATAACAAGGCAAGTTTGGGAGATAATATATATAGTTTGCGTACCAGAAAATAGTACATTAAATTAAATTTGATGTGCAATCTGACGATAATTTCTCCTTCCAAAATTTCAAAATATCAGTCCTCAAATTCACTGTCATGATTGTCTTGATCAAAAGTCCTCATCAAAATCTTAAGCAGCCAGGATGAATTAACTAGCCTGATCCAATTAGTTGGAGCTAGCTAAAAACAAGCCTTGATTTCATTTTCATGATTCACTTTTTGACTTTGTTGTTACTGATTTTGATTTTTGACCCCCAATTCCAACTTCCCCAGGTGATCTTGGCAACAAAAGAGTAAAAAATAAAAACTCTCCCTAGATAAGCTCTGCTCTGCTCTGCTCTGACCTGAGAAGAAGAAATAAAGAACAACGGTCCTGGGTATTTAATGGCCGATGTGAATGTGATGATATATATATCTGACCTGCGTTCAATTAGCTGCTGTATACAGGTGAGATCAGCATCCAACGGCTAGTCACATGTGCATATTATATCTTGAGAAACACCTTACGTCCATTAAAAAGCCATCCATACGTTCGTAAACATACAAAAATTGTAACATATGCATTCAGAAATATAACATATATCTCAAATTTGATAACCTATAGATGCTATGGACATATATTCTATAGATATTTAGGTATTACTCTATCTTCATCCACTACAAAATTATATCGTACACGAGTCCATATCATATTTTGGTAATGGGTTTTTAATTTCCCATCATTTTCAGATATATATGTTGCAGATTTTGCAGTCCTGCAGACCTTATCCATAAGTAGACTATTTTAATAACGACAAATTAATGGAGCATTTCGTATTCAGTATTAGTTAACTTTTAATTCGTATTATAAAACTACAGAATTTAACTATAGCAGAAAACACCAAAGTTCTATGGTTCTTTTAAAAATTTTAACTATTTATAATATATATACACGCGCGGCTTGCCATATACCAGCTTCATCTTCTGATTTGTACCAAACTTTCTGGATATCAAAAACAAATTAAATTTTACTACAAGCAAATCCAGCTACGTGTGCACAAAATCACACTTTGTAGGCCGACCGCCTCCTACTTTGCAAAAATCTGCAATTTGGTACAACCAGCTAATATATCGACTTTTTTATTTTTCTTTTGTGTGCACACAACAAAATTTTTTTTTTTTTTTTAGATAAAGATGAGAGAGTCAAGCCATTTAAAATAAAAGGCTATATGTAAATGACAATAACTTACTAGTGCTATATACCTACGTCTATAGATAGACTGTCTATAGAGTTCAAATGTTACGAATTGGATACACCTGTTATAAAATTTGCACTTTATACACGTATTGACAGTTATTTCAGTGGAGGCATGATGTTTCCGATAACTTATCATTTCGGATTCGTAGTCATACTGATATCTACCAGTTGAAAGTCAATGTCCATTTGGTCCAATTAATCTGTCATCCTTTATTATAAGAGGAGGGATCCATTGACAATTTATATTTTGACAATCTCGACAATATAACATTTTAAAAATTTGTAAAAATTTATAAAAAATCTTAAAAATGAAAAAAGATTCATGGATGCATTACTTAACTTGTAGATCGATAGTATTTCAAATTTCAATCAATTTGAATATCGTTTGATGACTTATCAAAATTTTGTGTACATTTTAACGGTTGTAATTTAACGGATCTTTGAAAAACTATCAAATATCACTTAAATTGAATATAATCGCAAACATAATCAATCTATAAGTTAAACAATACTTCCGTAAACTTTTTTCTATTTTTAAGATTTTTTGTGATTTTTTATAAATTTTTTAAACATATCATTGTCAAGATTGTCAAAATAACAATTGTCAATGGATCTCTCCTCTTATTATAATGTCTTCCTTTTCCTCCCTGAAACCTCAGTCCATAATTAGTAGGGACACCATTGAAAGAGGCACATATATACAATATCTGTCTTTATTGGCTTATTGCATATATAATGCCTACCAAATTAAGTACCAAGATTAGGAGTCAAATTGCATCATATGGTGGATAATTATAAAATTTTATGTCTATTTAATTATTTATTAATTTTCTTGAAAGCTCTTTGGGGCCAACCAAAATTTATCCATCCATGCATTATCACAATTCCACGAAGCCCATATATTCTACCCCCAATTGTAGTTGATTCAAAGCTCTCCAAAAAAAAAAAAAAAAAAAAAAAAATTGTAGTTGATTCAACGAAGTATTATTTGACTGAAAATAATTGATAGTGTGTTATAATATGTGAAAGACGGCTTTTATATATCAATCACATTGGATGGGTGGAGGAGAGCATATACTATATAAAAATGTTATTATTTTTATATTTGCTTTAATTTGCACGTTTTACATATTGTGAAAAATTAAGTTTGACTTAGAATTAATGTAAAGGAGAGAATAATGTTCAATTTATTTATATCTAGTGGTGTTTATTTATGAAGTTCAAGAGCATGGCAATTGGAGTATAATATACTTCTGGGCGGAATAGAGATATGAAAGTTCACGACATATACAATTTATTACAAAAATTATCTGAAAAGGTATATTATTTTTAAACTATTCTGTTAAACAAATTTGTTGAAGATAAAAAAAGTGAATTATATAAGGTTCTCATGTTTCAAGAAATTTAAATCCAATTGCCCTTTCTTGCATAAGATAAGGAACAAGGAAAATTAAATAATCTTAACTTCTTAAGTATAATAATAAATATGACTTTTTGACTTCTTGAACTGAAAAAATTGAAAATTAAAAACAAGATGTGTCAATAACCATATACATTTGGCACAGCAATTTAGATTTTACTTTTTTTTTTGAAAAGAAATTAAATTTTACTTAAAGGAAGGGATCCTTTCACAACCACTTTCAAATAGATTTATTGTGTATCAAATTTTATTCATTTTAACTGTACTTTTATTCACTTTCATTAGTTTATAACAATCTGACTGTACTATAAATTTATCAGTAAGCAACCCATATTTGCACTTGTATTATGTATACAATTGTAATGAAATGAATAAAGCAGTATGCATCATGTATTATAATTCTAAATTGTGGCTCTACCCTAAATAATTAATCATAAACAATTCACAAGCAAATATTTAAAATAATTCTTACTACTAATAAAAGAAGATTAGATTTTTTGACATGAAAGTTCTATCTTCCTCAAAAAAGAAACCTCAGCCGTTGATTGTTTACTTAGATTAGTCACCACCGTTGACGTACATTAATATCTCGGCTCATTAAAATTTAAGTTGTGTATAAGTTTCTCACGGGGGATGAAATTTAAGATATAATAATTTAGTTCAATCTACCATGTTGTCTGATAGCAATCGCTTCCATCGATCAAATCCAACAGTAGCAAAGCAATTTCCAAGCATCTTCAAACTTTACCCATGTTGTCTGGTTATAAGTGTCGCATCATTTCAGCATTTGGAAACTTCTACCAACTTATTTTATTTTATTTTATTTTTTGAGTGTATTCTACCAACTTATAAAATCTACACCAGCTTTATGTCTCAGAAATTATTATTTTTTTTTTTTGGAGGGGATATGTCTCAGAAATTTTTTTTTTTGAGGGTAAAATGCCCGTAGGCTTGCATTTAGAAAAAAATTCAAAAGCTGAGAGTTTTTGCATCTACATTACAGTACCAAAAAAAGGAGCTAAAAAGGATGTAATCCAAGGTTACATAGCAACTTGCTACAATGGAAAAGGAGAAAGCGAAAACTAACTACATATTAAACGGACTAAACAACTCCATTTTTTTTTTTTTTTTTTTTTTTTTTTTTTTTAATAAAATTCCTAAAGTGTTGGCTTAGCAGAAGATATATTTTCAATCATCTGACATATCACTTGTGGACTCGTCCTGTTCCTCCACCTAGTCCGGTTCTCTGGCAAACCACCTTTCTAATGTCTCTTCAGGCCCTTCATCCTCTTGCAGTTGTTGTGGTAATGCCCTTCCCGTGAAATCTCCCCTTGACCTTCTGCACCAGTGTGCCAAATCATGTGCCCATTTTACCCCTCCTCTTGGACAGTGCCTAATTTGGATTGCTGCACCTGCATGCTCCAATTCTCGCTTTATCTGTGCAACAGCTGGGGCTGCTCTCCATGATGGAATCTCACCTATTTCTTGATCAAGTACTGCCCTTATCAGATTGGTGCAGTCAGTGAAGATGAACACCTCTCTTGTTCTCTCCCTTGCCCAGTGGACCCCCTCTAAAACTGCCAGTGCCTCTGTATGGAAAGGATCTGAGACTTGCCTTGCTTTCCCTCTGCATTCCATCAATTTCCCTTCTGTGCTGAAAGTCAGCATTGCCAATCCTGCACTTTGACTTTGGTCCCATGACCCATCCACTAGGATCATTTCTGCATTTCTTAGAACTGTTATCTTGTGTGGTTCACTTACCAGAGTCAGCTGTGGTGCTCTGTCATACTGCATTTCCATTGCCCTTGCCTGCTTCACCACTGTGATGGGGTGCACCCTTTTTCCTTCAATTACCTCATTATTTCTTGCCTTCCATATGCACCACATTAAATTTGCAATCCTGGCCTGCATTTGCTCATCATGCTGGCTCCCCAGATATCGCAGTGCAGCTTTGAACTCCATAGGCAATTCTTCTACTCTTATTGGCAGGTTGGACACAAACCAGATCACTCTGGAACCAGGACAGAAAAATAATAGGTGCATGAGGAATTCATCTTCTTGATTGCATCTGTTACACTGGGGTTGAAATCTATGTATCCTTCTATGCATTTCCTGGGCTGTGGCTAACCCATTCTGGCATGCTTTCCAGAGAAACATCTGCACCCTTGGCAGTATCCCCTTCATGGCCCAAATTGCTGTATATAGCTGCTGCTCTTCACTTTCTGTATTGCTACTTGGATTCCCCCCTGATAACATGGCATACCCCATCTTGACTGTATATTGACCCGACTTGGCAGGTTTCCATATCAGTCTATCTGGTATTAGCGATGTGTCTTGTGGGGGTTGCACAGACTGGATAATGACTTGAGCATATACATCACCAAACATGTTATTGAGCAACTGCTGATCCCACTCCCCATCCTGTCTCCTTACCAGCGCATCAACTGTTGGCCCGACCCCAGCAGTGCTGTTCTGGACGTGCTCCTCCCACCCAGGGAACCATGGCTGCCCTTGGGCCCCCACCTTGCTTCCATTTCCAATGTCCCAAAAGACATCATCTTGCAGGAAGGTTCTGAGCATCCATATTCTTCTCCACAAAGGGCTTGAGCCTGGTTGCATTCTTGCTTGCCACAAGGTGCCATTCTGACAGTATTTAGCCTTTATCAATTGTACCCATGGCTTGTCCATGCCACAGGCTACTTGCCATCCCAATTTCAAGATTAATGCATCATTCATCATTCTCAAGTCTCTCATTCCAAGCCCCCCCTCCTCCTTTCTCCTGCATATCTTCTCCCAGCTAACCATAGCCAAGTATCTGTCATTGCCAACTTTACCCCACCAGAATTTTCTAATCAGAGAATTGAGATTGGCAGTGGTTTTTGCTGATAATTTGGATACACTCATATAATACACTGGGATTGATGTTAGCACAGACTGCACCAGTACTGATCTTCCTGATGGGGATAGCATATTGATTTTCCATCCAGCTAGCTTACCCCATACCTTCTCCTCTAACAGTTCATGTGTTGGATCACCGGCTCTACTGTTTCGAGGCATGTAAATGCCCAGATATTTTTCCTTACCCTCAGCCACCTTGGCATTCATAGCATGAAGCACCTCCATCCTGCACTCCTCGTTGCATCTCTTACTGAACCAGATGGTAGACTTGTCTGGGTTAACATGTAGCCCTGACCAGTTTCCAAACTGCTCCAACAAGCTTTTGACTGTCTCTACTTCTGTGGAGCTGGCCTCCCCGAATATGACAAGGTCATCCGCATACAAGACATGTGTTAGGATAGGAGCACCAGGAGCCAAACTGATGCCCTTGATTCTGCCTTCTTCCAGTGCCTTCTGCATGCTTTTTGACAAGAATTCCATTGCTATAATGAAGAGATAGGGAGAGAGAGGGCACCCCTGTCTCAATCCCCTTGAAGGAGTAATGAACCCATCTCCCTTTCCATTTACCAGCACACTGACCTTGCTTGACTTAAGGCATGACATGATGAGCTGTGTTAGGGATGGTGGTACCCCAATGGCCTCTAATGCTTGTGCAATGAACTCCCACTCCACTGTATCAAACGCCTTGTTTATGTCTGCCTTCAATGCAAAGCTAGCCTGCGTGTACTCCCTGCTGTTGAAGGAGTGGATCACCTCCCTCATCAGTATTGAGTTGTCAGCAATACTTCTTCCTTTGATAAAGGCTGTCTGCTCCTTTGAAATTACCCTGTTAATAAAAGGTTGCAATCTGTTAGTTATAATTTTTGTGAACAACCTGTATAGTGTGTTGCCAATGCTGAGTGGCCTGTACTCCTTTGGCTTTAGAGGCTCCTCACATTTTGGCAGCAGCACTATATTTGCCTTCATCCATTCCTGCGGGGCCATGCTAGTTTGGAATGCCTGCCTGATAATTTTGCATATATCTGGGCCTAAGACCTCCCAGAATTGTTGCAGGAATCTGGCAGTGAGCCCATCAGGCCCAGGCGACTTATCGGGCCCCATCTGCTTCAATGCCGTGTGCACTTCTGTCACGGTTGGGCATGCTGTCAGCCTGTCTGTAGCTCCTACTGGTATTTTGCATTCACTTTGGATCACAAAGCCCGCCATGTACCCCCTGATTCCCTCCACTGCACCCTGACTGTTCATCTGCGAGGTGTATAAGGTTTTGAAATACTGCACAAATATAGCAGTGATTCCCTTTTCTGTTGTTTCTCTTGTCCCATCCTCACTCATGGCTACAACAATTCTATTTCTTCTCCTTCTTTGGGAAGCCACTGTGTGAAAGAATTTTGTATTTCTATCCCCCATCACTACCCATTGCACTCTTGATCTTTGTCTCCAATACTCATTAAGCTCCTCCTCAGCCTGGTCACAACTTCTCACCAACTGTTCTTCCAGTACAGGGTTTTGTTGGCTAGGGTGTAAAGTTTGGAACTGGAGAAGTTTTTGTTGAGCTTCTTGAACACTTTTCTGGGGGGTGTTCAGTTTTGCACTCCACTTTACAATGCTTTCTTTGAGGCCTTTGTATTTCTCTGCCCACCCCTTGCCTTCTTCACCCTTCCACTGATTTGCCCATGTTGCTTGGAATTCTTCCCTTTGGAGCCACCAATGCTCCATTCTGAACAGCCTACTTTTCCTATTTTCGCCTCTGGTCCTCAACATTATTGGACAGTGGTCACTATGCCTCCTTGGTAGGTGGTTTACATAAGCATCAGCATACATGTTACACCAACTGCTATTTGCTACCACTCTATCTAACCTGACATGCATGGCTTCTGAGGCATTTGGTTTGTTTGTCCATGTAAAAGCAGGCCCCTTGAACCCCAGGTCAATCAATTCAGCATCAAAGAGGAACTCCCTGAACCTCACACTGTTTCTATTCAGTGTTTCATTTCCTCCATACTTCTCCCCTACCTCCATTATTGCATTCCAATCCCCTATACAGCACAAAGGGGCATTGGTTGATGCCAAAATTTTGATATCTGCCCATATTTGTGGATTATGTCTATACGAGGCATCTCCATAGACACAGGCAAGTATCCATGGTGGTTTATCTACTTCTACTACCCATGTAAAAAAATAATATCTGGTTTTTTGGAAGACCTGTAGCCTAACATGGTCCCCCCATACCAACCATAAGCCTCCTGAGAGACCTACAGAAGGCACGTAGTCAAAATGCCTTAAAGGCAGAGTTTCAAGAAACCGTACCGACTTGCGACCCGAGGTTTTGGATTCTGAAATGAAAACAATGTCTGCCCGGGTCGAATGTAGGAGTGATGTGATGAACCGTTTTTTCCGTGGCCCCCCCCCACCACGGCAGTTCCAAGAGAGTATGTTCATTGGGGACCGGGCGACGGGACCACCTCTGGGCCCCCTATCGTCGCCTTTGATTTTTTTGGTACTGACTTCTTCTCCTGCTGATAGATTACCAGCCCCCCCTTCCCATTGTGGATTCTTCTGTCTGCACTACCTATTTCCTCCTCATTGTCATTGCAATCATCATAGGTTCTCTTATTCCCAGTGTACTGGTTAGACTGTGTTGTTTCCTCAGCCTCTGAGTTTAGATCAATAATATGATTGTTCTGACCCCCCTTGTTTTTGTATTGCTGCTTACTTGTGTTACCAGCAGCCTCCCCCTCATGCACCTGTGTTTTCCTTTTCTCTGAATAAAATGACTGGCCCCCCGCCTCCTTTATCCTAGGGATTTTGTTTGGGTTGGTTACCCATGACCCCAACTTTGGATCCAGAATATTAGCTAGTCCTGGTTGGTCCTTGTATTTACCCTCCATTCTTAGTCGTGCCACCCTGGACCTAACCATACAGCTTCCTATTTCATGCCCCACTACCCCACAAAATAAGCAAGCTCTTTGAACTTTCTCATATACCAGCATAATGGTGACCCTCCCTAAATCAGGATGTCTGGTAATGATCTTGTCTTTCAGGGGTGCATTAATTGGTAATAGTACCTTAATCTTGCAGGATCTGTGACCATTCACCATGATCTCCTGGATTTCTGTCATTGGCTGCCCCACAGTGGCTGCTATCATCACCAAACCCTGCTCAGAGAAGGCTTCCATTGGAAAATTATGCATCTGGAGCCACACCTCCATCTCTTGAACAAACTCAGCACTCATGTCTTCAGGTCCAGATGTCCTTTTCAATGCCACTACATCACCTCTGTATGACCAGATCCCCCTCTCCAGGACCTGACAGAGTGCTTGCACTGATTCAAATTCAACCAGGAAGTTATTCTTGGAAATGTTGGTGATCTGGCTGTTATGCCCCAAACTCCAAGCCCTCCCCATAGTTGCAGCAAAGTTGGCCTCTAACACTACTCTATCTGTCACAACCCTTGCAACTACACATCTGTCCCAGTTTCTCTTTGAGAAGGCTTGCTGTGGCAGTGCCAGTTCCCCAGTATGCCCTTCCTCCTCTGCTTGCAGTGTTGCAAACTTTGAGATGAGTTCATCATTGGAGAGCTCCATAGCTTTTTCACCTGGTTTTTCAGGGTTTCTGGCTTGTTCTTTGATTAATTGAGTTGTATCTGAAAGAGGAGGGGAAAGAGCTTTTGATATCATTTTCAATTTACTCCTCACCCACCCCTCTCTACATCCCTTAATGAGTGTATTAAATATCAGAGCTCTCCTCACTCCAAAACATCTTTTCACCAGTCTACTACCCTTAGCTGCAATTAATGTTGTTCCTTTTTTCTCCAGCCTACGCTTTGTAACTGTGATCAATATCCTCTCTTTTTGACTTGAGTTTGGTGGTAACTCCACTTTTCTTGTTTGCTCCTCTTTCTTTCTTAATTCCTCCTCCTCTACATGTTGGCATCCCTGAAATAAATTCCGTGCTATACATTCATTGTCCAGCCAGATGGATCCCACTTTTAGTATTTTCATAGCAGGAGGTTCATCTTCAATTTTATCTTCCCAAGGCTCGTGTACTCTTCCCCCAGTATCAATTGCCGTCCCGAGGGTTTCATTTCCTGGCCCCCCTTCAATTAGTTGAGGACTGAGGCTTAGTCCCCCCATCCTTGCTTCTGTTAGTATTAGCCTCCTCATTTCCTTGCTGTGATTACTATTTTCACTCTCAGCCCCCCCCTTTGTACTTTCACTGCCAGTGGTGTTTTTCCCAGCTTTCACCTCCAATTTGCCAACTTTCTTCATGCCTTGCAGTTCTTTTGGTGTATGATGTATAGGAGATAATCGATTGTAGTGCTGACTTGATTCAGGGGTGTGTCTGGCCTCTTCCTCCAACTCTTCTGTTGCAATTGGTATTTGGGGGTGTTCCATTTCACCACTATGATCATCCGTGCACCCCTTTCCTCGACCTCCCTGTTCCCCTCCCTCAAAATGAGGATGGTGTCTCCATCGGTCCACCGCCCTAGTCAGCGAGGCTCTGCATCGTTGCTCATCAGAGAAGTTACCGTCCTCATTTCGATCGTACATTATGTCAGTAATCAGTTCTGGTGGGGGGTTTTCAGCATGATTCCAATTCAGCACTTCTATCTTTACCAGTACCCACAACCCAGGGGCATGGAGGATGACATTCCGTGGTATCCTTCGCGGGTCGTGGCAAGTTACATTTACTCTAACCGATTGCCTCTCAATTTCCCCCAGATTTTCTATGTATGTCGGAACCCCAAACAGATATGTTATCTTCTCTACAACTCGTCTGGACCAGAGCCTCATAGGCAGATTCCATACCTTGATTGCCACTGTGAAGGAAATGTCAGGCCTTGGTCTGTCGGCATCCCCGTCATACGAGTACACCGTCAATTGCTCCTCGTCATCCCACTCCCTTATTGCTTGGATTGCATCCACCCGATCCGCCCATGCTGGCAATTTTATCATGAACATGCGATCCGTCCGAATTTCCACGCGGTAGTCCCCCGGAGTGCCGCCACAGTTTGCCAGTAGGCAGTCCGTAACCCCTGCAACCTTTTCCTGCATCACTTCTGGTGAGGTGTTTACTCGTATAGCTCCTGTGAAATTTGCCCCCCCCCCCCCCCCCCCCCCCCGCTTCTAGATATGCTCCTGAGAGGTACAATGTCGCTTGATCCACTTGTCGGGAGGTAAAAAGGTATCCTTGTGCCGCCATGTCGTGATTGTATCAGGTGAGATGAAGATTTGGTATTTTTGGACGGAAAAAGGAAGGAATTTAGGAATAAATTTTTAAAGTGGTTTAGACAGTTTTGGTGGAAAGGATTTTGATGGATTTAATGTAGCTGCATTAATGGATTTTTGGTGGTTGGCGAGAGTTTTTGGTGTGTTAAAGGGCTCCTTCAATGCGGTGGTTGAGTCGCCGCCAGCTTCGCCTCTGGGGTTCCTTCCATATTGTATTGATATTGGATATGTCTCAGAAATTAAAACTTCAGCACTTTTTAAAGTTGCATGACCTTAAGTCCGTAACATTCTTAGAAATATAAAAAGATTCAGAATATAAGAACCTTTATTACCAACCACCAGAAAAGAATGCGCCTACAAACTTAGCTTCATGTGAGCTATGCCAATGTGAGCCACATAGATTGGTATGTGTACTACTTTGGTACATGCTCGAATTAATTTTAAATAGTTAAAATCTGAGGAGCATTGATGTGGTACATGAGGAAGAGGGACCATATCTCATGTGACACATTTACATATTATTATATTGAGTCCGTATCGGCTACGGAGGACCTCCAATCCCGATCCGACAACTGTAGCTTTTAGAGGAGGTTCTTTGCAATAATCTCAGCCGTCCGATGGGGATTGGAGGGTCTTCCGATCCAAATCGGATCGTAGCTGATTTGAACGCTTATTATATTACGTCCCCCTCATTGCATACTCTAGAGAATATTTAAGATGAGATTTATAGCAGATATGTTTTATGACTTCACGTGGCCTGTGGGCTTTCTGAGCCCATTCTTGTGTTAGTAGAGCTACAATGAACCTACAAGCCTCTGAAGTATATGAACCAAGGTAAATTTTTTTTTTTTTTGAAAAGTTGACAGCCGCCACCAATGTAAGGTAAATTAATTGGGACTTGGTATTTAGTATATTTTTTAGTACAAGCATAGTGGGTTTCTACACCACATCTTATTAATTTTAATGCAGTTAGACTTACGATTAGGGATTAGTGTTAAATTGGTACAAGCATTCTGTTCTGCCATACAAAACTAAGTTTGAGAAGTGATTTCTCTCAAAATTTCCATGTTTCTGTTTTAAAAAAAGAATAAGGGCATGTTCGGCAGACGCAAATACTGTAGGATTTCATAGGAATTGAGAGTCTATAGAAAATATTTCCTGTTCACTGTTTGGCAGACAATACTATATATTCCTAATAGTAATTTATTCCTCTAAAATGCAATTAGGTTGGAGTGAATTATTTTTTTCCTATCAATGATGAGCTCTTTGTAGAATTTCACCAAATGCAATATGGAATCCTGTCATAATAGAAATTTTTTTTTTGTAGGATCAGTAACTACCAAACAGGTCCTAAATAAAAAATAATTTATCCATCACCCTATCCCTCATTTGGCATGTGTAGAGAGTTTTTTTTTTTTTTTTTTTTTTTTTGTAGCGTATGTTGATAAATTAAAACGTTATATCACTTTAAAACAGTAATATTTAGTGTTAGTGAAATAAATAGATGAATTAGAGCAGAAGAAATGTATAAAAGATATGCAAATGCTTGTGATTTAGTTTAGAGTATCTCTATACGTATACTAACTTACTACATCTTAAATCGAGTCCGTATCTGATATGATCCAAATACAATTGGAGGAACCAACAATCCCAATCCGACGGTTTGGCTTTTAGAGGGGATTTTTTGAAATAATCTCAATCATTCAGGAAAGGATCGTAGCCAATCTCAACGCATCTTAAATCACTTCCATTTGATAACTTAAAACAACTTAAATCACCTTAAATCACTTTTACTCCAGTTTTACTATATTACCAAACAACAGTATATATACAATGAAATACCAACATGGCCAATATTTTGAACTGTTATGATGAAATAATTGTACATGATTCCTATTAGCCATCTTTAAAGATAGCACTAATTCACTCCTGTCGCTCATAATGGTGTCATGTGATGCTTATTATTCGAAAAGTGTTAATGTTAAATGATAATTAATAAAGTAGCCATTAAGTAACCAAATTTATGAAGGAAACTGGAGACACCAACATGGGCAAAAATGTTTCAAACTGTTGTAATGAGAAGACAGACAGTACATGATCCCAGCTGGTGGCAATCTTGAATCTGGCATGCACAGCACTGGTTTACTGATTTACTTGTGCTGCATTTCATTTCAATAATTGCAGCATGTGAGGGAGGCTAGGCTAACGTAACATTGACTAAGAAGCACTGTTGCTTACTGGCAGCAGCAGCAGCAGCACTATACATTCAAAATGGTAAACTCAACCTGTACAGTAATAGTAACAGCTTCGTATAGATAGATATACGGCCAACATGAATGCTTGGTACATGGGATCCATCCGGTACCAACACACAACACATGGGGACCGGTTCATTCAGCGCAGTTTCCGGCTTGGTTTAAGTTTTAACTACGTTGCCTTTCTGTATCTAATCATTACCTCTATAAAGGGTTTTAGAGTCTTTAGACAGATTTGCTGGTAGGGTCATATCCTGTTCCCACAAAATTAGTGTTAACCCACATGTTCACGTTGTTACGAAATTTGTGTTAAGTATTAAACAATTTGATGTGAGAGTTACAAATTTTGTGGTGTTCACTTCCGCTGTTATCCAAATTTGGAGCGTCGGATCAAAATTAATGGATGAGGTTAATTATGAAAAGGCCCTCTATAATCTTAATTGGGCTGATCGGGGCCGTCCATTTTGATCTAACGGTCTATATTGGACAAACAGGGCCCTGCAACAAATTTGAACACAATTTTGTGTATGTGTGGACATGTGGATAGTTAAAATGAAGACGCTTGGGAAATTCCTTTGCTTATACTGGCTAATTTTTTTTTAATTCTACAATAGATATGATATAGCATGATACCAGAAAGAGAACCATTTATCTTTATAAAAGGAAGGATCCATTGACAATGATTACTTTGACAATCTTAACAATGCTATTTTTCAAAAAAATATAAAAAATCACAAAAAGTTTTAAAAATAGAAAAAAGATAACAGAAATATTATTTAACTTATAGATTGATTATGTTTCCAATTATATCCAATTTAAGCGACATTTGATTTTAAAGACCAGTTAAATTACAACCATTAAAAAGTATATAAAATTTTGATAAGACATCAAATGATATTCAAATTGATTAAAACTTGAAACGTCATCAATTTATAAGTGAAGTAATGTATCCATAAAATATTTTTTATTTTTTAAGATTTTTTATAAATTTTTATAATTTTTTGAAATACCTCATTATCAATTTTGTCCATATAGCCGTCAATCGATCCCTCCTCTATAAATAAACTCGCTATCACTGATAGGTCCATGTTATATTTGTTTGTATTTAGATTTAGCATATAATATAATTGCTTTTATATAGATAGGATACAAACACACAACAGAGAGCCAAACTCACCTTTCGGACCGTTGGCTTATCCAAATTCCAAACTTCTCTCACAAACCAAACAAACACAAAATTTCAAACCAAAAATTAGAAAAACCACAAAACCTGATAATACAGCCTGCTAGCTAGCTAGGCATTATAATGAGTTTTGGCTCGTTTTGCTCTTTTACCCTTGAAATAGTACACTATGTTTTGTTTGCTATCTGATATGAATTTGATATCTCACTGTTGTTTGAATAATGTTACTGAATTTAGGAGGCTAAGATTATATAATTATAATTATAATTATAATTCTTACTGTAGCACAATTTCCCTCCAAATCAAGTCAGATTTAAAAGACTGCAAATTTACAAAAACATTTGTCTGGTCTTTTTTTTTTTTCAAAGATTATTATTCAAACACTCTACTACAGTCTACAATTTCTTATAATGAAAATTTACAGTTGGTATTTTTTTTTTTTTTTTTTTTTACTCAAGGGTAAAAGAACAAAACACCAAAACAAAACCTAGTAAATTATACATCTAACCTCCAAAAGAATTTGAATTTACCAGAATTACCCTCCCAATTAATCCCCTCCAGTACTGCCAATGCTGATACTGCACTGCTCCGGCGGTCTGGACTCGAGAGGACCCGCATTCACCGGGCAATTCGCGCCCGCGAGAGGCAGCACCATGCAGTTGTAAGAGAGGCACAATGCAACTGATTCAGGTAGCGGGTCGGATTGTTTCGGGAACTCCGATAAGAAGTTATGCTGCGCGTAGAATGTAGTCATTTGCCCCGTGTACACGTTCCGTGCCACGTTATCGGGTACTGATCCGATGAACCGATTGCTGTTTACATACAAGGCACCGGCGGAAGATAATTCATCCGGTATTTGACCGGTAATGCCATTGTGGCTAAGATCTATGATTGTCCATGATATCGGTGTTGCTGATACCGGTACAGTGAGTGTACCAGTAAAATTGTTCCTGTCGAGAAAAATGGAGGCCAAACTTGGTATCAAGAATAAGTTCGAAGGAACTTGCCCGGAGAAAGAATTCATGGACAAATCAAGAAATGCGAGATCAGGAACCGCTGTACCGGCAAAGGCGGTGTCAAGTGAGCCACACATGGAATTACCAGCAACAGACAGGTACCTAAGTGTTGTCGGTAACATAGGAAGCTCACCGTGGAGTGAATTGTGACTGAGGTCAAGATGCAAAACCTGAGAAGTGGAAAACCCGGCAGGTATTTCACCGGTGAGACCGCCATTGTTCGAAAGGACAAGAACTTTGAGGCCTGGAGATGATGGCAGAAGAAGCGAAGGTGGTACCGGGCCAGAAAGGTTGTTGTTGCTAAGATCCAATGTATGTAGATCAGGCAACCCGGCAAGCGAATCAGGTACCGGCCCAGTAAGCAAATTGTTGGTCAATGAAAGAAGACGGAGGCCACGGAGCGAAGAACCGAGACATGACGGTATGTTACCGGTAACCTGACCCGGATACAGAACCAGAACAGACAAAGAAGTGAGCTTGCACATGGAGTCTGGTAATGCCCCAGTGAGCCCGGGGGAGTCGGAAAGACCGGTACCGAGAGTGAGAACCGACACCCGGAGGAATTGGCTTGATGGGTCCTGCTCATCAGGAGCACAGACAACCCCAGTGAAGCCGGTACATGGGTCTGTACTGGTAAACTCCCAGCTGGAGAAGAATTTGCTGCCTGGAAGGCCCTGGAGTGAGGTTTGAAGGTCATGGAGGGCAGATAAGTCTGCTGGGTCAAGAGAGGGTTGCTGCATTGAGGCAGAAACTGAGAAGAGGAAGAGGAAGAGGAAGAAGAGCAGTATGAAGAGTGAGCAGTGAGACCTTGCCATTGATGGTAAGAGTGACAAAGACAGAAAGGTAGCAAGGAGACAAGGAAATGGGGTTTATAAATAAATAAAATTGAGTGTAGCAATGGCAATGGGTATGCAAATGCAAATTGTGCAATGCATAGGGAGAAGGACAAGATGTCACAGGATTAGTTAAAAGAGAAACATCTTCTTGTACATCAAAAGAGCCATGTATGGCGTGTACAGAATGTAACAAATACACTCCGAAATGTAATAGATACATTCCAAAATGTAACTTATATACGTTATGGACAGTTTTTCTATAGATGCTAGGATTACTCTAGTAAAAAGAGAAACATCTCGTGTACATTCAAAAAACTGTCCATACATCTGTAGATGTGTACAGAATACAACCAACAGATACATTCTGAAATGTAACAGGAAACATGTACATGTCGAAATGTAACTTATATTATGAACGTTGTAGACCGTTTTTCTATAAACATTAGTTAACTCATATTTTGAAGTGCATTGCCGCAATGTAACTTATCTACGTTATGGACGGTTTTTGTATAAACGTTGGTTAACTCACATTTTGAAGTGCCAGAACAAAATATATATGTAAGGGTGTTCCTGGAACTTCTGCTGGTATTCACAGGTAAGTAGGCCATGCCCATGGGAGAGGAATTAACTAATAGCCAGCTTGGTAGAGCATTTTTTTTTTTTTTTTATGAACAATTATGGTAACACAGCTCTGTCCATGAATAAATTAATTTTTAGGAAAAGTCAAAAGAATTAGTGAAAAAGTAAAATTACTTTTATACCCTCAATTTTGTAATCATTACGTAATAATTGTTCCAATTAAATAATATAGATAAAAGGGTAATCATAACATTGGAGAAACAAGTGGATTCAAATAACTTTACTAGACAACTAAGAGACGAATAGAAAAATAATATCGAATCGATAAAGTTCATTTAATTGGAGACAAATTGTAAAGGGTATAAATTCATTTAAGTGTGGACGGAGGTTTGTACTATTTTCTTGGACTCAGATAAGGTGATACTGTAGGCATGGTGCATGTGCATTGTGTCTGTCTGTAGTCTGTACTGGTTATTTAATTTGGATCTATACTGTTTATTTTTTTGGACGGGAACCATTTACTTGAAACTCGACAATAGATTTATTTATTTGGTACAATAGAAAATATGTACTAACAGAAATTTAAAATCCAACAGTATGATAAGGTATAAATATTATCTAATATATGTTGACAAAAGGTTGGTGAGATTTGATATATTTTTTTTCATTGTTTATGAAATAATTTATCAATGTGCCTCAGAACTAGTGATCCATGAAATATGATGCACTGCTGAAAGATAAGTTATGCCCTATTTAATCTCTTTTACTGAAGAACAATATAAACTCTTTAAATGCTAGATATATTCCCACCTATTCTATAAACTAGGTAAATTCCTGCGCCTCATGACAGTGGGATTACATAATTCATATAATAATTATATGCAGAAAGTATTAAGAAAAGCAATTGAGAGATCTTACTTAAATAAAACATAAAAGTGACCTCTTAAGATTAATAAAAAATGTCTGTTTCATTTAATTAATAGTTATCTCCAAACCCAAAAAAAGAAAAAGAAAATAAATACATTATTTCTTAGTTAAAATTAAAGCACTCTAAATTTAATACATGTAAAATAGAAAGAAAAAATCTTACAATTCAGCATGGAAACTCAATTATATGGGTAAAATAAGAGTAGAAGTGGGAAACAACAATCAATTGTTAGGTTTAGTTAATGGTTTATATTTATATAAGATTCAAATGGCAGACAATAGACTAAACGATAATATGTTGGTCCATGACGGTACGAAATAAGCTCTGACGTTATCTGATTTGTGCATCACAAATATAGCACATCACGATGCATATCTAACGCCGGCTTAGAAATGCTCAAGAAACATGATATGTTTCCCATCAAATTTGAACTGTGTTGAAGCATTGATCGGACAGCTCTCCAAATCAATGAGGGAGTGTCGTTTTCCCCACCCGTTAGAGGGACGGGATAATTTGAGTCGTCTAATCTTGGATCGCAGGACTTGCAATCAAATTTGAATTGCAGCGAGATTCAGCACGTTGCACCGCAGCAGGGGATACAAATATGCTAGCTAGAATTAGTGTTGTGCCAATGCCTGTCCCGGGCATGCCCTTGCCCACCCGGGCCCACAACTTGGGGAAACCCGCCTAGGGTCCCGGGGTTGGGTTTGTAAGGGTAAAGGCATTGATTTTGGGTGTCCCCCCCCCCGCCGCGTCCCGCCTGTGCTCTTTGCCCACCCGCCTCGCCCGCCCGTCCCAATGCCCGCCTCGCCCATCCCAATGTCCATTACGTCTGCCCTAACCATCCCCCAACGTTATTCAAACTAATAAATGTACAATATTTGAATTAAAAAATAGTGTTAAAAAAAGTATGTTAAAATTTGAAACTTTCGCATTTTTAAAAAAAAATCAGTTAATTGAATTTTCGGATTTAAAAAATGCAAAATGAATTTTTAATTGAAAACATTTACAAAACCTGTGCCCACCCATCGTCCGTCGTTGCCCGCCTGTCCCGAGTAAGCCCGACAGGTATAGGGATGGGCAAGGGCTTGCTCTTGGGACTTTGCCCCCCCTAGCCCGCCCGTCCATGCCCCCCGTCGCCCATCGACCGCGTTCACCCATCGCCCGTCGCCCGTGTTCCGTCCGTCGCCCACCAGGACCTTTGCCCGCCCGCGGGCACAAGATTAGCTAGAATCATCATATCCTATTATAGTATATATAATCTTGGACGGGTTGCTACAGTAGAAAGAACAGTACCGTGAACAATTTTTTTTTTTTTTTTTTTTTGTAAGATCCTTTAGAGGTGGCAAAATCTGACTCGACTTGAAAAACCCATCCGACCCGAGTTTCAGAGAAAATCAAACCGATCCAAACCCAACCCGGGAATAGAGGTGCAAAATCTAACCAAAAATGAAAAACCCGCCTGACCCACTCGACCCGACCCAATCCGAAAAAATGCCGGCAAACGTCAACCTGTTACCCGACCTAAAAAAAATGCCGGCAACCATCAACCCAATACCCGACGCAACCCGGGAATCTGCCATGGAAATCCTTTTTATAGATATTAATTTTGGACAGGTTTTGGTACTGTTCCTTACACTGTAGCTATAATGTAAGGAACAGTGCTACAGTTTTTTTTTTTTTTTAAGACCAACATCATTTGATATCTGATCTTCCAGTGATCCAGTTCGCACAAAACTAAATGACGGTATTCAGATACATGAATTTAGTATTATTCGTACCAATTAGCAAAAAAACAATAAAAATCATTATTGTATGGGATGCCAAAATGTGTGAATGACATGAAGTTTCTATAATTGATAATTATTTATGATATGGAATCACATATTTAATAATTTATTTTAATCCAACATGAGGCTTAAACAAGAAAAAAATTTAAGATAATATCACTAATAAATTCAATTGTATGTGATGAATTTTAAATGCTTCTATTTATTTTTTTATAAGTTTTGTTAATCTTTCCGTCGTAAGTTTGAATACAAGCTATTGAAAGTTAAATTCATGTTACCCATTTCTCACTAAATATCATTTGAAAGATAATTTTAATCATATTTATTAATAATTTAATAAAATTACTTTCATTTAAATATTTGAAAAGATAAATTTAGTCATATTAACTAAAAATTTAATAAAATTAATTTAATTTGAATATATTATACGTTACGATGGTTTGAGTCACTATACCATAAATTTTTTATGACTTTTCATAGTATATTTATTATAATTATGTATTTTAATTAACGTCCAAACAAAGTACAAAAACCATAATAAGGTAATATTAGAGCTATATAATTGAAGCGTATAGATAATCTAAAATATCCTGATCCAATTTCCTAATGCAGATTAAGTTGTCTGAGTAGATTTTAAGTACTTAATGGAACACTTACTGGAGTGTGGTAAATGTCTGTTAAGTTTGTATTCCCTACTGGATCCGGGGTGTGGGCCAGATGGACTTTTTGTTTCTTAAGGAAACGGGTGGATTACCACTTTTTTTTTTTTTTTAAAAAAAAAAAGATAATCTAAAATATCCTGACCCAATTTCCTAATGCAGATGGAAAACTTTATAAATTTTGTAAATTTAACAATAATTCTAAAATATATATATAATTGAATAAAAAAATACAATATAAAGTCGTCAATAATAAATATCATAAAAAATTTATCCTAACTTATCCCGATCAACACGGACGAAGCAACGCGAGGCCATTACTCTAGTTAATCCAATTCCTGGTTGCATATAATAAACATAGGCTAATTCTGCTATGGATTGGACGAAATATGGACTACCATTTTTTTAGAATCCGATGGTTGTGATGTGATGTATCCTTTAGAATTTAATAAGAACCATTCGATTCAAAATGAAAGGTCGTTTAGCGGATCCATAGCATAACTGCTCATAAACATATATTAACATTGTAACACTACTCTGATTTCAGGTCGAATATAATGAACATACATCAAATTTCAGGTCGAATATAATGAACATACATCATATTGATCTCTATAGTCTATAGACGTCAAAGCAATTTCGAATTGAAGTTGCATTCTCAAAGTTTGTAAACAAACTCCCTCAAAAAGAATAGATTTGTAAGCAGAACGTGAAGGATGTCAAAAAATAAATAGTGAAAGAAAAGACGTGGTCATCCGTTCTTGGCAACGGCAATTGGCAAGTGCTACTTTAGAACAGAAAATGTGGCAGCCGACAACAAAGATCAAACAACAGCTGCCTATAATAATAATCAAGGAAAGGGGGAAAGGTAAAAGAGCAAAAGGCAAAAAAAGCTACACTATGGAAACTCTAATAACTAATAGAGGTATCCTAGGTGTCTCAAAAAAAAAAAAAACAAATCTCCCTTAAATGTTTTCCAAACATTTTCCGTCAGTACATTATCTTGTACATAATATATGAACATTCCAATGTAATAAATATGAACACCCAATAATACATTGTATGAACACTCAAGTTAGGGCGGACGGTTATTCACCAGAACGTGGAATCTTGGACGGGCCACGCGGAATCTTCGATATGTAGGCATGAACACCAGGTACATTGACTATGAACACCTCTTCGTAGAAGATATGAACATCCCGACGAATAGGTATGAATACCAGATTTGCACAGACAATTATTTACCATAACGCTATGATACAATAAATTTGACTATTAAGTGGTAAGACCCGGTTTTCATAGTCAAAATATATATGTAATTAGTAAGGATTCAAATTTTAAACTATAATCTTAATAGAATAATGATAAAGACATATAAGGAGAAAAATAAGGGGACAATAAGATTTTCTATATATATATATACATATACAAAGTAACAGCGGAGATCTCTCTGATACTTTTGTCTGAACCTGCATCGTTGATCTACAACCATAATCCCCCGGTCGGTCGGTTGGTTCATGTGCAATTCGATCGGCTAAAAGGGTGTCTCAAAAACTGATCAGAAGATGCATGCAAAAATGCAAAATGAAGGGTACAGTGACAGTCAGTCACTACAGTGTGTGCTTGAACTTCGAAAAAGCTGAGATTAAATTGAACTTCACGGGTAATTAACATAAGAACTTTTCAAGTGTCCACAGATGAACACAGATGAACTATTCACATATCTACACATACGTAAAATTTGTAACACTTACTTCAAATTTTATAACTTTTATCTCAAATATTACAACAATGTAGATATCGTAGACACAATTTTTGGGGACACTGGATATCATATGATCCTTAAAACAAGGGGAAAAAGTTTAGTGGAATGCATGTACGAGGAGTGAAGAAAAAGGTTACCATGATGATGCGTGCTGGTAAAAAAAAGAGATGTCGAAAGGTCCCCATGCAAAACACTATTACCAGTCGGAATTGGTCTCCTATCTATATCAATCAATGTACGGATACCTATCATCTCATCTGGATGATGATACTTGAGAGCGATGCATCAGAATTCAGAACAAAAATTGATCATCTGGCTACAGCTGCACAAGTGCTGAACATGCACAAGCATAATTGCATATATTGGGTGAAATTTTCTTTGGTAATAATGAGCTTGTATTTTCTTTGGTGCCTTGATAATTATATTATTATTATTTATAAATAAATTAATACACGTTAACTGTTAGATGTATTCTAAATCATCTCAATAACATATACATAAACAACGATGAAAATTTCATTTCATTTCGACAGCCATCAAGAGAGGCGGAAAAATTATAAAATATTAAATTTTTACTGTTGATTTTTATTAATGCTCGATGCACATATAAAACATGATATGTGCCAAGCATTTTATCAATAACACGTAGAGCATAATATATGCAAGGCATTTTATCAATTAATTTTACTTTTAAGAATGTAAAATGTAGTTATTTGAAATTTAATTTTGTGGTTATTGATGGGCACCAAAACTTATAGTAATTTGATCCCTCCTCTTTTATTTTATTCACATGTTTGAGGTCATGTAAACGTTCAGGTATCATATTGGTTGGCCTCATATATAATTTACCAGGTTAATTAACACACAATTAACTATTCTTGATTTGGCTGTGCAAATTTTTAACGGTGAAATCATTAAATATTCAAAGTTATAAAAAAACCTGAAATGTCAGTAGAAAAAAAATAAACAAATGGACCAAATCTATGGCAACTGACAGGTGACAACCAATGAAGAATATCTGCACAAATAAAAGAATCCGGAATCATAGCGGTGTGGACTTGTTTCAGCAGCAAAAATGGCAGATTCCAGGACGGGTGGGGGGAGCTAGGACCAGCGGACCAGCCTCCTATAATACTAAGTAAAAAAAAAAAAAAAAACATTTTTTCACATATGCAAGTCATAAATATTATCAGTTTGATATACAATAACAATATATAGATTCAACGTGTCCACATAAAATGTCGCTTAACATTTGTTAAAATTGTTCATTATTTGTTGAATGGAAGTGTATAAGTGTTATTATAAAAAAATGTCTATTTTAGGATATAAAATTTGTATATTCTGTACAATAAAGTTCACATTAATTCAACATTTATACCTTCCATTTAACAAATAAGGAGCAACTTTTAACAGATGTTGAGCGATTTTTTACTTTGAACACGTCGGATGGCATATCCGTTGGACTCCTATCAGCACTCTAAAAAAAATATAGATGTCAACTTGTCAATCATTTATTTTCAGATTCATTTTCAGGATAACTACTGTTCTTTGCTATTAAATAAGAACTTTTTAATTTCTGTCATTTATAAAAAAAATTATGTTACCATGTAACATGTTATTGTATAAAATAAGGTGGTCCAAGTTTTAATCTGACAGCTTGGAATTATCAATGTTGATTCTCTGGACGGTTTACAAGTTGAACTTGCCCTAATTCAGTATTCAAATTTGTTGTTATCTACCATCCGATTTAGACTGGACTACTGGTACTGGTACTGCTACTGATACTGGTACTGGTACTGGTACTGCCATTTAATTTACTGCTCTTGAAATTACCAGAAACTGTCGACCGTTTTGACTGAGCAATTTGACAATTTGTTTACTGCCAGTAGTGCCAGTGTGCCACTTGGGCAGCATTTACAAAATTTTAATGTTCACTGTTCTTCATTGCGCACGAAATTTAATTAAAGCAGTGGATTAATTAAACAAGTCATTGAATGAAGGTAAGTGTGTCGCATGTTACTTGCGTCAGCCGCATATTCAATTCGAGGAATTCCGTCAGCAGTTTTTAGTTCACAGTTTGAACTTTGAATGCCTTTAATTCTTGGCAGCAAGAACATTTGCTTCGAACTTGAACGTGTCTTTTAGTTGATTACTTATTAATATATTAATTTTTCTGCCACATAATAAAAATAATAAAGCTTGATTCGTAATACGAATTTATATTTCTATTTAAAATTTTCATATATATTACTTCCAAATACAATAAATTTATGCTGTAAAAATTTTTTTGTAAATATTTGTATTGCAAGCCTTCTCATTACCTTCTCGCAATGAAATATTTTATACCGCAAATTAATATAATTAATTTATGTGCATATTTTATACTATAAAGAATTGCTTAATATAATTAATATTCTTTCTCTCATCTTAAGTATTTGCTTGTGTACAATTTCTCTATTAACTAAATTAATAATAAAAAATTTTTATATTAATGCATCACGAGTTCATAAACATCACCTTCAATTTATTGTATTCTTCTTTATTCATCGAGAAATAATTTATCGTATTCTTCTTCTCAAGATCTGTATAATTTTTTCAGCGATATATGATACATAAGAGATATAACAATGTTAATTCAGTTAAATTAAGTAAAACCATACTATTTTGCAATAAACAATGGATACATCATGATACATAAGAGATATATATAACAATGTTAATTCAAGGTAGCTTCTTCTTCTTCTAGTTAAAGATAACATAATTCCCAGTAGGGTCGATAATAATAATTGAAAGAAGGTTGCATACATGATTTGTTTAGAGAAAACGTCCAAGGCAAGATGGAAGGTGAAGGTCGTCATTTGCACTGAAGACAACAACAAATGATTCTTGTAACTTAATTGTAAGGTTGTAACCTAATGCCGCTAGAGATGTTTGTTAGGTATATATATATAGATAGAATTCAATTCCGCTGTTACCCTTCTCTCGGATAACAGGGTCCTGCTTTTCCGATCGGCACCGTCGGATTAAAATGGACGGATGAGATCTGTTCGGCAAAACTCTTTTTTACTTCAAAAATCAAACTTTGCACTGAATCTGAACCGTTCGGTGTTGATCCGACGGTCACTGTCGGGATAACAGGGTCCTGTTATCGCATGGATGAAGTTTATTATGAGATATGAGAGGCAGTCAGGCAGTAGGTGCATAAAATTTGCATTTTAGCTTTTAGAGGCCTCGTTCACGCTGGCACTATTATGGATATATTATGGTTTGGATGAATTCGTCACGGGGAACTGCCTTCGTTTGTTATAGTCGCCCATTTTACCCGGACCCGTCAATATCCATCGCGTGTATGAAAGAAATCAAGAAAACTGACTTTTGTAATTGAGGAGGGATCCAATATCCATGAATATTGGTGACTGTGGTGACTATTTTATTATTTATATATAAATTAACAAATCTAAACCGTTAGATATATTCTAAATCATTTAAATAACATATACACAAAAAATGATAAAGTTTTAACATTGTTTCAATAGTCATCAAGAGAAGAGAAAAAAATCATAAAATTTGAACCATTGATTTTTGTTAATGCTTGATGCACATGCAAATAAAATCAAAATGATATAATTTTTTATGTACACATAAAACATGATATATACAACACATTTTATCAATTAGTTTGTCATTTAACA
This sequence comes from Cyperus esculentus, assembly GCA_030179965.1. Taxonomy (NCBI): domain Eukaryota; kingdom Viridiplantae; phylum Streptophyta; class Magnoliopsida; order Poales; family Cyperaceae; genus Cyperus; species Cyperus esculentus. The sequence goes on along the minus strand of JASGLE010000024.1, from coordinate 2,375,643 downwards.
ATTTAAACTGTAGTTATTTCAGATTTAATTTCATGATTACCGATCGATCACCAAAAACATGGTTATTTGATCCCTACTCTTTTTAAATTAGTTTTGCATAAGGAAATCAAGCATTCATTTGAATCCGCAAGACAAATTAAATGTTTACTCTTCAATTTTTTTATACCATCTTTTCACTGGTTGTCTGTTCATTGTTTCCAACAAGCTTCACTAATAAACGATTGGAAAATAGAAATAAGAAAATCTGGGAAAAAGAACAATTGGGCCCAAGATCACACACCTCCACTCTTTACTTGACCCAAAGAAAATTTGTTGAATCATGTAGAATTTCATTATAGCAATTCTGCTCCGGTTGCTTGGTGGATTCATCATCCATCCATCAAAGCCTCGAAATGAGCAATTCAGATCCTCTGACTCGGGTCATGTGCCCCAAGGCATGTGACCCGTTGGATCTCCTCGGGATTCGGTTGAATTCTTTCGGTATTCGGACAAACCCGAATCCCGAGGAGATCCAATGGGTTACATACCCCGGGTCACATGACCTGGGTAAGACGATCATCATCCCGAAATGAGATGCACAGACATGAATCTCATGCATCCTCTCTTTATATTCTTACCTTCCAAATTGGGCCCAATGGGTCATCAACACTCTCTCATATGGGCTTACAATTGTTAGTAATACATGTTCCCCGGTAGTGAAGGTTTCTACAATGGGCTAATGGGCTTTTGGTCTCGGTTGTTGCTTGAAAGTTGAAAGCATGCATGGGTAAGTCATCTTCTTCCTCTTCTTGTTTTTCATTTTTTTTCCCCTCTTTCCATCATTTAATTATCTTTTTCTTTATCTAGTTTTCGTCAGCCAATGCCCAATAGTAGTATAGTACTACAGGTACACGACGAAACGATCACGAAAATGGATTGTTTCGTTTTCGTTTCGTTTCATTTAACGAAACCATATATAAATCGTCTCGTCCAAACGAAATGCAACGGAAGAACGAAAATAATCGTTTCGTAGTGGTATTATTATATGAAAATGGAAAACGAAACAAAATATATTATTTCGTTTTTCATTTCGTTTCGTTTAGCGAAACCGCAAAATCGTTGCGTTAGTCATTTCATTTGACGAAACGAAACAAAATAACGCAAAATTTTATTGCACTGAAAACCCTAGGTACAGGATATGTAATATAACAGGAACTTCTTTACCTTTGGATGATTGGATCCCTACTTGTGAGATTCTCTTAATCAAATGTGGGCAGTTTGGTATATATGGATGTGTAATGTGTTGAGCCTTCTTTGCTCTGTCTATGCTTTTGAATATATCATCTGTTTCTGTTGTATGTTGAGTTATTCACTGCATGCACATTTATGCAGGCAGGCTTTTGTTTCAAGATTATGCTTCTAATTTTATATTTGACAAATTATTCCAATTTTACCGTGGGATGCAACTAATAATAATATTTTTATAATACTTCGGTCGAGTATATATATAATTATAGCAACACACATGTTTATGGCATATATGACATGTATATAACGTATGATACAGAATTTTTGCATGGTACAACTAACATGAAATATTTTTTAATATACGTACGGGAGTTGATCATATACTACCAGTATAATCTATTAATCTAGGAGCCGCAGAAAATCAAAACAAATGGCAAATATACTTTGGATTAGGGAGAAATCATAACATGCTACTTTCTTTTTGTTTTTTTCTTCTTCTTTTATTGAATTAGAATCATACTGCAGCACTGTACTAAAAAGGGGGGCGGTGTACCGTGTATATCGTCTTTCTCGCAGCCTCATAACATTGTTTGCCACTGACGTATAAAGTCAAATATGATAGACAGCATTATTTACACCTTATTTTCTCAAGGGCACATTATGTGGTTATATATTTACGTGTCAAAGAGAGGTCATAATTTAAGCCGTAGAGTAAGCAATGAATTAAAAGAGTCAGAAGTATATATATATGTCATTGTCAGTTTTATATGAAATTGTATTATTCGAGTTTGACAATATATATATATATATATAGAGTAAAACTATGGTGCTCCTAGGAGCACGGAGACCTCCCGTGCTCTTAACTCAAAAATCATATTAAACTATATATATATAGAGAGAGAGAAGTCTTTTTTTTTCCCTAATTAAAGTGAATTAGTACAAAATATGATAGACAGCATTATTTACACCTTAATGTACAAAAGATAATTAATGTAGACAGCATTATTAAAGTGAATTAGTACAAAAGATAATTAATGTGGGGCTCTGAAATTTGATTATATAATTACATAGAGAAGTCTTTTTTTTTGGCCAAATTTTTGCTGTACCCATCAAAACTTACTTAATTGCCAATATCCTCATCAAACCAGTCTAATATCTCATTTCCCCATTAAAATTTATCTTTCTTTCTATTATCTCCTTTCATTCACAAAACTAGTTATTTTATGCATATAAAATATGAACAGACTATTATACCCTTCATCTTTCCCTACATTCTGAAACTTAACATGAGTTCATAAAATACATGCATAAATCATTTAGGTAACAATATATAATGGAAGTCACAAAAAATAATATATTTTTGGCAGTCATTTATATTCATCTTTTTGTGACTTCTATATTATTCATATGAATGATTTGATGAATTGAGATATCATCCATATTTTAAATTTTTTGCATGTTTTAAAGGGATTAAAACAATCTAATTAAGTTCGTAAGGATGGTTTTACTGTGCCATTCAAGTTATAATACAGATCGGTACAGGTCAATGTTATTATAACCGGACCGGACATCGACCCGGTAAAGCTTCGGGTCGATGGGTCATTGGTCGGATCGCTGAGTCAACCGGTTCAACTGCTGGTTTTCTCAAATATACTTATGAGATATTAGACTTAAAGATTGTTATAAAATAATTATTTTTATTGTATAAGTATATGTAAAAACCTACTAATATATTTTGAAATAGTGAATATAACGTTGAATTTGTCTACAAATATCTATAAAATTACTTGTAAAATAGATTACAATATCAACTTATAAACAAAGATCCGAATTTTCTTTGATAAATGTAACATTCTTGAAATTATTTAATATTATGGTCACGAATAATAAAAATGTAACATTTTTTTTTTAATTTCGAACCTTTAAATAAAGTACAGTAACTAAAAAATAATCATAATTTTTATTATAGAATCATGTATGATTAATGTGTCTGTGTATGTATGCTATAAACAACTATGTTTCCTTGAAATTCGAAAAAGTAAAAAAAAAAAATTGGAGTCTTGAGACCTATTTGTGAGATCATAGGCTGTAACATCTAAGGCTCATAGCCTTTTTTTTTTTATTGGATTTACATCTCTCCCCTCGATGATTTCATTCACGGGTACCAGCTTCAAAAACCGGAAACCGCGTGGTTTTTTCTAAAAACCGGCTAATTAACCGGAGTTAGCACACTTTTTACTGGTTCGTTTACATGTACGGTCCAATCAAAGAATCAACCCGGAAACTATTTCGGTTCTGGTTTTTTCTGGTTAAACCGGCAGTCCGGTCCGGTTCTGATAACACTGGTACAGGTACATGCACATATAAGAAAGAAAATAGAGATTTGGAATGAAATTAAGGAGATCACAAAAATTTTACCTCATGACTTGTACAATTTACATGAACATTAATTTCTGTATTTAAGTGAGGGATAAAAGAGTAATTTCAGTATTTTATAGTACATTAACGGTGGGATTTACTAATGAATGGGGATAATAGAAAGAAAGATAAATTTTAATGGGTAAATAGGATATTATAGTGGTTTGATAGGGATATTGGCTATTAAGCAAGTTTTGATGGGTACACCAAAAATTATCCCTTTTTTTCCCCTAATTAAAGTGAATTAGTACAAAACACTCTCAAACAAAATAATTTCGTGAAGACAGGAATTTATATTTTTGTAAAGTTGTTTTTCCCTTCATGAAGTTGAAGCAAGTTAGTGAGTACAATTAATTAGCATCACCTCTATTTCTGTGGCCATATTCATGTACATATAGTTTACCTTTTAGAAGCAAATAAACACGTTGTACTCTAATTAAGTACAAATTAATTAATGTATTTAATTTATTTACTCCCCACAAATTTGTATTATTAGTCTCACTTTACTAACAATCCCTCACTAATTAAACTTCTGACAAAGACATATATATACATGAAATATGGCCACAGAAATAAATTAAATACATTAATTAATTTGTACTTAATTAGAGTACAATGTGTTTATTTGCTTCTAAAAGGTAAACTATATGTACATGAATATGGCCACAGAAATAGAGGTGATGCTAAAATTTATTGTACTCACTAACTTGCTTCAACTTCATGAAGGGGAAAACAACTTTACAAAAATATAAATTCCTGTCTTCACGAAATTATTTTTGTTTGAGAGTATTTTGTACTAATTCACTTTAATTAGGGGGAAAAAAAAGACTTCTCTATGTAATTATATAATCAAATTTCAAAGCCCTACATTAATTATCTTTTTATTATAGAGTAAAAGGTACCACACATGTATATGTACTCTCAAATGGCAGAACAAAATGCCTACACAGACTGTACCCTAAAAAAAAAGGGTACAAAAGAAAAAGAAAAAAAAAAAAAGATGGAACAAATGAACAGGGATGGTCAACGCCACTAGTGGGTTCACAAAGTAAACTATCCATTGTGATTTTGACTATGCATCAAAGAAAGAAGCATCATTCCACATGGGGCAAGCAAAGCATGCACCGGCAATATGCCAATATATGCAAATTATGCAATGCAACAACAATATTGCTATTGTTGTCCAAAGATGACTTGTTAAATTTAGATCAGTAAAGAGTTCACGTGTTGTTTGAGCTGAAATTGTTATTTCTTATAATAAATTTTTAAGATAATATGTAATTGACTTTAAATTGAGAAAATTGATATGAACATTAAGTTTTAATGGGGTGAGACATTAAAGTGCGTTAACAGTGGTGATCAATCTAACTAAACAATCAACGGCTGGGATTTAAACCTTAGAGAAGATAAAACTTTCATGTCAAAAAATCCAATCTCATTTTATTAAGAAAAAAGATACGTAGTTCGTTGTAAAATTTCCCTGGTGCATTTTAGCATCCGGTGAGGGGTCGAAACTCAGACGCGGTGCTTTCAGTCTCTTTATACATTAATTAATTAATTGGACAGTTTTAATGCTTCTTGGTTGAGTCCGTGGTATGTAACTGTTTGTTCACAGTTTTCTCATGGCTGGGCCTTGCCTAGCTATAAGCAATTTATTTCAGCAGTGCTTGCTTTTTATATATGCATGTAGCACAGCTGCACAGGTAGTTGTGATAATGTTTATTTTTCCATAATTATATATATATATATATTGATGCCTTGATTTTAATTTATATATATGTAGGGAGGCAGAATATTCCTCTTATGTATTTTTTTAGCTTCTCCTGCTTGTCTCTCTTCTCAATTTTTATAGATAATTAAACAAAGAGTTCAAAGCTCTCAACTCTCAATTAAGCATTATAAATGTGTATTTTATGCTCAAAATTTCTGAATGTAAGGTTTTTTTTCTTTTTTTATAAAAACAATTATATTTTAAATTTATGTTTAATTATATTTACACATAATACGCAAGTAGCCATATAAATAGTAGCTTGAGTTGAGTAGACATTCTGTGAGGAGCGTCACGCTTCAATTTAATTTGTTCACTCATTTTTTGATCCAATAACTCTTGCGTATATCATCACATGCTGCTTCAAATTTTAAAAAATATATGGTTGATGTGCTTAATGTGCTATACAATATACTTATTCAGTACTTACAAGTTGAAACAATATATGCAACAATTTTTTCCTCATTTTATTTGAAGGCTTAATAATAATTATATGTGCACATTATTTGTTTTTGACTCATTTCAATGTTTCAAATTTTTTATATTTTATTATTCTATTATTATTTATTTATTATTATTATCTTTGCAGATTTAGGTGATAATAATAAGTTGTCCTAATTAAGTGTACTCTCTCTGGCGGCGTTGATCGTCACAGTGACAATTTGTAATAATTAATTAATCAATAATCAAATTAAGAAGTTTAACAGATGGTGGTGACTTGGCGCGGCACTAACATGCGTTTACGTGCATTTCTCTGCATTAAAAATGTATAATATGCATTATTAGTTTATTACTTAAAATTCAACACACATACATATATATATATTTCTTTAACAAAACTAGATCTCTTGCGGCAGTTGCAGTGTGGCAATCAACGTATCACCACTATATATATCATAGTCAATTTTCTCGATGCCTATATATATATGCCAAAGAAAATTCATTTAAGAATGTACAAGGCGATATATTTTTATATCCTTAATTATATATATGTTAAAGAGCAAATGGCCTAATAGCTCAAGTGGTAGTTAACTAGGATGACTTCTAAGAGGTCATGGGTTCAATTCTCTATGGGCACAAATAAAAAGTTTCAATGAAACTGGTGGAGTATTCCACTTTCTTCCACTATTCGAGCCAACTCATCGAATAGCTATTCACCCGTCTCCGAATAGCAAATTAATTACTATTCCAATTGGCATTTGCCAAACAATATTTTCATTATACGAATAGCTCTAAATATCACTATTCTTTTTACTCCTCCAACAATCACTTATCTATTTCACTATTCTCATTACTCTTCCAACAATCACTTATTATTTTTACTAATCTGATAACACTATTTTAGTGCTATTCGTTGATTTGCCAAACGGATCCATACATATATAAAGACAATATTTTCCTGGTCGTCTGATGATATACCGCAAATTTTGTCACACATGCAGTGGTATATATAGGTGCAGCTAGCTATGGTGCTGTTACAAGGGACCCAATCCATGCATTCTGGATCATGCTTAAGAAAATGCTAATTACTTGCATTTTATTATTCAGCCGGTGGTTATAAATTCCCTTTCACATCAACTGATCATCAACATGCAGTATTAAATCATATCATATTATATATATATTATATCAAGTCAAAATAATCCAATTCACAGTTTCACACACATCCCATGAACACATACTCTGATTATAAAAGCATATATATATATATATATATATATATATATATATATATATATGTATGATCGATATATTAATTGAATAAGTGGAAATATGTGCCGAATCCGTGCCGTTGCATCTACTCTATATATACATTCAATTTCTCCGCGTTTTAATAAAGTCTTTTTTACAGCGTTTATACTTGAAACATACTCGACCCCTGACACTTTTATCCGGACGAAATTCAAGGGAAGATATGTGAAGGACCTAACTTTTATTTATTGCATATTTATAAAAAGAAGTACCTTTTGAGTTTTGATGGAAAGTTAATTCATTTTCAGATCCTTGGTCAACTTTTTGACACCGTTATATATATTTATATAAACTTTTGCATGGTGGAATATTGGAAATTTGGAATTGGATTATGTACATAATTAAAATTACAGTGTTCAACTTTTTATTTATTTATTTTTATTTTTTTGAGAATCATGAAACTGCACTTAGCATTGCTTAATTTGAAGCCATTTCTATCGGTAATTAGGTAACAATTTGGGTAAAATACACCGATAATAACTTGAAGAAAAAAAAAAAATGAATTAACTCACGGCATGCAACACATATTTTTCTATGATGATAAGATACAAAAAACCAACAATTAATCCCTATTTGTAAGAATGGAAAGATATAATAAGAATGAAAATGACATTATGATTTGTACAATCATTCATTAATTGAAGTCGTTGTGGAGCACCTGTCTCTTCACAATCAGGATTTGACAAAAAAACACATAGTTAACTTAACTTGCTATCAACAATTACCTTTATTTTTCTTTCTAGTTTCTTCTATCACTCTTTAATTCAACTTCAAGGCATAAACAAACAAACAAACAAATAAATAACACTTTTTCTCAAAACTTATCTCAAAAAAAAAACACTTTTTCTCAAAACTGACTAAACACCAAAAAACTCAGTACCATTACATACATACATACATACATACATACAAGGCATGATGAACAATTAATATAATCATCTCACGCTCAAAAAGTACAATAATTATTTTCATCTGATATCTCATCCCATATTTCGGACATATATATGCTTTTGAACTTACACAAAGAATATGGTTTTAATTCTAATTGCATGATCAAGCTTGCAACTTTTGGTAAGAGAAGTACTCACCAAAGTGGCAAAGGCTCTTGCTTTTGTTGCTTCTTTCATATAGAGATAATTAGCCATATATACGGCGCCTAGTGGTGCAACGGGTTTGGACCGGTCGGTACCAGTCTCTTCTGCACACCGTACCGTGGGTCGATCTCGTCGCCGCCCGGATCAGGACTCGGTTTCGGTCTGTGCCCCGGTAACACAGCTGGCACATTTACAGTCTGACTATGACGATTATTCTTCTTCTGATGGTGGTGGTGGTGGTGGTGGTGATGTTTTTTGCCTTCAGCCGACAAATCCGTTGTAGACACTAGCAACCTCCTTGAGTACAAGTTAAAGTTTGTATCTTTATCTTTATGGTAGCAATGGAGAGAAAGGAAAAGGAGTGCAAGTGAGAGAAGAAGAGAGGCAGTCAGAATGGCACTGGTAGAGGTCCTCAGGGCCATGGTGGGGGGAGGAGAGGGAATTGGGTAGTTAATGAGAAGGGATTCATGGGGTAGAGTGTGAGATCTTGTAAAGACAAATTAAGGGAAGGGAGGTGGAGAGGAGATGAATGAGATTATGAGATGGATGGAGTGAGATAGAGGGTTTGACAGCTTGAGATTAGTAGACCAAGAAAAAAGAAAAGAAAAAGAAAATATTTATTGGTGTGGGGGGGTTGAAAAAATATAATATGGACGGTGAGACTTGCTTACCTGGGACTCCATGTGTTTATAGTTAGTTGGTCACTTTGTCAATTATGCCCACTCAAAAGTTTAGTCGATCAGGTGAAATATGGGAAATGTTTGATAAGATTAAAGGATGGTTGACAAGTTGATCCATAGAAGATGGTTACTCAAAAGTTTATGCCCACATTGTTCATAAACGAACGGTTACGGTATCTCTTTTAGATACTATTAAAGAGAAATGTTTGATAAAAACTGTTCGATTCTGAATAGATGGTTGCTTAGCTGATCTATAGAAGAACAACTCAAGATATATAAGATTATAAGTTCATAACATAATTTTGAGAATTACTTTTGCACAAAAAGATTGTAGTTATTGATTTTTGAGAGTAATTAACACATGTGCTCACACATTTTTTTTTTTTTTTTTGGAAAGAACTTATATATACACACTATGTAGGAACCACATTATAAATCTTCTGGAAGCAGTGTTTTGAAAATCGCTCAAGCCGGCCGATTATTCGGCCGAATAAACGTTGGCGGAGGCCAATCCGTCACGCATAGCTTATGCGGACGAGTTTGGTTAATTCATGTCTGCACAAAAATTTAGATGGGTTTGTTCTCTAATTTTACAACCAGTTGACTGTAGACAAGTTTTATTCTTTTTAATTATTCCACGACCCATCAATTAATAATTAATTTCCACATCATTTAGTTTATAGTACTTGATTGTCCCATGACAAACCTCTTTATTTATTTTTATCAAACTCAATAATATATTATTTTACAATGATTTCAATTTTATAATTTATGTGGCCTGTCACATATGCCCATTACATCTTTTTGTTAATTTTTGTGCCTCTTCATTATAGCAAATTGCCACTTTGTATAAATCGTAGAGTCATGATCGTTTGGAATCAGAGGTGTTAAATTATTGAATTTTGAATTAATTAATTTATTTTTTGTAATTTTTGTTAGATTTTTGTGATATACGGGTTTAACAAGTGCTCATATAATCATAACATTCAAAACATATCTTATTTATGAATAAAATATTAATATATTTGCATTAAATGATTGAACGTTAAATCGTCCGTTAAAATCCGATTAATCTTCCGTATAACGATTAATCGCTTGGCGTTACCTTGTCCGTCCGTTAAGCGCATACCGCATTTTAAAACACTGTCTGGAAGTACATCATTAAGTTTGTCTTTTTCCATGTAATAATTTATTTGCAACAATCTCACATCCTCACCTAATTATGGTCATCACAATTTTTATAATCAATATTTTTATAAACTGACACTGTCAGTTTTATAAAAAATTATCTATCCATCAATTTTTTTTCCATAATATTTCTTAGAGGCCATGGACTTTTGGTTAAGACAAATTAATTAGCCTTCTAACTATCTAATCCATGACAACTAATCCTCAATATTTAATTGGCATCCAATATATTTCCTAAAATATAAATGATCAAAACATCATTGTATAATTATATCACAATATTTAAAATCTTCATGCCCCCATGAATTATTAATTTTAGGGTAGGGATCATACGGCAACTAGTTATATATCTTGACAAATTTCATGTAATTAACTTCATAGAAAATCTTAGAAATGAGAAATCTTTTACAAACATGTTCGTATATTCATGAATTGATTTTTTTTTTTTCATCTGATACTCCATCAATAATTATTAAGTTTAGACCATTTTAATTACCATACAATTTAATATCTTTTGATGGAGAATCAAATGATACTCAAATCGAATGAAATTAATAATTTTGAGTGAAGTATCAAATGAATAAATGATACACGAATTGAATGAAATTTGAAACATAATCAATCAGTATTAAATTAACTGCATAGACAAATGATGACCTGTATTTTTCATATAAAATTTGCATATGTGTAAGTGTAATACTACTCTTTTTTTTTAGCACACTTGGCAGTCAATATTCTTATTTTTTACTCAATTAGTTGTACTCCGGCCGTCCACTTGATTGTTCAAAACGTTATCTATATATGAATTAAATAAATTTATTAAAAAGTCTACCTCAATATATACAAAAACGTTATTTCACGATAAAGCATGAATGTAACTATTTCTGATAAGAAACAATAAAACATGGATTTTAACATTATATATATAGTGTCACTTAATAGAAATTAGTGGATAAACAATGAAGCCGACAACAACTGAGGGGGACAGATTGTATTCTACACTTCCAATCCATCAGAAGAGCTGTTAAATTTTTAACTTAAAACAACAGTAAAGAAATATGTAGCATTTGCCATAATTTCGGCGTGCATTTGTTTAAACTAGTAAAGAGCTCACGCCTTGCTTTGAACTGATATGATTATATCTTATAATAAAGGGCTGAAAGCTCATTCCTTATGAAGAAACTAATATGGGCCTTAAATTTTAATGAGCCAAGACATTAGTGTACGTCATAGGTGATGACCAATCCAAGTAAACAATCAACGACTAAGATTTTTTTTTTGGAAAAGATAGAACTTTCATGTCAAAAAATCCAATCTCTTTTTTATTAGGAGTAAGGATAATTCAGCATTTCAAAATAAATTATGATTTTTTTAGAACAACATATACTAGTATTTATTCACAGTTCAAAATCATAAAACGTCATAAATATACAATGCAACTTTATCATCATTTTAACATGACCAAGTAATTAAATACACAACTTTACTGGTCCATCTGGTAAGAAAATTAAACTATGATTATATATGAAGTTTCGAGTCTTTTGGGGCGGTTTTTGTGCAAGAAGAAAGACAAGAGCTAGGCAGAGTTCCGCATTAGTGGAAAGCCTTAAGACTTGTTTGATTGATCCTTGTGAGGAAAACTAACTTCAGGGTCAAGGAAGAAGGCGCATTAATTTTTGAAAAAAGAAATTAAACAGAGAGAGCTGCAGCTGCAATTCTGCATGCACTCCTTCAAATGTCAAAGCATGCATTTAGACAAGACTTAGAGATGGGACAATATCTAAGCACCTTTTTATTTTAGAATTTTAGAATTTACAACGGTGGAAATTGATTGTCTTTTTTGTTTTTTTTTTTTTTTTTGGAATTTTTTGTGTTATTTTTGTTGAATAAGAATGTTTAATTTAATTATTGGATATGTTTATGATTAAGCTGGTCAATCTGACAATCATTGATTTAATCAAGTAATCAACTACCCTACTTAAACAAATCAAATTATAATTAGCTTCAGCTAGTTAATTAATTAATTGGTGTTATCTACTTACAGAAGCAACAAATAAACAAAGTGGATGTGACTTCAGAGTGAAAGAGTTGCTTGTGAATAGGAGTCTAGGACTGCTTTGAAGGGGGGATAAGACAAATTAAGAAATGAGGAGACAACAATAAAAAAAATTTGAGAAGTGCTGGATGGTACTACGCAATATGGATGGAATGCTTGTTACATGGAATGGAAGCAGAGAAGAATGGCAAGGAAGTCAACACTGCATCATTTCTTTATTGATGTAGGCAATGAAACATTGACAAATTTGGGTGTAGACTGGCTGCAATATAAAAATACAGAAACTTCATGTGTTCATTGATGGACGGTCCATAGAAGTTACACTGTGAGTGTAACTGTTACATCTGAGCTCATATGAGGTCCATTTGTCATACTGTTTGTTATCCATCAATAGACGGTAGGTCTTACTGATAAAAAATACGATGAGTGACTTCACCGACGGTTGGTTTCTTGTCAAAACTCAAAAGCTAGCATAGTATGCATGGAAGTGATTTATTTTCATCTATTTAGATTGCAAAATGTTCCTAATTAATAATTCTTAATGCTATTGAGGTAGGATGCCAAGACTAATAAGCTATTGTTCATAATAATTTACAAAGACATGAGAGCCGACATGTTTAGATGTGCAACCAGTTCGGAGATTGCTTTTGAAGTTATGTTTTGACTTTCTATCAATGAAGTACCATTAATAACTTTAATAGCATTAAATGGAGCTAGCTGCTTGGACAGTTAATACTGAATTTCTCATATCAGTACACCGACAAGGTTTGCTTCACTTCTGAGAAATAACAGTTCTTACGAGCAAACCTCTCAATAGTTTCAATCAACATCAGGTATGAAAAGAAAACAGTTATGGTTTATGGTACAAGATCCCCCAAATACTAGTGTACAGTTAGCTCCACATAAATTGCCTACGATAGGGCAAATCAGAACTGTCTTTTATAAAAGTTTAAACGACCACAAGTTAGAAACAGGAAAAACAAAATCAAAACCACACAATGAATGAATTTATTATGCTAAAGATCAACTGCATTATACCTAACAGTCTATGAAGCTACTGGTAAAATTAATTTGTTTCCCTCAAACACTGTTCAACGGGCAACAGCAAATGAAAGAGAGCGAAATCAACATATATTTATAGCTGTACTGAATTATAGTACCAATAAGAAACACAATCTATTTTTGATACTTGATTGAAGATTCATAATACACTTGTGTTTATATATATGTTTAACTCACACAATAAACCTATATGCACAAACAGTGGCCAAAAATATCAGGTTTTCACATTCAGCACAAGATAACATCAGGATAGAAAGAACTTATATGAAAAACTATCTACAAATAATCACTTTGACCGAATAGTTGATCTATGCTTCCTGGAATTATCCGTGCCTTGACTGGTTTGCCAAGAAGACGGTTTAACCCGACTTGTCAGCACTGCAGAGGCCGCAGCTGCATTAATTTTTCTCCTCTTGGCCTCTAGTTCTGCCCGACCGGAGACAGTTCTTGAAGATTCTGGAAAAATAGATGAAGCCTTAATGGCAGCCCTTTTGTCCCTTCGGTTCTTATCAAATTTTGAGGAGAATTTCACTGCAGCTGCAGCTGCAGTATCTTCTTTCGATGGAGGTAGAAGTCGCACACCCAGCCCCAATTTCCTTGCCGTGTCTTTCTCTTCGGATACACGCTTTTTTTGGCTCTAGAACAGGAAAAAAGGAACAAATGTGGATTAGAATTTACAGAAAAAATGTAAATGATAAAGAGGGAAAATGCCACCAGATATACCTCAACTATGCAATCGCAATCAAGTACCCTCAGCTTTAAGAATGCACAATTGCACATTATTGTTTTTTTTTTAATTCAAAAACTTGTATAATTTGCTTTCCTATGCAAAACTTAGGGGTGAAAGCGGATTGGATATCAACGGATAGTGGGCAATTGTATCCGTATCCGCTTTAGTTTTTCGGATACGAATACGGATAGTTCCGGATACGAATACAGATCGGATATTAAACGGATACGAATACGGATTGGATATTAAACGGATACGGATGCGGATACGAATATACTTCGGATATTAGACTTATTATTAAAAAATATATTTTATATAACTTTTTCATGATAAATCACTAACTAAAATGGTTAAATTACTATGAAAATTAATCACTAATCATAAATATGTTATTAGTTCATCGTGGATCATTATTATCATAAATAACTACATGTTAGTTAAGAAAAAATCCATAATATTCATTATATTATTAGTACAAGTTATAAATAATTATAAAAGAGATGAATTCAAAGTCTAATTAGATACAAACTTCATTAAATTTGAAATCTACATAAAAAATCCAATTGAAAGACATATAATAAGCCTTTAAAACGGATATCCGAATTACCATAATATCCGGATTCGGATAATTATCCGTATCCGTTTCCATATTCAAAACCGTATCCGTATCCGTATCCGTATCCGCATAAATTTTATCCGTAACCGTATCCGTATCCGCAAATATCCGTATCCGACTATCCGTATCCGCAAAAATCCGAATACGAATCCGGATACGGACGGATATTATCCGATCCGTTTTCACCCCTAGCAAAACTGCATTTGGTAATATAATTTCCCAAGGATTTTTAAAAAAAAAAAGGAATTTCACAATCCTTGCAGTATTCGCATATAATAACTGCTCAGGAACAGCAATAGCAGGTTTCTGGTGCACTTTTCCCGGAAATCAAAAAGGATTGAATAGGAATTCATTTGGTAACCCTTAGGCGGTCACGAAGAGCTCTATTCAGTGCGTAGTCATCAGCATGGCGGGTGTCTGACATCTTTTGTAGCCGCACCAGCACTGGTTCAGCCTCTTTCTTCTTACGCAAGTCTTCTTCTCCATGCTCCAGTCGGTAAAAAGGATCAGACAGCTTTCCTCTCTCTAAAAACAATAAAAAAATAATTAATAAATAATAAATAAACTCTTATGATTAATATTACTACCCAAGTTATAACAAGTACCATAAACAAATAGCGAAGACATAAATACAGTATAGATGATGCTCATATTCTTTCAAATTGTGTAAATGAAGTACAGGTAAACAAATTTAGGAACCCCATTATTGTGCTTCAACTTTGATAGGGAAAATACCATCATCATTTTGCAGTGCCATGACAAAAATATTCTGAGATATTATAGGTGGTGTAAGTGAAAATTTCTTGGATTTTATTTTAAACACTACCTTCATCAGCAGGAAGTTCGAACGTCTCTGCATCTTCCACATCAAAATCCTCCGTTTTACGCTGGGCCCCACTTATGATGACATATTCAGTATTTTTTGGGTCAGTTTGTATGACGATTTCATGCTTACAGCATGCTGATTTCATTGTGAAGCTCCATATCTGCACGAAACAAATACAGAAATATAGTTAACTGAAGATAAAACAATTTTGATAGTTAACAAGGTTCCTTTATAACGTGATATCAGCAAAACACCTGCATTTACTACCTTCAAATTAGCATTCTAACAACCTTCACTCAGCACTGATCGACCAAAGTCAGATAAATTTTTATGAATGTTTGGTTTCAAGTTTTTACAAATTCATTAAAACGATCCAGGTTATAATTAGACATTATTTTACTTCCAGTATTAATGCTGTATTGGTTAAAAATATTTGGGAACCGGTTGGGTCATAATTGCAAGCATGACAATACTGGGTATTAACTACAGTTACACAATCCTGGAGTAATTTTCACGAAACATCCCTTGGCTATAAGATAATGAGATTATGAACTGTACCTTTGTAGAATAGTAGTTCCCGACTTGCTTTTTCTCAGCATTAAACCGAACTCCCTTGGCAATCATGGAATTGCACCCACCACACCAGATATTGAATGGCATTTCAAACCTGAAATTGAAAACAAGCTTCAAAACCTATTCTCTGGCAAACTGGGCACAAAAATGCGCATGTACAAAATCAGAACTAGCTCGACTAAATTTACCTTATTATCAGGATCCCTTGGTCTAGTTTCCTGGCTCGCTCCCTCAAAGCATGTTGTCCATGAAATTTGTTGAGCGAACCCTTTATTCAAATTATAATTCAATACATAATTAGTCCTGTAATGTTGCCAAATACTGAACAAGAACTTAAAAGTAATTAGTATCAATCATCATACCTTCTTGGGGGACCATTCTGGCGGGTAATAGAAATTATCTGCTCTTGCAGCGGCCAACGAAGACTGCAGAAACAATTTAGAAATTGCACAAAGGTTAGTTTGCAGATTAGTATGCAACCCTCGACATATAAATCATCAGGAGTAAATAACATTGCTGGGCAGCTTAATAGAAGTTACTGACAACAAGAAAACCAATTTACAAGCTCCAGAGGTTAATCATCAATTGGTACTGTTATAAAACTTATAACCTAACAATAACCCTAAAAGACCATGATCATGCCAGATTTTATTTTCATATTGATCCAACCAAATCTCCCACAGGAAATAACTAAATCCCCCAATCACACATAAATCAAACCCCAGATCATTAAATTAACACTCGGCCGGACACAATTCATCTCCGATCGATGGACAGGACAACAAGGGTAATCCCAATTAGGGTTTCCGAGGCCTCCAAAGCGGAAAACAATCAATCAAACCAGCACAACAAACAGGTAAATTCCGTGAGATCAAAGATCGCGTACCATTGTCGCCGATCGCGAGATGAATCCCTGCTACGGAGAATCGGAAGATCGAACCCTTGCGAATCTTCGGGCACAGCGCGCAGAGCGAAATAAATAAATGATTTGGTTTATAATTATAGTCGAGCGAAGCGAGTTTTCGAAGAGGAAGGAAAAGTCGGTGTTGAAGGTTCTTGTTTTTGTTTATATTAATTGGGCTTTACTAGGGATGGTATCAAGGCCCAAAGTTATATTGGGCTTAGATTTGGATTGGGCCGTACATGCGGCCTGAATTTGTGTTTTATTAGGTTGTATTGTGTGGCATTGTATCAAAGTTACTAGTAGCGTACCCGCGTCATGCTGCGGACAATTTAATTTGCATTAATGCTAAAAATATAATGACAAAATCTTAGTTGATTACAACACGCTAATTAAGAAGGTAATTTCATAATCTCAATTTTAAGTTTGTACCCTTTCAGACCAAATAGTTTATGATTTATTTACAACCACATTTAATTGGGACATGTGTCTTACTCATTATTTATGATTTTTCAATAAATATTAAAATACCAAATTTTGATATAGTAATATTGTAAGTTATCTTATTTTTTAGGGAAATAATATTACTCTTAAAATGTTAATTATGAGCAGTTAATTAGAATTCTGATATTTTCGTTTCAATGAAAATGGATAGCTTAGTATTTTGATATTTTTCAGTCTCTCTTAGATGCAGGGGCCAGAAGAAAAATTGATAAATGGAAAACATATTATCAAGCGGAAAAAGAAAAAAAGATTGTTTTTTCGTTTGACATTTAAACGCCCGGCCCTTAGGTTTTCATTAATCAAATTAGAGACAATACAATTATACATACCCCTTAAAGAGGGGGGAGAAAATGCTGGCCTCTCAGCGATTTGGAGCTGAGAGGCGTTGGATTTGTGGGGCCAAATGGGTGAACGGTCAGATTTGATTTAGCCTTTTATCTGTTTTTGTGAGAATTTCACGACGATACAATTCACCCACTTTATGTCATTTTGTTGAGAGATCAAATGATCTTTTTGATGATTTATCGGTGACCACAAAAGTAAATCTCAAATAACTAAATTATAAACTCTTAAACAACAAAAACTAATTGATGGAATATGTTGTATGTATCATATTTATTTTAGAGTAAAACATGTGAGCTAAGCTCACATATCATTTTCATGAGCATATACCTCTGAAAACATACCAAAACACCTTTCACATTTTCAATTTATATTGCGCAAATTATACCAAAATCTTATGGGATACAAAACATTTTAAAATTTAAAATTTATAAGTGATAGATAAACATTTATCATTTTTAATTAATATTGTGTGGTCACTTTTAAAAAATCTCAAATAAATATTCAAAAATTTTCAAAAATGAAAAACTTTTATTTTCCCATAAGATTTTAATATAAAAAACTTAAGAGCCATATAAATCAAAAATTGAAGTTGATTTATATGTTTCTGGAGGTGTGTGCTCACGAAAGGGCTTTGTTAGCTCGAGCTCACAGTAAATTTACTTTTTCATGTGTATACGAAAAATTATATCATTTTGATTTTATTTATATATGTATTAAGCGTTAACAAGAATCACTATTCAAGGTCTAATCTCTTTATGAAAATTAAAAGATAATTGGAATAGATAAACCATTTACTGTTATTTTTTATTGTTAGATCAACAATTTGATAAATTACACAATGCACATAAATAAGAGCAGAAAAAAGAAATTCTAACAAATTGCAAAACTCCCCGCCGCGAAGCGCGGGTGTGGAACCTAGTATCATGTAAAAGAGGGAAACATAGGAAACATTATATTATATTTTAATTGCAGTCTACAATTGAACATTTGAAAACATATTTGGATCCAAAATAGATATTCATATTTGAAAATGTTCAATATCCAAAATAGATATCCAAAATAAGATTCATTATGGATCATGGATATCCAACCGTTGATTTGATATTAGATTCATCATGCACCGCAGATCTGACAGTAAGTTACAATCTAAACTCTCCATTGCAGTCCCATCTAACCATTTTTCATGAGACCACAATGGAGATCTCCATTCCTTATATGTTTTTTAATATAGAGAGATATTGATAGTAGAATTTTACTTTCACGATTCCACTAAAAATACAAATGTCAACCCGACTACTATAAATAAATACTACTCGGTATTAAATTCATCTGTAATCAATAAAATTGCAATAAATAAAATTATTTGGGTGTAATAACAAGAGCAACACTGTTGATAGTGTCCGAAGTATGTAATTTGTGTAAGTTTTCCTGAAATGAAACGGGCAACTGTGAAAATGGCACGTTATTTACCTGTTTTATCAAAAAATAATAAAATAAATAAATAAAAAGAGGAGAATAGTCAACTTTTCGTATGTATGGCTAAAAGAAATTTTTTAAGCATGTACAGATATTGTCCAAAGCCATTTGAACGGTTCAAAGGATTCGTACATATTGTCCAAAGCCATTTGAACGGTTCAAAGGATTCTGAAAGCAGTACAATCTAATTGTTAGTAATTGATCAACCGTGATTAAATCATGTAGGTACTAAAAATAGTATGGTGATTATATTTAGATTAATGGGATCACATGCTATCACCGTTGATAAACATATAAATTAAATCGAACGATTTAGTCATAGCTTTGGACAGAGAGACTGTACAAATGGTTTTAGACAAAATTCTAGTCCTACGGTTAATAATAAGATCGATGCCATATTTGTTTGTTTAATGAGACTATCAAACCAAACTCTAAAGATAGATTATGTACATGTTATTAAGTACTATTAAGGTCTTTACAACAAAACAGTCCTGGAAAATTAAAGATCATATGAATGCACACAAGACCTATATCTAGGAAGAAGCACAAAATTCCTCTACCTAGCTATATGACTACATATCGCTACGTCTCTCTCTGTAAAAGTGTGAATGTTTTCCCAAGGAAGCAAGAGAAGAGCAACAAAGAAATCTAGTACGAACAATGCTAAGGCTCCAGTACATAAGAGACTCTTCCATATTGTACATGTTTATATGCTACATGTCATCAGATTCAATTGGTTCTGTCCACGCCATGCATGCCTAAATTCTCAAAATACGCACTAGTTTGTATACCTGACAGTATAAGAGAATGTTAGATTAATAAAAGAATTAACTATCACTCTGAAATTCTCACATCTTAATTATCATAATTGCAAACCTGGGCACTTCTAGAAGGCAATGTCAGCTCCAAAGAATGGCGGTAACCATCAGCTCTGAAAATTATGTATTGAGTGTTTAATTCACTATTAAATAATTTTTGGTGTGTTAATTCCAAGGTCAAAACAAATTTTATTCTAGTCAAGAGAACTACCTTTTATCACGGGTCCTTTGGATATACCTATCACTACCAATCTTACCGTGTCCCCCATATCTTGTTTCATCAGAATTCAAAATAATCTGTTATAAACATATAGAAATCAATTTAGGAAAATACCATAAAAGCTTCATACATCAAAGTTCTTTTCACAAGAAAGCATGTATGGTGGGGTTTGGCGCCTTTTAAAAGTATGAGGCAATGGATTTGTTGCTTGTACCCAGCACCTCCAAAACATTTCATATTTCAGGGTTATCTGTGGTAATTTGAGGTTTTGTATAGGAACTCTCTGTATTATCTAATATGATATAAATTATCTAATATGATATAAATGAACTATCATCCTTGGCAGGAATATTTAGCATAGAAAACAGCAAAACAAGATAAAGAAACTGAGAGCATCTGGCATGCCTGATATTCACCAGCTTCCTCCACACCAATATAGTATGACTCATAGGAATCTTCAGGATGAAAATTGAAGACAAACACAAGCGGCCCCCTGGTGTATGCTACAACCTGCCAATTAAAAATTATACGGAAAGCCACAGTTCGGTCGACCAACAAAAGAAAGTCATATACACAACATAAAGGTGCATATGCATTCAATGTTACCTACGAGCAAAATGCTTAAGTTTTCTTTGAAAGTTTTTGAAAACCAAGCATTTAGTCTTATGGGCTAATATTGGTCCTTGGGATGTCATATGACATTATGACTGTATGAGTTATTATAAACGGCACGATCTTGTCTGTAATATTTCAAAAAAGTACTGTTGCGAAACTTTTTTTTTTTATAAGCAAGAGATTGTACCATAGTTGAGTCATTACAATGTTGAACACTTGGTGCCCTTCTTGCTAATATCCTTTCATTTGCATCCAATCTCATCATATCCTATGAAGAACATAATAATAACAGTAGAAAGGTAAAATTCGTTCATGAAGTTTAAAAAAATTGCAATGCATATTTTTTACATAGTAACAATTAGATGATCAAATCATTCATTACCTTATCAAAATCAAAGATGCACTTATGGAGTCCTTCATTTAGAAGGTTCCACTGGCGACAGGCCAGGGCAAATGAGTGGCCATTGCTTGATGTGGGAAATTCAACTCCCTTGATGAAAAATAAGCATCCATGTCAAATTTCCATAAGAAAAAACATCATACGTACATAAAGGAAAGGAGAATATGATAAGCTGCCTTACTTTTGGGTGTGCAAACTCATTTCCCATAAAATTGAGGTACGCACAGCCACTTGTTGTAAAAGTAATTAGCTTAATAATCTACATAAATGTAAACAAACATTGTTAGAACAAGAAGTTGTCTGCGTATAATCACCGAATGCAACTAGTTGGGATCACACTATAATGAAGTATAAGTACTATTATATTTTCTTACGAGTTTCTTACATGAAACTTGTGTACCAACATCTAAAGAATCTGAATTCTTTTTTAAAAAAAAAAAAAAAAAATTTTCAAAGTGAAAAGGAGATAAAAATAATCTGCTAGAAAAAAAAAAAATCATACTTTAAGTAATGAAGTAGCTCTTAAAGCGTTATCAGGTGCATTGAAATCACCTCTCATTGTAGTGCTAAGAAGAATTTCAGCAAAAGATTTGCCCCCAGCTATAGACTGCAAATAAAGATTTATGTACTTGTGAAACAGTGTAAAGGTTATTTGGTGCAATTTGTAACTACATAAACACTGACTCAAAAGAATAGATATATGTAATGCGTGTAATATGAGTGAGATACCTGGCCATGATTCTCAACATAAGAAATACTATTGCTTTTGGTCAATTGATTGTTAACCAGCAAACTCATAATCTGCAAAAAGTAGAAAATGGTCAAAAACCATTAGCATATATAAACTTAGATACTGAACAAACATTAATTATATACCTTGGTCACACTCCATTCTTTGTCAGACGCATTTTCTAGATGCCACAACCACATCTCAGGAATAGCAAGGTTAACCCAGAAGTCAAATCCTAATCCACCTTTAGCCGTGGACTCACATAATCCTGGATAATATGTTGCCTATGCCATAAAACAAGGATACTATTAGTAATATATAATTAATAAGTTAAATAAAAGTTTGAACTAAAATGTTAAAGAAATAAACACTGAGAGATAGAGATAAAGAGAGAGGGATAGAAAACAGACATCTTCGGCAATAGTAATTATGTCTGGATGGAGTTCATGAAGCATCTCATTTGCTAAGATTAGATATATCAAGGCATCCTTGTCAACATACTGGTTGCAATATCTACACATAACACATTAAACTTCACTAAGACAACTAAGAGCAAACATTTCCTCTGAGAAGATTTAACTACCAAATTTTAAAATTCCTTACTCCTCCAAGGAACCAGTAAAAGTAGAAAAGCCATTATGAGTATACATCATGGATGCCAATGAGTGGAACCGAAAGCCATCTACCTTGTACTCCGTTACCCACCTATGAACATAGTTTAAAACCTCAATATCAAAGAAGAGAAGTAGAAAAAGTGGGTATGCATATTTAATAAAAACATTTAAAATTCAATAATGAAACATTCAATGTAGAAGTTAAAGAATTACCACTTTAAATTAGACAAAAGAAACTGCAATACATCCAAGTCACCATGTTTAAATATTCTTGTGCCCCAGTACTTGTGATGACCTCTCTTTCCTGTGATGCAGTAATTTTATTTTTTAAAAAGAGAAATCATTGACAAACTGAATTATTATCAGGTGTTCATGTTGTCATCATGTAGGCATAGATAATTAGTAGTAGGCAACATTTAATGTAAATAAAAAAGGTATATATGCTATTGTGTAGACTTAGTGATGGATGTCATGCAGTGCAACCATTTTTTCTAAACACGTGTTATTATCTCTGTTTTCAAAAGTCACAAGGAATATTATGACAATATCCAGAAGAATGCTCTTAACTTCTTCAATCAGAAAGTAGTAACTATACCTGGATGAAAGTAACAATCATTGGAACCATCGAAAAGGGACAAACCCACTAATTCGTCAGCTGAAGCATAGGAATGCACAATATCCATGAAAACCAGAATGCCCAGACCTGCCAGCAAAAGTGATAACAGATTACAGAATAAAGATACAAACAGGGAATAGTAAAATGTAAAAATGAACAGTCCGGTTACAACATTCCAAATTAGATAAAGTCAAAACTACATTGTAGATTCTATTAGAGTAAAAGCCAATTGTTATGTATATTTATATAAGATCACAAGTAAGAGTGCATATAAATTGCCCTAATATTTTCAAATCTAGGATGGACATTGGTAATTTCCAGAATTGATATACATAGAGCATGAAGAAGAAAAAAGAAAAAAAATGGAAAACTATATACCATGAGCTTCATCGACCAATTGTTTGAAGTCTTCTGGGGTGCCAAATCGACTGCTAACAGCAAAATAATTTGTAACCTGAGAATGGAACATGTATCTGTATTGTAAACAAGAATAATTTCAAAGGGAAAAAAAATAATCAGAAGAAATATCAGCAAATAGATCAAACAAAATACTCACTTTGTAACCTACAGAAGAGTAGTCTTTATGCTCAACAACACCTAACAATTGAATGGCATTGTAACCAGCATCTTTTATGTGAGGAAGTACCTAAAGATGGAAATATGATATAGCATTTTTCAATCTTATATAATCATTTAGAATGAAAGTACAGTGAGATTACAACCACAACTGTTGGTAATTCAACAGAAAGGCCAGAGAAAAGTATTTATAACAGCAAAGAAACAAACTGATGTATACATTCTTTATGCCTCCATACAAGAAAATCAAAACATCAAATAAAATCCGTCAAAGAGAAGACATTTCGATGTACTGCCTCCTAATGAAACATCGAGTGCGTATTTGGCAGTTTGCACAAAATGCATATGTCAGTAGTATGGGATGAGTTGAAGTCCACCAAGCCCTTTGGTGAGCTTAGCTCAAAAAAAAAAAAAGTCTCCAAATTGTAATTTATGTTTTCATTAAATTCTAATATCAAAATTTCGTGAGATGCAAGTTGTTCCAATTTTTAGAACTTTTTTAAGTACTTATTTTATAGTTTTATGATAAC
Organism: Cyperus esculentus; assembly: GCA_030179965.1. Classification (NCBI taxonomy): domain Eukaryota; kingdom Viridiplantae; phylum Streptophyta; class Magnoliopsida; order Poales; family Cyperaceae; genus Cyperus; species Cyperus esculentus. The sequence goes on along the minus strand of JASGLE010000024.1, from coordinate 2,351,308 downwards.
TACAAAGTAATAATAGAATAATAATATAAAAACTTAAAAAGGAACTTCAGTGAAATTCTAAATCAGGAAATTTTTCTATCACATGAAATCTTGATATAAAGAATTTAGTGAAATACACAAATCATAACATGGAGACGTCTAAGTATATTTTTAGAGTTAAAGTTCATTAAAGTGCTTAGTGAGCTTAAGCTCATAGTAACATTTCTTAAAAAGTATTAATAAATTATTATTAACCTTGGAAGTAAATTCATTAAAAGAAGTAACTTTTTGCTCCGATCCGCTAACACCAACATGACACTCGTAGATTCTGAGGGAACTTTTTGGGATTTTGGGCCTATCATGCCTCCACCTATACATCTCCTCAGGAGGTGGCTCCCAGTGTACAGCACAAGACTGTTGCCCTTCTGGATCTGTCATCAAAGAGTCAACTTTATGCACAAAGTCTACTTAGATAATTGTAAGCATTAGAAGTCACAAGGAGTGTTTTCATGGGTGCACCTGGAAACATCAAGATGTCATGCATAACCAGTAAAATAGGAAACATTTTGGGTCCCCATGAAGATTGTAAAAATCTCCCATGACTCCATACCTTTCAAACAAAGATATATTAATTAACCCCTCTTTTCTTTCTCATTTGGGAGGAAAGACAGGTCAACCAATGAATACTGTTTGACAATTCAAAAGCAAGCACTAAAAGTAAATCTTTATTTAGGGTATGTGAGACAATCTTATATATCTTTGACAGTGATTGCAACACTATTCTTTTCATGAGGGTATAGGTAATTTCCTATTCGTTGAAGGGGGTAGCTCATGAAATTGCCTAAAAGATGGTCATTTGGATCTATACTTCTCAAAGACTCGCTCATACTTAGCAAATGATACCATCTGACCCCATAGAAGAAAAGAACATTTACCAGGAAGAACATAAGTAGCCCAAGCTGGAACCCGCTCTAGGGCCCCGTCAGGTGTGTTAAAATAAACTCGATAATGGTCTCCATGACTTATTCCTGGCATATATTTCTCCGTCCAGGCCTTTCTCCCCTTTCGCAACTCGACCCAGTATGCAATTGGTGGCTTCTTCATCTTAAATTTCTCCACCGATACTGGGTCAGTCACTATATTTAATATGTCAAGCTTCTCTCCTTTATCTACAACCTCATAATTGGGCTTTTTCTGCCAATCAGGATCCTCCTCCTTTCGCTTCTCCAACCATTCTTTGTACCTCTCCTCTGCAGGTTTAGGTTTCATTTCTTCTATCTCCTCCTCAGTTTCTGGCCCATTAGGCCCAAAAAACTGTTCATACAATTTAGCGACCATTTCTAATCGATCCTCCCGGGTCATAAGTTCACCGGGCTCCCAATATTCATCATGCGACTTTTTCAGCAATTCATCAAGTGTGATGCCACTATCGCCTTTGTCATAGTCATCAATGTAATTGTACTCTTGGAAGTAGTGTTCATCAGGTTCTTGCCCTTCTCTAAGAATATCTTCTAAAATTATGAACCAATAACCAAAATCATCATGACCAAAATGCCCCTCTCGGGCACTGTTCTCAGTTGGTGACCACCGGTTGAAGTCTCCAATCAGAGAGCAATATCTTGCACCTGCAAAGAGGACAACTATCAGCATTGTTTCTGCACCTTCATTATTACTGTAAAATAACGATGTGTTATTAAGTCACTGAGCCAATCAAATTTAACAAAATTCAGATACTAAAGCATGGGTCAAAAGCATAATGTTAGTACCTGGGGCCCACTCCATGAAATCAAGACGGTGTTGACGATGTCTATGCATGCCCAAAAGCTCGTAACTGTCAGAGAAAGTTACAAGATCAGATGAGAGGCCAAAAAAACTACTAATAATTGAGAGTTGCATTACCAAGTAAAGAGTAAAGAAGTAATCAGCATTGCTCATAATGTGCCAGTATGTTCAACCAGAATCGAAGAGTAACATATGACACCTTTGGCATTATTTTCTTAGAAGCTTCATTCAAAATTTCAAATTGGATGCATCAGCTTACAGAACGCGGGGGAGGGGAGAAATTAGTTCTTTCAAAATTGTTGGTCTCTTGCTGTAGAATCTTCTTTATATAGACAATAAATTGTACAAGAATGTAAAGGACCAAGAGAGTACCCGGCAGAAGCCTCGTGCAAATCAATGAAACGGGAATACAGCTCGAACCGGCGGTCCTTGTACGCCTTGTGCCTACAAATAAAGATACAATTTCATTCAACTGTAGCTTCTCTCAAGGATAAACTGTGAAGGCCCAATTATGCCATTAAGGGATGTAAGATGTACCAACACAATCTCAAAACAAAATTATACCAAACCAAAATAGCATTGTGCTGTTTGGCAAAGCTAAAAAAGAAACAAGAAGAAGAAGTTTTCCAGTGAAGAATGAAAAGAAAGTAACTTAAGGGGTTATATCTAGTGTCCTCAATATTAGTGTCCACATTGTTACAAAATTTGAGTTAAGAGTTACAAAATTTGAAATAACTGTTACAAATTTTGTGTATGTGGACATGTGGATAGTTAAAATGAGGACACATGAAAAATTCCTAGCTTTAGCTTGTAGATATACACGAAATAATCCTGCAAAGCCCTGTTGATGTAATACTACTAAAAATGAAATTAAATCCGACATGACAATTGGTGAGGCCTATTCCTACCCTGACTACAGTTACCATCCAAGTACAAGTTTACAACAACACCGATACAATTTTCCGAACAGTAAATAATTCCTTACGTTACACTATACTCAATCCAGAATTCCATTTTGCTTTATCACAGAACATATCCATGTCCTACTCAATACCTTTCACGGAGGAACTGAGCGAAGGCGCGGTCGGTGATCCCCATCTTCACGAGGAACCCGACTGGATCCACCTTCTCCTTCTCGGCCTCATGCCTCTCTCGCCTTGCCCCCGCCCCCGACGGCGACTCCTTCTGACCCGAGCACGCGCACTTCCCCTTCCACCGGCGCCGCGGGGGAGCGAAAGAGATGGTACTGCTGCTGCCCGTGCGGCGCTGTGGCTGCACGAAGGAGCAGCAGCTGAGCGTGAGCGTGAGCGTGAGGGTCGAGTGCAGCGGCATGGGGTTTGGAGAATGAGAGTGAGTGAGTGAGGATAGAGAGATTTAAGCGAGGTTTTTGGGTGAGGGGATAACGGGTACGGATGGTGTTTCTGTTCGGGTTTGGGTCGGTATAGTTATCGGGTTTGGATTGTTGATTAGTTTGGGCCTTTTAAAAAAGAGGAGGGATGCATTGATGATGCTTATTTTGATAATGAGCTATTTCAAAAATTTATAAAAATTCATAAAAAATTTTAAAAATAAAAAAGTTTATGGGTGTATTATATATATTATAGATTAATAAATGATAATGTTTTAAATTTTAATCAATTTGAACATTATTTGATGGGTTATAAAAAATTTGTATACTTTTTAATTGTTATAATTTAACGGATCTCTGAAGAAATATCAAACATCGCTTAGATTGAATATAATCGAAAATATAATCAATCTATAAGCTAAACAATACTTCCGTAAACACTATCAAACGGATTTATCGGTACTTTAAGCTACAATTGTATGATTTCAGAACATTATATGCCCCAAACCTTTCTATAATGTTTTAAGTAGCTTCTTATTCATATTTAAGTGTTCATTTGACCTAAACAATGTTGTGAAGATACCGATTGAGCATAACGTTAAGTACTTAAATAAAGAAAACTCTTTTAAGCTCGATTTGCCTTAAAATCAGTTTGTGCCCCCAAATATACTTTATTCATTTCAATAGTAAAAAAGTAACGGAGTTGACTTTTCAATATTTTGATACCCATTTATTTTATTTTTTGTTATAGGCTTGTCAAAATTTTGTTGTTTACTTTTACAAATATCACTACAGAAACAGATGTTTTGTGTGCAACTTGGAGAAAAGAAACCTGTATTTTCTTTCTCTCTTTTCTCCCTCTAAAATTTGGATTTAGCTGCATTTCTTTCTTTTTTTCTTTGAGGAAAGTCCGAAATAGGTCTCTAAACTGTTGCTCTTGGTTCAAACAAGGGGAGTACTTATCCCCTAACATATGTCACGGAGTTTAATTTGGTTCAAGTACCCCTTATACTATTTTTTTGAGGTTGCTAGCAAAACGCGGACCAATAAATTATTTACAAGTACCCCTTGTACTATTGAATCGGTTCAATCTCACCCTTCCGTCTATTCTTCCGTCTCTTTACACAATTTCTTCCGTCAACTCTTATCTCTTCTATCAAATTATCAAATTACGTGTAATAGCTAGAATTTATGCACTTAGGGCATATGTAAATAGGGGCCTGCGCTTGTAGCACGGCTAGTGCTACCTTTTTATTTTCTTTTATCCTTTTTATTTCTACTATATTTTTCCCTTTTTGGCTTTCAGTTTACTACAATAATGTACAGAATTTTGATTTTTTTAATGAAAAATCCGACCGTGCTTGTTTGCCGGCCGCCTCAAAAAAAAAAAAAAAAAAAAAAAAGGAAGAGGCGCTGGCTTTTTTGTCTCCTTTCATATTCCTCTTAATTAAATTAATAGTGCATCCTCTACCTAATGTTTGATCTTGACTTCTAAGAATAAAACAAAACAAATATATATAAAAGATAAGTTATTATTGAGAAAACTAACAAACAAAATGAAACAAATATACATTGGATAAGTATTACTCCTTCGTGTAATAGTCGTCAGGGAAACAACTAAGCCGATGCAATATATCTACTGAGAATATCAAAATGCATGACAAAAATATTAAAAGCATTCCCTTGTTCTTGTACCAGTCAATTATCAAAAAAGAAACCACACAATTTTCATTGACTAACAAAATGTGGATCATATAATTTATGTTACTATCAAAGATTCAAAATATATAACAAAAATGCTAAGCTAAGCATCCTTGATTGTACTTGGGGCTATGTTACTATCAAAGATTCAAAATATATAACAAAAATGCTAAGCTAAGCATCCTTGATTGTACTTGGGGCTGAAATCAGCTACGATCCAAATCAGATCGGAGGACCATCCAATCCTAAATGGATGGCTGAGATTATTTTGAAAAACCCCTCTAAAATCCACAGCCGTCGGATCCTGGATTGGAGGGTCCTCCGATCCGATTTGGATTGCAGCCGATACGGACTCTGTACTTGGGATGCAGTATAAAGCGCTGAAATCAGCTACGATCCAAATCGGATTGGAGGACCCTCCAATCCTGAATGGATGGCTGAGATTAAATTAAAAAAACCCTTAAAATCTACAGCCGTCATATCTGGGATTGGAGGCTCCTCCGATCCGATTTGGATCGTAGCCGATACGGACTCGCAGTATAAAGCCCTCCTTTCAATGTTCCTTTCCTTTACCACTATTGCAATATTTATGAAGTGAGCTGATGAGGTGAGTTCGGATTATACAGGAAGCAAGAGCAAAATTAGGGGTATCCACTCCACGATGTGGGCCTCTTGTGCTATTTCGGTTGCACCAATAAGAAGAGAGGATAATTAAGGAATAGAAATCAGCGCACGAGAGTTGGAGGAGCTAGCGAGCAACTGAGGTGAAGCGAGGTTGTGTCAATCTGTCGACTGGCTTTCCGTTCGATCAATCCATTGACAGAGAGAGCGGAGAGGCGATGGAAAAGAAAGCTGTTAGTCCACCATGGTAGGGAACAAGAAACAAGGGTTTAAGGTAGGGGTTTGAGCTGTTGAGAGGAAGAGAGATGGCGATGAAGAGGTAGAGACGTTTTTTTTCTTTTTCTTTTTCGCTTTATGGCTCTGATAATTTGATCAGAGTTGACGGAAGAGATGGAACATGGAAGAATAGACGGAAGGGTGAGATTGAACCGGATTCAATAGTATAAGAGCATCTCCAAAAGTATCTTTAAACCATTCCTAAAATCAATTATTAAGAATTAAGGACAAAAATCGGGTTCTAACAGAAGCCTCAAACCCTTTCCAATTTTTACATTATCCCCAAATCGAAGCCAATATTAACTATTTTTAGACACTCCCTCCGCACTCCCAATAATCCTCTCCTTCCCTCTTCGCCGTTTGATTGGTCAGGCCCAGTGACATAGCCCATTTTAAATTTATTGGGATCCATCTTTAGGGAAACTTTTGGAGTTTAAAAGTATAATTTAAATTTCAAAAATTTGGAGTAACTCCCAATATAATCATTTCAAAAATTTGGATATGCTCTGGGGGCCTAGTGGGATTTTCCTCTTTTCCTTTCCGATCCCAAATAAAAGAAAAAAAAATCAATTTATAGTTTGACGACCGCTTCTCCTGGATTCAAATCTGCTGTTATCCTAAGTTGGATAACAGGATCCTATTATCTAAATCTGGACCGTTAGATCAAAATAAACGGATGAGATTTATTGTAAAAAGCCCCAGGTATTCTTTATAGGGCCGATCGGACCCGCACATCTTGATCCAACGGTCCATCCATGTTGGACAAATAGTGTCATGTGTTATTCTTAATGAATAACAGCAGATTCGGCCTCGCTTCTCCTAATCTCCTCCTCCTCCATCCGACAAAAGGTACAAGGCGCTGACTTTTGAAACCCTGCCCCACAACCACAATTACAAATCGACCCACTGTTTCTGCGAGTTCTTTTTTTTCTTTTTTGATCTTTCAATTCTACAAAAGACCCAAAGTAAAGAGGAGCTGCAGTGGGAAGTTCGTAGATTACGGCATCACCATGAGGAAAGAAGCAGCAAGCGGAGAAGAAGGGGTCAACGGAGTGAACAACCACGCAAAAGCAGGAACGAAAACTTGTACTTGTCAAATAACCCACAAAATTAAAAAAAGAAAAGGAGGCCCAAAAAAAAAAAAAAAAAAGTGGAGGAGGTCACAAGTCATGCGTTGGGGAGATGAGGTCCATGAGGAGGAAAAAAGTTGGTAACTTTTTCAAACATTTTGCTTCTAGATTTGGACATCTCTTTTTCTAAATATTAAAATTTAATATTTGATCGTGACTATTTAATTTTGGCGTCCTTCTAAAAGGGAGTATTCAATTGTGGCAAGAGAACAAGCCAATTTTGATCTTGTCATCCTTGTAAAAAAAAAAAGAATTAATTCTGGCTCAGCTAAAAACATGACTATTTCATTGTAGGAATTGTAGTCCAACTTCCCATCTTTCTTCTAGTATAAATGTTCAGATATAAATCACTGCTTCTCTCCTAATCACATCCTTTCTGTTCTGAGTTCTAAATTTGAGCATTTTATATTTTCTTCTTGAATGCATTCCAAGAAATTTTTTTTATAAATTGTAGTCTAGGATTATAAATTGAACTTTTGAGGGTTATTGGTGTTATTATTTTAAATTTTCCTCCAGGGAAATCCAATTAACAAATCCCAACGGCCTATATAATTTTGCCAAAAACCCAATTTTTTAATTATAGGAAATCACAAGGAATTGTAGTCCAACTCTCCTTCTTTAACTTCTTTCCATCTTTTTTCTTGTATACATAAGTAAAGCCTTCTTCTTTCTTGATCACTTTGGTTGATTTCTCATGGGGAATCTCTTTGCATTCTTTTCCTTTCTTTTCTACAAACTACAATTAAGATTCATCACTCCCTCAACTGCACCTTCATGTCGCGAAATTCGCATACCGGAAGAACCTAAAGAAAAAGAAAAGACCCAACATGATCATGAGCAAGACTCGGCCGAGCTTCCGCCTATGGAGGAGCAGTCCATCAGTGCAATTGAAGGAATCATTGGGTACAAGTTCCGGCACCCGGAATTACTCGTGGAGGCCATGACACATGTGTCCTTCTACTTCCCGCTGAAACCGAAGAAGAATTATGAGAGACTGGAGTTTGTGGGTGATGCTGTGCTGAATGTCGGTGTCGCAACGGATGTGTTCTTCAATTATGAGGACCTTGCACCGGGAATCATGACACGCCTTCGTGCGGCGAATGTAGACAAAGAGAAACTCTCCCGCATTGCCGTTGTGCACGGGCTCCACCAATACCTGCGGCACAAGTCGCCTCAGCTGGAAAGCAAGGTGAGACATGAATTGTTTTTAATTTAAAATACTCTATTGGCGGGTTTATGCCCTGTTCTATCGGTGATTCTTTCTTTACTTAGTTTATAGAGAACCAGCCTTTGGTTTAACCACGGGCAACGCTCTCTGTGTGGGAGGTCGCGGGTACGAAACCCGGATGGGGGTCTTTTATAGACATTTAAATTTGAGTTGCTTGACCCTTATTTTTATCTCAAAAAGAAAAAAAAAAAAAACTTAGTTTATAGGATTTCTCATGTTCAGACATGCATATTTGGTACACATATAACTTTCTTACTTCGACTGAGAAATCTATAGCAATCTTTCTGTTTCCCTCAGTTCTGGTATGAGGTTCTTAGTTTGTTTATCTATATATTGCCATTGAAATTATAAATCAAGATATATCAAAGATTGGATGAGGCTGCTGTAAATCTGGGAGAAAATGAGTCTTTTTATTATATCCAGCATATTTTTATTGACAACAAGTGTAATGTTTATTTGTAATTTGTGTAGTTTAGATGTCACATCTCAGTCCTTTTTTGAAGAATTATTATTAATACTCTTTTAAACAAGGCATTAGACTTTTATCTTATTTCATTATTCAATGGAATTAAGATTTTTTTCATTTAATCCTGAGATAATTTATATTTGAACTATTGATTGCCCTTTTGCAATAGGGAATGGCATAGGAAATGACCAGGCTGTACAATCTATAAGTTAATTAAATGTTTCTTATATGGTGTGCTTTAATATGATAATTCTTCTGAATTAGTAATATATGATTATTAATTGTATAAGATTTATTCTTGTGTTGTCTTATTGTATTCTTTTGGAACCGATTTACAGAGTATTATATATCAAATTCCCTTTTTAGCTTATTAACCAAGAGTGATCCTTGAAATGCCAAGTTAACTGGATATTGAAATACTCAGGCCATATGAGCTTGTATTGTCGGCAATTCGATGTCAGTGGCTCTAGCCTTGATGGCTGTGAACCACCTGAATGAATTTACAAAAATTCATACATGCCCCCTGAGTCGCATTACTCATCGCTAGATAGTACATACCTAGCATTTTCATATGGACATTGAACATTTAGCTGCAAAAGAAATCCCTGTAATATTTAGTATTTTGTTAACTGCACAATAAGTCAGTTTTTCATGGCATTCAACTGTTTGTGCTTGTGTGTGCACACTCATTTACTTCCTGTTAAGTTATGAATATTTGGTTTTCAGTCCTAATTTTTCCTACACGTGTACCACATTCGTTGTTGTTGTTGGTACCGTTACTGCAACTGCTATATTATTAATTTATTATCACATCATCTCCTAATCAATTCCTCATTCCTGAGCATCTTTTTGTCGAATCGTCTAGTTAATATCAGAGTTCTCACTTTTCAATTTGATGCCCTTTCAGTTATGTTACCGAGTGTTTGTCATACACATGACACATCCTGACCGATTTATTGCATGGTTTGTTTGTGCAGATAAATGAATATGTCGAAGATATGAAGAACTATCCAATACACTCGAACGGGCTTCTGGACGCACCGAAAGCTCTTGCTGACATTATCGAGTCAATTCTCGGTGCTGTTTTTGTCGACACCAACAAGAGCTACGACACTGTTTGGAAGGTCTGTGTGTATGTGTGTTTATTCGAGTTCTGTGAGTCAATGTGTATACATAAAGGCATGAGGCCAATTTATCTGAGTTCTGTGAGTCAATGTGTATACATAGGGTTAAATATGTCAATTTGCAGTTTTAGGTCCTAATTTATGATTTGTGTATGTCCAGAGCAGAAATTTCTGGTAGTAATCACATACCTATAATATATGCAGCCGGATGCATATTTTAACTACTGCTATCAGGATAAATTTGAAATTCCAATAATTACTGCTAATTTGTTTCTATTTTTTTTTTAACTTTTTCTCTAATTATAACTCCCTACGAACAGATATTCACAAGATTGGCGCAGCCTTTTATCACCATCGAGACTCTCGGAAAGCACCCAGTAACTGAACTCAACGAGCTGTGCCAAAAGTTCCACCAAGAATTGAGGTTTAATGAAAAGAACTGGCCTCAGAACCTCACTATAGATGTTCTTGTTGATGGAAAAGTTATTGGCAGTGCAACCTATGGTCCCAAGAAGGAGGTCTGTCGCAACCGTGCCGCCCATGATGCATTGGATCGGCTCAAGGAGTTGCTCAGAAGTAATGAATTGGAAACTACTCTTATTGCATAATAACTAAGCATTGCTTCTCTTTTCCCCCCTTTATAGTTTAGATTTATTAATCATTTTAGTTGATTTTTTTTTTTGCTCTCTAGTGGTTCTGTGATACCTCAGACATGAGTTTCAAGCTGTGCATGTAACTCATGTCTGAGACATCAGAATACATACTACTAGAAGGTGAATAATTTCTTTAATTCAATTTTTTTTCTTTGAACATTACAATTCCTGTACTAAAGATAAAGCATATAACTCATTTCTGCCATCAATAATGACATGAATTTCCTGTATTATTTTGTTTCCATGCCTTTTGCATGTTTGTGTTGCCAGGGGGTGTATTGGGGAATGCATTTCAGTATCTTGCTCAAACTGAAATCATTTGTAATCATAACCAATCAGTGTTAATTTTAGTTGATTTTTCCATTAATCTATTAAAGTGACACTTTTAAATTCTTTTGTTGATGAATACCTTTAGTCTTTAGTCATACATAACATGGATTTTGTCTAAATTTCACATATTTCTGTTCCAGGGTACTGGTCCATTCTATGAAATTTACAGTATGAAATTACAAGTCAATTTTATGATAATATGCATTAATTCTAGAACTTAATTGATGATCGTTGGACCAAAATGATATTCAGGATCAAATTTTTGCGGCTGACAGAATTTTTTTTTTTTTTTTTTTTTGATAAAAGTGGCAATGCCACCGTTTTCCATTACTTTTCGGAAAACCCTCAAAGTTCAATACAAACAGTAACTACAGAACAACTACTAACTACTTAGAAGTCCAAAAATCACATAACCTTACATAGGAACTGCGTTAACCAACCTGTCTATACGAAGCATTTAAGTCCGTAAAAAAGTCTGCAGAAATAAGGCAATTAACCAACACATCCAAACAAAAGATGCCTAAACAGAGCCTAATATCAAAACAGAAGCAAAATGGAGACTAGAAGATTAATTGGCAATGGTACTTGGCTACTTGCCCTAACTTCAGCCTCCTGCTGCTCCTGAATCTCCAGGCTCTGTATAGGCTGACAGAAATTTAGTAACAAACTTTTATAGTATGAAGCTGTTCTGTTCAATTTTCACATGAGATGGGTATTATTAATTTAATAAAGGGCCCAGAATTTTCACCCAAACAAATTTTATCGGTTACAAATAAATTTCAGGCAATATTTAATATTAGTCATCGGATCGAGAAAAAAAATTTATACGGTGAGATCATCATAGTAAATTCCAATTGTTTTACTCCCTTTCATTCCCATTGCACAAAAATTAAAAAGTAAAAAAAAAAAGTCAACACAAAAAAAAGGGTCATTATATAAATTGAGATCCATGGTTTTACAAAAGAAATTTTCCAAGCATCCTCATTTTAACTATCCACATGTCCACACATACACAAAATTTGTAACTCTTATATCAAATTGTGTAACACTTTAACTCAAAATTTTATAACAATGTAGACACTAATTTTGAGGATACTCCATATGACTCTTTACAAAATAGCAAGATAACTTGGACAAGTGAACAATCAAAATGTCCACTCATAGAGCATTCGTATCTGCTGAGATCCAAATCGGATCTCAGAACCCTGAGATCCTGATCCGACGGTTCTCAGGGCCCGTATCTGCTGAGTCCGGATCTCAGGGTCCCTGAGAACAGTCAGATCGGGATCTCAAGGTCCTGAGATCCGATTTGGATCTCAGCTGATTTCAGCGCCACTCATAGATGTGGTAGTGTACAGTGTGCTCACCTTGTTCCTTTGATTTGGGGGGCAGGGGGGTGGGCTCATATATGTCAGTATAATAACTTGGACTGATAGAGACTGGAAATAAGTCTGTGGAGTCCAAAACAATAGAAGGAAATTACATCATATGGGCCTGTTGTGGAAATTAAAGAGATGTAGTGGACTACTGGACTTGAAAGCTCAAATAGTGGGCTGAGACAGATATTTCATATTTGTGTAGAAAGTTGAAACAGACAGCAACAGCAACAAGAGGAGAGGAAAACGGCAGTTCTGGAGATCCGACGGATGAGGCTAATAGAGAGTTTCTTGAGATTGATGAGCACGGATCTTGATGCACATCAGACGGACAGAAAGCTGTGCAGTAGATTACAGCGCAACAAGTGATAAGGATTACGATGACATTGGTGCTTCCGGCTTCCCCAACGGAATAACTAGATAGAGATAAGAAATTAGAATTTTTGTTTATAAATTAGAGAGAATTATGAATTATCCACTGGATTCTTAAAAAAAAAAAAAAAAACACTTGTTTCCTGGTCTGGGTTTAATTTGTGTTATTTGGCATGACAGGAATTTCTTCCAACAAAAATCAGTGAAATAATTAATTAGTAACAAAAATTCTACAATAATTTGGTAAGTGTACCTGTATACGTACTAAAAACATGAAGCGGAAGAAAAAAAATCCAGCAGTCAAATGTGATAAGAGAATCAGAGAGATTTGGTTTCGTCTCTGGAAATCCGGTATAATTCCGTCCGGTATCCACCATTCCTTCTGAAACTATTTGACTTTGGTTTTATTAATTAATTTGACCACATGTCTCCTTTTCCGGCCTTCTAAGTAACTCAAACCCAATTGACTTCCTTTCTAATTTCCATATATGATAATACGAACTCAAAAGAAAGAGAGATATATATGCACGTTGACATATTTACATGCCTAATTCTAACGAAACCAAATCAAAAGTTCAAAAACCCCTGAGAATTAATTAAGTTTAAACTTTCAAAAAGGTGCTGCTGACTGCTGCATGCTGTGCTAGCTGCCCATAAAATTTTGAGACGCAGATATTCTTCACTCTCCGTGTTTGTTTTCCCTCCACTTACATGACAACTATTTATAGAGCTTCTTGTCTCAGCTCTTGCATACAAACATACAATCATCATTTATTTCCTTGTATTACCAATTAAACACATATTTATATATTGTATATTGTGTTTTGATCCTTTTGCAAGATCCAACAATGGTGATGGTTAAACAAATTCTCTTAGCATTGCTTGTTGTTGGCACGGTGTTTTCGGCGCTCGTTTCATCGAACCCGCTAACTGAAGAGGAGAAACAGAACCAGAATCCCTTTACGACGAATAAAGATGAGAACCGGAATGTCGTTCAGAATCCATTCTCGTCGAATGAGGGCGACAAGCAGAACTTCTTCAAAAATCCGTTCGCACCAAACGACGGCGATAAACAGAATTTCGAAAACCCGTTTCCATCAACCGACGGCGATAAAGAGAATCCCTTCAAAAATCCATTCCCGTCGAATGACGGTAATGATAAGCAGAACTTCTTCGATAACAATCCGTTTTTTAACGATCCGTTCGCATCAAATAACGGGGATAAACAAAACTCGTTCAAAAACCCGTTCCCGTCGAATGATGGCGATAAACAAAACTTCTTCAACAACAACCCGTTCTTCAAAAATCCGTTCCCATCGAACGACGGCAAAAACCCATTCCCTACAAGTCCGGCAGATAACAATCCGGACGAACAATACCCCCCGTACTCGATGCGCGGATTCAACAACTGGTTCACTTGGTACAACCCGCGCGCAACCCTGACATGCGACAAGTTCCCGAGGGTGTGCCGGGACAAGGGCAGCGCCGGGCCAGACTGTTGCAGGAAAAAATGCGTCAACGTCATGACCGACAACCTCAATTGCGGCGAGTGCGGGAGGCGGTGCCGCTTCGGGCAGACCTGCTGCGGCGGCACTTGCGTCAATGTGATGTATGATCAGAAGAACTGCGGTGCTTGCAAGAGAAAGTGCAAGAAAGGGAGCTTCTGCAACTTCGGAATGTGCAGCTATGCATAGAGAATTTATTTATAAATTCAATTCAATTTAATTCATGGATCGATATATCAGCCTGTTTTTAAATTTGAAACAGAGCTGTTCTTTGTTTGTTTTTTTGGTTATATATTTGTTCAAATTTAATTTGTGCGGATAATTTTGTTGTTGTTGTTGTTGTTTTTTTTGTTTTTTTTTTTTGATATACAAAATTTTTTGTTAATTTATTACAAGAGAGAAGTCGAAGTATAGGAGGCTGCCACCTTTTTTTTTTTTTTTTAATTTGTTGTGTAAACTGTGATCGTGTCTATGTATTCATTTTAATGTTTATAAAAGATAAGATTCTGAATATTATATCTGTAAACTTCGACGATCTTTTTTTTTTTTTTTTGTTGACAAATATATATATATATATATATATATATATATATATATATATATATATATATATATATATATATTTCTAGCCTCACCTAATTAAGAGATCAGAAGTTTAGAACAAGAGAGTGAACAAGCAGAGAGAGGCGGTTAATATTTTTTCTTAATTAATATGCCGATTATTTTATTGAATAATAAATTTATGAACATTACGTAAACTTAAATATCAATATTAATTATTGAGTTCACAAATTGCTAGCTCCCAATTAAGCAGCCACAATATCATATATCCTTACTATATATAAAAGCATATTTAAAAAAATGACATGAAAGGACTATCTTCCCCAAATAAGAAACCTGAGCCGTTGATCATTTTTTTGGATAGATCAAAACCGTTGCTTTACGTTAATGTCCGTTGACGTTAATGTCTCAGTTCACTAAAATTTAAGTCCCATATTAATTTTCTCAATATAAAGCACATTACATATTATCTTAAAAAATTATTATAAAAAATAATAATTTCAGCCAAAGTACTACGTATATATCTATGAGTATATGACACGTTCTTCTCTGAAAATCAGGTATAACCCCATCTGATCGATCTGACAATATCAATTGACTTAATTCTATTCAAATTCCTGCTTCATTTTTCCCTTCTAAGTTTATCTAACTTATCTTATGGACTTTGACTTGCTGCTAATTGTGCGTACGTATATATATCCGGCCCCTACGTACAGTAAAAGAGGAAGTATAAAAGTCTCAAGATATTCATTATTCAAGTTGACATGCCTAATTTAGCAGGAATTCTTGAATTTTTCAAAAATGCTAGCTGCTGCTAGCTGCATGCATAAGTTTCTTTTACATATATAAATATTATATCAATTAAAAATTAAGGAAAACCCAGTACGCGCGTGTACACTGGATTAATGTTACTTTCATTATGTTTATACACAGCAGCTTCTTAATTTATTATTATTTTTTTTTGTGTTTTTAGATAGCATATATACTTTTAGTGGAAGAAATGGATATACATATATATATATATATATATATATATATATATATATATATATATATATGCAGTACGTGCCTCTGTTTGACATATGAAACAACTTCAATTAATCAGTTCTTAATGCATGGTCGAGCATTTAGCTAGAGAGTAGATCACGGTCATATATATTTCACACAGGATTTCATGTACTAAATATGTACACTCGTGCGTTAACAAAAAGTAATACATATTGAACAAATGTATAATTAAATACTCAATGTTTTAGGGTATGCATCTGTGGCTAATTAAAATGTAGAAAGGCCAAATTAATTAATTGCTTCATCCGTCTAATTAAATCGATCTATTCTGAATTAATTATTGAAGCAATATGCATGGGCCCCTTTTTATTTTTGTTTTTAATAAAATGTTAGTATAAATTGCTAGGAAGAACACCTGAAGTTTAATTAATTTATTCTATTTTTGTATGTCGAAACTTAATTTTAAAATTTCTGGGAGCTAGCCATGCATGTATTTTATATATAAGCCACAAAAATATTTTGATTATTATTTTCATTACACAACGGTTCTTAATATTTTACAAATTAATTAATCACATGATATTTATTGACACACTTTACATAACTTTGAGAACAAAACAATATAATTAAATAAATAACACTCACTTTCAACAATTTTACACCAAATTACAAACCAACTCGATTGCGCGCGCACACACATATATATACCTCAAATAGAGTAATTATACCTAGTGTCCATAGAAAAACCGTCCATAGCGTGTGTCCATAGGTTACATTTTGGGATGTATCTGTTATATTTTGGACACGTCTATAAATGTATGAACGGTTTCTCAATGGACACAGGATGTTTTTACAAAGCACCGTAATTATATTCTTATATATATATATATATATACCTCAAACTAATTAAGCATAGCTGCACATGCCATACTTACAAAAGCTCCCTTTCTTGCACTTGTTCTTGCAGGCACCACAGTTCTTCTCATCATACATGACATTGGCACAGTAGCCGTTGCAGCACCTCTGCCCGAACCGGCACCTCCTTCCGCACTCCCCACAGTTGAGGTCGTCGGTCGTCACATCCACACACTTCTTCCTGCAGCAGTCCGGTCCCCCACTTCCCTTGGCCCGGCACACCCTCGGGAACCTGTCGCATGTCGCGGTTCCACGTGACACGTAGTTAAGTCCTTTAATAGACTCCGATAGCGAGAATGTGTTAGTGTCAGCATAAGAAATTGTGGCATCTGTTTCTTTGTTTGTGAGAGGGTTTATAGTGTTTGCAAGAGCACTTGACATCACCATTGCCATTGTGAAAAATAAAAAGAGCACTATTTTTGCCATAGTTTGATATGTAGCTAGCTAGGAAAGTATATAACAATGTGAAGAAACTACAACTATAAAATGTATGTATATATAATGTGTATGTGTATGGGCTTATATATATATATATAGATAGATAGGAATGAAGTTAATAAGTTGGCAGTTTAAACGACTAACTTGAGGATAGAACATGGGTTTAAATTACTTGGAACTTTGGAATGAGTTTGACACATGCACCTACGGCTGTTACTTTGAAAATTTTGGCGCAATAAAGTAAGCTTATTGGACTTGTACAAGTAACCCATTATTCCATATATCATGTATATAGCCAGCCGGTCAAATATTATATATTTACATTTAATTGGCTGCTAGATTAATTACCTTATTAGTTATTATAATTAATTTGACTCCAAAAACATGTTAGCTAGCTCATGTTATATGTGTTACCATATATAGCTTAAGGAGAAGCTAGTGACAATCAATATTGAATGAGAAACACTATCTACATCAAATTTTTTGCTTTGCAGATGCACTAAACTTAGTAGTTCTTTTACTATTATATTCCTTCCAATTTGTTGTGATGATTTTGAAATATTATAACCTTCTTTAATTGCATATTTTGAAGCAATTAGCTGGATCAACTAATTCAAAAGAGAATAAATATATATAACAAATAATAAGTTTGGTGCGCTGAACAAAAAATTTGGTGTAAGACACAGTGCATTCCTGAATTTTTACATCTAATTTCGATTTTTTAATTATGTTTTGGTTTATATATATAAATGCATTCATGCAAATATATCTCACAAATGATGGAACCGCACTTTTAATTCAAAGCAATTGGATTGATGTTTTATTATTATGTTCTTAAAATTGTTATTTGCATTGGTAAGTAATAATGTCAATAACTTAGAATTTTAAAAAGAAAAATATAATTTGATGAGATCTATAAGTATGTCATGCATGGATTATATCGATCTCCTGCTATATATAATATTACTTTTAACTCTCATTTGTTAAAAGCGATACTCATATTGCTAAATGCCGTTATACATATATTGATGTGAAGCTATACCATACAGCCAATTAATTTTGTTTCGAGAAATATTTCAATTTATATAGAAAAATAATTTGAAGCTAGCTAGCTAGTACCACATAGTAAATTAATTTTATTTCGAGAATATTTCAATTTACATACATAGAAAAATAATTTTAATTAATTAACTAGTTAAACTTGTGCTTAAATATTTATCAAGGACCAAACAATATATATCATCAAAGAAAAAATTATATAATACTCTTCAAAAAAAAAACAAAGAAAAAATGATGCTAATTAATTCCAAATCAGCTATGACTTAACCACACGCAATAAACAGTCATCGCAAGTTACATGGTGCAATGCTGCCTACCTGTTGAGATGACCAGGGATCAGTGAGAAATGAAAAATCTCTTGCAATTAATAGGCAATTACTTCTTATATAATGATATATATTTTGGTACATTTTCAGTCCATACCGGACAATTAATTAATCTCAAACAAATTAAAAATGAAAGGTATCAAATTTTTTAATCAAATTTAATTTGTTCAAAATAAAATTTACCGGAACAATAAACAAAAAAAAAATTTAATTAAGAACGTTTCTAAATTCATATATAGATCTCAAAATAAAAAAATCTTCATAAAAAAGGAATTGGAAAACCACAATAATTAATTGGAATGGAAATAAAATTATAAAAGAGTAGCCACTAGCCCACTAGACCATATAATAAATTAAGTTATTGTAAAATATTATAATTTTTAATTTATATTATATATTAAATCCACCATTACTCTTTTTCCAAAACCAAAACAAAAATCGTCAAAATGCTGAAATTTCTGTAAGATAAATATACAATTTAATTAAGGGACACGAAATAACCTCTTAATTAGCGGCTTAATTACCTTTTTAAAGTCATGCTGACGGATTAATTGCGATATTATAATGTAAGCCTCCCCTTTTATTACCTTTTTACAACTTATAATTTATGAGATAAACCGCCTTAATTAAAAGGTTGAGTTAACTTGCAATCAAAGTCAAACTCATATAAAACAATAGTCAAATAGTTAAGTACGAGTGAGCAGATAGTCATACTAACAATGGAAACCCTACCTAATTTTTACTGTTTAATTAATTAGCTACCTAGGAATTAATATGCAGAAAATTAGAGAACTTTCTTATTGAACTTCAATTCCTGGTCTTTAAGTTGGATTACACGGATCTTTTTGTCTGTCCTTCTTTGAAGTTTTAATCTTTGCCGTTTGATTTGCATCGACGTTCGTTCTTTTTGATCTCCAGAAAGAGAATCCATCCCTCTGACACACCACATGCACCCATGTTCTTAACACAGTTGCATAAATGTTTACTAGAAACTGTTATGTATATGTTTACTGGAAAATGCATGATATCTATTCATTAGAAAGATATAAATGTTCACTGAAAAATAATATTTGTTTATTAAAAATACGATAGACCGGTGGATAAGTGAAAATGGTGGACGCTGCGCGCCTACTACTCTACTCTTCCCATAATCCGTACCGTTCATTTTCTGTGTAGCAAGATGGTGCCCGGTAGAGATGAGAACTCGGCAAGGAATGGACAATCTACATAATACTAGGTGATATGAATTCACTGAGAATGAGAAAACGGATATATGCGTACGTACGGGGTTATTCATAAAAAATAATAATAAAAAAAA
Organism: Cyperus esculentus; assembly: GCA_030179965.1. Lineage (NCBI taxonomy): Eukaryota > Viridiplantae > Streptophyta > Magnoliopsida > Poales > Cyperaceae > Cyperus > Cyperus esculentus. The sequence continues at coordinate 2,331,792 of JASGLE010000024.1, read as the reverse complement.
ACGAAAAAAAAAAATGAAATGAAAAATGAAAAAAAAAAAGAAAAGGGAATTATGGAACCTTCTGATTTCTTTGCATTTTTCTTTTTTTTATAAATACATTGATTTTTTGTTGAAGATTTAATTTTACTTGTATTTGCTATATTTTCTCCATTAATATTGATGCCCAAGCCGAGAGTCGCTATTTAATTGAAGATTTTTTCTTAGAGCTCATGATAAATTTACTTTCACAAATAATTCTGCCAAAAAAAAAAAAAAAAAGTTGCCAATTTTAACAAATCAAAAACACCCACTCTTCAAATAGAAAAAAAAAATGACCCAAAAAATAGTACATCTGTCGTAGTATATGAAATTTCTAGTTCTATATAATGTATGCCCCTCAAAAGTATCTATTCTCATTGCTTTGAACTCCACAAGTGACAACTTTGTTTGATTTTAGTTTTCTTATGAACCATGCAAGAGCTCCAATTCCGATAGCCCCGGCAACCGAAAACACAACAGTTCCTGTAAAAATGATAAATTCAAACAACATATTATATACAACTAAGATATATAAAAAAAAATATTTAGTATAAAAGGTATATATGTAGTTTTGGTGATGCAGGGATTTTGATGAGATTTCTTACCAGCAATGACTGTTGGTGATGTTCCACGCTTTGATTGAGCATCTACAAAATAAACAAAAAAAAAAATCAGGATTTTAGCAAAGTATTTTCTCACATTAATCTTTTGAAAAATTGTTCTCATTTTAATTCTCAATGGTGATGCCTTTTAATCATTTTACTTAATCTCCAACTTTCTTTACATACTTCTGACAATTCAGGTCTGCACAAGAACTTATCAATATTTCACAGTACATTTCTTGATTTTATGATTATATATACCAATTTTGTGTACATTTATTGGTACAATTACCTATTGAAATCATTCATCCTGAGGAACTAAACTCTAGGCCACTTTGAAAATGGATCATATCATTAATCAACTTTCTTAAGAAAAAAGGAGCATAAAATTGGAATTAGTTGACTTAATTAGGTGCTTTGGACTAATCTCAAGTTTAGTATCCAACACAGTGTATGGTTTTTAGTAATTAAGTTATACACATTATACAAGCTAAGGTAACAAATGCTTCACAAAGTAAACAAAACAAATGCAGCAAATGTGCAATTTACCTGAGCAGAATGTTGTTGTGTTCCCATCCTGACACAGGCAAAGGAAATCCCGTGACTCGGTATCGAACCCGCAAACACCACCACCTTTCCTCCTATCCTCACACTCGAGGCACCGGGTCGTCACCGGGATATCGAAGTCCACTCTGAGGCCGTACTCCGGCACCTGATCGTACGGTGGAACGGTCGTCCCAATAGTGCGCCAGTACACACTGGTGTACGAGTCACAATGCTTCAGCATGAGCCTCAGTGAATCAGACGCCTTCGGATAATAGGAGCAACAGTTGATGTTGTTCTCTTGCAACGCGCTCGGGCAGCCCGGCAGATTGCGGCACAGATATCTGTAACACAGAAAAAAAATAAAAAATTTTAGGAAAGCATGTTTTGTTTGTTTCTTAATTGGCAAATTGCTCTATAATATGACCCAATTTTTTTAAGGTTCAAGGGGGAAAAGTTCTTCAAGCAAATTTCACACCCAATAGGCAAATTGGTCAGAAGTACAATAAAATATTCTAATGAAATAACAGCGATAAATTAGTGTTTTGAGGAAATGTAAGTTATGTCTTACCCTGAGCTGTCACAGGCAGAGCCGCACCGGTCAGGAAATCGATCACAGTAAGCCGGTTTAGGCTCGATTAGTACAGACTTCTTGTCACAATTGAAAAACAGGTACTCATTCCTCGTCGAAAGAGAGAACCTTTTACTGGTATCAAGGCTGAAAGGCGCTGCTGCAAAGCTGGTATCCGACGGATCCGAACAGCTCCACATCGATGGATCGGTTATCACAAGATGCGGGTCAGTGTAGTCAATGAGCGAAACGGGATACGTCCCGGACGGGGTACGGAAATGCAGGGTCGATGAATTGGTACAGAGAAGTAAGTTTCGGTAATACGCACTGCCACAGCCATCATCTATGCTCAAGGGGTAGTGTATCGGAATGTCGCCGCAGAACTTGCGACATACAGTAGATTGAGCAGATGATGTACCAATACCAGCGGCGACATAGAGAAGGAAGAACAACAAGAAAGCCATGGAGCTTAGAGATCAGAGTAACAAGTAACAACACTGCTAGTGTTGTTGGTTTTGTTTCCTGATTGCATTGATTAGAAAAAAGAAAAAGGATAAAGTGCAAAAGAGAGGCTTAGGGGTACTGTTAATACTTTTGCTTTATTCCTCTTTGTCACCTTTAATTTGGTTCTGCTTTAGATTGTATAGAAATATATTTAAATTTGCCTTGGATTTCTATGTGATTAGTGAAGTACTACTACCTCTACATTGCTTCAAACTCAAGAAATGAATTTTGTTTAAGTTTGCAATTTCATTTTCACATTTTTTTTTTCTTTTATAGTAGGTAGTTACCTACTGTTATAAGACAAAATTCTTTTCACAGTGACATTGCCTTGAAAGAGTCCTTTGTGTAATGTTTATTATGAGCCTTCAGCTTGTGAGATGTTAGAACCAAAAAAACAAGTCATAATTCTAAAATCATTCAGATTCAGACCCACAGAAAACATTTGCTTCCAGGCATATGCTAAAAAAAAAAATGAACTTGAGCACCGAATAGGAACTTTCTCTATTTAGTATTTTTTTTTTCTTGCCTAGTGGGAATTTTCATGAAAAAAATCTTTTTTTTTTGAGTGAATTTTCATGAAAAATTCTCCTTTAAGACAGACAATCTCTGCCCAGTTGCCATTTATCAAGGTGTCCAATCAGGTAGATGTTTTGTTCAAGAGTAATACCTAGCGCCCATTAAAAAGTTATCCATAACGTCTATTGATTATATTTCAGAATGTATTTATTACATTTCAAGATATATATGTTACATTATTTGTGCGTTTATGGACATGTGGACAGTTTTTCAATGGCCACAACATGTTTCTCTTTTTGTTCAACAATCAACATTGTCATGAAAAGCCATTTGTTGATTCACTAAATTAAATTAAACTGCTACACTAAATATTTTTTACATATATCTGTGATCATCTCTTCTCAAAATTTCACAACAGATGGGGCTGAATGAGACCACCTATATATAACCTAAATATTTATAACCAAGGAACAACTCTAGTTCATACCAACTGCCAATAGCCCTATACAAGTTTGAGGAAAAAAAATTATTTCTCATCACTACCTCAAACATGTAGCAAATAACTTCGTCATCATTGGCTATCAGTGAAGTCGGCATCGATCACATCACCATCTTCAGGCCCCTTTCCACTCGCAGGCCCTGCATCGGCACCAGGCGTGGGCCCGGCACCAGCAGCAGCACCAGGGCCAGCGGCACCAGGCTGGCTGTATAGGGACTGTCCCATTTGCATGACTTCCTGATTCAAAGCAGCCATTGCATCTTTTATGGACTGTGTGTTGTCACTTGTGATTGCATCTTTGAGCGCTGTCAGTTTGGCCTCGACCTTCCCCTTCACGTCAGCAGGAACCTTGTCTGCCAGCTCCTTCAGTTGCTTCTCGGTCTGGTACACCACCGATTCTGCCTGGTTCTTGGTGTCAATTGCTTCTCTCTTCTCCTTATCCTCCTTTGCATACTTCTCGGCTTCTGACACCATTCTTTCCACCTAAACATTATCGCAAAACGTATTTTCAGCACACATCTAAAAGATAAAAGATTTATGACCAACCATTTTGCACAATGGAGGAGAGCATTTCCAGCTATCACTTACTTCTAAGTTGATATCTCATGAATATCATAACATAGTATAAACTTTAGGATATCATACCTCATCCTTGGGCAAAGTACTGGCACCAGTGATGGTAATGTCCTGCTTCTTCCCAGTGCCCTTGTCGATGGCTGTAACTGAGAGAATACCATTGGCATCAATGTCAAATTTCACCTCAATTTGGGGCACACCACGTGGGGCTGGGGGAATGCCATCAAGTCTGAAGCTACCGAGGGACTTGTTGTCTCTGACAAACTCTCTCTCACCCTGGAGGACATTGATCTCTACACTCGTCTGGCCATCAGCTGCAGTTGAAAAAACTTCTGATTTGGAGGTTGGTAGAGTTGTGTTCCTTGGGATAATCTTTGTCATGACACCTCCAAGGGTTTCGAGACCAAGCGATAGTGGAGTCACATCAAGCAGAACTATGTCACTTACGTCACCCGACAATACTCCAGCCTAGAATTTCCATTTAGCCAAATACTTATTAGTACTAATATACTAACTACATTTTTTTTTTTTGTTATTATTATTATTTTTTTTTTTGGGAAAACACAATCTAATTTGCAGTGTAAACAAAATCATATGCAGTAGATAAGTACTGCATATCACACTGAATACTTTCACAGTCCAATCAATGAAATGCTGCTTTCCTTAACAGTTTCAATGCCCATACTTAAATTACAAACAAGTGAGCACATGTAGAAACATTTACAAGATTGTTGTACTTATTTGGAAAGTTGAAACCTGATACTGTCTACTTCTGCTTGGACTGACCACAAGTAAATATCAGATTTTATGAGATGAGAAGTGTAATATATTATGGCTTCTACACTAACTAATATCATATCATGAAAGAATGCAATACTCAATAAATATGCCAACCTGAACTGCTGCCCCAAGAGCAACGACTTCATCAGGGTTGACTGTCACATTGGGTTCTTTTCCAGTTATCTTCTTAACCAGCTCTTGCACAGCAGGAATGCGAGTGGAACCACCAACCAGAATAACCTCGTCTATGTCCTTGAATGAAAGCTTAGCATCCCTCAGTGCATTGTCAACAGGAGTTTTCAGCCTGCATATTTAGTTAACATCAGCCACAAAACAAACGCTAAAGAGAGCATACCGAAAGAGATTAATATTTTAAGCAAGAGATTGTAGTGAAGTGCAATACCTGTCCAATAGGTCTGAGCACAGCTCCTCGAATTTTGCCCTTGTGAGAGTGGTCTCAATGTGCTTGGGGCCCTCAGCGGTGGCAGTAATGAATGGCAAGCTAAAGTTATAATACAAAAATTTAGTGGGACTCGAAAAAAAATAAAACAAGAAAATCACAAAAAGGAAAGAACAGTCAACAAAAAAGAAAAAGGAAAATACCTGATGTTAGTTTGTGTCAGGGAAGAAAGTTCCATTTTGGCCTTCTCTGCTGCCTCTGTAAGGCGCTGAAGGGCTTGTTTGTCTTTTAAAAGATCAATTCCCTCATTACTCTTGAAGTCGGCAGCAAGCCAATCCACAATTCTCTGTTCCAAATGGACAAAATTTCCACTAATTAGCCACTTCAGCAAATCTAAACTTGAGGTTCATATATCTATACAAATTTGAACCTTATACAAATAAGTTGAATATTTTAATGAGTTAATTTGAATATTGACACATCTAATATGAATACTAACACAATCGATATTGATTTTGGTATCATTTTTTTTCTATGTATCAGTTCTCTTTACAGAAAACTAACCTTGTCAAAGTCATCACCACCAAGATGAGTGTCACCAGAAGTGGAAAGCACCTCAAATACACCATCTCCTACTTCAAGAACTGCATCACAGCAGAAATATTTAATAAATAGAACTTAATACAGAAAACTTCTATCTACAGCAATTTCATAAACGCAGAATGCCTCTGTACCTGAAACATCAAAGGTACCACCACCCAAGTCAAAAACAAGAATTGTTTCATTGTTTTTCTTCTCAAAACCATAAGCTAGCGATGCAGCAGTTGGTTCATTAATGATACGAAGAACCTCCAAGCCAGCAATACGGCCAGCATCTTTAGTTGCTGTCCTCTGAGAATCATTGAAGTAAGCAGGAACTGTGACCACAGCCTTGCCGACCTTGTCATTCAAGAATTTGGACGCATCATCAACCAACTTTCTCAAGACCTGTAACGGGGCATGCATTCAGTTACCGACTCGTACATAAAAAAAAAAAAAGGTCTTGGCACATAAATAACAATATAATATAACAGGTTGGTCTATAGAAGTTAACTTACAACCGAGTAATATTAACTACTGCTAATTTGTGAACAAACACATCAATCAAAATCAGGAATCAAATAGCTATCAATTTGCTACATGGACATATTCATGAAGTCAAGTTACCTAGTGTTCATGTGCCATATGCTTCATTGGTAAAAAAAAAACAAAAAACACTAAATAACAGCACACATGCATGCCGAAGAGTATGCATGGCATTTTGAGGTTTTGGATGCATGATAATTATTATTCTTTTCGAAAAAAGAACAAATACCTGAGCTGATATCTCCTCAGCAGCAAACTGTTTCCCAATTGCGGGGCAGTCAAGCTTGACATTTCCATTCTCGTCCCTGACGACCTTATACGAGACCTGCTTAGCCTCCTCGTCCACCTCCGACATCTTTCTCCCGATAAACCGCTTCACAGAGAAGAACGTGTTCTCCGGGTTAACCACCGCTTGTCTCTTCGCAATCTGGCCGACCAACCTGTCACCGTTCTTGGTGTAGGCCACAACTGATGGCGTGGTGCGCTGCCCCTCGGCATTGGTTACAATAGTCGGCTTTCCACCTTCCATTGCTGCCACGGCAGAGTTGGTTGTGCCGAGGTCAATACCCACAACCTGGTCAGGTAACAGCACAACACATCAATGTAAAATCCTAAGTTTTAAATGCCCAACAAAATAAAAGCATTTATTTATGATTCATTTATTCCTCATTGTTGGTACCAACAAATTAACATCATCTTGTATAATAACACAACGATTCCTCGATTAATTGTAAAATTTTCTGGTAATTAAGTCACTCACTAATCACACCATACCAACAGAAAGATCAAAGCTTGAATTCATCATCAATTGCGCATACCTTCTCGCAAGCCACCCGAAGAGCACCGCGCCGACGAGGAGAGGGGAAGGCTGCCGGTATCATGCGGAGATTGAAGAACCGGTTCTTACCCCTGGAGGCTGCAGCAGCCGGGGTGGTGAAACCGGGGAGTTGGGTAGCTGAGCACGACGCCATATTTTTACTTACTTATTCCCAACAGACAACAATTCACAACAGAGAGATAGCAAAGCAGTGCGCTTTCTTTGATTGTAGACAAAAGTACTGGGTTTTCTTCGGTCTTCTTACACAGGTGGGATGAGGGAGGTGGGGTTTTATCGGCGAGGATTGGGATGGAAAGTTCGAGAAGAGGCTCCGAGGTGAAAGAAGGATGGATGTGTGTGTGTTTGTGTGTCCTGGAGTGGAGTGGAGTGTTGGGAATGTTCGAGAGTATGAACGAACGAACGAACGAATTCATATCCCCTGCTGTACTGCATTACGCAGTTCACAGAACTAGCCGTTGGATTGTCTTGAGATTCGTTCTAGTGCGGATCTTCATACGATCCAACAGCTGACACTGTGAACTGCACGATGCACGGATGCAGTAAGTCAGGGGATGAACACTCAACGGAATGAGCGCTTCCAAGTTCCAACTTCTACTGGTAACTGGGGATGTGATGGTATTAGTATGAACGAGCGTGCTTATCCTCTGCTGCGCAGTACTGATACTGCGCAGCGAATCAACGATGTGGATTGTAGGGGGGCTTGTTGGAGATTGAGTTTCACGAATCTCAAAGCAGATCCAACGATTGGATTACTGCACAGTAGAGGATGTGAATTCTACGATGGTGTGGTATGTAGAGTCTGTCTGTGTTTGCTGTTATTCTTTGAGAACAACAAGACCAGTTTGTCTAGTATGGACCATTGGATCAAAACGGACGGGGCCGATCGGTCTAATGAAGATTATCGGGGGCCTTTAAAGAATTAATCTCGTCCGTTGATTTTGATCCAACGGACTAAACTGGGATAGCAGGAGATGTGAATTCATGGTGTCTACACTATACCCATCAACTGGTGGCTCTCGTTCTCAGTCCAACTGTCCAAGTACAGGAACGAACTTCGGCATGGAGAAAGGTTTTAGTGAGAAAATTTTCAAGAAAATTTTAATCAAATACTTCGAGAATTTTTAATTTTTTCAGAAAATGAGGAATTTTAGTGTCTCACGGTATTTGTATTGATATAACAAAATTATTAATCTATGTAAATCGAAATATTGAGGTAATTTGATTTTGTTTTTGAATGTGCACTTATTGAAGTAGGGCTGGCAAAAAAGTTTATAGCCCATAACTCGCTCGAGTTCAATTCCGTTTGAGCTCGAGTTCAATTTAGTTCGACTCGATTTTTTTTTTATTCGATTCATAATAGCTCAATATACAGTAATTTACTCATATTTTGAAATATTTTATCAAAATTGTTTATAATAAATTTATTATAAATTAGTAATAATATAGATAATTAATTTATATTATCAAAGAAAATTAATATACTTATTTTAGCTCTAATTATGTATGGTGATATGAAATTTAAATATAAAATTATAGTAATTGAGTTCGTATGGAGCTCGGAGCTAGATCCGAGTTCAAGCTAGTTCGATCTGGTTTAACTCGGGTTTGATTTAGCTCAAGTTCAATTTAGCTCCAGCTCGATTCGGTTGAAGTTCGGTTTAGATCAAGTTGGATTTGATTCTATTCGTTTACGGCCCTACATCGAATGACTCCGTAAAATTTTCTTTATCTTTTTTAAGATAAATATGAAGGTATATATATAGTATCTAAACTAAATTCATCAACTGGTGGCTCTCGTTTTCAGGGGAAGTAAAGAAACTTGCTTCGGCATGGAGAAGGGTTTTAGTGAGAAATTTTTTTCTAAGAAAATGTCAAATAAATACTTTAAAAACTTTTAGAAATGAAAATTTTTTATGTTTAGTAGTTGTATCTAGCGTTTAAGTAAGTCACTTATAAGAAAGTTAGCTTGTCGTTTCACTTGCTTGAGTTCTCGTTTCTTACAATATTTTTATTTTGATGTAAAAAATTTATTGACCCATATCTAAATTGAAATACGGAGATAATTGATTTGTTTTTTGAGGTTCTCATAGAAAGATTTCGTGAAATTGATATATAAAGATAACTCGAATCTATTTCTTCGGCTCTTCCTAATTCACCCAATTTTATGCAATCCCAATTTACTCAGCTTTTGGTTCTCAATACAAATTGCCAGCCAGATATGCTCCCCGATCTCTCAAAAAAGGTTCAAACACAAACCGTCACTAGTTACTGCACGCTAACACAAAAATCAAACGGTGCCACTAGGGGAGTACAAAAAAAAACCCTCAACCCGGCCGACCCATCCGACCCACCCGACCCAACCAGTTTTTTACCGGGTTGAGTTAGGTTATAATTTTGACTAACCCGTTATGCCGGGTTGAATTACGAGTTGAGCATTTAGAAACCCGTCCAACTCGAACTCGTCCGCAACTAGTTATAAATTATAATTTTATGCAAACTTACATATACAATTTATTAAAAAGATAAATAATGAGGCAATAATTTAAGAATTAAGTTCTTATTTAAGATCAATATAAAAGTTTTATGATGTTTTAGGGTTAATGCTTATTATGTCTAACTATTTTTTTGCAATTTTATATGCTTGTTCTATGTTTCTAATATGAAATTTAGCGAATAAATATATATTGAGTACTTTATATATAATTCCTAATTTATGTTTAAAGTTAAATTATCTTTATATTACTTAAGATATCCAAAATGTATTATCATCAAGTTATACATCATTATTAACATGTTCAATATTATGCAAAAAGTAAAAAATATATGATTAATAATTTAACCGAAACTATAATCTGTACAACCTGCAAAAACTCGTACATAAAAAAGTAGTCAGTGGGTTGGGTTCAAATTTTGATAAAAAAACATTAACCCGCCCGTTGTACACCCTAGATGCCACAGAGCCCAATAAAGCCCAATAGAACCCATATAGCCAATAGAGCCAATTGAGCCCATACAGCCCAATAGAACCCATATAGCCAATAGAGCCAATTGAGCCCATACAGCCCAATAGAGCCCATAGAAATCAATAAAACCCATAAGCCCATAAATCCCAGTAGAGCCCATAGAGCCCAGTAAAGCCCACAGAGCCCAGTAAAGCCCATAGAGCCCAATGATATCGGGTATCAGAAAACATCCATACTCTCTAGTCTCTGCATCTGCACCGGCCCATCATAGCCCAATACGCATTATTATCAGCCCACATCTCTTCTCCACTTCTCCTCCAAATTGAAACCCATTCGCTTCCCCTCTTTACCTTCCCTTCCCTTCCCGGCGCTCTCTGTGAGTCTCTCCTCTCCTCGCGCTTCCTCCTCTCCGGCGAGACCGCCACCAGTACCCGCCACTGATGTTAGCAGTAAGTATCACACTCTTATTAAAAAATGATAAACACTCTCTTCAGTCTTTAGTGCCTGTTATGTGTTTGTGAAAATGCCAATACGTGAAAATACTACCAGACAGCACTGTTTTTACCTGTACACTTGCTGTGGTGATCCAGGCGCTGATACTTTGGTAGGTAAGTAAACCACAAACCAAAAGGTGTGTTCTACATGGAAAACAACTCCGACCTGTTATGTGTTTGTGAAAATGCCACTATGTGAAAATGTTACCAGACAGCAATGTTCCACTTCTGCACTTGCTTTGAAAATCCAGATGAAACTTCGGTAAATAAACCCCAAACCAAAGGGTGTTCTACATGAAAAATGACTTCAATGAATGGGAACGGGCAAAGTCGGTACGTGGATCACCGAGAGATAATGATGATTCGGGTGAAGTGGAACGCCCAGGAACGATGGCAGGCCAACTGTTGAGGGAGGGAATTAGTGGCTTGTCGATTATAATACCGGAACGATAGCGTGCAGCTTATATTTAGAAGAATCTGTAGAGGAGGTTCAATACAAAAACTTGAGATTTCCCCACCCCCAAAAATTTCATGCCAAATGTGTCAACACACCAAACAAAGTCCCTCTAGTATCTGTAATTCAATAACCAACTGCCTAGACAAAATTAATATGACCTATGTTATGTAAACGGTGCAGCAGTTGAACAACAGGTGCAGTAACCCCAAAATCCAAGTTTCTCTCCTTTGTTTTTTGTTTTTATTCTGAATTATAATGTTTTTTCTTAATTACAGATCCACCCCTCGCTAATTGTTTCCCTCCTCCAAAACCAAAAACCCCAAGTTTGAAAAGATTTTGATCTTCCTCTCTGAAGAAATCAATCCAGAAGCAGAAATGGCAGATTTTCAGACCTCCACACATCGCTCCAAGTGGATCTTCACCCTCGAGGATCTGGTCAGCTTAAAGCTCAAACTCTCTTACCTATATAATTTCATTCATTTCGTATATAAGTTGTGATTTTGCTTCAATTAGATTGATTGATTGATCTGTTGCTTCTATAATACCAGATGGAAAGGCGGACATCTGCCAATGATGGAGCTGTGAAGATGCTTGAGCAGGTATATACATGTTTTTTCTCTTCTACTCTATTTAGCTAATTATTTATCTTACTCTTCACCTTTTTTTTTTTTTTGAAATTTAGTATGGAACCACCCGTGTTGATGTAAATGTTGATGGCTCCATATCTTATCCTGAGCCAACATTTGACCTCAATAGCACTGGTAATTCCTCCTCTTTCTTTCAGAAAAGATGCTACATAATCAAAATGAATTTCTCAAAAAATCTTGCATTGTGTATTAATTGCAAAACCCCTAAATTATACGTTATGACACACACACTCGATAGTGTTCCTTGCTTTTTTTTCTTGCAAATGTAGAAGAAAAACTATTCACTGTTTCAAATCATCCAAATAAAAAGTTTCTAGGTTAATTATTAAGTAGCACCTAATTTATTGCTTATTTTGTTATTCAGTTGAACAGAATACAAACATTAAGCCTTTGAGTTATGAAGAAGAGGAATACATGCGCATATTCTATGAACAAAAGATACAGGAAGTTTGTAAGGCCTTCCAGTTCCCCATTAAAATTCAGGTTTGGTTGATTTTTTTTTTTTTTTCTGTAAAACTGTCATTTTTCGTATCCTTCGTTCATGCAGTACTTGTTCTTAGCTTATATTGGAAGCCTCTGAAATATTTGATTGGTATCTGGACCAATTTGTTTTTCCCCTTATTTTGGTGCATGATTTAAGAATTTCTATCTTTTGATAGATAGTATTGTGAATTGAAAACGTATATAAAATTGCCCAATGATATATATCTTGGTTTAACTTGTATGGTTGTAGGCCACTTCTTTAATATACTTCAAGAGGTTTTACTTGCAGTGGTCCGTGATGCAACATCACCCCAAAAATATCATGTAAGCTGATGGTTCATTTTATATATATATCCTCTGCTTGTTATTAGGTTCAGAATGCTGTAAGTTGCTGATATGTGATATTAATGTTACATAGGTTAACTTGCATATATGCATCATGTAAAATTGAAGAGAATCATGTATCAGCAGAGGAGCTTGGCAAAGGCATTAAACAAGACCCTAAACCCATTTTAAATAATGAGATGCTTGTTCTTCAGGTTTTTCTCTCTTATATATTTTTCTATATAGATTACAGATACTGTGAACCTAAGGTCAAAAACCCTGAATCATATAAATCAAAATTTGGGTATGATTTGATATGTTTGAGATAAGCTCACGTACTTGTCTATGTACTTGTATGTTAAAAAGATTATTTGTGTGCATTGTTTCTTTGACAAATTTATTTATTTTTTACTTTGTACTCCATATCCATTGTTTTGTTTTCAAACTCTTAGGCATTGTTGAAGCTTTGCTTAATGTTTTTCTTTTACCACAGAGCTTAGGATTTGATCTTATAGTATATGCTCCATACCGACCAATCAGTGGCTTTATTCAGGATTTGGAAGTGAGCTATATTTTTTTCTCCTTTCTCTTCCATTTCCTCATGTAAATCTAAATATCAGCAATCTTTGTTATAACTCATTCTTCTTTGGCAGGAATCCGGTCTGATAAGAAATGGCGAACTAGAGCATTTGCAGGTCCATACAGAATTTTTCTTTCTTTTTTACCTATAAATGGTGTATATGCATACATACCAAGTGCTATATTTTCTGAGAGTGAAGAAATTTTACAACTTAATGATTTGAAGAACTGAAGTAATGGATTGGCATTGTTGGTTACCACCTCTTATGTGGTATGCTGGATAGTTAAAAAAAAAATGCAAGAATACAAAACCTATAATAAAATTTTTCTTTTTCTTTGTTTTTTTAATGAAATTAATTGAACAATGGAAGTTCTCTTTATAGGGTTTTCACGATACAGCCATTCTGGAGGCAAACAGAATAATGCTGACAGATGCACCTCTTCTGTACCCACCTGGGCAGGTATCTTGTTTGTGTCTTATAACTCGTGAAAATTCAGTTAATCAATCATATTTTATATCTTTCCCAAGAAATATCTAGTTTTTTCAATTGCATGTCGTTGTTTATAAGTTCTCATCACAATGTGGACAGCTGGCATTGGCTGCTATGAGAAGGTCGAATGAAGTACACCATATCATTGATTTTGAGAGGTATTCCTGTTGAGTTAAACAATGAATTCCTTATATGCATTCGATTTTGTCATTTATATTAATGCCTAATTTTTCAAGCAGGTATATGGATACCATCTTGTCCCGGCAAAATTCACCATACTCTGTTTCTGAGCTGCTTGATCTTCTGAGGTCAATTGATTACTTGGTATAATATTTACTGCAAATTTATAGTTCTCCTGGACATGATGTGACATAATTTCTTTATTTAGGAGCTAACAACCAAATTAGCCTGTTAACAAGCCGAGCTAGGTTAGGTGAAGTTTAGGTTGGATTGGGGTCGACATAAATTTTGAATAGGTTGGGAAATCCTGATCCATACTAAACTCATCTGGCAACAGAAGAAATGGCCTTTGAACAGGTCAAAATGAGTGCCAAACAAATAGCTTGGAGAAAGTTTTACTGTCACTATTAGAGAGCTTATTTGTGTCATGAATTCTATAGGTGGATAAACTGAAAGTGCCAACAATTGAGGATATGAAGCCGATAGACCGAAAGCTACGGATGTGCCTGGATCCAAGCTCTCAAGACGAGTATAAATTGGATTTGCTCTTATTTAGTACAGTTTTCCTTTTCATTTACATTCCGTTAGCGTCATAAGCTCTTTTCTTTTCTTTTGTTCCTTTCTCAGAAGTAAGAAGAGGGAGAAGAAATCAAGGAAATCAAAGAGGACAACCTGAATCGCTGAAGTGAAATCTCAACTGCACATTCTCTGCATATTATTTTGCTTGTTATTTTGGCATTTAGAGCTTCAGCAACCTGCCCAGTTATTGTTGTGGGAACCACCTTCAGTTAGTGTTTTATAGTTGTGTAGGGTAGGTTCGGGTCGGGTCGGGTCTGATTCGTCCGGATTCTTGGGTTAATCAGGTCCGGGTTTGCTCGGGTCCGGTATCTCAGATTTTTTTTAAGTAGTACATATTATAACAAGGCATTGATGATATATTATATCAAGCCTTTTACACAAAATTAGCTCCCAAATTGAACTAAATCTCTCAGAAAATGCTCAATTTACCTGAGCAAAATGTCGTCGTAAAATTGTACAATTTTAGATGTGCGTTACTAACTAACAAACCACACACATATTTTTATGTCCATATATACAACATTACAAGCACAGCCCATCGAATTTTAATTTAATGGTTTATACTGAACAATTCGCATATTCTTTTTATAGATGGGCCTGTCAGTATATCGATCTCGTCATAGGATAAGCTGATAAGAAGACACCGAGCTACGTATTCAATGCTGCCATTAATATTTCATATTTTAACCGGTTAAGGTTTGAAAGTGTTGTTGTATTGTACATACTATAGCTGTAACTCGGGCTTCGCTCCGAAAAATGGTATCAAATAAATAATTAAAAGTTTTATAAAATTTTAAATATTTATATTGAACAAAACTTGAATAAATATGTAAATTTTTAATGTAATTAAATAATAATACTAATAATAATGCAATCATTTATAAATAATTATATATAAATGTTGGATGGGTTAAAATTTGTTTAAACATATCATATTCATCTTATTTATTGAGGAGAGAAAAAAATATTAGTCATTGGATCAAAGTAGATGAAGAGTTCCAAGAAAAATGAATGGTTAATACGAGTGATAATGTAGCATAATTGAGGTGTTTGAAATCTACTTCTTTATGGAGTATAATGGATTGTTCCTTCAATTCTTTCTTCACTTTAAGATTATAAATTCAAGTGGAAAAAACCGATATAAATGTGTTGATTAAAACATAAATAGAAATATATAATATTGGCTATTTTTTATGCAAAATAATTTTCGATATATTTAATTGCAGCATTGTTTTACGTAAGAGGCTATAGATAAGAACTAGTATTTGTGCATAAATTATTAAAGGGAGGGGATATTGTGATGCTATAGATTTAATCGCATAATGTTTTGTGTGTTATTGTTTATGAGTTTTTCTACATTATATTACATCAAGTTTTATTTGAGAATTAAAGTTAAATCTTTCTGAGCCGTATATATGATCACTATATAGTTGAGTAAGTACAAAAGAATATGACCTCATTTGTATAATTTACGATTATAGAAATCTATGCTAAATTCGAGCTATTGAACAAATGAGGTCATATAATTTAGAAAGTTCCTATTTTTTTACCAAACAAAAGTAGATGTACGGTAGCAAAACTCATTTCGTATATCCTATGCATCTAATTTGAATTATGGAACTCATATTATAAAAATATAAAGTATAATCTATATCTAAAAAGAGAGGTAACACTCTAAGCACCTCAACTATGCCACATCATCAACGTTATCAACCATTGATTTTGTTTAAATCTTTTCATCTACTTTCATCTAATAGTTTATACGTATTCTCTCTCCCCATTTAATAAGATGAATGCAATATGTCTAAAAGAAAATTTAACCCTTAAAATGGTCCAACATTTATGGGCTATTATTTATAAACTAGAGCTGTGGATCGGACTTCGCCCCGAAAAAAATAATATTATATATATAGAAAATAAATATATATTTTTCATAAATATATCTTATTAAATAAATTTGAACTTAACATACTTCTATACAATATATTTTTAGCTACATATTAATTCATATAAAAGAATACAAAGAGTTGCAAATATTTTGAGTCTTAAATTGTTCTTTAGACAAATTATATTATCTTTTTAATGAAAAAAAGAAAAATTAATTTGAGCCATTTGATTAAGATAAAGAAGAGAGAGAAACAAAATCAATAGTTGAGATTAATGATGATGTGGTATAGCTAAAAAGCTTAGAAGCTTACCTCTCTTTCTAGAGTATGAATTATTACATCATCATCATCATCATCATCATCATCATCATTACTACTACTATTAATCACATCAAAAATTCAATATCTTGTTCATTTTTTTAGTATAAATATTTTGAATTTATAAATTTTATTATTTATTTGATATCATATTTTGGGGCGAAGCCCAAGTTCTAGCTCTAGTATGAGTAATCATTATTGCGCGCACTTCGACTCTACAAAGCGCAATGATTTCATAATATTTTGGATCTGTATCTTATAGATTGTAGTCCGAGCCACCGTTCTAAGTTGCTTAAGACAATCTACATATATTGAAACATTGTCGGATTTTGATCAGCTATTCAAACTAAAGTTATGAGATATGCGGCTGAAGTACTGAAATCACTGCGATGTGCAAATTGCAACAGTCTCACTCAACAAACAAATTAACTTATGTGTAATTAATTGTTAACATGAGAAATAGAGCCCCCAAGGTGAATAATAATCTAATCAACTTACACAATTAACTACATGTTAAATCAGTTTTTATCAACAAATAAACAACTCAACTCCACAACCAGAAGCATCCGAAACAAAGTTCTCAGTAATATATTTTACTCTTTTTTTCCAAATGCATATTTTTGAATTGTTAAAAAATAAAAGAATAACTTGATTGTTTGTCAACTGTTCGTCGGTTTCTTCATCCATCTTTTCATTGCCCTTTTTACTCTAAAAAGGATATTTCATTGTTCTTCATTTAAGAGGGTTATGTCATCACTTGATAATAGATTTTTTTTTTCTCCTGCTTCAATAAATTGAAATATTGATACTCGAAGAAATGAAAATTTTTGGAGTGCTTACGAAGTTTTTCAATCATTCCAAAGACGATGAACTCATCACAACCAAGACGATAACTTCAAAAATAAATTGTGTGTTTCTTCAAAATTTGTCTTTCTATGTTAGTTTATCGGGACAGAATTAGTTAGATAATTGTTATAGAAGGGTTGGTTGACATTTTGTGTCATTTGGATTCAGATTGAGAAATGATTTTGTTTTTTTCTTGTGACGTAACATTTTCATTTTCAGTAAATGAATTAGTCGCCTACAGCTATTTAATGTTCAAAAAAAAAAAAAAATACACCCATTTAATGTTCAAAAAGAAAAAAAAAAAAAAAAAAGATACACTTGCATGCACTATAGTCTAAACTCTTAAAAGTGTTGCGGGATTATCTGCCGGGCATAATTAATTCCCTTTGATGGCACTTGGACAGTTCTTCAAATGCCACCCTGTGAACCTCAATGAATTTGGCACAGAAGCGTCACATACACATACATTTTTCTCCCATATTTCCAGAATTTTTTACATCCCAAATTCCTTCCAATTCACTCCCCAAATTTAGTTAATCTAGAAGGTTAATCAATCAGAATTAACTAATTTTGCACAAAAACTCACAGCACCAACAATCAGCACACGTTTTCCCGAAAGAGTTAAAAAGTTCCTAAATTGAAACCTGCCCTCTCGCTCTCTCCAGCTCCCTGTCGCTCTTTTAATTCTCTCCCAGAAATTTGCAATCTTTTTATGTATTTATGTATGTTTGAATGTATGGCTTCTGTGAACTGAAGTCACAATGCATAAATAAATAGAGAGGTGATGACTGGTGATTGAGAAAGGTTTAAACTTTTAAACTTTTAAAGTTTAAAATCAAACAGAAAGACAGAGGGCTCTAAATTGGTTCTAGAGATTGTTGTTGTCATAACATGGCAATGCTGGAGAGGACGGAACCGGCCAAGAAAGACGAGAAGAAGGTGCCATTTTACAAGCTGTTCGCGTTCGCAGACAGGTACGACAAGGTGCTGATGTTTGTTGGGTTTGTGGCTGCGATTGCCAACGGCCTCGCCATGCCCGTGATGACCCTCATCTTCGGCCAACTGATCGATGCGTTCGGGAGCACCAGCCAGAAGCAAGTCGTGCACGAGATTTCGAAGGTGAGGGATTCTTGGTTTGATTGTTTGATTGCTTTCGATCTCGACCTGTATTGAATTGTTTGTTTACTTCTTGATGATACGTTTCTTGAAACGGTTTCTTAATTTGGTGGTTCTTGTGAAATGGTGCAAATTGTATACTTTCTTGCATTTACTTCCTGAATTACAGTGATTTGTTCATGGCAAGAACTTTCTTTTGAGATGATTTATGCCAAGAACTTGTTTAAAATTCTCAATCTTGATTATGGTTCGTCATGCTCACTTTTGAGGGCATCCTTGATCCTTGTTATTTTGGTTCGCTTTTGGTAGAAACACACCATTTTTTTATGTAAAAGTAGATTCTTGATAGAATTATTTTGTTGCATTTCAGAATTCATATTATCATAATAATATAAACACCCCTTTTCAGAATTCAGAGTGCATTCTTGATATAATTTTGATGTGGATCATAATCTATTTTTTTGAAGAAGTGATCACCATATCTTTACATTCATGCTCTGCCAATTTATATTTATTAACATGAATTTTATCTTTTTTGGCAGATGCCAGCAAATCTTTTAGTATCTGAAATTTTAATACCTTCATTTAATATGAACATACACATATTTATATTTGTAAACAAGATTAATTTCATCATAACTAACTTCTAATCAAAACAGAAAACTTTATGGTAAGTTAAAGTCACTGTATCAAGTATGATTAAAATTTCTCACACTTAATAGTTAATACTCTCAGTGATCCACCACCCAACAAGAATCTCATGAAAGTGAATATGAAAATATCTTGTGAATTAAAGAAACACATTAATTTAGGTTGATTGCTTGTTGAATTTGAACCAACCAACCAACCTGATTTTTATCATTGACAGTTAATCTTGTTCATTGCAGATAGCTTTAAAGTTTGTGTATCTGGCTCTTGGATCAGGGCTTGCTGCATTCCTCCGTAAGTGCACTTAATAATAATAATAATAATAATCATTACTAATTTATTATGCATTTAATTTAACCTTTTAATCAAGATTCCTTTACCTAATATGTATGTAATTTCAAAATCTACTTGTACCAACAACATGTCTCAGTCATATATCCCTTTTTGTCATGACAATGTTCCTCACTGACACGGATGCACCAACTTGTCACTGAGAAATTGTCATGTTCTAAATTCTAATTCCACAATCATGACAACAAAAAAAAAAAGGAATGAGCATAATATTATTTATATATGTATGCAGAGGTGGGGAGTTGGATGGTGTCTGGAGAAAGGCAATCGGCAAGGATTCGAGGTTTGTACCTGAAGACAATACTGAGACAGGACATAGCATTCTTTGATACCGAGACCACAACAGGAGAGGTCATTGGCAGGATGTCTGGTGACACTGTCCTCATCCAAGATGCCATTGGTGAGAAGGTATCAAGCCTTCTTTTCCTTCTTTCCTAGCTTTGGCCCAAAAAAGCCCAATAGCAAATTCAAAGTTGGCCCAAAAAGCCCAATAAATGGATGGTTTGAAGTTTGGCCCAAAAAAGCCCAATTTGATTATATGGTTTGTTAAAGAAAGAGAGTAAAAAAGCAAATGCATTTGAGTCTAAATTTGTTTGGAGCCTTTGGGAACATTTATTGGGTGAATTGGCAACGTGGGCACTGCCAATTTTTCAAAAAAAGAAAAGATTTGGCAATGTGGGATGTGTTTGATTAGGGTGTCAACGCAACGAAACGATCACGAAAATGGATAGTTTCGTTTATCGCTTCGTTTGGACGAAACGCAACAGATGAACGAAAATAATCGTTTCGTAGCGGTATTATTATATAAAAATGGAAAACGAAATTAAATATATATTGTTTCGTTTTTCGTTTCGTTTCGTTTAACGAAACCGCAAATCGTTGTGTTGATCGTTTCGTTTGGACAAAACAAAATGAAATAACACAAAATTTCGTTGCATTGACAGCCCTAGTTTTGATCCTCTGTGAGTAGCAGGAATGGGTGTGTCTTCGGTAAAGAACCTTTGCACTTTGTGCATTTGTGGTAAGATTTGGGGCTGTGGGTTTATATCTCCATATATGGTGGATAGGTCTGTGTATAGGTTGCCTTGTAATGTAACACAGATATCAGAGAATGTTTTCCCCCTTTTTATTTGGTTCATGTTAAGGTTCCATTTATATATAATGCAAAGAAGATGTTTTGTACACTCATTACTTGTGTGTAGTGTCAGACATATATTTTTTTTTATTATTCGGCGCACATAAGGTGTTCGACAAAATGTCTGTATGAATGTGTGTTGTATATTGGGTTCCAAACATATCCATTGGAGCTTAAACTATCATCTGATAATAAATAATTCAGTATTATAATGATATGATCTGATCGATGAATTTTCTTAGGTTGGAAAGTTTCTTCAGTTGGTCTCGACATTTGCCGGTGGGTTCCTGATTTCTTTTATCAAAGGATGGCACCTTGCGATAGTCTTGCTTGCCTGTTTTCCTCCTATAGCAGTGGCGGGTGCGGTCATGTCACTGCTCATGGCAAGGTTCTCAGCCAAGAGTCAATCGGCATACAATGAAGCAGGGAATGTTGTCGAGCAAACCATAGGAGCCATTCGTACTGTGAGTTCATAAATTTTCATCTCAAAATTTTTATATTCAGTTATCTTTTTTTTTTAATTATTTCTTATATTCAATCTTACCTTCAGAACTCCGAAAATTATAAAATAAGATATTGGAGCCACTTCAGCTTTACAGAATCTTAAGAGAAATCTAGTTAATTTACATGTCATTTTTTATAATTCTAGCTTAATGTTGTAATATACAAATTGCCTGTTCCATTACATGACATTTGCAATGTACTGCTGAAATTTTAGGTCATTTCTTTTACTGGAGAGAAGAAAGCAACCGAAAAGTATGACAAGCTCTTGAAATCAGCTCGTAACGTGACAGTGCAGCAGGGTGCGGCTTCAGGCTTGGGAATTGGAACAGTTCTTCTTTGTGTATTTTCTAGCTATGGCATAGCCATTTGGTACGGAGCACGACTGATCATCGATAAAGGTTACACGGGAGGAACCGTCATGAATGTAATCATGGCCATCATGACAGGCGCAATGTAAGTCTTTCTAATGTTGTCACTTGATGATTTGAATTAAAGCTCAATCTAGTGTCTAATAATCCTCAATGTTGTTACTGGTAAATTATTGTTTAAGTTAATATTTAATACCCTTAGTTGGGCAAGTATGCATGATTTAGCTGTAATTTTAGATTTGAGCCATGTTCCACATATGATTCACAAGGCAAGACAGAAAGAAAAGGGAAAAGGGGAAGCTCATACTGACGAGATATAATTCTATTGCTAACCTACATTCCCGGTTTTTACTAAATCTTTTTGCTCTGACTGGGACTTTCGGAAATAAATTCTACCATGATCCTTAACTTGTAGTGTTTACAACCTTTGTCCAGGTCACTAGGCCAGGCATCACCTTCAATAAACGCCTTCGCTTCAGGTCAAACTGCAGCGTACAAGATGTTTGAGACAATCTATCGTGAACCCCCAATTGACTCGTATAATCCAGAGGGTATCGTTCTAGAACATATGGAAGGTGACATAGAGCTGAAGAATGTATGCTTCACCTATCCTGCAAGACCTAACCAGATAATTTTCGACAATTTCTCATTGTTTGTGCCACGTGGCACGACCATGGCTTTGGTTGGGCAGAGCGGGAGCGGAAAATCAACTGTTATTAGTCTAGTCGAAAGGTTTTACGATCCTCAGTCTGGTGAGGTTTTGATAGATGGTGTCGATGTTAAGAAAATGAGGTTGAGTTGCTTAAGGGAGCGTATCGGTCTTGTGAGCCAAGAGCCAATTTTGTTTACAACCACTATTAGGGAGAATATCAAGTATGGGAAAAAAGGCGCAACAGATGAAGAGATCAGGACAGCGATTGAGATGGCCAATGCTGCCAAGTTCATTGACAGGTTGCCGAATGTAAGGAATATGGAGTTTGTTTATTGTTTTGGTCATTATTCTCGACAAGTAATGTTGAATAGTTGGTTGAAGTTCTATGAATGATATGATTTTGCAGGGCCTTGATACAATGGTCGGTGAGCATGGGACGCAGATGTCGGGTGGTCAAAAGCAGCGCATAGCAATAGCTAGAGCAATCCTAAAGAATCCCACAATTCTACTCCTCGATGAAGCAACTAGTGCTCTGGATGCCGAGTCTGAGAAAATAGTACAAGATGCTCTTGTAAAGATTATGGTCAACAGGACCACTATAGTCGTTGCACACCGTCTTAGCACAGTAAAAGGTGCAGATGCAATATCAGTGGTGCATCGGGGGAAGCTAATCGAGCAAGGTCTTTTCTTACGTTTTAATTTCTGTCATACGCTAAACAACTTTGTAGATATATTAAATTTTATATTTATTCTTTTACTCTTCTGTTGTCAAACAGGCTCGCATGCAGAATTGATCAAAGATCCTGATGGCGCATACTCGCAACTCTTACACCTACAAGAGCTGAGTGCAGAAAAAGAAGAAGCTGCACTAGCAATTGAACAGAGAAACTCTGCTCAATCTAATGGTTCAAGAGTTTCTTTTGAGCAATCACTGCACAGAACATCTCAAAGCTTAAGCCGAAGGCATTCTTTTTCCTTGTCCTCTAAAAGTAACCGTTCAACACACAATTATGATAATCAAGAAAAAGGTAAAACTGAAACACCAGAGCATAAGAACATATCACTCACACGTCTTGCGTGCCTGAACAAGCAAGAAGCACCAGTACTTGTACTCGGTACCTTTGCCGCGGCTGTCCATGGAGTTATTCTACCAGTGTTTGGCTTGTTGCTCTCCACAGCTATTAAGATCTTTTATGATCCACCTCATCAGCTCAGGAAGGAGTCGAGGTTTTGGGCTGGCATTTTTGTGCTTCTAGGTTCAATAGGTTTTGTTGCACTCCCGTTTCAGTACTATTTGTTTGGATTTGCGGGAGGGAAGCTTGTAGAACGGATCCGGTCACTGTGCTTCAAGAGAATTTTGCATCAGGAAATTGCCTGGTTTGATGAACCGGCACACTCTAGGTACAAATTCTAAAGTGGAACAATTCTTCCTTTTTCTGCTATTCTTTTCTGTGTTTTACAAAACAGCTTCTTTTCAGTGGTGCAATAGGTTCGAGACTCTCCGCGGATGCAGCATCAATAAGAGGACTTGTCGGTGACTCGCTAGCATTGGTTGTCCAAAATCTGGCCACAATTACTGCTGCCTTTCTTATTGCAATTATCGCCAACTGGAAGCTGGCTTTAATCGTGATATGCATCCTTCCTTGTATCGGCGCACAGGGATATGCTCAGATGATGTTTCTTAAGGGATTCAGTGGTGATGCGAAGGTACTAAGAACTTTTTATTTAATGGCTTGGATTAAAATAACATGATAACAGATAATTTGAAAAGAGAGATTGTTGTACCTCTCTTGAGCAAAGAATTTTTGTTTTCTGTCTGAAACAGAAAAAGTATGAAGAAGCCAGCACGGTGGCGAATGATGCAGTAGGCAGCATACGCACTGTTGCGTCCTTCTGTGCGGAGAAGCGGGTTTTAGAGGCTTATGAAAAGAAATGCGATGAACCAGTGAAACAGGGAGTGAGGCTGGGACTTGTAAGTGGAATTGGCTATGGCATCTCTTTCATGTTGCTTTACTTGAGTTATGCTCTTTGCTTCTATGTTGGTGCTCTCTTTATTCGCGATGGCAATGCTAAGTTCAGCGAAGTATTCCGGGTCAGTACAATATTATGTGCTCTCTTTTTTTTTAAAAAAAAAAAAATATCAAAGGCCACTTTGCGACGTAGAAGTAAGTCCAATAGCAGTGTACTAACACATTAATTCTTCTGATAAAAAATATTTTTTATTTCTCGTCTTTATTTGATATATAATTCTGTTAAAATTGCTTGTTCCCTTTCTTTGCAAAAATTTTAGGTGTTCTTTGCATTGACAATGGCAGCCATCGGGGTTTCAAATTCAAGTGCAATGGGTCCTGATATGAACAAAGCCAAAGACTCAGCATCTTCTGTCTTTGAATTTCTCGACAGGAAGTCTAAGATTGACTCGAGCATCGATGCGGGTAGGGAGTTGGCAATGTTGACTGGGGAAATTGAGCTGAAACATGTGGCTTTTAGGTATCCAAACCGGCCAAATGTGGAGATTTTCAGGGACCTTTGCTTGAAGATGCCTGCTGGAAAGGTATATTCTTGTTTACCAAATATACTGAGTTTGTTTGCCCAACCAAAGTCTAATTACTGTTATGCAGAAAATAAGCTGAAAAATAGGGTTCAATCCTGCACGAGCTCTTTTCTTTTGTTGTAAAAAGGTTAAAATGCACACTTCCCCATTTACCTCAAAAAATCTCTTGTTATGAAAACCTAAAATGCTTATGTCTATGTTGTACCATAAATCAGTTTTTTACAAGATTTGTTTTGTTTATCTTGTTGCTGTGTGATTATAGCTTAAGATGATTGCTAACTTCTTTGTTATCTGGCTTAGACTGTCGCACTAGTCGGGGAGAGTGGAAGTGGCAAATCAACAGTGATTGCTCTGCTAGAAAGGTTTTATGACCCCGACTCAGGTTCCATCTTCCTTGATGGGTGTGACCTAAAATCATTCAAGCTGAATTGGCTGAGGCAGCAAATGGGTCTTGTTGGGCAAGAGCCGATACTGTTCAATGAAAGCGTAGCAGCCAACATAGCCTATGGAAAGGAAGGCAAAGTGAGTCAAGAGGAGATTGTTGCAGCTGCAACAGCAGCAAATGCTCATGGGTTCATCTCTGCCCTTGCCGACGGGTATGTTTTAGCTTTTACCATTTCATCAAGTTATGGCAGAATACTTGAATAGCCTGTTGATCCGCATAGATTACCTACAGTCCGTTCTGAATTTCATTTCACAATTTTATGAGCCAAAATAAAAAAGAAAAATTCTGGCTAGCACCAATGCCATCACTATATTTTGAAGTTTTAAAAAAAAAATTATGCATTCTGACAAGCAGGCTTGGAGGAATAAATGGGGGGAAAATATATGATATGTAATCGGCGTATTTTCTGAGGTAGAACAAAAGTCTGTTTTGCTGAATCTCCGGGCCAATTACAGGTATAACACAACTGTGGGAGAGCGGGGGATCCAGATGTCAGGTGGCCAGAAGCAGCGTATCGCGATAGCCAGAGCAATCTTGAAGGACCCAAGAATTTTGCTTCTGGATGAAGCGACAAGTGCACTGGATACTGAGTCGGAGCGGATTGTGCAAGAAGCGTTGGATAACGTTATGGTCGGTCGAACAACGGTAGTGGTGGCTCACCGGCTGTCAACTATCGTATCTTCGCATAAGATTGCTGTCATCAAAGACGGCGTAGTTGCTGAGCAAGGGAGGCATGAGGATTTGATGAAGATTCGAGATGGCGCGTACGCTTCGCTCGTTGCGTTGCACTCTACCTCTGCTTGAACCATTGTTTCGTTTCAGATGTTGCAGAGGAGATCATATTCAAATTCCTTTTTTTCCTTTTTTTTCTTTTTTTGAAATGTAAATAATGGTGCTAGTTG
The DNA here is from genome assembly GCA_030179965.1 of Cyperus esculentus. NCBI lineage: Eukaryota > Viridiplantae > Streptophyta > Magnoliopsida > Poales > Cyperaceae > Cyperus > Cyperus esculentus. Next base: position 2,305,898 of record JASGLE010000024.1, on the reverse strand, counting down.
AGGAATCAGGGATCAATTTTTTTTTTTTTGTAGAGGTGCATAACAAGTAATTATAGAATTAAAATTTTGATTAATAAATTCAAATTAACCAGTTAAGAGTGCTTTGCATCTTATATGAAATACTTAAACTTTCAACTTTCCTATTTACTTAGATTCATTATAATTGCAATGTTTGTTGACTGAAATTCAATCTATCTATTTAATAAAGCACCAAAATGATGTTTTCTTCAACATTTTTCTTTCTAAACTAGTAAAGAGCCCCAGCTTGCTTTGGGCTAAAATTGTTATTTCTTATAATAAATTTTTAAGATAATATGTAATGGAGCTTAAATTGAGAAAATTGATATGGACCTTAAGTTTTAATGGGTTGAGACATTAAAGTACGTTAACGGTGGTGATCAATCTAAGTAAACAATCAATGGCTGAGATTTAGTTTTTGGGGAAGATAGAATTTTTCATGTCAAAAAATCCATTCTCTTTTATTGGAGTAAAGATAAAAAAAAGGTTCTTAACAAGCCAAATCATGGGCATTTTATTAATTACTTCATAAAAAAGGGATAAATTGTGAACAGAAAATTAATCTTTATATTAGTCCCGGAGAGTGAAAGTTGAGTGTGTGTGTGTGAGTGAGTGAGTGAGTGAGATGAGTCCCACCAAATCAACCAAACTCAACTAACTACCAATAACGGCATTCTGAAGCTACCCAACTTTTCCTTTTGTTTTTCTTTCCTTCCTTCCTTGCTTCAATATATCCCTTGCACACTTGCAATCATTGGGACTGTCTGTGCTAATTACTAAAACAACCAAAACACTGAAACAACAGGTGCATATATATTATCATATCTGGCAATGAGTTGGTAGTAGAGAAACTAATTAAGGTGCATATATATATATATATTCTATTCTATTCCTTTGTCAATCTTGCAAGTTTTGTTACATGTTTCACGCAAGTAGCTAGCTACTTTTTGATTCGTACCGGTTTTGTGTTGGTCTGGTACCAATTGGGGCTGGTTTTATGTAATGTTAGTGTCGGGAATTATTGCTAAAATAGTTTTAACTGTTTAACTGTTTCTCATTCAACTAATTATTTTGTAGTACGAACCAATTAACAAAAGGTTGATCATAATTTCAAAAACGTCGGTCATCTTTCACACACATTTGGCACGTTCATCAGTTGTCAACAAAATAACACAAAATAATAAGAAAAATTACAACAATAATGTATGATTACCAACACCATTTTTTTAATTTGCTTAAAGAACAATTTTAATTACAGTGGTAAAAGTAAAAACAAAATTGTTACCGTCTGACAAAAAAAAAAAAAATTCAGAATCAAAATTGGATCACTTCAACAGTAAGTTTGTTACAGTAATACAAACTGATGATTAAAAAGGTTTAAAAGAGAAAAGGCATCATGCATTGGTCCAGGGAAGGGAAGGGAATTCAACTAATATGTCAGGTGCAAGCTGGTTTATTTATTGACAAAGTGCAAGCAAGACTTCGTCTGTATGATGTCATATATATATTGCATCCAGAAGAAAAGTCAATTACAATTATGGTGACAGCTGCTAAGGATAGAAAAAATAATACCCACAAAAAAAAAATATATATAACATTTTCTAGCAAGGGGTGTAATTATTTCAGTTATAGTAGTAAAAAGGGAATGAAAAAAATTTTAAAAAGAGTAATATATCCGTATGTTATATTTTAAAACGTATTTGTTATATTTGGGATGTATCTGTTATATTATTTATACGTCTATAAACGTATGAACGACTTTTCAATGGACGCAACATGTTTCTCTCAAGAAAATGAAGAAATAAAAACAACATGCACAAGTAGCAAAAACAGCTGCCTGTTCTGGTACAGAACACTCCTTGTGAAAAACAGCACAGCTTTCATGTGAAATTTCTTTTTCTCAATAGAATACAGGAGCATGCCTCACACAAGCATGAAAAACAAAGCATAAACGTTGGATTTGGGGATCTTGGAAATGCATTGGAGATTTTCACAATCATGAATTTGTGGCTTGTGGGTTTTTGTATTTTGTAAGGTACATTGTAACGTACTGTTTCCCATTTTTGTCAATTTAAATTTGGGGAATTTGGATTTGTTGGATTTGGTTCATGATCTCATGATCTCATGTGAATATTTGATGCTCCCATTGAAATTGCATTGCCATTTGCCGGTTTGTCATCATGTGTTTCCCAAATTGGATGATTCTTTCTGTACTGAAATATTTCGTTGTCAGTGGCGGAGCTTCGGTGAAATTTAAGGGGAGGGGGGCCAAAAATTTTTTTTTGTTCACTATCTTTATTTTTATCTTTGATTAATGATTTTCCATGACAATTATATTGTTTATTTTCTAATTATCGTCTTTAATTTCTTCCAAAAAGATATCATTTTTGTCAATATCGATAATAAGTTGAAAATGAACAACGAAAGAATAGTATGAAAATTAAATAAAGTGTTATGCATTATTTTTTTTAATTATTATTATTGTTATTTTTAGATATATAGCTATAATAAATAGTTTTTATGCATTTTGTTTTCATTTCCAAAACTCTTACACAGTATATTAATGAAGAACAAATTAAATGTCCATATATAGCTCACCAGCTCAACTTGTTCTTAGAAGGCATGGTCCAAACAAATGTTAATTCAAACATTAACATTTAATTATTGGGTTCACTCTCCACTTACAACAAAAATATTTTTTTCCCTACTATCAATTAGATAATTTCTGATAGAGGGGGTCATTTACTTGGGCAAATTAAATTTAGCTTAAAAAAATTAATAGCCTATTAGAATTTCTGAACATCAAGGGGGGGCCGGTGCCCCCTTTGCCTCCATATAGATCCGCCATTGCTTGTTGTTCAGATAATTTTAAGACATACATGCATGATTATATCCGGAATGTAGTATTAACTTTTACTGTTAAAATAAAAAATCAGCCACTATTTTTTTTTCTCCATTTTATATAAGGAAAATGTTGATTTTTTCTGCATTTAATATCTTTTATTTCTCTTTTAAGGTACTGAATTTGGAAACGTTTTTGGCTGTTTTCCTGTCGCTTGTAATTGTCACAATCATGCACAACAACCCTATTTTATTTTATTTTATTTTTATTTCCATTTCTATTTTATTACAATTTAAAACTTGTAACTCGGACAATGTTTCATTTTCTCATTATTATTTTCATATTTCCTTTGATTTTATTCATTATCGAGTTGATTAAATATTCAACATATCATACATGCATGTATGGACTGTTTAACAAAGCCAATAAATTAAATTAATTGAAAAGTACTTTTCTGATGCCTTCCTTTTAATTCACTAGATGGAACTATTCTCTCAAAAATTCAGTTATACCAAACAAGTTTACCATTTAAAATTCATAAAATTATCCCCAACAAATTTCTGACCAGGCACCAAATATTTTGTTTACCATATAATTTTTTTTTCTGATTGGCTTATTGTTACCTTTCCCTTTATTATCTCTTTTTCGATTTTCCGCAACTGTGTTTCTTTGATTATGTAGAAACAGAATCAATTTAATAATGGGTCAAACAAGAAACAGACAACACCAATAAAACTGTTTCTTACTTGTTGTGTTCGCCATCACAACCTTTATAAAAATTGTACTATTTTTTGTTCAATGCAAAATAGAAAAGTTCTTTGGAGAAACAGGACCCATCAATCTAATTCTGTCAGTGACATTTCTTACAGCATTGACAGTAAACTAATCATGCTCAAATTAATATTGACTCCCTAAATTCACAGTTTGAGAATAATTATAATTAATTATATAATAAGCATGAAATGATGTACAATCAAGTGTTTTACTTTTACTTAGCCAAAGTAACAAAGAAAGGGATTGAACTCAAGAATTCAAGTTTAAGTGTTTAACTTTAACCAAGGAATATTGCTTCCTTGATCTCTCAATTCAAATAAATCCATAACTTTTTGATATTTACAAAAGGATAAAAAGAAAAAGATAATAAACAAATCAAAAAAGCTAAAAGCTTTGGAAATAGCTGAGCTACCTACATACAAATCAACCAATCAGGATTCTCAACCCTGATTCCAAATTTCTAATTCCACCCCCCTTTTATCAATCCATGATAAGAATAATTCTCTCTTTTCACATTTACCCCCTCCTAAAAACCCAAAATTACCACTCAAAAAACTGCCACAGCCATGTGTTCTCAACTGGATTTCTTCTGTTTTCATGTGAAATCCAGCCAAGTTCACCTCTTTTTTTTCTTCAGCTCCACTTGTTGTGGCAACATCAGCATCAGCAGCTTCACTGTTACATCTTACAGTGACCCAGTCGCCGTCGTTGTCGCTCCACGATGGTCCCGGGGTCGGTTCACAGGCTAATTGCGCGATCCTCTCGAGCAGTTCCGGTTCCAGATTGTGGGTCAGAGAGTCCCACATTCCCTGATCAAGGATGCTCTTTGGCGAAATCCATGATTCGATTAGAGTCTTTTCCGACACCGAGTTCTCTGAATTGGCGACAAAGGGGTGGTCGAGTAACTGCCCGGCTGACCACCTCTTCTCCGGCTCTCTGACTAAACACCTCGACAGAAAATCCTTTGCGGCGTCGGATATGCAATCGGGTATTGTCGGCACATCGGAAGAGTACCCGATGTGTCGAAGAATTGATAACGGGTTTGAGAACCCCGACCATGGGGCTTTCCTGGTCACCATCTCGAGAACTATGCAGCCAAGTGCCCAAATGTCGGCCGGTGTCCCCTGCTCCTCCCCTCTCGCAACCTCCGGAGCCATGTACAGCGGCGTACCCCTCATCTGAATATTTTGATCATGGCAGAATTCCATCTTTGCGCACCCGAAATCGGCAATTTTGGCACGACCGTCGGACCCGATCAGCACATTCTGGCCTTTGAGATCGCAATGCACGATGCCCATTTCATGAATGTACGCCAATCCGGAGAGAATTTCGAACGTCGAGGACCGGACGAACGATTCCTTGATGCAGCTGTGCTGCCTACCAACTTCATCAGAGAGCGACCCACCCGGCGCGTACTCCATGAACAGATCATACGACAATTCGTCGGCATAAACGCCCTCGGAGACATCGGAACCGAGGTAGGTGATGACAAAGGGGGAATTGAGAGAGGAAAGGATGCCCTCTTCTCTCCTCAGCACCTCAGAACGCGACAACGGGACCGATTTCACCGCAAACTTGTCGCCAGTAACACAATCAGTGCCAAGCGAGACAACGGCGCATGACCCACAACCGATCTCGCCGCCCCGGCGCCACTTCTTGGCCTCCATGGCAAAAACCCACAAAAATTGGAGACCAAGAAAGAGCAAGGGAGGGAGAATTTTATACACGTATAGAAGGGTTTTGTTGGTTCCCCTTCGATCTTTCTTTCCTATTGCTGCAGCATTATTAGCATTTGCAATTCCGGCGGATGAAGAATAGAATAGAATACTGCGCACAGAACTAAGAATTCATAACAAGCTTTATATATACACACATAAATATATGTATATCCTATTTATATGACAAGTGTCTATTCTCTGCAGGTCGGTATTAGTTTTGGTAGTTAAATTTAGGCGCTGCATACAAAGAGAGCGTCATGTTTTCATGTCATGTCATATTTCGTACGGGCTGCACCCGGTTTATGTAACTATCTTTATGTTTGTATCAATTCGTAATGTATATAAATAGGAGCGCTATTTACACTAAAAGTTTTAAATTTTTTTTTATCTATTATATTCTTTCGGATTAAATTATAAAACTATTATAATAAATTTGAAATATCATTATCCGTCTTAATGACATATTTTGATGCAATTAGATTAACTAATTTTAAGAAAAAAGTTATTACAAAAATAAAATTTGGTATAATTTAATAAAGCTAAGAAAAGGGGAAAAGAAAGAAATGAAGAAATAGCTGCGGCTGTTAGGAGAATGGGACCATGTTTCGCCCAATCCGGCCACGTTTTCTTTGTTGCTTTTTTTTTGGTTCTAAAAAGAAATACTGGATGGTGTAGTGGACTGGTGTGTGTTGTCTCAAAAAAAAGACTAGTGTGTGTGCGTGTCGCAATTGGAATCGTTCGATTTGATTGAATGAATGAATGAACGGTGTGGATTGATTGTGCTATTCTATCTAAATGCGCATAGAAATTAGAAAGTAGCGTGTTTGGTACTATTAGAGGTTGTTGCTGTTATTTGTAGATTAATAGACGGCTGTGATTTAAATAGCAATCAATTCCTTAATATTAGAGGTGTCAAATTTTTAGAACTATATTCACGTGGCCTAAAAAAAGGCCTCGAGTTGTTCAGTACTTGTAGAACTGCATTTTGCTGTCACTGCCAGTCCATTACAATTTCGAAATAACCGAATTCTATTTCCAATTTGATACAAAAGAACAAATAAAAATATTATAGAGACATCAAAAGTGATATCAAAATTAATACAGACAGTAAAGATAACTTATTCATATTAATGACTTTAATATGAATAATTTTAACATGTACCCAATTGATTGAAAGTTTGAATTTTTTTTTTTTTTTTTTTGTGTGCGCGCGCGTGATGTAATACCTAATTTAAGATTATGATTAATAGAATCGGTGAGTCTTGAGCTCACTAATTTAAATATATATATGTATATATATATACTAATTATTTTATACAATATATGGTATATATTATACGAACAACGTAAACACTAAATGAGTTAATAATTTTTTAATATAAGTTTCGACTTATTTAACATGACTACAAACATAGACGATACCGATTCCTTTTTTTTTTTATATATAAAAGGATTTTTCATGTGAATAGACGCTTAAGTATAGGTGCATTTGAAACTTCCAATTTTGTTTACCCTTTCAAAATGCAAATGCGATCAACCTTTTTCCTAATAAAATTTTATTTTAAATTTTACTAAATTGAAAAATGAATTTACATATATATGAAATCAATTTAATTGATATTTTCAGTTACGTTTTTTTTTGGAAATAAAATTAGGGTGAGTTTCATTATCATCGATCTCCATTTCTTTTATGGAGTTCCTTATTCAACGATACTACATTGCCCTCATTTTTCACTAAACCAATATATTAACCAATATATTTTCATTTATCATGACCATTATTTTTTCTCAAATCTGCTCTTCATATAAACAAACTCCCCAATTCTTTCTGCATCCCTTTAATCAAATAGAAAGGATTAATTGACGATGCCCATCTTAACAATCTTGACAATATAATTCTAAACATTTTGAAAAGAATCTTTTAAAATCTTTAAGAATACAGATTTATATATTCAATTACATTCAACGTTACGTTTGATCATTCGTTAAAATATAACCATTAAATGGTGCATAAAATTTTGTTGAACTATCAAATGATATTCAAATTGATTAAAATTTGAATCGTTATCAATCTATACACATTAAACAATACAATTAAGCATTTTTTTTTCATATCCTTAAGATTTTTAAAAATTTGAACAAACTTATTAGAAGCTACATTGTCAAATTGTCAAAATAAATATTGTCGTAAAGTACTGATCTTTCCCTCCATCACATGAGCCTCTATCTTCGCTTTGTAATTCTTTTTTTTTTTTAATTTTCACAGAAAGGTACTCAACTGAACTCTCTCTCTTACTAACAACGTCATATGAATTAGTCCAAATGTCCAATTATATTTTTCTTCAAATTTATTTCTATCAAACATTCATTCTCCGCCGCAGAGGATCTCATCAAAGAAGATAGATAACATAATTTAAAATATGCCAAAACTACTTTAACCACGAGATCTTTAACCAAATGGGATTAAACTTTAAAGTATAATTAAGGATCCAATGAATAATGATCCCTCCTCTTTTGTAATTGGGCAAGCTCATTACTTTCCGAAGGAAGTAGTAGAAGGGCTGGTGAAGGACTGAACAGTTGAAGTCCCCACAGCACCAAATTTGTTTGGTTGACTTGGCGTTGTTAGCTCCTCCTCCTCCGGTACTAACTAAAATGATCCAATTATTTGGCATCTACTCTATCTCTCAAACTACACATGATTATATGCTTATATGAGTCCGAATCTGTTACTCTATTATTCTAACCTCAACCGTTAGATCAAAACGGACGGACCGGATCGGCCCAATTTAAATAATAGGGGGCTTTTTTGTAAAAATCTGATCCATTGATTATAATCCAGACGGCCAGCAGAGAATAACAGAGTCCTGTTATCCTGTCTAAAATAGGGATGTGAATTCTGATTATTATATATTCCAACTTCCAGCGGTCCTTCCAAAATATATCGATATTGCATGGGGTGTTTCACGAGTTGAATTCTGGAAGTTGGAACAGGTCCAGTGAGATTGTCAGGTTAGATTTACATGTACTGTTTTGTTTAACAACTTGAAATTTGATTTTTTTTTTTTTTTTTTTTTTTTGCTTATCATGTGGGGTCCTTGTAATTCGCACGTTTTCTTATTTTCTCTAATTATATTTGTAGTGATGTTGGTGTACCTGTATATTAATAATATAAGACTGTTCACATTAAAAAAGAACCATTAATTGCATTTAAAAAATAACAACAAAAGCGTTTTTTTTTAAAAAAAATAATAAACTAGATTTGCAACTTTTTTTTTAAAAAAATAAAACTTTTTTGTCTACAATTAGTTGGAACACGATTGTGTTAACTTGAAGGCGAGAACATTCCCCAATTGCCTTGATTTGAACGCCATGCATTGATCAATCAATTGCATATATATATTATTATATTTCAGTATAATATTATGTTGATCGATATGGTTATTAAATTTGTATATCCTAATTAAATTCATAATCCGAGGTTGGGGGATGGATTAAGGGAAGTGAATGATGCTTGGCCGGCGCCTTCATTTGGAAGAGTAAAGATAAGGCGATTAACAGAAACAAAACAAGAAGCTTGTGGCGTGCAAGCTAACATAAAATTATCACTGAATAATTAAACAGTGAACATCTGCCAAAGTGCCAATCCAATAAATGGATAATTTAATTTAATTCTACGCAAATCAATTGATATATATTTTTTTTTTCATTTATTTTGTTAAGATTTTTGCCAAAAAAAAAAAAAAAATTAGCTAGTGACGCATATAATAAAGGTGATTTCTGTATGTGGGGTTCCGAAATAATTGTGAAGAGTAAATTTACTGTTTTTAGGCTTTTAGCATAGAACTATTTAATTTTGTTTAATTTTTAATATACCTTTGGATCTGGGTACTTTAGCAATACAATCCGAATATTAGAAAATATGGGATTTATGTACAATTTTTATATTTCCCACAATTATATATATTTCTAACTTATAAAAGAAAAAAAAATACCGGTATTGAGTATTTTACGAAGTGAAGTTTTAGTTAATTTTTTTTCCTCAAAATTTCTTCAGAAAAAAAAAAACATTTTTATAAAAGGAATCCAACGAACTACGTACCTCATTAATTAACCATTAGTAATAATATTAATTTGAAGGAATAACAGAGCTTTCAGTGTTCATTGGCAGATATACCCACCTTATCGTAACAGTATCTAGCTGCTTTCAATCCATTAATTTAACAAATATATATTCAATAACAACCCACCTTATTATACGAGTGCAGAAACTAATCAATGTGTAACGCAGCAAGCACTAGCAGTACCGTACAATACAAGTGACACTATATATATATATATAACTAGAAATCTAGAATATATATGCAATTAACAGGAAAATTAATTAATGAGCAGAAGTCGTAGCACTGGTATTATATATATGTGATGAGACTTCTTTCCAATCCAACCTAACAAATTAAAATCGGTTGGAAATATGAGAGGCGGCGGCAGCAGTAGCACTCTTGGCGTGATTCTGATCCATGAACTACTCTGCTCTGTTTCTAGGAACGAAATATTGTGCTTTTTTTATTTTTTAGAAAAGCAGACTCTGCTCTTCTGGATCGGACGGCCAGAAAAAATTGAGTGCGTCAAGATTATAGCAACAGGCATATCTTCACCCTCTGATTCCATTGCGGCAAATGATGTAATGTATCATGCATATGTTTTGTGTAATGAATCATTAATATAATCATGCCTATATATGTTTATTTATTTATTTAGCTTATTTTAAAGAATCTATAGCTAGTTATATGAAATTGGTGTGTCTGTCGTCCTAGTTTAATTTTTCTACTAATGACTAATTAGTGAGTGATGAGTTGCCACGATTATACATTAGTTTGCGGCTGATTGGATTACACGAGGGATGCGCCACATTTCATATTTTATCGTTTAATTAATGGGGCAAAGTGAAATAGTTAATTAATTGGACCAAATAACCTAATGCACACTTTTTCTACTTTTGTTGATATTACTGTTCTAACTGTCTACCAATTAATTAATTTTTTTGAAGCCGTTGCCATGTTCTGGTTGCTATTTTATTAAATTATTTAATTGTATTTCATATAAGTAATATCTTTAAAAAAATGTTTATCATGTCATCATTACTACTAGCTAAAATCTCATCACGTAATTATGTATCATATTATCTTTATTTATTTGGCACAAATCCGCTATAGACACTCAAATTAAAATCAGTCTCGGAGGTGAAGGCAATGTGCCAATGTCAAGCTCACCATCACCAATTCACCATCCACCCTGTACAGTGTATAGGCTGGATGAAGCATTAAATACTGCAGCAAGAAGCATCCTCCATTCACGGAGCCGAGGGGGGTTTTGGGGGGGACATGACCCCCCCTTGATCTACCCCAAACATTATAGATGCATCATTTATAATTTTTTTGGTCTTTCAAATTTCAAATTTTATGTTTAGTTTAGATCAATTCACAAACATTAGAGTTCATAAGTGGTAATTTATATTAAATCTTTTGATTTTATTCAATTTGGACCATATATAATTAAAAAAATAATAAACCATGAGATTGTATAAAATTAACTATACTATGCATGCATATAGTCATTGTTAAGAATACATTTCAATACAAAAAAAAAAAATGTTGCATTTAAATGTAAATTAAGTTTCATAATAGAATATACTTATATATTAAATGAATGTAACCGTAAAATTTTCCCCTCCATTAATTGTCTCCTGGCTTCGTCACTGGCATCCTCAAATTCCACATCCTCTGTAGCGCTGCATTGTGTAGCGCAGCCGTTAGATCATCTCGGGATCTGTGCTGGATTAAATCTGAGATGATCCAACAGTTCACATCCTGCGCTACACGATGCAGCGCTACAGAGGACGAGCACTCTGAAGATACAGTGATACTGCTGCAATGCTGCGCTGCGCGTTGGCCTTTTTTTTTTTTTTTTCTTTTTTCTGGGAGGCGCATGAGCTAGCGAATATGACTTGTCAATTGTCATGCGTTAAATGTCATGCACCAGCTACTGGGTCTGAGCTAGAGCAGCAGCGCCACCACACGCTCTGCTCTGCATCTGCTAGCTCAAAACGTGGTCCTTTTGTTGGCTAGCTCAGCTCAGCTCTTGTGATTGTGAGCCCACTGATGTGATGTCATCACCAGCCCAAAAGTCACTTGCTGACCTCAGTGCATGCCAGCGGTAGGCGCTGAAATCGGCTGAGATCCAAATCGGATCTCAGGTTTCTGAGATCTCGATCCGACAGTTCTCAGGACCCGTATCTGCTGAGTCCGAATCTCAGGGTCCCTGAGAACCGTCGGATCGGGATCTCAGGACCCTGAGATCCGATTTGGATCTCAGCCGATACGGACGCCCAGGGGCAGGGTGGGTTCTGTTCTATGCCACAAGGTTTCTGCATCAACCGAAATTATTATTATTATTAAAAGATTATGATATAATTAAGTTCCTGAAATTCCGAATTGCTTTTATTTTGAGTATTGGAGTGTTAGGAAAAATATATATATATGTATTGTGGTGGTTGAAAAGTATGATATGCATATGAGAAGTTCATGATTAATTTTATGTAGTGAAAATTTCATAGTAATGATATATGTGTTATTACATTTGTATATTTATAGAAAACTTTGCACATAACTTGAATTAATTAGAATTATGAATTTTAAATCCTGTCAGGTTAGAACGACGGACAACCTTTGTATAGTGAATTTGCCAAAATGTAAAAATAAAAATAAAAAAATAACAATTTTATTTACTCAAATTAAAGGTACAAACTATCTTTATTAAAAATATATAGAATAGAATTGCAACAGCAATGGCAAATTCCTGATACTCCACAGAAAGAACTGCCACAGAAGAGCAAGAAAAAGCGTCTGCCTCATAAATGATGTGGACCAATAAGAAAAACAGTAGCCAGATAATAGGAGGAAAAGGAGGAAAAAGTGCAAAAAAAAAAAAAATTAATAAAGTGTAGGCGAGCCTTCTGAGTAAAGTCACATGACACGTCGATGCGTATGATTTCCAAATTTGAAACTTTGGAATTTGGTGAAAATAATAATAATGAAGAGATGATGATTGGCCTTCAAGCAACCAGTGAATAGTTGAGTTGTTCATTCGGAGTGTAACCAAAGATACATGACGATTTGTAAAAAAGTTTGTCCAGTGAATTGCACTGTAGTGATGAGAATTGAGAGGGCATTGTTTGATAATTTTTTTTTTGAGGGTAAAATGCCCGTAGGCTCATTGTTTGATAATTAATTTCCTCTTTACTTTTGTTGACAATTTTAGAGTAATAGCTAGCGTCCATCGAAAAACCGTCCATAGCGTCCACAAGTTATATTTCAGGATGTATCGGTTCATTTCGGAGACGTATGGACGGCTTTTCAATTGATGCAAGATGTTTCTCATTTTTTTTTTTCCTGTGATTACGAATAGTTGGTGAATTTGCATAATTCTTATATATCTGATTATTTGAAAGTAGCTCAATTTATTAACCAATATTTTTATATCAAAATCTTGATGCTCTTAATAAATATGATGATATTCATAATTCTGAAAGAAAAAATAAACTAATATCGTGAAGCAAATGAATAATTGTTTATTGATTTAAAAAATTATTAAGCTTGAAAAAATATATTTAGATATTCCTTATCCAGTGGCGGACCTTGAATAAATTTTAAGAGGGGGCCAATTAATATTTTTAATGATGGTTTATTCAAAAAGGGGGCAATTTAATTCTTAATCAATATTTACCATGCAAATACAATGCATAATTAAGATTTTTCTAATTGAAGGGGGGGCCACAACCCCTTTGGCCTTAGTTAAGATCGGCCTCTGATCATAAAGTACTAAAATAAATAACTAGTACAGATGATCTAAAATTACTGCAACTAGTATATTTTGTAAAAACAAATATTTGGAAAATTAGTAATTTCTCTAACTATTTTTTTTTTCAAAACTAGTAAAGAGCCTGCGCCTTGCTTTGGGCTGAAATTATTATTTCTTATAATAATTTTTTTAAAATAATATGTAATGGGTCTTAAATTGAGAAAATTCATATGGGTCTTAAGTTGTAATGGGTTGAGACATTAAAGTACGTCAACGGTAGTGATCAATCTAAGTAAATATAATCAACGGCTGAAATTTATTCCTTGGGAAAGATAAAACTTTCATGTCAAAAAATCCAATCTCCTTTTATTAGAAGCAAGGATAAACATATCCCATTTCTGATTTCATTTTCAAGTCTATATATTGACCAAACGTACCTTTTTTTTTTTATCTCTTTTATTTATATATTATGCCAACTCAAAGCTGGAAAAACACCTGTCAACCTACTCTACTTATTTTCCTGCTTTTTGCCAACGGTTTTAATTGGACCAGTATAGATGTTGAGCAAGCAGCTAAGCACTTCTTTTCTTCTCTTCCGCAAGCCATCTTCATTAATTCCTCACCTGTCCTTCTAGAATTAATAAGACCTTACTTAAATAAATAGCATCAAATTTAAGATCATTTTTTTAAAATAAGATAAACAATTTTATGCATATTTTACGAGTTCATATGCTATTATATTCTGCTATATATTGTCTTGTGCATTATTTAAGTTAATGACAACAACATCACTCATATTATTTATCACTGAAAAACAATCCCATATCCAAACTTTTGATTTGAATGTTGGTAATTTTGCCCTGGTACGTATAAAGACAAATTAATGAACAGTCTTCCCTTGAAATATATAAATACATAGATAAATAAGTACAAAAATTGAAAAAAAAAGAAAAAAAGAATGAATGAAAATATTGAAAGAATAATTGAAGGAAAATAATCAGTACCAGTAAGTGGGGCATATTAAGACGTTAATCATATTCTTTAAATTAACACACAATCTTCATCATGCAAAAAAGATATTAAAAAAGGGACAAGATTCGGTTAGGGTTTAGTGTTTTGGAAACCAAAGAGCGTGTTTAATTTTTTTTTTTTTTTTTTTTGAACAAAGAGCGTGTTTAATTATACTTCAAATTAATCAAGGAGGCAGTTAATTAAAACTTAAAAGGGTAATTTTAGGGTTTAGTTAACGAGGTAATTGAGCATATGAGAATTATTACAAAGGTTAGTTCATTTTCTTAGTATTTTTGTGCTATTTTAGCAATGGGTCCGGTGGGGATTTCATTCTCTTAGAATCTATCTATAAACTAGAAAGAGGGGTAACTCTCCAAGCACTTCAATTATGCCACATCATCAATATTATTAACCATTAATTTTGTTTAAATATCTTCATCTACTTTGATCCAATGATTTATATTTATTCTCTCCCCCATTTAATAAAATCACATTTAATAAGATGATATAATATATCTAAGACAATATTTAATCCTTAAAGCGATCTAACATTTATGTACTATTATTTATAAATTATATATTGTCATCATTATCATCATTATTCACATCAATAATTTTAAAATTATGTTTAATTTTTTTAAAATAAATATTTTTATTTTATAAGCTTTATTATTTTTTTTATCATATTTCGGGGCAAAGCGGGAGTTACAGGTCTAGTGATTTTAATTTGCTCTGAGAAGAACCATGTTCTATTTCTGTCCATTTTCATGATGATCCCCGAATCTTTGTGTAAGATTTCTTTGATTTATGCGCCCAATTCTGATTTTATACTCCAATGATTACTATATTAGAGTAACGGATATTCAACCAAATCCCCAAATATCTCCTTCTGATTTTTTTATAGCAAAACTTATCACATGTAGATTCCATGCCTAACATGAGTTTTTGATTTTCTGTTATTGCCTTCTTTTTTTTTTTTAAACCAAAAATAATATTACCAAATCCAGTTAATTCTACCTTTTTGTCACAGATTTTACCTCCAAACAAAGAACAAAATAAGTTTGTTATCGACTGTCAATTTTTGTGCATCAATTGGGACAAGGAGTTGAAATTGGAGCAACTGAATAATAACTGATCAAACCGTTATTAGGTGGGAAATCGTTGGGTTTGGTGGTACCAAATTAGCGTATTTAATACGAGTACAAGAATACTAGAAATGGATTTGTTGATAGCTGCTATCAACTTTTCGAAAAAAAAAAAAGAAAGAATAGTAGAAACGAAATCAAAATGGCCGTTGATATTTTGTTGGTATTTTTTTTGGTGAGCTAACTGGAGTGACATTGCATGCAGTAACATTAGACGCCACTCATATAATTAATTAAATCTAGATTAATAGTATTTATTAAAATTATAAAATTAGCATACATCATTGGGATCACATGAGTACTAAACTATATATTAATTAATTGTTAATTAATTGTTAGCAATGATTAGTGCTGGCTAGTTTTAATTGGGGATCTTTCCACGTGCTTATACGGAGGTGACATATGTAGTGTGGAATCTTTTGTTTTGTTATTGGGTTAATCAAAAGATATATAAACTTTTTTTGGGGTGGAAGAGAAGGTTTAGAGTTAATTGGCACAGAAGAAATTGCAAGTTGGAGCTTTTTAATTAATTGTCGGCGAAAAAAATTAAAATGTAAATAGTTTAACTGTGTAATATTTTTATAGAACAATATTATATAAAATTCATACGTAGTGCGAATTTTATACAGTTTAATTTTTTTTATATATTTTTCGTTTAAAGCACTGGTCATAAAATATAATAAAACCAGATATATGCAGCTCCAAAAAAATATTGATCCCGTTACATTTTGATATTTTATAAAAGAAAAAATTCGCGCATTAAGGAATTGTGAAATGCGTTACCAATATGCTATATATATATATATATTTTTTAATTACAATCATGAGAATTATCAAAATTAAAAGGATGCTTATATCCACACGAACAGTACAAGCAAAATATATATAAATCCGTGACATATAGCAAACATTTAACTATTCGTCTTATAACTTGATATTTAACGGTATTGTCTTTGTTGATTATAATAAAACAGAATTTTCTCTAATTCATGAAAATACATACAAATGTTATAATATTGAAAGGGCTTGGATAAATAAGTTCAAACATTAAGGACCCAAAAATAATATCACCAGTGTCAAGTGTCAACTGTGCCGCCGCAATTAATAATGACAACATGAAACTTGCAAAATAAGGATGCATGCATTAACCTGGTACACAACCATAGATTAAAAATTATACTTACCAAATCCTACTTGCAAAAAAAGGGAAAAAAAAAAAATACATTGGTATATAGTATAGATCTACCCCCAAGAACTAACTATGTGTATATATAATTTTACAAGTTGATCAAATTGCGTATATATAAAACTTCCGGAATGGATATATATAACTGTCTCATAGAGTTGTCAGAAGTCACACAGATGGTTTTTTTTTTTTTTTAGAATAGTCACACAGATGGTTACACCACTTACCAGTAGAAGTGAAAATCTCTTTCATATTGTTAAAGGTAATCTTATTGGAGGGGGCTAATATTTATTCTAAGAATTTGTTACTTATAGCGAAAATATTTAAATTTTCAACTGTTGTATATATTTAAATTTACGTTTTCTGCATCAAAACTAAATATTATTCATATAGAATAGGCAATGTCAAAAATGTTCTTTATTTTCTAAATAGATAAATAATGAAAATATGAAATAGAAAAGAAAAAATTTCCGGAATCTAATTGAACAATAAAAAAAATATTAAAAAATTCATTTATTTGACTTACATTACTTTAGATATGAATTGCTTGTTCCCATTTAATTTGTTTATGAGAAATTATCTTTGTCCCTTAATTTTCTCCCTGATCTATCCCACTAGTTGAATTGCTTAACATTCTCTAATTTTCTCTCATACTCTCAATTTTTGAGTGAATTTTTTTCACTATTTCTCCTTCCATCATACATGTATGAGTTTTTTTTTTTTTTTTTTTTTTTTTTTGCATGATTAAGGATATGCATTTTGACCATCAAAAGTTATTGTTACATGTTAAAAGAATTGTTGAACTAAAAATACATTGGGGGATAGATAATGGAGATTTTTTAGGGGGCAATTATCGTCTCCCTTATTACTTAAATCTTCAAAAAAATCAATTGCCATTTTGAATCAGCATATTTGTACAACTACAAATCGTTTGCAAACACATGCCTAAATAGCTAGCCAGAGCGTCGATCCAAAGAAAGCATCATAAATTAGGAAAAGTCGGAAAGAAAAAATAATAACAAACAACAACAAAAAGAGAAAGAATAACATAACATTATCCCTATGCTAAAAAGGCATGATCAATCCTTGTTAGAGCTCACACGCATCCTTGCCCCTTTGTAGATTCTTCCATCCCTCCCTCCCTTCCCTTCGCTTGCAAAGGAAGGCGTCACTCATGCACTCCCAACAAATTATTTCATTTCATTTCATTATACAATAAAGAATATGACCTACAACTACAACTCCAACTACAACTACAAGCCAATAACAATATGAAAAAAAAAGGACAAAAAAAATATTAAAAAAATGAGCTGTTATGGAGCCCAAAATGTTGCTTACCAAATACCAAATATACCAATTCCCATTAAACTCAGTGGTGTGATTAATAGGAACAGGAGGGATTCTTGGCTACAGCAAATTTTGCTGAGAATATTCCCCAGAAATCTTGGATCATGTATGTATTTTATTCATGTTGGTAGCTCACCAATGCAGATTTGAGTGAGCCTAATGGGACAATCGCAATATACAAATTGCAGCAACCAATTCACAAACCACACAAAATTGAAAACTTTTTTTTTATTTTATTTCAACCCAACTAATTAATTTAGCAATTTGCAATTTGGTGGTATGGTAATGGTACAGTCAATTCACTGTGCCTAGCCCACCTTCCCTTCTCCCCTCACTTGTAAATTTTGGTCCAGATTTTATGATGCACTCTACATAGAACTTGGGTCACATGACAAGTTGACACTTGACAAGTGACAACTACTAAAGTATTTATGCAGTGATCTGCTGCACAGACAACTACATGACAGATGGTGATACTGGTACGGTACCTTAAATATGGGAGAGAATATCAGAATAAATTAATAATAATAGGGTGGTGGTTTGGATTGGAGGCCTAGAAAGAAGGGGGGTTGTGGATGGAATAGTACCTGGCATGGCATTGGCATATTCCTTGAGTCCCTTTAATCCAAAGATTTCTAATCCCTCTGGATTTTGTCGGCGCAGCTGCCTAGTAGCTATCCTGCTCTGAGTCTGATGCAAAAGTTCACCTTTGGATCCAAATTCAATGCTTCCATTTTATCTCTTCTATTGCATTTACTGTACAGGGAGAGAAACATGCACCGTGCATATATTTATAGATGTGTATGAAATATAACAGATACATCATAAAATGTAACAAAGATACGTTTCAAAATGTAACATGTGGGCATCTTTTATGTGGATGCTAGGTTTACTCGTACAGTAAAGCACGAGCAAAGCTGATTTGAAGATTTAAACGAAAACAAAAAAAAAAGTTCTAATAGTAAATACTAAATAGTTATTAGAAAATTATTAACTATTTCATATTAATTATTTATGTATCCACACATACATAAATTTTGTAACTCTCCACTCAAATCTTATACTTCACATCTCAAATTTTATACCGATATTGATACGTGAACACAAATGGTAAGGACACCAGATATGACCTAGTTATCAGCACCACGAGTAAATTGCATTACGTTCATAATAACAATTATACAGTTAAAAAAGAGCATCCCTAACAATATCAAATTTCGGTATTGGGTGGCCATGTGAAAATACAACATAGCAAGATTCTCTATACCCCCCATCAAACATACTTTCGTGTAGCAACCCACAATATTCACAGGTGAAAACTCGACAACCCATCACATATATTGCCACCTTTAAGATCCTCAAATCAAAGAAGCATTCAAGATCCGGACTGCGCTGAGAAATACTCGTACTAAATAAAAAAAAATTACAAGGAAAGAAAGAAAGAATAAAAGCATTACTTATACGACTGGATTTGGGGTCCAGCTTGATACATACATTTATACATAGTCGTATCTCTTTGGATACGAGGTCGTATTCCCAAATCAATGTATCTCATACTCATACTCATAATCACTATCATGATTATGATTATATTATAGAGGTATACTAACTGTTCCCTAACAAAAAATCCCCCTAAACGTCCTCTATCAGTACACTCTCTTGTACATTGGGTACAAACACCTCAATATAATAAATATGAACACCTGATAGTACATTGTATGAATATTTAAGTTACGGCGAATGGTCATTCATCATAACGTGGAATCTTAAACGGCCCACACATAATCTTTAATGCGTAGGTATGAAAACCAATTACATATAAACACCCCATATTAGTTGTGTAAACTCGGCTCAAGAATTTTGTTTCGACAGCGAAAAATCTTTACCACCAAGCCAAGACTTTGCCTGCCAGTAGTATATAAGTGCTCTACATTTGCAACCATACTCAGACTGGCAACAAAGCACAGGGACAAAAAGCAGAGAGGGAGGGAGAGGAGAGGGAAGGAGAGGAACCCACAATTGTTACTCTCTTTTCTCCACCTCTGTCAACAATGGAGGCCCAGAAATGGCGCCGGGGCGGCGTACTCGGCCGCGGCTCATGCGCGACGGTGTCGATCGCAACGAATTCGGTATCTGGGGAATCGGTGGCGGTGAAATCGGTCCCGGTGAGTCGGGCCGAGGTGCTCAGGAGTGAAGAGAGCATCCTCTCTTCTCTCGATTCACCCTTTGTCATCTCGTACCTCGGCTCCGACGTCTCCGGCGATGCTTACGGAAGCCAATTGTGCTACAATTTGTACTTGGAGTATGCGCCCGGCAGGTCCCTTGCTGACGAAGTCAGGAGGGAGCGCGGCCGGGTCGCCGAACCCCTTCTTCGGGCCCGCACATTTGAAATTCTCGCCGGATTGGCGTACATACACGACATGGGTATCGTACATTGCGACATCAAGGGCCAGAATGTGCTTGTCGGGTCCGACGGCCGTGCCAAAATCGCGGATTTTGGGTGTGCAAAGAGTGAATTGTGCGAAGATCATACGGGCTCAAAAATAAGAGGTACGCCGATGTACATGGCGCCGGAGGTGGCGAGAGGTGAGGAGCAGGGGATGCCGGCCGACGTGTGGGCTCTTGGTTGTACAATCATCGAGATGGCGACGGGCGGCGTTCCGTGGGCAGGATTTTCGGACCCGGTATCAGTTCTGCACCACATCGGGTACTCCTCTGACATCCCGGCGGTACCGAATTGGGTTTCATCAGAGGCAAAGGATTTCCTCTCCAAGTGCTTGATCAGAGACCCGAACAACCGGTGGTCCGCCGAGCAGCTAATCAAGCACCCGTTCGTCGTCGCGTCGTCGGATAACCCGGCATCAGAAAAGAATGTTACAGGATCATCGTCATCATGGGTTTCGCCAAAGAGCACGCTTGATCAGGGGATTTGGGAGTCCGAGACGCTCGACACCGAGTCGGAGTCAGCTGAAAGGATCCGGTCGCTGGTCGGAAGCACCATTGCGCGGCCCAATTGGGACGACTGCGACACCGACGACGACTGGATCACAGTGAGATGCAGAACTGAAGATTCAGATTCACTGGTTACTGATGCTACTACTTCAAGTGATGCAGAAGAGGTGAATTTGTGTAATTCCCACATGGAAACAGAGGAATTCCAGTTCAATGCCATTAGTGATTTTGATTGTTTGGAGGGGGGTAAATGTAAAAATAACAACAATTTGAGAATGTCTGATTTTTTTAGTGATTTGTTTATGAGAAGAAGGAAGGAATTGAATATGAATATGAGATATTTAATTGGTTATTATTATTATTATCCCTGTGTCTTACTCTACTTCTCTAGTTGGCAGTTTACTTTTGCACTTTCTTATCTCCATGCTTTTGATTGTTTTTAACTTTTTATTTCAAGAACCTCATTTTTTTTTGTATCTTTTGCTACTTTTTAGTTTTTACCTCCCTTTGTGTGCTGTCTCATGTGCTCAGTGTGAACTACAGCTAGCTGTTCATGGTGGGAAATTTGCTGTTGCCATTCACAAACTTCACTGTTTGAATTGTGAATTTGTGATCCATTTTATCAGTTTCATGTCTATATTACTGCACAGTAATGTTCTTCATGTGACCCCTTTTAATAACAGAATTTATTCACTGTTAAAATATTGTAACCATGTTTTTTAAAGTAAATTTGACAGGAGAGTAAATTTGTTTGGGGCTTTTGCAAACTGTCTTATTTAATTAGCTATATGGCCAACTGGAAATCATTGATGGCCATTTCATCCCCTTTGGCACTGATATTCTGCATGTGACCTCTTTACTATTATTTTTTCCCAATTAATTCAGCAATCAAATATTTTAATTACTACTACAATTATTATTTTTTTTTATCATCATCATTGTTGTTTTTTGTTTTTTTGGGGTAAACTGGAGAAGGCTGCTAGCCTACTTGTCATTGATATTTTATTTAGGGACCATCTTTTTTACAGATCTTCAATTCTTCATGAAGGTTTGAGATTTGAAACCTTTCGCGCCAAAAATGAACTTTCAAAGAACTTGATTTACTACATGATTAGTTCAAAATTTTTGGCAGAATAGATTCTTTGGTTCTTTAACAAAGGATTAGTTAAGCTGCAAATTAATTAAGACAAGAAGATTAGATGGATGGTTGGAGACCAACATTGATATTGTTATTGTATAATTGCGTACTAAAATATAAGATAACTAAACTAAACAACCATGGATTACTGCTAATTAAGCTGAGCTCACTTAAGCATATTGACATGAAAATTAGGTAAATATTGGGAGTTTATTTAATAGGGTTAGCTTAAAATTTGCTCAAGAGATTTTTCTATTTTTTATTTTTATTTTGGGTAAGTGCATGACCCTAAGCCAAGGTGGTCTTTTCAAGTATCTCCAAAGAAATATTCCAAATCAATCTGAATGTAGTTCTCTGAAGGGGAGCCTTGGCGCAGCGGTAAAGCTGTTGCCTTGTGACCATGAGGTCACGGGTTCGAGTCCTGGAAACAGCCTCTTGCAGAAATGCAGGGAAAGACTGCGTACATAAGACCCAAAGTGGTCGGACCCTTCCCCGGACCCTGCGCAAGCGGGAGCTACGTGCACCGGGCTGCCCTTTTTAATCTGAATGTAGTTCTCTGATTTAGGCTCAAAAACTGAATAATCATATTGTTGTTTGAATTGGTCCATACCATAGTTCTCCTAATTTGATAGTTGGACTGACAATGACAACATAAAAAGATGGCAATAATTATGCAACTAAAATCATGATGATAGTTTATTAAGAATATAAAGAGGCATACATACGGTACATGTGTAAACAGGAGAAAAGAATTATATATTGGGCCAAAAGGAACACATGATAAGTGCTTAGTACGAACACCATCACAACAATTTCGTGATTGATTTTTTTTTTTTTAATTCCTTTCATATTATTTTAACAAATATAATAAATATGTTCCCCTCATTCTCATGTTTTATATTAATTTATTAACACTTATTAATTAAAACTTCAATATCTTCCAACGGTAGTTATATTTGTACCCACTAAATTTTAAGACATTTTCTGTGAGATGTCTTATTTCTTAATTACTTAAATCTAAAAAAGAAAGAGAGATAAGATATCGTTGTTTAATTCACATTATGAGATATTTATTTAATTAAATCATCCACTACCACTTAATTATTTATCACTCTTGATTTTCATAGATAGTAGTGATGTCACATAACAATTAAGCAATCAAATCATTTATAACCTCCTAACACTCCATATCTTGTGGTACCCACAAAGTGGTTGGTGTTATATATTATATTACCCTTCATTTAAACGCTACACACAACACAACACAACACAACACAACACAATATAATTAGAGAAATTATCTTTGCCCCTTAACTACACTCCTTGTCCATCATCCAAACTAAATTGGTAATATTTTCTCTTTCTTTCTCATAATCTCATAAATTTTGAGTGAATTTATTTTATTCTTGATCTTCTATTGTATATATAAGTATTTTGTTCGATTGAGGATGTGAATTACAATTGGTAAAAGTGATTTGTTGTATTTGAAAAAAAAATTTAACTAAAAATGTATTGGAGTGCGGTTAAAAAGATTTTTTAATGGATCCAGTTATCAACTCCCAATATAATTATATTATAACATAACATAACATGACACCTTTTTCATTGTTATTTCTTGTTTAATTTTTACACCCTCTCTAGCTAGATTAAATTATATTGTGGGTCAGTCACTGTCACCGGAATTGAACGTAATCCTCGGAATGCAAATGCAATCTCTTTGGATCAATTAGTATTGTAAAAACAAAGAAAATAAGTTGAGTCTACTCTATAAAGTAGGCAACCCATTTACCACTCTCTTACAATCTGACACATCTACATACATACACCTATGTACTTGTCACAGTTGCATAAATATTTATTGGAAACCGTAACGTATTTGTTTACTAAAATGGATATATATTGATCGAAAAAATATAAATGTTCACTGAAAAATAGATATTTGTCGTTAAAATTACGTACGAAAAGGGAAAAAAAAAAAAAGAAATGCTTGAAATGTGAATTGGGCGCGTGTTGATATGATTTTTGGGTGTGGGCGTGTGCGTTCTTGCATGGGCCACGTTTCCATCTTTTCAATTTCAAGCGTTAGAATTGACTTGACAGAGCACACGTCTCACGCCCTTTTATTTTGTTTTCTTTTGTTTGGTGTGCTTTCATTCTCCATGTCTAGGTTTGTTGATAACTTGATATGATATGCTACTATTTATTTGTTTAGCCAAATTTTAACTCTCACCAAATTTTATTATTATTATTATTATTATTATTATTATTATTATTATTACTACTACTACTTCTATTATTACTATTATGACTATTACTATTACTATTATTTATTATTAGAGTAATTATTGTTATTATCATTATTATTATTGTAATTGTTGTTATTGTTATTATTATTATTATTATTTATTTGCAAACGGAAATTATTTTTTAGTAAATAGTGTTGCTAAGTGCGTTTGGTTCAAGTCGGCAGACTTATTCTTCTTCCATTATTCAGAGTTTTCAGACTATTCTTTTGCTTTTGAAATGGTCAGAGGCCCAGAGTTTCTTAATTAACTTTGCAATTTTAAAAATCAAGGAAACTTTCAGTTGCTAAGTATTCCTAATTCCTTATTTTTAAATAAAAAAATATATTTTTGTTTCAGTTAGAAAGAATTAGCAAAAAGACTGATTATTGTATATAATTTTTTTTCTTTTTTGATGAAGTAGGTTGGCCTACTTTACTGTACTTCGCTCTTAATTAATTAATTAACTAATTGACTATTCCAAATACAAAAAAGCTCTCTTAACTTAACTTAACTAAATTTCTCAACATATGCCCCACAATTTCTTCTTCAATTTGTAATTGAGGAAATAGTAAAATACCAAATCTCGTTTACATGTCATTGTCTCTTGGATATCTGCTGTCCATGGTACGATATATAATATATGGCACTTAAAAGAAAGCGATTTTTAGGTGCACTGGCCCAGACTTAATTAGCCCTTGTAGTTGTAGAGCCTCTCAAGGAATCACACGAGGAATTTTTAGTTCAACACACCATTTTTCCTTGGCCCACAAAACTTTCATCCCAAAAATTATATAAACTTTACACTTCTCAGTTATTATACTAGTTAAGCGCTCACGCCTGGCTTTGGACTAAAATTATTATATCTTATAATAAAGGGCTAAAAGCTCATTTCTTGTGAAGAAACTAATATGGGTCTTAAATTTTAATGGGCCGGGATATTAATGTACGTCAACGGTGATGATCAATCTAAGTAAACAATCAACGGCTGAGGTTTCTTCTTTGGGGAAGATAGAACTTTCATGTCAAAAAAATATAATCTCCTTTTTATCAGGAGTAAGGATAATAGGAATTTAAATGATGCATCAGTTCAATAGGGGCAGATGATATTAATATTTAGCAGTGAGTAACAATTGAAAAAAAAAAAATTTTGGAAAACAAAAACCGATCAACGAAATATTTTATTTACATATTAATTGTTTAATTTTGCTAGAATGTTGAAAGAATAAAATATTAGGTAGTATTTTATTATATCACTTGGTAATAGCAAATATGCACACGCCATATATATATTCCTTCTATTATTTGCAAGGAACAAACAATGATATATTCTTCTTCTTTGTTCTTGGAAAGAAAAATCAAATGAAGAAGAAGGATCAATTAATTGTACTTTGATGGGGACTGAAAAATTGCAATGAAAGAAACAGAGTAGCAGCCATTACCATCAAGCCATCTCACGTGCCATATAAATAAAAATTTCAAAATTTAATTCCTAAAATGCATTTAGCATGCCAGTTAATTATGTCTGTTAGGTACGTCAAATTGTCTCTTTCACTGACCCTTCAGCTATTAATTCCTCTTACCTCATCATTTATGCTTATGCTAATTAATTAATTAATTAATTAATTTAACACCTTGGATTAATATACCAAATTATCAATGCAACCAATAAAGTGGCCACCCCTTTTTTGAAAGGTTTGTAAAGTAGTTGTTGCATTTGCATACCTCATGACAACTATTTGTATTGTCAACTCTAATGATATATTTATGATCATGAGTTGCAAGGACAACAGGGATTATTGGCCCGTTAAACAGACATAACCGGGCACTTATAATTACATCAGCTGCATATATTGAGCTTGCCACAAGTTTATGATAATTTTATGATATTTAACAAGAGACCTGATAAGTAAAAATAAATGTAGTGGAATAAATTTTCAGTTTTAAAATATATGTTTTTTTTTTTTTCAGACTTCAGTACTGTTGTTGACTCTAGTATCTTAGAAAGATGAGATAATTGTAGCCACTTGGAATCCTATATATTTTAGAAAATTCAAAAGATGTACCCCTGTTACTGTATGCCATAAAATAGTGCTACCAACTATTTTATATATTTTATTATATTTTTATTTGTAGGACACAAGCATGCCCATAAATAAGTGAATTGGCACTGGCACTGCATCAGAAACTATCAGATTTTAACCCTACATGTTGAATTTTATGGTATTGTTCCCTGTGAAGGTCTCAGTAAATGACTTTTTTTTTTTTTTAAATTGGTGTGATTGATACATTTCTTACATGTAGTATTAAAGTAGACAAAATCCTGTGTTTACAAATTTAAAATACTAATCAAGAGCAACAAAGAAAAGATGAATGACAATCAATTTGCTTCAACATTTTCACTTTTCAATCAATTATAGATTTGTGACTAGATTTAAAATTGCATAAGCTCAAAATCCAGATACAGTACATCTTCTGTTAGTAACCTGAGATTGTAATCTGATAAATCAGTTACATATATAATTGAACATATAAAATGAACCCAAAAACCAGTGAACTGAGTGACATGTAACTGCACTGATAAAACTCAGGGGCACCCAAGAATCAATTCTGTCAGTATCCTTGCAAAAAAGAACTGAAAATGACATGAATTATAAATCCCAATTTTCATCCTGACTAATTAAACAAAACCTCAAAATCAGTTGCCATACGATACAGTCCGACTTCGATAAACAGCGACGAATAGAACAAATTACCTACCCAGAATTATATATGCAATACCCAAAACAATCAAGACCAAATTAAGACACCTGATGATATGAGTCAACTTTAAATGATATAGTTAGTTGATTGGTAATTGACTTAGACTGATATAGACACTACCAATTAACACAGTTAATACGTTACTGTCGACAAAGTTTTACTGGTAAACTGGTACTGAATTAACCTGGTACTGTATATATGCAATGCTAGTAATTATCTCAAGTTTCTAATTGTGGAATGCAATGCAACATTTTGGAACTTTCCATTTGATCCAAATTAAACAGATAAATCATAATTAATAAGATCTTGCAATCAGTCGTACCTACTCTAAGCTCTATTTCAACTATACCACCTAATCCCGAATCGACCTATCATTACTGGTTCTATAAAAAACATCGCTAATTCATTTTCTCCTTTCACAAAAATTGTCACATTGGTAGCTTTCAGATTTATCGCATTTGCTCCTGACGACACGAAGACGCCAATTAAAGCAACGACTGAATGAACAGTATATACCAGTAAAACGATACCGGGAAAACAAATTGATGTACTGGTACCAGAGAAAGGAATTGAGGAAGCGTGGATGGAATAGCACCACACACACAATTAATTGGCGCCAAGAAATTAAATTTAAAGCACGAGTGGTATTATAAAATGGGGCCGGGATTGATTGCAAGTTTGCAACAGGTTGTACGAGGAGAAAGTAACACTGTCATGTGGGCCATGGTTACATTTATTTTCAAGGCCTGTTATTGGGCTTCCAAATAACAGTGGTTTGCTATAGGGATCATTTTTGGGTCCACTTGTTTGGGATTTAGTACTAATTTTCATTTAGATTGTGATTTAGTACTAATTTTCATTAGGGAGTTGATAACTGCACCCCTTAGAGCATCCGCATCAGTGAAATGCCGAAAGGCTTTCTTAAGGTCATAATTGTAATTAATTAGAAAATATTAAGGATAAGCGTTGGTTATGATATTAGCGTGTCGCATTGCTGAAATTTTCAGACGAAGCCCAATGGTTAATTTTAGAAAAGAAATTTCAACACACATCGCTGAAATGCTCATTTCTAATGAGGATCGTCAGCGCTGAAAGCGCTTTCTAATTAGGAAAACTTTCTATTTCAGAAACAATATTTGAATCGTCCACATTGGTAAAAGGGTTTCTATTTGGAATTAGAAAGAGGGTAAGAAATCCCGTTGTGGATGCTCTTAAAAAACCACCTTAACCGCATCCTAATACATTTTTAGTTAAAAATTCTTTTTCAAATACAACAAATCACTTTTACCGGTTGCAATTCATATCATCAATCGAAGAAAACACTTATATATATACAATGGAAAGATCAAGAATAAAAAAAATTCACTCAAAATTTATGAGAGTATGAGAAAGAAAGAGAAAATATTACCAATTTAGTTTGGAGATGGATAAGGGAGAAAGTTAAGGGGCAAAAATAATTTCTCTTTTCATTAATGGTATCCTACCTTTATTGGGATTTTCTTATTTTCTATGCTATGCCGACGGGTTTCCTGAAAAATGGGGGGAAAAAGGACAACCAGTGTTGATGTAATAAAGGAAATTGATGCCACAAATAATTGAAGAATGATAACGACGCTTAGACATAATGTATATTTTCTTTTCAACTAGTAAAAGCTTACGCCTTGCTTTGAACTGAAATTGTTATTTTTCATAATAAAGTTTTAAGATAATATATAACGGATCTTAAATTGAGAAAATTGATATGAGCCTTAAGTTTTAATGGGTTGAGACATTAAAGTATGTCAACAATGGTGATCAATTTAAGTAAACAATCAACGGCTAAGATTTATTTTTTAGGGAAGATAGAACTTTCATGTTAAAAAATCCAATCTCCTTTTATTTGGGGTGAGGATGTTCAAGTCCAGTGCATATTATCACCATGGTACCGTCGTACCATGAAGAATGAACGAATGATAGCGAGGTTTAAACAGAATGAACTAGTTCACAGCCAACGAAATGGACACAAACAAGATTATTTATGTGAGGAGGGATCCAATAATCATAGGTGCCAATGTCTATGGTGTCTATTTTTTTTATTTATGCATAAATTATAAAATCTAAACCGTTAGATGTATTTTATATCATCTTAATAACATATTGATAAAAAATGGTAAAGTTTTAACATTATTTCGATAGTCATCAAGAGAAGAGAAAAAATCATAAACCTTGAACCGTTGATTTTTGTTAATGCTTGATGCACATGTAAATAAAATCAAAATGATATAAAATTTTGTGTACACATAAAATATGATATATACAACATATTATATCAATTAGTTTTGTTATTTAAGAATTTAAAATGTAGTTATTTAAGATTTAATTTTACGATCACTGGTCGGTCACCAAAAATATGGTTATTTGATCCCTCCTCTATTCATGTAGCCCATATTTTTCTATAATGGTATGAATTGCTATTGAAAATAAAGTGCACCGGGCCGAATCAATTATAACATTGCAATTACGGATTAATGTGTGTGCTAATAGCACCGGGCCGATGGATTAATGTATGATGTTGAGGTTAAAAGCAAAGTATGGCTTAAAGAACATGATGTTCTGCTAATAGCATTGGGCCGAATAAAAGCATTTTGGAGCACAATATGCAACGGCATTGTGAAGCCCAGATAATTATGTACCGATAATAGCTAGCATCTCCCATTAGCTGAAAATTAACATCCAAAATATCAGAACAAGGTTAGAATTAGTTATTATCAAACTTAAGAGAAAGAGACAGAATATCAGTGACATGGGTTTTTATATGGCAAATACAATTTCACGGTTGGCAGGAGATTAACTCAGCAAGTCTACTTCAAAATAAAAGTAACAACAAATGAATGCCGTTTAAGTATCTACTGCTCTCTTCTTTATCTTATATATATTTTTCTTTCCTTTGCTAAGATTGTTAGTATACATAAATGTACAAGGGATATTCATATTCTGATCACATCTGCAACAATCTGTGAACAGGTCTAGTCGACTTGATATGTCGAATGCACATTAACGCAAGTTCACAATATATAATTTCCAATTTAAAAAAACAAAACATGATTCCTCAGTTTAAAATGTGAAGGTTTTTTTTTTTTTTTTTCTGTTTTAGGATAAAATCTAAGTAACAAGTTATTAATCAAATTCGAACGAAATTTTGTACAAAAAATTTGGTCAATATTTAATGCGTGGCAAAGTTGGCCAAGTGACGGTTCCAAGTGATGTCTTAACAAGATGCGGAGACCTCAGATTAATTTGTTCCATACAGAAACTATATATTGCAATTTGCAAAGACAATAAAAATAATAATAACATAAATTTAGACCGGTTCATTGATTATAAGAAATAAACAGCTGGAGTGCTTTGCAAGAGTTGATATGAGAAATATTTAAATTTAAATTTAAATTTAAATCTCATCTAAATTACAAAATTGAGGGCCATATCATAATTTTAAGATAAATTAATTAACTGCAGCATTTTCATAGGATATCCCTCAGTGCGACCTTGCGTGCTCCACGCATTTCCTACATCAAAAGAAATAAATAAATAAAATTTACATAGTTTTCTACATGTATAAATTTGTAATTATATTGTAGCAAGAGTATATATACATTACTGAGCTTAAATCTTTAAAACCATAATTCCTATTCATACTGAAATTGTGTCGTCTCAGCTCTAGATATCACTTGAAGGAAGAAATTCTATTAATCAAATCTCAGTTGCTCTTTTGCTTTTTTATAAACAAAATAAAATATCAGGAATTAAGTAATCTTCACATTTTTGTTCCATACAGATACAGTAAACCATCTGCTGTATAAAAAAAATATACCATAATCCTCTTGATATTTTGCAAATGCACCATTTCCAAAAAAAAAAAATCACAAAAATTAATTAGATATATATAATCTCAAAAATCACAAACCCTATTAGCAGGTGCAGATCGGGGGTTGCTAGTCGCCGGCAGCGGAAAGCCCCGTTCATCATACAGTATAAGCCCGCTGAACCGCGGCATCTCGCACCGCTCCCCCATGAGCACGCGCTTCTGCCACAGCGGCTGCACGGGCGTGCTTCCTGCCCCTCCGTATCCCTGCACAGCGGCCTCCACATCCTCCTCCAGCTCCATCTTTACGCTCGGGAAGGGGCGCTTCTTCGCGCTCCCGACGACGTGACACGAGCACCCGAGTAGAAGGAGCCTCTTCACTCCCTCCAGAATGGAGTGTGGCAAATTGGGTACTTTGGGGGCGGTGTGGGGGTTGGTCTTGAGAGAGATTGAGGAAGAGAGGCCCATGGTGGAGTTAGAGCTAGCACTGTGGGAGGTTGAGTGGAGAAATTAATGGGGATTTATAAGGATGTGAATTGTGAGAGCATGCTGATATATTTAAGGAACTTTTATTGGGATCTGAATCCGCTGCTTCTTTTTTTTTTTCAGGAACACTGAAATATTTTGAGATCGGTGTAGCAAATGCTGAAGTATTTTGAAATCAGTGTAACAACCGATTCTAATCATCCGATTGGAAAGGTAGAGTTTCATAAAAGCAGCGGATTTAGATCCCTTTTATTGATCTGTTGCATGATATAAAGTGGCATTTTGGTTGCCTATTGGAGGTTTGATGGAAAACGAAATGCACAAATAAATTGGTTAGTTTGGGTTCCGGGTTTCGGCTTATTTTTGTAATTGCAATCCGCTATTCCTTACTCATGAATAGTCGATTTATCATTTTATGTGTTTGTTTATTTAATGATATGTATTTTGTTCGTTCATAATGGATTTTTGATTTAAGCGTTTTCTTTTTTTAGAAATTAAAGTGGACACTTATCTACTCATATATAAAAAGAAATTAACTAATAAAGTGATAGATGATTGTGTAATTAAAAAGGATGACACAAAACAACCCAATTGCAACTAATCGGATATCAGTAGCTAATCGGATCTTACCGACCCGCTTATTGGCGTTGTACCAATTTTGCGGTTCGTTGCTTAGCTTAGCTTAGCTTAGCTTAGCAATGACTTTATATGCATGCTTAGTTTGTTGTAAGTTGCAAATATAATGGTCCACCTTTGAAGTATTAAACAAGAAACACAGCAACATATTGCATGCGTTGTGGCATTTTCTTACCGCCCCATTTATGCACTTTTAAGTTTTAACTATAAAACATTTTATTTTTGTTCACTTTGTTGCGTGCTTGTCAATCTGAAGAAATTAAGAGTTAAGACCCACGTTTGAAGTTACTAGGTTCATACTGAAAGAGAAGACCGTAAGATATAGCAATATCAAATTGCTTAATTTATTTTTCGGTGCTTATGTTGTATTATTTATTTTCATGAAATATTGATAACAAACAGCTAAAATGAAAATAATGATTATAACCAAATTTTGCTAAACTGAATTTTTCATTATGCGAAGATTGCGATTTTTGAATATTTCAAGGGTATCACGTGTTGTATAAATGCAAGACCGATAGAAACCGAGGGTTTTTCTGTTAATTAAAAAAAAAACAGGAAAGATGAATTTATAAGTGAATAAATTCATCTAGCTTCAAATAATGATTAATAAAACCTAATTAAATTTTGAGCTTTGAACCATTGAATTTTCTTTCTTTATTTTTTTTTTGCTTTTTTTTTTTCCGGTCACTAGATCAAAAGATGGTAGAACTACAACAAAACTGGAGAGAATACAACCAGAGGATGATAATAAATGAGTAACACATAGCGTCCACACGATGGACGTTCATTACAGAGACAAAGTGTCACGTGATGGGCTCCACGTGTTACACTATGTGTCTGTGATGGATGTCAGTCGTGTGAACACATAAAATTTCTCATAATAAATGAGGGAATCGGTGAGAATTGCTGTGCAAGCGGAGATTGCGTGACTCCGGCCGCTCAACACACAGATTGTTATTATCACTTGTTGTCGCTTGTACCGTTTTGGCATTAAATTTGGAATTGAAGTTCATTTACTATTTTACTCCAACATAAAAGATGGGGGATTTAATGCCCATTTAAGTGCCTTGTGTCATTCTCATTTAATTTCTAAGTCTTAGAATGAAGTTATTCATAGAGTGATACCTAGTGTCCATTATAGATGTGTCTATAGTAGACATAAAAGGATGTAATTGGCCCTATATATAACTAATACACCCCTCATATGTATCTACTATGGACAATCTATAATGGACATTTAATGTTTCCCTTCTTCATATGCTCATTGGTTACTTGTTGCCCCAATATTGTTGTCCCTATCTATATAGGAAAATTATACATGCTAGATATCTATATATATATAGGACCTTGGTCTACACTAGGTATAAATAAATTCTATATATTTAATGATGCGTAATGACAATTTTGCCAGCTTAAGCATTGCGGATGTATATATAGTTATTATTAGAGTGGGGCTACGATACTATTAATAGTACGTAATGCCCATACTACGGCTCCATATTATTATTTTTAAAGTTCAAATGATCGATCCAAAACACTCAATGTGATCTCCATATGTTAATGTAGTTCTATACCAAATTTTATATTTTTTTTAAATTTTTTAACTATATATTTTGATATATAAAAAAACTCACATTTTTGAATGGTCTATAATGTTTATATTAAGTCATTTTTTTATTATCTAAAAAAATAGTAAAAAAGCACAAAAAATTATAAAATTTGGTCTACAATGATATTTATATATGGAGATCACATTGAGCGGTTTGAACCAATTAATTGAACTTTAAAAATACTAATATAGAGCCGTAGTATAGATCATTTTATACTATTAATAATACCGTAGCCTCACTCTTATTGTTATTTGATTCAGTTTAATGTGTTTTATTGACATAGAATAGAATCTGGGTGGGCTTTTGTTTTACCTATTGCAAATTTTGATTGGGCCAAATTAAAATATTGGGCCAGGCTGAGAATCAACTCGCGAAGAAAAGCGTTCAAGTTGGAACTCTTCTCAGCACGAGTAAACAGGTGAGAAACAAACATCTTGCTTCCGTTGAAAAGCCATCCATAAAATGTACAAAAAATGTAACTGATACAATCTGAAATATAACAGATATATCTCCAAATATAACATATGGACTACATGGACAGATTTTCTATGGACGCTAGGTATTACTCTTAAATAAATCAGGTGATTTCATTGAGTGTTTAAAACTTTAAATGAAGGGAAAAATTTTAACAAGGCATAAACATAAGTGGGCGAGTATCATCCACTTCTCTACAGTACTTGGCATAGAATTAGCAGAGTGAAGAAAAAGCTGTGGGTACTTGGAATTTGGGATGTGTATGATAGAAAATTGCGATTAATTGGAAATGGAATTACGGAAGGAATCAATTTTTTACAGGTGCAAATTAAGCTGGTAATTTAAGGAGTTGTTTGTTTCATCTAAATTTACTGGCAGATTAACTGTGCCATGCAACAAAATATAGAATTAGAAATATATATTCTAATACGTTTAATTTCTTCAGTTTTCATGCAAAAGTTTTTTTTTTTTTTTTTTTGTGCAGGTGGCACAGCTGCTGTTATTATTATTTTTTTATTTTTTAAATTTTATTATTTTTTTCTGAGAAACTTGCAGCATTTTATGGTTGTATTCCAAAGTAAGAGACAAGGGAATGAGGGAATCTAGCTATCAATAAATAAAAGGGCATGAAGACAGATAACTTTCTCCCTTACTCATTGTGACAGTCAAATCAGCTTCCTCAAATAGGTAGAAAAACAGAAGCAAAGCACCTGCAGGAGTCCAGGAGTTACTTTTCACTTGACGGACATAAAAGTACAGAACATGCAAACAGATCAAAGTTAAGATCAGTGGGGCAAATGCCTGCAATATGTAAATGTTGATCAGTATAACTATAATATATGCATGGTTGTTGTTGCCAGTGCCAGCTTATATTTAATTTTCAATCAAGTTTCTAAATAGCGCGCTACAGCACCGCTATAGCATTTTCGGACATCAAATGCTACACTATAGACCAACACTGCACTAGTTGTGCTATATATATATATATATATATATAACTAGCGTGCTCTTAAGCTCACAGGGGCCTCCCGTGAGCTTAACACCAAAAACGTATCAAACCATATCCAAATTTTGATTTATATGGCTCAATAAATTCTTTATATCAAAATAATGTGACATGCAAAAATTTTCCTTTTTTAGAGATTTTTAAGTATTTATTTCAGATTTTTTAAAAGCAACTATACAATATTAATAAAATAATCCATGTTTCATATGCAACTTTAAAAAATCTAAAATAAATACTTAAAAATCTTTAAAAAAGGAAAATTTTTGCATGCTACATTATTTTGATATAAAGAATTTATTGAGCCATATAAATCAAAATTTGGATATGATTTGATATGTTTTTAGTGTTAAGTTCACGGTAGGCCCCTGTGAACTTAAGAGTACGCTAGTTTTACTCATATATATATATATATATGACTAGAGGTGGCAATTCGGGCGGGCGGGTCGGGTTCGGGTTCAGGTCGGGCGGGTCGGGTCAGTTTGACCTTCTAGAATATCTCGGGTCAGGTCGGGTCGGGTGATGGGCGGGTCGGGTCGGGTCAATTTTAATATCTACTCTTTTTGGATCGTATGTTGGTTTGAGTTGGATTGGATGCTATTTGATCTCAGGTCGGGTCGGGTTCGGATCAGGTCGGGTCGGGTCGGGTCAGTTTGACTATCTGAAAAATTTCGGGTCGGGTCGGGTTCGAGTCGAGTCGGGTCGGGCGGGTTTCTCGGGTCGGGTCGGGTTCTGCCACCTCTATATATGACTCTATATACCGGTAGTATATATAACAACTATGTCATACTATGGTCAGGACTCAGGACAAACATTTCTGTTCCGTTTATAGTGTTAATTAACTGTTAAGTAAAGTGGAGTGCATGTAAAAAAAAAAAAAAAATCAAAGTTTATATATAGTTATAGCTTTTGAACACATTTGAAAAAGAACTTTTTAATTAAACTAATGCAGTAATTAGTTAGTTAATGGAAGCAAACCATGTCATCATGATCATACCATGGTCATGATCACAATATATAAACATTCCTAATTACCTTTTAATTGTTAATGTTGAGTAAAGTGTCTACATGTAGAATTAAAGCTTACCGTAATCAACTTTTGAACACATTGATTTCAGAAAGTTCTTAATTAAATTAATTGCAGTAAATGGTATCCAGCTGTGAACTATGTGGAATTGAAAGTGAGGTTGTGAGCAGCATGCATCTGCTGACTCTAGCAATTAGTAAAGCATAAATTAAAAGCTCCCTCTGGTCAGACTCATATATAAATGAGTATAATACCTCTGTAGGTAGAGGTGGAAAATCAGGTGGGTTCGGGTTCAGGTCGGGTGGGTCGGGTCATTTTAACTTTATAGAGGATCTCGAGTCAATTTTGATATCGACCATATATTGATTTGAGTTTGATTGCGTGATGTTTAATCTCAGGTCGGGTGGGGTTCAGGTCGGATCAGGTCAGGTCGAGTCAATTTGAATTTCTGAAAAGGTCGGGTCGAGTTTGGGTCGGGTCGAGCGTGTTTTTCGGGCCAGGTTGGGTTCTGCCACCTCTATCTATGGGTTATCAAATTTTGAGATATATGTAACAAAATTAGATGTATCTGTTATATTCTTTGTACGTCTATAGATGTATGAACAGTTTTTCAATGGATGCAAGATGTTTCTCTATATGAATATATTTTCGAAATTTTACTTGGTTTTTTTTTTTTTTTAAAAAGTATAAAAATTTACTTGGTTAGATAATATTTGACCAACTATATGGAAAATGCAAATTGACAGTGATAGCTTGTTGTTACGCCGCCGCCCACAAATATTTAGTTGCTCACCGAGATATATATAAATTAATAAGAGGAGGGATCCATTGACAATGGTGATTTTGATAATATTGATAATGCTATCTTTCAAAAAATTTTATAAAAATTTATAAAAAATCTTACAAATAGAAAAGAATTTACGGAAGTATTACTTAACTTATAGATTGATTATATTTCCGATTATATTCAATTTGAGCGATATTTCATAGTTCTTTAAAGATCCATTAAATTACAACCGTTAAAACATACACAAAATTTTGATAACGCATCAAACAATATTCAAATTGATTAAAATTTGAAACAATATCAATTTATAAGTTAACTTATGCATCTATAAAATTTTTTCCATTTTTAAGATTTTTAATAAAATTTTACAGATTTTTAAAAATGACCATTGTCAAGATTGTCAATATAAGCATTGTCAATGGATCCCTCCACATATATATATTGCCTTACATAGTTATAATTAATTTAATGCACAAAATTGGACCAATCAATCAATTAATTAATTAGTATTCGCTATACGTATCATGCATTTTGGTGATGAAATATGCGTTTGACAAAACAATTTTTTATCTTAATTAGATTCCTTGAGACAAAATCATATTATCCTAATCATGCATGCATATTTCTAGCTAGGATATCATGAGGGATATAAATAATTTACAAAGTAATTAAAATCATCATATATATATAAATAAATGCCTCAAAAAGAAAGAAAGGATCATGATTAATGACTTATTGACAATGTTGCTTGTCAGCATGCACTCAAAAGCTTTGACCCAGCGCCGCTCTTCTCACAAAAATTGATCCTCAAAAAAGAAAAAAAACAACAACCAAGACCACAATCCTTTATAAATAGCAGGTCTCTCCCATATCTCATTTGTACCTCATCTCACACAAAATAAACAAAATTAGTGTGAGTTAATAGAATATCAAATGGCACTGAACTGTGCCCACTTCACCAAAACAACCCACCAAATTCCTGTTTCAGTCCTTGACAAATCAACCACCAGCACCACTGATATCAGTACTGGTATCAGTATCAGTATCAGTACCAGTGCCAGTACCAGTGCCTGTCCTGGAGACAGTGAGACTATTCTGGGCACCGATTTGTCGATCCTTACGCGGTTTCACGCCGGATATTTCCGCATAAGCCTCGGCCTCTGCAGCCAGGCTTTGCTGTGGAAGACCCTATCGGAGCCCACGACCGACGCCCGCGCACTTGGCGCCATTGTTCGGACATTGCCATCTTTCGCCTTCATCCTGCTCTGGTCCATCGCGCTCCTGACGCTCGTGTTGCTGTGCATTCTCTATGCCGTGAGGTGCGTTCTCCGGTTCAAAAATGTGCGCGCGGAGTTGGCGCATCATGTCGGCATGAACTACTTGTTCGCCCCGTGGATCTCGTTCCTGCTGCTGCTGCAATCCACGCCGTTCATTCGGCCGAGCAGTCAGCTGTACCGGATATTGTGGTGCGCCTTCTCGGTCCCGATAGTGGCCCTGGATGTGAAGATCTATGGGCATTGGTTTACTCAAGGCAAGAGGTTTCTGTCCATGGTGGCCAATCCAACTAGCCAGATTACAGTAATAGGTACTAAATAATAAATATCAATTAATCACTAATTAAGTCATATATTAATTATGTTTTAGTTTTGCATATTAACTCAGGTTTTGAAACATGTAATAATGAACTATTTGATGTCCTGAATTGAACAGTCTGAATATATATTAGGCAAGAAAGATTAAAGCTGTTAACTTCAATAACATGTAATAATGAACTATTTGATGTCCTGAATTGAACAGTCTGAATATTAGACAAGAAAGATTAAAAGTTGTTAACTTTAATAAGAAAGTTTTAAGGAAAAACTGGAAAAGTATCTAATAAGGAGTTTGGTGGCCAAATCAGTCTAAAACTCAGGTTAAGCATGGAGAATATATATATATATACCAGAATAGTATGTAAAAGATAAACTTATTGTTCAAATGTCAACATATATATATACATGTCTGGCACATGTACTGATATACATGAAAGATTATGCAGAGAATAATATATGTGTCTTTTGAAGCTCTAATCTGTAAACTCAACACTTAGGAAATTAAACATACATGAGCATATATATACATATATATATACTCATGAACTTGTGCTAACAACAACAGGCAACTTAGTCGGGGCACGCGCGGTGGCGCAAATGGGCTGGCGAGAGAGTGCAGTGTGCATGTTTTCGCTCGGCATCGCGCACTACTTGGTGCTGTTCGTCACGCTGTATCAGCGGTTCCTCGGCAGCGACTCCCTACCGGCGATGCTCCGTCCCGTGTTCTTCCTCTTCATCGCCGCCCCCAGCATGGCAAGCCTTGCATGGGACTCCATCTCCTCCAGCTTTGACACCTCCTGCAAGATGCTGTTCTTCCTCTCCCTCTTCCTCTTTGCCTCCTTGGTAAGCTTTTTTTTTTTATCATAAAAATTGTTACAAACATTATATTTTTTTGACTAATTTTGCTATGGATCGGATGAAATATGGGCCGTTCATATTTCATAATCGGATGGTCACGATATGTCTTTTAGATACAATTAAAGAGACATATTTGATAAAAACCGTTCGATTCAGAATGAAAGATTGCTTAGCCGATCCATAGCAAAACCAGACATTTTTTTTTTATTTCAAGATTTAC
This sequence comes from Cyperus esculentus, assembly GCA_030179965.1. Classification (NCBI taxonomy): domain Eukaryota; kingdom Viridiplantae; phylum Streptophyta; class Magnoliopsida; order Poales; family Cyperaceae; genus Cyperus; species Cyperus esculentus. Next base: position 2,266,325 of record JASGLE010000024.1, on the reverse strand, counting down.
TTACTTTCTTTTTTGCTTAATTAATTAATTATACCAAGCACAAGTTTAGTGAATTTTTTTAAAAAACACGTTGCCCTTTAAGTATGCAAGAAAGACAAATTAATACACCAAATAAATCTTGTTGTCATTAATTAATTATCAAAGTACATCATAGTTTGGAATTTGGGGAGTTGGGTCGTTTTCCTTATAGAATAAATAACATTTCCAATATTCCAACTAATTAAGCTATCGTCACTCAATATATATACACAAAACATAGAAATTATATAAATTTGAAAATAGAAATAGCCCATTTATACATATATAAGTAGACCAAAAAATAAAATAAGGTTCATGAACTCTTGGAGGTGGAAAAGAGCAACTTCTCCTTGTTTTCTGTCTTATATATAGGAAGCCAGATTTTCTCAAGCAAGGATGCACTCGTTCACTAGGTGTGGCGAGTCACTGACAGGTGGGGTGGTTCCGGTATTAATTTAGATTTTTAAGCAGCTGGGCCCAACTTTAAGATGTGGGTCCCGGGCTTCAGTCACTTGATACTCCACATTGCCAGAGATATATTTGCTGGTTTGGCTCTTGGTAACTTCAATATATTCATTTTATATATGCGTTCACAAATATATGTGATTATATATTTAATTACTCCCCTTAATATATAGTTTATTACACCGTGATTAATAAATTATGTGTTTATAATGACCGTTTTATACATTGTTCCTGGGTCTCTGCCATTCATTCATTTATTGTTACTTCTAATTTATAAATTGGCATGTGATCCGATCCATGGGCCGGAGATAATTAAGTGTGCATTTTAATTAATTAGTTTGTTAATTAAGAAGTAAATTGATTTAGTGCAGACCAATAAACTAATTAATTAATAAACGTTTAAAATTTTGATAAAATGTTGATAGTCAAAACGTACACATTAGTTACCGGTACTTAATGTTAATTAATTATGAGTTTATGACTAATTAATTTTCCTATAATTAATGATGGCAAATCTATATATTTCAGGATAACAAATTTATCTAGTAAAGATCTACATAGATATTTTAATTTTAATTGCTAGATTATAATATTGGTTGTCATGCATATATTTCAACAAGTATATTGTCAACATATTACATGATCATCAGCTAGCATGCACACCCGGCAAGCTAGAATATTATTATTTGCCTATGGACAAATAAGGTGGAAGTTAAGTTGCATGGTGTGACCTATGATTATCCTACTATAGCTAGTGCCTTGATATGATCCTGTCAAGCAATTTGACCATGTTTCATATATACCTCCACCAGTCACTACCTTCTACTCCTTGCAGCCTGCATGTTTAACAATTATCAATTTATTCCATATATCCTTGCTAATAATAAAGGCATATTGGAAAAAATGACATGAAAGGGTTATCCTCACGTGTGAGTCGTTGATCATTTTCTTCGATAGATCAGAACCGTTGATGTACGTTAATGCCCATTGACCTTCTCAACCCAATAAAATTAAAGACCCATATAAATTATCTCAATTTAAGGCCCATTACATATTATATTAAAAGTTTATTATAAGAAATAACAATTTCGGCCAAATCAAGGCGCGTGCTTTTCACTAGTATATATAAACATATATATGTATTTGTATATCCCTATCTGGTTAAACATATCAAAGTACATTGTACGGATGCATATTTCAGGGGTTGACTAGCTAGACATATATATCAGCTAATACATATAATAAAGGAACCTGATCTGATGTCATTAATTACTTCCACTTTCATATGCTTTGAACAATATTATCATAGGTCCCATAAAAAGTTGACAATGAGAGAAGAATCTAGAGGGAGAATATGCATGCACAACATACAAAACAATGGTGGGTTTAGTCAAGTACTGTATGGTCTGATTTAATCCCAAAAAAAAAAAAGAAAAAAAGAGTACTGTATGGTCTGGACCCCTTCAGCAGTCTCCATTTTTCTTTGATGTTGTACACAACTACACACTAGCATATATAGATGTAACTTATTATAAACAAGCATTAATTAGCACCTCAATTTTCAACTAAAGTGACATGCATTCATATTCCAAACATGCTGTGTTGCAACTTGCAACTTATAATTATATGTCCTAGGAGATTGCAAAAGATAAGATCTGTTGGTAACCTTTGATCAGTGATACAATATATATTTATGTACTGTACTTTTTAGGTCAGAGCATAAACCTAGACCTAAAAAGATATAAATATATTGCATGCATATATGATATGATGATGCATGTGTCAGCAACTGGCATGGCATATAGAAAGGCCAGTTGTGCGCCACGTCAGTTCATCCTGTCAGTAAGTCACCACTCAGTCACTCACCAATCACCATTCATCACACACCACTAGCTAGTTCTTATTCTTAATAAAGCCACTTTCTGAAATTACTTAATGTATATATATATATTGTGTTTATGCCTTTTCTTTTTTTTCTTTTTTTTTTTTTTTTACCTCCATGAACTATAATGGGGTTGTAATCTGTGAACTTATCTCATCCTGTTTTTTTATTAATTTATGCCATTGAAGAACCTTTCGACTGTATTTTAACTCAAAAGGGATGTATTTATGTCTCTGTTTAATTGTTTGATTGTTTGTCCTTGGCAATTTTGAGTTTCATGACAAATTAGTATAATCTTTTTTATTTTTTTTTTCAAATGATGATTTTGTCTGTCGCATTAAGTTCAACCAATAGAAACACCCTACCAATTAAAAAGTGAACAAGAATGAAAGCATTTTGAACTACTATTTCTGAAAAGAGCCAAGATCATTTCTTTGATCAAACATTTTATACATTTGAAGAGAACATCAGTACTTTCTGGCCATAAGATATATATCAACAGCTCTAGCCCTTAAATACATCTATGTTATATTTATATGTGCGTTTTTCATATAAAATAATAAAGGAACGGTGAAAAAAATGGAAATTGGAAAGTAAATAGTAGTCAAAGAATTTTCTTTTGGTGTGGTGAGTATTTTTCATAAATAGTAGTCAAAGAATTTTCAATATAACATTTAGAATTTTAGAGTACTATCACATGAAAAATGCTGTGAGTACATCCAAATCAATATCAAGAACTCGTGTTAAATAATAAATATCGGCAAAATTAATCTACTTTGTTTTAACTAAATATCTAAATTTGCAGGTTTCCAGACCAGCATTGTTCAAAAGATCGATGAGGCGATTCAGTGTCGCGTGGTGGGCATACTCCTTCCCTCTAACAGTTCTTGCATTGGCTGCCACTGAATACGCGCAGGACGTGCAAGGCGTAATGCCGAATGCGCTGATGCTCATCCTCTCGGTCCTATCGGTTCTCGTTACGCTTACGTTGATGGTCTTCACTGCTTTCAAAACGAATGATATACTACCGCATGAGGACCCCTTCACTAGTTCCAGTATTGTGAGAAGTACTAGCATGTAGCTAATTGATCTGAAATGATGTTTTATATATTGAATAAGAAAATTGAAAAGCCACTCTGAGAGATGTTCATGTGTTAGAGGTACATCTATATGCATAAACTATCAATGATTAGTGGCTCCAAGTTAGGAAAAATAGTAATAGTGTAATGGATAATATCCATATATGAATGTGGTATTAATAATGTAACATATATATCTGCAATCTGCATGTATGATCTCTGTATAATGTGTTAAGAAACTATATGTTGTAAATTGTGACTCTCTATCTGAGTACTGTCAATGTAACTTCTACTTGTTTATCTTCCTCCATATACAGAAACAAAGTTTTGAGAAGTAATTACTGTTTAATTGTTCTGTTGGCTGTCATAATCATATCTTATTTAGACCTTGCTTTCGCTTTCGCCGACAACTAAGAAGAAGAGTTTATCAACTGGTAGGCTACCTTTAAAGTCGTTTCTGGTGTCTCCAGCCACTGATAGTGAAAGCAATATGAATGAATTGTTCTTTTTTTTTTTTCTTTCCAAAGTGCCAACCAATGAGACAAAAAGTAGAAAAAAAATTAAAGCCAGTCATGACCATTACTGTTGAATGCAACAGCTCTAGCTTTGGTGCTCCAGTTTGGTTGAATACTTGAATTGAATTGCTCAAATTAATTAAGACCACTTGTGGTAGATTTTTCAGCTGTAAAATTACTTGTATATATCCAGTAAAATTCATCTATTTTCTGCTGTTGGATTAACAGACCATATATATTTTTATTTTGTGCAAATTAAAGCCAAAGTTCTGATCTTGTTTATTAATCAACTGTATTTCCTATATATATATACTGGCTCATTAAATTACACAGCTTTGCCTTTTTATGCCTTTTTTAAAGTTGTTAGTTTAGTTTGTTACCAGTCGTTTTATAAGAGAAGATAAGTTCATATATATTATACATAAAGAGCAAGATAAGAATGTCTGGTAAAATACCTTTGCAGGCAATATTTAAACTTCAAAAGATGAAAGCACTTGAAAAGGGAGAATCATGGGGTAGGCATAACATATACCGTATATCCCTTCAAGTTCGGTTTGGTGTCATAAAATAAGAAATGCAGATGGCCAGATGTTCTAAGATCACACTATACCTACAAAATAATAATAGTTTAAGAATCTGGTTATAACTTAAAATAGTTCTTTATAAGCCTGAATGCTGCAGTATTTTAAAATCAGTAGTACAAATAGTTCTCTTTAAAAATATAAGTTATGCAATTGATTATATATTGTGAGATCTAACTTACAGAGACAGGACAGCCAGCACATGTTTATGGGTCAGATCCGTACGATAGGTGGAACTTACAGAACCACGAGAAAAGGATAGGCTATTGATTTTTATTTATACCCTGAATAAGATGAATTATTTTCTCGTATCCGTATCATAATAATATTAGAGACCTCTATAGACACGGAAGGATTTATTTCGTACCATGTTTTATTCAATGTGTCGAGAATTGATTCGTTACAGAGCCTTTTCCGCTAATTAAGAATTGTATCGATGCCACTGATTACGGATGCCTTCAGACTTGGAGAAACGGGTGAGTTTCCAAAGAAACCATCAAAAAGAGCCGAGTTCACATTTGATGATTCGATTGTTGCATCAACACTGGATGGAAATCCGTCAGCTGAGATGGAGATCTGTAATGGTAATACAATTAGCAGGACTGTTATCATTAGTCTAAGAATTTAATCTGATAATAAAATAAATAAAAAGTAAAAGAGAGACCTGCATGAGATGCAGTGGTATATTCAAATTCCCCAATTATCCAGATATTCATAAAATATTCACTTTATCAACATTTGCCAAAACAGATTTAGTTCAAAAAGCTAATTTGCTCAGAATTGCAAGCTGTTGAAAACGGGAAACTAAGAAAATTAAAATGGGCCCCCTAAAGAAATAGTTCGTGCCAGCACCGGGGGGACTGGTATGGGCCAAAGAAGTTAATAAATATGGATTATCAATATATCACATACCAGCAACTTTGAAGGTTCAGCCCAAGTTAGAAAAATAGATGTGCCTTCCTTGAGGCTGCGATCCATGAAAGTGGTACGGAAGACCGAAAGAGCAGCCTCATCAGTGCTAGTCAATTTTTCAACCCTCGGCGTGATGACATCATTCAATGCATCCCAGAATGTTTTTCCATCGACGTTTCTAACGAGCTTTATGTTTAACGATTTCTCACATGGCACTGTAAAATTAAGTCACAATCTTACAACAAAAGATTCTTTCCTTCGGGATATCTCAAACTTTTTTTTTTCGGTTCATCCAATGATTTAGCTTTTATATATCAACATTTCCAATGATTCAGCGTGAAACCTTGTGGCTAATTAACGTTATCTAGGTGCTTTTATTAATTGACAATCAATCAAGGGTAGAAGTGGCTGTAACATAAATGATGTAGGTGTATATAACAACTTACCTTCATATATTGAGTTGAAGATAGAGGAGGCCTCCTTTTCAGAGTTCTCTTTAAAGGGAGACAAATGTTCTTTGGCTGAAGGGTCTATAAAGAAGCCGGCAGCATAAACCTTCACACCAATAATCGCAAATACCTTCTCTCTATAACCTAAAAATTAACAAAAAAAAAAATTATAATAATCTAGTAGAAGTCTTTTGAACACGAAATCCCAATGATATATGCTTGGGTTTCATATAGTTACCTGATTATTGTCACAATCATGTTCATATATGATGGAGACAATGTCATTGCGAACAATCTGTAATGAGACCTACTGGTATGACACCGAAACCTTGTGAATCTTATTTAGTTCAATCCAACATCCACCAACAATACTCACCTTTGGCTTCTGTCTCTGAAGGTGTATTATACTACATTTTCCCAAAGGACATTTAATCAATTTTCTTTTATTTCCATCCATCACTACCACTAAAATTAAGCAACAAATTAAGACCCGGAAAGGCGAAGGGTCAATGGAGCATGCAGTAAGCATCTCGACTCATTCACAAAAGCGCAACCCCAATTGACATATGAATTGAGATTACCAGAATCTGACATTAGACAAAACTAATCCTGAAACATCCCCAATTCTATATGATCAGAACCCAAAAAGGGACCCAACTAAACCAGACCTTAAGCTCCAGCATTGCAATCACGACATTGTAAATTAACCTGAGACATGCCCAATACCTGTTCCAAGAAGCACTAAGGAGCTGGAGCAACCCGGTACCGTGACCTCCTTGGGGAAGTTCACCTTGGTTGCAGGTTCAGTGACAGAACCAACACTCCCAACTACAATTCAAAGGAATCATAGTCAATACAAACCCTCACAAAGCACTGAACTTTCAGAAATCTGTACTTGCCTGAAGCTCTTGGTGCAAGCTTGACTGCATCCTTTCTAACAGGCCAACTGAAAGAGCTCACACTCAGAGGATACTTCACTCTATTTCTCAGGAAATTAACAGAAACACCACAAGAGATCCCTGAGTTGGATACAGAACTTGCAACAACAACTGTGGGAAATGGAGTGATTGGAGTCCTCACTGTGGTTAAAGATAAACCCACCATTTTTTTTTTCTTGGGTTTTGTTTTCTTCTGAATTTCTGAGCTGAAAATGGTGATAATTTCTGTGTTTCAGAATTTCAGTGCAGTGTTTAAGTGCCACTCTGACAGAAAAGTACTTTATCCAAGTTCATGTGATGTCTTGTCACTTCTGTACTTGTGTAAGTTATGTTATATTGAATCATTTATGGGCTTGGCCCATTAAAATTTGTTCAAGTTTTTAAGTTGAGACTTAAATGGACCAAAAATGTTGTTGGTTGGTGAAATCCATTAAGTTAGGACTCAAATGGACTTGAATTCAGTTTTGAAACGAGTTCATTGCACAAATGGACCTGAAAGGTATGTTCTATGTTTTCCTTTTTTGATTTGTCAGCCCACTGAAATTATTGTTCAGTGGGGACAAAGGATAATTGGCAGGTGATATATTGCTTCATTTATTCAGTACTGTTTTGTTAATTGGAAAATGTTACAGAGATACAAAAAAAAAAAATGATACCAAAATTGATGTCGACTGTATTAGTATTCAATTTAAACAGACATGTATTCAAATTATTGGTTTCATTGTGCAACTTATTTGGTAAAATATATTAAGATATATTATACAAATAAGTTGAACATTCCAACAAATTAAGTTGAATATAGATACATTTTATATGAATACTTTTACTATCCATGTATCAGTTCCCTTAATTATAATAGACAATAGTTGGCAGAATGAGTATTGTTTGATGGAATATGTTTCATAAATATTTCAAATTCGTTCATTGATATGACGAAATTCTCTAGAAATTTATTTGTTTTGTTTTAACTTTGAACACCAATAATGAATTTTTGAATGTTAACCGAAATAAAATGCTATTTGTTTTACAAAGTTGATCAATCAATATATACTGAGACCTTCATTTACAAAACACAAAATCTTGATGTCTCTCACTCCATCTAGAATCTTCTACTCATGCAATAATTGACATCTATCAACACTGCTAATTTGGCACAATGCAACTTGTAAAATTATGTTTATTGACTAAATTATTTTTTCCGGTTCCTGTTACTTGCTGTTAGAAGCCTGAATTTGACTATCTCTGAGGGAAAAAAAAAAAAAAAAAATCTAGTTCAGTAAAACCAAATTTTAGCCATCCAAGTTGCTAAAGTGGAGGAAAAAAATCCTGCCCAAATTGTCTTTTTTTGAGATATTTGTGGAATCTGAAAATGCCACCCAGGCAGGAAGCCTATCTAGAGGGATAAAAGATATACACGTCACCACTGTTTTCCATATTCTCAACCTATGAAAACAATCTGAAATATACACTTGGATGAGAATGACTATCTTCCAAAAATATATGAGTGAAGATAGGCTTTAAGCTCAGGGGACCATTCTGTGACGCAACTCCAAAAACATATCAAATCACTTCCAAATTTCGATTTATATGGCTCAATAAATTCTTATATCAAAATCATATGTGATACGAAAATTTTCCATTTTTAAAAATTTTTCTTAAGTATTTGTTTGAGATTTATTAAAAGTGACTATACCATCTATACTATATTATAAAGCACGCAACTATCATACTCTCCATTTGTTTTTCCAGTGTTTTCATACTTTTAATTCCTATCTTACCCTTTTTATTAATCCAAACACTAAAATTGTGTCCAGTTGTACCGTTTCCTCTTAATTACAGTCGTTTATAAAGGAAGTTACTTAAGTTGATTGATAACTAATGCACCTGAATTTTAAAATTATAATACATTATATAGAAAGACACCAACTAACATTATCTGACTTGGGATAAGTCATTAAGTTGATTAAGTGTTAATATGGAATGTAAAAACAAATAATCTACCAAACAAGGTAAGCATATACCCGTCTTTATTTTAAAATATGTAAGTTCATACAAGGTAATTGATCTGTCAAGTTACTAGACGAAGAGATTAATTGTTAATCATGTCTCATAATAAAATATTGAAGTTCAGTACTACACATATGAACTTCATACGTGTACATTTTCATTGATACTGATACACGTCTCACTGGTATAGTTGTAACAATGTAATTCTTTATTCTAATTATACCTTTTTATTTAAACCAATATATTCTAATTCCCTTGATGATATTGGTTTATTATTAAAAAAATTTATTTCATTTTTATGTTTTATTAAAAAATATATGCCTCTTATATGATATGTTCCATTGCAAATTTTAATTTTTGAAACCACCCATATATTTAATAAATTTTAATTTTAGAAATCACACGTAGCAACGCATGGGCATTCTTACCATTTTTTTTTTGCATGGAGCGATCAAACTTAAAATGGCCCGCACAACGGACGGGTATTTTGCTAGTATTAATAATACAATCAATAAAATGTATCATTTTAATAAAAATCCATATATATTTTACTCAAAATATATATATATTCCATTTCCATATATATACCAGTAAGTATTTCTCCAGTGTACCGGCTACCAACCGGCCACGTGTGTCTCAAAAAATCCAAGCCATGAATCACCCAAGCCAATCACAATAAAGAAAAAGATTTCCAAGGATAATGGGTGGCAAAATAAATTCATACTATAAATACTCCATCAAAAGCTCAGCTACTGTGATTCAGTCCCAGAAGCATTACCAGAACAACAACAACAGCAACAACAACCAACTATCTTCTTACTGACAATGGCTCAGATGGCTGTCTCATCATCTTCCTTGCTCCGCACCCCGGTCAAGGTGGCCCCGTCAGGCCTCGAGGCCCTGGCTGCCAGCCGTGTCACCATGCGTAAGACTGTTGGCAAGCCAGCAGTCTCTGGCAGCCCCTGGTACGGTCCCGACCGTGTCAAGTACCTCGGCCCGTTCTCTGGTGAGCCCCCGAGCTACCTCACTGGTGAGTTCCCTGGTGACTACGGCTGGGACACCGCTGGGCTCTCTGCTGACCCCGAGACCTTCGCCAAGAACCGCGAGCTTGAGGTAATAACAAGTACCTGGCATCAGTAGAATAAATCATTGTAAATTCTAGTAATTTAATACAGAGGAGTGATCCATTGACAATATTTATCTTGACGTGACAATAAATTTTGAAAAACTTATAAAAAATAGTTAAAAATTCTTAAAAATAGAAAAAGGTTTATAGTTCAAATACCGTTTAACATATAGATTGATTCATGTTTTCAAATATATTCAATTTAAGCTATGTTTGATAACTCTTTAAAGGCTCTTTAAATTACAACCGTTAAACATACATAAAATTTTGAAGCCATCAAACATGTTCAAATTGATTGAAGTTCGAAACACTATTAATCTACAAGTTAAGGAATGCGCCCATAAATTTTTTTTTCATTTTTAGATTTTTTATGAAAATTTACAAAATTTTCAAAATTCCATTATCAAGATTGTCAAGATAAGCATTGTCATTCGTCAATGATCCCTCCTCTTTAATAAATCATTGTAAATTCTAGTAATTGATATTGAACAGCTCTAAGTTTGAGCATTTGTTCATTTGTTGTATGTTGACAGGTCATCCACTCCAGGTGGGCCATGCTTGGTGCATTGGGCTGTGTCTTCCCTGAGCTCCTTGCCCGCAACGGCGTCAAGTTCGGTGAAGCCGTGTGGTTCAAGGCTGGCTCCCAGATCTTCTCAGAGGGAGGTCTTGACTACCTTGGCAACCCCAGCCTGATCCATGCCCAGAGCATCCTGGCCATCTGGGCCTGCCAGGTCATCCTCATGGGAGCCGTCGAGGGCTACCGTATTGCCGGTGGTCCCCTAGGTGAGGTGACCGACCCACTCTACCCAGGTGGCAGCTTCGACCCATTGGGTTTGGCTGAGGACCCTGACGCCTTCGCTGAGCTCAAGGTTAAGGAGCTCAAGAACGGCAGGCTTGCCATGTTCTCCATGTTCGGGTTCTTCGTTCAGGCAATTGTCACCGGAAAGGGACCGCTTGAGAACCTGGCTGACCACCTTGCCGACCCCGTGAACAACAACGCATGGGCCTACGCCACCAACTTCGTTCCCGGCAAGTGAGGAGCACCTGTTTTGTCAGTTTTGTTTGGGACAAGTTCGGGTTTCAGAGTGCTGGTACGTGCGTGTGCTGATCTCCGATGATCTGTTTTGAGATTGTTGGTGTTGTAAACTAAAGGACCTTTTGTGCAGTAGATATCATATATTCATATTTGTTCTATTTTCTTATTACTTGTTACAATGTTTGGCTCATCCTGTAATCCTATTACCTTCCCTCTCCATACAGAAAAATTAACACACCACAGACACTAACACGGGTAATTTACTGGTAAAGAAAACATAAATGTAGCATTACATATGATAACAAACCAGTTTGTGCAAAAGAAAACAGCAAAAATTATAGAAAGAAAAAAAGAACAAAAAAAACAGGTACCAGTAGTAATTGGTACCAGGCTAACAGACAGTAAATTGTTCCTAAGCTTTATCTGTCAGTATACTTCATCCAGAACAGTTATATCACACAATAACAAGGCCTCATCATCAAAATAACAAAAGGAATGTAATGTCCCTTCCCTTGCATAAAATGATTGGCTTTCTTAATACTGAAGACTAGTTTATCAGTATTGAGAGAAACTGAGGAACGATTATGTCACTCTTCGGATCCCATACATACGTAAAAAATCGAATGCCCAACGGACAATTGAGTTCTTTATACCAACGAAACGGAAAAACAGATATTGGCCATTTTGCTGCAACCAAGAATTGTATTTACTAATCGATGTACTGTGTAATGTGTTTTAAACCAGAACTGAAAATGTCTTGATTGGTTGTAGTTCTGAGTTCCAATATACTGGTAGTGGTAGCATACTAGACAATCCCGCAACAATCAACATAAGTAGATGTGTCTTTCGTTACTTGTTCTTATACACACGATCAGATGAATCAAGCAATTTTAAATGCACAAGATAAATGACGATTCAATCCATCTTCATCTTGAGGCTCTATACTATTGAATGCTACAGGAATCTAGCTGTAAACAATATAAATACAGGCATTTATTTTAATTTGTGAACTCTCAAAATTAGATATAGTTTCACACCTCAAAATAAACTATAAGAAGTTCAGAATTTCGTACAAATCTTCAAAGGAAATGCAAAAACTTCATACAGGTTGTGAATCCCTCCAAATTAATTAGTATATTCCATTACGCAACTAAGACTTGCACAGGGCACATCTTGACATCTACTCTGGCTTTAGCTTCAATGATGCACTAGCAAGACAAAAGGAAAAGGGAACTTCATAAAAATGTGGAAAAATTCTTTTTAAATATTCTCAAAAAAGAACCTCCACATTTTCTTCTCTTATCAAAATCTTAGTAAACTATCTCACAAACTCTTCAAAGGATAACTACCCGACTGGTAAAAGAATTGTAGCAGTACCTCACATACTTTTATCATATTATTTCCATTCTGACTATATATACACAAGACTAATAATATGCAATTAGAACAAGAAAAAGTAACTCCCAAAGGAAAAGGCCATTACCCATACAAAACTTCAATAGCGCTGCTACAACATATTTTGCCCACATTTCCAGACTGTTTTACCCAAATTAAACATAAATTTAATTAGTAACTCAAAACCAAGATTTTAATTACCTGTTGATGCAATATCTCTGTCCAGTAGGCGGTGGCCCATCATCAAACACATGGCCGAGGTGAGCATCACAAACTGCACAAAGAACTTCGGTCCGAGGCATAAAGATAATGGATGTGTCCAGTTTCGATTTCACATTATTTCCGATAGGTTGATAGTAGGAAGGCCAGCCAGTTCCACTGTCAAATTTGGTTTTTGATCTGACAAAAGTAGATAACCAACAAAAATTAACAAAAAAATAAACCTGGAGATCAATTATTTACAAATGAAAATACTGCACTTATTAATATTATTGTCCTCCTTATTAACACCAATGGAACTTGCACATATACCCCAGAATTAGAATTTTCTCGTACACACATTGCCTTTTGCAGTACACCTCTGAGACTCCTCCACTTCTGATTTAATACACAGATAATACCTTCAATTCTTATCTATTGACTTGAATGCGATTACAATGAGAAACCATGGTACTAAGGCTACCAATTCTTCATCTTTAACAGGTATTTACTAATTTACACAACACTCCCAACAGCCGCAACCAGCAATGTGACTAAATCACTAAAAATAAGGTACTTACTCAAATAAGGGAGTATCGCAGCAGATACAATGGTAGATGCCAGGCATCTTGGTGTTCCAGTATTCACTGTCAAGACATTACATTCTATTAACTAACAATTCAAACTACAGAAATACACCAAATCCAATCAAACAAACAGAAAATGCAAAGTTCCAGTAAGTCAACATATATAACTCTGAACCCATATTATGAGTCAAAATGTTCATGTATACTGCCATCACATATCAGGCAATCCTGCATGCAAAATTATTTGGATTCTGTGTACACTGTGCAGTGATATAGATGGAAAATCCCCAGAATTTCTGTTCAAAGAGGGGATAAAATAACAGAATTACGAAACAAGAGAAATTAGATGGAATAAATACCCAGTGAAGGCCCTCTCGGTGCCCTTCTGCCGAGTGACGTAGTACTGTTGATCAGTCAGGCGCTTCTTCCACTCCTCCTCACTCAATGAAGTAAACTTCCCCTTCTCAGCATCTGCCACACACATAAATATCCAATCAGAACAACCAGACAAATCACTTCCCCCATCTCAAAAAATCAAAACATACCTTGAACTGGCTCGGGCCGCGAAGAAGAAGAAGAAGAAGCGCTCGTCCCCATGGCGCGAACGGAAGGAAAGACCTTCTTGTTAGACAACCGACGGGTGATGGATGCGGAAGAGGGGATGGTACCGGAGCGGAGAATGTTCGCTGATGATGAGAATTGCACTGCACCTGCTGCGCGAGCGGCCATGGATGGCTCTGAATTGGGCGCGGAAAAGCAGAGGAGCGTCGAGTACTTGATACTTATCCTCCAAGTTCAACGTACTGCCGTTGGATTGTATCGAGATTTGCTCTAGCGTGAATCTCGAGACAATCCAACGGCTGGTGTCTTGAACTGCACAGTGCAGTACGTTATGAGGGGCGGAATCGTGACTCGGTCGTTACGAGTTACGAGAAGGTTCGGACTTCGGAGGTGCTGTCTTCTCCGCTGCGAACGGAATTGACGCGCGGGAAGACGGAGGAATTTGTGCGTAAGACTGATGATGGGTATGGTGAGAATGGAGGGGATGGGAAGGGGACGGAGGTTGGACTGTGCGGTCGGAATGGGCGCACGAAGCGGACTGCGCGCGAAACACGCGTCGGTCTGTGGGGACTGGGGAGTTTGTTGTTGTGGGCGTGGTTTAATGTCAGTCGTAGGATAGTGATCGGACGCTGGGTTTAGATAGTTTTTAACTCTTTATTAGGAGTCGTTCTTCTATCAACAACCGCTTATTTTTAATCAAGCGGTTCAATTTTTACTGATCAAGCATTCCTCTTTACTAATGCACGAAGAATATATCAGGCCATCCGATTTAAAATAATCAACGATCCATTTTTTTTCGATCATAGAAAAATTCACCTTTCAGTAGATAGGATGAATAGAATAGATGGATGATGTAAATTCTTTGGAGAAAGTTGGGACTTTTTTTATGTGTGATGGAGTCTATTTTGATGGACACAAGGTATTTCTTTTTTTTATCAGACCAATCACTTTCTTGAAATTTTAGTACACGGTCGTTTATCAAAATTTTTTAATATTTCCAAGGATTTAAAATGTTATTATTTTTATTTTTGTTATAGTGTATGAAACGATTTTCAATTGGACGAAATTTGAAACACAATGAATCTATAAGTTTCACAACATGTTTATACAAAATTTTTTATTTTAGAGATTTTATTTATATTTATTTGAGATCTATTGTCGAGTTGTCACCAATCCCCACCCTTTTATCTTTAATCTTTGTATTTTTTTTTTCTTCTTCATCATACCAAATGTCGAATAAATAATTTCAATGATCGTCCCCATGTGCTTTGTGCATCACACCAACAAAGTTTGTTTTTTTTAACATAGGAAATAAGGTTGTTTTCTATACTGAATTATTTACGTACTACCTCCATCCACAATTAAATGAATTTATACTCTTTAGAGCTTGTCCATAATTAAATTAAAACTTTACCGATTTGAATTTATTTTTCTATTCACTTGTTTGAATCCACTTGTTTCTCCAATGTTATGATTACCCTTTTATCTATATTATTTAATTGGAACAATTATTATATAATTTCATTTTTCCACTAATTCATTTGACTTTTCCTAAAAATTCATTTATTCATGGACAGAGGTAGTAACTATATATTAAAGATGGATCCACTACCATATTTTTTTTATTGCACATTCCTATCATAATTTTTTGTCCATAGAAATGGAACCTACATTTAAAAAGCACGCCTATTTTTAAATCTAAACCATTTAAATCGATTCAATGACCCATATTAACCAGGCATATTCCCGCCATAGTTTGGGATCCGAATCTGCTGCTTTTCTAAACAGGGTCTGCTTTTCTTGATCCGACGGTTGAGAAACACCAAAGTATTTGAGATCCGTACAATAAAAACCAAAGTACTTTGAGATCGATACAGCAACCCATCCCGACCATCCGATCGGAAAAGCAGTGTCTGCTTTTCTTTTTAGAAACCAGCAGATTCGGATCCCATAGTTTGTTATGTGGTCCGAATCCGTTGCTTTTTTTAGAAAAGTAGTCTTTTTTTTTTTTTTCCGATCGGATGGTCAGAATCAGATATTGTACCGATCTCAAAGTATTTCAGTGTTTCTCAACCGTCGGATAAAAAAAAGGATTAGATGCTACACTGATCTCAAAATATTTTAGTGTTTCTTAACCGTCGCATAAAAAAACAAAGTAGGGACTGTTTTTATATTTTAGAAAAACAGATGATCTCGGTCCTTGATATGGCGGCCGATTTTAAGTTGCTGTTCAACTTTCCAACGTTTCTCTCAGAAAACTAATTAAACATTCTCTTTATCAGTCCTAATTAAATATTTAAATAGCTAATTTATTTAGAAGAATTAAATTAACTAGAGCTGTAGAGCTATATAACACGAGCTTTATCCCGAAAAATATATCAAATAAATAATAAAAATTTTAATTAAATTTAAATATTTATATATAAAAGTTTTGAATATAATTTTATTTTTTTAATATGAAAATAATATAATAAATTTATAAATAATAATCATAAATGTTATTGGACTATCTTAAGCGTTAAATTTTATTTTAAATATATTATATTCATCTAATTTAGAAAGGAGAAACAAAATATGTGAGTTATTAGATTAAGAAAACGGAGAGATTCAAACAAAATTAATAAATAATATTAATTACCTGTCAATAATCAATATATAATATTAAATGACCTAGTAGGATAGTCGGATCAGAATCTGCTACTGTTATGGGTCTAGAGTATGTTCCTGCTATTTTGATCGGACGACTGAGATCACTTAAAGATCAAGGGTATGTTTGGATAGTATAGGAATAGCCTGTTCTTGAAAATAGTAGTGTTGTTCTATTTCTAATGCAATCCAAACAACCAACTTATATTTGGGATTAGCCAAGAACAGAGCTATTTCACTAACTCGGCAAATACACGGAATTGTGAGAACAGCGTCCGAGAATTGTTTTGAAAAGAATCTTTTGTTCCATAGTATATTACTTTTTCCTTACAATATTCATTTCCTCCCTCCCAGGTCGTGCATTTTTTCATGAGAGAGACAAAGATATAAAGAACTTGGGTTAGTTTTGTTTCAAAGCTTCAATTGCAAATCTACATCATGAGAGCTTGAAATTGCTAATGTTGATTCTGCCATTGCCCTCTCCACTTATTGAGCAACCATTAGAGACCCCATTTGACTATGTTTTCGTTTCTGTTTGGTTATACTCTGCTCCAATACGCCTACATATGGCATGAGAAGAGGAGCAAAAGTGGACATGTCCATCCATGATGATGCTGCTCAGCCCGTTGCGAGCTTGCTGACTGCCTCATTTTTTTTCTTTTCTTTTTTTCTCTTTGATCGGAAATTGGAAGGTGCTAATCCAAAAAAAAAAAAAAGATGGCAAAAGTATTTTTGTTTGGAAGGTAGAAACTAGAGTATCACTAACATTCTCTGTATAATTTTTCAATCAAGTACGAAATTGGCTCATTAAAGTAAGAATTTCTTCAAAACAAATAACAAATAAGGGTAATTAAAAAAAATAAAAGAAAGAACTATTATTTTCATTAATTTTTTATCACTATTCCTCTTTCAGATATTTTTTATACAATCCAAACAACATTTCTTTCTATTAAAAATAGTACTAACTTTTACTATTCTCCATTTACTAATCCAAATCACTATCCTCACTTGCTATTCTCTATTCCTCTATTCTTACACTAATCCTTCACGATCCAAACGTACCCCAAGTGATTATAAAGATGAGGTCCAGAAAACCATTCGATTAGTAACAGTAGGGTTCTAGTCTTAACTCAGAAGTGCAGCGGATCTATCTTGACCATCGCATCAATCAAATCAAATTTAATATCCTTATCTCTACGCTAATAACAGTTCAGTACTGTAGCTCCTAGTCCTATCTCATATATCTTCTTTTTTTTTTTTTTTTGAGAAATATATCTTCTTTTTTACTTTATGAAATGAAAAGTTACCTTTCCAAGATGATACTTCTGCCAACTCCTTTGTCTGCAATGAGTGGCCTACGCGTAGGCGTCTGCAGCAGTCCAGTGCAGCCAGCGACCCAGACATTCCCTTCTTCTTTCGCTTGCTTACTTGCTTCACAAGGATCTGCAGTTTGTCATTTTCCGAGGGAAACTGAAGACAAAAACTTTTTACTTTTTGACTTTATCAGTCTTCTTAACCAAGACCAACTATCATCCCTCTCAGACTCAGTCTCACTCAGTCACTCTCTCCTTTTGCTTCTTCAGGATTCAGGAAGCCTCTTAAAAGGCCAAACCATTTTCCATTTCATTTCACATCAGCATATGAATTGCAAAGCTCTCATCTTTTATCCGAAGAAAAAGGGTAAGGTCTTTGTTTATCAATTATCACTTTGTTATTTGTCATTTTAAGCAGTTGGTTTATTATTTTCTGATGATTTATTTGGACCCATGTTAATTTCTTTGTTTCTGTTATTTATGGCATTTTGGGTTCTCAACTATATGTACTATTTTACCATCTTATTATGCCTGTCTTAATTATTTTGTATGGGTTGTTTTACTCCATACCGAGAAGAAAATAATGTAACTAGACAAACTTAAAAAAGGTGGTATTAATTTGATGTTTTTTCTGTTCTTTTTTTTGAAATTGTAAAGGTACACTGAAGTTGTAGCATTTTGACATAGATGGAGTCTCGTCAGTTACAGGTACCATGCTTATAAGAAAATGGTATCAATCTAAAATAAAATGCTTGTTAATTGAAGACCAACCAAGACTTTCTTCTGGAATTTAGTTATTCAGTCCTTAATATCGTCAGTTAATAACACCAAACTGTAAATTATTGGAAGAAACATTAAACAAAGGGGGAACTTTTTTGTTTTGACCCAAATGGTAATTAAGGGTTTAGGGTTTATCTTGATATTGTTTATGTTTTATTTTTTAGTCAAGGTATATATTATACCACTGGTACATGTAACATATGGTAGCCAGAGAATTAAACAACTTGTGTCAAGACTTTTAAACTTGCAATATTATTTATCACATAAACATACCACAAAGTTGTAGTTTATCTGTTTACTCTTTGAATTTGATTCTCAGAGCGGCGTACCTGTTGTGGGAGAAGCGGCTGGAGATATACTCGAAACGCCATTTGCACAAGATATGTTCATGAATGGGTTCAACTCCGAGCCATTTGTTAATGAAGTTTGTAGGATACAACATGTCACAAACTGCCTTGAACTGAAGCATGAAAATAAGGTAATGCTTCAGTCTTTAGTACCTTTTTTGATCCATTTACCAGAATCAGGCAGTACTGACTCATTTCAAATTGTTTCTGCTCTGCTGTATTTTTGTGCTGTTAGAAAATGCAAGTCTGTTCACAATACGAGCAAGATATTGAGAACGCAAGGAAGAAGTATGATTTGCTACTGAAGATTGAGGATGTGAACTTTGAGAGCGAGAAGGCACTTCTACAAGAATTGAGGCAAAAGGTTACGACTGGCAGATTGGTGGATAAAGAACTTAGAGCATATTTCGTTGAACAGGGGGGGATGGATGCATCACATCAAGGCAAGATACTGTTATTACTTATTATCAACAAAAATGTATATTGTTACCGGTTTGTACTAGTACGGGCACCATATAATTAACATGAGTAGAAACAGAAAACAGTAAATCCCTGATACATCAGTACAGAAGATAGATTTTGGAGTTGTGAATTAAAATAACTTGTTAAATCAGTTGATAATAGTACCCACAATAGATTTCATGCAAATTCAGAATGTTCATATCAGTTCTTTTAGCAAATTATAGTCGACATGCCTTTTGTTTTATTTTGCCTGTATGATATCCATTATGACTTCTCGATTTGATCGATACCTCACCATCTTGATCGCACGTGCGACCTTAACACCACTGGTTTTAAAGGTGCAGGTCCGGTGACAGGGCAGCTGAACAATTCCAATTTGGGTCAAGCTCCTCCTATATATCAGGTTGAAACTTTCAGAGTCGGGTCGACCCTGCATCCTACACCCGGCAGAAACCTCAGTAATGCCATTGCACAACCTACTGGTACTTGAGGTCTTGCCATCTCTCAGATTTGGCTTGCTAGTTGGTTCTGTTATCGTTGAACCAACAATTTTGGCAACCCTTGTTATTGGAGATGTATAGTTTTTTGTTAATATTTGTGCTTGTCGATCTGATGCGAGACAAAATGACTGTTGACAGCATCAGGATTCTAGACTCATGTTCTGAAATTATGATTAACTTAGATATTACATTATCTTCGAATAGTTTAGTAGTTTACCAAAAAGGTGAAAATGCATGGATTGGTACTAAAATTCTGGGCTAAAACGTCTGGTTGCACGATATGAGAGATGCAATTAAGTTCGAAGCTTCATTGTTTTCATTGTTCTTCATGTGCAAATTGGCTCTGTTGACTAAACTTGATTTAAAATTTTAATTAATTTGAGTCAATTTCTTTTTGTTTTCATTGTTTAAACTCTTGAGATTAACTGTTCGACTACGCAAACTGAACTCGGTATACGTCGTTGCATCGGGGGCGTGACTTGTAAGAACTACTAGGAATAGTCAGGACTAATTAACTGCAATGTAGCATTCCTGTATTTTATTTAGTCTATTACAAGTAAGTTTATTATGTGGTTCTTCTACTAATAAAAGAATGACTGAAGAGTGAAGATATATGATGATATATATATCGAGTAAATCTAGCGTGCTCCTAGGAGCACGGAGGCCTCTTGTGCTCCTAACTCAAATATCATACTAAACCATCATGAAATTTTGATTTATCGAAATTCTTTATATCAAAATCTCTTATGATACAAAAATTTTTCATTTTCTTAAGTATATGTTTCGGAATTTTTTAGAATGACATCAAAATAATAATAAAATAATATATAAATCTATGTCATCTTTAAAAAATACAAAACAAATGCTTACAAATCTCAAAAAATGAAAAATTTTTGTATCCTATGATATTTTGATATAAAGGATTTAATGGAACCTATAAATCAAAATTCCAAAATGGTTTAGTATGATTTTTGAGTTAGAAGCACGGGAGGTCTCCGTGCTCTTAGGAGCACCATAGTTTTACTCGTATATATCTATGCCATAGTGATAATTATTAATACCAAGATGTCAAATTAGTATCTTCTCCCGTATTGCTGCATCGTTTTGAGATGAGAAACATCTTGCGTTCGTTAAAAAGCTGTTCATACGTTCATATCCATAATGTAACAGATAGGTCTATAGATGGTTTTTCTATGGATGCTAGGTAATTACTCTTTTGATCTCTCCAATACCTCACGCGTCTCTCTCGAGCCATTAAAAAGGATTTTTCCACATCCGAATACCAAACTACTGAAAGCAATTTATTACCCAGAGGCCAGAGTAGAAAACGCGGACATAATATCTCTTATTGAACTTCAGCAGTAAATGGAAAACTGAGAAAAAGGAATCAGGAAGTTATTGAACTTTAGCAGTAAATGGAAAACTGAGAAAACATCACTTTTATGGCACAAGGACTTGTTTGGGGCTAGTAATAGATGGGTTGAGATCCCGTGCTCTTAAAATTCGAGAGTAGGGTCTTACCCTTGTGATTGGATGGTTGTGATCAACCAAAGAGTAAAGTTTGGTTGATACCGACTGTCTGATCACAAGAGCAGGACCCTACTCTCAAATTTTAAGAGCAGCATATATTCACCCGTAGTAGATGGACCCACAGTTATACATGACAATCATATATGAAAAGGGGATCGGGATCACCTGCTTTTCTAAAAAGAAAAGCAGGCCATACTTTTTTTGATCTAACGGTTGAGAAACACCGAAGTACGTTGAGATCGATGCAATACATACCAAAGTACTTTGAAATCGTGTAGTAACTGATCCTGACCGTCCGATCGGAAAAGCAGACTCTGCTTTTCTTTTCAAAAAAAGCAGATGGTTCTGATCCATGAAAAGGGGTAAAATGATCATAATTTATTATGACTTATTTGCTGGAATGTGCTATTATCTTACTTTATATGTACACAAAATTTATATTATTTTAGTTCTGTTTACATGCCCATCAAGGTATTAATAACATTTCAAATTTATATTTTTTCTCCTTTTTTAATGGATATCGAAACAAACTTATTTTTTCTTATCCTTTTTATTTATATGTTTTTCAGACAATGTACAATATATTTAACAGTTTATAAATAATAAAGCAATGAAAATGAAGCGTTTTACGATGGATTGGCTAAACGACCATTCATTTTTTTTTTTTTTTTTTATCAAAGGGTTCTCCTTTTACATATCAAGCATATATGTTTAATTGTATCTAAAATGTATATTTTCCTAATCACATTTTATAAAAAATAAATGTTCATATTTCTTTTTGATCCATAGCATAATCCACATTTCCACCATAATTAAAATTATTACTCCCATAATCATTGTATCCCTTCTTATCATACAAAGAGTACTCAATAAAATTCATATTTTGGAGATAATCCACCTATCTGCTATATTTCAAGTGACAATTCACTGATACAAATTTGTCAGACGATCTTTTTCTTGTACAAAGTGGTTACAGTTTGCAGGCCCAGTCAATTGTTCTGTATTTCTGTTGCACTGTTCCCACTCCCGCGTAAAATGCAACGCAACAGCGGAAAATGACCTCACCACTCGTTACAATTCACACAATTTTTTCCCTCGAGCACTGAGCAATTTTGTACGAATGACAATCAAACACCGTCTGAACGGGGTTCACGACCCAGAACCCCCTCTTAACCACTGACAGGTGGATCCCATATATTGACCAACCTTCCTGCGTGCCACCGCCTCTCGTTTCTTTTCTACCTCCCCCGGAGTGCTCATCTCCTAACTTACTGCATTTTACAGTTCACAGCATCAGCCGTTGGATCGTCTTGAGATCCGCTCTGAAACAAATCTCGAGACAATCGAACGGCTGATACTGTGAACTGCATAATGCAGTATAGCAGGGGATATGAATTCCCTCCCCGATATTTTCTGCTCATATCCTCTACAGTAGAATAAATTACTGCGCAGCGTTACAGCCGTTAGATCTGCTTTAAGATACGTGCAAACCCATCATGATAAATATCCTATAATCTGCACCGTTGGTTCTCTGTGCAGTAAAACACCGTGCAGCAGAGAGGATTGGGCACGCTGATCTTCTCCTCTTTTCTTTACCACCCACTCCATTTATCACTGACTGTAAAAAACATAAGTGTCAAAAAGTGTAACAAAGTTTCTACCCCTCTGGTGATCATTTTTGTCGTTATAATAATCCCACCGGTTGATCTCCCGCTTCTTCTTCTTCTTCGCTCATCTGATCTTCCTTGAGAATGATGGCGGTGGGGCTACCAGCTGGCTCGGGTGGAGTGGCTCGCTTGAGCTAGAGCTCTGCTCTTCTGATCGCCAGTGGTACAAAAAGGGAACTAAAGCGATTGTCAGTCTCTTTCTCTTACGGGTACATCCTTTTCATTCCTTTCCTTTTTCGGAAACTTAGGTTTTCGAAGTGGAATGCTGCATGCTCGGTCAGTCGGTCTTGTAGACTGACGGTTGAGCTGAGCTGACTGCTGAGGTCCGGTTGTCTGTCTCCGACGAGCATCCCGGCGGGTGGCTCTGATTGTGCTGCTGGAACCCTATCGATCGAGGTTTCGAGTGATGTGCATGCTCTGTTTTCATCCCCAATGTTCAAAACAATTTAATGTCTGTTAAAAAATGAGAAGACTGATTAAACATCAAATGCTTTCTCCTATGATTACATTTACATCCAACCAAAATGGTACTACGAGGGGGAAGTTACAATACAAATATGAGCTTTTTCTTTTCCTTTATATATAGAAAATACTTGTCTCTAGAAATTTGATTTTCTATGGACCTGCGTAACGTTTAAATTAACTGTACAATTTTGGGTCTATGGAAGTAAAAAAAAATATAGTTATTGCGGTTTCTAGTTACAGCTGCTCCCAATCACCGAAATTGAGGGCCAAGGAAGTGTCGAGTTTGTGCATCCGCACATTTGAAATGCCATTTCCATCTGCTTAATCTCCTTTTCTGATGTTGAATGTTGTGATATTGTTTGTCATATGCCAATCCTAACAGCCACGTTATTTCCCATTTGTAATCGGTAGCAATGTTCCCCTCCCCTGCTTAATATCCTTTTAGCTTTCGTTCTGGTCTTGTGTCTTTCACTCCCTCTGTTTTATTCAATCGCGCTAACCTTCTTCTGCCATACAAAATTGTTTCATTAAGACAAAACATCAACAACATAATTTGATTATTGTCCTTCTAACAGCAATATCCTGGCTCCAAGATGTGTATCTAAATTTTACTTGCTATGAGTGAGGACTCATATTTATATGTCATATGTGAGTTTTTGGTTTTTTGTCTTTTATAGTTTAGAGCAAACTGTATTAATTCAAATATGTAATTTTGTATGAAATAAATTTCGCAATGTATATAACCTGAGTCTGTTTTTTCTGCAGAAATGAAGACAACCGAAGAGAACACTTCTTCAGTTTGTGTTGTTTGTGGGGAGCCAGAAGCTCAGTGGTTAGTTTCAAACAATTATGTTGTCATTTTGTCTGACTGCATTTTTTTTTTGGGTTGTCTAGTCATTTCTGTGTGCAGGTCAGTATTTCATATGTGATTGTTGCTTTGTTCTGTTGCTCTATTAAATATTTCAGTAACATGTTATTCGCCAAGCTCCAAAGCTTGGCCGTCTTTTAAGAAAAATTTGAAGTATATATATCCATATTTATTATGCTTTCATTTGATAAATAATACATCAATACTTCAAGATTTCCAAATATAGACTTGTTCTTGACTGTTGTACATATCCATTTTCTACTATGCTTCCATTTGATATTTTGAAGAATAATACATTAATACTATCCAAATATAGGCATGTTCTTGACTGTTGAATAACGTATGTATCAGTTTGGGTCAACTATAAAGTCAATTACTTTTACATCAAACGAGTCAATTTCCAATGGTTGAGTCGGAACTAAAATTTTGGTAGTTTGATGGATGACATTCAGATCCAAAATGGACTTAGATAGATATGATATATCCCTATCTAAAGGATGGATCAATATATGTAGGATTTCCATATTTTTGTTCAACTATCAAAGATAAACATATTGATGTGTGATAAAATATGCATATATGCTAGCTTTCAATATTTTAATTCAACCATTGGAGATAAAACATATTAACCCGATGTATAACAAAAGATCGATATATGGTAGGACTACTACTTAAGATGCAGTATGAAGTATTGGAACAGACCAATAGAATCATGACTTGCTATAGCTCACCTGACTGTATTCGTGGTTGATCCAAGCATGAAGAGTTAGGTTGAGCATTGGGTCTATCAGTTATTTGTCAGTGTTTGACTAAATTACCAAATGACTTATAAATTCTCTTGTATTCAATTATCTTAGGTCATGTCAGCAAAAGGGTTGCAACAACATGTACCATCTCAATTGTGTGAGGAAACACCAACCTGATGATTTTATCATTGTAGGTAGATGGTGTTGTGTTGATTGCATAAAGAAAAAGTTACAATTTGGGGCTGCCTTTGCATGTGATGAGATCGAGTCCATTTGGGATGTTAAGCATGGTATATTTCTTGTCAGGCACTTGTATCAACCAACTGTACTAGAACTGAACTTCTCTTGTTGCAGTTATACATTTAAATACTGGAGCATCAAATAATGCAGAGAAATAAATTATTGTCTTGCGTTGTGTGAACCAACTCCTATGATCCTATCCTATCATTTCAACTTTTGTATTTTTAGGAAAATCTGAGGCAAAATATTGGGTCAAGTACATGAACCTGGCACATGTGTACAACTGTTGGATACCAGAAAGTACAATTTGTCAGATAGCGCCTGAACTTTTGGCTAGATTTATCAAAGAATATCAGACAAACAAGGTAATCTAGGTAAAACCTGAAAAAAATAATATTGTACTTGACAGGTGAAGGAAATGCTTACACGGTGTTTCGTAATTTTGGTAATTTTAAAGCAAGTAGATGAAATGAATTGAATATATTGATTAATTCTCTTTTTGTGTTAAGTACTTTCCAATGTAAATGGAAAATAAAAAGGTAATGAACAATAGCTTATGTATACCCAGCTTTTGTACCAATCTAATAATTATTTGAAAGTTTCTGTTTCATTTGTCTCTATTAGCTCCTCATTTGTCTGTGAGGTCCTTTTGGTGTATCTGTGTGGAACTATGAACACCTCCTGACAGTTAATCTATTTTAATAAAAATGCGCATATGGCTTTTGAAATGGGCAGTGGGTTAGGACTTGGATCTAACATTGTCAAGTGCTGTAGCAGGGTACAACTTGGAAGAAAGAATGGACAAAGCCGGAGTGTCTCTTGTTGTGCAGAAATCTCATGCACTTGGGCATGGCCAAAAAGTTATTTCAGGACCTAGGCAGCCAATTGCAATATTGTAACACTGAGTGGCTAGTGAAATGGAAGGGTCTAGGATATGAGCATGCCACTTGGTACTCCAAAATTTTTACGCAGTAGCGAGGTCAGGAGGCTTATTCAAGAGTACAATTGCCGTCAGGACGATGCCGCCAGGAGAGCAGAATTTGCCTCCAGACATAACAAGGTTATAATTAAAGAGAACAATAATTGAAATATAATTTAGTTTGTTTAGCATCAAATGAATGGACATGCAGTGTAAATTGTTTTACTGTCACTTTTGATCAACACAGAGCTTACTTGAGGCTGTACTGATACTCAATTGAATCGTACCAAATGCAACAAGTACAATTATGTGTAGGATGATGAATGTAAAATCCCGATTTAAGTAATTTCTTATTTATTTTGAATGCTACAATAATTCTTTGTTGAATTATTTTTAGATTGAGAAAGGCCCCTTTGTAAGACTAGAAGCATTCCCAAGAGATTTCCCACATGGTTTGGAATATAGTCTCTTAGATTCTCTTAACCGACTTCGTCAATTCTGGCATAATTCACAACATGCTGTAATAATCGACCATGAGGTAGCCCTTGCACTTACTTTTTATAAATCTCTCTTTGATGTATGTCCATCTACAAACTTACTGTTGTTAGCTTCGAAGATTTAAACTATGATTATTGATTACTGGCATGGTGAGTGAAATTTAAACACTGGATCCTCTTTTAGTAAATTCTGAACTCAATTTTTTTTTTACTTACAAGTTACAACTATTAGCTCTCGCTAAATTCCATCCTCTTTTTTTTTAACATGAAAGAGTTACAAAAATTGTCCTCTTTATTAAGTCCATACTAGATCACATTGCCTAGCCGTTTTTGATTTTGTCAACAATGATATCTCTGCCCTTATGGGAAGATAAAATAACACAATTGATACCATCTGTTCATGTCGTGGTGCATACAAATAGATCCACGAATTTTTTAGTTGAGGTCACAGAGTTTTGGGGACAAGATGGTCAGTTGCTATTTCAAGTTTTCTTGTCAAGTCCTGATGCGATACAGGTGAACTAAATTTTATTCCTTAATCTGGACAAATTTGAATTAATTTTTATGTAACTAGTTTGTCAAGATTAGCTGGTTAGTTAATTAAAAGGGGCCTAAAATAAAGGTAACAGACATCATCAGGAACTGGACTACATGTTGGCGTGAAGAGAAATCAAGCATTCTTGGCACATTTCAATTAATCTTAGCGTGGAGGCAGTGATTCCCAAAATGGCCCGTGTACATGTTGTTTTAGCTGTTCAATTAGAGCATCATCTTTTACCTGAAAAGAAGACAGGAACATATGCCACAAAAAGGAAAATAAAAGATTAAAAGAAGTCTAAAAATGAAAGAATACTAACATGAATCCTACTGTAATAATAGGTGAATTGAAATCTGAAATTTTAGAACAAATTATGAATTCAATTACACTTGGTACTTGTATCTGATATCAAAATTCTAAAATTTTTTACTATAAGCTAATAGATCTTTGAGTAGACATAGTATTGGTAATTCTTCCGTCCAATGTGTTTGTTTCCTTCATATATTACAGGGCTTTGAAGCTATAAAGCAGATCAGCTGGGAAGGTGTTATTGTTGATCAATGTGATAACATGAATATGTCAACCGATCCGGAGCAAATCAAAACTCTTTCTGCTCATTTCAAGATGCTTATACTAAATAAGGTGCATTAAATGGTTTAATTTTTAGAGCATTCTTGTGCATGATAAATGATTACCATATACAAAGTAATGTAATATCTTAATAATCAATACTGTTCTTTTGCAGGATGACCCTTCACTGTATGTGAAGTTGTTTTCTATCCTTGAACCAGGAGATACATCTTTTGTTCCCGATTGTTCTAACTTGAAACAAAAGTTCTCAAGATATATTGCATATCAAACCGAGACTTATTCCCCGACTTGTGAAATAGTCCCTTTTACTGGGGAAAAAGAGGGGCAACTTTCAGAGGTGCCAGATAACAGAGATTGTTATGAATACCCATCTTCAATTGTGAATCCAAGGAAGCGCAAAGAGAGCCCAAATGATGTTGTGGATCCTTCTGTTTTCCATGGCATGATGATAGACAAAAAAAGAGCTTTTCTGGAAAAGCGTATAAGCACTAGTTTATTGGAACCCTCTTGTGAAGAACTTGAGGTGACATTGTGTGTGCAAGCATTAACTAACTTGAGTTTAAGTTCAATTGAGATGGGTATTGTCCTGGGACTTCTTTCTTCTTTGGTCTGCTCAAGTTCTTTTACTTGTAATGCTAGTACTCAAAAAGCATCTTGCCACATACTAAATACTAGTAGGGCTTCTATTTGCAGATCTTCCAGCAAGTGCCGACTTTCCAGTTTCTGAGAACAAAAATCTGATTGTCAGTGCAAAAAGATCCAACCTTATGCTTGCATTGAAAGATAAAACAAGAACCATCTACTTATCATTGAAACCCAGGGTGTTAAGGTTGCACGAGATGTTAGGCATTCCAGTATGAATTTATCCGTCTCTCTCTCTCTCTCTCTCTGTTCTTTTTTTGTGGTTTCAATGAACAATTGTGTATTTGTTGCTCTTGCAATGAAATCTCTTATCAAGAAAATAGTATAATAGCAATGCTAGAAGATCATAAATAGGCAGTTACTATGATTAATCACAAAAAAGTACTTTTTGGCCTAATATGCAGGAAAATGTGAATAGTGTGGCCAACATGTTTCTTAATCATGTATTGGAGAGACACAGGGCAAGGGTAGCGCCTTTCATCATCCTTAAGGTTAGCAATAATTCTTTTTGTTCATATATTTCTTAATCATGTAGAGAGAGGAGTAATAACTCTTTTTTTTTGTTCTCGCCTCCAGCATTATTTAAGAGGAACATTAGAAGTTGTCTTAGGATATGGAATGTTCCCATTGAAACGGGCGATGTGAACATTATATTCACTGGTTAGCGATAGCAAAGAGATACTTCACACAACATTTACCCAGACTTGGTTACTACGATCCCCCAATAACTATTTCACCAAATGCCAACCAAGAGCAGGTAGTGCCACAGGAAAGCAATTCACTTGAGTGTAAGATTGAAAAGATTTGTGCTAGAAGAGAGAACGAATTGTGTGTACAATTTTGACGTTTTACATGAATGAAAGAATATGTAAACCATTTTGTTGAAGTACCTGGTACATTCCCATTTTCTGATTTGGAGTGGGTATCCCTCCCCAAAGAAGCAGGTTGGTGCTCCATTAATTATCTTATTAAATGACTGATGCCTTCATTGCAAGAAATTCCAAAAGAAGCACCTTGTTGATTTTTGCGTTTCATGAGAGCTGACAGCTGAGTGCTTGGTGAACATAGAAGTGAACTTCATGAATTGGAAATGCATGAGACGAAGGAAGCTAGGTGCTACTTGAGCGCCCATGTCTCAGTGTTCAACAATATACACACAGTGGCTAAATCTGACAAGAATTCACTCATGCTTCTGAAGAATATAATAGAGAAATTTAAAGCTTTCCAGAAGCACATGGCATGCCAGCGGTGGACACTCGAACTCTTACAAGAGGAAGCCAGGGCTGCAGAGAAATCAAAGAAGGAAGAATGGCTCAACATGGTAAAATTAGGTGAGCTGGAGGAGTCTTTTGACTTCAGTCGAATTCCTTTACCTGATTCAGGGTTTGTTTGTGAGAAGTTTGATTGGGTTTGTGGTGAGGGAATCAGGAATTATGGTGGTAGTTCTCAGGAGAAGGTCTTAGAGAAACTTGACGGTGGTCCATCAACTGTAGGCTGCACGTCGGTAGGAACTGGAGCTTCAATTAATATGGTATGCACCGACTCTTCTTTTTTCACCTTTTCTGTAATCTGAATTTTCATCTTTTGATTGCTACAGAGCGGACACTTCTCTTTTTCTAGTTTGTTTGTATGGCATCTTGTGTCCATGCTTATATGTGTTTGTGAGTCCTGTTGTATACTTCTAAGCTAAGCTAACATCTGAGGGTAAACTGTCATTGAGCAAGTACATTGAGTGGTTTCCTCTGTCTATATATTCATACAGTGATTACTAAGACCAATCTCGTTTGGTTGTTTTCAGTAGCATTGGGTAACTAACATTGCTTTTGCTTTATTTTTTCACCTTAAAAAAAGAAAAAAACTAATATGTAGGTATCCTTTTTATTTTTAGGGGTCATCACCTAATGGGTAGAAAGACAGAGCACCATGCACTCCATAAATGCAAGCCCATATAAAGGATCTAGTTCTGCAATTCATAATTGTACAACACAACAAGAAATTGAAGCTTCCACAAGTTACACTGGTTCAAGTGCAGCATGCCATGATGTTAGGATTTCTCCGCAGTTATTACTGATGCAACCTCTACTATGACCGAAGAAATTCCAGTCAACGTGGTCAGTAAATAGTAAATTGTTGGCTTGGACCAATTACTGTTTATCGCATAATTTTGTAGCGGACTCTTTGCTGAGTTTTGAATCATCTGGTTTGGAATTGGTATGAATAAATGAACATATTTAATTGTAAAACAGAACAATAAAAGAGACAGAGGACGAATGACTTTAGCTGTTTTGCATTTACCATGCTAATCCGAATTAATATATCTTTTTAGTGGATTTTCTTGGTTTTCAAAAATCATATGTATTTCTATATCTTTTTTTTCAGGAGGAACATCTGTACAGTGCTGAGATGCTTTTCAAACCTGCTGAGAGAGAAACAGCCACTAACGTTATCAATGCCCAGGCTTTAATGCCAGATATTGGTATTTCTGTTCTCAGCAGGAGTGATGTTTGTTTACAGTTGAGCAACAATTTTCTTGAAATGCCACCTTTTACACAAGAAATGTTTCCTAATGGGCTAAATCTGGACCCCCTTGCAAATGAGCTTACTAAAATAAATCACATGATAAGGGATCTCACAAAAATGCATGAGGAGAAGGTACGTTTTACCTCTATTTATTTTATTGACAATCTCTAAAGGCAAATAAATACAAAACAAAGTCGCCATCTTTATTCCATTTATTAAAGAGAATTCCCTTGATAATGCTGATGTTGACAATGAGACATTCAATACATTTGAAAAAAAAAGTTTAAAAATGTTAAAACTTGAAAAAAAAAACTGTAGATCTATTAATTAATACATAGATCAATAGTATTTCAAATTTCAATCAATTTGAATATTGTTTGATACCTCATCAAAATTCTGTGCTCCTTTCAATAGTTGTAAATTTTTTTATGGACTATTAAGCAACACTTACAATTGGATGTTGTCAATAACATAATCAATCTATAAGTTTAACAATGCTTATATAAACTTTTGTTTCCATTTTTAAGATTTTGTAAGCATTTTTTTCAAATTTATTAAACGTCTCACTGTCAAAATTGTCAAGATAAGCATTGTCAAGGGATCCTACCCTTTATTAAAATCCCGATAAGATGGCCCTAATTATTCCTTTTGTTTTGTTATTAGCAGAAATTGAAAATCAAATCACAGTGGGAAGCTGAAGCGCAAAATACAAAAAAAAAATATGATGCTTTAAGTAATGATGCTGATGAAACCTTCAGGAACCCTGAGAAGATTCTACAATGTGTTGAAGTTAGTAAAATAGAGGAGAGGAAACTGAGAGCATCCAAAATGGCAGGTATGCTGATGAAACCTTCAGGTTCTGTTGTACGTTTATGATTGTAAAAAACATAAGGTTCCAGTGCTATGGATGATAGACCTGATTGTTGCTTTATGGTATCTTAAATTCTTAATAAAATCATTGGATGAAGCTTCATATATGGTTGTAGCGATCCCTTTTTGGCCTCAATACTCTGAATTAACACTAATGAATCCTAAAGAGAGAAATAAAAGAAGATACCAGTCAGATACCACTTGCTAATGCATTGGATTTTCTTATTAACATCAGATGGGAATCAACCGTCTGCGCAGCAAAATCCATCAAGTCAATTAGCATGTGGGTCTGAACCAGCACGTATAAACTGTGCATCCTCGGGGCTTGGCCATTGCACGCCGTCTTGCCAGAGCACTCAAGCCCAGCCGGTTGAAACTAGTCGAGCACCCCCTGTCAATCTTTTAAAAAAACAGAAACGAAAAATAATTAGTAAAGCACCATGTGTACAGACTAATGTAGCTTCACCTCTCACGACCAGTGCGGCCCCCCCTGTTCCAGCCAATCTAGCCTCAATACCTGTCACGACTGTTTGCAATAGAGATAACCCTGCCGTGTTGGGCCCACATATTCCGCACATCTGGAATCAACCAACGCGAGGTGCTTCGCCTCTACATCCCTTCAGCTATCCTCACATGCTGAACCCGAATACTCCAGGGATGTTTCCATCGACCAGTTGTGCCTCATCTGTCCAGAAGACAAGTACACCAGTTTTTCCTACCCCACCAATTTCATCTGTACAGGTTCCACATGTCCAATATAATAATCTGGCTCCACCAATGCGGACCTATCAACCAAGACCTATGTCGACAAGTCAGGTTTCTCCCGCCGTAGCTAGCATGTCTTATCATATTCCTAATATGGTCGCTCCATGGCCCCCAACTACATCTTCTGGTCAACAAACACATCTACATACTGGCAGGTCTCAGTCTGTCATGAGAAACCCGACTCAACCTGTATCAACGAACTGGGTCCCACCCGTTCATGTTGCATATCACACACGCCCTCCACCTGGACCTCAGTATGTCTTCAATTACCCGTACATGCTACGGGCCCCTTCTCCATATGTGCGTCATCCCCAGCCCCATTTATCAATGAGGAATCCTCAACCACCAACAATACCTGATCTTTTCTACAATGTGTCCAATTTTGGTGGATCCATCTTGGATCCCAATCAGAGGTCTGGTCATAAGAGCTGAGGCTCATTTCCATTCCGATGCTTGGAGCAGTAGATGATTTCTATATGCTCATTATGTGGAACTGACTTGTGAAGGCTTTTAATTTTTAGTTTAGCCTTTTGTTTTCTTTGTATAGATCATGTGTAGGCACAGCTCTTTGTCTTAGGAAGATACGAGCTGCTCATATTGTGTTATTGCTTTTTTATCTTAGGTGGATAGGGTTATACATAGTTGCAAGCATAAAGCGTTTGGGTATGATCGATATGGTTCTAATATAATTTCATTTTGTTAGCTTAATTCTTTGCAGCATTTCCGATCTGCTTCTAATGGTTATTGTAAGATATTATACGTACTGTATCTTACAATATAAATAGAGATTATTCATTATTTTGGACAACAGAAAATATACCAGCCACTGTTAACAACTTGAGAATGGATGCTGCGAAGAAAATCACTAAAATATCAGTCATAAACTCGTAATAATGGGTGGGGCTAATGTGTTAAGCTCACCAGCATTTTGACTAGCTCGAATAAAAAATTAAAAAAGATATATATCTTAATATTTTTTAAAATTTCAAGTTGCTCAATAAATTTATATTTTTTATACCATACTATTAATTTTCTATGCTACTTATTCTATATTATACGGATAATTTGGATATTAATTAAATTAGTTAATATAAATATCGACTCTTTTAATATGAATATTAACAAAATCGGTATCGATAAAATTTTATTATTTTCTTTTTGGGTACCGATATTGTACAAGTTCTTTTAAAAAAAACTCTAATAGTAGTTGTGGACAAGGAAGTGGCAACTCTCCTCCTAAAAAAGAAAAGGAAAAAGAATGTGGCAGTTGAGGTCGACTTTATTCTCTACTGATCTACTCCAACTAAGTAGGGAAGTAATTAGTGCGTGAGTAATTAAGATCGCAGGCGTCATGCGTGTCGTCATTCTCTTCTCTGTTCAAGTTGCACTCTTATTAAACATATCTAAGCTAAACTAAACTAAGAGATAAATAATTAAAAAGGTCTCAAAGGCCAGGCTATTGGGAAAAGCTGAGGGATTAGAATATAAAACAACTTTATAGTGTTTAATAATCGTTTGATCTTAACCATAGCAGCCAGCCCAGCTCACTCCTCTTCTTGGGCTGTTGAATGATGCGGTCTTCCATTTCCACATCTTAATTATACTTCTTCCTACTGAAATGTCTTAATTTGCATATACTTTTGAAATGAAATGAAATTTGGTATATAGGGAGGCTTTCTTGTAGGTGGTGAAATTTTATCCTTATTGAGTTATGTTTTAAAGTACATTTTTTAGAACCATTTAATTGACTATAGAATAATAGAAAACAACAGAGAATTAATATTATTTTCCAATAGTATTTACGTATACAATTTTTATTGACAAATTTGAATAATTTTATTTTGAATATTCTTTTCCAATAGTCTATGTATCTATACCAACTAAATGAATATAATACACCCATATCAATGAAAATTTTAAATTTCTTTGACTAATATCATTATACAAATCGTTAATTTACTTTCTAGATAATACACACGTTGGTAAATTTCATGTGAGATCACTCAAATTTGTCATCTAATTGGTTTGTCAACTTTCATTTATCCCTCTATAAGCACTAAACTTTTTATTATAACTTATAAGATATATAAATTTATTTTATTGTAAAGATATATACTGTCAATTAGACATGATATTACATATCGGACGCCTGGGTCGGGTGAGTTGGCGGGCCATATCAGTTTGACTTTATAGAAGATCTCGTGTCGGATCAAGTTGGGTGATAGGCTGATTGGGTAAGATAAATTCTAATATCGACCTTTTTCTAGATTGTATGTTGATTTGAGTTGGATTGTATGATTTCGAGTCGGATCAGTTTGATTTTTTGAAAAATACTGAGTCAGGTCGGGTTCGAGTTGGACGGATTTCTTGGGTCGGGTCGAGTTTTGCCACGTCTAGTCTTCAATCAAACCATATCTACCCATTTCATATATAAAAAAAAAATCCCATCCACGGATCTGTCATCTCCGATCCACGTAGATTATTTTGTATAAAAAATGTAAAAAAATCTCAGTACACAAACAAAAATCGTTCTTTTTTTTTTAAAAAAAAATAAACAACAGGAACAGAGAAGTAAAGACTAATAAAGTAATGACAAAATTGAACTCCACCTCTCTTTAATCCTTGTGAGCGGTGCAGCTCCTCTTTCCCTTCCCCCGAGTCCTGGTCCTCTGCAGCGCAGTTGCACTTACCGCACAATCTCGACCCGTGGGACTTTCAGGGGGTTTTGAGATCTGTGCCGGCACGAATCTTTAAGCAATCGAACGGATCATATTCTGCGCAGTAGGTGATATGTACTCCTCTTTCCCATTTCCACTTTTTTGACTTTCACCATTTTTAAAGGGACCGACAGCAAATTTTTTTAGAAAACAAAAATGAAAAATATTTTTTGCGAAAAGTAGATAGAGTACTAAGTTTTTTCGGTTCAATAGATAGACCCGATTTAATTTTTCGGGTCCGTCCTATTGAAGGACCCGAAAAATTAAATCGGGAAGAGTGTTTTTTTTTTTTTTTTTTCCAACCGAATTCAATTTCGGGGCTATGCATTTTCAAAAAGGGGTGCAAAGAAAAAAATTTTCAAAATGGGTTTGCACCCAAATTTTTTTTCAAAATGGGTTTGCACCTGTTTATTTACTATATTTCAGTACTATATTTCGGTACTTATATGGTTAATCATAATTATAATATGATATAGAGTTAGACTATTATACTAACATTAGCATTTGAGATTGAAATACCGCCTCAAAACCTATTTTGAAAAAAATTTTGGG
Source organism: Cyperus esculentus (assembly GCA_030179965.1). Taxonomy (NCBI): domain Eukaryota; kingdom Viridiplantae; phylum Streptophyta; class Magnoliopsida; order Poales; family Cyperaceae; genus Cyperus; species Cyperus esculentus. The sequence goes on along the minus strand of JASGLE010000024.1, from coordinate 2,230,401 downwards.
TGCAAACCCATTTTGAAAAAAAATTTCAAGCGCACCCATTTTGAAATTGTTTTTGCCACATTTCAAAATAGGGTGCATGGAAAAAAAATTTTTAAAATGGGTTTGCACCAAAAAAATTTTCAAAATGGGTTTGCTCCTGTTTATTTACTATATTTCAGTTCTATATTTCAATACTTATGTGGTTAATCATAGTTATAATATGATATAGAGTTAGACTATTATACTAATGTTAGCATTTGAGATCGAAATACTAACGCCTCAAAACCCATTTTGAAAAAATTTTCGGATGCAAACCCATTTTGAGAAAAATGTTTCTGCACACCCATTTTGAAAATAGATAGACGGTTGGAAAAAAAAAAAAAACACTCTTCCCGATTTAATTTTTCGGGTCCTTCAATAAGACCCGAAAAATTAAATCGGGTCTATCTAGTGGACCGAAAAATTCCAGTACTTTATCTACTTTTCGCAAAAAATATTTTTCAATTTCGTTTTATAAAAAAATTTGGACCGACAGACCCACCCGGCTGCTATCCAAAAGAATCGCATATAAAATCCCCCCTGAGAAAGAGGAAGCGGAATGAGAGTAAGAGACTGAGGGCGAACTCGCATGCTATTCTTCTTCGCATCAGGATTGGCCTCCCGTCACATCATCACCATCGTCTCCTGCTCCTTCTCTTCCTCCTCCGTAAAGGTTAGTTTTACTGTTGTATGTTTTGTTGTTGATCTGATCTGATCTGATCTCATGATCTACCTGAAGAATTGAATGAACTGGATGGATTATTAAGTAGTGATCAGTTAGGAGGAAATCGTACGTGTGAGGTAATACTATATTGACAATCGGAATTATATACTTGCAATCGATCGGATCGGATTGGTTTGGTTGACCGATTGATTTCTCAGAGTTTAATGTAAGCAAATCTCTAAATCTGTAGTGAGATTGCAGCTCAACTGTTACCACCACAGCAAGATTTAGATAACTGAGAATAAAATTGATTAATCGAACAAAAAAGAGGTGCATTGAATTGAATTTCAGGCATAATATTTATGGTCTACACTCTACACAAGTTCACAACTTTTTATTTCTAGAGTTATATCTGATTGATGTGTAAATGTGTTGTAAAATTGGGAATTTTGCATGTTGCCACTTTGTGATTGTTACCAGATGGCACGCTCGGCGCTCGACGAGATGACCATGGCAGGAGCCTTTAACCGCACAGCTTCGACGTTCCGGAGTTTCATTTCAAAAGATAAGGGCTCGCAGTTCCCAGCTGAGCCCGGGAGATACCACTTGTACATATCCTATGCATGCCCCTGGGCTTCTAGGTGCTTGTCTTATTTGAAGCTCAAAGGTCTTGAGGGCGCCATTAGTTTCACGGTAGATGATCTTGTTGATATAATTTTAGCATCGTAAATTCGTAATCACAGTTTTAGATAATTTGACTTGGTTTTAAATAATTTTCATGTGACTTAATCTGTGTAATTTTGTTTATGGGCAGTCAGTGAAGCCCATTTGGGAAAGGACAAAGGAGGGAGAAGAGCATTTTGGATGGATTTTCTCGACCCCTGGCGCAGAAGAACCAGGTGCAGATCCAGACCCGATTAATGGGGCCAAAAGTGTGAGGGAACTGTATGAGACAGTTAACCCAGCTTACACTGGGAAATACACTGTTCCAGTAAGTATTCTTCATTATGCAATTTTGGGCTTCAATGTTGGTTTATGTCAACAGATTCTTTAATTATTTACTTTTAAGCAGGAACCCAGAGTTTGAAAAAGGTTATTTTGGTTTTTGGTTGGACAATCTTATCATAACTAAATCCTACAGTGCCTGGTTGACAGGGGTTTTTGGAAGGGGAATTTGACTAGTATACTTGAACTATACCAGTAACTACTGTTTGCTTGCAATATACCTGTCATGTATATAAGTTATCAAAAAGTCGAAGTTTTCCGGTAATTTTTGTTTTGTTTTGTTTTTAATGTAGGTTCTGTGGGACAAGAAATTAAAAACTATTGTAAACAATGAGAGTTCAGAGATAATTCGGATGTTTAACACGGAGTTTAATGATCTAGCTGAGAACCCCGACTTGGATCTGTACCCAGCCCATCTGCAACCTGTTATAAATGAGGTTAATGAATGGGTATACGACACAATAAATAATGGTGTATACAAGTGTGGTTTTGCCAAGAAACAAGAGCCTTACGATGAGGTACTATTTACATGCTTCTTCAGAACTCTGTTTACTGGCTGTAACCTACTTCATAATAGTATCAATTTCTGTTGTGATGGTTTACTATTTATATGGGGCTTCCTTGGATCAACTTTTACACGTTTTCTGAGGGGCAATTTGGTCTAAGGTCATTGAATGCATTATATGCAGGCTGTGGAGAAGGTATATGAGGGCTTAGACAGATGTGAAGAGATTCTAAGCAAGCAAAGGTATATTTGCGGCGACAGACTCACAGAGGCAGATATACGACTTTTTGTCACCCTGATTAGGTTTGATGAGGTACAACATTCAATTATTCTCTGCAACTTTTTTTTCCTTCTTTTATACATTCAAATAGACCTGATACTTTAAGCAGACGGGCATTTCTTGTTTGCTAACAAACAGAATATTCATAATCCTGCAAATTATGATATCGTATTTCCATTAACAAAAATGGCACTCCCTTTTATAGGTATATGCAGTGCACTTCAAATGCAACAAGAGACTACTGCGTGAATACCCAAATATATTTAACTACACAAAAGACATATACCAGATCCCTGGCATGAGTAGCACTGTTAATATGGATCATATAAAGAAGCATTACTACGGTAGCCATCCTTCGGTCAATCCCTTCGGAATTATCCCGGCTGGACCTAATATTGACTATACCTCCCCGCACGACAGAGAAAGGTTCGGTTCTTAAAAGAGGACATGAGCATTTGTACGTTGTAATGTTGTGTTTTGCAATAAAGAGTGTTCGTACTGTTAGACGCGTTTCTTTTGTGCAATTTGTGCTGAATCTGAATGTAATATGAGTATATAGCGTGCTTTGATTTCTCCATATGAAGTTTAGTTCAGGGCCTGACATAGTTTTATTGTTTTACTTCGTCTTTCCATGTAGAATTTTGTGTTTCAGGTTGAATTCCTCACATTACAGTCCAGCTTGTAATACATTGCAATATACTTTGATAAGAAGTGGATTACATGTAAAAGTTTGTAAAATAACTAGTTTTTAGTTCATATGATTAGAAAGAAAAAAAAAAGGTGAGAACTGAGAACGAAATAAGGGAATTTGTAACGGTTTTTCCTTCGCAATATCTTGCAGAGTCCGTATCGGCTACGATCCAAATAGGATCGGAGGACCCTCCAATCCCTTATCCGACGGCTGTGGATTTTAGGGAGCTTTCTTACAATAATCTCAACCATCTATTTAGGATTGGAGAGTCCTCCGATAATCGGATTGTAGCAGATTTCAGCGCATATCTTGCATCCTGCTTCAAGTCTTTTTTTGTCAGCACTGGTGCCACACTAGATAGGTCCATAGTGCTGCTTCCCAGCACAAGCCCGAGAATAAAGCAGCCCAATATATATTGATAGGCCCATATGCTCGGCTTCTGACACTGCGTTCTGTAATCTTTCTTATCGTTTTTGAGGAATTGAGGAAACTGATTTTGGTCATCTCAGAAAAGAACTGAAGACCACAATCAACGGATTAGATAAATTATAAAAGAATTTTATTTCTTTTCAATCTGAAGATTATAAATGAATATTATCCATTATGAGATTCATGTCTGACTCATAAAATTATCTGGGTGTGAGCATTTTAATCTAACAGTCTATATTGGACAAACAGCGTACTATCGTTCTCAAATCTCAAAGAATAACAGCACATACGGACTCGTATTTTCTTTGTTCTGCGCTTGCTGATTTGTTTACAACTTCCTTTTTTTTTTCCTTTTGTGTGTGTGGGGATGTGCATGTGCAACAGTGCATAATTTTGCTTATAATTTCAAAAACAAATGTGCCAAAAATCTGACGGCATGAACTTTTTCTCTTTTATTTGGAATAATATTTGCAACAGTATTAAATACATAATCCAAGCATTACAACAACGGTGTCCATCCCTAAGTGGCCAAGTTCAATTCTACGTACAGTATTTATCTAAACTGTAATTTCTTTTCTCACTCACTCCTAAGCTCCTGGCATAAAAAAAAAAAAAAAAAAAACGTAAAATGAAAAAAAAAAATTATAAAAATATAAAGAATAGCATTCTAACTATATTTTTCTCCATTATTTGTGGAAAATTGATTGTCTGATCTTTAATTCCTTTCCTGTTGCATTCCATGAGAACTCAGGTCAGACAGTTCAGTTCTTTTATCCACTTTGGTTTTCTTAAACCTGTTAAGAAAACAATATTAGAAAGGAACGGGAAAAATAAATGAATAAATACACACTCGATTTATAACAAAATAATACCACTACTATCACTCTATCAGTATTATACACTTTCAGGGTTACGGCTTAATAGGGACATTAATAACAAGGCCAATTTGCATGTGCTGGTGATATGAGGTAGAAGCCAATTTTCTGCAATTCTTAAAATTATGCACAAAGCAATAATGTTGCAACTTACCAATACTTTCGTGATCAGAAGTAGAACTAATGACAAGAAGTACAAGCTCAAAAATATCGTTACTCCAGCAATGAAATTCTGGAGTAGACGCCAGTTATTCTTTGTTGGAACAAATGCTACTTTGAGTACATTTGTGAGTTGAAATATCCGATACGAAATCTGGTGAAAAGGTAAACATCAAGTCAGAACTAAATTTGATTTTATTTCAAGAACAAGAATATGAACATAATATAGAGAATTTGAGCATAACATTGAGCAAATTTACAGGCCACTTTTCCCTCATTCTTCTTCCCTGAACTGCTTTAATGTTTGAAAATTATGCAGCGAATAAAGCTCTAGTCTTATGGCTAAATAGAACAAGGACAAAAAATGCTGTAATTATTTTCTCTAACACCCAGGGTATTTTGAACCTCCCTTTTTACACACTCAAGTATCTGATTTTAGTGGATCATGTAATAAACAAAAAACTTCTTTTATTTATTTATTATTTTTCCTTTTCTTACACATATGTAGACTGTGGAGGTGAGGAGGAAATTGAGAAGGGGGTAATTTGGGATGAAGCAAAGAAGCCACTTCGGCTGACCATTCGGCACACTAGACCTGAAGATTCATCCAAAAAATTATAAATAAGAATTATTGATTCCACCATCTTTTGGTTGTATAAATATTTCAACATTCTTTTTTACACAACTTGCTTGAATGCACTCTAATTTACAGCATTGTTTTTCTTTTTGCACACATGAGTTCACCAATTGCAAGATGAAAAATTAAATGGACTAGCATACACAATCTGTTAAGAGTAACGATTGTGATTATGCTGTACAAGAAATACTGCATTTATCTATTGGTTAATTGTCAGAATGATACCTCAGCCAGATATGAAACTGGGATATGTAAGTCTCCAATGTGATCTTCCCAAGCCACCTAAATTGGAAAGAAGCAGAAATGAACATTAAAGAACTTCTAACAAAAAGGAAAAATTATAGCAACCTATAAAGACAAATGAACCAAACTTACGCCATAAGAGTTAGGGAGTAATTGCGCAACTGCTGTGTGAAATTCCTCAGGCAAATATACACTCTGTTATTTGATAAAAAAAAGGAAGTTTTCACTATTTAATTACACAAACAAAGCAACAGCACTGAAACTGAAAGGAAATATAATATATAAGTTCAGCAAAAAATAACATACGTGATGGGTATCCATGAAGTATAGGGATGATATTTGTTGTAAGTTAGCTTGTCTAGTCGGTATATGTATTGATACCACAGGTAGCCAGCCTGTCATAGAAAGTCGCATCAAAAATGCGAATTCACTACATTTGATATACAGATAACATTAAAAAGCCATAAATTTTGCATTTCAGGTAACTTACCAACAATGAAACAGATACTATTATTGCTTTAACAGTTCGTCTCTTTTTGGGTTCTGCTTCTTCCAATCTTTCCATCAACCTCTCAACCTTCAAATAAGAAAAATAGAAGTTTAGAGAGAGAATGAGAGAGAGTTCAAGTGGTGGGTAATCAGTGTGTCAACAGAGCTAGAGTTCAGTATATACATTTGGATGGAAGTAAGCATATAACATTCCCACTATCCAAATATAGCGGTCAAGACCAGATCTGAAGTGCCACTCATGTAATAGGGGCAGATTTGTTTTACTTGGATTAGGATCTTTGTACCCTACAGAAAATGAAAATCAAAAGAGTCATGCACAGTTGGTATCAGTCATGATTGTTCTTCATTGTCCTTGTCTGCATTGTTGTTGCAGTTGGTCATCATTGTCCTTATTGTAAATTATTATTATTATGACAGTATTAGTTTTAAAGAGTTTTAGTATTTCCAATAATAAATAGCAATACTACTGACTATTCTGCACAATATTTAACTTGCAGGCACCTCAACAATTTTGAAGTTGCAATCATCACAGAGCAACAAATATAATATCTAATTAATTGAAAGAGTAATAAGGCTAACCAACTAGAAATGTTAAAGGGCTCCAGATGGTCTCAAAAACACCAGGCACTTCCCAGATCATAATCACCATCAAGAAGCAGGCAATAAACTTAATTGTCATGACAGCTTTGATCTCATTGTACTTGTTGAATATGCCTAATGTGGCATAAACCATGAGTGTGAAAAGAGTATGCATGGGACATATATAGTACAACATGTAGTCATTATTCAGTACTATGCAACAGAAGGCCACGAAAAAGTTCAACCGCCACATCATCTGCAAAAAAAGAAGTACATAACCATCTGCAAGATTAGAGCAGGCAACAATATCTGACAGACTATTGCTGAGAGGTCCAAGATACTGATAGACCTACACAAAACTTTAAACATTTGTGAAAGGTAACTTGAGAATTGTGGATGATGTTTTGTTCGAAAAGTTTTTGAACTTCTACTTCAGTCAAATTAAAAAAATTTGATTCTGTTCCGTTTGGTCCTTCCCTTGTTTTCGTGCAAGTAATGGCACCCCAAATCCGACATGCAGATACAATGAAAGAGACATGAGAAGAACTGATAGCAAGGACCATCTTGAAGACAACTTTTATCATTTACCTTTTATCATGATAAGAACTGATAGCAAGGGCTACAGAAACTAACAGATGGATAAATTTTGTTTCTTTGTAATTCCAGGTTTCAGGCTGCTTTGAATTTGGGTCAAATTGGTACATTAAGAATGGTAAGTCAGTCTAAATCCTCCATGTAATGGTCTCGTTTGGTTTTCAGTCACTCAAGATGTTTTGATGAGTTAGCTAAAATTCAGTAGATTTTGAACTTATGAAGGCATTGTATTAGATCTGATATTTCGTCATCTGGTAAGAAGCATGAACTGCTCAGTTTACATTCTTTTGTATTATACAGGGTTATATAAAGAATATAAGTCCTTCCTAACTTAATACAAAAAGATGGTACCTGGGCAAATCGAGCAACGCTAAAATCTTTGCGTATGTAGTAGTATGAGAAATTCCCGAAACCAGTCATCCAAACATAGGCAGCAATAAATACACGTATAGCATTATATAGCTCCGTTGCAGCAAAGTAGTGGTACATCAAAAATAAAACCTTGTTCACAAAACAAGACTTAATTAGGTAAATTGTAGGAACTATCAAAGTATAACGGGGTAGCTAACTAGGCAAATGGCCTAGTAGCTCAAGTGATAGCTAACTAGGATGACTTCCAAGATGTCATGGGTTCAATCCTTCATGGGCACGAATAAAAAGTTTTAATGAAACTGGTGGAGTATTCCACTTTCTTCAAAAAAAAAAATAATAATAAAAATAACGGGGTAACACAGGTGGTTCTACAAACTTCAAGGAAAAAAAAAGACTGATTCTTAGAATTGAGTATAATATGCATTTTCTTTTCTTTCTTTTTTTTTTTTTTGAAATAATGGAAACAATGACCCCAATTTCTGTTGTTAGAACTAGCAACTCCTACAGCTTGTACCAAAGTATATATACTTTTAAGACTCGTTTAGCTTCTATCAGAATTCATTAAAACAGAATATCTGCAGATTTTCAAGAAAAAACTGTTTGTTAAATTCATTACATGATTTACATCCCAGATTTCTATATTTGTGTTTCCCCTAGAACCCAAAGACTGACTGCAAATGCAAAAAATGTAATTCATCTCTAACTGACACAGTGGAGTTAATTATGTCAAACCAAATGAAACAAAACAGGAAAAAAGGCGCGCTACCATTTTATGTCTACCCAAGATTTTTACTGTTCACGAGTACAAGAACATTTCAGATAATACCAGAACTGACAGACTTCTGAACACATCAAAAGAAAGTTATTCTTATTGCTTTTTCTCGCATTTAGCACAGTATCGAAGTTGATATAACTAATAAAGATCCAGCTCAAGAAACAAGCTATCACGTTGTTTCTTAGAGAGGGTTATTATGAAAATTATGATGGCCATTTATTCTGCAATTTCCTCACCCTACGATTTTTCTATGATGTTTCAAGAAAAATTATTAGACACAAACCTGCATCCAACCTCTCCACTCTTCAGTTTGGTGTCGATTTAAATAAAGGAGGGGCTTTCCGGTAAATATTGACTTATCATGGTGCTTTTGTAAAGAACTTAAACCTGAAGTAATTACAAAGAGCAGATAAAGAAAAAAGAAAAGATCCCGGCTGTAGCTCTGCATGATCAAATATAAGAAGATCAAATTTTAATTTAACAGAAGAAAAACTAAGAAAATTTAAAACTTAAAAAGAATCAAATTCATTTTGGAGCCACCTTCTGAGTCTGGGCAAATATTTCTGTTCGATCACATATGTAAAAGTAAACAAGGAGCCCACCAAATTCTGCCCTGCATTGAAATTTTGTGATCCATAGAAGATTCTATAAAGTTATAAATAAGGAGAAAAAAACATTTACAAGCCACAAAAAACTTACATTGCTCTTAAATTTGCCCGATTTTCAGTAAAGAATGACCCCTCCCTTCGCAAGAACCTACAAGAGGTTAAACCTTCAGAGGTCGGAAATTGAAGTCACGAATTACTTAGCTAGATTTCAATATAACCAAATATTGCCTTGATAAATTTTCCAGGACTGACGCATTCCTCGAAGATGATGCTGTGTCTGTGAGACCACCTTCAAGTAAAACTGTTTTCTCATCTTCTTTGTAAGTTTGATTTTCCAACTCAACAAGATTTGCATCAGAATCTGAATGACTGAGTAACAAAAGTTAGTGTCTGAAAAAGTATGAACAGCAACAACTAGCAAATTTACGTAGTAATTTAAATTTAAATTGTAATACCAACATGTACCTGTGCATTTAATTATTTCAATATGCATGTGAGTGTGAGTTGATGTTGAAAATACGATTTGAAAATGAATAAGAGATAAACAAAAGATGAGGCATTGCTAATTAAACTAGATGTAGAAAATGGTAAAACTAACAATCAACAGCAACACAGACAACATAATAAAAAAAGTATGATTCATAATCTTAACTTCAACAAAAATTGAGACTTGATTATGAACTGGGAATCTTACGCTTTCTTATGAGAAGTGCCTTTTTTATAATGGAGATATTCGGAGTATAGCCAAGACACTAAGATAACCTCAAAGCCTAGCAGAAATGAAAGCTGCAAAAATAAAAAAGAATTAAAGTCAGTTTCTGTCTCAACGAAATAACTCCAACTCTAAGTATGTACCACATCCATTAGGTCTTGTACTGGTACCCCCAAGATCTGAAACTTTCAAGTTCTGTATAGGTTGAGATGGAGAATTCGGCTCTGTCGTAATATTATCATTGAACTAGTTCTGACTGACAGTTGTGAGAAGATCTACAGTGTGTATAATCTTTGCTCTCAGGCGGTGTGTGCGTGTAACAGGTGGTTGCATTTTGAACCCAATGTGGTCCCAATGTACACATCCCTTGTCATATATAAATCAGACTATACTGTTCCTGCCTTATGTGCAGTGCATTTGTGGAGCATATGATTCTTTTCTTTTCTTTTCTTTTCTTTTTTTTTGTGTGTGCAAGGACCATTTGGCAAATTCAGCTTGCCTCTCAAATGGTATATTACCAAATAGAATAATATAACCTGCTCTATACCAACATGAACCATTATCCAGACCAGTTTCAATTTACACATGTGACACTGCAGTATCGGTAGGCAAGCCGGGAATGAAATTACCCAGTGACATTCAGCAAGCCACTTTAAATTTAGGCTAATTCTGCTATGGATCGGATGAAATATAGACCATTCAATTTTCATAATCAGATGGTCACGATACATCTTTTAGATACAATTAAAGATACATACATGTTTGATAACAAACCGCTCAGTTTAAAAATGAAAGGTTGCTTAACTGATGCGTACCAGAACCACTCTTAAATTTAAGTTCAAAAATAAATCAACACCATCAACCCACACATATATAGTAGTAACATATACCACAAAGTTCACAGTTACTCATGATCAGCACATGTACAAAAGCAAAAGATGAAGAGGTATCGGAACCATCTACCTGTCCTGGAGTCCAAGGCCCGGACTCAGCCATATCTCCCTTCCTTCTCCCTGACACAAAAAAGAAAGAACAGAAAAAAGAAAATTTAAGAAGCCATGGCTGCTCAAAGTGAGAAGATGTTGAGAGTACAGTGAGAATGAAATGGTGAGCTGCTGTTTAGATCTCTCTACCTCTGACTATCAATGGCGTGCCGTTTGATCAAGTCAAATGGGATCTGGAACCCAGGGCAGGCGAAGGGAGGGAGGAGGGAAGATGACTGAAGCAATAGCAATGAGGAGAGGAGAGGAGAGGAAGTAGTCAAGAGTGTGGCAGCGCAGTTAATGGCGGAGTCGTGACATGAAGAGTAGAATATTCTGCATTTAATTTAATTAATGGCCAACAGTCAACGGTCAGAAGGAAGGAAAGATTCTCATCACAAGCATAGACGAGACGAAACGGTCGTCTAGTGACTAGTGAGCAACTCATATCATATCCCCTGCTGTACTACTGCATTGTGCAGTTCACAACGTCAACCACTGGATTGTCTTGCGATTATTGTGCTAGCACAGATCTCGAGACGATCCAACGGCTGACGTTGTGAACTGCACAGTGCAGTAAGTTAGGGACGGGATAAGCACTCGTCCAGTGAGCAGTGACGAACAGTGCTCTCAAAAAAAAAAAAAAAGTGACGAACAGTCCCAACTCCCAAGTTCCGACCTTTTTACTGAGTCTACTGCAGGCATATTTTTTTTTTTTTTTTTTTTTTGAGGGGATGCAGGCATATTCTCAAAAAAAAAAAAAAAGTCTACTGCAGGCAAGTCTACGGCACCGAACCCAATGAATGGATATGGTGGGTTGGACTCGTGTACCCGTTCAATAGTGTGTAGACTGTAGACTGTAGATAGTTTGGATTTTTATATTTCTGATTTAATTATAGATTGGAGACTTTATTATGCCATTCAGTATGTTATTTGTAGTACCATTTCTTTCTTTCCTTTTTTTTTAAAAAAAAAAGTGGCAATGCCATCTGTTTCTATATGAAACTGTGTTCTTGAGTCTGGTACCACACTCGGTACCAGTGGGTCATACAACACATAAAAAGCCTCTATCTGCTCAGTCAATACCAAATCAAAAATCAGCATAACCATATATATATCATTTAAATTCTTAATGCAACTTTTATGACTTAACAAAAATTTGTAGTACCATTTCAAGCAAAACAAGCTATTATCCCATTTTATAGCTTGAAAATATTTGTATCAAGCTACTTTGCATATTTTAGACCTGTATCTAACTCTAATATCAATGTAATCTTAACTCTACAAGATTGCACGGTTGGCGAGTTTAACATAATATCAAATAAGTCGGCTTAAATAATAAATCTCAATCGTTAATATCCATCTACTTACTAAATCATAATCAATACTTTTATTATCATTTTGAATGTATTAATATCGACTTCACATAGTTTAAAGCAAATAAATAATTAATGAAGATTTATATGTTTTCTAATTCATTCATTTCTTTCAACGTTTTGGAATGCTCGACTTATTGATAAACTTGAAATGAACAACTTAACATATATCAATCATGTCACCTAGTGGAATGACCATTGTTTTGGAATACATACAGAGAAAAAAAATATTTTTTCTTTCGAATAAAGTAGTTCTGAGTTACAAAGATAGGAGTCTCAACTATCCAATGTTTATATATATAGCAATTTCGCATTAATAGACTGAAGACCGGTTTTCATTGGCACCTAGCTGTGATTTCAGCGTTAGTTTGTTTCAAAAAATTACTAAAACAAATCGGATGAATGACCATTTTACCACACTGTTGATAAGTATTTACATTTTTGCAATATCCTTGACAAAAAAAAGATCGAATGAAGAGACAATTTTAAGGCAAGGATATTAAAACAAGGTCAAGTTTATATAATAATTGTCTAGTTTTCTCTCGCATTATAAATTCGGTAGACGTCAAGAAACATATAAAATCATGATGGTTCATGGGGATTGAGATATGATTCATATAATCTGGCACCACAAGCTAGCCCCTGTGAAATTTTGGATTAGAAGAATATAAAATGTTCCTAAAAAACTTTGTTTTTTCTCTCAATTGTCTTCAGTGACAGAGTTACAATTGAGCCAAAAAGAATCATCTGTCCCGAGACCAACTTCCACTTTTACCCCCGCTCTTATGCTGCAAGCAGATATCAGTGACGCAGATATCCTTTGACGCGGCCTTGCACATGTCATACACTGTGAGCCCTGCCACAGAAACTGCAGTCAAGGCCTCCATCTCGACTCCCGTTTGACCGGTGCACCCCACCTCCCCTTCTATCTCCACACTGTAATCCTTCTCGTTGAGCTTCAAATCCACTCTCACATTGCTCAGCACGATATTATGGCACAAGGGTATGAGGTTACTTGTATTCTTAGCTCCCATTATACCAGCTAGTTTCGCAACATTTAACACATCTCCTTTCGCTATTTGGTTTGATGCTACTAAGGAGAATACCTTTGGGCCGAGAAGGACCTTACCGGTGGCAATAGCAACTCTTTTTGTGTCACCCTTGTGGGAGATGTCTACCATCTTGGCCTGACCCGAGCTGTCCACATGTGTGAGGTGTACTTCGGGAATTGACTTCGAGTTGGATTCTGGTGCACCATGAGTACTTGGAGTTGAACTTAGAGAACTCGCAGGAGGCGTCTCACCAAATATCGACTCTAATTCCTGAGATTCAGAAAATATTTAGCAAGAATGAACAAACTATTAACAGCTTGTTCATGTAGCTACCAGTGAGTGTACAACTGTGCCAATAAAGATGAGTGAAATGGAGCTCGCTATCATGTGTGTTCAGGTCTAATTGGATACAAGGTCATATTCCCAAATCAAGATGTTGGTTCCCGTGTCAACAATTATGCAGCTTGGGTCAGTCAATTCAGTTCTCAGCTCCTTATGGACAGGCTCGGTTCTGAAGCAGTTTGTCAGGTGTTTGGTTCAGTTCTGGTAATTAAGTATAAACACTAATGCATTGTAATATGAAGTCAAATTAATTTGTTACTCGAACAGAATTAATTCAAGCTGTAAATACAATGCTAGGTTGAACTATTCAGTGGCCGGGATTAATGTTTCCAATTAAAGGTTAAAGGTCAACAACATTGGTAGCCAAAATTTTGGGTACATCCATTTTTCATCAAATTAAAATGTTCATTTTTCAATCAGATTGGAGTTTGGATCAACTCAGATTTAGCTTTGGTCAAGTCATGTTCAGTTCAAATTCAGGTCACTAAAAGAAATTTAAAATTATACTTGTTTTAATTCTGATTCAGAGATGTTAAACCTTATTAAGCTCATCAATCATTGCATCTTTAGCCCCGTTATTTATAAATCGCCTCTGTAAGAACCAGCGAGCAGCTATCCCCTTCTGAGAAATGGTTCGATATATAGACATGGATGGCTCTCAAATTAAGGTCACCTGCAAATGCAAAAGAACTGTCTTTATGATTCTCTTTTACCATTTGGTGTGAGGTCAGTATACCAGATTTATAAAATAGACAAAAAAAAAAAAAAAAGAGTGTTCATGCATTTAGATACCGAATAAATGATAATTTGGAAGTCTGAATTGACTGGCAATGAATTGAGGGTATGAATTGACTGGCAATGAATAAAAAAACCCCCCAGCTCGAAAAAAAAGGCCAGACTTGACTGATTAATCTTACACAGGCATTTCGTCGAACACCTTGCAAGCAACCAATTCTGTAACATGGAATTGGGAGAGCGGCAAGGACAGTGAATCTTAACCTGGTAGCGACTGGTAACAACGCACCGCTCTTGACTACCTTTTGAATCCGATTTACTGTCACCGTCTATTCCGTAACATGACACACGAAGTGGGACTTGTGAATTGTGATGCTGAAGAATTGGAGGAGGTGAGTACTGACTACTGAGTAGAGTTGCGTGGGAGGGAGGGGGAGGGAGACAAAGGAATGGGCTGTGTAGTAGCCAGTAGGTAGTTGGGCTTCTGTGTTGTTCAGTTAAAAAGGTTTGGGCTTGTTTCATATTATTTCAGATCCCCTAACATAGGGCACTCCTACGGATTCCTGCTGATTCCAGGATTTTTGATTTTTTGATTGATAATATTGATTTTTGATTTCAGAATTTACGGATTCCTGCTGATTCCAGGATTTTTGATTTTTTTATTGATGATATTGATTTTTTATTTCAGAATTTTTTTGCTCATTTCTGCTGCGTCTTTTGAATTTGTAATTGATGATATTGAGTAGAGGCTCAAAATGATAGTTAGTTGTTTTTTTTTTTAAAAATTTTTTTTTTATTATTTTTATTATTTTTTTTGTGAAAGGTTAGTTAGTTACTTAGTTAATCGAGTAACATCTTTCTCAACTACATCTGGGGAGTGCTCATCCTCTGCCTTAAAGGTAAAGTGCGGCATGACACGTGGACCGTTGGATTACTTCAATATTCATGCAGGCTCGAATCTCGAGGCGATCTAACGGTCTACGTGCCATGCCGCACTTTATCTTACGGCAGACAATGTGAAATCACATCTGGGTACCAATCACAACTGGTACAGGGGACTTGGATTGGAGGAGGCAGTGTTTGCAGTTCGGGTTGACTGACACGACAAATCTGAACCGGAGATCTGCATCAAGATTCGTGATGGCATGAATCTCTATGCAGATAGACGGTTTAGATGTAGATGCGGGAGATCTAATATCTTGCCTTCAGTTGGCCAGCTGGGTTACGGTCCATGTATCAAATTCTTCACTGGAATGGTTTTTTTTTTTTTTTTTTTTTCATATTTCTCTTAAGTCAATTTTTTTTTTTGGTTTGAAAAAGATTGAGATTATATATTTCAAATGGCTCATGTACATAATATTATTAAATTGAAAATTTATTAGTTGTATATTACACGATTGCTGTTACCCTTCTTGATCTTATTTAACAAATAAAAGAATTGCAAAACCAATGAATTAGTATTTTTCAAGTTAGTATTATCTGGGATTGAATACAATTCACATAACACTATACAATTTAACTCATAAAATAGTCTTTGTTCACATTTTTATTAGCATTATATTATTTATATTATTATCATATAAAAGAAGAGTTGGAGTTCATCTGAAGATTGGATCAAGTTTTCATATGAAGATTATTTTTTAATTATTATCTTATCCTAAAATGGGGATTAATTTACACACCATTTGAGCTAGTTCTAACATCAAAAATAACTTGAACTGTGATGTCTGTGAGCTTCAACATGGACACAATTATGTCATGCCAAGCATTCCATTGTTTTTACTAGTCAAGAAAAAAATGTTAACAAACTGAACATTAATTCATCTATATCTCTCAGAGCTCTCAGGAACTGCTGCTCTGTTTATCTCTTATTTTAAAGAAAAGCAGAAGAAATTGAAGCTTCTACAAGATGTCACGTAATTTCTACAAAACGTTTTATTTATAAGCATCCCTTCGTAACTTTGGATGCCCTCTGAAGACCCTGTAAAGCATCTCTTCGTGTGCTTTATAAGCAGGCTTAGGCACCTTTTCACTTTTTCTACACTACAGTCTTACATTCATTTTCTTTTCCCATTTGTAGTGTACTCTTTTGGTGCCCTGTGAACGTCTGACCATGTCTCTTTTAGCGTCTCCTCCATCTTTTTTCTAAAAACATGTTTGCTCTATGCTTTCTTTTTTCCCTGTTCTTTCATCTATACGTTTAAAAGTTCTTATTTCATCCTACTTTCAATCTTTTATTGAATGAATACCATTTTCCTTTCTCTTCCCACCGGTTTCCGTTATCTCCATTCAATTCTCTATTAACGATTTTTACTCTTTTTTTTTTACTTTTTAATTTTTACTTTTCGTGGAGTTGGTTCATAACGAACTGAGGGTTGGACGATATCATTTATGATTTACAGTTTTTTCATGTTCCCATGTGCACATGACGTGCTTGATGGAATGCGTCACAGAAGCAACATATATTGTTAATCGTTAATGATCAAGGCATGTTGAAAATCGTTTTTTCTAGATAGATTACAAGTAAGTGTATAAAATCGTTTTTTCTGAACTCTGGATTTGGAAGGCTGATTGAGTGTTTTTGATTCAACAACAATTTTCGGTTATATTTAGTGATTTGTTCTTCTAATTTGTTGTAGGTTTATCAGGGAAACAGGAGGCACAAATCAGATTTTGAAGAGCATGGCCTCTCATACAACATTCATAATTATAGGTAATTTATTATTGAGTTCAATATTCTGAGCAATTTAGCATTGCAGTATATATAAAAAAAGGAAGTTTCTGATATTTTGCAATCCATGCACATATTCATTTTAAATTCAATAAAAAAATAAAAAAAATTACAAAATTAACTTGCTATTAATATTTTTAACATTATTTAGTTCTTGCATCCACTTTATTTTCATGTGTACTTTATAAAATGATTGAATCAATCATTCTTATTAGCTATGTTCAGTGTTGTGAGTGAAACATATGTTCTACTTAAATTCCATACAATATTATACATCAATTCAAATTTAGTTATGTCATCACTATGATATAATTATTATCCCGGACATTGCACGGGTCAAATGCTAGTTATACTCAATTCCTCCGGACTCCGTTTCCTCTGCGCCTCTCGGTGAAAAAACTGTTCCCTCGACAAAACTCTAATGCTTTTCAAGTAAGCGTCAAACGGTACGCATCCCTCTTGCACAGCATTATCCAGAGCATACATAGTGTCATCAATGGCGCCGTCGGCAATATCGTCATCGTCTGAAACGTCCTTGCCCTCTGAAATTCGGAACAGTTCCTCTATTTCTTTACCTTCTCTGGACCAGGCTGCCTTTGTCTCGTTATCATGCAACCAATGTTTCGTTAGATCGATGCTCATTGCAAACGTCTTTAACTGTTGATTTAAGGTATCTCTCTCAGTCCAAAAATTTAATATATTAACAAGGATACGACGAATGAGCTCAGAAAATAGTTCATTGTTTGTCGCGTCAACGATTAAATTTTCCTCTGCGCGTGCATTAACATTCTAACGGAAGATTTACAAAACCACAATAATTTTTTAGCAAAAATAGGTAATATTTTTTATGCACATTTAAACGAAAAAAAAAACACTAAAAAATAAAACCGTTAACTACATATTTTAACCCTAAACCCTACAGCCGAAAAGGGTTTGCATCAGAGTTTTAATTATAGAAACCAAACTTTCTTCAGAAATTAAATTATGGTACTGTTTACGACAGCCATGATAAGCTAGAAACAATCATCTCCGATCAGTTCGGAGAAGTGAGGGAGACGCTCTGTCCAGTGTTATTCGACGAGATATACTCTTTCCTGCATATAAAGATAAATAGCAACCAGGGTTAATGGTGAGAATTAAAGCAATGTACTTCTTTTAAAAGAGCTTGAAAAAGTACAAATACATTTTTTGAAGGCTGTTGTTGAAATGGTCACGTTTGCTTTTGTATTGTCTTAAAACGTCCTGGTGCATCTGTAGCAGCCTGTAATGAGCACCTTTCGCTTCGTCTAGAAGACTATTTTTCTTCTGTACTTGTGCTAAAACATCCATATTAATTTCTTTTAACTGCAGAGGTGCCAACACAGGGAATGTAATTTTGGGCTCTCTGAAAGGGAAAAAAATTGAGATATACAAAGGTAAGAAAATCAAAAGCTAAAGATAACTTTGATTTCTCAACTCTCAAGGATAAAAGGTACAGGGTATCTCAACTCTCAAGGACAAAGCTGAAACAATTTTCCAACAGGGGTAGGATAGTCCAGAGCAGATTGTAACTGTTTTTTGCTTTTTTTTTTTCCCTTTTAGTTCTCTTTTCTACATTGGCTATCCAATTTAGTTTCTCTGCCTTTTCTTCCCTTTACTTTATTTCTGTATTATATCTTCTATTCCATGAACATGTAAATATTGCTTTTCTATATTTAATGAAAAATCCGGTGGTCTTTTCAGCCAGACTTGAAAAAAAGGAAAAGGAAACATACTGAGTATCTCTGTGAGGCAAAACCCTATTGCGACGCATGATGGCACCATCCAGAGAAACGGCCCCATCTTTGATGTAGTCATGGGCCATCTCCATGTCATGACGAGTTTGGTAAACCTGAAGCTGGCCAAAGAGTGGGTAGAACAAAGTAGTTCTCAAGTCAACTTTTTTGTTTGTAAAATTGAGCAAGTTGACTGCATAGCCTACAAAACCAGTAGGGCCATTTTGGTGGAGTGGCGAACGAGGATCTGGGATCGCAAGTTTCTTTTGAGCATCTCCATTGTAGAAGTCACCAACGTATGGCCTGAGCAAACCAAAAAGAATTTCAAAACAAGTTTGCATCAAATGAAATACAACCAAACTTGATAGTCTCTCTAGAATTCCAGATGAGAATGTTGTGTACAAATTCCACCCTGCCTGTTGCACAATACACTACAACAAGATATCTTCCTTTCACTTCGCAATCATTTCCAGGGCATAGATTATGTTAGTATTAATAAGCATACCTATTATAGTCTCATGAGGGTTTATAACACTGTGTAGTTCCCAGGTTGCGGCAGGTGCAAGTGTACAACTACTAATTGCTAGGAATTCTAAAATAATTCCAACCAAGAGTGGCACACGACAAAGATTGGATAATACCACTTAACAAAAAAATATGAGGTTCCTAAAGTCTTACATCATTTTATCAACATCAACGACAGAGATTGGCTTATCAATGTTGATTCCAAGATTTGAAGCCACTTTATAAATCCCGTAGTTTTTGTTGATCGTTCCACTCGAGTCATATTGCACGAAGGAGCTTGACCCCTCTGTATTGGATACAATTGAGAGCATACGATCTTCACCTAGGTACTTAGCAAGAATTCTGTAAGCATGATAGAACAGAAAGTCAACAAAGAAAGCACTCCCAAAAAAACGACAGCTTTTACAAGGCTCAGTGTTTTCATCGTGAACCTATATTTAGATTTGTATTCAAATCAAGCAAAAAGACAATTTGTAGATAGTTCTTTGTGTTTTTATTCAAAATAAAAGGAAAGAGAAGAAAAAAGGTGTACCTGCTAAGCCTGGGATCACTTGTGGTGGCAAGAAGTGCAACAAGGCTGTCACAGTCTACCTTTAATTCATTTTTCTTGTCAAAATTTGGAAGTTTCCTTCTGGAGAGCTGCACAAGAACTGACGCCATAGTGCCTGGACACAGTTGTTCAATCTGCTGCTTCATTGCTTCTTTTGTATCTTCTAATGAGCTGAGATGCCTGTGGTATGGCTCACCAAGCTTAGCTGAAACATACAGATTAAAGTATTTTAAATACATTTCTGCCCCTATTGATACTACAAACAAATTATGCTGTCTAGGCAGCACAAGGAGAAAGCTATACTTTCCATGTAGATTATTTGTTCCAATATCTGAGTTAATTATTTTGTCCTGTATTTAATATTCAATTGCGTTAGCATAAATATGTCATTTGGATAAATTTTAAATGCAAATTTGGCGAGAAGATCATAGAAAAAAAATATATCTATGAACTAAAGTACCTTTTAGTATGGAAATTTCTTTCTCCAGAGCTGTCTTTCTGTCCAAAAGTTCACTGATTGATGTCTCAAGACACCCGATCATAGTACCAATTTTCTCAATCTCCTCTTCGAATCTCTTTATTTGGAGAGAAATATGTGAGGAAAAGATGTTAAATTACCATTTCCTTTAATTCGAAAAAAAAAATTGCCAATTCTCACTGTACACTAATCGGCCCTACTTTCAGCAGATCCTACTTGTTCAGCTTAAATGGCAATTATAAAGGCTCTTAATTGACAGTGAAGGTTATGTATTGGTGTTGGCATGCCAGTCTTTGCCAAGGTTTAAATTTTCTGATTCTATACTGCATCAGTTGATTGTATATAGATTATTTCTGCTCTATACCAGTGAAAATTTTTATACTGAGGCATCATTTTTCAAAACCACAAGCAGAAACAAGAACTGTTCATCTTTTCTTCCATGTTCCAAGGTTCTACTTTGACAAAACTTCCTTTAATCATGGTACTTGCAGATATTTTTTGTTTACTAAGCAAAATATAGATAGCAACAAAGACCGCACAATTCAGCAAAATCAAAGTCATAGCAGAGAATCTGAAAGAGTGAAATTCTAAATACCTGAGTATCTGTAAGATATGCCTGCAAAAACTCAGTAGTTTGGCAAGACATAGGAGAACAAGCAAGATGACAATTTTCTTTAAGTCCATGTGGTGTATTAGGCCGTTCTGATTCTATTCTTGGTACTTGCGTATCATGTACCTATAAACATATGAACCGTGTATAAAATCTGTTGTCTGGGTAAATCATTCAATTAGTGACTTTTCCAATTCTATCAAGTCAACAATTAAACATAATAAAAGCCAATCAGCAATCCAAAAAAGATAAACTGGTATCAATTGTTTGCAAATCTAATTACTAAAACTAGCTCTGCAGGGAGTAACCAACTACAACCGAGGCTCTAAATAGTAACATCTAAATTGTATTTTATTTTATTTTTTTTGTCACATATTTTTAATATAAAAAATAGGTACATAATATTTTATGCACTTACCGAGTTATTTCCAACCTCCTTGTGCTGTTCATTTCTTGGAATTGGGATTGAAGGAAGTTCTACCATACATTTCTTTAGCTGTGACTTAAACTCAGCTTGATCTATTGCCACTATCTGCAATAAATAGATACAACCCAGAAAAGTATAAATAGTTTTGCATCCAAATTAAGTACAAAAAGTCATGAACCAGAGTAGTTTGGTACAAAACAACAATGCTGGTACAAGTCCCTCAAAATAAGATTTGGTCCAAACCAACAATGCTGGGACGATTCTCATATCTCATGAACCATCTACCAGAAAAAAATAAATTACTATAAGATAGAAGGCACTAACCTTCCTTGTATCTATCAAGCTGATGGGAAATGAAACAGATTCCTGAATTGCTATTGTTGGATTTTCACCATCAGCGCCAGCAATTTTGCACCCTCGATCATCAGGAACCTCAATGGGCCTGGCAGGAAAAGAATAAAAAATAATGTAAAGGTCATTGGAAAATATTATAGTGCTTATGAAAAATTAGAGATGATAAGAACCTGCATATCAGTCGTGCTTCACCTACAAAGGTTAGAAAAAAAAAATTTATTAGGTTGTTCAAATCACAGAGAAATGAACTTCGAGATATACAAACAAACCAACCCAAACGCCACCCCCACCCCCCTCACCACAACTGGGCCCGCTCGGACACACAAACATTTAAAAGAAGAACAAGAAGAATTAAATATAGTAGATTAATTTTAAGCTAAAAACAAGTATACAGGTTATATAAACAAAAGAAGAAAAAGAAAAAAGCGGAGTATCAGGGTTTACCGCCATCTCCTGCCAGTCCTTCAACAATGATGCATTCAAGCGTGGCATACATGTTTTCTTTCAAGGTACCAATTGCTTCTTTTAGAACTTTGACCTTTTGACTGGTTTTCCAAGATTTTCCCATCCTCTTTATGGCCTTATGGACTCTTATAACTGCACAAGCATTTTAAAACTAATCTGTCATTTTGGGACACAGAATTGGTCGGTTCTCCACAAATCTGTAATTATTCTTGCAACGAATCAATACAAATGAAAGAACGATGATTCACATACACATTACTTTATTGATATAGTTCCAAAAATAATTTTAATATAAGTGTTATATTTATATTTCTAATATAAAAGTATATATTGCAAAATTTTCTAAAATATGACCTCTGCTTATTTGCCCCCCCCCCCAAAAAAAAAAAAAGAATTTACAGTTTTGCTCTTTTATTAATTATCTTCAGAAATTAAATCAGTACAATAAAGACATATCTCAACTATTTCAAAACGTAATGTGTATCTTTCTGTAAAAGGAAAACAATACTTATAAATATGGCTGCACCATATCATAGAGCATAAAAATGCCTTATCACCAACCATATATCATTAGGTATAATATTGTTCAAAATTATCAGTAAACGTTTTGCACATTCCTTTTGTTTGGTTGACCATCCCCCGTTTAGAGAAAATATTAATTTTGGAATTGTTTCAATTCAATTTGAAAGGAAGAGAACATGCATATTGTCCTACCTCGTCGGCTACATGTTAAATTTTCTTTTTTCCCCCCAAAAATGAGCATGCAAATACTTAAAAGTTCTAATTAAACATACAAAATGAATGAAATATTGCTTCATTTGTGTTCATTGTGGGCTTCAAGAACAATTCATCATCGAAACTATAAATATTTAAGAGAGATGAGATAAAGCAAATTCTGAAAATATGGAAAATGTTATCAAATAAGTTGATAAGAAAGTGACCATCTTGTGTAATGCCAAGCTTCCTTTTGCATGGTGGCTTAAGAATGACAGTTGGTTCATCATCACAGCATTCAACTTCTTCGTCATAACGTTCATGCATCTCTCTCACCCATTCTATGTAATCTTTCTTTAGTTGTGATATGCTTAGCCTTTCCCCATTTCGGAATATTTCTATGCTAACATCCTGACTCTCTGAAAAGGGCATAACATAAGCAATCAATAATGACACCCATATCAGGACAAGTATGGTCAAGGTCAAAGACTCAGTGTACATGTTTCCACCTTTGCCATTGCTGATAGATTTACTTCCAAAATTCTTCAAAGCAAGTGTAAAGGCATCCTGATGTTGTAAATCAGTCTGAAAAAAAAGGTGAAGAATAAAGAAGGAAATCAAAACATTGCTTCAGTGACTAAGCTAAAAATCCTCATATGTGAAGTTGCCAGCAGACAGTATTAAGGATAAATGAGATCATGAAATTAACATGCAAAAATACTAGAATTTAAGAAAATATGGTATCGTACTGGCCATGGATAATATAGCATGTACTAGTTTGGCATCTTCTTAAACTCAATCAACAAATTAATATTTGGCAAAATACACGAGCTAAAAGTATACGTAGACAGGATCATAAGTATCAACAAATTATATAAACCAGTAGTCTAATACCTTTGAAAGGGTAGGAGAGAAGCCATCATCAGTATCTATGTTCCATAAATATAATGATTAATTATAGTGCAACATTTAAAAGAATAAAGCTAAAGGAACACATTTTGAATCATGATAGAATTACCAACAAAGCACTTGACTCTCCTTGAGCAACTTTTTAAATCTTCGTTGCCAGCACTATGAATAAAGTCCATCAATGGGAGCTGCTCCTGCACCAAGTTGAGAGTATAATTCAGTCAATTTGCAGATTAGAGTTTATTGGTGCTGCAAAGAATTCTTTGAGCTGCATTGCAATATAAACTATAAAACATCTGAACTCTGTATCGCTGTTAACTGAAAACATTCAAACAGATAATAGAAAGAAAAAGAACCTCTAAGTAATACCGACTTATTGTTTGACTGTAGCCAATCATGTTCTCATATTTTCCAAAGTTCTAATTTGTTACTGAAAGAACTCTTTAAAACTGGTACAAAAATACAATTCTAGGAACAGAGTGGATCATAATAATAAGAGTTTTTATATAAAGTCCATTTTTTGATTAGACAAGTATGCTCTGTTATTGACATTTTTGTACATCTAATGGTGAGGATAAGAGTAATTTTGTTATGATTCATTCTTGTTAATGGATATTCTTTTACTCAACGCAAGGAACTAGTCTTCAAAGCAATGCAAACATTCTGCACCTTTCCTTTTTTGATGGGGTGGATAAAATTAATTCTTGAATTCTTCTCTCAAAAATGTTTTGTATTGGAGCATCACTCAATGTATAAATTTAATTATTTGCTGCAACTTTATGCACCTTAAATGTTCAATTAATTCAGCGTAGAAATTACCCATCTAGCTTCAGGAAGCAAGCGACCTAAGCGCCGAATAGAGACACGAGAAAAGTTTTCAAATCGTTCCTTTCTGTTGTAACCATCTTTCTTTAACTTCTTTAACATGATCTCAATCGTCTCTTGTCCCTGAAACACAAATAAAAAATGATTAAATAAATAAAACTCAAGAAACTTCATCTTTTTCAGATTATCCTGTTTAGTGCTTGTGCACCCCTAGCACTACTAACATTTAATGAGGGTGGTTGACACTTATTGATTAATGAAGAACGGGATTAAGATTATACAAAATTGGTGTATAATCACAAAATAAATGGGTGCCTCTTCTACCCAGATAATATTAAAAATTGGTGTGTAGTGTAAAAATGCATATCCAACCACTTTCCTTGTCACAGAAAGATTGCAGGAAACCAATTCCATGTTTTATTTTTTTTTTTCCCCATCAATCACTGTCTTACCTATATATACTGCAGGTATTTAGATCATGACACATTTTCTTCCAATACAAAACAATGGATATTGTTTAGAGAGAAATAACTATCGTTTATACGCAGAATAAAAAAGATTATATAGATGATTTTAGTATTCATACATTACTAAAGATAGAAGATACATATATTCGCCTAGTGAAAGCTTTTAACTTCCATTTAAGGAATTTGTTCTTAAATTATATTGTGTACTAAAATAAACTACGCAGTTGAGCCCTTAATTTCAAAGGGAAAAAAAAAGTCTGAAGGTTAAATTAAGCTCAAAAAGGAATAAATTGTCGTTCTAAGATGATCTAAATGATAATAACTTTTATGTTTTTTAAATGATGTAAATGATTCCTTTAATTAAGATGTGTTGTGTTTACTTATGTTTAAATACATACCATCAAATCAGCATGGTAGTGCTAACTGATGTAGGTTGGCACTTTTTTTTCTTTTCTTTCTTTTTATTATTGAAGTTGAATAGTTGAACAAATTTGTTACAAATTGATAATTCCAGCGGTCACTATGATAACTTCCAAACTTGAAGTACAAAAGGCAATAATTGAGTATGTGTATCAGGTACTCATAATACAACTCTAACCCTGACCTTTTGATTGTGCCAATACAACAATTTATTTATGCCTATATATGGACAAAAAAGCTCAGTAATATATGGATCCCGGCGCTAAACGATTAAGGTATCTTAAGCTAACTGTGGCAGTGAATAATTGAGTGGTGTTTCTATTAAACATGAAGTAATACCTTCACGATTGGAAAGTAAACAAACTTAAGCCTTGCATTTGCAACTCTCATCACAGATTCTGCACCCAAAAAAAAATAATAATAAACAAGATATTACTAGCATGACACAGAATAAGCATCAAGTTTAACATAACCCACTAAAAGTACAAGTGCCCAACTCAATGATAAATAGAGAATAATGTAACTACCTCCAACATCCAGTGTGAAATTCAATTGAAGCACGAAATCAGGTTCATTACAAGAGTGCCAATTGGCTGTAGCCATCTCGCCCCCAGAAACTTCTGCTAGATTGACACCATTCACCTGAAGAAACGAAAGAAAAAATGAAGATTCAGCCAAAATTCAGACAGATAAAAAAAATTATATTATATTGTAATATAAAGAGTATATATCGTAAAAATTAAATCACTTGAATGATTTAAATAGAATACCAGAAATTCTACAGGCATGACAGTTTTGTTTGAGTTCCCAGCTTCATCATGCTGAATCAATCAAAAAGTCAATATTAAATCTCCACTATTATGTGCATGCTCACATAGTCACATGCAGATGTACAAAATTCACACTGCTGCAGACATAAAAACAGAATTACAATTGAGAAAAGATTAATTAAGAGAACCTGGATATATGGGAAATAGATGTCCTTCAACAAACACCAAAGCATATGCATTTTATAAGGGCACTTCATTTTGAGGTTACTAATCTCAACCTGTGATTTTCAACATTTATTAACATCGACACGAGTAAGATTAGTTCCTCATAATATATAAATAAAAAAAATAACCCTATAAAAAGACAAAAAAAAAATGATATCTAAAATTTCTGTATATATGTCAGACCCTTTTAATTAATGGAAACAGGTGGTTACGCTATTTCTTATAAAAGGATAAGAAAAATCTGATGGAATATGTTATGAATCAATCTTGGTAAGTGTTATCACTTTCTTGTGGAGTGACTGCATTTGTGTGCTAACCAAAACAAATATCGGCTTCCAAGTATTAAATTTAAATAAAGCCAAATAGAGCACAAAGTACCCAAGTAAAACTTCCATGTGAAGAGAATAGTTCCTTTTCATCCTCCAGGGTATCCCTAATCCCGCCATCAACCTGTTTTTTTTTTTTTTTTTAATCCGATCAGAGGACAAAATATTCAATCCAAATTTTAGTTTAAGAATATAGCAAGTTAGGGAAAAAGAAAAGACCACCTTCCAAGCACATCCAGAAGATGAACTTTCAAGCAATCGGTCCCTTGAAAGATGGAGAGTATAGACTTCGCGGCATTGCTTGGTTTTCGATGACACTGTTGCTTTCCTGTATTGACAATGAAGCATTTTATGGCCTAGAAGAACAAACAAAAATTCTACTGACCAGGAAATGAAGTAAAATAGTAAAGTATTTGTACCTGCCAAGGTGCATTGCAGCAATTGGCCCACCATAGCCAAACATACCAAAGAAAGGCTGAACAATTTATGAATACTTAGTACATAAACATATTTGAAAGAGCGCACTCTCAGATTTTGAAAAATCACACATTTCGATTTGTAGTGGCCGGAGGGTGCCAAATCTTTTTTTTAGCTAAATTTTTTCAATTAAAGTGGGATTGCAAATCATCTAGCACATAGTACCATATTTAGAAAAGGAAGTAAATACCAGAACCTGTAAGTATGGAGGCTCCCCACTGATTTCCTTGTCGGCTTTGTGGTTTGATGACCCCATCTTTCCCCTATACAATTGGTCCGTAATTGTGTTTATTGAAGAAAAATCTAGCTATCAAACAAAAATTGTAACAGAGGCTTCCCACTTTTATTTATTTAGTTAAATGAAAAGATGTGCGTTGAAATGCAAAATTCTACTGGTAAAAAAATTGCTAACAATTTACATGAAACATAGTATATAGCTCGCAAACAATGACTGCGAAAATGCTTTATAAAATGCAATATACTATATAAGTATATACACCATATCATCAACATTAATACGGCCTGGAAAATATCTGCCAATTTTGCACTTTTAGAAAAAAAGGGTTGGGGTTAATTCTGTGATGTTCCTTATTTTGTGTTACCAAATATAAGTATGTATATTTTTCTTGTGTTGGATATTTTTTGCTATTATTTTTTCTACTAATATGATTCAATGCTCAGCTAATGCTAAAATAACAAAATATACCGTACAAAGTAATCAGAAAATAAAAAAAATGATATTATTAATTCTAAGGAAGAATATAAATTAAATTAAATTACCATTTTGCAATGGAATTATCATCAGTTCCATCCATTCCAGGCCCACTATCAAATATGTCAATCTTATCTTTCTCAATAATAACTCTGCAAAATCCAAGTGATTAAAAGAAATCAAGATATGCTTTTGGATGTTTTTTATTTAAGGGCCTACTCAATATTCTGTTTCCCAATGTTTGAAATCAAAGAGATCACATGATGCACTTGTATTCCAGAAACATGGAATTGTTTTAACAACATAAGCTGTCTTACCCAATAAATCTTTTTTCATCATGTGCATTCCGCCAAACAGCTTGCAAGGAATCGTCCTGATTAAGATGAAAATTCAATATCAACATTATATAAGGGAAGGAAAAAGAGTACTAACTTTCAAGATTCATTTTCTAATGAACAATATACAATCAGAACACCATCTGCCTCCCTTCCCCATCCCCCACCCAGACAAAAGAAACAAAGACGATGACAGAAACGACAACAACCACATTGATAAAAAAAGAAAAAGAAATATCAATAAAATATAAATTATATAGTGAAAGGAATGACAGGGGCAAGTCCAATCAACACGTGTGAATTTGATATGTTATTTATAAAAATCCACTATATACCATTAGAGCAGGAAGTAAAGATGGTATCACTTTAAAGAAGGCTTACATACTATTAAATCAGCCAGGGCTGCCTCAAAGGTGTATTCAGCAGGGAGTTCTTCAAGTACATCTGTGTAGGGCGTCAAATCCCACATATTCTGAAATTGATTATGAATTAGAAATCATTTCTAGCTTCAAATGTTGCTTAATCCAACAAAAGGAAACTCCTATTATTTGGCAATAAGGATTCTTATCTGAAGTGCAATTTTTAGTTGTTGTGCAAGTTCTTGTTTTGTCAAAACTTGGTGCAAAAATATAAGCATGATCACCTCCAGAAGTTACAAGGTTTTTTCCAGTAAAAATACTTTTAGTGCATCGATCCAACTGAAAATTAACTATTACACTTAAAGGTAGACAAGGAAAAAATAAAACCTCTTACCTTATATTTCTCAACCGAATCCTCAATATCTTCCTGTCAAAAACAAGAGGAAAAGAATTTTTTTGTATCAACAAGAATAAGGAACTTCATAAAATGTACCCATTCTTTCACCATAGGACATGGCTTGTTTATTATCTTTTTATTCATGGACTAAAAGGAAGGAGAAATAAGAGCAAAAATAACCAAAACCCAGAAATAATTTGACAAAATAAAAAAGAAAAAAAAAAACATACATGGAGAATTAAAAGATGACACTTATTTGGCGCAAAGCGCGGGAACACAACCGCACTGGAAATCTTCTTTCCAAACACATCTTCCAGGTACATCTGAGGGTTCCACTTCACCGCCCTCATCTTGGTACCAGATCTAGATGCAGATACCGACCCATGGGAGTCTCTCTCCACCTCCTTGCGGACAAGACCAACGAACTCCGAGACTTGCATTCGTTGTTCGGGTGGATCGCGCAGGGTCAGGTGCGTGGTCCAGCCATTCGGCAGCAGGATTTTGAACTTGTAGGTCTTTCCGGAATCATGATCGAAACCGGAACCACTCCCGTCTCTGGAATTACAGTATGAGAGCCGCCTCTTTAAGGGCCTCTCACTTGACATTGCACTGGGAAATCCTGATAAGACAAAAATATATACAAACTGATTATTGTATAACTGAGGTATGCACATATACTAAAACCTTTAATATGTCACCAACTAACCATTATTATTAAATCCATGATCGCTCTGTATATAATCAAGTATATACATAATTGCAACTGAGACCTTAATTAATCTCAGAAGATATATATAATAAACACAAGATTTGAAATTTTAAGCTAATAACACAAATTAAAGTGTCAGTGCCTTTTATAGAGTAGACAGTATCATCAGTGAGTTACAGCATCTGTAAGTAACTATCGGTGCCATTTGATCAGTAATTCACTAAACTTTGTTGCTGTATGTATTGACTTGTAAACATCAGCAGCTGCTGCCGAAAAACCCTAGAAAAAGGGGATTTTTTACTGAAATGTTTTAACAGAGAATGTGAGTTCGGAATCAAGAAAATTACCTCACAAATAGCAATGCAAGCACGCAGCTTTCTGATCCTCTGCTTCTTCTTCGCCTCTCCTTGAGAAGCAAAAGGAAAAGGGAAAAGGGGATTTTATATTTACTTGTTTTGGGGTGGGGAGTGGTAGCGGTAGCACTTGTTGCGTGACAAAAATTGAGTTTTGAGAGAGTAAAGAGAGTTTCCGAAGAAGTGAAGAGTGCAGAGTGAGACTGATCAATTGCATGACTGAGTGAGTGAGTGTGTGAGCGGGTGTCCGTATCTGCTGTTATTCTTTTAGAACAACAGGACCTGTTTGTCCGATATGGACCTTTCGATCAAAACGGACGGATCGGATTAACTCGATGAAGATTGTAGAGGGATTTTTTGTAATTAATATCATCCGTTGATTTTGATCTAACGGTTCATATTTTTGGATAAGTGTCATCATATCATCGGGTCAGGAGCATGATCGATGAATGACTGTGAGTAAGACTGAGAGCGTGGAGTACTGGAGTCCGTATCTGCTGTTATTCTTTGAGGATAACAGTGACATGTTTGTCCAGACCTTTAGATCAAAACGGACGGGTCAGATTGACTCGATGAAGATTGTAAAGAGCTTTTTTGTAATTTATATCATCCGTTGATTTTGATCTAATGGTTCATATTTGGATAAGAGTCATCATATCATCGGGTCAGGAGCATGATGAATGCGTGACTGTAAGTGAGACTGAGAGCGTGGAGTCCGTATCTGCTGTTATTCTTTGAGGACAACAGGACCTGTTTGTCCAATATGGACCTTTAGATCAAAACGGACGGACGTGATCGGTCCAGTAAAGATTGTAAAGAGCTTTTTTATAATTAATATCATCCGTTGATTTTGATCTAATGGATCATATTTGGATAATAGGACGCTGTTACCTAAACCCTAAACCCTAAACCCTAAACCCTAAACCCTAAACCCTAAACCCTAAACCCTAAACCCTAAACCCTAAACCCTAAACCCTAAACCCTAAACCCTAAACCCTAAACCCTAAACCCTAAACCCTAAACCCTAAACCCTAAACCCTAAACCCTAAACCCTAAACCCTAAACCCTATCTAACACCGGACGTGATCGCGAGAGGGTGACGCCTCGATAGCACGCAGCGGCAGGTGGCAGTGAAGAGAGGAAAGCACCTGTTAGTTAGACTTGGTCTTTTATTTAATACTAATGAGCCACAGATATGCCAAATTAGGGGATATTGGAAATTTGGAATTGGAATCTGCTTTTCTACGTAATGAGTTTTTGCGTGCTTATCCTCCGCCTTAAGGCACGCTGCCATGGAGCACATACCCATGGGCTTGCCTCCAGATTCGAGCCGGATCGCCTCAAGATTCATGCAAACTCGAATCTCAAAGCGATCCAACGGCCCATATACTTCATGGCACCCTGCCTTAAGGCAGAGGATGTGAAATCTGAGTTTTTATAGTTGTTTTTGTTCAATGAATATATTGAATCTCAAATTCAATCAAACTAAAAGCATAGTATCCATTAAATGAATTAAGTTCAGATGCTCACGTTCAATACATTAATACGTGTCCCCTTTCTTTAAATTTTAGTATGGATGCATTAAAATAAAATTTTAAATGGTTTACCGTAAAATTTGATACATTACTTCTTGGTAACGTGCGCCTCGTTATTATAAATTTACTTCTTGGTACATGAATTCACTTTTATATATGTGTCACATTTTTATATAACGTGACTTAACTTTTTGGCACAGTCTTTCATAAAATCTGAAGCGCACATCAAGTGCTTGATCTAAGGGTCCAGATCAGATTGTCATCGTTGTCAAAATATCCATTGTCAAGGGATCCCTCCTCTATTTTAAATGCTCAATGTACGTACTTATTTTTAATTTGCATCTTTGGTATTTATGGATTTTGTACTTTTTTACATATTTACATTCACATTACCGATGCTTAATATTTTGTAAATGTGTCATTTGTTTCGCTTGTGACTCTTAAGGACTCGCTACTTTAAACAGTGAGAATAAGAAAAAATTATTGATCGTTCAATTATTATAACGGTATCATTCTTTTGTACTATTTAGCAAGCACGTAGAAAGTAAGTCATTTCAATGTTAGTTTTACACTTTTTATGGGATATAAATAACAAAATTATATTCTGAATTTAAATAAACTCAAACAACCATGGTAATCAGAAAATAATATGCTTATTGAATTAAAAAAATCAATATTATAAAACGTACAAGAAATATACCCTGGGCATAACTCGCAAGCAAGTACTGATCTTATTCACAAAAATGAAAGGTCAATTTTTCTCAAACTTTACAAGTACTAATATTGATACGCCTAAAACCGTGCATTTGTTATTTTGTTTAAGAGAAGGTCGTCCAAAGTCCAAATAATGGAAAATTCCGTAACTAACAGACGTCCTCTATCTAATTTAAAAGAAAAAAAAAATCATTGTTCAATGTTTCATTGTTCAAAAGTTACAATCCATGAAAGTCTGGAACTCCGAAACCCACAAGAGGTTTTGTTTATGAATCTTACGCCGAGAACAAGAACATTGAAAGCCGATTTTTTTAATAATAATTAAATTAAAAATCAGAATTAAATAAATAGGTTTTGGAAATTTGGATTTTTGGAAATAGGTAGTTCGGTGGTCAAAGAACCGTCCCACATCGGTGGGGCCCACTAAAATCACGCGTTCACAGAATATAGGTGGGTCGGCGTTGGCAGAGCCGTCCCACACGGGGTGGGACGGTCTTCACTTCACCGTACCAGCACTTTTGCTGGTACGGCGCTACAATCACCGTCCCACTCCCCCTATTTCTTCTCCTCTCCTCTTCCTCTCCCGTCCCACTTCCTCTCCTCTCCTCTTCCTCTCCGT